>CM070077.1:42931900-44272162 GCA_036250285.1 Pyrocoelia pectoralis | reverse complement strand
TAAATCGATTTTTCTTAATAAGGTACACGCAAAACTTTTGGGAATTACAACTTTCTTGTACACGTAATCTAATAAATTTTCTTAATAAGTTGTAGTTGAAAATTACTTGTCGCAGAAGGCTGTTAACCTGTAACATTTTCGAGTGAAGCCTTAGGATCTACCGATCAAGGTGCAGTTAGTAGAAGTAACCCTTACAATTACATTTAGAGCCGCTTGATACTACGCATTTTTTTGCCTACAAAATTTCTTATTACAACTTGAGGGTGTGAAAACTGATTTTCATTCCAAAAATTGTATGAAGAGAGTCGTGGTACACTGAAAGTTACATTGCCCTTGGTGTAATTTTCTGTATAAAAATACACACTGTGTCCCAATTTCGATGCTCAACATTGGTATCTCGGTTATTAGAAGACTGTGGCATCGGTTAAATGGGGAAAGTTCTGCAGAATTCAATACTCACGACAAATATCATTTCAAATTTGATTTGACTTTTTTAATTTTTAAAATATTTAGAAAAAAACAAAATTTTCCGATTTCAATTTTCCTCAATAACTCTTTAACGCTTAATCTGACCTCTTTTAAAGTTTTACATTATTCAGACACTTTTTTAAGACAAATTATTTGATATATACAGAAACCCCCGATTGTCATTTGTTTTTAAGTTATTAGTGCTATCTCTTGTTTTTCATATGGCGGCCATATTGGATTTTTGGTTGGTTAGATAGTCTTTAAAAAGAGCTTTTCAACTATGTATAACATGCCTGATAAATATTTAGTTATAAGGAAAACATTAATGAAAACGTAAATTAATCTTTAATATGAAATTAGTAGACTGAAAAATTAAACAGCAATGTCATCCAATTACAAAAAGGAAAAAACACGTTTCCTTTATTTTTTGAAACCTATTGAGTCATGATACGTAAACATCTCCCTCACCCCCCTGTGGGGTGGAGCGGGGGCGAGTTTTGAAAACTTAAATGGGAACACCTATTTTTATTGCACTTTTGGATTCTCCATAAAAAAATATTCTCAAATTGAAAATTTCACCCCACCAACTGCAACCTCTTTTTTGGGGGTGGAAAGGGGGAGAAAAACGATATTTTTTACTTTTTTTCTCCTCCAACATTTCTCGTCATTTACAAATTGTCCGTCACCCTCTCCGCTCCCATCTCCCTGAAGGGTGGAACGAAAAACTATGACTCATTTGTGCAGATGGTGACGTCAACACACAAAGCTACGCTTCTCCATTTTCGAAATTCGTTTTTAAATGTATTTGATATACAGGGTAGACCAAAACTGCCGGAACGGGCAAATTTCGCGGCTCTCCATTGTTTGTTACTTTCAATTTAGCAAGAAATTGCTTTAAGGGGACACCTTGTATATTTTTTTATTTTGGATTACCCAATAAAAAGTAAATTTAAGAATACCATGAACGAAGTTTTGGTTTTAATGGGAAATACAGATAAGCAATTCACTAAAGCAGCGAATTTAAGCGTCAAAAATGAAATGTTCAAAATGTTCGCTGTTTAAAATTAGGGAACATTTTGGAGACCTTATCGAGAGATTCGCTCATCGCTTCAAATAAACAATAAAGAATGTTAATACTTAACTTTAAACCGCCAGAAAGAAAATGCGTTTTTATTATGCCAGTGTGAGAATTTCCCAATTTCACTGGAAACTGTTTTACTGTATTTTCTAAACCAAAACTACGTTTGGACGTACATTTTTATTGGGTATTCAAATATAGAAAAAGAAATAAATTCACGGCACTGCCGTATAAACCGAAATAAACATTCTCACTATGTTTTAAAATAGGTACTACAAAAAGTGTACCTTCAACGCTAATTAGACCACACAGCGCTCACGACTGACGTTTTTTTACTTTGCTGACCTCCATGCTTGTTCTCCAAAGTTAAAATATTCCTCCAAACATCAGTCCGTTACTTACACTTCGTCGCTTGCACAAGTAGTAGAAATCACTTTTTACAACAAAATAATGGCTTTTCTCATTGCGATTTGACATGGGTTGGATAAACTATTATAATTTCTACTGCTATCCCTGGTCGTAGTGGTATAGAGATATTATTTCGAATTAGAAAAATTTGGCATAATTTTTTGCATTTTTGAAAAACAATAGGAGTTGCCAACTTTAACCTTTACTAAGGTTAATTTCAAAAACACTAACTTAAAGATGGTTTCTGTACTCACAAAATCAACTCACAACCGTGTATCCCTTATACGTTATTATTAATGTCAACTGTTCTTCTTCTTCTTGACCTTTTTTCATTTAAATGACCCCTAAAACGAACTTTGGAGTAATGCTAACATGTCGCCAAACTTTTTTAGTTTAACAAAGAAATTTAAGAAATACAAAAACTAGTCTAATACGTATTATCAAAACAAACAATAACAAATAAATAAACAAAATAATTTACAATCAACGGCGATCAATTAAATAAATAAACCGGACACGTCACACCAAGTACGTTTCGAGAAAAACGTCAAAAACTACCAAAGACAATCTAAAACGAAAAAACGTTTTTTTAACATTTCATCCCCCTTAGAAAGGTCAGATATGCGTATGCAAACAAGGAAGGTATTAACATTCTCTTACGTTAAGTCAAAACTTGAATGTTAAGGTCGGCATTGACCATATTTGCAACCAAAACGTGCAGGTTGGGGCCATTTTATCTTCATCTGGCACTATCGCTTTGAAGATCATTTTTGTAAAGGCGAGATTCGGCATTCCTTCCCAAAATGAATAGTGAGTGAGTTTCGACTTTATTTTTGGTTTCCCTTAGCAAAACTTCTCCGTGTAGTTATGTCAGATACTTTTTCCCCCTTTTTGGTAATACCTAGACAATGCATTTGACGTGTTATTTCGATGTCATTTCTCCAGACACAAGGATATTGTTATTATTTCAACACTTAAAATGAAGATAACTTGATGCTTTTATCGCTTTTGTAGCTTCTGATTTCCAATCTTGCACAGTACAATCTTTTCCAAATTGTAATAATATCGCCTCTTCTTCAAAAATCTTGTGATATTCTTCTGGAAAAATAATAGTGTCCATCTTTCTAAGCTTTTTCTATAACGCCAAAGACTTTATCTGGTGGCATATATGACTGTCCTGTCACAGGAAATATTATCTGAATTTCCTTAGTATCTCCAGGGGCTTCTTGTAGCCATTTAGTATACGCATTGGAACCCGTTAACTGGTGCGACAACGTGCAACGATCTGATTGAATCTTACGATGTAAAAACGTTAGGGACTTGTCCGATTCTGAAACTAAACTCGATTTTAAAGTAGTATTTTAACAGCAATTGGAGGATTTTGCAACCAAATCCTCATGTACATTTAATAGAAAAGCTCACTAATATGAATATACGTAAATGAGTTACATTTTACAGAAAATGTGACATGTCCAGTTATGCTTCTACACGCCTCAAATGATTAAATGATAAGAGACTCAGTAATGGATGTTGTTAACTGAAAATAGGAGAATAACAATATGCTTTAAAATATGCCTTTTCACCGTTTTTCAAGATGACACTAAGTTATTACAAAAGGTCCTAATTTGAGCTATGCTCGATAATGATAACGGAAAAGCCAGTAATCTGTATCTAAATTGGGACACACTGTATTACATACGGGATGGAAATGTGGGGTCTAGTACAACTGGCCGCGAGACAAGTGGCCGACAGGACAACTGGCCGCGAGACAAGTGGCCGCGGCCAACTGCTTCTTAAAAGGTCTAGGCCTATTCGCCGTCGCCGTTTCGCCGTCGCCGATTCGCCGTTCCGCCGTCGGGACAGTTGGTCAAATTCGCCGTAGGAACAATTCGCCATACAAATCGAAAACAACTTTTAATCTTAAGGGACTGTTATCAATTGAATAAAACTATACTAAACCTACCTCTAACCTAAGCGCCTGAGTGGCAATATACGTTTAGGTTGGCATTTTTTTTAAGTTTCAAATACTGTTTAGTATCATAATATTCCCGTTTTTGAATCAATTGAAAGAAATATACTAAACCTAGATTTACTAAGAGTAAATTATTTTGATGAATACTTCTAAATCATCTTCCAACGGCGAATCGTCCTTACGGCGAATTTGACCAACGGCTAACTGTCCCCACGGCGAAACGGTGACGGCGAATCGGCGAAGGCGAACCGGCACCGCGGCGGCGAATATTCCCTAACCGACTTCACTATCAGTTTGTTTGTTTTCAATAAATGAAACTAACCATTTATTTATTTGAAGTCAAATTGTACTGGCAGCGACGCGACGACCACTTGTCCCGGCAGCTACTTGTCTCGCGCCCAGTTGTCTCGGCGGCCAGTCCCATCCCGGGAAATGTGATATTAACACATACACATCCTCAATGTAATAAATTTTCGATTTTGAGATAATGTGAGACTATTCCTGACTTTGAGATAAGGTACTAGTAACGTTATTTGTTTTTCCCACGACCATATACGAAACCAACTCCTAACGCACAATTACGTATGTCCGAAAATTGACGATAACGTCCAATGTAAAAAAACCTGTGCGATTTGTTTTCGCGCTGTGTGTTCGAAATATAACGCACAATTCACACTCGAATAGGCGACTGGATCAAACAACTAAAATGACAGTTTGAATTTATTCGCGCTGTCACTAATTTTGTTAGCAAGTAGTTTATTGGTTTTTTTATGGTCGTGGGAAAAATAGTGTACTAAACTCGCAGGAAAGTGTCTAACTCACTCGCGGGATTGCAAGCACTCGGCTAACGCCTCGTGCGCAACTTTCCCGCTTGTGCGTTATTTACCACTTTCCATACTTGTTATGTAATATACTATATGAAAATGGAAGTAAGAGCGTGGGAAAAGAAATTTCTGTGATGTTTGCCGCCGATAAACAAATAAACGGCTTCTACATTAACAGACCTGTTTATCCGTTTAAACAGCTAAACAGGTCTTTTTACAGAAAATAATAGGCCAGTTTAGACAGCTAATCAGAACTGTTTACAGGAACAGATCTGTTTATCTCTTAAATGGATAAACATGTCTATTACTGTAGAAGTCTTTTACCTGTTTTGTCGGTGACAAGGAACATGATTTTCCAATGCCTAAGTGTTCTCATAATAAACCTACACTAGTTTCGTCTCATTTTTATTCGTCTATTAGGACGTACGATGTACCATTCACACTCATAACCGACAGGTCTCGAACCATGATCTACCATACATCTGTCACATTTGAGCAACAAAGAAATGTTACAACCGAGAGTTATCACTCTCACCGGCGTTGTTTGTAATTGAAAATTGTTCTTAAAGCTCTTAAGCAGTAATGCCTTAGTATAGTATGTACTTATTAATGCGAAAATTAATAACAAACAAAATTTTGTATTTCTTATAATATTTGGACTTGTAATCGTAGAACTAAGCACATTAATCAACAACTGATCGACTGCTAAAATGCATTCGATTTTTTTGTAGTCCTTGGTGTTGTACAAATATTTAAGAGACAATAAACAATGAGATAAGTTCGCGATCGTAATTTACTCTTCGACTAATTCGCAAATCCTGCATTTCGGTACAAATCGAAAGACTCACTCACTTAAATCGTGTAATTAAGTGGAAACCATTCCGTTTCAGAATACTGTCAACCATAAATTTGAGTATGTAGGCTTAGAATAACTGGAGCACAAAATTAACGAATAAGAATTGATGCCGCATAATTTCGTCATATCGTTACTCATTACTGACATGAAAGAGGTGTAATCTAAAATTTCCACTTCATAATATCGTTACGATCACCTCGTTACGAATGACCACCATTTTATAAAATAGGTACCCCTTATTTGACATTTACGATCGGAAAAACTACATAAGCACACTTAAGCGTTTCATAAATTCGCTATCCTTAAATGTTATAGGTAGTAACAGAGGAATCGAAGACACTTGACCTTTTTGTTAAAACCCTTCGCACATTATACTCGAAATGGTAGGTATAAAGGGAGGCTCTACATTTAATTAAAAGCAGATAGATTTTATGTGTGTTACTCTTTTATTTGTGAATAGGTGTGAAGGAACATTTTAGAGAAAGATGTGAAAAAGGTTTCTCCCCCTATTTTAAAGTAATATTTCCGTCGTTTCAACAACCGGGAACAGTAATCCAAGTTTTTATAAAAGACATTTCATAGAATTATGTTACTCGTGCGTAGTAACCGGTCGTGATATAGCTTTTTTAACGGAATTGCGATTTTATACCATTGCCCCTAGGTGGTAAAAGATAATTTAGTACCTACTGTATTTACAGTTATTGATATGCCTAATGTAATTGCAAATTGGGTTTATAACATACATCAATTTCGATCCGTTTTTCGTAATCCTTTCACCTATTCATACACGTGTATAAATCTTCACATTATGCGCAATTTTGGGTTTGATTTTGAAATGTAAGGGTTTCGCATAAAAGTCCGCTGCTTTACTTTAAAATCAATTTGTACTCTAAGAAAGAAATGTAGGGGTGCTTATGTCATCGATATTTTTGTCAAGTTTGTATTTTTCTACATGGGTAATTTTTTCAGCCATTATTATGCCATTTTCGCTTCTACTTCGCTGCTAATTACCATTTATTCTCGTAGTACCTATGTATGTCCTGTAAGCTGATTTTGAGAAGCGTTTATGAAAATTTTGAAAGAAATTGTCATTTGTAACCCTTCTTTATCAAATCGAACAAGTAATAACCAAAAAAGTGTAAATCTTCATTCTTTTTTCCATAAAGTGGTAATCTACAACTATCATGAGATTCCTCTCATAGAAAGTTTAAACGAAACGATGTTATGCATATAAGTATATATTACGCCCAGATTAATAATTTACCGCCCATGTAGCACCGTTTATTGTCGTTAGCTTGGAGGAATATTAGCCTAATATAGACATAGATTGGGGCAATATTGTCGGACTGCAGCCAATATTTGGTGAATATATTTTTGTAATATTATACAAATATTGGAAATACAATATTTAGTGAATATAAAAACAATATTTGCAATATTTAGTGAATATATATTGCTATTTAATGTAAATTCAAATATTGTACAGACAATAATGTACCAATATTGCCTGTACAATATTACTAAATATTGAAAATCTATATTTAAGCAATATAACATAAATATTTACAATATTTACTTATCAATAATATAACAATACTGTGTTTTCAATATTACTGGATATTTAAATAGATATACAGGGTGTCTCACGGTGACCGTCGGTTAGAAGTATATCAAGAACTGTAAAAGCTAGAAATTTGAAATTTTGCACATGCGACATGGAGTGTTTAATCTATTAAATAAAAATATTTTCCAAATGGCAGTACTTCCGGAAATACCGGAAGTGAGCATCAACTTCTTTATTTTAAATACAAACCAGGCAATTTTTTTCACATTCTAATGTGTCATAAAATGTTTAGTAAGTATGCTTAAAATAAAATAAAATAAAAATATCAATTTTGATTGTTGAGAAAAAAAAATTTTCCACTGAAAAATGTCAAAATCTTGTTTAGGAAATAAAATTGAAAGTCGAAAGTGGTAAAAGTTAGAGAAATGGGATTTTAGGTTCTCAATGTCAAAAGATTGAGACACAATTGTCTGTAATGGATAATAAAAAATTGCCCGCGGTTACACGTATCTATTTGACGTTATTTCCAGACTTGAGAAAAACTTTAAAAAGTCTCTTTTTTTAAATGGATTGCCTATTCAATTACCAGCCTATTCGATGCAGAAATAAATTTCCTTTAAATTGATATACCATGTTCCTATACCTAAAACCAATGATTACAGAGTTATTTACATTTTTCTAATTAAATTTAATATTACATACTCTCCAATACATGGTTGGCTTTGAAAATTTTCAAAAAATTTTTATTCAATTGTTTCTTGTGATGACAGTTGTCAGTTAGCTATCAGTTTGAAAGTTTACGCTACATTTACGTTTGTTATCAGTGTTATCTGTTTGAATTTTGATTTTTGCGCTGAATATTTGTTTTTAATTGGGAAATATGGAATACACAAACGCTGATATTCTAATTTTTTTTTACATTCATGGCGAGTCTGCTCGTATTACTTTTCGGACCTGCAGAACCTTTTGCCATTGAATAAAGAATCACTCAACACTTGAACGAAAAATATCCGCATTTACCTACAATGACAGAACGAAAAATCAGGATGATTGAAAAGAATTTTCTATATTTGGGCGAAGTAAATGCGCCAGGAAGTTTGGCAAAGCCAATTATCCCCAATGACGCTGCAGAAACCAATGTATTGGGATATTTTAATGTTTTCCCTGAAAGTTTTGTTCGTTCGGCGGAAAGAGACCTTGGGTAGTCAAGAAGTTGCATAGATAGAATTTTAAATAATCATAAAAGCATAAGAAACATTTGAATAAAAATTTTTTGAAAATTTTCGAAGCCAACCATGTTTTGTAAAGTATGTAATTATAAATTTAATTAGAAAAATGTAAATAACTCTGTAATCATTGATTTTAGGTATAGGAACACGGTACATATATCAATTTAAAGGAAATTTATTTCTGCATCGAATGGGCCGATAATTAAATAGGCATTCCATTTAAAAAAAGGGACTTTTTAAAGTTTTTCTTAAATCTGGAAATAACGTCAAATAGATACGTAACCGCGGGCAAATTTTTATTATCCATTACAGACAATTGTGTCTCAGTCTTTTGACATTGAGAACCTAAAATCCCATTTCCCTAACTTTTACCACTTTCGACTTTCAATTTTATTTCCTAAACAAGATTTTGACATTTTTCAGTGAAAAATTTTTTTTTTCTCAACAATAAAAATTGATACGCCGATTATTTTAAGCATACTTACTAAACATTTTATGACACATCAGAATGTGAAAAAAAATTGCCTGGTTTGTATTTAAAATAAAGAAGTTGATGCTCACTTTCGGTATTTCCGGACGTGCTGCCATTTGGAAAATATTTTTATTTAATAGATTAAACACGGCCTGTCGCATTTGCAAAATTTCAAATTTCTAGCTTTTACAGTTCTTGATATACTTCTAACCGACGGTCACCGTGAGACACCCTGTACTATTTAGGAAACATGAAAAAATATTCACAATTAATAACGTTATGATATTTTCTCAAAATCCTCCAAATGCTAGTTTTCGTCGATTTATATATATCAACATAATCAAAATATAATAGGCACGCCCTCCTCCATATGTAGTGTTCAACTTTAAATTCCAAAATTATATAACTTTCGTAGCTCGATGGTATAATGGCTGACCTTCTAACCGGGTGATCGATGGTTTGAGTCCTACTTGAAGCAAAAGCTTTTTTCAGCATCACCGATCCCCTCCGAGTCTGCACCAAGTGAATAGGGTTTCTGGGGAAGGGCCAGCAGATACTGCGCAATGGCAAATGGTCCCCCGCAGCAGTTAGGGCTCTGTAGTGGCCCAGGTCACCCCCTTCATACTATTTTGGAACACATTACAAAACGATAACGGGCCAATATTGTATAAATATTTTCCCCAATATTGAAAGAACATCGTTTAGTAATATTTAGCCAACATGTAAAATTGTTCACATTTCAATGTTGGGACAATATTGTACATTCATATTCTACAAATATATTTACAATGAAATGCCAATGTTACATATGGCGACTAACGAAAGCTTTACCTTGGGCAGATGTTATTGCTATGGAGGAATTATTTTGCATGAAATATAATTACACCACAGCAGTTGACAACATAAATGTTAATAACATCTACAGTTGTTAATCGATTGGAGTCAAACTTATAACAGGTATGGCCCTAGTGATACCTAGTGGTTCCCTGTCATAGGTTTGAAACTTTGGTCGCCATATTGCACTTATGGATCTATTTGGGTTTTTTTGGAAAAGCGCTAATCTTATTTTTTCGATGAACATTTTACTATATTAGTCATGGTTTGTCCTCAGGGATCTCCAAATTTTTAATTCATGTCAATATCAACAACCCAATGTATTGTTTCAAACGGTAATTACAGGGGGCGTAATGCAAAAATTGTTAATGAATCGCTCTTTGAAGAATGGTAACATCCGCTTTACAGACCTCACCTCACTCTCTTTCTGGTTCTTTTTCCAAAAGTTAAGGAACGTTTGCCTCTGTGGAAATTTTGCAGAATATTTTTTGTAAGAGCTATTAGGAAATTAGAAGTGTTTTAGTGTTAACGGTTCTTGCGGCATCGGATTCAAAGGCGTCGTCCTAACTTAGCCTTTTTTTACGGTACATTCATATTTTGATCAGTGATCCGTAGAGGGGATTTCAATTAAAAACGTCATGTTATTGAAAATCTTAATACCTATTTCGTTGCATGGACAAATTTCGCGGAAAAGAATAGATAAATCCGGAAAATGCGTAGCTCTCATCGTTATTACTGTTTGTACTTTGCTTTACATTACACAAATTTCGCACCAAAACATTTTAGCTAAATGAAATACTTATAAAAATGGCCAACTCTGCTTGTTCCGAAGTAAAATTCTAGATAAAATTTGAAAAGATAAACGAAATGAATTGCAAAGCACGTCGCCAAGATTTATTTTAATTTTTTATGTAAAACTTTTCTCAATTTCAATAGTTTTCCATTTTTTATTGTCCACGACCATCCTTGAGGCTTAATAAGTTAGTTTTCGTGAACTGAATGAAACGCTTTTGTCCTGCATATATTATGCGAATCAACTTAAAATGGAATAAACAACGTATTCGAAAGGGGTAAACGCTACGAATAAAAAAGTCATAAATTTCCAATTGAAAATAAATTCACAGGGGTGTGATTTTCAAGCTACAGGATTACGTAGAAGTTTAAACTTATCTTTCAAGTCATAAAGGAATTACCATCGGTCATTCTTTTCCTTTACGACCTTTAAGTGCTTTTTCTGTTTTACTGAATCAACAAAAGTTTGTTGCACAAAATTATGTCGCTCGTATGTCATTCTTCCTTTTATTTTTAAAACCAGTTTTTCTTTGCGGGAAATAAATGAAAATTTAAAAGAGATAATGGAATATAATGTGAGTGATAGGGGCAAAACATCTCAAAAAGAAGTAATGGAATTAAAATGATTGAAGTATCTTATTTCTAATCGCTAATATTTTATCGCATAAAGATCGATCAGAGACTCTATAATATGGATATTGATGGCCTCAGGAGATTCCACATAATTTCGTCGCTTCTAATTTGTTGTACTCTTCTTTTGCTTGGCCATTATACAAGTTTCATTCATCCCTCGAGAAGACCCATGTAACAACTTATACCGGGAGTTCGGTCTCAAAGTCGAACCATTGAATAACTAAGTTATTCAATGGTCGAACATAGGGATTTAACATGGTATTGAACGTTTTTGCCAATTGTTGCTCGCCTATTTAACTTAGAGACAAGGTAATGACATCAACAGAAAGAGAAAATTATTGCGATTCAAATAATGCTACTGGCAAGACTAAAAGTGCGATTTATTGTTTTAAAATACCAACTTAAAGTATGACACTTTTGTATTGTGGTATTAAAATTAACGGCAAAGAAATGTCGAACTCTTATGAAATTAGCGTCACCATGAAAGGTTTTCACCATAAAAACCCTTTCTTCTTTCGTATAGGTATTCTTTATTAGATAAATTAAACTACGTGGTTTAACGTTAATTAAAATCAAGGGAATGCTATTTAAAAAGTTTCATACTTTAAGTTAGTATTTTAAAAAAATAAATCGCACTTTTAGTCTTGCCAATAGCATTATTTGAATCGCAATAATTTTCTCTTTCTGGTGGTGTCTCTAAGTTAAATAGGCGAGCAACAATTGGCAAAAACGTTCAATACCATGTTAAATCCCTATGTTCGACTTTGAGAACGAACTCCCGGTATAAGAGATACGTAGTGCGACATGCCGAAAAATTACCAAACCGAGCGCAAAATAAATGAAAACAATGTGAAAAAATCATTCGTAAGCAGGAGTTGCTGCAAAATTTAATTCGAGATCGGAGGGATAAGTGTGCTATAACATCTTTGAATCACAACAAAGAAATCAAAGATATGGAGTTGATTAAGGTAATTTCAAAATGAGCTCCTTCATACATACTGATAAAATCAACCGTAAGGTTTACCCAAACACCAAAGCAATTAGAAGGACGTCCACTACACCTATCAAATCAGTACTGTTCAAGAACTACTGGCAGATGATTTGAATCGGGGCATGGATTTTTGTGAATAAATAACGGGTGGGTTCGAAAGCGATGCGAATTTCCACAAATATATTTTTGCTTTACGGATGAGGCAACATTTTTTTAATAAGCAAAATAGGCCTTACTAGCCTTCAGAAAATCCTCATTGGTATCTAGAACGACATAATGAATATCAGCAGAAATGATTACTACTCTCAAGGGTGGTAACGTCATTTTCATTTTCTATATTCCATACCGCAAAGTATTTTTCCGTCTCATCGGGTATTTGGTCATCACCATCTTGCGGAAAGCTATATCAATCAATTTTTGGTCACTTTGCATGTTAAAATACCTTAATATCGCTAAGTATTAATTTCCCGTTCGAACTATGCCCTGGAAATTTGATTTTCTTCTCATCCAGTGTTGCATATTCATATTTAATTCAGCAATATAGCTATGCTTTAGTTCAGCGATTCACCAAGTGAAGTAGCTTGACTTGAAATATAACAGCTTGGCCTGGGCTTCAAAGTCAAGCTTTTTAAGAAGAAAAGCTTGGTTTGGCTTGATGTTTATGAATGCTTGGCTTGGTTATCAATCTTTCCCAAGCTTTATCAAGCTTTTTCAAACTTCTCCTTGTTTCTCCCGTAAGTGTAGTGAGGTTGGAACACATTGCGCATTACGTCATACGTGTATAGCTCATTGTAGGACTGTATCCATATTACTCAACTACTGGTTAGTTTTAGTCGCTGTTGAGTGCTTAAGTAAGCGATTGTTAACTATGAGTTCTAACAAATTATCTGAAAATTCCGAAGAACCGTTATTTAGACCCTACATTTTCCAAAATATCTACGCATTCACATTTTCGAGTTTATAATTTTTATCATTTCTGATTTTGTACAAATCAAAAACCGTTGCAGGACATCACCTGATATCCGTATCATTTTACCATTAAAATCTAGTGTTACAGCGTGACGTACAACAGATTTTGTACAAGGTACCCTTGCGCCCATTGCGATTTTGAGAAATATATATGTACAGGGTGACCCAGGGTCATCACTTTTTTGCTATTCAAGATATTCTTGATGTGTGAAATTCATCACATCACATCACATCACTTGCGATGTTCTCTAACAGCAGCCTACTTGCAAAAATTAAAAACTTCGTCATAATTACAATAGTTTTTCCGGAAAATCTCAATACCAATCAGAATTGACCATACAAACTGCATATCAGTGGAAAGCTTATAAAAAACTTAAACGACTCGTGTACAGAAATACAGGGTGTTTCATTTATAAAAAAAGAGTTATTCGACTTTCTCCGTTTCAGCATACCCTGCCCACTGAACACAGTACATCCATGAAACGTTTCTAAATGTTGCATAAGGGTTACAAATGAAACATTCCTAAGAAACATCTAAGACACATTACTGGTACATTCCTGTCGAAAGCGAATAAATAGTAATGTCTAATAAACGTTTCAATTGATATGTTACATAAAATACAAAACATACACATTACAACACGAATGTTTTGGATATGTATCCAAAAATACATCTCTGTGATGTATTTTTTGGAATGTGATAACGTATAACATTTTAGAAACGTTACAAAATGTGATGTTTCGTTTGAAACAAAATAGTCATATTTCAAAGTTAACGTTACGGAGTTGTGTTTAGTAGTGTTGTACCAGAAACCTTATCAGTTGAAACATATCGTAAGAAACAAATCATACACGTTTTAGTGTGCATGTTTTAGATATGTATCCAAAAATATATCTCTGTGATACATTTTTTGGAATGTGATAACTAAAGCTAGGGTGCCTTTTTTTATAAATGGACAAACATAAGGTAGACCCTATTTAAAATCCGTTTTAGAGTACGCACTTTCTAAAAATGCAAACTTTATTCTGCCTTTTTTGGTTTCTTTTAGTTTTTTGCCTTCTTTACCTAATATTTTGATATTTTCAAGTAAGTATTTAGTACCTTTTTTATAAATTATTTTTTGTTTTTTGTAATGTAAGTGTTTTTTAATTTTTAGATTTTATATAGGTATATTTTTCTGGGTAATTTCTAAGAAAGCATATTGTTTGAAAGGGAAAGGAATTTGGTATACAAACTGAAGACAAACTTTCACTTTTAATATTTAAGCCTCTTATAATAATATCTCGGATGAGTCATTTTCCATTACTTTGAAATATTTCCCATTGTATTATTTCTACCTGAGTCTGCACCTACATACAGTCTTTGTTGAAACTGCATCCCTTAGTCATGATGCCGTGTTAAGCGTATTTTAATTAGCCAGAAAACTTTATTGAAAAAGAATACCAGCAGATAGCATCTATCAACTGTAATTACTTTTTCAAATAAATGTTTGTTTGTCTATACCTAAATTGAATATGTATGTGTTGATTTTATCTCGACAGTTTTCGCTTTTCCGTGCCCTTTTTGTCCCTTTTTTGCCTTTTTAGGATGCTTTTTTTAAATTATTTTTTATGCCTTTATCCCTGCCTTTTTTGAACTTTCATTTTGTCTAACTATCCTAGCTTTAGTGATAACGTACAACATTTTAGAAACATTAAAAATGTGATGTTTCGTTTGAAAGTTAATGTTACTTGTATTTAGTAGCCTTGTACTAGAAACCTAACCACTTGCAACATATCGTAAGAAACTAAAAATACACGTTTCAATGTGAATGTTTTACATATTTATCCAAAATTACAATTTAGTGTTTAATTGGAACGAAAAATTTCCGTTTCGAAAAATAGATTTATTCATGATTCATCATAAGTAGATGTGTGATATTGCACATCTAAATGGCTTATTTACCAAAGAGCCGGTAGCTCAGGTAGTTTGCGTGGCTGTTTTCCGAGTTCCTAAACAAGCGACCGATGCTCGAATCCCACTTAAAGCAAAAAGATTTTTCAGCATCACCGATCTCCTTCGAGTCTACACGAAGAGAATTTTGGGGGCCCTGGAGAACGAGCCACCGGAGTACATGGGGCCCTGGAGGGTCTGCGCACTGGGAAAAGAGCCCCTCAGAGCAGTTGGGGCTCTCGGTACCGTAGTTTCTACCACGTCTCAATTTTTTTATACTCAGGTATGTTTCAAGTGAAACATATATGCGACATTTCAAATATTCACGTATGAAACATGTATAAGGACCCATTTCTCCTACATATCAATAAATTACTCTCAGATATGTTTCAAAAAACATATATAAAATGTTTTGATGTAACGTTTTTGTGTTGTTTCAAATCTAGGTTTCTGAAGGCGGACATTAAACATCTATGTTATGTGTATGATACGTTTCTGTCGCTGTTTCGGAGATGTTTCATGTTTCAGAGATACGTTTCTAAAACATTTCAGAAACGTTTTTTTGCACTGTGGGTGTATTGTATAGTGTGCATACATGGATCAAAAGTCGACTATTTATTAAAATTCCAAGTTGGTCTAAAATTTTCTGTGGCAAGTTTGTTGAAAAACATCAATGGTCTACTGGGCCGTAATCCATCAAAAATGGGCCAAAACGGAGAGAGCTAGACCCATAGTGACCTACAGAAAGCCTCATTATTTTTTCATGTAAAAACTAATAGTGTAGAAACATGCAGGGTGTCCCCCATCCTGTATAGGAACATTCTTTATATAATCAAAATATTTTTAAAATGTGCAGTATAAGTGTGCTTACTTGGCGTTAAAAACCGCATGTCGATATCTTGAATAGCAAGAAAGTTATGGACCAATCACACAGCCCTGGGTCACCCTGTATATATCTACTGGTAATTTTTTTACAATGATTTTAAGTCATATATTCTTTTCTTACTAAATCAAATCAACATACCTAGAGGTCGTCTACTAGCAGTTGGCGAGACTACCTCGTTGTTGGGACCCTAAATACATATTCTTATGCTTCTTAGGATAATTGAGATTAACGTAAAAGTGCAAGTTGTGGAAATCCAGTGGCGTCACAGTGATTACACCAGTGTAAATTTTAAAGTAAAAAACCTATTAATTTAACAATTTGGGGCAATCATTTTGACGCCACTGGATTTCCCCAACTTCCACTTTTACGTTAGTGTCAATACATTATCCTAAGAAGCTTAAGAATGAGTATTTGGGGTCCCAACAGCCAGGCAGTCTCGCCAACCGCTAGTAGACGACCTCTACTAATGGTATATTTTGTTTGAGTAGAGCACAGACTACCTCAAATATCCTGAATTACACGTAGGTACTTCTTTTATACCGAATGAATATATTTTATGGTAGAATGCAAAATCATCAGCTGCATCTACTAAGAATTATGTTCCATTGAATAGTAAAAAAATGCTTAGAATATAAGCTTGAAATCTTGTGAAAAGCTTGACTGGGAATAGCTTGATAACTCAAGCTTTTCCACAAATAAGTTTGCCTTCAATAATGCTTAAGCTTGACTTGGTTTTTTGTAGACTTGACTTGATTTTACGTTAAGCTTTAAAAATTCGAGCCAAGCCCGTGAATCCCTACTTAAGTTTTCCATCATTATTCCTTATATACATGTCGTAGGCATAAGGCAATTTTAGGCAAATAATAATTTGCCTAGGGATATGCTAAATGCCAAGGCAAATAGTGAAGTAACTGAAAATCAATACCATTTTGCTATTTCTCTAGACATTTAACATTTTGCTAGCTGTGTGTCAGTCATAGAGTAAATGCCGCAAAGAATTCTAGGTAAATGATCATTTGCCTGGGCAAATACCAAACTGTGTTTAAAATGAATTGAATAATCTGTTGCTATTTTCGTAGACATTTAACATTTGCCCGCATCTGAGCAAATGCTATGTGCGTAGACAGTGGCTTCGCGCGCTATTTTTTGAGGTTATTGTGTCCTCGGCGGTGTGTATGTTGAGATATTTACGCATCAAGATATTACGAACAATGTCTAGTGCCTCTCAGATATGGGTAAATGTTAAATGCCAAAACAGATAGCAACATATTATTCATTTTAAACACATTTTGTGCCCAAGCAAACGATGATTTACCTTGAATTCATCGAGGCATTTTACTATATGACTGAATCACAGCTGGGTAAATGTTGAATGCCTAGGCAAATAGTAAAATGGTATTCGTTTACAGTTATTTCACTGTTTACCTTGGCATTTAGCATACCTATGCCCTGAGAAATTATCATTTGCCTAAAATTGCCTTATGCCTACGACATACATAATTATTAGATATTACCTACATGGGAATGGTCAAATTTCGATGTTGATCATTAGACTCCTTTCTTATTCCTCCTGTAAGCCCTTCTCATTGCATCAATTCCTAGGTGTAGGCTTGGTAGGTTCACAATAGCTGTTGTAGCGGATGTTGCTATTGCCTCTGTTATTCCAAGGTAGATTCTGGGTTGCATTTTTAATTGTATGCTTATTTCATTAGAATGGCCTCCTCCTTTCAAACATTTTCCAAAACTACTCATTGTTTAGGCTTTGTTACCCGCATTCTCCTGAAATCCCCCATACGATACGTAGTAAGGGTGCTCATGCTCACTGATAGACATATTTCGCATAATTACATGCTGTAGCTATGAAATTATAACTGGAAACAGTATTAAATAATTGAATTCAAAAAAAAAGTGACACGCAGTCCTGTCACTGTATACATCAAAATTTCTATTACGAGTACATCAACTTTATTAGTAGCAGACACGCTCATAAATTGCGTACAACGTAAAAAATCTCTGAAAAGATATTACAATTTTTCGTATAATAAATCGTGTAGGAGTAGTTAATAATGAAGCTTTTACAGCACACAAAATAGAATAGGTAGGATGATCGATAAACTCGATAGGTTCAAAAGGACGAAAAAAAGGCGAACATCGAAGGTAAAAAGGGAATAAATTTATAAACCTGTAAAATTTAAAGAGTTTTATTCCGTATTCACACTACTATTATATACTGCATTGCAGGAAATAAAGCAATGTGTAATAAAATGTCGGTAAAAATGCTCGCTAAAGCCGAAACGGTAACAAATTTGAAAGTTTTCATAACGAGCACTAAACCAACGTTAAACAACTGTCATGTCATTGCGGCTTCGTTGTAGATTCAAATTTTGACAGCTTAAAATAATTTATTAATCGATTACTGCACTGCACTGCGTGACATTAAGTACTTAACTGTGGCCTTTTAATAGACACGAAAATTTTATTTTTCGTGTAAGATAATTATGATATTAAATAGGATTAAAATCTAAATAACGCGAAGGGTTTTGCTTTCGTTTAATTGCTCACGACAAATAGAATTATAATTGCATTAACGGGCTACGCGACTGCAAATTTAAACGAGATTTAAACTTAACGTGCAGGTAAAAAATACAAATTTCCGAACGTGACCTGACTACGTTATATGCACTTATTGAGAAGGCAAGTGAAATTAGATTTCGATTATTTCCTGTAATACGCCGACACAAACTATTTTTTGCTTGATCCGCAATACATGAAAAATTCCTTCCACGGATTTCTTATACTGCCCATAACCTACGAGTTATCATGTGTCATATACAGTGCTCAAAGACTTATCTCCCATCTCGAAAGGACTCAATCGCCTCAATTCCTGTCGTTGTGCGAACAAAAGTCATCAATCGGAACAATGAAGTCGTCGGGGAAAAATTAAATGGAGTAAGAAATTCTCTTTCTGGCGTCTCGTAATTATTTTTACTTGCGTGCCAAAGAATTCGCCCTCGATAAGGGTAATGTTACTTAACTTTCTAATAATTTGACCAGGTTAAATTATGCACGAACAATTGACCTCAGTTAGTTGCTCTATTTTATACGCGTGCTACGAGTTAGAAGGAATTTACACAAAAACCATTAATTTGACTTAGTGACCCATTATTATTATAATTTGTGCACTGTTAACAATTATTTAAGCTCGACGAAATTATATAAAAATCTATTTCTTTTTTCAATAAAACTTGTACTTTATTCACATTTGATGCTCACTCTACAGGGTGGGCAAACAGTGTGGGGTTGGAAGATTGTGGGTTTATTAACCAACATTTCTGAAAAAACTAAATAATAACCATAACAAAGAAACTACGTTACAACAATTGTTAAAAATGACCTCTACCGGTTATAAGAAACTACGAAAAAATCTTCAAATTTCAAGACCCTGAAATATTAGTAAGGAAGCGTTTGCGGACCTATGTTTATATGAACTTTTATTCTCCGTATGTACGTGACATTTAGGAACACCTTGTGTATAATTATGTAATCAATGAAAACAATACATAGCGTGTAATCGTATTGGGTTACATTTAAAATAAAGATTTCAGTGGAATTACTTTGTTATTATTATAATATAATAAAGGGAAAGGGAAATGAATTCATGAAACCATTTAATAAGCTATTAGTAAACCCAAAGTAATATAATTGAGACAAACGACGAGCTGAAAATTAACCTTGATAAGGTAATAAAAACACCAACAACTATAACAATATGCTGAACTTCGTATTTCGAAAAGGATGGTTGCGTGAGAACATTTTCCTCTGAATAATTACACTCTAACATGACAGTAGCATAAAATCATCATTTTCTTTTAACTTACCTACTGTTAGATCCTTACTTAACATTAATTGCTGATAGTATATCAACTTTAATGATTTAAATATACACAACGTCAATTTCGCGTTCCTATACCTATTTTTTTTTCATTATTTTATTGCACTTTTGCCTCTTATTTTATGAGCATAAAGAACTTCAAAATCACATTTTCCCCAATATATACAGAAAGCTCACAAAACCTTCTCAATTGAATCGAATAATAAGATATGAGATAAAGAATTTATGTGGAAAATTGTCAAATTTCTAATCAAATCTTATCAATACGACAAATTGATCGTTTATTATAGAGGATATTACAGAGAATTTTAAATTTCCTATGTAATCTGCTTATTTTGACGTCAAATAAATCTTTTATTTAATTCATTAAATTTTACTGAAAATAAATCTTTCACATTCTTTTGTATAATTAAGTTTATTTATTACAAACAGAAACTTGGAAAAAAAGTCTGTTTGACCTATATCAGCCGACATTAAGCAACATTTCGTATTTGCATTTGATTTGGAATAGCTTACAAGAGAAAACACGGATAAAGTACTAATGGCACTTGAAATTTTAAGTTGATTTTAAAGAGATGATGGGACGAGAAGTTTTTCCCTTTTTCTCTTATTCCCATTTGGATTCGTATCAAGAATTTGTCGACTCCTGCAGGTCCATAATCTCGTTTCTCCTCCTTTCTGTCCAATCATTTGTTTGCTTCTTCTTTTCATCACCCCGTGCATTCGTGTTCTACAATAATGTCCAAATTAACAACTCAATCGTATTTTGAATTTTGGGCATTGGATAACTGATCGTGATTGTGGACATTGCATTACAACTAAATTAATCATCAAAGATATATTTATACCGAAAGAAAACTATAAAAGGATGAATTTCTCACAGCTTGAAGGTACGGTTATTGTGCCACCATCTTGATCCTGCCCAAGTCTCAACGAAAGTTGTCACCACAGCTTGAAGATGCGGCCATTTTCGATGAGACTTCGGCAGGATGAAGATGGTGGACAACGAATGACGATGACAATTATACTAAAATATGAATTAGCATGTTACAGCGGCATTGGTACAATTATGTACTAAATGATTAGTTAAACTTTCATGTATAACATCATAGCCTCTACATTATTAAATTTATCAATATACACACATACCAAATTGTCAATAATTCAAATATAATTACTAAAAAGGACCAAATTGGACGGGTTTAAGTTTTATCCTTGTTTTGTTGGAAGGAATATTTCTAAATAGTATCCCCATTGGATTACATTATTATTATGATTTTATAATAGCTACAAATGCAACCAATTATTCTTTATAAAATCATTAGGAAGCATTGTTCTCGCGAAACAACATTTTAATTGCTCCCGTTACATGTCATCTCTAACATTTTGCTCTGTGTAATATACCCATCAACCACTAAATTACGAGACGCCATTGTGTATGATCCTAGATGTATACAGTCATTATCCTGTTTTATTGGTTATTGTGACCCAACGAAATTATAATTTCAAACTATCCGATTTGCATATCAATTGTTATATAACACTCCGATTTTAATTACTGTCAATGCTCTAATTGCGTAAACATGTCATTGTCCCGTTTTTTTCTCTCTTAATTTATACCCCACGCTTTTTTTAATTTAAAATGCCCAAATTAAATTACACGTGAGGTTATTGTGATATTGCATGCCGATTATAGTGGAAAGGAATTTAACGTTTTTTTTTACATCGCGTCTTACGAAAGATTTTAATCTGAAGTTTAGTTTAAAGGGCGAATAAATCAGCGCGAGCTTTTGTGTATCTTGATTTCGACTTTAAATCTACGTGAAAAATACGCTTGTTTACTTAATGTGAAATTTTGAAACGTTTTTTTTTAATCTGTGTCGAATCATTTTTTTTTTCTGTGAGGTAAGTAGGTTAATTAAAATAGAATGGTGTATCAACAGTTTTATTTATCCATTTTGACGGTTTGAAATGTTTTTAATCTCTTAATGTTTGTTTGCTGAAACCTTAGGGTGGTTTATATTAAACAATATAAAGCAGAACATTCTTTGATGTTTTATCTCGAATTATAGGTAGTGTAGGCGTCATGTTGTCAATTTTTGTAATTAACGTCAGAATATTATGCCCCACCTTATTTTACTGTGGTTTTTATATGAAAAACAATAGAATTAATAAAACAACTTAAAACCTCCTCTTAGACAATGATATTTAATAAATCAAAAATTTATATGAAGCGAAAGATGAAGGTTCATGTTTTTTAGGTAAGTACCCGAAAGTAACTGAAAAGCCAGCCCCATCGACGGTAAAACTGACTTGTAGACTTTTCACTTTTGGATCATCTTACACATGTAGTTTCTTGTATTAAGCTTGAGAATGAGACCTGTAGGCCTCGAAACATGTCGCTTGTAATTCACTTTCATATTATTTAATTAAGTCAAATTTAAATGTTGCTCATTGCACACCTTAGTTTAAGGTTAAATAACAAGGTGATTGCTCCCTTTGGATTATTTTAGGATTCCCCTACGTTAATCAAAAACGGGGTAGGTATTCGAATTCCTAATTAATCCCTTTAATTTCAAATTTCAGTCAGTTTTGCCGTCGATGGGGCTGGCTTTTTAGTACTTTCGGGTACTTACCTAAAAAGATAAACCTTCATCTTTCGCTTCATATAAAAATTTTTGATTTATTAAATATCATTGTCTAAGGGGAGGTTTTTTAAGTTGTTTTATTAATTCAATCACTACCCCTTTTTGAGCCTCTGACTCCACCATGAACTTGAAAAACAATACCCCAATGCGCTAAAATCCGCGATCGTTACCCCATTACTCAAGAAAGGGGATCGTACGAAACCCGAAAACTATCGAACCATCTCTATCCTGCCAACGTTCTCAAAAGTGTTTGAAATGGTTTTATACATTTTGAAGAGAATCATCAGCTTAATGCTAATCAGTTTGAATTTCGAAAAAATAAGAACACTGCTGATGCGGCCATTCATTTCGTCAACTACTCATTGAGGTGTTTTGAACATGGAGAGCACTCCATGGCAATTTTCATTGACCTAACTCGTGCCTTTGACAGTGTGGTGCACGAAATATTAATTCTGAAACTGCAAGAGGTCTACAAGTTTGATACAACTAGCGCAGTATTAATCAAATCATATTTGAGCGATAGAATGCAAGCTGTAAGGGTTAATGGAAACGTATCCAAGTTTCTTAAACTTCATAGAGGCGTGCCGCAAGGTTCCATTCTGGGACCACTATTGTTCTTATATTCATACCGTCACTTGTCTCCAATATGCGGATGATACAACTCTATTGATATCTAACCAGATCCTAGACACTGTTTATGAAGAGGCCGGTAGGGCAATACAACTAGCCGAGAAATGGTGCAGATCAAATGAATTAAGGTTAAATTCTAGCAAAACAGTCCAAATTCTAAGCACCCTCAAACCCAACGATTTCGACAAACCTGGGCCTTAACATAGATCTGAAATTGACGTTCAGGGAACATGTGTGTAAAGTAGCGAGGGTCATTTCAAGCAACATGTTCCTCTAAAGGCGTCTATCGGACAACGTCTCGAATCATTATCTTACGTATGGTTTAGGTACCTATCAGAGATTCAGACTTACCTATACTATTGCATTATGGTCTGGGGCAATTTTGCAAATGCATCAAGACTCTTTGCTCTCCTACGTCGAGCCATCAGAATTATAGGCGATCTGCACTGCAGAGAGGACTGTAAAAACATATTTATTAGCTGTAGATTATTGACGCTGCCCTGTATATTTATTCTACAATGTATTTTATATGCCAAGATCCATGTCAATGAACTCAGCCTAAAATGTGATTTGCATAACTACAACACGGAATTGTAACAATCTTCATCTCAGGCACTACAGATTGGAAAAGACTCACAGGAGTATTGTCAACACGTCCTTTGAGCTTTTCAATAATATGCTGCCGGGTGAGGTCAGGGGCTTGCCATACATCTTACTGAAAACCAGAGTAAAAAAATTCCTTATTGAGGGTGGATTCTATAATATTAGTGAATTCAAAGCTAGTACCTAATTTATGTTCAATGTAAACTTATTATGGAAGTTTCTTTCTTCTCTTATTTGACTTCTGTAAGTGGTATGTCAACAGTAATAAATATATTATTATTATTATTATTGTACTTTGGTTCTTATCGATACTCAGGCTGAGCCTGGTTAACTAACCGCACGGATCGGAATCAAGTAACGATTAGTTCTAGTAATACATATACCTATATAAAATAAATTTGAAGTAGCTGTAAAAAAACATATGTGTTTTGAAATAGTATTATGTTTATTGTGTAAATGTTAGTTGTTTAGCTCGGCGCATAGGTTGCACTCGAGTGGGTAATGTATTGTTTGTGTTTTGTGCTAATTGTGAATTTATTGTGTGTTTGCGTTTAGGTGTATGTGAACGAGTTAGAGGTGTGACATGAGTGATTGTTGAAGTGTTGTGTGTTGGTAATGGACTTTCTGTAATGTTATGTTGTGTATGCAACACTGTTTCAATTTGTGAAGGGAGGATTGAGTGTTGTGTTTCATTTTGTGTTTGAATGGTATTAGTTGAAAGTGTGTGATGTGGTTCTGAGTGATGTGCGGTATCTTCCGTTATGTTTAGAAATTTTCTAACTATGTGGCAAGTGTTGATGATGACTGCCTTTTGTAATTGTATGTATATGTTCTTATTTAAGCCTAAAATTTGTAAACTGTGATGTATTGTTTTTGGTATAACTCCGGTTGCACTAAGAACAATGGGTTGGGTACTGTAAGAGCAGTTCCCATTCTCCATTGCGCTTTAAGTTCCTGAGCTATATCAGTGTATTTGCGGTGTTTCTCTGCGTGTGTATTGTCTAAATTGTTTGTGTTGGGAACGGCAATATCTATTATGTACTTATATGATTTTTTGTGTTTTATCTATAAGTGTTATATCTGGCCTATTGTTATATACAGTTTTATCTGTGAGTAGTGTCCTATCCCAATATAGTTTGTGTGTGGTGTTTTCAAGTACAACTTGTGGTGTATATTTGTAATAGGATGTGTTATCAGTAGAAAGATTATGTTTTGTGGCAAGTTTTTGGTGTATTATCTTAGCTACCTGATCGTGTCTGTGTTTGTATTCTGTTTGTGCTAGACGTGTACATGCTGATATAATGTGTTGTATGGTTTCTGGTCTTTGCGAACTTTGTCTACAAAGATCATGTGTAATTGTCCTATCTTTAATTATGTGTTTTCTGTAGTTTCGTGTGTAAATGACCTGATCTTGTATGGCAAACATGAAACCCTCTGACTCTGGGAAAATATCACATTTGGTTAACCAAGCATGCGTTGCTATAATATCAACACAGTCTCCGTTAATCTCCTGTGGATATCGTCCGTGTAATGTCTTTTGTGTCCAAGTTTGTATGTTATGTGTGGTGTACGTGTCTCTACTCATTGGCGGTGTGATGTTTCTATTACTCATATTTAAGGGCGTGTAAGATTTGTCGGCATGTGTGACTGTTTTGTGTAGCGCTGAAATGTGTGATTTGTTATAAAAGTATTCTCGTAGTTTGTGTATTTGTGTTTAGTGTAACAGGGCTATGTCTGTTAAGCCTCTACCTCCTCGTGAACGAGGAAGGTATAGTCTTACTGTTGAGGCGTGTGGATGATGTATTCGGTGTTTAGTGAGTAATGTACGTGTGTTTCGCTGTACCTGTTCTAAATCTGTATTGGTCCACTTTATTATTCCAAAGGAATAAGTAAGGGCCGGTGTAGCATATGTGTTAATAGCTTTGACAGTGTTTTTACCGTGTAGTTGTGTTTTAAGTATACTACGTAATTTGTGTAAATATTGTGTGATTAGATTTCGTTTTATTTGTGTATGTTTTATGTGTGTGTTTTGCTGAAAACCAAGATATTTGTAAGTTTCATTCTCGTCCATGGATCTTATATGGTCACCATGTTCGAGCTCGAAATTCACAAATTCTCTCTTACCAGCAGTGATATGTTGTGTTTTACATTTGTCAATACCAAACTCCATGTGTATATCATGTGAAAAGGTTTCAGTGATATGTAATAAATGGTTGAGTTTTGTGCTTGTAGAGGCGTATAATTTAAGATCATCCATGTAAAATAGATGTGTAATGTTGTGATGTATTTCGTGATTGTGTTTTAAGTTATAACCAAAATTTGTGTTATTCAACATGTGTGAAAGGGGATTAAGAGAAAGACAAAACCAAAGGGGGCTCAAGGAATCACCCTGAAAGATGCCCCTCTTAATTTGTATTGTGTTTGTGATGAGTTGGGTATCATTTAGTGTAAGTGTTAGGGTGGTGTTCCAACATGACATTATGTGAGTGAGAAATTGTGTGACGTTGTTGCTAATTTTGTACAGCGATAGTATTTTTTGTAACCAAGTGTGAGGTACTGAATCAAATTATTATTATTATTATTATCATTGTGTAGAATACGTTTCGTTCTTCCCTTTTCCTTCGTAATGAGTTTTTCACCTGATTGTGCTTTGGTTAATTAATTGGTAGCTGTGTTTTAAGGGTTCAAATAATTGTTGTAGTGTTAATCATATCATAAGTGAACGTTTTTACTTAAAAAATGTTATAATACAATAAATATTTGAGCGTAAAAATGTAACAACCAGGTGGGCCAAATTCGATTATTAATAGAATTTCATCCTCCGAATTCAGTGCCGTACTAGATTTGTTTCTATAAGGTAGCAATTTCGCACAATTAATCAATTTGTTATTTTTTTAATGTATCACCCTGTATTTTATTACTGAGAAGACTTTTTAAAATAGTTGGTCCACTTTTATTGTTGACTAGTTTATACACAAATATTTTTTATATAGTACGATTTAATCTGACATTATTTTGACTAAAATGAATCATGTGAAGTATGAATGATTGAGTAAATGAAGTAGGTAAATAAAAGTGTAAGCTTTTGGCAAACTTCAGTAAAGTAAAATGTAATAGTACATATTGTTCAATGAGAATGTATTTTCTTTACTGTAATGAATTAATAGCACTTCTTATTGGCTTTTCAACATGCTTGATATTTTTCTGAAACAATCTATAAGAAAAGACTTTTTAAAATATTTGGTTCACTTTTATTGTTGACTAGTTTATACACAAATATTTTTTATATAGTGAGATTTAATCTGACATTATTTTAACTAAAATGAATCAACATGAATGATTGAGTAAATAAAAGTTTCTTAGTTTTTTGCAAACTTCAGTAAAGTAAAATGTAATACATATTGTTCAATGGAAGTCAATCAACAGTCATCCAATATTTTGAATATCACAATTTCATTTCTTGATAAAAAGCAAAGTGTCCTTGCAATTTTCTGTGATCTTAGCAGAGCCTTCGATACTGTCCATCACTCTTTATTATTACACAAATTGAATATTTACGGCATAAGGGATGTTGTTGCAAACTGGTTTTCCTCCTACCTATCTGATAGCTGATGTCATCAGGTAGAAATTAGATTTAACAATGGCGAGAGATTTTCGAAATTTTTGTCTTCGCCTTTGTCTGTAAATGTAGGAGTTCCTTAAGGATCCGTGTTGGGGCCTATCCTTTTTATACTATTTATTAATGATATTGCCATATTCTTAAATTCTTTAGTTTTATATGCTGATGACACTATCAAGTATATTTGATATTTGTATATATTCAAGGACTAGCCCTGAATGCATTACATATGTAGGTATCTACAATTATAAAGATTTTCTTTTTTGCAGTGTTTCAATTTTGTACATACTTTCACATGAATGCTCGTCGACAAGCTCATAGAGACTCCGTTATCTTCTCCAGGTGTGGTTTGAAGGTACCCTTGGTCTAATGTAATGTGCCAGAATACTTCTGTAGTAATAAATACAACAAGAATACCACCGCAGAGAGACGGTATTGGTGTACGGGTTGGTGAAATCATTGGACAGTATTTTAAAACAGAAAACAGATCAGAAAGTGTTATGAATCGCTCTGTATAGCCACATTACTAATCATCATGGAATACAGTCGATGTTTTTTTTTCCTAGATGTACTAATACATTAGCAAATATGTCAACTAATAAGGATTAATCAACTAGGATTAGACATGAAACAAACACACAAATTAAAAAGAACATTTTTATGCCGTTAGAAATCATGAAATTTAGTAAGTATTTACGCAAATCGAAAAGCAAATAATCAATCTTTTATATAAACTTATGCACCCTCCAATGCGTAGCTTATAGCGAAGAAATGAGACATTATTATTTCTACTTAGTCTACAAAACGAATATCCATACGATTTATGACCATTCCCGGTCACATTATATACAAAAAAATCCTATAACCCTTTTCATGTTCTTCGAAGTAAAAAAAATATGCGTATCTTCCTTTATGAGAACAAAAAGATTTAAATCGCATTCTATACATCCATAATAAATCAAGGCTGTAGATTTCTGTATATAGGTATCCTAAATCTGAGGTATCCGTTATTTATGTACCTACTCGTCTTTGCTATACCTTCACACCCACATTTTCATTCTATTAAAAATTTGAAAATCAATTCTAAACCATTTATTTTCGCCCCAATTGTAGGTACTTTCATGGAATGTTCGAAACAACCTTAAAGTATTTACAGCGGAGCAGTGAATCTACATGATTTGCTCATTTTCGAATATACGTTGTACATGAAAAATATTGTAGTTTATACGGTTTGTTATTTTTATTTTCGAAACTGCTCGACAGGAACTTTGACGACAGGATGTAGTGAGCTTGTTTATGAAATTGAAATTATTTAGTGTAATATGAAAAGCGTGTACGTACGTTACGGGAAATTGTGTTAAATGCAAACAATCAACAGTTTTCCGATATATCGTTTGCAATTTGATTGGATGTTCTTTTTTTATCTGCCCTTTTCTAATACTGCGACAAATTGGGAGAATCGATTTTTCCTCTTTTTAAGTCGACAAGAAGGGTGTCACAAAAACGCGACATGTTTAAATATATTATTAGACGGAAATTAATCATTGGCGTTGTGTATAGGATTCTCTTGTCCAACTTAAGGAAGTTTCGTACACAAAATAGTCAGTCATATTAATATTAAATGTCAGTTGTATAAAATGTCATATTAAATTTAGTAGCTACTTAACAACATATACCGGGTGATTTTTTGAAAACGATCCGCCTGAGATATTTCAGAAACCAAAAGGAAATAAAAAATTTCCGAAAACAGGTCCACTTACCTAGATGTCAAGGGAGAACAGGTTTGACCTACGATTCACACTTTTGACGTTTACCCCTGCGTCCCCACGAATACCTCCCCAAAAATTTTAAATGGAATGACCCATCGCGTGGTATCTCAAATGAAAGCTTATATCTTATAAGGATTATTGGTGTTGTGTCATTTTCCCACGTTTCTTATTTTCCCATATATTTTATGAGAGAGCTTATCATTGCCACTTCAGGATAACGGTAAGCGCTATCGAAACCTAATTTTAATCAGGTAGACGTGGGAAAAAAAAGCAAGCCGTTGACGTTTTGTCTAATAATCTGCCAAATTAGTTGTTTTTTTCGTTTAGTCAACTTTTAAATTTAAATTTTTAATTTCCTTTTGGTTTCTGAAATATCTCAGGCGGATCGTTTTCAAAAAATCACCCGGTATACCACCTACGGGTTTTACTAAGGATCCTCAGATCTTTTATTGCTTTGTAATGTTGTAGGGAAAAATGCCATTTTCATGTCCCTATGTCAAGGGGAACAAACCTACAGGAGTTCGTGTGTGAATTAAACCTCCTACGGATTTTACTAATGATGCTCAGATCTTTTATTGCTTTGTAATGTTGTAGAGAAGAACGCCATTTTCAGGTCCCTATGTCAAATGGAACGAAGCCACAGGGAACCCCTGTGACTTTGTACCCGTGCATTCTGATTGGTAAGGAATTTTAGCATTAGGTATAACTAATTCCCTTGATGATGTATCGGAATTTTTCCAGACTCTAAGCTGTGGTCCTTGAATGTGCAACTATTCAGCATAACTTCTATCAATGGTCCAGATCAAAAGTTATGGAGCATTATCGTTATTTATGCGGCAATTTCGTGGGGACAACGTCCAAACTCATCAAATGTAATGTATTTTAGGCTACCACACGGTTTTTGTATGAGACATGCCAAAATTGTTATTTGTGTATCAAGGAATGTCGAAATGGTTACTTACGCATTACATGGTTGACCAGTAGCTAAATTATACATAGCCACGGTTATTTAACAAATTTTTATATTGCATATAGCCTAAGAAAGCCTAATATTTTTTTCCCTCGAGGTTTAGTGGGAAAATGCCTACGCACCGTAGCAAATAAATTGCTGTGTGTCGAACTTGCATCGACCCCTGTATCTCTGCGGTCTTATGATTCTCCCGCCAGACCACAGCTAAGTATTACATCGCGAGAGAGTTACATCCCCCGCCCCATTCGAAATGTTATAAGTTTTAGGGGTTGGTGTCGCTTGTTTCCTGTATGGCCGAAATTTGTTATTTGAGCTAATGAGTACTCTCATTAGCGTCGTTTTTGGAGAGCCTGAATTGCCCGCGTGTACTCTGAGCATCGGCTGCTATCTGTAATGCGAGTTCTTCTGCCCATAGAACACACTTTGAACTTGCTGTGCACTCGACAACTTTCTGATCAGCATTACCGCACTTGATACAGTCTTTAGCCCGGTAGACGCTGCTCTTGCAGTTCCGTGATGTGTGTCCAAATTTCCAGCACTTGAAACACTTTAATGGTCTCACCACCTCTCGGATTCTACAATTACACAAGCCGACTCGAACGGTTCCTGTATCTAAAATTTTACGAGCAGTAAGCACTATCCGCAATCTGTGTCCCGCCATATGCTTTACACACAGACTCAGGGGAGTATTCCGTGTCTCAATAGACTCTCTGCAAAGCCGCCGGTATCTCCTCCTTCGTCGCATCTTCTTCCAGATTCTTGATCTCCAGATCAACTTCCTGGACTTTACTCTGCACCATTACTGACTCATCATGAGCACCTTCTAATTGGCTTCTCAATTCCAGCGCTTTGGACACATTCACCTGCATCCTTGAACGTCGGATCCGTCTTTATACGACTCAAGATTTCCGCATAGCTCACTTCACCCTTTCTTTAGATGACGTGAGGGTTGGGTAGAGTCAATCGTTCGCTAGGCTTCTGGAATATCTTGCGAGATCGTTCCTTCCTTCTCACAAGCTCAATTTATTCCTGCAGCACAGTTAACCTTTACAGGCTTATTGGAACTTACGGTTCCAAAGTTCGCTAGGTATTCTAATATTGTTGTCATATATTTTTGTCTGTAAATAACCCGATTTGCCGATGACACACGTCCGCATTGTTTCCGCTACCGTATCTTCCCTTGGTCTCGGTTATCTCAGATTAAAGTGGAAACTGTTTCTTTCCCATTTCATGGAAAATGGCTTCTTTATGGATAAACTGCTTATGATTTTTTCACTTGGTTGTTACATTCCTTGTAGTTGTGACTGATCGTGAACAATCTAGCTTTGTCATTAAAGCTACAGGCACATCCTTTGGACCTTTCACAAGACCTATTGAAACATTGTGGTCTTCATCTAACAGGAGTACCTCAAACAAACGACAATTCCTCCACATGAGTTATTTAATTTTTGACTTTTAATAATTTTCAGTGTACAATTCTTCCAATTTCTTTTTTTTTAAATACCTATGAATGAATTATTATTTTTGGTTCGATTCTTATCGTGTTAAAGGTCCAGAAGTGGATATGAAAAAAATCACTCGAACCTCCCATGCGTTTAGCGTATTTTCAAAGATTAGAGAGTAAAGTTATTTTCCATTTCACTTTTTTTTTGTAAAACTAAACATAAGTTCGTATTTTACTTAGTGATTAAACAAAGTAAGTTAATGTTGGTATAACCGTTTTAATATAGAATACCGTCATTAATCTACGCAATAAATTATGTATAAGAACCTAAATAATTTAGAATTTATGGCGTACGACTGACAAACCAAGGTGAACCTTAAACTTCAAGAGAAATTAATTGGGTGAATATTATAATTTATCGGCAATTTATTATTTCGAAAACAAAATTAATTGCTAGTTAACGCCTACTACTTTAAATGGTCGTTAATAAGTTTCCGTCGATTATAAATAACAAGGAAGTTGATAAAAATGAGTGCTTTTCGCTAAGAACAAAGTAATTTAGGTAGTAAATAATACGAAGTAAAAATGATCACCAGGTAAATTAGTATAATCGAATTGTTAATTGTAATCTTAGTAAGTTTCCTTGTTCATTTTAATTTTCAGTTCGTACTCGTACAATCCTACCAATTACCTCCTTAATCTAAGCCCTGAAACTTCTAGCTTAGATTTTCAAACTCAAAGGAACATAACGATTCAGACTAATGTCTTCGCAGATCACACTCAACGAACCAGATAAAAACAATTAGCGAAATAGCGTGATCTGAAATCTTGAAAATAACAGCTGGATTTCCAGTTCTTAGTTATATAAGAGTAGATTTATGTTAAAGAGAGAAAACTTTAATTTTCACTCCTCAGTTTTTGGAATTCTCACAAATAAATAGAATAAAGGGAACAAATAAGCCGTTATCTAAAATATCTTATTTGTTAACGAAAAACATTTTTAATATAAATAAATCACAAAACAAATTATTTTTTATTTCCCATCTTTTTACGACGTATAATTTTTAAAGGAAAAGCAAATATAAATGAAAAACGAGGTATGTTTATTACCCGCGTAGGATACGATTTTCCTTTCGGAGGCTTGTGTTTTCCTCGGATTCTTTATTGTACTCATCTGCGTTTTGTTTGGATACAATTTAATCCCATTTCTTTCATAATGCAGGATGTCCATTATCGATTTGTTTTCTTCTTTTACTATTTACGCTATGTGTAGGTTTACCATCTTTAATACTGTTAGTAGCACACGTTTCAATATTTATTTTCATATGCCAAGATCTTGAATTAAACCTCAATCTTGAAAACGTATTACTTAATTTTGATGAAAATCGCTACAAAGTGAGTAAAAATGTTTTATTAAAAGAAATGCGTTTCTGTAGCAAGTCTGTCGTCATCGCCTAGCAACTGAATCCTTCCAGGTAGGGTGACATAGCTCATAAGTGCGGGGGTAAGACTTACATCTTTCCATTTTCTTCTTTTAGAGACTTTAGACACTTCAGTTATATGATGTTGCCCCCCCTTTCTCGCGAAAGCTCACTACGGTCGAAACTTTTTCATCTATTTCATCCCCTTTTTGTCTAGCTAAGAATCGTTTAGTCAAAATATAAACAAATAATGGGGAATTTTCGTGAATTCATTCCCATAAAAATGATAAGGTTGATTTGGTAAGGGTTTAACCTCCCTTATCGAAACGTTTTGTGCGCCGAAGTTAAACGTAAAGGTAAAAGTATGTTATCAATTAATGTATGCAATACTAAGTCTTAAACCAAGAATGGGAGGTCAGAGTAATAACTGTAATAAGATTACCAAAGCTGACAAGTCAAAATTATTACTAAAAACGATTACCTAACTTTTTCATTTACTGGACTTTACTGATGTGTAAATTTATTTGTGCTCGCTTACGAAAACATTTTATATACAAGGTGTGCTTATTAAATTCCAGGACTCAACGTGTAGTTAATAAATGAAAATGTGTAGGAATACCTAGTCATGGGGATGTGATAGCGTAAAGCGTAACCAATGAGGCGCGAAGGTGCAACAACTGCGCAGTGATTGCGTCAGCATTGCCGGTTTGGAGAAGGTAAACGGACGGGGTGCATTAGAGCGCGTCATGGTCGGTGGTGGAGCACAGAGTGAATATCAAGTCTTGTTTCAAAATTGGGAAAAGTGCGAGTGAAACCTACGAGTTACTGAAAATTGCATATGGTGAGATGTGAATGGGATCCTTGTTGTGAACGAGAGAGGTACTGAGGGTGTTAGGATTAGAAAACGAGATGTGTATGTTGTAACTCCTGAATATTTTTTTCAGTTTATGAGAAAGATTTGGGAGAAACAGGAGAGAGCGGTAAACCAATGGGTTAGGGAGTGATTTGTGAGGGATGAGGTTAGTGGGGTTGAGGAATCTGTTGATACTATGGAGATGGTTGTTAACCAACTCAATCGGGTAACCGTTGTGAGAAATTTGTTTAATTATATTGAATTCTTTGTGAAAATTGATGGGAGAAAGAGGGATCGTAACCATTCTTCTGACGAGGGAGTTGAGGCCTGCAGTTTTATGGGAAAATAGGTGAATCGAATCGAACGTGATAAGGGAATCGGTGGTGGTTGGTTTTCGATAGATGCTAAAGTCAATGCAGTAAGGACTTTTGGTTAAAAGGACGTCCAGGAAGGGTAGAGTATTGTTGCTTTCTTTTGCGAACGTAAACTTGATGTTGGTGTGGTTCAACAGATTTAAAAAGGTGTTAAGTTTGTGGTCATCGGCCGTGTGGACGCAGACAATGTCATCGACATTTCTGCTCCAAAATAAAATGTGATCTTTGAAAAATTGGGTGGGCATTGTGGGTGATTTCTAAGTTATTCATAAAGATTTTGGTGAGGATGGTGGAGAGGTTGGGGCCCGTTTGGGAATAAAAGCAATTTTTGAAGAGAAAAAAGTTTTGTTTGACACTAAGGTTAAGAAGACTAAGGACACAGTTGACTTGGGAATCAGATAATTTAGAGGAATGAAGGTAATCTGAAACGATATTAATGCACTCAGTTGGGGGGATACTCGGAAACAAATTCGTGACGTCGAAGGACACCATCGCGAAATTCTGAGGGAGGTTGATAAACTTAATCCATCACCTAAGTTTGGCCGTTTATTAAATTTCATCGTCTAAGGGGAGGTTGTGAGTTGTTTTATTTATTACAATTATTCGTTCTTACTTCCCTTAATAATAATAATAATAATTTTATTAATGCATTGTTATGGAAAACATTCGCATATGTCACATCCTTATCCTTAGGTATTATTATTATTATTATTAAGGCTAATTTCAAATTCATATAAATTGTAAAAAGAATTTTTCAATAAAAACGCTTTAATTTATTGTTCTTACTCGTATGTCTAGATTTCATATTTTTATTGGAAGTAAGTTAAAAAATTTGGTGGATAAATATACAAAAGTCTCATCATGATGAGGTCCGGACACACAAAGGGGTGATAATTGAAGAAAATAAAAAAAATGGGAGCAGCAGTTTCCCGAAACATGTCGCATATAACCGTATAATCTTTGGCTTTACTTCGATTATTACTTACATTATATTAAAGGGGAGGTTGTAAAGCTTTTATTTTCTTCTATACAAAAGTCTTATGCGTTTTTGCTTATGCTTACAATTGGGTTAGAAATCTGACAAGAAATCTATATAATCAGTTCAAATTAAATACGTTTATTACAGTTATTTTAGAAAAAGATTATTTGAAAATCATGCGGCTTTAATTATTGTTTCCAATTATTTTCAAGATTTCACATTGGGGGACCAAACGGCTGGGGGGGGTGAAACGGTATAGGGCCCTAACATCCCGGGGCTAAACCGCAGGGGTTGAAACGTCATATAACCCTGTCTTTCACAATTATCCTGCCCAATATGAAAATATCAATCTCCGTCAAGCTTTAACAATATAGACGACCATTCCCACTAATTTGTATATTGGCGTGGAACATATTATGCTCTATGATACTGGTAAGTAAAATTAACTCAATATTGAGTTCATTTCACCCTAACATTATAACATTGCACTTCAATACTAAAACAAATTAGATGCTTGTAAACATATATACACTTTTATGTGAAACGGCTTATTCCTTCGCTGCAATAAAAACTCCTTGTAGTTTTTGTTGATAGCTTTTATATAACTTTAGGTAGAGATACGACCGAATTGACGGTACCAACCTTAGGGCGGCAATGAAACACAAGCAACGATTACAGCAAGAAACTCTTTTACCACCCCTCGCATCACTGTCGGCTATATTTCACCAAATACATCATTGCGGTTTCGTTCAAAATGCAAAAAATAATCGAGTTTCCTGTCACATATCGAGCATGAGAATAACGTATGACGTGCTAGAGAGAGCTTCCCGTTAACAGTATCCGTTTGTCATATCGGTAAACATTTTCATTTATGTCAGGGAAACCTTTCGTGTTTTCAAATCATTTCTAACACTGGTTTCGTATAACTAACATCGGACGGGTTTACGTTAAATAACTAATTACGGATATACCTAGTGCTTGGGCACCCCCACAATGTTGCTCAATGCATTTGAGAAATAATTACTAAAGTGTGATACGAAGGGATGTACAAAAATGATACACAATTACATAAAGAGAAACTCCATTACTGTAATTGGTTTAGTTTGTCTCGCCAAATGATTCGCAAAAACCCGGCTATAGAAATTACCGAGTAAGATAATTAGATTTGAAATCTCCCATTAATTAACTCAATTTCAAATTTGAGATTTACATAAAAAAATACAAAAAAAAGAAGGTTAACGGTAAAGGAAATTGTACTTTAAAAAAAGTTTATCGCATGGAAAGAAATAACAGTATTGGGGCATTAAGTCACATATCTGGAAAGAATTTTATTACAGAAAAATCTGAAAGCTCCGTTTTGAAAATTACATATTTAGTAAGATGCGACGACTATATAACGCTTGTTGTCTTTTTGTTGGAATCGTAAAATAGAAGAATCTCATTTATACAAAATTCTAGATTTGCCAATTTGAATTTTACTGTCGGTGATTTAAAGCTGTTTTCAGCAAATACTGTTGATATTTAGAAAAGGAATGTTTATATTTTTTTTCAGTTAATTTTCTTCAATTCCGTCATTGCGGTTATGTAAATATTATCTACGTAGGTCTTCTGTGACGTGAGTAGACGTCACCAACAGCTTCAGTTCATGAAATTGCATTATCTGACATGTCCTTACAGTCCTGAGATAATTCAGTAGGTGGGCAGTTTCGTTATCTTGGTGTTATGAATTAACATTTAATTAAAAGCCGAAGCCTTTCTTGATTATTACAACCTTACACAATAAAGTAAAATAAAACTGTACAGTTTCAATCCCTTTTTCGCGGAGCGTTACCTTATTATTATTATCCTTCCTATACACTGCTGCGTTAATCGTTAATCGTTAAAGCGTGACACAAAAAAGGACTCCGTCTCGTTTCCATGCTTTTCTATTTGCTTAACCCTTAATTGCCCGGGTTACTATTTTATAAAATAGCCGCCTGTTATTATAAAGGGACTCGTACTTAGTGATCGAAGTAAGTGGAATATTAAAATACAAAGTGCAGAACTACCCAGGTAAACAAGCCAGAGAATAAGACAATTCTTATAACCAAAGTGAAATAAGTTGCAATAATGAAAAATAAATTCAAATTGTCGCGAAAAAAAAAATGTATTAAAAATGATTTTAAACGTGTTACGGCTATTTCTGATTCTCTCAGTCTATAATTAGACCAGTGCAGTTAGGTTCAAAAACAGCCAAGAAAGAAAAAAATTAATAACAGCACGGCGCTAGTTGGAAATGGTAGTAAAAAGTATGTAGAATTCGGGAATAAAAAATGCAACACGATCAGAGGGGGGCGGGAGAAATGGGAGGGGGTTTTAGGAGGTACACACGGTTTTTAATTATTTACAGCGAAACTAAGTCTCGTATCGAAAAACTTTAAATGGAAAAGTTGTAGGTATTAAAAAGTTCTACAACTTTTGTATACAACATTTTTTTACATAACCTCAAAATTTCCTGGAAAATAGAAAAAAACCGCGTTTTTCGTTTTGAATTTTTTTCTCCGGTGAAAATTAATATTTTTTCACCATGTTTGGTGGAAACATACCTTTTTATGTCCCAAATAAGCTGGAATTTTTTCAAATAAAAATATTAATTTTTACGTCTTACATTGCTCGAAAACTGAAAAAAGTACCTCAACTTCAGTCAAAAAGTCTGGTGTCAAAACTCAATTTTTTTGGCAATTTCCGTGTCGTTTTTTATTCGTTGAAATGTGTACTTTTAGATGGTTTAATGAAAAATTGGCATCACTATAGAAAAATTTGCCAAAAAATGCAAAAAACTGAAAAAACGTGATTTTCAAACAGCATTTTTGTAATTTTCCGTTAATACATATCTTACAGCAAAAATCCTTGAAAATTATAACATTTATTGTTATATCAATAAATAAAGCAATTGCAAACCCTTAAAGTATGGAAAGTTGCAAAAAAACATGAAAATATAATTATTTATCCGACTATTATTGTAAGGTTTTACGTGAAAGAATGGTTACTGCAATATTTTTCAATCTAAAAAAGTAGATTTATTAAAACAAAGTTTTATAAAAATTTTTATTTGAAAAAATTCCAGCTTATTTGGGACATAAAAAGGTATGTTTCCACCAAACATGGTGAAAAAATATTAATTTTCACCGGAGAAAAAAATTCAAAACGAAAAACGCGGTTTTTTCTATTTTCCAGGAAATTTTGAGGTTATGTAAAAAAATGTTGTATACAAAAGTTGCAGTTGCCTACAACTTTTCCATTTAAAGTTTTTCGATACGAGGCTTAGCTTCGCTGTAAATAATTAAAAACCGTGTGTACCTCCTAAAACCCCCTCCCATTTCTCCCGCCTCCCTCTGATCGTGTTGCATTTTTTATTCCCGAATTCTACATACTTTTTACTACCATTTCCAACCAGCGCCGTGCTGTTATTAATTTTTTCCTCTAAAAATATTATCTGCACTGGTCTAAATTTTTAATATGTAGAGATTCTGTAGTAGTTTCACTTATTTTTTCTTATTAAATTTCACGGCGCGGTGTGTATTCGTGGTTAATGTTTTAAAATATTTGGTTTACTTCAATTATTAATAAATTTATTTTGTTTAAAAATTAAAATTTTTTTACAAAAGAAACCCTCTAAAGCAAACAGTATGTACAATAATTAACATATCTTAATACAAAATATACTTTACAAGCAAAACCCACCCCCATTCCCTTAACATATGTGTAAACTATCTATGACCTCTCTTCCCCAATACTCTTCCCTTTCTCCTACTATCCTTGCCATCTTCTCTCTACTAGACCCTCCATCCACCCTCAAATTTCTTCAGATAGCTCCCGAAATCGTCCCCCTTATTTTTTACACAAGCCACATTCCAGAACATCTCTTTCATCTTTCCTTTCTCTCTTTGTTCCCCCCGCCCATTTTCCCTCCCCATTTCCCCCGTACCCCCTAATTTTTTGACCTTTTACCTCTACCCGCCGCTTGCACGGCTCTCACCCCTCTTATCTCTTCATTCCAATCATATCTTATCTCTCCTATCCACATTTTTCAATAACCCACCCTTATCCTTGTACCTTTATTCCTTTCATTTCTGCCAATATTTCTAATCTCTTCTTGCACGCTCCTTTCCTCCCTCGTCAGATCATCATTGTCATCATTTGTATTTCTTAAGACCCCTTTTCTTTGAATTACTTCCATCTTCTCACTCCAGCTACCCAACTCCGCCACTACTAACTCATTTTTTGACCCCTTGTTCATGATCCATGCCGGCCTAATCACTACACTCACCCCTAATTAGCCCCGTATAAAATTTCCTATGTATTTATCTGGTTCGCTCAGATTACACCTCCTCACCACTATGTTATTTTTCTTTCTAATTCTTTCTCCCCCCCCCTTCCATTTCCTTCTTTATTCTATCTATCTCTTCTTTTAGCTCCCTTCTCTTCTCGTTTCATTCCCTATCTTTGTTCTCCTGTTCTTTCTTCATTAGTCTTACCTCGTTGCTGAGGACCATAATTTCCTCGTTGTTCTCCTTGATGCCTCTCTTCACACCTTCTAATTCGGACCTTATTTCTTTCGTCATACTATTCAGTTTTTCTAGCACCTTATCCATCTCTTCGTCTTCCACCTCTACGTTGTCACTCTTTCCTTCTTCTCCCTTGATGTGGAGATGCTGAAGTAGTTTCACTTATTTTTTCTTATTAAATTTCACGGCGCGGTGTGTATTCGTGGTTAATTTTTTTAAATACTTGGTTTACTTATTTTTTGCAGACAGTTTTCATTCTTATTATTCATTTCAATAAGTTTCTGTTTCCTATTTATTCATTTAGGCTACATGAATGGGTTGGCCCATATATATTGCAGCAAATTTGATTTGTAACTAACTTGGTTAACTATACGTTCATAAAATCTATGTCGGAAGCGGTTTTAAATGAATCACAACTTGATAAAAAAAAATGATTGGAACTAGGATATATAAAGATTACCAGGCGATGCTTCTGGAGGTGGTCTCCATGTCGCTTCCGCCTCCAAAGAGCATTCTGATAAGTGAAAGGAAGTTCTTGGTTTATTACAAGACTAGTTCTGTTGCTACTTTCGCTTTGCTGATGAGCTTGAAGCATTTGTTAGAGCCATTTGAGGTTAGGTGGTCGACTTCGCCAGTGTCGATTCGACTTTTCTTGGTTTCTTGGTTTTTCATCGAAAACTGCACCTAGGTCTCTGACTTCATTTTCCATTATAGAAGGATTTGATCGAATCTGTAGGGAAATTGGACCCTGCTTGTTGTTTGTTTGTTAAGCTGGTAACCAGGCATTTTCCTACGTTAAGTAATGGTTCATTGTCAGAGGCATAATTGTTGAGGTGTGAGAGCGCCATCTGAAGAGCTTGACCATAGCTTTCCACTTGTCACGAAAATATTTTTTTTGCTCAGAAGAGATTTCCTCAAGAATCTTTTCTAAAATAGTTGTCATATCTTTGCAACATTTCCTCACCGTTGCAATTTTTTTACATCTTTCTCTCTGTCTATAGTTTTTATTTTTAGACCCTTATTTCTGAAGTTTCTTGTTCATCCATTTTTTCAGTTAATCCGACGTATTTTTTGTGTTAATTACGCACATCTTACGTGTAATTGAAGTTCCGTTTTATTTCTACGCTAAAAGTTTTTCACATCTATCTTCATCGTGTCATATTTAATTCCAGATATTATTAGGTTTTCCCCTTTGTTCAATCTTTCCAATAATTCGATATTCTCATTTACATGCTCAACTGGCGTTTTCCTTTCTTATTCCATTTTGTTTTTCACTTTCCACTTTTTAACTTGGTTTGCTTTATCGATTTTACTATCACTGCATATTTGTGAAATGAATAATCGAAATTTCCCAAGTTATTTGGTTTTAACAACAGAAAAAATTGTATAAATCTACCCATTTCAAAGAAAACGCACAGTTTCCTGTTGTCAATAAACAACCAAAAACTGGATTTTTGTATTTAGACGAATCTTTCAACTTAATTCAAGCAAATTAGTTCAAAATTAGTAAACTACATAATTTCTTAAATTATATGCGGTTTCCTAATGACATTTCGGTAATAATAATACTAATTTGTATAAATAAATGAAAAATTGGTGCAAGCAAAAGAACGCCCACAAGCAAAGAAGTACGACAAATTTTTGTTCCTTTGTGCTTATGACGTTGATTTCATGTGTTGCAACATGAAGTAACTAATTTTATCCGTTCGACACAATATCGTTCAAAACTGTGAGACTATTGAACGAAGGGGAATGAGAAAAGATGGTTGATGAGGATTGTTGCTCTTCTTCAAAATCTTATCAAATTGAAATGTTAAAAATAGCTCAGCTATCGTAATCCAATTGCAGTAACCAGACACAATACAGAAATTAATTCGTCAAAATTCGTTACCATTTTCTTCACTCTAATCACTACCGAATCAGGAAAGGTCTCCTAAAGTTGGGGCAAAGCAAAAAGCGTTGCACGTCACGAGTATTATATACATGTCAACAGTGTTGTCATATGGATTAAAACAAAATAGAATGAAATACGAAATGGAAGACAATAAATGACAGATGTCCTTGGTTGCAACATTGTAATTTTATTTATGATGCTGCCAACTTGTAGAATTATTTTACCCTAGAATATTACCTTTAATGACCATCCGAAAAATTAGTATTACATTGGTACTGTTTTTACGTCATATGTCACGTGCAACGCTTTTAGGATTGCCGTGACTATACAAAGTGTTCTATCCAAATGACAACAGTTGCTAGTCTACTCTCTTGCACGACATCGACAAATTTCAGATATTTCCGAATGTTATACTTAGTCCACTATCATAACATATTCGAAAATATACAGAGTGTCTCACGGTGACCGTCGGTTAGAAGTATATCAAGAACTGTAAAAGCTAGAAATTTGAAATTTTGCACATGCGATATGGAGTGTTTAATCATTTAAATAAAAATATTTTCCAAATGGCAGCACTTCCGGAAATACCGGAAGTGAGCATCAACTTCTTTATTTTAAATACAAACCAGGCAATTTTTTTTCACATTCTGATGTGTCATAAAATGTTTAGTAAGTATGCTTAAAATATTTTGCGTATCAATTTTGATTGTTGAGAAAAACATTTTTTTTCACTGAAAAATGTCAAAATCTTGTTTAGGAAATAAAATTGAAAGTCGAAAGTGGTAAAAATTAAGGAAATGGGATTTTAGGTTCTCAATGTCAAAAGATTGATACACAATTGTCTGTAATGGATAATAAAAAATTCCCCGCGGTTACTGATCTAATTGACGTTATTTCCAGACTTAAGAAAAACTTTAAAAAGTCTCTTTTTTCAAATGGAATGCCTATTTAATTATCGGGCCTTTCGATGCAGAAATAAATTTCCTTGAAATTGATATACCATTTCCTAAAATCAATGATTACAGAGTTATTTACATTTTTCTAATTAAATTTATAATTACATACTTTACAAAACATGGTTGGCTTTGAAAATTTTCAAAAAATTTTTATTCAATTGTTTCTTATGATGACAGTTGTCAGTTAGCTATCAGTTTGAAAGTTTACCCTACATTTACGTTTGTTATCAGTGTTATCTGATTGAATTTTGATTTTTGCGCTTAATATTTGTTTTTAATTGGGAAATATGGAATACACAAACGCTGATATTCTAAATTTGTTTTACATTCATGGCGAGTCTGCTCGTATTACTTTTCGGACCTGCAGAACCTTTAACTATTGAATAAAGAATCACTCAACACTTTAACGAAAGATATCCGCATTTACCTACAATGACAGAACGAAAAATCAGGATGATTGAAAAGAATTTTCTAAATTTGGGCGACGTAAATGCGCCACGAAGTTTGGCAAAGCCAATTGTCCCCAATGACGCTGCAGAAACCAATGTATTGGGATATTTTAATGTTGTCCCTGAAAGTTCTGTTCGTTCGGTGGAAAAAGACCTTGGATAGTCAAGAAGTTGCATAGATAGAATTTTAAATATTCATAAAAGCATAAGAAACATTTTAATAAAAATTTTTTGAAAATTTTCAAAGCCAACCATGTTTTGTAAAGTATGTAATTATAAATTTAATTAGAAAAATGTAAATAACTCTGTATTCATTGATTTTAGGTATAGGGAAATGGTATATCAATTTAAAGGAAATTTATTTCTGCATCGAATGGCCCGATAATTAAATAGGCATTCCATTTGAAAAAAGAGACTTTTTAAAGTTTTTCTTAAGTCTGGAAATAACGTCAATTAGATCAGTAACCGCGGGGAATTTTTTATTATCCATTACAGACAATTGTGTCTCAATCTTTTGACATTGAGAACCTAAAATCCCATTTCCTTAATTTTTACCACTATCGACTTTCAATTTTATTTCCTAAACAAGATTTTGACATTTTTCAGTGAAAAAATTTTTTTTTCTCAACAATCAAAATTGATACGCCGAATATTTTAAGCATACTTACTAAACATTTTATGACACATCAGAATGTGAAAAAAAATTGCCTGGTTTGTATTTAAAATAAAGAAGTTGATGCTCACTTCCGGTATTTCCGGAAGTGCTGCCATTTGGAAAATATTTTTATTTAATAGATTTAACACTCCATGTCGCATGTGCAAAATTTCAAATTTCTAGCTTTTACAGTTCTTGATATACTTCTAACCGACGGTCACCGTGAGACACCCTGTATTTATTTCGACTGCAGCAGTAGAAATAATAAAATAAATATTAGTTTATGTTGCAATAACAGCATAATAACTTATTTATTACAATGAACAGTGTAAACTATGTATGTACCTACATTTTTTAATTTTAAGTTTTGTTTCAGGTACGTACGCCATTTCTTAAAATCAGTGTAGAGGACAAGCGATATGGGGTATGTCAATTTTTAGAATTTATTTTATTGATTTGTGTGATTCACAAAAACAAAAATCTATTCATATATGCGTGTTTAATATATTTTTTATTTATCAAGTTGGTGAAACAATTCGAAATGTTGACGTTATCCACCCAAAAAAAACTTGTTCCTTGTAATAAACGTATAAACGTGCAAAGAAGCAGAAGCGATGTCAACCATTAGCATTTAAACAAAATACTAGATTTTTGCATTTTTGTGAACAGACAACAGAATGTCTTTAACGAATGACCATGATGACCTTGATTGAGCAGCATCGCTAAGTTCTTTACTGTGTTTTTTATTAATTAAATACTTTACTATTATTACTTACAGCGCTAATGTTTGTGTACTTTAATCTTATTTCTCGAAAAGAAAGTAGACTCCTATAACTCCTATTAGCGCCCATAGTTTTCTTGTTTTACTTACTCTCTTTTTTCCTGGTGTCTTGTACCTGTTCGCTTTCTTTGGTTGTTCTGTGTTTATTCATTCCTTTTAAATGTTTCTTTATTATATTTTGCATATTTTTTTCATTCTGTAAGTTTGCAATTCTTCTCTCATATCTTGATTCATATCCTGTCTTCGACCACATTCTTTAATTTGCCCCAAAAACTTATTTCTTGTATTTTGATTTTATTTTTTCTCCTGATCCATCTGTTACTGGCACATGAAGAAGTTGCACTGATACTGTTTCATCAGTATCTTTTCTAGTTTTATTTCTTACACTTTTTGTTATTGATTCACAAATGTAAGAAAAGTTATTCACTGCCCTTCTGTTATACTCCTTTTTATTACAGTTTGAAGAGATATTGCGTCCCACATAATTAAGGTGATTACTTATTTCCAAAAATCTTGGTTCTTTCTTTCCCTATAAGTCAACGCCGTTGCTTTTGTATTCTTTACTTTACTCTTTAAAGATCATTCTCACATTTATTGTTAGAGTGAGATCGTCATCTTATCAAGATAACTTCCTTCACTTGAAATTTGCATTTTCTATCGGCATCGTTAATATTATGTTAAATAAGGTAGACCAGAGACAATATTTTTAACCTACTTCTTTATTTCTGTTTATATCACTTGTTGTTCGTCCTTAAAATTTAGAATTTGTTCTTATCTTGTGGTACCGTTTCCTTATAGCTTCTATTAAGTCGTTTAGATTACATCTTTGTTCCATTATTTACTATAGTTTATAGTGTTTGTCTGTTTACGTTATCAAACACCTATAAATCTAGTTTGTATTTTCTATTGTTATATTCTCGCCGTTTTTTGAAATAATTTTGTAATGTAAATGAAGCATCTGCTGTTCCTCACCTATTACTCTTTCCACTGTTTTAGACGCCTCTTTAAGAGTCTATCGCCAGTTGGAATTAAGACTGGTTTCATGAATGTCGATGTATACATAAAATTATTTAAATAAAACATTGTTGTATAGACACAAAAAAGGTGTCAATGGATAGAGGAAGGTTTATTGTAAGACGCTCCTGACAGGGATTTTTAAATATTTTACAAAGTTTTTGGTAAAATTTGTTTGAAGTTGCTTATAATCATTGAATAACTAAATTAGTTATTCAATGTTATAATTCATTCAATTTCATGATTCGAAACATAAATGGAAAATTCTAATACACGAGAGCTCTACAGGAAACTTTCCTCTTTGAAATGACATATTATTTTGTATTTCAATAACACTATTTACTATTCAAATTTTATTATCCCATTCCTCTTCTATTTATTTTCTTTAGTTTCTAGTTTTATTAGTTCTTTATTTAGTAAACCTAGTTTATACTTTATATTTGTTCTTATTTCTGTTCTTGTATCTGTTTATTAATCTTTTTCCATTTTCCAATCTATTTTGTACATTTATTGGAATTCTCATTTATAATAAATATATTCAGGAAACGATCTGTCACCCCTCCTGCTTGTTCATATCTATAATTGTGAATATACATTTCTTTCCAATAAATGAATTCGTCAATTATAACCTGTTTGTAAGCATTTTTTCCTTCTCGTTACAAGTCTGCTTCTGCTTCGCATGTATTGGGGAATGGATGGCTCTTTTCCAATCTTCAGTGTCTGTTAATAAAATGCCTCCCTTTGTTTTCTTTTTCCTTTTGGTACACTCTGTTATGTGACCTTCACAATCATCTAATTATTTATTACCCTTTAATTTCGTCTTAGTTCCTGTAAGTTGATGTAAAACCTATCTTATGTGTATTCCTCTTATATTCCCGAATGTCACTATAATTTAAATCGTTTGAGTTCTTTATGTCAGACTCACAGGAGTATCTATGCTATTTCATCTGCACACGATGTCATAAACTGGCCATTCTACCTCTTGCGTTGGTTACATCACGCCAATCCATTGTACGCTATGTATCCAGTGGTTACGCAGCGTACTTCCTTTAGAGACATGGAGTAATATTCTATGATACAACGGAATTTATTTCTGGAATGTGCACAAAATGTCTCAAGCATTCGTTAAAAGATATTAAGAAAAACGCGTGGAATATAAAATGAGGTAGAGATACAAACATCAATAATTAACAATTTAGAGAAACTCTATCAATGTTTATCCAAGTTAAATTACTTTCTCTTTTACTAAATTATAAATATAAAAAGAGGTTATAAATAAATGAGTATCCCTTAAAAGAAAAATAAGAAAACTTCTCAAAATTAAGATAATTTGGACCGATTCGTGCTAAGAATGAACAATTACAACAATTAAGACATCGTAACCTTTCTAACAAACGTAAAAGTTGTTAAGAAACTTACGAGTGGTAAGTATAGAAGTTTGGTAAAAACAATTAATGCCCCTTCTTTCTCATTAACGATTGTTGTGCTAGGACTATTATTTATATGTATAGGTACGCTATGTTCATTTGAAAAGGTCCCACTCATATTATTTATTTCGGAAATGCACCGTGTCAAAAAAAACTGCCGGAACAACTTTTAACTTCAGGGGGGCACTTTTTGGCGCTAATGTCATAAACGTCACATTCACCCCCTCCCTACTGCTCTGATTCAAATTTTTCACGTTTTAATTCAATCGTCCCTACAAATTTTATTTATAGTAAGTAGACTGGTATACCTTAAGTTTATTGCTTATCACTATTATTTTTAACCTGATGATGACATTCTAATTAGTGTCGAAACATGTGGTATTAACGAATTTGATCTAGAAATTTTATTTATACCTATCGCATTCCTTAATTGGATCAATTATTCAATCAACTTTGTAGATGGGGAAGGTTTTGTGATTACTCATCCTTTTGGAATTATATTCATCCCCATTTGGAGAAATAACAACATGATTGATTCCAATTTACCTAAACTCTGTATTTTATTTACTTGTACACCGTCGATCGCAGTAGATATCTGAGATACAAAGTCAAATAAACCTGTCTCTTCTTTTGCTTCTCATATTACATATTCTCCAATATTTTGCAATATAGTTCAAATTTCACGAACTTTTGCCTTGTTAAGTGCCTTTGTTTTCGTTACAGACTGAGTTTTGTTTCTTATTACTACTTTGTGTAATCATTAAGTTACACGCTTTAATAATGAAATAACTTTGATCAATTTTCGGATAAACATACACTTTACTCCCACATCTATTGTCTTATGCTCGTATTACGCGAGTTTATTATAATATGTTTAGCAAAGTCGCTATTATAGACTTTTTTGCCATTGCGCCTTAGTCAAGTTAATTTGCACCGAAACTCGATTCGTTTAGTTTATTAAATATTTATAATTATTGTAACTTCGTTAAATTTTAGATGAAGTTTTTCGGTGTTATAGAGAGAATTTCAACTAGAACAACTAAGTGGTTTCCATTTTACTTTCGATATAACATGAGAGACTGAGAAGGATAGATACGTTGCTCAAATTTCTATTTACAGGGTGCAAGGAAATAAAAGAGTTGAACATTTTGCAGTGTAAATTTATTGAACAAAGGAAATTTAATAAAGCAACAACGAAGTGACAACACTCAGAGTCAATACAGAGACCCAAACGTTTAGTGAAATTATCGGCTATGCGCCACAGCTCCTGAGCTCCTATCCCCCGAATTTTGTGATGACTAAATATCTTTTTTTCCTCCATGCTGTGCCGTTTTGTATTTCTTTCTTCCACTTCTGAATTTTCAGTCTGGTAGTACCTGGTATTCTTATCGAAGTTTTGGTCTTCCTCGTGATTCCACATAGTGATTATCTTGATTTCTTTATCCTGATTCATTCACATCGGTATGATAAAATTTTGGGTATTCCTTCCAGACTCGCGCTATTAATCTACGTAGCTTTTGCCTTAGCTCTTGATCTATTCGTTGCCTATGTGTCATTCCTTGCTGTCTTATTGTATTTAACATGTACCACTACTTCATTAAATCCTTCTTTTGCTATTCCATTTTCTTCTGTTTCCTCTTGTTTCTCTATTATTAACTCGTCAATTGGATCCGTTGCCTCCCAGTCGTCTTGCGTATCGAAAATATTTTCTCGACTTCTTCTTTACTATGCTTATCATCTTCCTTGTTATGTTTCGTTTTTATGCTTCTTTAGGTTGTTATTATTATACTTTTTCAGCTCGTTCATTATGTTTTCTATCAATCTAGTTTTCATCGTTCTATAGTATCTTCGTTCCCGTTACTCAGAAATCTATCCCTTGTCAGATTTTTTTTAAATTTCATTATTTCGTCACATTCGTCGAACCATTCATTTTTTTCTCTAGTTTACTTCTGTTGTCTTTTCTATACTATTTTAATGTTAGCCTATTTCACTATTATCCGTCATACAGTTTTGCTTTTTTTTCTATGTCGTGTAATCCCCATCTCTTCTTTTCATATTCATTTTCCCTTTTGCTTATTACCATCCTCTACCATTTTCTGCCTCTTTTTGTTTACCAATGCATGACATATGTCATTTCTAGTATTTCTTCCCGAGATGATCCATGAATGATTTCCCTTTTTTGACCTTTCTTGTTTGTATTATCTGTTTATTTCTCCACTATTAATTTCCATTCTTCTTCTTTGCCCATCTTTGCATTAAAGTATCATAATACTGTTAATTCCTTATTCTTACTATCGTTTTCACACACCCCTGCAAATTTCTTCTCTCTCTTCTCCATCCTTATTAATTAGTTTCCTTACCTTTTGTATTTTTCCTGCACACTATCATTACCTTGTAATCTCTCGCTTACTGTGCGTTTGCCTTCTCTCCCCTTATCCCTCATCCACTGGTACACTAAACCTTATCATCCACCGTCACCTGATTGTAACGTAAAAATGCTTGGCGTCCTTTTCCTCCTACAACTGTAAGTATGGCATTATGTCTTTTCTTTCTTTATGTAATCACAGTCGTCGTTTATTCTGATGCCTTTCTCTTTAATTCTTTTAGCTCTTAAATATCATACTTTCCAGCTTCACTAAAACCGGTCAGTTTTTATTTGGTCTGTAGTCTCTCTATTTGGATTTTAATACGGATTTGTGCTCCTAGTGTTTATTTTGAGTTTCTTCCTGCTCTTCGTTATTTGGGTTTACTGTTCCTGTCATAGAAAGTCTTGGCTTACCATGGATGCCTCCATTGATTATTTGACACTTTAAGACAAGATCTTCCAATTGTGAGAGAAGTGGCCGCTGTAATAGAAAAGTTATTAAGTTTTAATAGTTTGGTTACGAAAACATGGAAAAAGTGAGTTGTGTGAAGTGATAAAACATGGAGAAGAAAGGAGACACTTGAGCAAAAATTTCAACGGATGTTGTAGCTATTGATCATTTCAATCCATAGTTGAAAATCCATAGCATTCCTTGTATTGTATGTTAGGGACAATAAATACTGTTAACCCCTCGTACACTTATCTTGGGAATGGGCATAGTATGAAGTGTTGACGTAAGAAAAAACCATGAAACAGACTTGTGGAGTTGATTGGAAGTTGGTAACTTGGATGGTGTGGCCATTTAGTAATCTTTGGCGTAATTCAATTCGTAAGCAAATCTGGATTTCAGCTTCACAGCTCATTTGTGCACGTTGCAAAATACTTTATACCTAAATGTTATTCCGATAACTGCTTAATTTACATGTAAACCCCAATATTAGATCATTTATTTAAATTAGTTTTAGATCGTAAATTATATCTTATGAAATAGATTTTCATAAATATTAAGAAGTAGGTCAAAATATATAAAATGTAAACATGATTATCCAAGTCAAACATTAAATCAAAAAAGCGGATTTTCTCGAGAGATGGATTTTCGTATTTTTTCGCGGAATATCTTATATTACACCAATTCCGGCAACGCGTTTTCAAACAGTAATAAATAAATCTTTAGAAATCCCTGTTAGGCATAGAAATTCTACGATAGAGAGTTTTCAATAAATAATATCGAGGGTATTTGTTTTTTGCAATTCGGTTATAGAACGATTTCAATTACGAACAGAAAATTAGAAACGAAACTTTTTCTAATAATTTATTAAGATTCCTTCCGAAATGACATAATATATTCTCATATTTCGCCAAATTGAATAAATAAGCAAACGGTGACAAAAAATTTTGTCGTTATTAGTCGTTATGTGGATATTTTCGAGAGTACGCGATAGTATTTGGTATGTAATAAAGGGCCTAGTTCTGAAGAGAATATTCACCAATTTCTGATTTCGTTAAAAGCATGTTGTCAGTTTGAGATTGCATTAATCTTCTAGTCAAAATATAAAAACAAACACCCAGAACAGTATCTGAATAAATAATCTTTTCTCGCGGTTTGAAGCTTTCGAACTGCAAATATAAGCGTAAAAGTGACATGGAATAAGATATTGGAAACCTTATTCTTGAAAATAGAAGGAATACAAACAAACTCTTCCTCGAGGCAGTATAAAGTGATTGGTACTCTCGAATAATTTCGAGTTAGCCAAGCCCCATGTTAAAAATGATGCAGTAAGTATATTGTGAATTTTACAAGGTGTTTAATTCGCAAGTTCAGGATCCCCCAGTATACTAACAGAACAACTGGAAATGAAAAGAAGTAGTGTCCAAGTATATTATACAAGGAAGGAAGGAAGAGGACGAAACACTCCTGAAGGGTTGGAAAAAAATGTGAAAACCCTACTGTGACTAGCCATCTCGATAAAAAAAGTAATGATAAGTGAAAAAAAATTGATTTGAAGTTTATATAAGTGTGGAGGGTAATATGGCAACATATTTCCACGCCTTACTGGCATCATTATCAAGCCAACTATCAATTACAAAAATAATAATTTAAGGTTATAAAACATACCAATCTTTGTCGACTTACCTGAAGGGGAAAAACAATCAAATTGCAAAAAACAATAATTAAACCAAAAATCCCCTAAAGGGAACTAAAAATATGTGAAAACACATAATAACTATTACGCTGGAAAAACCAGATAAAGCATAATGAATTAAACAGAAAAAATGTCTGTCACACAAAGAATTGACAGGTTTTAAAACCTAAGGTGTATGGCGCTTAAAATTAAGTAAAAATTACAGGGTAAATCAGAAATTTAAAAAACTTTAAAAACAAATTGAAAAAATGTAGTACTGACGAAAGTCAATTATTTCGTTAAGTAAATTCGGGTAATTTTTTGATTTAGAGATTTCGAAATTTTCTAAAACATTAAGTAAAAAGCCTTTTTTTCCCATATGAATAGTTTTGAAGTTAATGGAGGGATCAAAGGAGTGACCAGTATTAAGGATGTGTTCCGCAAAGGTGGATTTGTGGGTAAGGTTGTTATTTTTAATAGCTAGAAAATGTTCTTTGAAACGAGTTTGAAAAGATCTCCCGGTTTGGCCAAGATAAAATGCAGGACACGACTGGCAGAAAAGTTTGTAAATACCCCACTTGTCCAGAATGTCGATACGATCTTTGTTAAACACAAGGGTAGTTTTGAAAGTATTTTTGGACGAAAGAGAAATACAAATAATCATGATGTCTTTCGAATAATGATTTTAAGAGTGTGGGAAATGTTGACATTTTGCAATGAAATGTGAAGAAAGGTGTTCTGAAGTGTGCCCAATGCGCTGCTTTACTTTTCTTCTTTTTCTTCACTTTTATTAGTTGATCTTGACCTTTTAATAGCCGTTTTCTCTAACCATTTTCTTTACACTTTCGTGAACATCACCATTTGGTCCACCATATGTCGTGGTCTGTCATATTGCGTATACTGTTCATCTTGAAACTTTATTTTGAAATTTCAGTATAAGCCTAACGTTCATTTAATCTACATACGAGGTATGACCAATAAGTCATGAGACTGATTTATTAGTCGCGCGTGTGGTAACACTATGAACCGGACACTTCTGTCAATTATTAATCTCCCATCCCTCCTCTATCGATACATGTGCTCGTCATTTTCGTACGTTCATTAGTTCCCCAGCTGTATTGTGTTTTCGACAACATGTTTGTAAGGAGTGTCACTAATATGGAACAACGTAATATTGAACAGCCAGCGGTACGCGGTTAAACTCGGCGATTCTGTTAAGGAAACGTACGGTAAATGGATCAAAGTGTTCGGTGGTGAAGCGCTAAGTCGTGCTCAGGTGTTTCGATGATATAAAGATTTTAAAAATGGTCGTGAGAGCGTCGGAGATGAACCGTGAAGTGGGAGGCTGGTTGAAGCTCGAACTGACAACAATGTTCAGTTGTTCAGCATGCATCAAGATCGGCGGCTAACCATTCGAATGTTGGCGGATGAACTTAATTTGAAACGAGAAACCGTCAGAAAATTTTTAACTGATGATTTGTCCATGAAAAAGCTGTGTGCAAAGATAGTACCGAAGAACCTATCGGCGAAGTAAAAACACGAGCGAATGTCCATTTCACAGGATTGTCTGGAACAGGTTGAAGCTGATCCAACTCTTCTCGATCGAATTACTGGAAAGTTGGTATTTTCAGTACGATCCCGAATCAAAACGACAAAGTGAACAGTGGCTGTCTCTTGGTGAAGCCAAACCGAAGAAGGCGAGAATGAGCAAATCAAAAGTGAAAAGATGATGATTTGCTTCTTTGAGAGCAAAGGAATCGTGCACAAAGAGTTTGTACCACCTGGGAAAAATACCTACTTGTATTAAATGTCCTATTCTTGATTATCCTTTACTAAGTCTTGATTTATATACTTACACTGCAACCTTGATTTCCAGGATGCATTTTTGAAATTGAAGTAACCTTCAATAAGGAATCTTTTTCTTAATTTAATTTTAGGATAGTCATCTTCTTTTAAAGATTCTTTAGACGAGCATCATAGTCATGTAATATTTTTATGTTTACGTTGACTAAAGTGGTTATGCATCTCATTCGCAGTTTTTGAAAATGTTTCGTCCAGTTTCCGGTCTTCAAAAGTGAAGTAAGCTTTTTATCTTCTGTAGAGGAAACAATGAAAAGTACAATGAAAGTAGAATTGTTCCAGATTTTCCAAGCCATAGTAGGATTTTGTGGCGGTCTTCTTCAAATTTTTCATGTTTAAATACATCCATACAAAATATGTTCATAATTCACCATGCAGGAAACCTTTTCCCCACTGTGTGCCATAGAAAGATCTTTCAACACTTTCTGACAAGTTAAGTTCTGGAATCGATCTTCAATAAATAATGCTCGTCTGTTTTCTACAAGAAGAAAGGGAAAGATTTGTGGAGAAAACTGTAAGTATAAAAGGACTTCCTTTTTTGTTCAAATACAGGATCGATATATACAGGGTAGTCCAATATTTCATTCAATATCATACAGATTAAAAAAATGTTTCAAATAAAAGTTGTAGGATACGAACCATTGCATATTTGTAAAATATTTATAAACATACAGGGTGCTTCGAATAATCGTGGCTCCGTGCCGACTTGTTTCTTTTAAATGGAACACCCTATATTTGATGTCATATTCCGATTGCTCTCTTAAAATGCTCTATGTCCATATTTTTGTTTTTTGTTTGAAATGCCAGCGTTCCCAAGTTATGAATTTTTTTCATGGAAACTGCGTCACCTGACTACCTTTTTCCTTTTAAATTATTGACGGCTTGACTACGACGTCTCCAAGGCTGAATAGTATGTCAAAAGATTTCCTCCTTAAGGCAAAAATTATGAATTTTCGAAGAATCGCTTCTGGTTATTAAGTTGTTTAAAATGTTAAATCTATACAGTTTCTAAAAAATTAAAAGGAAGAGGATGGTGGTATGTATGTATATAAATATTTGTATAAATATAATAATAAATATAAAAACCTCAGAATTTAGATTCCAGATAAAGTATAATTTTATCAATAAAGCTTAGATTGTTCAAAGAACCTCAATCCTATTCACTTTTTGATTTGATTTATTCCGGTAGCCTCATTACCAATTCTATCTAACCCAAAAAACGTAATAAAAAGGGATTTTAGGTTTGGTCAGTATATCAGCTCATCGGTTCACTTGACGTGTTAAAACTTTAAAACACTTCGTAAATGCACTTATAATTCCTTACAAAGTTACCTACTTTAACTTTTTAAAAACAGGAAAAGAACTGAAAAAAATTTAAAACTTGTTTAAAGAATGCGAAACGTTTCTATAAACGAGAAATACTCGACGGAATAATTTGCAGAATAGCTTCAACGATTGGCAACTGCATTACTCCCAAAGCGGCAATTGTTTTACAAAATAGTTTAGTTAATTGCCTTTATATACGCTAACAATATTTTAAGTACATGTTTCAAATTTTACATGGAACTTTGACATACTTAAACTATAGGAAAATTTACAATGAAATACCGGTAACATCGTGCCGTAAGTAATTTACTATGCACTAACGGAATTGTAAGACCTCTAAATTAGATTTTACGATTGCAGCAGTAAAAACTAATTAATGCGGTACAATTTTACAGCTCGAATTATATTTTCTCTAATCATATATGGTGAAAAATAAATTACTCACATTACATTCTGATAAAGTTTTACACGCGTTTATTATGAAAGAAAGGGGGACTATTATGCCGTCTCAAAACAATTAATCAATTTAAAAATTACCTTCTTTTCTTGATGGACTTTTCAAAGATTTTTCTCTATGTCTATGTCTACCTTTACCCTTGCTGTTATATTGATTGAATACAGAAAGCCTCTAGCCAATCTAGATACTTAAAATAGAGATTTCGCCGTGTCGCTTAAGAGCCATTGCTTGTTCTTCCATCTATTTAATTTTCACACATCATCCAACAAATTCATTCTTTCATTGTTGCGGTGAAAATAAAGGGCATCGATTCCCTAAATTTCTATAATAATTGCTAGTATAATAAAATATTATACCAGCTGGCGTACAGAGGATTAACTTAACCACCTCTTGTTGCGTATTTGATATTATAATTATTATAGAATGAGCCATTAAACCGCAGGAAGTTACGCGCTAAATCTTTATAGCCCAGTCAATGAAGGTTTTTTGTCGCAACAAATTAGGGGAAAGCTGAATTTTTTATATGTGATACACCGTTATGAGACATGTATTTTCTCAAAAGTCCCCGCCTCTCCCCCTTGTGCTTCTCCCCCAATCACCCCTAACAGCTTACAAATGCATAGTTTCACTAGATTGATTACAAGTTCTTTAATATTCGTCGTAGAGAATTAATTTTTTTTTTATTTTGTTCCTTAATACCCATAAAAAGTATCTTATTCTTATAAACTTCTCGTTAAAGTTGATATTAAGGGACCTATAAAACAACAAACACAAAAAAAAACGGTTTCTCGAAGCACGTGAATTTACTTTATTACCTATATTTTGGTTGTTAATTAAAATACACAAAAATGGTTCAAATAAAACTTTTAGTGTGTATCTTTAGCTTCAAGATGATGTGGTTCATTGCTTGTTTAAGTTTATCCCTTGCGCTTGGGACGTCGTCATAGAGAGCGCTTGCACTCCGCTTCAGTGGTCCGACGTATACGCTTAGCCCAGTAAAATGGGAAAATTTGGATGAAATTAATGCTTACAGCTTTGAAAATTTGGGAACAGGCTTGTTTTGTGATCCCTTTGAAGTGTTCAAAAGTCCCCATCCGTACCCCCCCTCCGAGAGAAATGGGGGGCGAAAAAGTGTCAAAAAAATAGGATTTCGTAAATAACTGAAAAAGTATCAATTTTATCAAAAACAAAAACGTTAAGAAAGTTGTAGCTGACAAAATTTCGCACATTTTCATTTTTTATTTTTGTCTCTACGACCAATAGGAGCCGAGATAGATTTTTTTTAAATGTCGACTGTTTTGCGGCGAAACGTTAACACGGGCGCGCATCGCGCGTATTTCGCTTATATCTTGAGAATGGCCATGCGTATCGCAAAATTCTTCAAATAAAAGTTGTAGAGAATTTAATTACGAATAATTTTCTTTTTTAAACATTTCCGTACGATTAATATTGACAGAGATATAATCATTTAAACCTTTTCTAAGACACAATCGCTGCTCGTTTAGCATAATAAAATCAATAATAAGTCGAAAACTATTGATTCTACGTACTTAGTGCATATAATGAAAGTTGTAGAGAATTAAATGTTGAATCTACATGTATACACGAAATATCATTTTGGTGATCTTTATAAGGCGATGGAGGAAGAAATAATGAAAAATTCTCATTTTCAAGCGTTTCTTTGCAAATAACTATGTTTTGACTACTTGTAGACAGTAAAGTGTAAAAAATTGTTTTGACTTTTCCAAGTATCAGAAGTTATTCTCTGATCATTTATGAGTAAATTAAGATATATTTTTACAATAAAGTGCAACTTGCGAACGATTTATTGTATTGTATTACCTTTGTAGCTATATATACATATAAAGTACTGAAAATAGGATAAAACCAATTTTTAACAAAAATGTAACGGCCATTTTTAGCGAAAATCGGGATTCTTAATAAAATGTCAATTTTTGAGTATAGATACCTTCAAACAGCTGTAACTAGCGAACTATTTGTCGTACGAACTTCTGCCGACACTCATTTTACAGGTGCGTTAATTATCTTTAATTATCTTTAAAAAACTATACACTTTACTGTCTACAAGTAGTCAAAACATAGTTATTTGCAAAGAAACGCTTGAAAATGAGAATTCTTCATTATTTCTTCCTCCATCGCCTTATAAAGATCACCAAAATGATATTTCGTGTATACATATAGATTCAACATTTAATTCTCTACAACTTTCATTATATGCACTAAGTACGTAGAATCAATAGTTTTCGACTTATTATTGATTTTATTATGCTAAACGAGCAGCGATTGTGTCTTAGAAAAGGTTTAAATGATTATATCTCTGTCAATATTAATCGTACGGAAATGTTTAAAAAAGAAAATTATTCGTAATTAAATTCTCTACAACTTTTATTTGAAGAATTTTGCGATACGCATGGCCATTCTCAAGATATAAGCGAAATACGCGCGATGCGCGCCCGTGTTAACGTTTCGCCGCAAAACAGTCGACATTTAAAAAAAATCTATCTCGGCTCCTATTGGTCGTAGAGACAAAAATAAAAAATGAAAATGTGCGAAATTTTGTCAGCTACAACTTTCTTAACGTTTTTGTTTTTGATAAAATTGATACTTTTTCAGTTATTTACGAAATCCTATTTTTTTGACACTTTTTCGCCCCCCATTTCTCTCGGAGGGGGGGTACGGATGGGGACTTTTGAACACTTCAAAGGGATCACAAAACAAGCCTGTTCCCAAATTTTCAAAGCTGTAAGCATTAATTTCATCCAAATTTTCCCATTTTACTGGGCTAAGCGTATACGTCGGACCACTGATGCGGAGTGCAAGCGCTCTCTATGACGACGTCCCAAGCGCAAGCGATAAACTTAAACAAGCAATGAACCACATCATCTTGAAGCTAAAGATACACACTAAAAGTTTTATTTGAACCATTTTTGTGTATTTTAATTAACAACCAAAATATAGGTAATAAAGTAAATTCACGTGCTTCGAGAAACCGTTTTTTTTGTGTTTGTTGTTTTATAGGTCCCTTAATATCAACTTTAACGAAAAGTTTATAAGAATAAGATACTTTTTATGGGTATTAAGGAACAAAATAAAAAAAAAATTAATTCTCTACGACGAATATTAAAGAACTTGTAATCAATCTAGTGAAACTATGCATTTGTAAGCTGTTAGGGGTGATTGGGGGAGAAGCACAAGGGGGAGAGGCGGGGACTTTTGAGAAAATACATGTCTCATAACGGTGTATCACATATAAAAAATTCAGCTTTCCCCTAATTTGTTGCGACAAATGGCACTTTTCGGCCTTTATTGACTGGGCTATTAATAGGAAAGACCAAGTTTGCATTAAATTTCATTTTCGTTATGGGAGCCAAATAAGTTGTGGTTACATATGGTTATAAGATAACTCATTTGACAGACTTGATGTCATCTGCGTATCTGTCACTGCCCAGAATCGCCACAAAACTAATAATTCTGCAGTACTTAAATTTCGCGATTCAAGACCAGATTTTACTTCACATAATAGACCTTTTCAGCAAACATTTCTGGAGTCAATTAATCAATTTGAAAAAAAATTGAAGCGTTGAGGTCTGTGCACAACAGAAACGTGCTTTGAATATTTTATTGCTGTAAATGAGTTTATAGATTCTGCAGCGTTTTCGGCAATTAAGCTTCTTTTACTGCCGATTATGGCGCACTCTGTGTATGGGTTTGCACCTCAATACATAAAATGTTCAAGTCGCGCAACAACGGTCATCGGGTGCTTATTTTCTAAACCCGAAAGTGACTCAACCCATGTAGTATTTAATATTGGTTCAATATTGACGTTTTATTGTAAATATATTTGGAATATGAATGCACAATATTGCCCCAACATTGAAATTTACTACCTAACCAATATTTGTTTCAATATTGGGGAAAATATTTATGCAATATTGGCCTATTATTGTTTTGTAATGTATCCCTTAATTTAAAGTTGAAGACATACTACAAAATGGAGAAGAGGACGTGAATATAATGTTTTGATTATTTTGATATCTCTAAATAGGAGAAAATTAATATACGGCAGATTTTGTGAAAGTATCATAACCTTATTGTTTGTGAATATTTTTTTAATGTAGCCTAATTCATCATTTTAAATAGGTATCCAGTAATATTGAAAACACAGTATTGCTATGTTATTGATAAATAAATATTAACTTTATATTGTATAGCAATATTGACTAAATATTGTAAATATGTATGTTATATTGCTTAAATATCGATTTTCAATATTTAGTAATACTGTACACACAATATTGGTACATTATTGTGTACAATATTTGAATTTACGTTAAATAGCAACATTTACTAAATATTACAAATATGTATGTTATATTGCTTAAATATCGATTTTCAATATTTAGTAATGTAATATTGTACACGCAATATTGGTACGTTATTGTGTGTACAATATTTGAATTTACATTACTAAATATTGCAAATATTGTTCTTCCTAAATATTTTATTTCCAATATTTGTATAATATTACAAAAATATATTCACCCAATATTGGCTGTAGTTCGATAATATTGCTCCAATCGCTCTATATTCCACCAAGCTAACGCCAATAAACGGTGCTACATGGGAAGTAATGCCATTGAATTACTAGCCCACGTATATTTTAGTTATATTGTGTCATCGGTCATTTTTTTTAGAAACGAGGATAGTAACCATATTTTCTAAGTTAAACAGTCCCACTGACTCTTTTGACCTTCCTTGAGTTAGGGAATAAAGAATTTATCGCGGTGGCGACTGTTGAATGATGTACTAGTGTTGTTCACATATCTTACTAAGGGGTAGGGGTATCATTAGATCTCAATTTCTTCCTACCTTTAATCGTTTTGCTTACTTTAATTCCAATTGCTTCACAACTCATTTCAAATTGTTTCTACATCACCGTTGGTGTACCTCTTCCATTTTTCTAAATGATTCATGTAATAGTTGACATCGACCTTTCGTTTTCTTCGTCAGTTCTTCTCACTTCCAGTACTCTCTCAAGAAAGTATATCACTCTGGCCAGTAGTCGTCTTTGTTCCTTTTCTGTTTAACCCCAGTTACCCAAGAACTGAAGACAAATTCGGGAAGCCCTACACACAGCAAATGTTGTTATTGTGGAACTACCTAGTCCTAGGTTAGAGTCCCTTAGTAAAGTGCTCGTAAGAGCCAGAAGATACCCGTTTGGTTCATTTTGGAGCCAAAATTTAAATGAATACTTAATAGGTTCATTTACTTACGTTGCTTTCAGATGTAACATGGTACCCACGGTTACCTTCTACCTTTCCCAAATGTACAAAACCCGAAGGTGGTACTTTCACGATGAACAATTTACCAGCCACCTTACTGTATGTGGGATATCGCGACAGTGTAATTAACTGTATAATGTTTTGATCTCCTGAACATACCATCGCTCACGTGTTATAGCGTTGTTTTTGTTTATACTGAGCTTAAAATTGCAGCTGCATCGCAACCATTGATTGCAGTGCAAGTAGATTGTAACTGTATTAAATTTACTGGTACAGGACCAACAGCAATCGACCGTTTGAATTGTGACTTAATGGAGGAAGCTGATAGAAGAATAATTCTACATGCGAATGATGCGATTAAACAAGGTGCTAAATCGCTTATAATACGATGTTCGGCAATATCGTATTATCACGATTTTAGGTTGTTGAGACTTGAGTGTCTTTGCGTAGGCAAAAATAAGCGCTATATTTTAATTAACTCTATTGCGGAAAATCTTGGCGAAAGACGATTTCTGGCTCATCGTGGTTTCCACGCATTTTCCAGTTGTGACACTCTTTCTTTGTTTAGCTCGAAAGGTAAACTGAGAGAGAGCTTGGAATACCTGGAAAAATGAAGAAACAACAGATGCTTTTGTGGCTATATCTCGTCCAAGAAGAGTACCTCTAAACGAAAATACTATAAAGGAACTAAAAAAATACACAGTACGGTATATGGTGTTCCATATAAGCAATGCACAAGTGTAGACCAAGCTCGAAAGCATATGTTTGCTACAGAAAGTAAGCCCTTGGACTTCATACCACCCACATCTACTGCTCTATTTGAACACATTCTTAGAGCTACGTATCAAGCTGGACAATTGTGGGGAAGAGCTGACAATCACACGTGGACTGACCTACCTGAGCCTACAAATTGGGGACGGAAACTATGCGAGGGTTTGTGGACTAAATTACCCGACATCTGGGAGGCATGTATGGAGTTAGACAGGTGTGCTGTATTTGTAGAAGAAATAGATTAAGTTGCCGAAAATGTAGAGAAAATAAAAGGTAAGCACTTCAATAGCAAGTTAGTATTATGTCATCGACTCTTATTTCATTGAGAACAACCAAATAAAAGACTAAAAATGAGATGCCACACCCGAGCGAAACCATACGCCGCGACGTAACGAGCTCACACTTAAGCCAAATGTGTTTAAATAAATATTTTAGTATTTTACTTATCTACTGATAGAAATAAAGTGAAAAAAAAAATGCAAAAATGAAAAGGCCAAGGAATTAGCTTTCCAATGAAGTATAACACCCTTTCCTATATGTAACTTCAATATCACCCCCTGTGAAGCGCTGGGGGTGACAATAATGTTACTTGAGTGAAAGATTGGAAAGTTATGCTCGATTTTATGTGAAAATTGACAGTTTCTGGTTTTTTCGATATACCTCGTTCAGGGTTGACTTTTGAGAAATTTTCATACCGACATAAAATGCCCCAAAGATAATTTTCTATAATATACACGTGTTTTCTCATAAGTTACAAATAAAAAAGATATGAGCGATTTCATACTTAAGGGTTGCTTACTTTCATAAATATCGAAATAACTTGTTATGGGTTGCTTTCTGTGAAAATATTATATAAATATTGATTATATTAATATCTATATCTTTTACTTGAATAATTTTTCTGAGAAACGATAAACAAGAAAACTATGACCGATTTTGTAATGAAAATGCAAAAATCAGTTTTTTCCAGATATCTCGATAAGGGTTGATATTTGTGAAAATTTTATTCTTATATAAAATGTTCTCTATAAGATTTCCTAAAACTTTTATAGATATAATTTTTTCGAAAAGTTGTAACAAAAGAGTTATTGTTAGGGGATGGAAAAAACTAAATACGGGGCTCTTTTAAAAACTAAAGGTTGAAAATTGGAGTGCTGCGGGTCAAATTGTTTATAGTAGTTTGATCTAATTAATAAGTGTACCTACCTAATTTCACACTTCCCGCACAATTTGGCAGACATTTGAGATTTTCTCGATTAACAACAATATAATAAATAACAATAAATACATATAAATAAATATACAGGATGTTCCATTTAAAAAACCAAAGTTACACATTTTTCCTGAATAATAGTGGGCCATGAAAAATAATTAATTATGCCATTTTATAGAAGAATTGGTACTAACTAAAAAATGATTTCCTGTGACTTTTTCTTATATTTCTAATAATAAACGAGATATAAGCTGGTCAATAAAAAATCAGTCACCCTGTATACTGTTTTTAATCTACGTTTTAACTAAATAGACTAAAGTCGTTCATGCGACAACGAACCACAAATTCATCACACACATGTTCTCCCGAAGGAACATCAGATTCGAAACTTTCAGTTCTCTCTTCCCACTGAACACAGTACATCCATGAAACGTTTCTAAATGTTGCATAAGGGTTACAAATGAAACATTCCTAAGAAACATCTAAGACACATTACTGGTACATTCCTGTCGAAAGCGAATAAATGGTAATGTCTAATAAACGTTTCAATTGATATGTTACATAAAATACAAAACATACACATTGCAACACGAACGTTTTAGATATGTATCCAAAAATACATGTTTGTGATGTATTTTTTTGGAATGTGATAACGTATAACATTTTAGAAACGTTACAAATGTGATGTTTCGTTTGAAACAAAATAGTTATATTTCAAAGTTAACGTTACGGAGTTGTGTTTAGTAGTGTTGGTACAGTCTGGTACAGAAACCTTATCAGTTGAAACATATCGTAAGAAACACATCATACACGTTTCGGTGTGAACGTTTTAGACATGTATCCAAAAATACATCTCTGTGATGTATCTTTTGGAATGTGATAACGTATAACATTTTAGAAACGTTACAAATGTGATGTTTCGTTTGAAACAAAATAGTCATATCTCAAAGTTAACATTACGGAGTTGTTTAGTAGTGTTGTACCAGAAACCTTATCAGTTGAAACATATCGTAAGAAACACATCATACACGTTTCGGTGTGAACGTTTTAGATATGTATCCAAAAATATATCTCTGTGATATATTTTTTGGAATGTGATAACTAAAGCTAGGATGCCTTTTTTTATAAATGGACAAACATAAGGCAGACCCTATTTAAAATCCGTTTTAGAGTACGCACTTTCCAAAAATGCAAACTTTATTCTGCCTTTTTTGGTTTCTGTTAGTTTTATTTTGCGTTTTTTACCTTTTTTTTTTGATATTTTCGCGTAAGTATTTAGTACCTTTTCTGTAAATTTTTTTTAGTTTTTTGAAATGTAAGTAAGTATTTTTTAAATTTAGAGTTTATATAGGTATATTTTTCTGGGTAATTTCTAAGAAAGCAAATTGTTTGAAAGGGAAAGGAATTTGGTATACAAACTAAATACAAACTTTGTCTATAATATTTAAGCCTTTTACAATAATAACTCGGATGAGTCATTTTCCTTACTTTGAAATATTTCCCATTGTATTATTTCTACCTGCAAGCTGCACCTACATACAGTCTTTGTTGAAATTGCATCCCTTAGTCATTATGCCTTGTTAAGCGTAGTTTAATTAGCCAGAAAACTTTATTGAAAAAGAATACCAGCAGATAGCATTTATCAACTGTAATTACTTTTTCAAATAAATGTTTGTTTGTCTATATTTAAATTGAATATGTATGTGTTGATTTTATCTTTACAGTTTTCGCTTTTCCGTGCCATTTTTGGTCTTTTTAGATGCTTTTTTTAAATTATTTTTTATGCCTTTTGCCTGCCTTTTTTAACCTTTCATTTTGTCTAACTATCTTAGCTTTAGTGATAACGTATAACATTTTAGAAGCTTCATTAAAAATGTGATGTTTCGTTTGAAGTCATCTTTCAAAGTTAATGTTACTTGTATTTAGTAGCGTTGTACTAGAAACCTAATCACTTGAAACATATCGGAAGAAACTAAAAATACACGTTTCAATGTGAGTGTTTTACATATTTATCCAAAATTACAATTTAGTGTTTAATTGGAACGAAAAATTTCCGTTTCCAAAAATAGATTTATTAATCATAAGTAGATGGGTAATATTGCACATCTAAATGGCTTATTTGCCAGCGAGTCGGTAGCTCAGGTAGTTTACGTGGCTGTTTTCTGAATTCCTAAACAAGCGACCGATGTTCGAATCCCACTTGAAGCAAATGGATTTTTCATCATCACCAATCTCCTTCGAGTCTACACTAAAAGAATTTTGGGGGCCCTGGAGAACAAGCCACCGGAGTACATGGGGCCCTGTAGGGCCTGCATACTGGGAAAAGAGCCCCTTAGAGCAGTTGGGGCTCTCGGTACCATAGTTTCTACCACATCTCAATTTTTTTATACTCAAGTATGTTTCAAATGAAACATATATGAGACATTTCAAATATTCACGTATGAAACATTTATAAGGACACATTTCTCCTACATATCAATAAATTACTGTCCGATATGTTTCTTGAAACATATATAAAATGTTTCGATGTAACGTTTCTGTGTTGTTTCAAATCTAGGTTTCTGAAGGCGGACATTAAACATCTATGTTATGTGTATGATACGTTTCTGTCGCTGTTTCGGAGATGTTTCATGTTTAGAGATACGTTTCTAAAATATTTCAGAAACGTTTTTTTGCACTGTGGGTTGTAACCAGTAACTCGCGTTAACAAACTTTTATAGTCAATCTAAAACTCGTTGAATTTATTTTTGCTGCACAACGGATATAGAATCAATAAGAAATGAACAAGTGCAGCTATAAAAATCAAATTTCAAACATTAAACATTTTGTAGGTACTGTACTTGATAAGTACAAGGTCTGAAATTTACAGAATTTAGTAGTACTACCCACGTAGCTTCAATTGTAGGTCAAATTTTCTCATATTTCATTTAATAATTCTTACCTATTATGGGTACTACAACTTGAAGTCACGTGCTTACGTTGGCCTAAAACAAAACAGTTGTAGATTATTTCGGTTGAATCCACATTGTGCTTGTTTGTCAGATTTCCTTCCTGAGGATAATGGGTTCAGAGTGCTAACATTTATCAAATAAGCGCTTCATGAGCGAATGTTTAATAAAAATAAGGTTGATTGACTGTAGAGGGGTTACTGGAATTATTGTGTTCAACTGACGAAGATGGCGGAAGAAGAGGCACTAAACTTGAAGCCATAGGCTTTTTCCACTAATTATTATATCTTTAAATGTGACCGTAACAGAGTGTTATTATAATCTGTTACCTTTGAGTTACATAATAAAATGAAAAAATTGGTGGAATTACTTGTGTTTATTAGTACAATATTATTTAGAAAAATCCTCATGAAACCGAAGGCCATAATGATGTTTCCGGATTTTTTGATAAATTAATAATTTAAACGAAGAAACTTAAAAAAAACTAACGTCAAACCTTTCGAATTAAAACAAGAACTCAAATATAAATATAATTTAAATTATTTCACCAAACGTTAACACGTTCCACTTACGTCCCAAATTGGGATCACCAAAATGGCCACTTCCGTCGCATGTTTTCGTGCGTATATTATTGGAATGCTGCTTTCACTTTCTAATGTACCTATTTGATCTTGCAAGCATACAGGACAGTTGATATATAACATTCTATACACGGTTAACACATATCGAAGTACAGTCTCACCAACTACGATTTATCAACGGAATTCACAATGGAAATCATTGAATAAAAATAATACCCAGAGATAGTTATACGAATTCTATCGAATTAAATGTAAAAGTTTTATTTACGTATAACAACAAAATAATTAGCGCTTTTAATCTGAAATTTTAAAACATTTCTGAGTTGAATCCTTCCAATAATTCTATTTTCTACATTGTACCTTTCGGCAATCGTTAGTTTCGATTAAATTTTCTTTTAATTTCGGCCATTTTTGCTTATGGTAATTCTACATTAGAAATAGAGGGATTGTAGAAAATATTAAAACACGAACGCAAACTTTCGAAACATTTTTTTTTATTCTATAGTATTTTGAGATTATATACATTGTGAAATTTGAGGGTAGAATTATTTCTCCTCATAATTAAAACAAAATATTTACTTTACATAATTTAATTTATGTAAAATAAAGCAAAATAATATCTATATTTTAATTTTGAAGTAAAATAAAGTAATAACTGAGGTCCAGACGGCTTACAAGTGGCGTAGGTTTCAATTAAAGGTAATCAATGAAACGAAACACTACCTCCCCTTATTAATTTAATATATTGTTGAATTTGTTGGAAATCACATAAAACTGGGAAATGGACATTTCATCTTGCACTTGCTGTGGCTGTCACATGTAGTTTTGGTTTCCATAATTTTAATCCATCCACCCTCATCCACCATCAGCCCTTCAGGCCAACCGGGGTTCCTGTTTAGGGTCCCTTTAATTTTAAACTTGAGTGTGATTAAATAGTTATTTTCACACATCATCAATTTAAGATTTATTCTTAGATGTAATGTTTTTCTATAATTAATACCAACGCTTGAGAATGGGTTTAGTAGAAACCCGAAACATGTTGCATCCCAGTTTTATGTGATTTCCAACAAATTCAACAATATATCAAATTAATAAGGGGAGGTAGTGTTTCGTTTCATTGATTTCATTCACACCCCTTTGTGAGTATGAACCCACCAGCCAATATTCGTCAATTAAAGGTGATATGCGAATAAAGCACGCGTCTAACAATTTTCGAAGTGATAAAATCAAATGTAACTATATGTATACCTTAAGTGACGTGTTTATAGATTAAGTTCTTTTCCTCTCCCGTGAAAATTTTGTAAACGTGCTCCAATCTACTTGAATGCGTAAAGCATTTTCTACAGTTACTATATCTTGTGTAAAATAAAAGGTGATATTAAAGTAAAGGATGAACATGTGCTACAAATTGGGAGTACTATCGATTTGAAAATGATGTTTGCCGTCACGTATGTAGTATAGATGGTTTAATACAAAATAGTTGGTATGTTTGGTTTTTTTTACACAAACTCCACCGTTATCAAATTTAATTTATTTTCGGCCAACAACCAAGGACTGCGAACGTGAACTTTTTTGTTTCATCTCGTATTTGGGTAGAAAGTTAGCCTAATTAGAATTCAAAATATTCCAAAGAATTCTATTAAATTTCGTGATGTGTTGAAACAAATTCAGCGATTCAGATGAGAGTACAGTACAGATGTATTACATGGGAGCAATATCCATCAATGATGCAAACAGGAAATCGCTGATGTATAAAGAGAAAAGGCAACAAGAACAACTACGAACATTAGAAGAATAGTACAACGAATCCGAAAGTCCTGGTGTTTGGTGTTCTCGAATTTCATACCGTAATTATGATATAATGGTTATAATGGTTTCGTGCAGGTTGAAGACCGCAGAAACAAATTCGTGATTCTTCAAAATTCAACACAAGATCTTTGATGACCTCCTCCCTACAATCCAACTTTTCAAATTTTATGTTCCCTTAAAAGGCTGAAGTGAAAGATGTTCGGTTTCAGGTAATCTTTCAGGACGTTTCTTAAGCAAAAAAATATTACCGCAAATCAACGAGAGATCCTGCTCTAATACTGAACAATTTTTACATTTAATTATGCAATGGAATGAAGGTCGGGAAGTAGTGAGCTATACTCCATACGCTTGGCAATGTCCCTTTTCTCATTAAGTCGTAAATCAAATATCATTTATAACGCGATCGATAGCTTCATTCAATATGCACCTCTAATGCAAAGTAAAAACCAGTTCCATACGGGCGAAAGTTGTTCAAAACAAATCTTATGGAAACTTGAATACAATAGAACAATAGATTTGAACTACCTAACTGGCAGCGGTACTCAATAGAAGATACACTAGTTTCATTATTAAATTGTGATGTTTGTATTAATAATTGATATATTACTTTGTAATTAAACTATTAACAACCGCTGACTAGGCAGGTAGTTGAAAGCTATTGTTCTATTGTATTCAAGTTTCCATAAGATTTGTTTTGAACAACTTTCGCCCGTATGGAACTGGTTTTTACTTTGCATTAGAGGTGCATATTGAATGAAGCTATCGATCGGGTTATAAATGAGATTTGATTTACGACTTAATGAGAAAAGGGACATTGCCGAGCGTATGGCCTATATCTCCTGTTCTTGCACGTAATCTGACGAATCCGGTTTTCGATACAACTTAGGTAAATGAAACATAGTCAAACAAAAAGTTTATGTAAAATATATGTTAATTAGGTAAATTATTATGGCGTCATGAATTACAAAATACAAACAATGCATACGTTCAGACTAACTTTGGAAAATCTTAGGAAGACTGAAGACTGAAAACTTGTGCACATCTGTAGGTACGAAAACCTATTTTCCGATACAGATAGACAGGTTTTTTTTTATTAAAGTGGTATGAATGTATTGCCTAATTCCATACATCTGAGGCAACCAGGAATTTTGAATCTTTTGAATTCTATTAATATCGAATACTTACTGTGTTTGGCATGACCCGTAAACATCAGAAATAGGTAATATTTAGGGCTTAAAATACCGGAAGAAATTGTGAATACCGGTTTTCAGAATTCAATGAATGTGAATCCCGGGATCCCGGTATTGATTTTTTTACTGCTGAAACTATAAAAGAGAAATAAAAAACGCAAAGCTTAGAAATTCAAAGTTCAAAATTCCAAATTCAAAGTATAAAATGTAAATTAAATAAATCTAAATCCAAAAAATTCAAAAATTTCGTATTCAAAATTGGCCACGGCTTCTAAGCTTTGTGATCCCTGCTATATTCAATTTTTTGGGACCCATGCGGCTACGCGATTCATTTTAAGTACATACTATGTGTGACACATAAAGTCGCACTAGAATTGATCAAGGAATATACAAGGGTTCCATTTGAAAAAATGCAACTTTGATATAAATCACCTTGTATTATACTTTGCGATTCAAGTGAAAACATTTTAGATTTGTAGCCTTACCATATCTCAGCAACACCCTAGTAATATTAGGTAATAGGTAATATTCAAGCTGAGCACAAGGATGTCTTTGCCATCTCATTGAAGAAATACCTAAGCTGATGCATTGACCTTTACACACAGTAGATTTCAATAAAGTTTGACAGGTCATGATAGGTGTCACAGCATATCATCAGCGTGAAAATGGTACCTAGGTACATGATATAAACAAGGACGGTAGATTACAAGTGTAAATTGTAAATAATAATGCCCTAAGTTTGGATGTTTTTGAAACTCCGGATCATGACTGAACAAACGTATTCTGTCCATATACCGGGTGTTTCAGACCACCCGTTCTCCCCAAATATCTCGCGAAATTCAAAACGCATTAAAAAATGAAAAAATACGTCTAAAAATTTTTTTAAGGCTCTATTGTTTGATAGTAATAGGTTGTCCCCACTCCCACCCCCGGGGGGTGGAGAGTGGGTAACTTCGTAATCTTAAATAGCACCCCAGCTTATTATGTAGATTTCAATTCTGCGTTAAAAAATAGGCACTTTTTGTTTGAAACATTTATTGAAGTTGGCGCTATGATCGCCGAAAGAAGTTTTCCGATTACCTATGCAAAATTTGATGTCAGTTTTGTTAAGTGACAATCAAAAAGTTAATGCTTTGTAAAAGGGAAGAGGGGGAGCTTTATTTATCCCTCATCCCATTGGGGATCAGTACCGAATACGATGTTGTGGACCGATCATTAGACCCATTAATACATTGCAGCATTAACTTTAAATGACATATTATTCACCATACCATCCACACCACATAAATGTGAGCTGTTTAATATTAATGTTCGGGCAATTAAAACTTGCTGCAATCGAAAATTAAAATCGATATATATGTGTTAGAACTGGACGGCGCGATAAGCAACAGGTCATCGACGCGCACCTACATTATGACTAATGAACATTCAATATAACCTCTTCATAATTCTTTAGTTTAGTTTCGGAATTGATTTTGAGTGAATCGGGTCAAAAGTGTTTGTAATGTTCTTTCCGTGAGTGTGTTAATATATTTCAGGCCGTGGTACCTAATGACCATGTAGATGAGGTGAGATGATAATCCTTAGTTCACTTCAGTTATACAATAAAATTAATGGAATGATGAAAAGTATTACTTCTGTTTGTTGAAGAGTATTAAAATTCATTTTTTTTCCAGGTGAGTGCTATAATATCTACTTGTTACGACTGTATTCTAGTATGTAGTTACTGGTGAGTTATTCTTTTATTTCAAAAAATTTGGATATTCTCTCCTGAGAGTGATATACCTGGATTTTCATTTTTGACAGTACATAATGAGTTATAATATCTATCCTTATCCTATCCTATCATTGATAATTGTCGAGCGGGTGCCCAAAATGACTAAATATTTTGGAAAGAGGCCGCTGACTTTTTTTAAGTTCCTTCACTCAAATGATTTTAAATGTAAATGATTTTTGGTAAATGAAGGTAAATAATGATCACGATCCAATTAGAATTAATTGGGATTATATATGAAGGCTAATCCTTTAATTTTCTTTAAATTTGTGAGTGAAGTGTAGTTGAGTTATTTTTATTTTATGTTCATTCTCTTTGTCCAAACTTTGCCGATGAAAGCAAAATATCATAATATTTCTTGAGGTGTTTAATTTAAAAATCTGTTTTCCTTAATTATCCATAATATAAAGATATGTTATTAGCTAAAAGGAATGAAATTGAGTATCCCATAGGTAAACTATATTTTTTCAAATAAAATTTGCTGTTTTAATGGAAAAAAAATAATTCGCTATTACTTCACATTCTTGATTATAACAAAAACCCTTAACGTTTAAGGTCCTAGTTAGGTTTTCGCTGTGATTTTCCTAGACCAAAAAGTAAATATTTTACCACGTGAAATATTAAAATTCATTGCACTGCACTGATATCTGCACAATTTATTTGTTTATTAGTCTTGCTAGTTGAACCTCATTTTCATTTTATGCCTTCGCAGAAAGAGAGTTGATTAGATGTTACTCTGTTGCAATTTTTGGAGAGCATAATTAAATATACTAAATCTTGTAGATTGATTGGGGGGTCCATTGTAGTTGGTAATAGATATAAATGCTCAAAATGGGGTAAAGAAACTAACTATAATTAAGTCTCTAAACCTTACCCATGTATCAATGATGAGTTACAGTGACAAATTCAAATGATAGTAGCGACCAGTTTCGATAAAAATATCATCTTCAGGCTAAATATTAAAATTAATCTTAACCAAAATGAATGAATGAAGTATTGTCTCCTTTCGCAATACTCCATCTGAGAATCCTGTTAAATTTTTAATTCCAATTCTCGATAAAAATTCTAAAGACCTGTCCTGTGGACTTCCTAAACTCCAAGTCAAGCCCGATTACCAATTAATTTCTTTCGATATCGTTAACCTCTTCCCTAATGTGCGTTTCTCTGATTTCTTAAACATCTTCAATGCCCACCTCTCGTCCTCAGACTTGCATGTTACGGCTATGATGTTACGATTTTCCTTAGTCCCGATTTAAAAACTTGCTACAATCATAACTTTTTTATATTTAACAATCACACTTACGAGCAACTATAATAATAATAAGTTTATTGTATCTGAATGCTCCAATCGAGCTTGCAAATGTGGACTGTAAAAAAATAGGAATGAATTCGACGTGTTTGTATTTTTAGGAATCAAAGAAATACAACGAGTAAGAAACTTTTATATTTTAAGTATAATACAAATAAAACGTAAAATAGTAAATTAATAAGATTGACTTGGTTCGGCGGCCTGTAGAACAAAATAATGGAATTACAATTGGGGAAAATAAAAGGAAAAGAAATGAACTTACGTTACTGGATTTCTTCCCTTATCTTAACGGATGGCGTATATCTTAGCCTTAGCGAATATCTTGAGACACGATGAAATTTGATGTTCTATTTGCCTATGAGATGATTTCTTGCGTAATCAATGCTCCTGTGAGGGTCGACCACACACAAAATGTAATTAACACGATCAATTGGCAAGGTAAAAGCACAGATAAGTTAAAGCCTTAATGGCCAACGGCGAAGAATCGATGTCTATATTCTTCTATATCTAACAACGAAGTGTTGATGTACCTCTTAAGCAGTGTTATCGCTCGCAGCGGCGCACACCAGTAACGTACAAATAAAAGGTATATCAAATAAATGGACGGTGTAATACAAAATAAAGGAGTAATGTAATTAAGGACGCAACATACCGCCCACCAAATTCATATTCAAAAGGAATTTCAAAAAAAAAAATGTAACTCAAAAAAATATTAACATCCAAACAAAAAAATATATCAATTCTGTTATTGTGACGGCAAGGCGCACAATTTAACAGCGGGACGCTTAATTACACCGCGGGTGGTGCGAACGTCTGCCACACGAATACTACCATCGTTACCCGGGTATAATTGGGCGATGCGACCAAGCCTCCACTGTAGAGGAGGTGTGGTTTCATCCTTAACCAACACTAATGTGCCAATGTCAGCAGATACAAGCCCCTTTCCTATGGCCCAAGGGCTCTTTTGATATAAGGTGTGCAAGTATTCGTTGCTCCAGCGCGCCCAAAATGATTGTTGCAGCTGCTGTACAAGTTGCCAACGCGAAAGGCGCGATGTTGAAAGATGCGACAGGTCGGGATCAGGAGGTGCTGACAATGGCTCTAGTGTAAGAAAATGACCTGGTGTCAAACTACTGAGATCATTTGGATCGGTGTTGATAGAGCACAATGGTCTAGAGTTAAGGATGGCCTCAATCTGTATAAAAACGGTATTTATCTCTTCCAACGTAAGAATTTGACTTCCAATGATTCTATTAAAATGCCTTTTAACCGCTTTCACCCCACTCTCCCACAAACCACCAAAGTGTGGAGCGGAAGGGGGGTTAAATGACCAGGAAATGAATTGCGAATCGGCTGCATGTCTGAACAAACGATTCAATTCTCGATTAGCACCGACAAAATTAGTGCCACAGTCACTAAAGATTTGAACGCAACGCCCACGACGCGCGATAAAACGTCTTAACGCAGCTATGAAAACGTCCGTTGACAACGACGATGCAACTTCCAAATGTACCGCTTTCGTAGCGAAACAGACGAAGATGCAAAGGTAGGCTTTAGAAATTTTGTTTCCTCGAGTCTTACGAAGGCTGGAGGAAATGGTAAAAGGACCGGCATAGTCACACCCGACGATACTGAACGGCTTAGCCTGACTTATGCGATCTGCAGGTAGGTTGCCCATAGGGGGGCGATAGTTACTTGGCTTAATTCGAAAGCAACGATTACATTTTGATAGATAATGACGAATTGATCGACGACCAGAAATAATCCAAAAATTTTGCTGTATTAAGTACAAAGTTGCGTTAATTCCCGTGTGGAAATTATCTTCGTGCACTTGTCGCACCAACAGTTCCGTGAATCGATGAAATTTAGGCAAGAGTGCCGGGTGTTTAGTTTCAAATGGCAACTTAGAGTTTTCGAGACGACCGCCTACGCGTAGGAGATTATCCCCGCCCACCATGGGAGACAATTTCAACACCCACTTAGGAATCGTCTTACCTGATTGAAGTCTATTAAAGAGATCACTAAAGCATCTCCAACGAATAAGTTGATATTTTCTATGATCAGGCCGAACGAGGATTTGACGATACATTTGACGGACGTCACAATTAAACGCGATTGGTTTCACGCGAAAGCGCAACAGTAGTTCGGTAATGTCATTTTGCAATTTTGGCCCAACGAGAAGGGTATCATTGAGCGACTGCTTATTCGCCGCCTTGGCCGAGGCATCGAAAACGACACGAATCTTTGAGTGTTCTCCATCAGATTTAAAAACAGCGTGATGAGGAATGTAGTAACAATCAGAACCTGCAGGGTTCGTAGACAGCGGAGTCATGTGACCAGCAACCAAATAGTCGCGCATGAAATCCACGTACATAGATCTCAATTGCGGCTGGTTAACGAAACGATTTTCTAACGAACGAAGACGACGATCTGCGATGACCATGGATCCCTCAAAAGTAGGGTTAACAACCTGGAAAGGAAGGGCAACTCCAAATCGACCTGAAGTTTCTCTAAGCAACGATTCCCTGAAGGAAGATTCGGCTTGTTCATCTTCAGGGGAGGCTATAACTTTGGACGGGACTTCCTCAACGTTCCAAAACTGTTCGATAATCTTAATCAATGATTCCGAAGACGAGTGAGACAAGGACGAAAACAACGAGTGCACCGCTTGTTGAGGCTTTGCGAATTTCACAGGACCCAAGACGACCTGTCCAAATATTGTTCCAAGCAAAAACGGTTGATCTTCCATAGACGGAAGAATGTCCTTACTGGAGTCTACAATGGTTGGATATGCATCGGCTCCCAGCAGGATTTGAATAGGACGAGATTCGTACCAACGGGGATCAGCTAATTGAATGTTGCGAGGCAGACAAATGTCGGGATTAAGCGTATTGTTAGGTAAATCACCACAAATTTTGTCCAGCCCACAGAGTTCGAGTTCGAAATTAGGAACAACCGCGTCACTGGGACGTATTTCTGACGTAACCGAATACGACGATTTAGTAGTGACTTCACCTAAACCACAAATAGGAATGACATGAGTGTGTTTAGTTAATTTAAGTCTGTTAACCAAACTTGAAGTAATGTAAGAAACCTGACTACCCGAGTCAATCAGAGCTCTGGCAAAGTGATAACGTCCCCAGTTATCCCGAATTTTTAAAACGGCGGTACCCAATAGCACCGGAGGACGACCAGCAAACGACGACATAAAGGTTGTAGATGAACGACTTGTACAAGAAGTGACTTGATTTGAATTACCAGAAGTAGATTCGACCGGTTTGGGGACTGGACTGGATGGTCTAGTTGTAAAATGCAACAACGTGTTATGTAACGAATCACATGTTATACACCTTCTCTTAGAAGGGCAATTTGCCACAACATGTCCAACTGACAAACAATTGATGCACAACCGATGGCGCTTGGCAAATTCAAAACGCTCTTGAGGTTGCTTTTTCCTGAAGGTTGGACACACAAACAAAATGTGTGACTGATCGCACAAAATACACTTATTGGACGTGTTAGGCGACGTGATAACTAACGAAGTTTTGGAAAAGGGAGGGCGTTTTGCCACGACGGGTGATTTAATGGATTTTGTCGCCAAATACGACGAATTCATCGCTTCAAGGGACAGACAATGGTCATTAAGAATACCTTCGATGTCCCGAAAGGTGGGAATTTTTCTTTTATCTAGTTTAATCTCTATTTGCTTTCGAGTGGACGGATCTAGCTTCTCTAAAATAATGTTGAAGAGCACAAAATCCCAAGTATCTGCCAATTGCAATAATTTGAGAGCTTCGCAGTTCTCTTTCACCTGGCTTAACAAACTTCTTAACTCCTTGCCGGACTCCGACGACATTGTGGGAATATTCTGAATCTCGTTCCAATACAAGGTTGCAAGAGCCCTCTCATTATTATATCGATCTAATAATGCTTGGAAGGCAATCGCATAATTGTCGCCGCAAACGGGAATGGCCTTCACGAGATTGAGGGGTTCACCGCTTAAGCTACTAACTAAAAAATGATATTTTTCTATGTTGCCATACGGCTTGTCATCAACCAAATTAATAAAAAGGTCCCTATACTGAAGCCAATCTTTGAGGTCGCCATTAAATGACGGAAGTGGAATTCTTTTCAAATTGTCAACAAACGAATGCGACGAATTGTTGCGTGAATCTGTAACTGCAAACGAGGATGGACTCGAAGGGGAAGTAAACAACTCTGCATACGCCACCTCGACTTGAACACACTTCGCTTCAAAATCTAAACCAACTTTAATCTCGACCTCAAGTTCCTCCGGTTTATCCGCGACAAGGACAATGATTTCGTCCTGATTAGTTTGAAAGCTACGTTTATACGAATCAAGCTGCTTGTACCAAACATTGAACAGGGTTTTTTGCTCGGGATCAGTTAAAGCAACCTGCGACAATGTATGAACAGTAAACAAATTATTCCGAGCAATTTTACGGAATGCTTTTAATTGTTTTAACTTGGTGGCCATATTTAAGGGAGGTTAAGGAAGGGTGTTCTAGAACCAGGATCAGCAACGACACGAGATCCAAAACAAATGTAAATTCAAAATGTACAAAATGTGCAAAGTATGTACGTAAAATTGAAGGTTAACGCGTTTTATTTGGCCAACTACGAAACTTCAACAACCATAAGATAGCGCCGTATGCGTATCAGCACAACGATAAACAAAATGTGACCTAGTAAAGAGCGCGCTAAACTTGCACCTGCTAACCAAGCTGATTGCAACAATAACCATGCAACAATTAACTTAATGACTATCAAGTGATACTTGTGTCTCTTATACAGGACACATGAATATTCAAGTGGCAACGTTCTACCAAAACTAAAAATTTGAAAAGGTATTTCTTTTGTATTCCTTCACAAACACGTGGAAAATTCTTAATCAATTCAATAAAATCCGACCGAGAAGGACCAAAAAATATGAATGCTCCAATCGAGCTTGCAAATGTGGACTGTAAAAAAAATAGGAATGAATTCGACGTGTTTGTCTTTTTAGGAATCAAAGAAATACAACGAGTAAGAAACTTTTATATTTTAAGTATAATACAAATAAAACGTAAAATAGTAAATTAATAAGATTGACTTGGTTCGGCGGCCTGTAGAACAAAATAATGGAATTACAATTGGGGAAAATAAAAGGAAAAGAAATGAACTTACGTTACTGGATTTCTTCCCTTATCTTAACGGATGGCGTATATCTTAGCCTTAGCGAATATCTTGAGACACGATGAAATTTGATGTTCTATTTGCCTATGAGATGATTTCTTGCGTAATCAATGCTCCTGTGAGGGTCGACCACACACAAAATGTAATTAACACGATCAATTGGCAAGGTAAAAGCCTTAATGGCCAACGGCGAAGAATCGATGTCTATATTCTTCTATATCTAACAACGAAGTGTTGATGTACCTCTTAAGCAGTGTTATCGCTCGCAGCGGCGCACACCAGTAACGTACAAATAAAAGGTATATCAAATAAATGGACGGTGTAATACAAAATAAAGGAGTAATGTAATTAAGGACGCAACAGTATCCATCAAGGTTTTCTTCTATTTACTTACAAGGAAGGCAAAAATTGTTTTCTTCGTCTGTCGCCCGTAAGGTATGGTGAGATTTAGGTTTCAAATTTACTTTAATTTTTCCTGTAAATTTTCTTCAACGTGCTCTTACTAATACCAACGGATTCGTACCCCTTACGGCAAGGAAAATTTTTTTATTCGCTTCCCTAGTCCATAAGTTTCACGATGAACAACCGTAGATAACACAGTGCTTACTGCTTGAATTAAAAAATGTTTTTTTTTGGGCAAACCAAAACAATGACCGACTTAATCGGAGTTGACGATATGTTTGCTATTACAAAATTAAAGAAAAGTGAACCCACCAAACACATTTATAAATAAAATACATATAAATTATGTAAGAGCATTTTAGATTTATATAAAACTGGAAGAAAAATAAGAGATATTTAATATCAGGATGTCAGAAATTTTCAAAATAATAGATATGTCTATTAGATGTAAATTCTTCTACATGAATTTATATACGTTTTATGTATATTTTATGTAATATTTACATAAAAAATATTCGTTGTAAAAGCATTGCGATGACCAAAATGGCAGCTATTCGAGCATAATGTAATTATTATCAATGTAAAAAATTATTTAAGCAATTCCATACAAAAAATGGAAAAACTACATTTTACTTGCAACTGTACTTTTAATTATATTTAACTAAATTCTTGCGCGAACTCGTTTTCACCTGAACTGAAAGCCGACAGTTTATTATGATATACTTGCTTGAAAACACATGAAATTATCTATATGTATAATTATATTATATGAATTTCTGTATACATAATATCCGTAAGTTTCTATACTATTATGTAAAATATACGCAATTGTGTGACATACGGTTTATATAACTATTAAAGAATACTTACATACTTGATATATAAAAAAGCATATGTAGGGGTATTTACTTCAATTTATATATGTATGTTGTATGTATATTTTATGTGTGTGTTTGCTGGGAAAGCTTTACAAGCTTTTGCAATTCTGCGTATCGGCATAATTTAACATTTAGCTCAAGCTGCCTTGATCCCAAAATGTCTAAATTTAGCCCAAAATTTCTCTACGAAAGTATATATTGACACGTTATAATTTCTACGAACTGTAATGTAGATCCTGGGAGACATCGTCTGTGAAACTGTACGATGTTCTTAACCCCGAAACGTATTTTAATGACAGTTTATCACTAACACTATCGTAAATTAACCTTTCGCAGAGGAATAATCGACTGTATATTATAAATGGAATGCGTTGGCCAAAGATAATATCGGTATCTAAATCCTTACGACAAAGCCTGAATAATCTGACCGTGTTATAGACAAACTGTCGCACAGTAATCGCGTTGTTAAGCATTTAATATGGAAAGTGTGGGCAAATCGAAATTTTTAGACTTGGTCTACCGATGTTAATACGCCGCGCCGCGCCGCATCGAAAGGTTTATCCATTCAAAAAGGTGTCTATATAGAAGTCGATAGAATTTTATATACGCAAGTTGTTTCCATAACGACCCTTCTCGACTTGCCGTTAATTTAGTGTCGAAGTTTCATTTTATACGTATTTGATTATTACGAGAAACTCATAAAGAAAATATTAATCTCTTCGCGTCAACGCTAGAAATCGTAATACAATAAGCGTATAAAAAAATGTTCTGCACTTTAATATGAAACCACCTCACAAATTCCGGGAATATTCCTGAATAGAAGTATTTCCAGTTCCTCTTCCTGTTTCCGGTGTGTATCATCTTATAGAGTGTATTGTCTACCCTTTACCAGATCGATTTCACATTTTATACCCACCATTTCAACTATTATGCAGAATCCTTTCTCTTCATAATGTTACTGATGGACACAATTACTATTATTATTATTACAGCGAGAAAATGTATAAAGCCTTGAAAGTTGGTTATTTGAGTATAATTAAATCAAAATTAGGGACGCTTGTAATTATTTGCTCGAATAATTACTATAATACGAAGATTTTAATTACAAAAGCGTTTAAGTTTCATTTTCGTAGTACGAACTGAATAACGAAACATTCACTTATCTACAAATCAGAACGGCTTTAGAGACAAAAAGGAAATGGAAACGTTCACAAGAATATTTCCGTCTTCAGACAAGAGAGTTGTGTTTGAACATTTAAATTGCATTTTTATATTTGGCTTATATCATCGCTGTCGCTCCTTCACCCGGAGAAGAAATAGTTCTATGACAAAAGCATGTAATTTATTCCAATCTGATGTAGTTTGGAGCAAGCATTTTTTTATGATCACCATTACACGTAAGTATGAACATAAAAACTTTCAAAATTGACTGCCGACACAACTTACTTTATACATAAACATTTTTTTTTCTCAACAAAATGAGGACAAACAAATTCGTTAAAAATAAGAAAAGTTCGAGCTTATCCTTTATACATTTATTCAGTAAGTCGATGGATGGTACATCTCGCTCATTTATTTATCAAACAAGTTTGAGAGCGTTTGATCTCTCGAAGGAAATATTTTAACCGTACCGCAACGAACTGAAAAGTCATTTCGATGTCGGTAAACTCGTAACGAATCTCTATTTTACAAAACTTCAGGTGAAAACGCCGCAACTACCGCAATATTAAAACGATGATTTCCATCATTTAAATTTTACATAACGGCATTACCTCTAAAGAAAACTTTTGCACTTCGAAATAAACATTTGGAACCGCAAAACCCCTATTTCGCTCGTTAAATGAATATTTTTTCTACCCATTTTAAAAAATCAGAAAACTATTTCTGATTTTCTCATGAAATAATGTACAGGGTATGCCATAAATATTTTTGGTATTTTGTTAATTATAATAAATATAAATATAAATAAAAAAATAAATAAATATAAATTGGTATACCTATTATACTCGATTAAGAGTCGTATGTCCTCTAGTTCACTGTACAATTTTATTTCTTGATCTTGTTAGCAAGGAAATTATCAATTTTTAAAATTGTCAACTTCAAACATTCATCCCCCTTCCCCTATGGGAAATAAAAAAATAAATGTAGTGACAATAGTTTTCCATGAACTATATGTGTAACATTTCAAAAAATATAAAGAAAACTTGGAGTAGATTTTGAGAAAATCGATTTTCAATTTTTGATCAATTTTGGCCACGTTCAATTTTTGTTCTTTATCAATTATAAGTAAAAGTTCTGGCCATACTTTTGCTACAATTTCCAATTTTCTAATTTTAATTCTTAAACGTTTCTTGAGCTAGACCCTAAAAAGTAAAAACTCGGAGAATTGCTATATGGGCCGCCATTTTGAATTTAGAAACAAACAAAAAATGGCGTTGTACTTGTAACCACGTCTACTAACTTTTCGCCAAGGGAAATGAGTTTGGGTTAAAATTTGAATGTTTGCTCCCAAAATAACACCTCTAGTTGGGGCCACTTTGGGCCAATATCTACTACCTGACTCTTAAGGCTTATTTTACAAAATTTTAAGGACGGATTTTCATAAAATTCGATGAATCGATGAATTGTTGTTATAATATGTGTATTTTTTAAAGGATTCGGCGGTAGACTTTTCACGGCATTGAATTTTCTTTACAAGATAGTGCGTTAAACCGTGTGATTTTGCAACACACTTAAAGCCTCTATAAATATTTTATTTGCAATTTTAAATGAATAAAATATGGGCATTAGATATCTCAATACCTTCTAAATACCTACATTATATTACGTTATAAAACCCATGTAGCACCGTTTATTGGCGTTAGCTTGCCGGAATATTGACCTAATATAGAGAGATTGGGGCAATATTGGGTGAATATATTTTTATATAATATTTATACGAATATTGGAAATACAATATTTAGTGAATATCAGAACAATATTTGCAATATTTAGTAATATTATTATTATTATTACTAAATATTGAAAATCTATATTTAAGCAATATAACATACATTTGTAATATTTAGTAAATATTGCTATTTAATGTAAATTCAAATATTGTACAGACAATAATGTATAAATATTGCGTGTACCATATTACTGAATATTCAAAATCAATATATAGTGGCCCAGGTCACCCCCTTTGATACTATTTTGAGACACATTACAAGATAATAATGGGCCAATATTGTATAAATATTTTCCCCAATATTGAAAGAATTTCGTTTGGTAATATTTAGCCAAGATGTAAAGTTGTTCACATTTCAATGTTGGGACAATATTGTCCATTCAGATTCTACCAATATATTTACAATGAAATGCCAATATTACACCAATATTAAATGCTACATGGGAAATAGCAATAAATTTTTTTCATTTGTTTGTAATTAGCCCAAAAAGCAAAACACCTTTCACTTATTTTCCTGTAATGTAAACTAACTTATTCTTTTGTCACAATATTAACGAAGTAGATAAATGTAGATATGTATACCAAGCGAAGCCTACTTTTAATTCAAACGGGTATTATTTGCCACTCATATTGCTTCATTCTGTTAAGTACCCTTTGTTAGCAACACCTTGTATAACAATGTATGTTGTTGAGCAGGTACAAGTTAATGTTATTAACTGATAATTATACAAAAACCTTTCCCCATAGACTTTTAATAAATAATTAAGTTAACGTAGTAAAATTATATAAAGGTGGCTACATGTTTCGACAATTTTATAATTGTCATCTTCAGGCCGATATATATAAAAAAGATTCAGTTCGAGTAACTCGAAGCAGCAGCAGACAGTTACTAACCTGATGATGGCAAATGAGACTTTGCCCAAACGTCGTATAACAAACGGTCTTTTAAAGACCAGAAGTGCCACGCGGATCAACACCCGAGAAACCAGCAGTTCAAAAAAGATAGGTATACATATCTTGCAAAAATACATGTGAGATATGATATTTTTGTGGTCAAATATGGGTTATTTTCTGCCAATGTTATAATAGTTTTATTTTAAAGTTTGACAACGTTTTGCCTCCTTGAGGCTTTTTCAAGTCATATGAAATTCAATGGTATTTTTTATTTGTTTATAACATCTTGTTTAACAAAAAAGGGACATGTATACAACCGATATGTGTTTCACCATAATATTTTCATTTCATTCCTTTAACTCCGCGAACTGTGTTGTTGCGGCCATTTAATTTAGCAAAATATGTGCGGTTAAATTTTTTTTAAATTAATAAATCTCGATGATCGTATATTTCTTAGTTTGAGAAGGTATCATAACCTTATAATTTGTGAATATTTCGCTTAATTATCGATGTTCAATATTTAGTAATATTGTACACGCAATATTGATAAGTACATTAATGTGTGTAAAATACTTGAATGTTCGTTAAATAGCAATATTTTTTATTAAATATTACAAATATGTATGTTATATTGTTTAAATATCGGTTTTCAATATTTAGTAATATTGTACACGTGAATTTACATTAAATGGCAATATTTACTAAACATTGCAAATATTGTTCTTATATTCCCTAAATACTGTATGTCCAATATTTGTATAATATTACAAAAATATATTCACCCAATATTGGCTGCATTTCGACAATATTGCCCCAATCCCTCTAACGCCAATAAACGGTGCTACATGGGTATGAAGATGCAAGCTGCAATGTTTTGCGAAACGTTAGAACCGTTGGTTACACATTCAGCAGTCAGCCCTGGCAGTTGACAGCTCACCACCACCGGGAGCTAAGAGGATGGATAATCCCAAAATTGCAATTGCCTTGCGAGCTGCATACAAACTTGCATTGTCTTGGTGGAGGATAGTTCGTCATTCCGGGTTGGTTTTTCAAAGCTCAGCGATGACTTCCGGTAAACAAATGATTGTATACCAATCGGGATTGCTTGCGCACACTATCGACGTTTTCCTTGGTGACGGTACACCTGCCCTTGGATCGTCGATCCGTTGACGTTTGAATTCTCCATGACACCGAGCAATTGTCTTTATTTTGTCTTTTGTCTTTATTTCCGAAAACAGAAACCAACTCGGTGAGACATTCTTGGTGACATAATTGTCTACGAAAGTTGATAAAAAATTATTGCGTGAAAATTTTCTCGATTTTATTTGCATTCTTGGAACAACTTGTCAACTTTAAAAATCCACTAGATCACTATACGCACTGACACTTTGAATTTAGTTCGAGTTCGAGGAACTGGAAAAACCTCAAATTATATATTATATTATGAGTACCGACGTTTTGAGTCTCCCTGAGTCCAAAACCACCATCTTTGAAAAATGTTTGTTTGCCTGTGGGTGGGTTGGTGTGTACGTTATGGTTGTGGAGCCTAAACTACTAGGCCAATTTTGATGAAATTTAAAACTAAGGCCTATACAAAAACTTCATCGGTAAAACAAGGTTCTCATCAAAATCGGCCCAAACTATTAGGGGCGTTATTTTGGGAGCAAACTTTAAATTTTAACCCAAACTAATTTCCCTTGGTGAAAAGTTAGTAGACATGGTAACAAGTAAAACGCCGTTTTTCGTTTGCTTCTAAATTCAAAATGGCGGCCAATATAGCAATTCTCCAAGCTTTTACTTTTTAGGGTGCAGCTCAAGAACCGTTTAACTTAATTAAAATTTGAAAATTGGACATTGTAGCCATAGGATGGCCATAACTTTTACTTATAATTTATAACGAACAAAAATTTAACGTGCCCAATTTATTGGTTCCCAAAATTGGTCAAAAATTGAAAATCGATTTTCTCAAAATGTACTCCGAGCATTTTGATTATTTTTTTAAATGTTATATATAGCTCATGAATTTACTACAATTATTTCTCTATTTCCCATAGGGGAAGGGGGGATGAATGTTTGAAGTTGAAAACTTTTAAAATTCATAACTTTTTTGCTAACAAAGATGAAGAAGTAAGATTGTACAGTGAAGTAGAAGATTAAATTAAATTACCTATTAAATTAAAAATATTTATGACATACTCTGTATATTATTTTAGGAGAAAATCAGAAATCATTTTCTGATTACAACTATACTACACACTATATATTTATTTTTTTGAGTTATTACGCAAAAACTATTTTATTTAATACGTCATTGTAGTAAACACGGGAAAGTTGTGTGCTAGTTTACTGGTCATTTACTTTTAAACAATAAATATGGCAATGGCTTGCACTACACTCGCTATGGTTACAGTTCACATCATTTAAAAAAAAGTACTGCTTGAAAATGAATTGGAAAATAAACTAAAATCAAAAATTTGTGGAACCTTACCTTATGTACCTACCAACATAAGTAATGCTGCACTATTATACTACCAGCATGAAAATAATTTAATGTGTAGTGTATTTTATAAACGAAATCAATTAGGAGCGAAACTCAACGAACAAATTTGAGGTACATAACTCACTTTGAACGAGAACATAATTTAGTTAATTAAAGCAGCACTTACGGTCGAAAAGTTGTTACTAAAGATATAAAATAATTACGCGAAATTATATAGCCTTAATGCAATTACACACTAGTAAAATACGCACTGATTTTCTGGGGTGGGAAAATAGGGAAGTTTTTTAGCAACGGTGGCGACAATAAAGGCAGACCAACTGACAGGCGTTATAGCAGAGCCTTCTATTCTTACGCACAGAAGTGGAAAATTCCTCTTTACGGTCTCCGGTTCTAATATAATAAATTTAAACATCTTTTCCGAATAAATTACAAACGCAATATTGATCCAGGCTGTCTTTCTAAATGAGAGAGAGTTGGTTTTGTGGAAAAATGGAAACGTTGACATTACGTAAAAAAAACAAGAGTTGTTTATAATTACGTCTACCTACTTTGTGAAAGGGGCTGACGGAAATGTTTTCGCTTGATAATATATGTACATAAGTAAGCCAAAATTTAATTTGTATTGTGCAGATGTTGCCGTACGATTTTTAGGAAAAGAAAATAAAGGAACAAAAAAACTTATATTATGCAAAATCCAAATTGTTACACGGCGCAAGTCAAATGTTAACAAGTTTGTTGTTTGTTACCAATAATTCTTACTTTCGAGAAAATCAAAAGGTCTTTGAGTACGCAGTACTAAATTGCAGTAAAGTTAGCACGTGTGCGTCCTCATTCACGTTCAATGCTTAGAGCTTCTGTTAGATGAACTTTTTCCTTTCCCTTTTTTAAGTTGCGATAAAAAAAACAATTCAAAGCAGAAGTCAACAAACAACAGTAAGCGAACCTATAGTATTCTTTGGTATTTCAGAATTTTATTTTGGAAAAATGTACTCTTTTTAGCATGTCATGAATATTATAAACGTGTCCACAAAAAAAAGTAAACGGATTCGCTTTATAATTTCATTGAAAAGTAGACATGTCGCAAAATCCTTTCACAGGATTATATTAAAATACATGCGGTCGCTACAAATTTGTTTTTGAGAAGCTTAACCTTATTACCCACAGCATTGTCGCCTTTTGTTAAGTTTTGTCCTACGCCGAAGGACATTGAGTGTTTAGATCGTCCTTTATACTACAGTAGTTGCGATTTTATTTGGCGATTTGTTGCAAATAGGAAGTCTCTTTGAGACCAGAACACAGCGGTAAAGCTGCCTTTGATAGGATCTCCAACTCTTCCAAAGAGGACACTTGCTGATTATATTTTTCAGCGTAATCTGTTTCAAGCTGTTATGTTCTTATGCCTTATTTGGCAGCAATTTCTTCATCCATGGGCGTGTACTTTTTACTACGGTGAAAGCTTTTAATCTGTAGGTAAATATGATATCCACTGAATGAGTTCCAATTTAAAAACGCAATTCCTTGATTTTTACCATGATAAGAAGTGATTTGTGCCAGTGTCAATCAGAATTTCCTTGTTCTCTATTCCGGATCGCTGCTGAATTTATTTTAGGCGTTTAAGTAGCGTGGTAGGATATTATATTCCACCTTATTCAATGTAATCATAAAAATGAAGCACCTTTGACATCCCAAAAAAGCGAGCCTTCTTTGGGGCAGGTTCTCCTTTGACGGTCTATTGTTAGGATGGCTGTTTTGTTTCTGGGGAGAACAGTGACGAATTACCGCCTCATCTACAGTCACAAATCTTCTCCTAAAATCCAATTAATTGCGTTTGAAAAACGCTCAGTATTAGTGGGAAATTACATTCGTTTCAGCACCAATGAGTATTCACTCTTGTCGCTGATGATTCAATACCAGTTTGTGGATTTTTCGAACAATCTCTATTGGTGTAGCGGTTATTGGCCTTGAAGGTGCTGCATTTCCAATGCTCTTGCGTATGTGGAAGTCATATACCACCAACCTCAGCTTGTAATACTTTGCAGATAAACTCTTGGTATGGCAACATTTGATCACTTTACGTCTCTTAATATGCTCCATTTTTTACGAGAAGCATCACCACTTTATCGGTCTTAACAGATCGTCAAACTATTATTATTTGACAGATACCCTTGTTAGTCCACAGCCAGATACTACTATTAAAGCATGATCTGATCTATGGTCGGAGAGATTTCACTATCCCGGCCATTCTTACTTTCTAACTTTTTTAGGCCCAGTGTTCAACGCTGATTCCGAGTTTTACTTCCTTTTTCCAAATTGAATTTGACGGGGCAAAATGAGTGATATTCAAACTTTATAGAGGACGTGGTGGACTGGACGGCGCTGATTGTGCAATTGTAAACGTACAGCCCCATAAAGTATCTTATAAAACCTAATTCCAATTTAATTCATAAGTGAAACACTAGTTTATTGTACTTTTCACACCGTGAATTCAGTATCGAGCCTTATGCAGCATGGCTGGGACGGTCAGAAATCAGGTGTGACCTCAACTAAACTGCGCCGCGCCGCTCGGGTCTATCTTTATTATTTATGAACAATAATCTTGTTAATAAATAATGGATAAGTACAATTTAAACAAAAATCAAAGGTTTTTTTAACTTTATTTATTAATATTGCTTGCAAACATTCAAATATAATTTACAACGATTATCCGTGTGCTCTTTCGAGCGAACCGACCCTGTCACTAATATGCCAGTGACGGCAACGCTGCTCGGGTTTCTCACATTTAAAATGCATTGCCTATGCTAGCCATACTGAATTCTCGGTGTGAAAAGTACAATAGAACCTAAAAGATATCGGTGTAGTAAATTTAATCGAACTGGGTAAACAATGTACTTTCTGACAGACAATACTCAGCACTCAAAGAGAGTGATCATCATGGGGCCCATAAAGGGGGGGGGGGCAAGAAGGGCTAGTTGCCCCGCCCTGGACTCGGACTTTAAGCAGTCATAATTTCTTAAATAACGAAACTTTTAATTTAAATAAAACTAATTGTTCATTCATCTCCAAATTGCTCCCCTCTCCCTGGAAATTACTGTATGGGCGCCCATGGTGACCATACAACATGTTGCATGGATGATGAGCACTTTGGTTGCTTACAAACACATCGTCTATAGTTATTTTATCAAATTTATTTTCTTTATTTGTTTCCCCTTTTCTACATTTTTAGTACTGTAACAATGTATTTTCGATTGCTCAATATTTTTCTTCAGGCATGATTTTCAAATATGAGTAAAGTGAAAGTTTGAACGATGACTGCAAACATTCTGCAAAATTTTTAAAGATTGTGACAGCCACATCTCTCTAAGTTTACCTTTTTTTCAATTTTCTCTTTCTTCTCTGGAAAATAAGATCCATTTCTGCTGTGTTTATTTTTTCAATGTTGGTTTGGCTAGCCTTTACGCGTTTCTTTGGCACAGAGTGACCTCAGCTTTATTGGCTATAGGTACCTCCAAAGTCCTTATTACCACTATCTTTATCTCTCACCTCATTGGAATGTAGCGGAACAATATAAATGTGTTTGAAAGCGAACTGTTCTCTACTTTGACTAGAGGCGCTATTTTAATTTCTTCAATACAAAATTCCTTGTTTGAACGGTACATACTAAACACAACACTCATCCACTTATTATATACAGGGTGTACCAATCTTACGACAAAGATCGGTATTAGGCTTATTTCAAGAGATATCAAAAAATGTTGTTAAGAAGACATTGTGATTGGTTCTGACTCTCAAAGGGGGTAGAAGGAATAGTAAATAAAACTCTCAACCTCCCCTTACCATAATTAAATCATCGGTAAGGGTTGAACCATACAAGGTGTTCCATAACTTCGTTACAAACCAAACATATGATTTTTTAAATGAGAGCCCCTGTATATTATGCCAAATTCGGATTGCCCACATTTTTTCGAATCTTTTGATATAAGGTTATGCTACGTTATACAGAGTCCTTTAAAAGTTTTAGACACGACGTGTATGTTAAAATCGTAGCTAAATCAACGCCTTCTAGCTTACTGTACGTTACAGAAAAAGACAATTTCTTGGCTAATCGAGTTTCAATTATTTTCTCTCTTTGTGTACAGGGTGGGTCGAAACTCGGACCTTTCATTTTTTTCTTCTTTTAAATGGAACACCCTGTATTTAATTGCATAAATAGAATCTTTGATTATGTATCTTTAATTTTTGTTAAGCATTCCCTATACTAACTCAAAGTTTATAAAAACAAAGTTATTTTGTAATATTTATTGTAAACTATTAATCTATTATGTTAAAGCAAGCGTTGAATTTAATAAAAAATCATAAATAATAAATACTGATATGATTTAAAGTAGAGAAACTAATTATTTATACTAAATAAAACAAGACACTACCAAAAACAGAGTTATTTTGTAACATTTAGTTTAATATTACGGTTAGGATTGTACTTTAGATGTTTAGATCTATTATTTTTCTTAAGAACATTTTTTGATATCTCTTGAAATAAGCCATATACCGAACTTTGTTGTAAGTTTAGTACACCCTGTATATACCGTTTGATTACTACACGTGTTGGGTAAAACTGGTACCATATTCTTCCAGCGATAACCCTGCCAGCTTTACCTAACAAAACCTTTGCACGTAGGGGGATCCAAATCTGACCAATTTTTCTCATTAATAACGGTAATCTCACTAGTCTCATCGAAAGTAGGGTTGAGTGCATTTATTTATCCACGCTACTTTTCCAATGCTCTGAAACACTTTTGGAACTCGTCTGCTTGAAGGCTATTCCACGCTATTGTTTTGTTCAAATTTCAAATCGAACAAACTTGAAGATTGAGCTTTCAACCAACGTCGTGGAGAGTCCGTAAGGTAATAGGTTTTCCAGGGGACGTTTGGGACATTTCGTTCTTCTTCAAATTGTAACGTATTTTGTAACACATTTTACGTGTTAAAACTTACTACCGCCATATACTAATTTAGTGAGAGTTTCAGCCATAAAACGTTACCACTTTGGTTGAAGGTTAAGTTTTTGATATGATTTTTACTGGAAAACCTTATTCGATCCATTGTTACAGGCAGTTCGTGTTATACAAAGCTTAAACCGCCGGATTTTTCTCACTTTGTATGATACCTTTAGTTCCGTAATACTAATTCTAGCACAAAAGGCATAGAAGAGGGATCTTTGTTGTAGATTATTGTTAATTTGGCGACAGTGGTTTGAAATCGTTATTCAAATCGTTTTTGTATTGTTGTGTTAGTGAATGCTAATGAGCGACAATTTCGGAATGCTAACATTACAATTTTGCTCCACATTTATAAATTTCGTACAACTTGTGTATTTGGCAATCTAACATCTTTAAGACACACACAATCTCTCATGATTTTAAAAATAGAAAAAGGTTTCGAATCGAACTGAATTGAAAATACAAGGATGTAGATTTGGAATGAATATATATATAGCATAGATATATCTTATTTCCTGCCACGTGGCAACGCAATTGAACACGTACAACTGGGATAAAAGCAATATTTTTTAAAAACGCAAAACACGTCCTCTTTATAAATTACGCATACATTTAAATAAACTCACAATACATATTGCTTGTTTACAGAAAAAAAAAATGTAATATGGAACGCGGTCCTTTTTCCTCATAGATATAGGATAGTTGAACAACCCTAGAATGACATTCCTTACATCCTTTACTAAACTACTACTACTTAATGGAATTCTAGCATAGAGAAGCTAATAATAATAGTCGTAGATGAAGCGTGCTGAAATGCATATAAATTGCGGTACACGAATTTCACCGCAATAAAATCTATACAAAGAGATCGTGCATTGAATTTTGAATTTTATTTTTTTGAATGCTGTAGGGATTATTCGATTACATTTTTAATTTGCAATTATTCCAATATAATTGTAATCACTAACGTGAAATTGCATATTATCGAGATTGTTTGGTTATTCCATTTAGTTTTGATCAATTTTGCACACGATTCCGATGGAATATTTATAACGTTGTTGATATCAATATGCAATTGTTCCTAAAATGCGTTTACGGTAAATTATCTTATTTTGAATTTAATGTAATATAATCCGCTATAAATTCAAGTCAGGCATCAAAATGGATTACACTAATACCTAAACAACTCCCTACTAACCCTAATGAAACATCCCTGTTACACTCTCTGATACCCTTGTCAACATTGAGGTACTGATTAATTATGGAATCTTAAGACATAGTTAAATTTTGTTGCAGTAAATTCTTTAACAATGAATCACATTATGTATAGTTGCGTCCTTAAACTTGGTAATTCTGGTAAGAAATGCAGCGTAAACGGTTACAGATCGTCAAACAAATTAGGGTTGTATACGCTTTATCAAAAATTATAATATGAGGTTTTGGTACCAAATGCTCTTGTAAAAAGTTACAGTTTAAATGTAACATATTATATAATTGATTTTTCAAGGGGAATAAAACATGTAGACATATAGCCTTTTTAGTTTAGTCTTTGTTTTTAAAAGCCAGCGCAAATAATAACAAGCAGAAAGGTTGTAGGTACTTAGGGCGGTTCCTTTACCTACTACTATCAGAGGAAAAAGTTGATCAATCTCATTTTGAAGGCAAAATTGTTGATATAATCAACGAATTGTTACAATATGTAAATTTTAAATGTTGTTTAAGCTGTAGTCTCCAAAATTATTAATTTAGCCCACATAATTATTCTTTTGGCCCCAAGATTTTTTTTATTTTACCCCAAGATTTTATTTATTTACTTATTTTATAGAAGTATTTGAAACTAAAAAAAATGCCACCCTAAACGTATATTGCCACTCAGGCGCTTAGGTTAGAGGTAGGTTTAGTATATTTTTTTCAATTGATACAAAAACGGGAATATGATACTAAATAGTATTTGAAACTAAAAAAAAATTTACAATGGATACATAAAAGCTCATACCTACAAACTCCTTGCGTACTTTATTTAGTAAGTCTCTAAAACCTTCGGCATACACCATAAGGATGGTGTGAAAATGGAAATCTTAGGTAAAAATGTCAAAACCTTGGGGTAAAATGAATAAAATCATGTGGTAAAATGAATAAAATCTTGGGGCCAAAAGAATGATTATGCGGTTTAAAATAATTTTTGGGATATTAAAATAATACTTCTTGGGATCAAAAATCTTGAGACCAAAATAATTAAAAAGCTTGGGGTCGAAATAATAATTCTTGGGCTTAAAGTGGCAATTCTTCAACGACTTCACTTTATGTAGGTATAGTCCAGTTTATGATTGGAATACTTAGCCCTTTCTAGGAAAGTCTCTAGGCGTTTTAATGTTTTATGAGTTTTCGAACAAGTAGGAATTTTTATAAATAATCGATTTTTTTTGAGAATGACAAAATGGAGAATATAAGTCGACAATGTATTAGTGGGTTGGTTAGTGAGGGTGATAGTGGAGGGCCCAATGTTACTTAGTGCGTACTGCGTACTACTAAATGACATGTAAAACCGGCGCTGATCCTACTATATAAAATTTAGACGTCCGTCGCTAAATTTTATTGCTATGGCAACAACACCAATCATATACCTACCTGTATTTTGAATTTTAGAGCCTTTTAGATTTTAAAAAGTTACAGAATAGCGGTAAAAACAAGTATAATACGGTGTTTACGTTACAACGATAAAAATCTAAAAACAATAATGGTAAATAAGTTCGTTAATAGCTATTTAATTTGTTTTTGGGCCCTTTAAATAAGGACACTTCGCGACAGTCCTGAACAAAATGCAAATTGCAATCTTATGAAAGAAAGAAACCGCTTTCCATGCTTCTAGTAAGAGATAGACGATATAGACAGGATGTAAGTATATGAGAAAATCGCCAGTTAATGCTACTGGCTTGGGGTGATTTTCCAAACGCCCGATAGCAGGTGGGATGAATGCTGAACCTGTTATTTATTTAATTTCAAACTATACATTTTTCGTTTCATAGCACATAATATATTATTGTTTCGTTTTGTTAAATAATGTCTATTGCTAAAGTATACCTAAGCAAATTACATTGTCTGCAATTATTTTTAACATTTTTCACTTAGGTACTTTCTTTGTTATACAGTGTTCAGGCATAGACTATGGTTCAGGGCATACAAAATTATTACACACGTTACTCTTTAACTGCACTTTTTTGTCTTTCGATCAAGAACACGCATGGTGTCTTCCTCTTTTACCAAATTCGATATTACCTTCATCCCACTGAACACAGTACATCCATGAAACGTTTCTAAATGTTGCATAAGGGTTACAAATGAAACATTCCTAAGAAACATCTAAGACACATTACTGGTACATTCCTGTCGAAAGCGAATAAATGGTAATGTCTAATAAACGTTTCAATTGATATGTTACATAAAATATAAAACATACACATTACAACACGAACGTTTTAGATATGTATCCAAAAATACATCTTTGTGATGTATTTTTTGGAATGTGATAACGTATAACATTTTAGAAACGTTACAAATGTGATGTTTCGTTTGAAACAAAATAGTCATATCTCAAAGTTAACGTTACGGAGTTGTGTTTAGTAGTGTTGTACCAGAAACCTTATCAGTTGAAACATATCGTAAGAAACACATCATACACGTTTCGGTGTGAACGTTTTAGATATGTATCCAAAAATACATCTCTGTGATGTATTTTTTGGAATGTGATAACGTATAACATTTTAGAAACGTTACAAATGTGATGTTTCGTTTGAAACAAAATAGTCATACCTCAAAATTAACGTTACGGAGTTGTGTTTAGTAGTGTTGTACCAGAAACCTTATCAGTTGAAACATATCGTAAGAAACACATCATACACGTTTCGGTGTGAACGTTTTAGATATGTATCCAAAAATATATCTCTGTGATATATTTTTTGGAATGTGATAACTAAAGCTAGGATGCCTTTTTTTATAAATGGACAAACATAAGGCAGACCCTATTTAAAATCCGTTTTAGATGCAAACTTTATTCTGCCTTTTTTGGTTTCTGTTAGTTTTATTGCGTTTTTTACCTTTTTTTTTTATATTTTCGCGTAAGTATTTAGTACCTTTTCTGTAATTTTTTTTAAGTTTTTTGAAATGTAAGTAAGTATTTTTTAATTTTTAGATTTTATATAGGTATATTTTTCTGGGTAATTTCTAAGAAAGCAAATTGTTTGAAAGGGAAAGGAATTTGGTATACAAACTGAATACAAACTTTGTCTATAATATTTAAGCCTCTTACAATAATAACTCGGATGAGTCATTTTCCTTACTTTGAAATATTTCCCATTGTATTATTTCTACCTGCAAGCTGCACCTACATACAGTCTTTGTTGAAATTGCATCATTTAGTCATTATGCCGAGTTAAGCGTATTTTAATTAGCCCGAAAACTTTATTGAAAAAGAATACCAGCAGATAGCATTTATCAACTTACTGTAATTACTTTTTCAAATAAATATTTGTTTGTCTATACTTAAATTGAATATGTATGTGTTGATTTTATCTCGACAGTTTTCGCTTTTCCGTGCCATTTTTCTCCTTTTTTGTCTTTTTGGATGCTTTTTTTAAATTATTTTTTATGCCTTTTTCCTGCCTTTTGAAACTTTCGTTTTGTCTAACTATCCCAACTTTAGTGATAACGTATAACATTTTAGAAACTTCATTAAAAATGTGATGTTTCGTTTGAAGTCATCTTTCAAAGTTAATGTTAGGTACTTGTATTTACTAAGCGTTGTACTAGAAACCTAATCACTTGAAACATATCATAAGAAACTAAAAATACACGTTTCAATGTGAGTGTTTTACATATTTATCCAAAATTACAATTCAAATTACAATAGATTTATTCATCATAAGTAGATGGGTAATATTGCACATCTAAATGGCTTATTTGCCAGCGAGTTTGTAGCTCAGGTAGTTTGCGGAACTGTTTTCTGAATTCCTAAACAAGCGACCGATGTTCGAATCCCACTTGAAGCAAAACGATTTTTCAGCATCACCGATCTCCTTCGAGTCTACACTAAGAGAATTTTGGGGGCCCTGGAGAACAAGCCACCGGAGTACATTGGGCCTTGCAAGGCGTGCGCACTGGGAAAAGAGCCCCTCAGAGTAGTTGGGGCTCTCGGTACCATAGTTTCTACCACATCCACATCTCAATTTTTTTATACTCAGGTATGTTTCAAATGAAACATATATGAGACATTTCAAATATTCACGTATGAAACATTTATAAGGACACATTTCTCCTACATTTCAATAAATTACTCTTCGATATGTTTCTTGAAACATATATAAAATGTTTCGATGTAACGTTTCTGTGTTGTTTCAAATCTAGGTTTCTGAAGGCGGACATTAAACATCTATGTTATGTGTATGATACGTTTCTGTCGCAGTTTCGGAGATGTTTCATGTTTCAGAGATACGTTTCTAAAACATTTCACAAACGTTTTTTTGCACTGTGGGATATTTTATAATTTTTTTCTTGAAACGTATACAAATGTTGTAATTTTCCTTCTCATATGGGGTGCAACTAGTTCTTTCCTCAATTGTAAAAGGAACAGTCGTCTTTGTAGAGGCACGTTGATTTCCCATCTAGCTATAGCTGTCTCTATAAAACATACCTAAGCGTTAAGTGGAGCAACGTCAATTAAAATTTTTCTTTAATGTTTCACAGAGTGTAAGTTTTTTAATTTAATTTGAATTTTTATTCCGTACTTAGCAGGTTTACTTATTGTGTAGATCCCTGCACGAGACGGCATCAGTTGCCAGTCTGTTGGCTATGAGGCCCCGGATTATAATACTTTTTATAAAAATGGGTGTCATTTATTCGTTACTTTTCTCTATTGTCTGTATATATCGTCGAACCTGGACCAACTCAAAAATTGCAAAAATTTGGCCCATAGCATTGGATAATTGAGACATAAGCCCTTTACCGCAGCATCCAAATGCGCACATTTTCTGTGTGCTATAATTTAAAATCGATTAGGCGCAAATTGCCTTACTACTGAAGTAAAAATTGTGAAAAACTATGCACTTAATTTTTTTCCTGTTTAATTTTATTTCATTTTTGTTTCTATGCGAGAGCAAGAAATAGTTATATTGTTTCTAATTTTTTCGTTCTAGTTGTGATTTAATTTCGAATTTCTTTACAATTCGTCAAAAGTGAAGTGAAAAAATGGTCTCTAAGATAAATTCCAGTTGTACTGTCATTATTTAGGATATCGCTGAGCGAATGGCCTCAACATTGACGTACCAGTGGAGTTTCTTTTTGTGATTGTGCGTACCTTTCGATAACGATTGCAATATTCGAATTTTACTGCCAAAAATTCATTCTTCAAACTTACGTTTCTCATCTAACGTCGTAGTCGCATACTGTACCTCAAATAAGTGTAATGTACCCGGTGGGCCATTGAAAAGGAAACACACCTGTTTTGGGACACTTAGACTAGCTTCTTAAAAAAACGCTCGGACCGGTCGATTCTTGATTTTTGGGGGACAACTTTTGATGTCAAACTTGACATTCACACATCAACCTCCACCCCCAACAACCCCTAACTCAAGAATTTAAATAGGGAAAGGGAGTCGAGCGACCCCTCATTTGAAGCGTCTTTCAATTCTCTATGTGACAGGATCATGTCCGAAATTAGTTTTATTCAATTTTTAAAAAATCCAGAGGTCTCTAAAATGAGGGTCACTTTAAATTCTTGAGTTAGGGGTATGTATATTTCTAATCTTGCAACAGGCAGAACGTACAGCGTTAGAATTTTCGCATCTTATTTACTGTTGTCATAGCCTCAAAAGAGAAGGTCCAAACGTTTGATATAATATGCCCAAGTAAATGCCCTACTGGTTAAAGCACTCGGTCTTAAAGGAAAGGCTCCATCACAGCGACAGTTTCTTTGATCTATTTATTCCCGCCCTTCAGTCCTTGTAAATATCTAAAAATATTATCGAGTTCTTACTTTTTCGTTTACTTTTTGTAATCGTACAAGTATAGGTAGTCAATTCTTTTATGTTCCATTCGTAATATGGCGATAAAAATATTCAAATTTGCTATATACCTACCTTTCTACATAAAATGGCATTTGTTATTTTTCATTTTAACGGAAACAAATTGAGCTATAAATAAAAATTGAACGGTGCGCAATGTAAATTTTCACACTAACACGTTTAAGGAAAGGCGAATTCTCTCGGCCAAAAATCTGCAAAGTAACATTAATATTCTAGGATTATTCAGTTATTGGCATTCAAATTACTTCACGCCAAGGCAAATAATCGCCGAAGAACCCTTAAAATTAATGAACGAATTTAGGGGGGAAAGTACCGTTGTAATTATGCAAAGACGGTTTCATGTTGTACCCCATGAAAATGTCAACGAAATCTGTCGTTATCAGCAAAAGAATTGAATTCACGAAATAAATTAATTATTGCTGAATTGTCGTTAACGATAGAAGCGTAAATCACAAAATGATATAAAGGCACTTGACGTTTCCCAACTAAAAGTGTACTTGAATAGATCGCCATCAAATGAAAAGTGTTTTATAATCTCTATCTTGTAGTCATTAACACAATTTTCTGAATATTAATTTCTGCCCTTTGTGAACATGGAACACTAGCAAAGTACGATTTTCATTAAGGAAATGTAGAGCACTAAGTTAAAAAATGGGGGGGGGGGGGGGGGGGGGAAGGAGTTGTTCAGTAAACGGGATATAATATAAAATTATTTGTGGGGATGCTCATAGGTAATTGTTCAAACATAAAAGAGGAAAATTTAAACCCTCGGCGCTTTTCACGGAAAATCCTTTGAAGTTACGCCCACTTAATGTATACGGTGTATTTTGCGTTTGAATCGTTTTCTTTGAAGTTTTGCGTTAACTCCGTAAAGCTTACGTAACAATGTTATTGAATTTCTTCCGATTTCTTTGTGGTAATTGGTCATAATACATTGCACATGAAATTAAAATCGCGTATTTACCTAGTTAGTTACTCATTTGTTTAGAATCCAATTGAATTGATAAGGTACCTTCTATGTTAATTTAATCTATGTACTGCCCTATCAAATAATATCACACAGTAAGAAAAATGTAATGATGTGAAGTGAACTTCTGGCGAAATCAAAACGGCTCATACGGTTTTGCTAATAATTTTGGCTACAAAACGACGTCTTGAATTATCAAGTTTCCTAATTTTTGGAATATTTAGAAAAAGTGTCTACGTTCCAAGCATTCGTGGTACACTGTGTTGCAGAGCCACAATGAAATCTCTCCAAACGAATGAACCCAATAGAACAATGTAAAATGCTTGTAAAAAATTGGGTAATAATATCGATTATGTCACATTCTGGATTTGTTCTTGCGACCTACTAGACGAGGAAATAAAGCTCTGAACCTACCAAATCTTTGTAGTAAGACTGATTGAGATGGTTTTTTTGGATTCGCTTCCTAAATTCAATAGGCAACTTTGTACCTACTTTTGATCATGTCTTTTTTTTGAAATTGCATTTTTGCAGTGGAAAATGAATCCTGAAAAATGCATTTTCATAGAAAAAATTCATAATTACGTTATAAACTTCTAGAATTGACTCAATTCGTGTTCACGGGGGTTTTAGAGGTCGGTGATTCCGAATATGACCTCCAAATTGGCTCATCGCTCACGTGGATGGCTGAGCAACGGCATCTCTGAAGCTTTTTCTGAAATTCACCCTCAAATGATTCTAGACATCTCATCCGGGGTTTTTTTGGGTTATTGATTCCAAATCAGGCATCGGCAACCGCCCCCCCCCTCGTACCTGGTGTCACGCATTCGGGAATCAACGTCATCCTCTGACGTTTCAAGCCTATAGGGAACCGAAAATTGTTTTCCGGCGAAAATTCAAGCGAAACTCTAGGTATCCGTTAGAAAGTATCCGGTGCCAGGTACGCGGGGGACGGTTGCCGATGCCTTATTTGGAATCAGCAACCCAAAAACCTCCGAATGAGATGGCTAACTATTCGGTTCGAAAGAAAATTGTTCTATTACGGTTATTAGGCGAAATTATGTTTTACTTTTCATACAGTAATAGGTATTCATTAACGGACATGCATTAATTCAAAAATCAAATGGAAGACTGTCGCGGAACCATTGTGAATATGAATTCTTCGTAGAATTGCCATAGATTCCCAAAGAGTGTAGGAAATGGTTTCGACCTGTACAAACGACATTATTCGAACGTCTACATTGGCGTTGCGAAATTGTTGCTACAAATGTAATTCCATGTACAAAATTGTGGGGGTGTAAATATCTTAGTTTTTTCTTCTTTCGAAATTTCATATTTCAAAAAAATACTATTTTGAAGAAAACTGCTCCTCAGATTTATTTAATACCTACTTAACTAGTATACGGCAAACATGCACCATCTCAAGCCACTTGTGAATGCTGGTTCAATCAATTCAAAACTGGTGATTTTGATGTGAAAAAGAAGGCCATCAAGGGAAAACGACCGAAAAAACTAAAGGTGCGGTGTTGCAAACATTGTTGAACGGAAACTCAACTCAATGACGGTTGTGTCTAGAAAAATGTTGGGAAGCGGGCATTAGCCCTGCGCACTACTACTTGTGTCGGTTGATTGAGCTTAGCTGAGCAGCAAGTAAAAAATATTTCAATAAATAAATAGCTTTAATCTGTTCGCGTACTTGATACGTGTGGTAAGTGTTGTTTTTGGTGCTCAAAGCCGTCTTGTCTACAAATTGTCGTGGCACTTTTTCTTCGAAATATCGAATCGGGGAGCCCAATCGATGACGAAGAATTAGATGAAAGGGTAGAGAATGTGACTGTGGAAAAAATGACCCCCATGACACAGAATCTGAGCAAAAAATATCAGAGGTCCGATTCGAAGCACGAAATGGATGAAAAGAGCCCTAAAAATATGATTGGAGGAGAGGCAAGACCACCAAATTGAAGAATTTCATTTGAATACTGATTGACATTTTTAAAAGTTCATGGAAAAACTGAGGAAATACAATAAAAGCGTTCTGCTCCCTGATGATGAGTTAGAAGAGAGTTTGATTTGAGGTTTGACGGCAGAAGGACGAGAGATTCGATTAAAGTCCATATTCGATAGAAACCTTCTTAACAAATTACCAAAAGAATTTTGTTGTCGCTGTGGATGAGCAGTTGCTGGCTTTAGGAAGACGCTGTGGATTCAAGCAGTACATAACCGATTATAACTACACAAGAATTGGAGTTGATCTGGTAAACCAGGTGTGCCAAAATTATAATGTTGCGATGAATACACTCCGTAGGTCGATCGGGGTATTTCACGCAGAAGAAAAAATTGCACGATCCTACATTCTTTAGACTTGTGCATGCGGGAATAGGAAGATTTGTATGCAGAGAACACATAAGGGGAACTTGCACGGCATGCTTGAGTAGTAAAAACGCGTTATGTTCGAGGTTCCAGAGTAATGGTCCGGGAGCCGGCGACCTTTTTTGCAATCAATTAATATACTTTTTATATTTCGTGAGCAGCTTTATTTTAACGAGACGCCAAACAACTTTTTCCTCTGCGAAAATTTTCGCAAATGGGTCCTACGGGGTGCACAGGGGTAAAACACGTTGATGCGGTAATTACAAAAAATTGATTAATATCACTTAATTTTTTAGCTAACTGTGAAGTTTTTTTGTAAGTAATTCAAAATAACATTTGTCCTACAACAAAAATGAGTCCATCAAGAGTGTCCACATCTGAAGACAAGTAGGTATTAGTACATTAACAAAAATAATGAATATCAGCTGATTTTTTTTCTGTAGCTTAGTAAATATTTGCATAATTAAATGCCCAGTTTGTCCCACAAATTAATTGGGCCGTTTTCCCATGATATTCATCCATTTTTTGTCATTTCCAAATCAACGTGTTTTTCCCTGCACACCCCCGTAGCACCCATTTGCGAACATTTTCGCAGAGGAAAAAGTTTACCGTCTCGTTACAATAAAGCCGCTCACGAAGTATAAAAAGTATATTAATTGATTGCAAAAAAAAGTTGGTCGGCTCCCGGACTATAACTTGTGCACCTCTTAAAATATATTTAAATTGGAATTTATACTTTTATGATTCTGTTTGCCGACGCGACTAAACACGTCGTAAATAGGGGTCAACCTAATCGAGGGGTTAAATGAATCCACATTGTCCATAAAAAATTTATTGACGCTATATGACCACCGATGCAGTGTAAATTGTAAATATCGGTGGGACATTTTGATTCTATTTGATAAACGACTCAGTAATATATTTCGAATTTTCAGTTATGATTACAACTTGAGCCATTATTTCGGGGAAAATTCTGTATTTTTACGCTGTTTTCATTGTATCCAGTTAAACGTTCCATCTGTTTTCTAATAGTTAACAGTGAGCTGACTTACGACGTGATAATCAGTATGGTTTGGTCAATTATGTTAAGAAAACCTAATAATATTATTCCTGAATATAAATTGTATAAATTTGCATACACTAACAAACTTTAGCTCATCCAATGTACACGATATCAAATTATCTTACTTATATGGTAATTCGGTGTATAGTAGAAGCTTATATATGAGCTTTTAAAATAACAGGGAACTGGGATATAGATTTTTTTAATAATATACATATAACTAGTTTATCTTCGTTACTTTGAATATTGCTGACATTTTTACTTATCTACGCAATATGCTAAAAATAATTCTATAAGGTCTGATGAATTTGTGCGAGTTTAAACGAACCAATTACTAATTGCATTATTTGTTTCAGGTGAGTGTCCTTTAATCAACTTCTGTATAATGAGCAAGCTTTTAAACTACGATTCGGTAAGTCTCGTTTCTATAAATTTTGCGCAGAAAATGTTATATGCCAGCAACATTATTCTTCCATTAGGGAGCCTTCTTACCTAATATAAAATTTACCTTAAATTTGGAGTCTATTAATAATTCTAGATCCTAGCCGAAATAGGTTAAATTTTCTGCTTTTTCAGCAATTGTATGTACATTCATCTAACAAAGTTTTGACCTTCTCCACTACATGTAAGAGAAGAGATCAAAATTAGTAATTCTTACTATGGTGGATGGGTTTATTTATTGACATTACCAGAAAGGTTTAATTTTTTTAATATTTGCAAAACTAACAATTTAACACAAATCTTTCTTCAAAAAAATTACCAACACATTAAATTTAATAATGACTCAAATAAACACAATTTTATAAATCTACATAACACCTTTATTAAAAAACCATCGCCCTCTTAATTAATGACAATTATAGCACAAAAAATATACAACAAAACATTATTAAACATAAAAAAATAACAGAAAAACTACTACCCTCAAACCAAATAACAAACATTGTCATTAAACAAATCACCTTAAACATATCACACACCAAACACTTACAACAAAAACATAATAAAAAAATAAATTCATTAAAAAAGAAAACACATCAACCAAATAACCACCACAACATTCCAACATACCAATAAAACAAATAAATGCATCAACAATTGGACGGAAAACCTCACTGGCATCACAATACCACCCAATGTAATCGATATCCTAAACCTCGGACCTAAATTTACCTTTCCTGATAACAACTATAATAATATTATAGAGCAATGTATTATATCAATATTGAATCCCAGCTTGAAAAAATTAATTTAAAGGAACAAATAGAAACACGAAGCAAAATTGCTAACATTCTAACAAATTTCAAAAACAAACAGTATAAATCTACAACTAACACAGACAATGGCACCCTGCACAATAAGATTAGAGAAACATACCAATTCCTCAAGAACAATGCCAATATCCTAGTCACGAACGCTGACAAAACTAACAAAACAGTCTTAATAACTAAAGAACAATATAATTGTATAATGCTTTATGTATTAAACGACACAAATACTTATCAAATAGCCAACAAAGATCCTACTACATCCATTCAAAATAAGACGAACACCTTTATTAGGGAACTAATAAAAAATAAATACATAACAGAAAGCGAATCCCCAAGGCACTAATTAGTAATAATGGCCTAATTCCAACCATACAGCGTGGAGCAAACCTCTGTCGTTGTTCTATGACTCTTATTGTATAATACTTACTTACAGATTTAGTTGAAAGGTATCTATTATGTGACTACAGAGGTTCTTAAAATGTAAAGGAAGTTAGGTCATTTCATTAAAAAAAAAGTAAGTCGTTTGTCTACCTTAGTGTTGCACCACCCTGTATACACTGTGTCCAAGATAAGGAGGGCCACTATGGGGATTTCGGAAACGGTAAGAGATAGAGTTTCGGTTAAATGGGAGAAAAGTTGAGCAATTTTGAGTTTAGTAAAATGAAATTTTTAAACTGACGAAATTCCGAACCGTTCCGAAGTTATGCGACAAAAAGCGAATTTTCAGGATTTCGTTTTTGACAAATTGTTACTTTGTCGTTGATGTTAACTAAAAAGTAAAAGAAGTTTCTACAGGTACTTTTTAACGTTCTTTAACATGGCATACAGCAAATTGGAATCCGACGTTTCGTTTTCGAGTAACCATCATCAACTTTATTTTTTTAAATACGGTCCTGATTTTTTATGCATAATATTAGAAGAGCTTTTTATTCTGCATTCACGCATGTATCACACTTTATGGTTTAATTGCGATTTTATACTTACTTTACGATTAGCGGAAAAAATCCTAAGTCCGAACCTGTATCCCCCCTCAATAACATTCAAACTGAATTTTATTCATAAATGGACTTTTGCTAACTGTGCTTTCCTCATCAAATTAATGAAATGACGCTGAATTTTCAATTTTGAACACAAATTTTATCACCAAGTACATAATTACAAACAATCAATAATACGTCATAAATGAACAGAAAACATTTGATAAAACGAAAACTTAAACATGACACACATCAATAATTAAAAAAAATTATAATAAATGCTCGAAAAGCCCTCCTTCGTTCTCCAATCGTCAATAGCATCTTCTAACTGTAGAATCCAAAGCATTCTTTAACATTGCAGGTGTTACAGTTTGGAATGCGTTAAGTACAAACTTTCGGAGTTCTTCTTCTATTCCAAAGGTATCTTTGTAAACATAATTTCTTGCGTACCCCCAAAGAAAAAAATCCAGCGGGGTTATTTCGGAAGAACGAGCTGGCCAGGGCGTTTCAGAATTGGTGTTTAAAACTTCGGCAAACCTATTTGAAAGGTAATTCTTAACCACCCGTGAATTGTGCGAAAGTGCACCATCTTGCTGAAACCAACAATTGCGTACTACGGCTTAGGGTAAGATATCAACAGCATCTTCCAAAGTAGAATCTAGTAAATTTAAGTACAATAGTAAAATAAGTATAAAATCGCAATTAAACCATAAAGTGTGACACATGCGTGAATGCAGAATAAAAAGCTCTACTAATATTATGCATAAATAATTCAGGACCGTATTTAAAAAAACAAAGTTGATGATGGTTACTCGAAAACGAAACGTCGGATTCCAATTTGCTGTATACCATGTTAAAGAACGTTAAAAAGTACCTGTAGAAGGTTCTTTTACTTTTTAGTTAACATCAACGACAAAGTAACAATTTGTCAAAAACGAAATCCTGAAAATTCGCTTTTTGTCGCATAACTTCGGAACGGTTCGGAATTTCGTCAGTTTAAAAATTTGATTTTACTAAACTCAAAATTGCTCAACTTTTCTCCCATTTAACCGAAACTCTATCTCTTACCGTTTCCGAAATCCCCATAGTGGCCCTCCTTATCTTGGACACAGTGTATATGAAAATAATTTTAAAATACTTCCTTTTGACCACCATTACCTTTCAAAATAAATCTGTAAGTATTATACAATAAGAGTTATAGAACAACGACAGAGGTTTGCTCCACTCTGTATACCGACTACCTAAATTACATAAGGGACACCCTTAAGACCCATTGTCACCACTTATAGTAGCCCCCTTTATAAAATTTCAAAATTCTTCTCTAAAATAGTTTCCAACATTACCAACAATGAACTTATGAACGTTGCTCCAATAATTAATCAGAATTAGTTACTAGAAGGTCTCCAACAACCTGGAGTAACTAATTCTGATTACCAACAATAGCCCTTGAACTTCAAAAAGTTGGTTACTAAATTCGCCCAGATATCTGTGTGTCTGTGTGTCTGTACGTTGGTCGATGTTACACGTTTACAAAGCTGGAAGTGGTGTCATCTTATAGGAAATTCTTTGGTGATTCCAAATCTCTGGTAAACTTTTCGATCGGATCACCCGTTCGCCGTTGGGACGCCCTTATAGTAAAAATATACACCCTTGAATATGTCGAGAACGACACATCCAATTACAAAAAGAAAAAAACACGTTTCCTTTTTTTTTGAAACCTATTGAGTCATGATACGTATCTATCACCCTCACCCCCCTGTGAGGTGGAGTGGGAGTGTGTATTAAATGGTAACACCTATTTTTTTGTACTTTTGGATTCTCCATAAAAAACTATTCTCAAATTGCAAATTTCACCCGCCAATTGCAACCTCTTTTTTGGAAGTGGAAAGGGGGAGAAAAACGATCTTTTTTTCCTTTTTTTTCCTTCAACATCTTTTCATGATTTACAAATTGTCCTTCACCCTCTTCGCTCCCATCTCCCTTACGGGTAGAAAGAAAACAATGACTCATTTGTGCAGAATCTGTGGTGATTGTGTCTGTGGTGGGGGGAGCGGGGGATAGTTATAGACATGATACATATTATATATTCGCGCCTTTTGATACTTGTTTAATTATAAAACACCCTATATAAACAAATATTTGATACACCAATGGGCTCGCCCTTATTCTACTGCATTGCAAATCTCGTATTGATTGAATTGGACAAAAATAATATGTATAACCAACAATAACAACATCGCCTTTTATAGCCGGTATGTCGATGGCCATTATTTTAATAGCCCAAAATGAGTATATTCAAACTCTTAATGAATTCATTTAGCAACTATCACGACAGATTAAAATTTACCCTAGAAATCGAAAATAATAGAAAACTCATCTTTTTGGACTTAACCATAATTAGATCGAGTAATAAAATTATTACTAACTGATATCAAAAACCTATAAAAACGAATAGATATGTTGACTTTCATTCATACATTCCTGTCCAATATGAAAAAACTCACAAATGCTTTCATCAAACTAACATTGATAAGATCAAACACATTTTTTACAAAAACTACCCATTATTGAAACACAAATCAAAAAAAGACTAAAATATATCAAATATAACAGAAAAAAAAACTAAACCAACAAATTACAACCAATAATAATAACAATATAACTGTAAAACATTTTAATAATATTTATTGTAACACTTCCTTACACAAAACCGCTAACACTAAAATTAACAAAAGAATTAAATAAAATACAAATTAAGACTATAAGAACCACAATCCCTTGGGAAAAAAAATATTCTCCGATTTAAAAACCAAACCCCAACTTATCGACAGATCTAATGTAATTTACCAAATGAACTGTGGGGATTGTGATGCCACATATATAGGCCAGACTAAGCAGTATTTTAAAAAAAGAATCGCTTAACACAAATATTCTATTCAAATCAAGAAACATCATCCACACTTACAAAACACAGTCCTATCTGAACATGCTACAAAACTGCATCACAATTTTGACTTCGAAAATACTAAAGTAATCACACACTGAGTCACATTTTAAAAAAAGAATCTTAGTTGAATCTATCACTATAAAAATAATTTACAATTCCATCAACTTCAAAACGGATACAGTAAATCTAAACTCTCAATATCAAAATAGTACAGTCAATCTGTCGATGGAGTGATGAAAAAACTGCCCCAAGGGTAAAAGTTGTTTTAATCGTTGAAGAATGACGTAGTTAAGCTGCCTTCGCGATGGGCATGTGCTACCTTGGCGCGTCTTTTCAAAAACTCAAAAAAAGTGCCAAAAAAATTTTGAAATGCATTTTTCTCGAAATGTATGCATTTCACAGAAAAAACGATTGATGACAAAATGTAGAGGACGTTGAGATCTACAATTAATGTCATTAGGGCAATGCTGTACAGCAAGAAATGCACACGGTAGGTGGCGCTGAAGTTCCAAAAAAAGTGTTTTTCCACTTTTTCGCCATGTAAATATTATTTTAATGCAAAAATTTAAATAGAAAAGTTGTTCCTTTTAATTTTATGAACACCTTTTATTTAAACAATTTTTTTATACAACTTACCGTTTAAAAGCTGCAGCTCGTAAAAGTATGAAAATTCCAATAATACGGTTGCACGCAATATGAGTACACATCTGAGGTGCACGTTTTAATGAAGATTCAATTATTAATATTATTCATAACATTGTAACCATTTTAATTGGTTATTAAGATGTAGTATAAAAAATTACCATTAGCTGCACAGTGCTGTATACGAAGCGCTATATTGCACTATAACTTTTAAACGGTAAGTTGTATAAAAAAATTGTTTAAATAAAAGTTGTTCATAAAATTAAAAGGAACAACTTTTCTATTTAAATTTTTGCATTAAAATAATATTTACATGGCGAAAAAGTGGAAAAACACTTTTTTTGGAACTTCAGCGCCACCTGCCGTGTGCATTTCTTGCTGTACAGCATTGTCCCAATGACATTAATTGTAGATCTCAACGTGCTCTACATTTTGTCATCAATCGTTTTTTCTGTGAAATGCATACATTTCGAGAAAAATGCATTTCAAAATTTTTTTGGTACTTTTTTTGAGTTTTCAAAAAGACGCGCCAAGGTAGCACATGCCCATCGCGAAGGCAGCTTAAGTACGTCATTCTTCAACGATTAAAACAACTTTTACCCTTGGGGCAGTTTTTTCATTCAAACTCTGTTTTTTACGACAGATTGACTGTACTAAAACTTACCTTCAAAATAGATCAAATTTTATTCTTCCATGTTTATCTCTAACCTAACTTTAATAGTTACATGCTTTTTTCGAAAGTTTTCGACGGATTTTTCTTTGAATTGGTCTAAATAAAATCGTCTTGTTATTAGATAAAATTGTAAAAATAAATTTTTTAGCGTTCCACCACCTTTTTTTTTACAAATGTATTTGGACAAAAATAACATCGAGTGTAAACATTCATGCGTTACTTAGATTAAAATATTAGTTTGCTTTTTGATAGGGAAATAAATGAATTTTTAAGAAAACGAAATATTATCGTAAAAAGAATGTTTTTATGATCCCAATAATACAAAAAAAATTATATCATTTCATTTAAAAAAAAACAAATTAAAGTCGCCATTTTGAAATAATTCGTTCAATTAAAAATCGTGTAGAGAATGTCCTGAAACATATTACTGTCAAATATTTTGAAAGTAGTACCCATAGTGTGGCTAAAAAAAAATAAGGCGCTTACTCTGAAACAGGCTGTGGCTGTATAATCATATATTCATAAAATATAAGGGATGGGTTGTTTTCAGAGTAGGTAAGCCTGGTACGACATACCTATACATACTGAGTTGTGTTAAATAGCTCAATTACTTTCTAAATTATTCTTTTATCTTTATAGCTTAGAAAACATTAAATTAATTAAAAATCCCGATCAGTTCTGACATTTTAAGCGCGAAATTAAAAAAAAACACCTCCTTTCAGTTAATAAATAAAAACTAACCAACATAATAAAATAAAATGGCTTTCGGTATTCTGCTTTCATCATTTTATATCATAATATAATTAATTACATTGAGCTGTTGGCCGTCAATCTCACTACTAATTTTCCGAATCATCACTCTTTATTTAATAGAAAATTGGTATAAGTAAACGCGCTTAACATTTTAATATCCCCCCGTCTGTAATAGCAGTCACGATTTTGTTTTACTTTTTCTATCTTAATCCGCGTAATCGCTGTCAGTTTTATAAACATTTTACGCAGTTGATGTTTATTTATACAGTCTTAAATGAAAGTTTGTAAAGGGGAATCTAGGTGTAGTGTGGCTATCGTAAATTAGTGTGTTTTTGTGTACCAATATGGAAAACACATATATCCCATATAATATAACTATAAAAATAAATTACAGGGAAATATTTTTGTTTTTATAAAAATAAGTGAACTTTTGTCATTATACAAACCCATCATGCCGTTATCAAAGGCAAATCATCCATAAGAACGTAGGTTTAGATAGTATAACGACGTTTTCTAAACGACGTTTCCTGACATTTGATTGATAGTAATGTCTTTGTAAGTCCTTTGCCTTCTAAGTATTGCAGCGAACGGCCAATGATAAATGAACATTGAAACTTAAGATGCCGTCTCAGAATACCTATGGAACTTTTAACGATACCAGTTTAAGAGAGAATTCTTTCTATATTGTTAATGCTAGTGAAAATGTCTACCTCATTTTCAGTATAAAACTGAAACGGACAGTTTCAGTTTTGTCGTGTCAAAAGTGCAATTACTTAGGAAGCTAGTTATACTGAAAGGACTAGCATAATAATTTCTATTCTCATTTTCTAAGTGCAACAATAAAAAAAAACATCACATTCTCATTACAAATTAGGCACGCTAAGCGATACAGCCAGGGACGTGGGGAGAAATTAAAAGCCCCACGGACAAACTAATCTGGGCCCCTTTCCAATGTCAAATATTAAACTTACTATTAACTCACAGTGACCAGCGTAATTTAAAGTATGTAATTATGAATTTAAACTAAAATAATTTGTACACTAAAGTAAAAATTAGGAAAAGTATAAAGACTTAACCCGGGCCCCAGAGCTATAGCCCCGGCTGCCTCCCCCTCTCGTAGGGCCTGGATGCATCATGTTGTGTGCCGTACATTGTAATGCATAAATTGATACAGTTTTCCAACTATTCCTCCACCGCAAAACCTATCGTTTGTATCGCATTGCTATGCACGACAAAGCGTGAAATGTGCAACATGCCCTAATTTGAGGATGTCATGAGGTCCTCCTATCACGTGATTTCAACACACCAACGTAAGCACAGACGTAACTGGAAGTAGTTGAGGGGATAATTTTTGAGGTTCGTTGTGACGGTATCGATGAAGGTTTCATTTCAGCATCAGGATATTAAACTGAACCTATGAAGGACGCTCGTCGTAAGGAAACTGAAAATGATTTTCGAAACGAAACAAAAGGAGAAATGGAAATGGTAAAAATAGGTAATGGTTTATATGGAATTCGTACTCAAAACAGAGGAATGCACATTTGTTACGATCTAACACAAAATAATTTTTTTGATTTTTTTGTGCCTTGGTAGCAATTTTCTTCATTTATTATGGCAATCCTTGCACTAACTGAGGAAATTCCCCACCTGCCAATGGGCATCACAGCAACACGGAACCTACGGCATTGTTTTCCACTCGAGAGGAAGGCTAGTTTCAGTGTTTCCCTCCTTTAGAAAAATGGCTACTTGGGCAAGAATCAAACATGCTTACCATGGTTGGAGGACAATCCATCAAAACAGTGAATTGTTTTGGATTTTCTTCTAGTTTTCCTACTTCTCGTTTTAAGTCCTATAGGTAGCTGACTTCTTTCATAACATGTCACTTACTTTACCTCCGTAGTTTTCTGTTACTTCCTTTCTCTCCCCCCCCCCCCCCCCCTTCCATTTTGCACAACGGCTTCATTTATGCTGCCTCTTTACTCCACCACATATATGATTAATGTCATTATGTGTGTACGCAGTCTTCTTTTCAATATTGTCGTTTTATTTCTCTGTTCGCATGTTTGTTAAGTTTGTTCTTATACTAAATATTCACTTCGTATCTTTACTAGATTCATACCAACTTATTTGTTAATATAGATCTTTAGAACTACCTTATAGTTCTTATTACGGTCATTATACTAAAGCTTTCTCTATGATAAAATCGTTCTATAGATATATGTTGGCGCATGAATTACTACTCAAACTAGTAAGAGCTACATATTGGACGCTTTTCTTATTTTTATTCTATTCAGAAACGAATCTTCAATGCAAGACTTCGCTACTGTCAATGTCCGCCACCCACGATGCTTCGACATCTGTCCAAACGCCAATGGGCAGCTTCAAAAATTGCAATTTCTGTCCAAAAAAGGCGCAACTTCCCACATCCTCAATATCAGCAAGGAGTTATTGAGTTAACTAGATTTAAAGAATGCTATTAAAAACAATAATTCCGATCAAAGTTTGTCGTGGCGGAGCATATTTTAACCATCGGGCATTCTTTTGATTCCAAAGTTTAGAAACTTCCGAAATTACCCGTCTTAAAAATCACCCTGGCTTACATAATGAACTTGTTGATTTTCAGCACCTTATGATTAGTTCACTTTGTACTTAATATAATTGTTCCTTAGTTATTTTCCGTTATCCCTTGGTCCGCCTTGGTTTTGTTTGGTTACTTGCTTACGCCATTTTCTTCCTGATATTCATTAATTTCATTACCGAACCTTAATTTTTCCATAATTTTAATTCATCTTTGATTATCTACTTTGGTTACTTGTTTAGAGAACCATTTATTTTAATTAACTTCAATCTAATTGTGATAAACGGTTAGTGAATGAAGTTTGTAATTTTTTCAATTAAGCGCGTTCCCTTCAGGTGAGTTCTTTTTGATTAGCTCTGATGTTATTTAATTACGTTAATTTTATTTATTTTATGTAATTTAAGAGGCAATTATTTTTCCGAATTTAATGCCTGGTAATGGGATCAGCTGATCCCGAAACATATCACTTTAATTAATTTATCATTTCAACTCTATTAAACGTTGAGTGAAGGAGACGGTTGTGTGTCAATTCAATCTGAGTACCCCCCCCCCCCCCCCCCAAAACATTGTGAGAATGGACTCCTTCAAGAAATATGAACTGGATATCCCTCGTTTAAACTATAAATGTACGGAAATTTAGGACGTTTTTCCAACCTATTCTTAAAAGAACCTTCATAGTTTTGCTTTAGCCCAATAATTTCTTAATTCAGGGAAACAGAAAAGTTTCTTCCTTTTTTCTATTTTTGTTACAAATGCTTAGAGTTTTCCAGAGTTTCTCAACTTAAATATTTTTCTTTGTTCTTCTGCAAACTGCAGAACGATTTGTTGCAGTGTACAACTATAATCTTGTAGAGGAAACCTAGATACCGTTTACAATTGGGAAATAAAATTAAAAAGGGGAAAATTGCATTATCGTCAAAACTTGAATGTTAACAATGAGTTAAAGATGTACCGGGTGGGCCAAATTAGACAGATGGGCACCTTCTTAAGGAAACATCCTTTATCTTAAGAGATAGAAGAAAATGGACCTAGGTATCTTGAGCTCAATTTTAATGAGAAAATCACTGGTGTAAACAGAATTCAGGTATCTCTAATCGTTTGACCACTAGAGGACGTTTCTCGAATTTAGTCGATTTCTTTAATCCTCCATAACTTTCTTATTATTAAAGATAAATGATTTTGGTAAACTCTTTTTTAGAGCACTTTTTTACGTATAATCCATTGCGATGGACAATTTTTATATAGGGTGTTTGGTTTTTTGTGTACGACCCTAAACTACATTTTTTCATACGGACCTCCCTTTATTTTTGGGTTTTTTGAAAAGAGTAAATTGTCCTAAATTTTGATGTATCATTTGTTATATAGACAGCAAAGGTCGCCACGATCAAGGTCATTTTTTATTGCTTACAACAACGTTAGCATTTTTCCTTTACCATAATAAAATGTCTCTTTCATTACTATTTACGGCTGCTTGCACATTACCAAATTATTAACTTTTACTAATACTAAGTGGTTGACTAAGAGAAAGTAATAATCAACAACGATCGCGGGAGTAGGCGGCACCAGGCCTCCAAATCACAATCACAAGCTGCACTATATCGGCACCTTGCGGTAGCTGCCCTTTTTCGGAAACTGACATCGTCATTAATTGGAGTCTCCATATATTTGGGGCTTATTCTCTTTTACGTGTAATAGGTAGATCCCATTGTCCTTGGACCTCTTCTATCGTTCGCGCATTCATCCCTTTGTCGGTACGCTTACATCGAAAGGTATGTTTGTGAGGTAGTATTTCTTTATTCTGTCTGGAGTCATTTCCATGACGCATTTTTTAGACATATTCTTAAGTATGGCCTTCTTCAGAAAATTGCAACAAAAGAAATGAAGCATCCACGTTATTGCCACCTTGTGATTCCCTTACCCTTTAGACCACTGATCTGTTAAAATATTTCTTAATAATTAATTGGGTCCATAATACATGATAAAATTGTAGGATCCAATAAATTCGTTGATTAAGCTCAAAATGGGATAACAAATTAACGTTTAATAAAAGAGAGATTTATTCCAATTAAACGTTAATTTCTTAATAGATTGTTTATGGACCAGATACATTTCAGTTGAACAAACTTTGTACCCTTAATAGTATTGTTATCTCATCGTTTTTTTTGCCGATAGTCGATAGATAAACATTTACTTTTTATTTTCTATTATTTTATAATGCGCTAAGACTGCCTCCACTCATTTTCAACCACCATGAATCATTATGATTATGAGCTTTTAATAAAAGTGCAAAATAAGTCACACATTCTCTCTCTTTATAAAACTGCTAATTGTAGCATTATTAAAAGCCGTTACTGTGTTTATTACTCCTTCGTGGAACGTGTTTACGTAAACTTAATAAACCTTCAACGTAGTGCTGCTTAAAGCTTGGTTTTCTAGTAACGATTTTAAATAATACAAATGAAAATATCTCTGGACGGTGGATTAAAGGATAATTTAATATCTAATGCGGCAAAACGGCCAAGCATTAATTATGGTTTTATCTCAATTAACGCAGTTCGGATTGTCTCTAAAATCTGCATACGAGGTGATAAAATCATCCTAAACTGGATTAAATTTAGAAAAAGGGAGTAGATTGATGATGACTTTCAGCAAATATACAGCTTATAATTAATGATACAAGTTTAAATAACTGTCACGGAGCCGTTCTTGTTTAAGAAAATAATAATTTAATCAATACTTCCGCAATACGGACTTTCAAACCATTTTTATATACCTTGTCTCTAATTGAATTTTGTTAAAATGGAAAAATTTTTTTGTTCCTTCGTGATTAATTGTACGAAGTTTTGTCATTTCGTTACGGATTCTGTAATTGGTTTTGTGTATCGGTAACTTGGTTAAGCTGCCGAATATATAAATAAGCGTCGAGTGAAAGATTTAGTATAAAATGTGTTTAAAGTCAGCGTTGATCCATCGCAAATGGTATTGAATGCGATTTAAAGGATTGAATACAGATAAATTATGGTTACTGTACTGTGCGGTTCACTAAAAGGTGATTTGTTTTCAATGCGATCGTTTGAAACATTAACCGCAACATTATATAATTTTTCAAGTTAAATTTATCAGTGGCAACAACAATTTTAAAAATATTTTGGTTTTAAAGCTTTACTCAACATTTTCAAAAAGTTAGTACTTATTTTGATTTCGTGTGGTATAACTAGTGCGGTGGTCAAAATGGCTTGTTTTAACACGAATGCATTAGGTTTGACATTTTCCTTTTTTGTGTTTTAAATCTGAGCTTGGCGGCGTAATCCACCACTCCAGGAGGCCCTTGTGATTTTTTATTGATGAGCATTTCCCGAAAAGCCCCTATATTTTATTCTTGTTAGAGAACCAGAACCCTACAAGTCCAGTCAGTTGAACCCTGGTTTTTTAAAGAGCTGTTACCACAGCTTTTGGAGGTGTCATAAATCTAAATAATTCCGCAATAATTGTTTTGATTAATTGCTACCTATGTCAAAATGACAATATGTTTGAAGATTTTGACCAACTTTGCATACGAAGCTCCAATGATCACCGTGTTCGAAACCATCTTTGTTTAAGGGAAGGGAAACATTTTCCAATTAGATTTTTTAAACCAATCTAACGTAGATTGTTTCTTTGATAGTTCTATCAAAAACTAAACATTATTTAAACTAACCAAAATCATGACTTAACAAAATGGAATAAATTTTGAAAATCTTAAATCGATATGAACAAATTGTTGTTGATAAAGGAACTTTCTTAGAATTCTTAGCCAGTGATTTTCCTCTTCGTATTTCTTCCGTGCCCTGTAGACACTGATTTGGGAAGTGGAGAAATCTCATTTAAAATATCTTGGGTGGTAGACGATCCAGCAATGATATGGCGATCACGTTGAACTAGATCGACTGCTGTAGGATTTATTGTATACTGTACTGTGGTCAACGAAGAAGGTCCAGCAACAACTTCAAGATTATGATTAACCTGATCAGTTGATCCAGTAAATTCTCTATCATTTTCTTCTTCGGGACCTCCGACGTCCATCTCCATTTCAATAACATTTTCAGTCGCTTCGCTAGGCAGAAAAAATGATCCGGAAAACATGAGGATTTAGCGGATAAATTCCAGTTTTTTCAAAGCCACGGGTTATGTTTCCGACCGAGGTAGCACTTTCGCATGCTCTCCCAAAAATACTGGCGACTTGGTAAAGTCCTACAGTTTTACCAGGGTGCGCTTTTAGCCAGATGGTCATTCCACGGTTATAATTGGTCCAAAAAATGACACGTCTAGTGGCTGCATGCTATGGGTGCAGTGTGGCGGTAGACATGGCAATATGACTCCATTGGTCTTAGCAAATTCTAGGACTTCTAGGGTTTTGTGGGTACTGCGGTCATCGAGAATCGGAATAACTTGGTTTGTAGGGTTGCAAGCAGTAGAACTGACAATATTTCTGATTCATTTGACAAATAATAGCCCAACCATGTACAGCCACTTTCATAACACAGCTGCAAGGTCCTTGGAGGCGCATCGTCAAAATATTAGGGTTTAAAGTTTTTTCTAGGGATAATCATTGCAATATTAGCACAGACAGTGATAGAGACATGCTGGCCTCGTTCTGTATTTGTCAGTGCACCTATGTACTTGTTTTTTTCCCTTATGTGTGCAAATATTTTTGGTGGCTTTTGGACGGTGCTGAGGCCAAATTCATCCGTCTTGTAAATGATTTACGGAAGAATATCTTTATCGGTCACCATTTGTGTCTCTTGATTCAATCTATGAGACACTCCGGTTCTTTTGGCAAATTCAAATGCTAATTTTCTGACATCAGTGGTAGAAAACCCAAAGAATCTTTGTTCAAAATCTAGTAAACGCTCCACTAACTGTTTTTCTATGACCGATTCAAAGGTGGGCTTGAAACGGACAAGATTTACAGGAACATTGACGAAGTAAAGTAAATTTTTAGATAATCTTAATGATTCTTCAATATTCATAAATCATAACTCATACAGTTCATATCAAATTGCTCAAATAGAACAAAAGCCTTACCTGACATAAAAATTTATTGGAACAAACACTTTCAATAAAAATATTTTCGAATGACGAAATCGAAACAATGCATATCACATCTAAACAACGCAAGCAGCCGAGATCTAATGTTTTAGTGTTTTAAGTGATTACACCATCTGTGAGCCGATGTGTGAAAGTCAATTATATGCTCGTGGCGCGTAGATTTGAACTGATATAGTGATATAATATGTCATCTTACCTGAGTATGTTATCTTAAGCACAGTTCTCCTATATTTCAATAATTTTCGGAAATGTTTACGCGAAGGGTATAACAATTTTTTGTGTGAATGCTCTCTAGCTGATTGTTTGGAAGTAGATTATGCTATTCCCATTTCTTCTCCAGTGTGTAGGGCTTCGGTTAGGTATATTTTGAATAGCACAGAGGAGAGACTGCACCCTTGTCGCAGTTTTCAGTAGCGAATCTTTGTGATAGAATACTTCCCAGTTTTATTTTTTATAGGACTAATTTATTTTGGCGACAAATTTAGAACCCTTTCCGTAATTTTTTTTACATGTTTATGTTAACGATTAAAATAAGTTAATATTTTGTGGTCAACGATTCAGAAACTCATCTTGACGACACCATGAAATCCAGCCTAATTAACAATTTGTGCACGTTCATTTATCAAACTTTCTATTCTCATTATCTAATTGAATAATTTTAATTAATTTGATTATTTGTGCCTATCAAAGTAATTCCTCATCGTCTGTGTGTTTAATTTTGGATTAAGGAATAAGATTAGCTTCAGATTGCTACAAAAACGAACCATTAGCCTACATAATACCGTAACGTCTGAATATAGAGGAATAGAGACCGTCAACGCGTAGCCAAATTCATTTTTAATACATATTTTAAGACGACAACTTCGAAAGGTTTAATACCTATAACTTGCGCAGCTTAAAACTTGAATTATCTCTGAATGTCTCCTACGAGCAACTGGGGAATTCTAAAAACTATCAGCAATAAGCTCAATTTCAATTTATATCATGAATAGAACTCAGAAATTTATTTAAAAGGAGAAGCAGCACTCTGAAAATTGAATTTAAATCATTCATACATGGTTTACATAGATGCTTAGATCCTTGATCCTTTTACTTTTAAATAAATTTTCAGGATAAATAGAAAGTCCACGAGAAAAGTTCATATTAGAATTCGTAATGTGGTTGAGTTCAGTGCTCTACGTAGCTGTAAATACTTTTACTAAATGACTATCCTTTACACTACAAAATGGTTGCGGGGGTAGGGTTTAATCAAATATAAAACAATTTTTTCCCTTACAATAAGCATTATTTATTATTTATGACATACTGACATATATGTTTACCTATTTGGGGTAGGATAGATGCTTTTTATACTAACAGCTCAATGCAGAATGAATCAACATCGATTTTTAATTTTCGACTTACAAGATCAACATATGGACAAAAATAATATTTATAAAATATCTCTACATGAAGTTCAAGTTCAAGTTTTGGAATATGTGCAAGTAACTTGGGGTGAATCCCCACCATCGTGTGCACTGGTAAAAAAGTGATTTGCAGAATTCCAGACAGATTCTGAAAAGTTGTCGACTCAATTAGTAACTGTGGATGACATGTTCCAAAGCAAGAAAATAGCAGTCGACAGAATGGCATTTTCATGGTTCACCATTAGTCAAATAATTTAAGACAGTTTGATTTGCAGAAAAGATCACGACCGTAGTTTTATGGAAATTGTGAAGGAATTTTGTTGATTGATTTATTTACGAACTAGTAATTGCTGCGAGTCCCTTATTCGCAGATGGGGCGAAGAAATTAAGAGTTTTTACAGTTTTATATCTTTCCCTCTTAATTAGGATACAAATTTAATCAACCACCTTGGTAAGTTCACTTACCTACATTTATTATAATTTGTGGCATTTTTATCGATATTTGCTCCACCGCCCCGTAAATTCCAAATTCAGATTTGAATGCACACCTCGACTATTTAAAGTTACACTAGAATTATGTTATTTCTTCTAATTATCAATCAACTTGTTATACACATAAATGTTTCAACAAAGAATTCGATTCTAAACTACATACACTACCACCAAAACTATTTGTTTCCCCACATACATTTCCCCCACCACCTTCCTTCTCTCTAACACCTCCTTCATCCAATCCTCCCCTTCTCCTCTTTCTCCTAGTAAGTGTTTCCATTTTCTCCCGTCCCTCCGCAGCTTTTCACACTCCTCCGCCATATGCTACCAACTTCCATACCATTCCCTGCACAGCCTACACCTTCTTTCTTCCTCCTCTCGCGAGTACTTCCTCATTCGCACACCTAAACCGTGCTATCTTATCCTTTTCATCGCTAAGCTTTTCACTCCCCTTACCTAAATATTCGGGCATTTAATTATATAAACCGTTTGCTCTAAATACATAATTTTATTTGTTCCGAACACTATCCGCTGTCCTTTTTTGCTTACCAATCCAGTAATTAATTTACTTAGTAATATTTGAAACTTTTGTTTTAATTTTCACAATTTTGGTCCTCATTATCGGTCGTTCTTAGACTCAAAAATGATGAATATCAGTAAATGAGGTCCGGGTGTTTCTTGTTTGTTTACTCTAAACGTAAACTTTCTTTTTTGCAATGTTTCTGAATATTATACAGGTACAGGGTGAATTGCATTGATGAAGACGGTGGACCCGAAAAGAGGGCGCAAGTGGTATAAGGAGGGGAGGAAACTAATATGTGTAAATGTTTGCATTACTCTAAAGCCAGTGTTTGGAGCTTTATCGCTTTTGAGACTGTGTAACTTGAAGCAGTTTGATTTAGAATTTTGTTGGTTGGCTCTTGATCCCTGTCTCTGTTTGGGTTTGATGCTATGATTTTGATAACTCGGTTGTATATCTGGTTGTGGTTGAGGTATTCGAACTTTTAGCGTTTCTATACATACCTACCTTTTGAGTTGCTAATCCATTGCAGCTGCAGATCGACTATAAACCATTATTTCCATTATGTTCCTACCAAAGGGAGCACATGAAACAGATTTTCTCTGAAGAAGATTAATATGGGATTGTAATGTCCTTGGGATCATTAACTCTAATAAGTAATTCTTCAGGATCTGTTAAGAAACAATTTTCCAAATGAGTAAATGTAGTATTTAGTATTCCAGCTCACTATCAAATCCGTTTTTTTTTCTGTTACTATTAGATCAGGGTTATAACTTTTTTCGCTATTAATAAATTGAACACACCAAAGGGCTTTGAAACACTCTCTTAGACCAGAAAATATGAAACATTTATTCCTGCAGCGTACCAGGAGCAAGAATTTACCTCTGCTGTAGCTCATACTTGTAAGCTTTCTTTTGATTCATCTTTTTAACCCATCACTTTACCTTGGTAAATATCCCATCCCTTTCATCTTGTCTATTCCTACTGTGAGGTAATGAAACCACACTGTAGCATCGACAAGAGAATGAACTAAAATGTCACCATCAGTAACTTTATTTGCGAACGTTCATTATCCCTTTTATTCATCAAATTCTGAAACTTGTGGTGCCACGAAGTCGCATAGATCAGATTAGTATAACATGGCTTTAGCTTCACACAATTTTTAAAATGACTATTACAAATTTTACAATTGTGGCCTCTTGAGAAAACGGCTATTGAATTTTTTACTATAGTATGTATAAAAATATAGTATGCAGTCTGTGTTGCAAATTAATTATGTGCCTAGTATTATAATTATGATGTTCTCCTTTTTAAATTCAGTTATTTATTGTATTTATAACATATACAATGTATTCTTATTCAACTTCTAAAATAATAATAATAATAACTCATTACAAATAAGTTCCTCTACTCTAAAAAAAATGTCTTCATTCCTGCCCCATTCTCTTCGCCCTTTCTCTCCTTCATCCACCTCACTCCTACCCCCTTCTCCCCCAGAATCTCCTTTTTCTCCCGCCTCTCTTCCTTTAGCTCCTCACATTCCCTCATGATATGCCACATATTTTCCCCCCTAAATCTCGCCACTATTCTTTTTTCCTTCAATTCCATATCCCCCAACAGGTACTCTACCTTGCCTTCTACCACAATCTTCCGATATCCCTCATTATAATAATAATAATAATAATATATTTCATCTTTGTATGCCATTACAAAACATGGATATGATAAGTCACAAAAGAATACTACATATATGTATATAATATAAAAAGAAATGTTTGTGTATATAACGATACCACATCTTTTACAAATGATCACAGAGTATTATGTAAACATTTTAAAAATTCCTCTATGGAATAGAACGCATTATTCGTTAGATAGTGAGTAAATTTCTTTTTAAATAGTGTGAGACCGTTAACATCTTTAATGTGATTAGGTAAATTGTTAAATATAGTTAATCCTGAGACACCCGGAGTCATTTTATTTTTATCAGATTTGCAAAACTGTACTCGAAAGAGTTTGTTTTTCCTTGTTACGTACTTGTGAAAACTCGCGTTTGTGGCGAATTAGTGAATATATATGTACATAATTCTACAATATACAGACACGGTAAAGTTAAAATGCCATAGTTAATGAACAACGGTTTGCACGTTGTGTATTTGTTGACCCCGGCTATTGTTCTGATTACTTTATCACACTGGGGCCTCCAGCTTAATTATACCTCCCCTCAGCTATCCTCGCTCTCCTTTCCTGGCCTTGCACATCCTTATCTCTTCTTACCAACTTTTCTACCATATCCCTTCCTTACTCCCTTCTTCTTTCTATCTCCTCCCTCGCATAACCCACTCTCTCATAAAACATTCTCCTCTGGTCCTGTCCATACCTTATCCATTTTTTCCTAATCCCTCTCATACACTCATTCACCATTACAATTTCATTCCTCTTCCTGACCTCTTACTCATACTTCACCGTTCTCTTTCCTGCCTGAACACTTATTTTCTCAGATTTTATCTCTTCTTCCACTATACATATACCCTGGCGTCTCTTTGTCGAACCCCAACGTCCATCTCCAGTATTTTCCATGTCCTCCTTTTTTACTTCCCGAGTACGAAGTAAAAGGGAAGTATTGTATTAGTTTTCCAAAAAAAAAATTTGACCTATGCAAATTTTTACATATCTTTGCGTTTCTGAACACGTAGATTCAAAATATGAAAAAAAAAACCTTCCGTCTGTCGTCTGTAGTCTGTAGTCTGTAGTCTGTACGTACACATTCCTTGCAACGCTCTAAACTCAGAAACTATTAAAGTTATCGAAATGCGGTTTTCGCCAATCGATTACATTCGGGCCAAGGACGAAAATGCTGATATTACCTTTGATGACATCACTTCCGGTATAAGCTAAAATGGCGGCACTTGTTTTTTTTATAAGATAAAGTTGCAATTTTTTATGTAGGTAGTTTAAAAGAATGTTTTTTTCTGAATTCAGCAATATATATTGTGCTATACTTATTTTTTGAAAAAGTGTTAAAAAAATAATTATTAAAAAATTACTGCAACGCTCGATACTCAGAAACTATTAAAGTTATCGAAATGCGGTTTTCTCCAATCGATTGCATGCGGGCCAAGAACAAAAATGCTGATCTTACCTTTGATTACGTCACTTCCTGTGTAAGCTAAAATGACGGCACTCATTTTTTTATAAGATAAAATTGCAGTTTTTTTATGTAGTTTAAGAGTATTTTTTTCTGAATTCAGTAGTATTTATTTTTTTGAAAAAGTATTAATACGAGGAAAGCCTCGTGGCAACTTGCCAGAATTTTTAAAATTGGTCATTCTTGATATGAAGAGATTCGCATAACACTTTTGTCACTTTCACCTTTTTTTCAGGGAAACAGCTCATATTTCAGTTTTTTTTCCCATTTTCAAAAATTAAAAGCCGCTGTTAAATTAAGACAATCTTGTACAACTTCTCTTCAAATGATAGGATTTCGAATCGTCGGAAACACATCTCTTCGAATGAAACTGAATCAGTCGCAATTTCGCGGTGTATGAAAAAGGATAAAAATTGATTAATATGGTATAATTAAAATAGGTATAGGTATTCTCATCTTTCAAGTTTTCAGTTTTAGAACCTGTAAACGTTGAAATCTATCTTCAACATTGTTATTGGACCTAATTAATATATTTCATTTCTAAATAAAGTACTGATGATCGTCGTACTCCTTTTTTTGGGCTCAATATGAGGAACTTAAAGGACTTTGATCGGATGATAATAAATACAAATCGATTAATAAATAAAAAATGCACAATTTTCCACCGTAAAAATGGTGCGCCACTGGTTATTATTATTTTTTACTTTAAAATTATAAAAAAGGTATTAGTTTGGTTTTTAATTTGTAACTTTTTAAAATTTGGAGCAATGAATTTTTTTAATTTTCGAACCGGATATTTGATGTAGATTTAATGGTAAAGAATTTTTGTACCTTTTACATAGATAACTTTATTGGTTCAAAATATACAGGGTGGCCCATCGAATACAGTCCAGCAATGTTTACGGCTTTGTATCTGAAAATTTAAAAAATCCTCCCACCCGTATAGTTTTATTTTCAGGGGGACATTCCATATCTCTGTATCTTCAACCCCCTAGCGGGGGAGGCATCTACTCTTATTTTTTCAAATAGAAAGGGGTGTGTTTTGAAAGGGCATTAAATTTAATGAGAAATTTAATTTAATTTAATATTATTAATAAGTTCTTACGTGTTATCTTAAGTGTTGAAAATGTCCGCCGTAACTGTGGAAAATGTTCCCTGAGATTGTGAAGAATATCGGGTGTTATTTGTTGGTATTTATGAGTGATTGGGTTCCGTAAATCTTGCAAGGATTCAGACTGGGTCGTATAAATTGGCAAAATGACCTTGTAAAATGGTTTTGTCACTAAAGAAGTTTAGATTTGGGTAAACGGTTAAGGCGAGATGTTAAACCGGAGAGAAGGTAAAAGATGGCTTAACGTCATAAAGACACTTGTTTAATTAATCTATCAATATTTTAATTTGTTAAAGATGGCAAAATCCACCTAAAACTTGAAGTCTTTGTTTAAAAATTTGGAAATTAGTCCAACTGATTGCGCATTGTAATCAGAAAGTATCTGCAAAGGTCTTTACGACATAAAAACGAAAATGTGGTACTTTGAGTGCTTTAAGAAACTTGCATTATTACCCCACTTCCTTTTTTTATTTTAGATAAAACCATTCTCACATGCCAAGAATTGCATTACCACAATTTTAAAAGGAAAATCGATCCATTTAAAGTAGGTAGTTAAAAATGTAAAAGGAATGGAAAAGGTTTTCTTTTTAAGTACCTATATCAAAGCGTGAACGTATGCAAAGAAAACGTAGAAAAAATATCATTAAATGTAAACATAAGACGTGATTATATGATAGAAGTAGGGCATATGGGAATAATAATGTTATGTTAGTCCCACTTATACGAGTTTCTTATTTAACAAGAGGCTCTTGCGAAATCCTCCTCAAAAATTTGTTCGAACTTGAAGGTAAAATTTTGAGAAATGTCATCCACTGTACGATAATGAGATAATTTGTTAATCAAATCAAATCAATCTCCCACCAAAGCATTTGAAAATTTTATATTTTTATGCACTTTTCGTGTCACATTAATGCACTCACTGCACTCAAACGTTCCGGTAGATTTTCATTTTTAACGGTGTACGTATTTTATCTAAAACGAGTCACGCAACGCAGATCTTAAGTATAGATTTACATGCTATTATGCCGGAAGCTTTGAACGTAATTTGATTGTTTGCCGATAACGTTTAATTTGCTTCACTAGATATATTTATTTTAGACATTAAAAATTGTTCACAATCGATTCGTTGAGTTGCTTTACTATTAATGTATCTTTTTGGAAAATTGTTGATCGCGAAATTTAGTGAAGAGTAGAATTTTTGCTTTTCCTACGATTACTCTTCTCGTCCAATGAAGTTCTTCGATCTCGTTGTCTGTGATTGAGAAAACGGTGTAGGACCAACTAAATTCACTGGTGGCATGATATTTTCCACGAAAATATAAAATGAAATTTTAGCTACCATGGTGGCCTAGTATGTTGGTCTTTCAGCCGATCAAGGTAGCTTTCTCCACGAATAGGTTCCTTGCGAAGTTCTGGTAAAATTGTAATATGGGTGGCGAGCAGATGAAACGCGCTTAGAGATACTTGAAAACCACGCACTTGTTATTCTTCTCTCAAAGTACAAAACGACAAAATAATTATTTCAAAGGATATATTTACTGTCAAAGGGCCAAAAAATATTCGACCAATAATGTGTCAACATTTATGCAAATTAAACCAAAACATTCAAGAAAGGTTGCTCAAACAAGACTTTTCTATCACATACACTGTGTAGCAATGTTTACATTTTGGCGTTAGATTCTTTATGCTCTTGAAGCTTTCCTCGTTGGGAAAAAAACCTGAAAACTCAGAATTTGCTTACTTATATTATTTCAACATGTTTATTGGAAACGGTTTTTCAACATTTTCCCCTCCTTTGAAAGTGTGTCTTTCTAACCTCCAGTTTCGGATAAATGCAAAGTAAAATATTTTATAATGTAAATTTATTGAATAAAAGAAGAGTAATAAAGCAAGCATGAATAATAACTATTTTGCAATATAATACTCAATTCGTTTCGAAGTGGTCACTCTCATCATCAATATAGAGCTCCAAACGTTTCTTGCAATTTTCACCTATCCTCAGGCGACAATAGATCCCACTCACGCAGCGACTTCAAACTGTTAGCCTTAGCAAAGGACCTGGCCTTCATAATCGACCACACACTGTAATACATAGATCCGGCGAGTGACGTTGCCATTCGGAAGACGTGATAAAATCTGGAAAATGTGCCTCGTGCCACTCCTTTAGTCCTATGAGCCGGGACAGAGTCCTGTTGGAAAGTTCATTTCGGATGGATTCAAGAAGATTGCGGTGCTACCAGCCATGATTGATTTCGACCTCTTCATCTACGAAAACAAGGGATATCCTTCCACAGACGCAAATACCGCGCTATACCATGAAGGACTTAATGTTTTCTGAGGTACCAGAAGCTTCTTCAGAGGACTATATCATATCATTTTGATTAGTATGCGATCCTTTTACGATGAACAACTTCATGTCTGTGAAAAGGATTCGTTACCATCGGGCCGCATCTGAAGTTGACGGTATCTTTGAAATCGTAAGCGCTTGTTATCAATTTGTCTCACTGACCAATCGCTAATACCAATATCCCGAGAGACGATGGATATGCTCGGATTTCGTTGCTTCCCCAGCCCAGACGGTCACTTTCTTGGCCAAGCTTTTTGAACCTGTTAATCGCTTTGGACACAGCCTATTGAGGCACATTAACCAAACGAACTATTTCAGATTGACGTTTCGTTGGCGAAAGAGCTCTAAAATAGCAACATGTTTGATTGACATCATTGAAAACATAAAATTAGCAATGAAAAACAAACGTTTAATGAAGAATAGTCAGAGACAGTTACTTATGGCTTTGTTTCATGCTTTCTAAAAAAGTGCGCTGCTTCCCATAGAGAAATCACTCTCATTGCGTTCATGAACATTATTATTTGAATTGAAATTGAATAACTTGAGAAATGCACGGGAAAATCACTAACAATTAATAATGAATTTATACTATGTATTTACAGTGAAAGTCTATCAATGATTTTTTCGCATTTAGCATTTTAATACAATCAATTATGCTAGAAAACATTTTCGCACAAACCTTTCGAAGTTCTACTATTTCTTGTTCTTTACAAGAAAGAATAAAGGGGAGCTTTTTGAAATATTTTGCATCAAGGAATATACTATTCTTGGACGCTCTTTTAGCAACCCCATGTTCTAAGAGTAAATTTATTTTCTTTGTATGTAAATTGTGTAAAACTGTGAATTACTTATTTAATTAACGTATTGATCACAAAGGAATATGTGCCAAGGCAAAATTTGTTAAGCCTTCATTATAATATAATTAAATATTGTTTTAGGAAACTTAAAAATACTTAATGTTATACCTTAGGGAGTCTTCGTTAGAAAATATTAGCTTAACAATTAAAAATTTAGAAAGCAAACTTTATGACAAAATACCTTGTTCTCTCTTACTTTTGCCTTAAGCTAAATTATTCACCCCTTTTTAAACCGTATTTATTTTAATCATTATTCTTTTTGAATATTTATGAGTTTATAAATTTTAAGAAATTTCCAGCAACGTTACTTTATTACAGATGGCGTAGTCTAGAAAATTTCCTTCGCTTAAGAATAAATAATTTCGCATTCGTGTTCACTCCTATTGAGTAAAAAGGAATTTTTACAGTTTTAGAATTTGTATTGGACAAGCTAAACGGCAACTAAGAGTTAGTTGCTACTTTGAATAATCTAAATTTATAATGTTTAACGGTGAACTGAAACATTTTGCGTTTGAAATGTATTTCAAGTCGTAACTAATTTCCTGCTTTGTGAAGTCAACCAAGAGTGAATAATATTCAAATTATCCACAGATGCCGCTCGTATGCAACTACATTACAAGAGTCGACGATTTACTCAACTTTGCCTTCAATTCACCGTTTACTTTATATTATATACAGGATGTTTTCATGTTGTTTACTTCATCGTAATGCCGTAACAGCGATTTATTGAGCAAATGGACGGAAAAATTTCCTTCCGAACATGAATGTTCGTATTCGTTATACTAGGTATGCTATTTTCTCATTGCACTTGAATGTTGGGTGGCTTATACGCATTAAATTACAATGAAAAGGCTTTAGCTTTAAGTGGTTTGAAACTGTAAACTGAAACATTAATATTTTGAATATTACCTACGTGAACCATAACAGTCATATTTGTTTTGCTTCGCCACTCGTCACTTTACCTGATCCTGAGTGTAATTTATAATGACGCCTTTTCTAAACTGTTGTAAAATGAGCGTCAAGGGCTCAAATTTCCATTAGCTGCCTAAAATTCTTATTTTTCCCTTGGAAACCACTTTTAAATCCTTTATAGGTTATGAAACCTTCACCTATAGTTTTTGTTCTCGTTTTAAGTTCAGCCAAGCACTTTGTGTAGTCAGTGGCAGCAACTGACAAAGAAAAAATCACACAAGTACTACATCTTTTCAACAATGTGACTTTAATTACGCTAAAATCAGCGTTTACTTCTCTTTTGTTGCTATGGTCAACGCGTTTTTCTTCTAAATCTGGAACCTATACTTTTCAACCACTTTTGAGGGGTTGAAAACATTTTGCTCTTTAAGAGTTTTCGTTGAGTTTGTATGAAGCAATTAGAAATTATGTTTGCCTTAAAGAAGATTTCATCAGAATCCTTGTTCCTAATCTGCTTTGGGACAAATGTCCATCTACCCATAGGTCTTAATGTACATTTTTGTAACCTTTTGGTACAACATTTTGAGGGCACAAGTAAAAACAGATTTTGTTTCTTTAGAAACACTCAAAGTTAGAAAACCGGCTCCTATAATGACTATTTCAAAGTTTGCTCCGTCTGCTGTTTTTATTGATATGGTAGCCTGAACCATACCAATAAAAACAGCAGATGCTCTCTTTAAATGAATTCCTTTCGGTATTTATCTAAAAACTGTTAAAGTTCCATTTGAACATTTTCATCATGGAAAGTATACCTTCTCTATACAGGGTGTCCTATCGTAGTGACGTAAATCATACTATCTACGCAGCTAAAAATGTAAAAGTAAGTAAAGAGAATACTCTTAACAGCTGCTAAGTTTCTTCTTATTCTTGGGTAAAGCTGAATGAGGACCATAATATGTAGTTTTGTAGGCGTATGCTAAATACCGAATTGAAATTGTACAGTAGTTTTAGGAACTTTAGATATAGACGTACTTTACTAGAAGATTAAACGGAGTATATGGTTTCATCTCACAAAGGGAATAACAAGTAAAGATTAAAGAAACTCACAACCTTCCCTTAAACCAATATAATGAATAAATAATGAAATGCAGATGAAGTTTGTTATTTTTTCTTAAGTTGCCAAGAATGCAAAATTAGCAGGAAAGTAAAATTGTGAACATTTCATTACAACTTCGTTGACAAATCGTCCAACGTAGATTATCAATAAGATGAAATATTTACTAAAATTAATAACAGTTTTTACTGATTAGCGACATGTTTCGAAACAATAATTGTTTCATTATCAAGCCCACTAAAGATATGAAATTACCTGAATGATGGCTAAAATTACAAAAGTTAATTAATTCTAACATGAGGTAAACAATGCCTACTCACATGAGGAGGGGAAGAACTCTTAATTGATTAAAGGTGAAACATAGTTATTTAACACTAAACCATCATAATTATAAATTTAAATCTAAATTCAGCCAAGGGCATTTTGGCAATTTTAGGAATTTCATAAATTTAACGAAATTGTTTAACAGCCCAAATTGGCCTATCATATGTTCCAAGGCAGATAAAGGTAATTGTCTTGTCATTCTTAATAAGCAGGACTATATAAGGAAAGTCGAAGATTTCATCAATAACCTCAGTTTCGCCAAAACTTAATCATAACCCCACTAATAATTTTAACAAAAAACTTCTTCAAACAATTTTTCATTTCAGATCCATCCTCACCTCCTTAAATATTAACTACAAATCCCTCCTCATCACGAATCCCCGCTGCCCAAAAATCCACAAACCCGATATACCTACCCATTAGACCGCTGCGCGCTGGTCAGTTTCCCTGACACTCCGGTGTCCAAAATTACCCATTGGCTGTTGGCTCAATTCTTTCTTGAAATGTTTTATCACATTTCACCATAATTTTACCATTAAAGACTCAATTGATTTGAATATGAAAATTAATTCTCTGAAATTCCCATCGATTCCTTAATGATCTCCTTTGATGTTACTAACCTATTTCCCAGCATCCCAACCATCAAGATTGTTTCTGATTCCCTCTTTTCTTCAAATTTATCCGATAGTCCCCCCTCAAGTTCACATCATTTCTTTACTTAACCTTTGTGTTCAGCAAAACTTCTTCAAATTTAATGACGAAATTTTTATGAATCATTTTGAAACCTCATACCTATATCACAAATTCAGTTTTCTTTAAAGACATCATTCTTTGGGGTAGATATGTGGATGACATTCTCTGCCTGCACACATCTGACCACCACCAACTTGTTCTTATCCGATCTTAATACTTTTCATCCCAATATAAAATTCACTTCTGAAACCGAAAACAATGGCGAACTACCTTTCCTCGATATCCTTTTAACGAACTCCAAACAAAAAATAGAATTCTGCATCTAAAGAAAACCAACTACCACAGACTCTTTAATTCCCACCGACTCGACACATCCTTTTTCCCACAAAATAGCGGGTCTCAACTCCCTCAGGAGAATGTTCTCTATTCCTTTATATCCTCATAACTATCACAAAGAACTCAACCTTATTGTACCAATAATAGCTACCCCTCTCATCTTATTGATAAACTGGCTCACAGGATAAAATCTTCGCTAAACCCCTCTCACTTTACTCCCTTAAAATTTGAACAAGACAATATGCTCTATCGTTCCCTCCCCATCTTACAACATTAAAAACGTTTTCAAAAAATATAATTTCTTGAGAATTATTTCTTTAGCCATACATTATATATTCAATGGGTTGGAAGAAGCAAAAGGCTACTATTTATTAAGTGGCAATTATATAATTGCCAAATTTATTTAATATAACATGACGTTTCGCCCTGTACAATGCAGGGCTTTTTCAAATTAATAAATATGTGTAACAAAATCAAAATTAACAATTTAAGTGGAAATTATGGAGGGAATTGGCACCTCTTATCTTACTTTAAACATATTAATTTATGTAAATATAATAAAAATTCGTTGATTAAAATTAATAAGTAGGCCAATTGGCAAAATGGCAACTAGATGTGATAAGAAAGTGCATAGTAACTAATTTGAAATAGTCCTGCATTGTACAGGGCGAAACGTCATGTTATATTAAATAAATTTGGCAATTATATAATTGCCACTTAATAAATAATAGCCTTTTGCTTCTTCCAACCCATTGAAAAAATAAAATGTTAATATTTCCTTTTCTACTAATAACTCACTCAGCAACTCATTTTTTAAAAATAAAGATATTATCAATAAATTAGATAAGTCCTAGTGTTTATCAATTGCAATATAGTTCCTCCCCTCATTCTATATCGGGCAGACTGGTAAGTCTTTCTCCACCCGTTTCAAAAAACATTTCCATTCTGTACAAACCAACAACAAGCAGAAATCAGCCTTTGCCGAACACATCTTTAAAACAGCTCATTCTTTTGATCCCGCACTTGATTATAATATCCTACATTTGTGCCATAAAGGTCATCGCCACCTTCATTCAGCTGGCCCCGCACCACCACGAGAGAAATTAAAAAAATGATAGCTTTGAATTAGAAGCTATTTATGAGCTTTCAAAATCCACAAGAAAGAATTTTGAGCTCGATCCCCTTAGCAGGAATTTACATTTGAAAGCAGCATAATTAGGAGCTGTAGTAGTGTAGTTTCGATTTTCGAGCTCCATCCCTTAACTTAAAACAACCCCAAAACTACTTTCGCCGAAGAGGCAACTCAAAGAAAATACTATTAAATCTATAATATCTTTAATGCATGTAGTTCCAGTATTATTAGGCTACAAAAAAATGTAACACTTCATTTCCAAGTGACAACCCCTTAGCAGGAAATCCACCCCTTGTGTCAAAAACACAAGAGGGAACCATGTTAAATAATAGAGAAACCGATCATTTTATGAGTGTGTATTATCTTACTATTTAAGAGCTTTCGAAATATGTATACACTGACTTTCGAGTTGCAAGCCCCTTAGCAGGAAAGCCACCCCTTCTGCCAAACACGCAAGAGGGAACTATGTTAAAGAACCGAGAAAAGGATCATTTGATGAGTGTATATTATCTTCCGATTTAGGAGATTTCGAAATATTTATACACTGACTTTCCAGTTGCAGCCCCTTAGCTGGAAAACACGCAAGAGGGAACTATGTTAAATAATAGAGAAACGGATCATTTTATGACTGTGTGTTATCTTCCGATTTAGGAGCTTTCGAAATATGTATAAACTGACTTTCGAGTTGCAGCCCCTTAGCAGGAAAACTGTAGTCTGTAGTCTGTCCGTACACATTCCTTGCAACGCTCTAAACTCAGACACTATTAAAGTTATCGAAATGCGGTTTTAGCCAATCGATTGCAGTTGGGCCAAGGGCGAAAATGCTAATATTACCATTGATGAGGTCACTTCCGGTATAAGCTAAAATGGCGCACTCATTTTTTTTATAAGGTATAAAGTTGCAGTTTTTTATGTAGTTTGAGAGTATTTTTTTCTGAATTCAGCAATATATATTGTGCTATATTTATTTTTTGGAAAAATTGTTAATACGAGGGAAGTTTCTGGCAGCTTGCCAGAATTTTTTAATTCTCGCGGAGAGGGGGGCAGCTGAACGAGGGTGTCATCGCCTCAATGTGCTCGAATGTCTCGAAATTTATAAAAGTATTTGTTTGGTTAATGAAATCATCGATCTTCGAAACGACCTCATTAGTTTATTGTTTGCTTAATATTATTGTATTTCATCCTGTATACCTTTATTTGTACTTAGTAGCGACATCTTCATTCGATTTAAATTATTGTAAGGCCGCTTGTGGTCACGTTCTCATTTTCTCCTTTTCAATCGTTTTTAACAAGTTTTATCTAAATAATCACTAGCCTTTTTAGGCAATTTGTTCTTATTTCATAAAATTTTAGTGTTAAATAGATATGTTTCACCTTTAAAATGTTAATCAATTAAGAGTTTTTCCCCTCCGGTGAGTAGGCATTGTTTACCTCATGTTAGATTTATTTAACTTTTGTAATTTTAGCCATGATCATGTAATTTCATATCTTCAGTGGGCTTCATAATGAAACTATCCTGATAATTTTGCATTGTTGGCAGCTTAAAAAAAAATCTAAAAAAATAACAAACTTCATCTGCATTTCATTATTTATTCATTATATTGCTTTAAGGGGAGGTTGTGAGTTTCTTTAATATTTACTAGAAGATATTCTAATTGTAAAATAAAGAAAAACCTGGTTGAGGAATCCTTAAAAAACGTATAGCTGAAACCTCTTCATATATTGTCTTCGTTCTTTCTCTTGCTCGTTGAGAGATTATTACAATTCTAATCGTATGTAATTTCACGTTTCATATGAAATTATTAAGCCAAACGTATACGACTTGAAAGCTAAAACAAATCAATATATGTCTAAGATTTGCCTTACCGTATAATAAACATAGTAGGTACCTACGGTAAGGGAATAGGCTAAATTAGAAAGGACGTGTTTCATTCCGCTCTCCTAAATTTAACGCTTTTAAAGTGATTATAGTATGGGGTCGCATCTCTTGGTTCAGTAGTACTACAAAGCACAAAACAAGTTCAATTAATCTACGAGATGAGAACTTCTAATCCCATCCATATTAATATCAGACGCTATCGGTGGAGTCTTCCTCATCATAAAGCGAATCTAAAGTTAACCCATTTTACTTGTCTACGAGGATTTGCAAACTAATGAATCATACTTACGTTAAAAGAAAGCAACCGAGATAACTTTAGCTTTAATTCCGTTTAAATTTATTTTCTACATAATTAAAGTTGGCAGTAGAAATTATTAGCGTATCTCTTTTTCTTATGAAGAATAAACTGTTTTGAAGAAAAATTGCGCTTAATTGCGGTTTTCTCTTAAATAGCATTCTTCATTTTGAAAAAGGCCACAATTACGAGTGGTTGTCAAAACGATAAATGATGAGGTTATCACAAAACCTTTACACTAATTAATACGAATAGGTACCTACTAAAAGTATCATCCACCGGAAACTTTTAATAATGCCAAAGTTTAACTTAAATATAACGTTTTTAGAAACAAACAACGGGAGAGTTTAGCTTACGCGGAGTTTACAGTTTTGATTGCATGTTAACTGACTGAAAAGTAACAGTTTTAAACTGGGACCGGTAGCAGTATTTACAGGATAAATCGGTATTTACAACTGTACTGTGACACCTTGTACTGTAGAGCTACGTTAGAAAGGTTTCGAAACGAACTGCGTAATTAAAAATAATACAGAAAGGTACATAGCTTGAGGTTGAGGATATCATAACGCTTGAATAAAAAAAACATTTCATTTTTCCAAGCATTTGGTAAGCATTAGAAAAGTATTTAGACAGTATATTTTAAAATTGTCCGACATTAAACTTGTTTGCAGAATATTTATTTTACTGAACGAGTACACGTTGTGACTTAATTATACATACAGTGACAGATGTTAAAGTCGCATCGTATAAGCCGAACATGTTCATGTATGACAAACAGGGCCGTAGCTAGGCGTTGGCGATAGGGGGGGTTTCGAGGTAAAAAAATATGAAACTGAACTGAAACATTTTATCTTATGATTCAAAAGAGTTGTATTAGTGCTACGCTTAAATGTAGGTTTTGTCATGGAGGGGGTTTGAACCCCCTAAACCCCTCCCATATCTACGGCCTTGATGACAAAATTCAATTAAACAACTTGCTGATTTTGTTCTGTTAATTTACAATTTATGGAAAGTACCTCACGGTTTAATTGTGGATTGTGACTTTTGACAAGGTTTTTCTAATAAGTTTGTTCAGTAATTCTGAAAAATGCGACTTCACTGCGTTTCTAAAGCATCATTTGTTAAAGCGCACTGCTCCCTCAAACGTATTTTTTACATTTGAAAGAGGTTTAAAAAATTCGTGCTGTGTACACCCTGTAGTTGTCATGCAGAAACAGAGTTTTCGTTCCATAATGTGGTGAGATCGTTTGTCGCTTATACTTTCAAGGTCTTAATTGGCATATTATACTCAGAAAAGACCCCCTCCTCCTCTCGTTTCATAAAGCTGCGGACATCACTTCCTAGCAGAAAATTACATCGCTTCCGTCTTCCGTCCTTGTGAACCGTGAAGCCATTACATGGATCCTTGTTGCGTTGGAGAATCTCGGTGCAGACAGTCCCGAATTTTAAAAGCAGTTCTTACGCATATTTCTCTAAGAATAGTTGAAAGTTTTGCTAGATGATCGATCAACACGAAACTTTCGACAACCTCGTTGATGATTTCTCCAGTTTGCTCTTCTGAAGAATCTTTCATGTCATTAATGGATTTCTCGTATCATTTCTTAGGACTGGATAATGAAATTAGATATCTGCATATTTTGTAGAAATGGCAAAAGATGAAAATGACGATAAATAGAATTCAACACTCAGATTCAACTGACGGAGAAGCAGGATAAATTAAAGAATATGTTGATTAGGTGAACTGCCATGTTTGTGATAGATATGTAATGCAAAATTAATGGATACATATTACTATATGGCGTTACAAAAACCGTTGAGAGAAATTAGATACCAATGGACATCTCCCTTCATAGTAGGTAAATATGTTAAAAATAATCATTCTTAAGTGCCAAATTTGGCTACCTTTGCTCGATTAACAAAGTACAACCAACCAAGTAGAACATTCTACATGAACTGAATACATCTAAATGGAAATGAATGGTTTAGTGAGTGAAAACACGAAAATGAAGGAGCAAGAAGAAAATAGAAATAAAAAGAGAAGTTAGAAGGAAAGATATTGGAGGTCAATAACGGAAGCACAAAATGAGTAAAAAAGAAATTGATGCGGCGAGAACGAGGGCAAGAAGTAAATTTATACGAGAAAGCACGCTTTGTCTACCCACAGTTTGTAGCAAACTGTGAATAGACAAAGCTATTTTGTGAATTTTTCATACAAACACGCCACATTAGAGATTTTTTCCCTTTCAGATTTAGATCAAATGATAAGACTCTGCAACCTTACGTATAAAGAAAAGGGCTGATGAAATCTACCAAAGAAAGCACACGTATGGTCATCATTAAAAATTTGAGAATTCGGGAAGGAACAATATAGAACAGAACAGAAGCTAAAAGGAGATGTGATATATTAATTTAAAAAAAAAACAAGAAAGAGAAGACACTGGAATATTTCGACGTACCCATGTTCATTCTTCTGTGGTATGGCTATGGCCACATGGTAAAACGATTAAACGACTTAATATGAATTTAGAGAAGGGATGGACAAAGTTGATACATAATATAGGAAAAATAAAAAAGCGTGTATTTAGCATTACTGTATTTAAAAAAAGCTTTCGGCAGAATGTCACAAGGCGGATACTACCAGACAGAGTTCAGCGTGTACTATCTCATCAAGATTCGGAAGGAGGAGGTCGTAGTACAACACCATTCGACATCGTGTCCTTATTCATTTACATACTGAGTACCTAGATATTCTTAAAAGAACGTATGGTATGGTACGTTTCGCCACCAGGACTGTTCGCCGTGAAAGCGATTCGCCGCGGTGACGGTAAAACCAAGATCATCCATTTCAAAATTATGGGCTATTCGGCAAAGGTATTCAATAGTGTCTCTTTCCTGGTATTCTCGAAGGACACGAATAATTCGTTCGTCTGCGTCTCTGTATTTCATTAACAAGTTCTTCGTAATGTAAATCCCTGCCACGTTGCACCTTTTTAAGGCATTCGATAAAATCCCAAATTACAGGATTAGTTAACCCCAGTTCGGTATGTAATCGTCTATGACCTGCCTCCGCATGGTTATTTGTGCGATCATCACCTTGTAACGTTCGGTCGTACACATTCCACATTCTCAATGGAAATATGGGCGGGCGACGTCTACCTCCTCTTCGATTTCGTCTTCCAATGTAGTTAATTGTCTTCAAAATAGTCCAAAACAGGTCTTCAGGTAGAAAGTTTCCCAAATCACATAGCGCTGCCTCCATGTCCTCTATGGGAATAAATGCCATAAGCCGTTATCATCCGTGCCTGCAATGCGAAAGCACCGTCGTTGTTGTAAGCCACATGTTTTTTAAATTATGTGCCAGATGGAAGAAGCAATCACGTATTTCAGTATCGGGAAATTTTTCAGCAATGCCTTTACTCACTGCCATTTCAAAATCACAATATATGTTTTGCGGACGCAAATTCGGCATTAAAACGCGAAGTTGATCAAACAGTGCATCGTACGTCACTTTTCTCCGGGAGAAGAGCGTAGCAAATGGGATGAACACCGCCATATTTCAACCTAGAAACAGTATGAACTTGGGTGAATAAGTTTGGACATATTTTAAAACCTCCATCAACAAATAAACTGGTGCAGTCTGCAAAAGTGTTGGTGTTACTTTGCCGTCCGAATATCAGGATCCGGTCGTGTTGTGGTCCGCTATCAAATAGGAAGAAATTCTCTCGTTCGCCTTCTTCAACATTATACTCGCAATATTCTGGTGGAATTGCAAGTGCTTCGATGCTGAGAGGATTCTCGTGGAACTTTTTTTATGGCATTACGCTTTCGTCGAACCATCTTCTGCAAAGCAGATGTACTCGGTAAGGCACCTTGGCAATTAAAAATGGTAGTGCCACAGCTTCAAACTAATGGACGCCAACCGTACACCAAGGCCGATGTTCAATTCTACCAGGATTGCTGGAGAGCTATCGAATAACTAACATAATTTTTGTCTTATGATGCATGTAAAACAAGAACAAATATTATTTGCTATCGACCTAAATATTTTATTTTAAAAAGTGTGCACACTTCTCAACGTTTATGTAGATAATTATACTTCTTTCTACCATTTTTTTCTACAATGTTGTATTACGCGATTGCAGTATGGTGAAAATGCACGCAAACTAATCATCAATTCGACCTTATAAAGGCAACATTATGTTATACCATAGTCATGCACTTAAAATAAATTGCACTTACCTACTACTCACCTTATGCAGAAAAGATATTCCCCTTGGTATTTGCATAGTATTACATTTCAGTAAGTAATACACGCGGATACTATGTAGACTTTTAATATGTTACTAAAAGCGAAAAAATGTAGAAATAATGGTTAAAAATCATATTCTTATATTATGTCAATTACCCTTCGAGTTTGTAACTTATAACATGGTAATGTTATTTTCCTTTAATTTTCTTTTCGCATGCTAACAAGAGTGATATATTGAAACTGTTTTGTAATGAAATACCTAGTATGTAGGTAAAAACTTACGGTTATACAAATTCAAGGGTAAACACGTTAATTTCACTACATTACGTCCATATCGGCCATTTATATCGTCCCTTTCCATTTAAATGTATTTTGTTTTCTTCGTGCAATTAGCTATTTTCCAAATTTCACTTTAATTCATTAATGTTGTGCTGATGGATCTCTGACTATCACATTCAGCAAGCAAATGTATCCAACTTAATTGCTTGATGCAAGGGTATATTATCAGCTTGCTTGCTATGCCGGCGTATAGCAGGCTAGTGTGGATGAAGAACCTGCTGCTTTTTCTCTAGTGATGGCGGTAACATGCGAGGGTGAATTGACCTCCTGAAATAGTCGCGGCGCAGACCAATACCATCCAAACGGGATTTTTCCGTATACTATCATAACCGTACACAGGAATTGCTACAGTGTTAACAGAGACTTCAAGTCTCTGAGTGTTAACAATCCGCACCACGATTTTGACTGGTGGCGAGGATTGCTGGACGACACTTCGAATATGAAACCGTATGAACCAAGCTTTTGGCGGTACTCCCTTTTCTAGCTTCTCAAGTTGTAACTGTAAATACATAAAGAGAACTTCGTCGAAGCATTTTGCTGATATCCTGTTAAAATAAATAAATATAACTGTTCAGTAAATAACAATAGTATAAGATGAAAAGTGGCGTAAGTGCTTTAGTTACGATCTTAACTGTTGGCTGATAACCGTAGGTGCTCTTTCATTTAATTTTGGGCATATTCTATGCCATACGACATTACCTGTCGATTGATAAGTAGTGACCAAATTTTGGAGCATTACCCAGCTATTTTTCTCTATCGGTTGTCAGGTAAGCTCCTAATTATGTTAGGCTGTCGAGTTCGTGTTTTTTGTTAGAGGGTCGACGGTACTTAATTTGCATCCATTTTTTTCATACAAAATGTAGGACAGGTTATCATATGGTCTTGTATATTTCTGACAGTTCGTACAGTCGCCTTCGTCTTCCTCTTCGGCACTCTCACTCAGAATGTACGCCCAAAATCGAGATTTTCGTCAAAATTGTCAATGTGTATATTGCATTCCACTCCATTAATTAGTAGAATCGAGAATGTTAATACACACTACGGCCCGATTTTATAAAGCATAGTTAACTACGTGATCAGCTGACAATGTGGTTAAGTAATGCGATAGGCTAATACGATCAACGACCACACCTATGTAACCCGTATTAGCAAATCATGTTGGATTATTCAAACTTAATCACGTCGTTAGCTGATCACGTATTTAAGTATGCTTTATAAAACCGGGTCTACATCTAATAAGTATTGCAACGAAGCTACACGGTCCCCAACAGATGTAGAGGGAAGCGTCTGTGGAACATACAAATACCTTAGAGAATAATGGGTGTCTTGTGTCTTCTAGACAAATTCGTCCGGTTAAAATCAGACTATGGTTTCCAACTTGAGGTTCAAAATTTTCCATTCATCACAACCACTTGGAAGTGTAAATTCAATTTGTTAAATCAAAGGTTAAAATTCTATTTCGAGGTTAATGTAAAATTAAATTTTGGTCGACGAAATTTTAATTTAAACTGTGTTGTTTAAAAGGCTGTGCTTTTTATTGAACTGTTGTTATCTATAGACTATTTTTGCTCTGGTTACTCACATTGTCATTTCCTTGTTCTTTGTCGCTGACATATCTGATACTTGTTTCCAGTCTCATCTTCCTTTCCTCATTATTTTATTGGTCGCTGATATGATACTAAAGATATCATGTTTCCTTGATTTGGCTATTCTCCTTTGTCTTGCTCTACCTTTTATTGTCCTTTGTCTGTGCGTTGTTTTTTCTTATTTTCGATTTTTTCGTGTGTAGGTCATATTTTCTCCACTCATACCCATTTTTCTAACATTGGTTAATGATTTATTAGCCTTATTAGTATTTCATGATTATCACATTATGAAAAAATTGTATCCCTAGTATACCTGAAAATCTATATCTTCTGCAGTTAATTTGGTACTGATTTATTTTGAAAGATGTTAATCGTAATTTTGGTCAAACTGGAATTAACTTATGATTTTGTATTTTACTATTAATCATACAATCTTATTAGATAACAGCCAATCAATAGTTTCCCTACTTTTACTTATGGGATGGTTAATAATTTTTGTTTTTCATATGTCAAAACAGGATCTGTATTACAACCTTTCAATAGTTATTAATTGTTGTAACACAATGTTCTTTGGAGTGCTCGTGAAAAATTTCTTGGAGGTGGGAGGGAAAACATTTTTGCTCCTAATGGATTGTAGCATGGATATGTATACTATAAATGCCCTCAAAACTTTTATTTTTCCATACGTGTTATTGTCTAATACATGTGGAGAAAATTTAGTAAGAATTAAGTGACATTGCCTTTGAAGCTACAACTAGATACAATTCTGTTTGATATGTCAAGAAAGGTATCAGACATCACACTACAATATTTCACATCTAAAATTTTAGGCACATCTAATGATATGTGGTGCACGACTTAAATCAAAATGTAACATAGTTCCTTATTTATGAAACAGTACAATAAATACAAATTCTTATTCTACGAGTAGGTAGGTATATTGTATTAATATAACGAAATACAAATTATGTTATATAAAAATTAGTGCAACGACTACAATTTATGAATTACAAACAAGAAAAATGATGGTAGTACATCAAGATAATAAAACAGCACAATTTACAATTGCTAATCTAATTTTTTCAGGCGTGCGTTACACAGCAATACCTATAATAGGTTTTCATTTCAATTAATTTACAAAAACTTATGCACAACGTGTTCAAGACAAAATACTACACACGAAATGGACAACCCTAATCCCAAAAATATAAATATAAACGTGAGATGCGGTAAAGTTAGTTCTTCGTTATTTTCTTGCATTGAAACATTCGCAGGAAAACATTCACGTTCAAAATCATTTTTGCGTTTATCACCAATACCACTTTCTTCCATTTGACTTAGTAGTAAGCTTACGGTAGGTGCGAAATAATGATCCTTTTGTAAAGATAAACGAATTGTAAAAACCCCAGTCATTGAATTATCGTGTATTTGGTGAACGTCAATTTTCTGCGACAATATCTTTTCTGTTGTGCGCACATCCTCGGCCAATGCAATGGCAGCGTAATTCCGATAATGATGGAGGACGGTAATTACATGGACAAATTCAGAACGTGAAACGGAGTGCAATTGTTTCTGTAATCGAGTGTAAAGTTTGTGATTGGTGTCATTCAGATTAAAATGGCTCATTTTAACAGATTCTAAAATATATATGGGTAGCCCAGATTCTGCCAACTCTTCCAAGTTCCGTATTTGAAAACCATAGCGCGGTGTTGTAAGAATTGTTGCCATATTTGAGGTTAATGCACATTGTATATGAATTACGTAAATTACGTAGGACAACAATGTAATGCGTAAAGCAAATGACCTAGGAAATTGTGCAATGCAACCGAAAATAGTAAGTGACCAGACGTTTATGAAAGCAAGACCTAACTTTTCTAATGTAAACCTTCCATTCCAAGATATAATTATAAACCAAGTTAACCAGGTACATACAAGTGTAACGCTCACTGCTACCCAAACATTCCATTTGAAAACTAGTACGAAAGCATTCATGTCAGAAATTTGTTCAGCTTTGGGTACTAACCATACAACATCTGTTCTTACTAATGGTTCCGTTACTGTGAAGTGATGATGTTTTACTGATACACACGTCATTACAACGTTTGTTTTGTTACTTATGTTGATCTTAACTTTCAAAGTACGATATACGGTACGTTGAAAAGTGGCATTGCGACGATTTGATAGTTCTTGAATAACGTACAGTATATAACCGGCAATTGGATATTCTTTTTCCCTTGTATAAATACGAACTGTCGAATACATGAATGTAATCGGACATTTATTCATTTGACGTATCACATTTGTAAATGAAAAAGTTACTTGATCTTCGCAATTTTGATAAATTATTGATTTTGCAGTTTTTCCACAAGCATTTTCTGTAGAATATCGATCACAGATAGACAATTTTGATATTCCTTGTCCATAAAACAAAACAATCACGTTATTAATACCACTTCGCCAAAACATCTCAAATATTAGGGAAGCATCGGCCATGTTAGTACTAACCAGAACTTTCAAATTACCCAATCTTCTATAATATCTTGCTGCTTCATTTTCCATTCTATGAATCGTGCCTGATAAAGAAGGCAAATCCACTGGACATATTATAAACTGACCTTCATATTCTAATTTAATACCTTTAGCAGTGTGCAGATTCAAACTAATATACGGTCGTGTCGTATTCATTTCAAATATCGCGTCTTCACATATATCGTTATCTAAGATTAAACTCAGAGTATCATCATATGAAAACAAGTGATTTATAGTTTTTTGAATACATACTTTTGTCGATACGTCTGATGCATTCGAGTTATTAAGGAAAGCATCGCATTGGGCTAACAATATTAGGACACAGATCCGTTCAGCGAATATTGTTAATTTCATTGTAAATGTTTACACCAGTTTATAAATATCTAAAAACAAAGAATATGTAAAATGTGTTCAGAATATATATGTGATATCTATTTTACTTTCTTCTTACCAACAATCGAGGAGACGCCAAGTTGCGAGTTCCGAGTAACATAAGCGACTGACGTTAAAGGAATAGGTAGGTACGTATCAACCATACAAACAATCAATAAAAGCTGTTTCCTTTGGAACGTTTATTTGTCCGTAATTGTATGAAAATTGGTATGTAAAATATTTTCCCAAACATTGTTTGACATACAATTTTGTTACGATATCGAATATAAAATTATCCGTCTTATAACCTTCGTAAAAATACGCTTATCGAGTCATACATGAATGAATATTTTATTACTAAATTGCCCTTTGATTGACAAGCAGAAAAATTGACATCATGACTATAATAATAATTTTTTCCTTATAAAAATCTCATTACAGCTTCTTGACGGGCAATATACTCCCGCCTTTTTAATCTCGGTGAAGAACTTCAGTCATGTCGATATCCATAAACTCGCTTTTTACAATACTTGCGCATCCTCGGCAGAAGAAATTTCCATCGGATATAAACGTTAGATCAGTCTGAAGAAAACACAATTTTGGGTCTTCACACGTGCTGTCCTCACGTGACCTCGTCCGTTATAATCCCAAGTGGGCAACGGTAACGTGTTTTCTCATCCGACCCCACAAAAACTACATCACCATACTTGAACTTCTGTAACATTATAATTTCCTCTTTGGACGATAGGTGATAAATATTCTGTCCTGAATCTTTCCCGTAGAGACTCCTTCACATGTTAAAGTTAACGAAACGTTCTTGCTAATCCTTCTTTAGTCTCGAAATCTTCATCGGGTCCCACATCAAAAACATCTTGAAGAACCTAGCTGGTGTCGGTGGTATGAAATCATCGTGATCTTCGGTAATACAATATTAAAGCGCGTTGGTTGATAACGCATTCTATTTATACAATACACGTGTACAATTGTTCTGAATCAAGAGTAGCATTTCTAATCATCCTTTTTAGTTGATTTTTCACGGGCTGAATCAATCGAGAGATCCATGCATTACAGAAAGTGTATAAACTCATTTTTAGTTTATCGGAGAGTTGTTCATCCCACCGGGTTTTTTCCATACAAACTTCCTGCATGAGCAATTTCGGCCCAATCATAGCAGGAGATACCCATTGGGTCAAATACGCGTTGGATAAATGACAATATTGTCCGTTTAGTGGCAGCTTCTCGTGGTTTTTCATTTCTTATATCAAATCGTTCTTGTTCCATCGCATCCCAAGAGCTCCGGTTGTACCAAGTTGAACAGAAAGTATTTCTTCAACCCTTTCACTTTTATCCCCTAATGAATTCCCTTCCCATTGACGCAAGTCCATCATTGCCTTATTCTTATGCTTATCCTCCCGCCATAAAATTCTCAAGAATAAAGAAACCTACTACATAAAGATGGTACTCCTCATAAAGGTTACGATTAGGTACATACGCTGTGAGGACGATCTTGGGCCACAACTTTCTGCTTAGGACCATGTTCACTTCTCGCGAGTAGAACCTGGACGGTATTTGTTGATGGGCGACATATAGGTATCACTTTCAACTGTCGTCTCTATTTATGTAACAACGTTGGTTATTATTGAACGTAAACTAATATGATGTATAGATACTTAATCTACATTTTAGCATAAAAAAAATTTATCAAAAACCCAAAAGGGCGGCCACGCGGCATTTAGTAAAAAAAATTAAATGGAAAAGGGGGTCACGTGGCACATCGTTGGAAATCTCTTAACAATGAGAATTCAAATCCCAAATTTGAAAACAAACGATTAAGGTATAACAAGATAGTGACCTTTTCAATGCGTCACTTTTTTTCCTTTTCTGGAACGCTTTTTAAAAAATTTTCCAAAAAAAAACACCGTCGAATTTCAAAAAGCAATTTCATTTCTGTAACAAAGTAATCAAACGTATGATAAGTCAGCTAATGCGTTCCAGAAAAGAGAAAAGTGACGCACTGAAAAGGTCGCCATTTTGTTCTAGGTACCTTAATCGATTTTTTTCAAATTTGGGATTTGAATTCCCATTGTTAAGAGCTTTCCAACGATGTACCACATGAGCCCCTTTTCCATTTAATTTTTTTTACAAAGTGGCGTGTGGCCGCCATCTTGAGTTTTTGGTAAATTTTTTTAAAGCTAAAATGTGCCCAACAAAAAAATAAAATCGACGTGTGCGAGAGATTTTTCCAAAAATAATTATTTTGGAAATTATGAATTTTTTTCCTTACTTTATCACCACACTGATATTTTTTTATACTTATGTAATTCAAAAGATGCTGATGTCGACTTTTCTACTCTTGAAAATTTCGGTGGCTCTGCTGAACGGATGTAACGTAATTAGAAATGATGGAAACGAGATGCGCATTATGGTAGAGCTTAGAAAATAATGACATGTGATGCTGGATCATCTTTTGTAATTCTATGAGAAGCTTCCATTAAAGTCGAAGATTTAAAATCACAATTAAACCTATACGGAAATCTTTTGAAAAATGAGACAAAATCACAATATTTTTTTTACCTTTGAAAAGATTTGCTGACCTGACAAGATCATTAAAATGCTGACACATTTCGAAAACTTTGTACTATAATTTCATCGTCTAACTCCAGTAAACTGTTGTTGTTCCTTAAGATCAATAACATCCAGCTCAGATTATTAGTATTTTTACTTAACTTTATTATCATTGTTGCTCATTACAGCAAATTTTGATTCCCATAAAATCTGAACTGAACACAAATCGCTGTGCAAGTTATAAACCTCATTGTGTATTAACAGTGCTCAGAATATCTGTACTTTATGGGCCTCTAGAGATCTGTCAATAATCAATGCAAAGGTCACATGAAAGATGTAAGTCTGCCAGTGTTATTTATTAGTCGAAAATGAGGCTATAAATTTAAACAATGTAAATTCTTGATTAAAATGGACATAATTTTAGAAGTGGAAATGTCAAAATTCAACAACCGAACTGAAACAAGTTGATTTTTTTATAATAGACCTTCGTAAAAATAAGTTGAAAAGATGAGGAAATTGAAAAAGTTAAATTCCGTATGACACCCAATTATAATACCTACATCCTGAATGAACACAGAGAAATTTCAAAATCTATTCTATTTATTTAGAGCGAATGAAAACTTTAATTTAAAAAGATGTCAGTTGCAAAACTACAAATGTCTGCTAAACTAGTACTACCTACAGTTTGATCCGAAGGTCTTTTCAATTAGATTAAATTAACATAAAGTTAAGTTTTGCATATTACAAGCAGCCCATTTTCAAGTTATATAGGGAAGGCATCATATATCACTGCGATGACAGTGTAAATTAATAGAAAAGGGATAGACTTTAATACATGAGAGTTTTGTTACGCTTACTTAACTTGTCTACTTGTATTTGGGTGATAAATCTAATTTGTATTTGTAAATAAATTCGTATAGATCAAAGAAAATGTTGTAGTGTGAAAAGAATCAAACAAAATCAATTAAATAATCCGGATAATCCCGTTAAATTAATGTCATTTACTACGGATCTTTCGGAGAATTTGTAGGTTTACCCCGAACGTGTGATTATCCTTCGGATTTCCAAATCTCTGGTTACTTTCGGATTTTCCTTTTCTTTTTCGGTTGACAAAAGTCAATGACTGTAACTTTGATGTCATAAACTCGCCAATTTGATTGGTGTTTATTTTAGCAAGCAATGAATTTTTTTTCTATAGTGACGTATAAAAGTTTTGACCGAATGGAAAGTTTCTCTAATCCCCAATGATATATCTACGAGTACAGTTACGCTCATTTTTCTTTGTAAGCTTTCAAATAATCTTCGAATGTTATTTTGGCAGGTTTTCAATAGTGGTACTTTACGCTCAAAATTTTACATTAATATTCTTGTCGTTCAGAATTTTAGTAATGGCAGGGATGCTAATTTTTCTGTTCACTGAACGTATACATCAAATACATTCCCTACTCATTTTCTTACGGCCAATTTTATCTCTTCCCCCTAAAGCGCCGTAAATAATTTCACTGTGCCTGACAGATATTTTCCATCACACATAAATGTTTAGACGTACCTGTTCTTAAGTTTCAAATTTAACATTCGTATTCACTTAAAATAAGTTTCGTATATAAAACAATTTCAGGCATTAATTTATAATGAAATTAACAATTCGGAAATTTTCCTGGTAATTGCATCGGGTTGTTCATCTGTCAGAAATTCTCATCGTTCAGAAGTGTAAATACGTTAAGGGACTCCTTGTGGGCCCGCCCTTCACGTAGGACACCTACGTGGTCTGATTCTAAACCATTTTGGTCTCATTAAGTTTGTAATGGGGTCTTTTTTTTTCCGTCAATTCCCTTTTGTCTGCACTATGGATTTTATTATCTTTTTGGCAGTCAACACCACCTTAGCTCTCATTATTTCATTCGTACAGGTTTAATTTTGATTTTAAATCTTCGATTTCAGTTCACAACCACTTAAATTTTGAAGAGTAGAAATGTCGGCTATTTATCTCTCGAATTATACAAGTAATAATAAAAATATATACAATGTCAAACAAATACAGCCATATTAGTTTACTTAAGTTCAATAGTAACCAACGGCATTGCACGTAATGCAACAGTTTAATACGAAGGACAGGTAAAAGTGGTAGATTTGCATCCGAAAGGGAAAATAGACTTAATTGTGAAGTTAAAAAAGCATTCTTGAGATAAGAAAAGAACATACAAGTCGAGTACATGGTGTACTGCAAGAGAAGCTTCCACATAATGTACATTGGGAAACACTATCCCAGTGGTTTTCAAGGTTACCATATGTATTATGTAATCAGTCAGTAAGGAAAATCATCAAACGTCAAAAAGTCCGCCGAAACGTTGCTGAAATTCATGCATCCTTTTCTACAGACCAACCACTGCTTCCACTTGCGAGAACTGAATATGACCAAGAAACTCCTCGCAGTGTATGGAATCGTAACCATCCTTACGTAGTAGATTTCTTCATCATTCATTTCAAACGTTCCAAGCAAAAATACTAATGAGCGATTCCGGCAGTACGGCAGTGGATCCATACCGGTATTGACACTTAAGCAGCTCATGCTCTGGTCTGTACTTGGATCCTTGGATGGTCGACCCCTTCATTAGAAGAACGGTAGGACAATACCCATTCTGTAGCTCGGTGTGTCTGGTAACCGCGTAAATCTTCGGGTATTATAGGGAATGGATATTTACTTTACCAATGGGTGATTTATAATGACCCACCTATCAAAAACTCTATCTCTTCAGAAGGACTCCCAGGTTTAACTCGAACACATCCTAAAGTTGCATGACTAAAATCTATCACATGGCAATTAGGTTACAGAAAGCTGAACACCTGTCGTCACACTCTGGAAGATCACTAAGACCTCTGCTGGCTTTTGTTTTTGAAAAATTTTCCACGGAAGAGAATGGTTGTTTTCTACGAAATTAGCCTGCGCCCACACCGAAAAGCAACCACAGATATGTTTTCACCAAGTAAATAGTTCACACTTTCTTCATAATACAATGGTCTTTATCGTGCCGTCTGACCTCTCCGGGAAAAGACAAATCCTGTAGGGAGAATTAGGAGACCTCATATAAAGTACGAATACCCTTAGACTTCTTTAGCAATCATGGTTGCCACAAAGCTACTTCCATTACTTGGAACTAAGTGCTATCACCGCACCAGATAGTCTCCAACTGTCTTCAGAACGCCGGTCATGATATACATGTACAAGCGGGCTACCAGAAAATGGAAATCGCGTTCGTATTGGTAAATACCGAGGCAAAACCGTATACATTTCTCCGTGTAAACTGTAGCGATTCAAAAGGATATTTTTTGAGTTCCTCTATTACCCAGTCACAGTTCAACGGATCACCCACAGAATGAAGTCGCATGTGACCGTCTTAGTCCACTAAGATAAAATCATCGAGTTATCCAAAGACCGCAAAAACTGCCTGGATTATTTGGACATGCCACTATCCAGAATTAACCATGGCAATCTGAAGATCGTCACGCGAAATAAATTCCGTACTGTTAGCAAGAAATCAAATACTTGGACCGCGTAGATTTGGCATTGACTCAATAAAAGTCTCACAATCAGCAATCTTCAAGCATCCACGCATCATACACTTGATTCCTATAAATGGGCCAATTTGAAAGGGCTAATCCTGAACAAAATGATTGCAATGAAACAAGAACTGGCGATTCTAGACCAACACTAATGCTATGATTACTCTCCACATGCAGGTATAAATGGCGACCTTTCCAATGCGTCACTTTTCTCCTTTCTGGAACGCATTAGCTGACTTATATCATATGATATTACGTCTGATTACTTAGTTACAGAAATAAAATTGCTTTTTTGAAATTCGAAAGTGTTTTTTTTTGGAAAAATTTATTAAAATGCGTCCCGGAAAGGAGAAAAGTGACTCATTGGAAAGGTCGCCATTTTGTTATACCTTAATCGATTGTTTTCAAATTTGGGATTTGAATTCCCATTGTTAAGAGCTTTCCAACGATGTGCCACATGACCCCCTTTTTCATTTAAATTTTTTTTACAAAATGGCGCGTTGGCGCCATGTTGACTTTTTGGTAAAAAAAATTTATGCTAAAATGTGCCCAACAAAAAATAAAAATCGACGTATTTCAGGATTTTTATCTGAAATAAATTGTTTGCAAAATAATGAATTTGTTCCATAATTTAGCCGCTCACTGTATAAAGGTGCAAACGTAATTCACAATTGGAACTACTTTATTAATTTGCAGTTTTTCAAGAAATGAGCAAATGGTTCCGTTTCCCTTCTAAAAAGGTTATAAAAGTTCTAGGTAAATCATTAATATTATGCTAAAAATAAGCGTAGTTGGTCGTCATACAGACATAGTTACTGTTATATCTCACCTTGAAAATCAATACGATATTGACTAAAATATACTTAACTGAAACAACAAAAGTTTACAAACTTTAATTATAATAATTGTATATTTCGTTCAAATAATGTTTTGGAAAGTATCGTACATACCAATTGTCATACAATTACGGTAAAACAAAAGTTCTGAACGAAAAAGCTTTTATTGATTGTTTGTATGGTTGATACGTACCTACGTATTCCTTTATCGTCAGTTGCTTGTGTTACTCGGAAATTGGAACTTGTAATTTGGTCAACCTAAGATTGCTGGTAAGAAATTTCTTTCATTAATATAGTAATTAAATGCATGTTCTAATTCAATAGAATACATTTTACATATTCTTTGTTTTAGATATAGACAGGTGTAAACAATTAAAATGAATTTATCGAGCTTTGTTGAATGGATTTGTGTCCTAATATTGTCAACCCAATGCGATGCTTTTCTTGATAACTTGAATGCATCAGACGTGTCGACAAAAGTATGTATTCAAAAAGCTATAAATCATTTGTTTTCATATGATGATACTCTGAGTTTAATCTTAGATAACGATATATGTGAAGACGCGATATTTGAAATGAATACGACCCGACCGTATATTAGTTTGAATATGGACACTGTTAAAGGTATTAAATTGCAATATGAAGGTCAGTTTATAATATGTCCAGTGGATCTACCTTCTTTATCGGGCACAATTCATAGAATGGAATATGAAGCAGCAAGATATTATAGAAAATTGGGTAATTTGAAAGTTCTGGTTATTACTAACATGACCGATGCTTCCCTAATATTTGAGATGTTTTGGCGAATTGGTATTAATAACGTGATTGTTTTGTTTTATGGACAAGGAATATCAAAATTGTCTATGTGTGATCGATATTCTCCAGAAAATGCTTGTGGAAAAACTGCAAAATCAATAATTTATCAAAATTGTGAAGATCAAGTAACTTTTTCATTTACAAATGTGATACGTCAAATGAATAAATGTCCGATTACATTCATGTATTCGACAGATCAAATTTATACAAGGGAAACAGAATATCCAATTGCTGGTTATATACTGTACGTTATTCAAGAACTATCAAATCGTCGCAATGCCACTTTTCAACGTACTGTATATAATCGTACTTTGAAAACTAAGATTAACATAAGTAACAAAACAAACGTTGTAATGACTTGTGCATCAGTAAAACATCATCACTTCACAGTAACGGAACCATTAGTAAGAACAGATGTTGTATGGTTAGTACCCAAAGCTGAACAAATTTCTAACATGAATGCTTTCGTACTAGTTTTCAATTGGAATGTTTGGGTAGCAGTAGGCGTTACACTTATATGTACCTGGTTAACTTGGTTTCTAATTATATCTTGGAATGGAAGGTTTACATTTGAAAAGTTAGGTCTTGCTTTCATGAACGTCTGGTCACTTACTATTTGCGGTTGCATTGCACAATTTCCCAGGTCATTTGCTTTACGCATTACATTGTTGTCCTACTTAATTTACGTAATTCATATACAATGTGCATTAACATCAAATATGGCAACAATTCTAACAACCCCACGCTATGGTTTTCAAATAAGCAACTTGGAAGAGTTGGCAGAATCTGGGCTACCCATATATATTTTAGAATCTGTTAAAATGAATCATTTTAATCGAAATGACACCAATCACAAACTTTACACCCGATTACAGAAACAATTGCATCCCGTTTCCCGTTCTGAATTTGTCGATGCAATTACCGTCCTTAATCATTATCGGAATTATGCTGCCATTGCATTGGCCGAGGATGTGCGCACAACAGAAAAGATATTGTCGCAGAAAATTGATGTTCACCAAATACACGATAATTCAATGACTGGGATTTTTACAATTCGTTTAGCTTTAGAAAAGGATCATTATTTCGCACCTACCGTAAGCTCACTACTAAGTCAAATGCTAGAGAGCGGTATTGGTGACAAACGCAAAAATGATTTTGAACGTGAATGTTTTCCTGCGAATGTTTCAATGCAAGAGAATAACAAAGAACTAACTTTACCGCATCTCACGTTTATATTTATATTTCTGGGATTAGGGTTGTCCATTTCGTGTGTGGTATTTTGCCTTGAACACGTTGTGCATAAGTTTTTGTAAATTAATTGAAATTCATTCAAAACAGATTCATTATTTTGCAAACAATTTATTTCAGATAAAAATCCTGAATTACGTCGATTTTTCTTTTTGTTGGGCACATTTTAGCATAAATTTTTTTTACCGAAAAGGGGGCATGTGGCACATCGTTGGAAAGCTCTTAACAATGGGAATTCAAATCCCAAATTTGAAAACAATCGATTAAGGTATAACAAAATGGAGACCTTTCCAATGCGTCACTTTGCCAAGTTGACTTTTTGGTAAACAAATTTTATGCTAAAATGTGCCCAACAAAAAATAAAAATCGACTTATGTCAGGATTTTCATCTGAAATAAATTGTTTGCAAAATAATGAATTTGTTCCATAGTTTAGCCGCTCACTGTGTAGATATGTAAGTTGTGCTGTGTATCACACGTGTAGAAAATTTTAATTTTGCTAAATGTTTGATTATCTTGATGTACTATCATCATTTATCATTGTTTGTAAAGTTATAAATGCACTAATTTTTATAATACATAGTATATATTATCATTATATTGATACCTTATAGGATAAGAATTTGTATTTATTGTACTTTTTGATAAATAAGCAACTACATGTTACATTTAAGTCGTGCGCCATATATTACAATTTAGATGTGCATAAAATTGTGGATATAAAATATTGTACTGTGATATCCTGACACCTTTCTTCACATGATCGCACAGAACTGTATTATTATAGTTGTAGTTTCAAAAACAGTGTCACTTAAATCTTACTAAATTTTCTCCACATGTATTAGCAATAACACGCTTGGAAAAATAAAAGTTTTGACGGCATTTATAGTATACGTTATATCCATGCTACATTACAATTCTTTAGGAGCAAAAGTGTTACTCTCCCTCCCAGCAATTTTTCACGAGCACTCCAAAAAATATACTCCCATATTACATTGCGTTACAACAATAAATATTGAAAGATTATAAACTGATCTTGTTTTTAGCATATGAAAGACAAAAATTATTAACCATCCCATAAGTAAAAGTAGAGATTCTTTTAATGTTTGTTTCCTTTTGTTCAATGGAACTCTTTTTAAAGATCTATAGAACGTAACTGTACTTCTTTATTTTTCTTTATTGCTTTATCACTTTTCCTGTCTCGCTATAATAAATGTGTCCTTTACGCAATATTTTATAATGCCTAACCTTCTAGGCGAGGTAAGTACTACTTGAAATCCTCCCCTTAAAGTTTTGAGGGTTGTTTGTTCATTCATTATATACCTAATTGACTTATCCTTTTAGATGACAATGTTTTCGTTCTATCGATTCTATCTCTATCCATAACTTTCTCTTCTTTTCCAATAGTCTTGCCTTTTATGTTTATGTTTATCACCTACTATTTATAAGAAGCATTGCAAGATCTTTGACAAGAACTGATCAACGCGTTGAAAACTATTTAGATGCTCCATTGCAATTAACGCCATGTAGAGGTCGTCTACTGCTGTTGGGAACCCAAATACTCATTCTTAAGGTTCTTAGGATAATTGACATTAACTTATTGACATCTAATGAACATTTACTGTTGTCACGTTAATCACTGTCATTATAATATTCGTCAAGAATGAGTATTTAGGGTCCCAACAGTCAGGTAGTCTCGCCAACTGCTGGTAGACGACCCTTATACGAGTTTCACTATGCAAGAAATAGTAACACAAATCTTATAACCGCAAACGTCCTGAAACTTTTACCTGAGAAAGGACTCAAATTCCTACAAATCCTTTTCAATGGAATAGTGCGACTTAAATTTGCCATGGTGCTGAGTAAAAAATTATTACTTAATTATAATTCTGGTTTTAGTGATGAGTTATTTCCTTTATGCAACATTATAATGTAATTCGTTTTCCCGTTTAACTCATTTATCATATTTTTAATTCAACACATTTGAAACTTAGAGTAAGTATTGCTAGTGTTTCTAGTTTTATGCTTATAAACTTTTTTAACCTGAGGATGACAATAATTGTCGAAACATGTAGTGTAAAGTGAACGCCAAACAAAATCCGTTGCACGTCATATAATGTGAGTGACGTAGCTTGGGGGCAATGTTGCCAGATTGTAATTGAAAGAAGGTAACGCAAATAAAACTTCTGAGTTCACTCGCAACTTTTAGTTATAATAAATAAAAAACAAAATCAAAACTTCAAAATTGTGACAGTCAAAACATAACCACAACAAAACATTACAAAATTGATACCTTATGGAATTGGCATTGGCAACGTTGCTGAAAACAATCCATTGTTACCAACGTGGCGATCATAAAATTCTGGTGAAATTAATGTTTACAGGTCGAATTTTCACGATTTTTATGCCGTTACATTTACGGCAGGGACGTCAATTATCAGCTGATTGCTGACGTGCAACGGATTTTGTTTGGCGTTTACTGTAGGTAATTAATGTTAACGTAGTCATCTTAATTGTTTGTTATATGCGCTACCGTTCAAATTTCAACTATTTAATAAACGTAATTATCGGGGAAGGTTATGTGATATTTTTACTCAGCACCATATTGATTCACCCAATTGGAGATTGGCCTAACATCTACATTATGAATTCAATTCATTTCAATTTACCCAAATTATTGAAATACACAAACCTGGCAAACCTCCAAACCAGACTATATCCTATCGTCCCATTAGCCTACTTCCGTTAGTGCCTTGGGTACTAGAAAAACTAATCTTCAAACGAATAAATGCGATTGGCTGCCGAGCGACCAGTTTGGATTCCGTAACAAACACTTGACAATACAACAATGTCATCGCCTGACTAATGTTGTACCCGAATCACTCGAAACCAAAAACTATTGTAATGCAGTGTTCTTGGACATTAAACACGCGTTTGATAAAGTTTGGTACAAATGTTTACTTTTCAAGTACTCTTTCCACTCCAGTACTATCTCCTCTTCCGCTCACTCCTTTCATACTTAAGTAGATAACCTATGCAAGTACTTATTATTAGTGTCCGACCGAAGCTTCGGCTTCGGCTTCGGCTTCGGCCACCTTCGGGCAAAAATACCACCTTCGGCCAAACCTTCGGCTTCGGCTAAAATAGGCCGAAGTTTTGGCCGAAGCCGAAGGTTTCTAGCAAATACCGAAAATCAACGAACTATATCGAAATGCGCGGGATTACGATGAAAAAGTGGTCGCGCGGAGGGCGGGGATTGACCGGGATCACCCTGCATCGCGGGTCAAAACAAAACAAATTAGCAGTTAGCACACGCATTTGGTTAAGTACTTTGGTACGTACGACTATTTAACTTTGATTACTAATTATTGTTAATATTAATTTTTTTTATGTGATAGTAATTATTATTTACAGTCCACATTAGTTATTCAGCATTGTTTAGCATTAAAAACTTAAAAACTATGAACTTCATCATTAATTCTTTACTTCTAGTCAATCTTGAACTACATTTCTTGGGGTTATTAAACCTTCGGCTTCGGCTTCGGCCGAAGGTTGTTGCAAAAGCCGATTAATCGGCTTCGGCTTTGGCTTCGGCCAGAAATCGACCTTCGGTCGGACACTACTTATTATTCACTTACAACTTACCTACAACACCACAAACGACCCTGGGGACATTTACTGATGATTTAGTTGCGAACTGTGCAGAAGTTCTTGTAAAACTTCCGTAGACATTGCCAAGGAAAAATTTCCAATCGAAATCACTTACAATACTATCTAATGCACCGTGGTTCGTTTCGAATCTAACTTTACATACTGATTAAATTGAGGAATATAATATAAAGTCTAGCTAATTACTTCTTTATTAAGAATTAATTGCTAGGGCCATCGATTTCGGTCGAGGTGACCATCATTAGGCCGAGCTAAACTATATGAGGCGAGTATTTTTATGTGTGAGAACTAAACCGTCAGTTAGTTCGAGGATGAGGATGACACATAAACAAAGCGAAGAAGACAATCTGTAAAAGAATGGTATTTGGGTCTATTTTTGTAATATTCTTTAAAGCGTGTTCTAATAATGCGGGTGGTTAGTCCGATGTATGAGTAGTTGCAATTATTACATTGGATTTTGTAGATTACCATCAAGTAACTCTTTTAATTTTAAGTTCTGTTTAACCTTGTAACCAACAAGAAATATTTAAACATTCCTAAATACTCCAAAACTTTCTTTAAAGATTGGATTATAGGTATCTCCATGAATTCATTTTAATTTAGAATGTGTACTTCTGGCTTGACCTTTTGAAAAGATTTCCTGGTTTATTTGCTCTCGCACAAGGTATTATGGCTTTCCATTCAGTCCTAAGCGTTTGTGCCGTGCAATACCATCCGGCTTATCACCAGTCATAAAAATCAAAATATATTTTAAAAACATTACGTATTAATTCTTGATTAAGTAACAGTAAAAAGGTGCCTCTGTAGTAGGGATGTCTGATGTGAAGATATTGAATAACAGCGGCTCTTCCTGTATGACATTTGACATCAAATTTTTATATTTATCCTTACTATTGCGCAACTGTTAACATACATTTTAATACAACCAAGAAGTCCTTTTGCTTCGTATTATCAAATTTTGTTCTAGTATTCTTAAATTTTTTTTAAAATCGGGAATATTTAGGACAAATTTGACATTTCTGCACATTTTCAGGTAAGATGTTTGTTTATAAGTTTCTTGTATACCTTTGACTACAAAAACTGCACGCTTTGAAAAATCTTCTCGCAAGTTTTGCCAACCACTTAGCTCATTTATCACAGTAATGACCAGTATTTGCAATTATGAGTATCACACAGTTTGTTGTAAGTCTGGGAGTCAACACAGGAGTAAAATTCCACTTGAACCATTATCAACGCTTATATTAAGCTCACTTAGCTCTTGATTAATACCGAATACGATGATACAATACTCATTGCTTGAATAAAAATTATTGTGTTCGATTTCGATATAAATCGTCATTTGCCTGGCTGCAAAAAAGCTGGTCTATCGAGTAACAGCATGAAATGATCTTTAAAAGCCACTACTTATACAGACCATTCATAAAATATTTTGCTGCCTGAGCGGAACTTGTGCAGAAATTCGCCATGTCCTCTCTCCTGAATATTTTTTGGATACAAACTGTACATATCGAGTAACAGCTCAAATTACTCTTAAAATGTCGCTTTTATATAGTTAAAAAAGAAAAAATGTACTGCCTTGTTAAATCTTGTGCTAACACCTTGGCAGAAAACTTTTTTAATTTTTTTTGGCACGTTACTGTACCTATCGAGTAACAGCTTCAAACCAAAACCAAATTAAAGTTTAAACATAATTCTATAAGAAAAAAACATTATTTTCTGCCTCGTTAAATCTTGTGCTAATGCCTTGGTAGAAAACGTTCTATTTCTCAAAGTTTTATGATACCACTAATACAACTATTATAGAAGTATTTAGGGATGAACAAACAATCGTCCAATGAACAATTATAATGATTTCGATAAAATAATTTTGATAGTATACAGGGTGTTTTTTGGGAGCTTTAGTTAGACATTTCTGGGAAAGTTTTATAGATAGGTTTTTGAAAATTTAAACTTAGGGGTTATTCTGAAAACCGAATCGATGTAAAATATTTTCAAATGACAGCGCGTCCGGAAATTCCGGAAGTAGCTAGAAACTTCGTTATTTTAAATGGGAACTATTGCATTTTTGGATTTATACGTGAAATTTCAGTTCTTTTAATAAAAGCTACATCTTGAGAGTAATTTTAAGCTGTTACTCGATGGGTCAGTTCGTATCCAAAAAATATTCAAGAGAGAGAACATGGCGAATTTCTGCACAAGTTCTGCCCAGGCAGCAAAAGATTTTATGGATAGTCTGTATAAGCTAAAAGGTCATCTCATGCTGTTACTCGATAGACCAGCTTTTTTGCAGTCATCTCTTGAACTATTAGTGAACTTTGACGAACTGATTCTAAATTTATTCAGAAGTTTTTGAAAATATAGTTTACGGAATAACTTCCAATTCATTTTGTAGCATTACTCGAATATTCACTATTCTTCCCGGCTTTCATTACTTGCAACTAGAATAGCTTTAGAAATGAAAGTTTAGGAACCGTTGCATTATCGAGTTTTTAGTAAATACCGCTGACATATTTAATGTAAACACATCACTTAGATGCAATTCGAAGGATTATGCACCGCATAAAAATTTCTTTTCCATCACAACAAAAAGGTTTTATAGTATCTTATACGTTTGTACTACCCCTAACCTGTAAAGATATCAAACGGTATCAATATAAACCCTTTTATTAAATAAACTTAGAGCAATAAAAACTGGCATAAAGCATCCATTTTTGATGTGTAGCTTGCAAGGGTGTCTCACATGTCACCTTATTATAGGCTACTCTACACTTTAGCTACACTTTTTCCAACTTGCCTTTCCCTGTCGTATGTTGGTTCATATTTTGAAACTCTTACGTGGATATGTTTTGTAATTGAATAACTTATTGAATTGAGTGTTACAGCGTAAATTGTGACCAATTTAATAGATTTTTAAATGAATAGACACTTCCAAACCTAAAAGGAACGATTTTTAAGTTGTTTTACATTTCGGTAAAACGTGTATTGCTGACGATGTTCAGTTATCTGCATACGTCTTGAGAAACCACTATCTATAATGAAACTGTCGCTTCTAAATGCGGAAAAAAATCGAATGGCAGAAAGAAATCAGTCAAAAGTAACGATTTAACCTTCTTAAATATGCGAATAATGATGCCGAGTAGGTACGTAAAAAAGATCATATATCAAAAAGAAGTTGAGATAAGTGTGAAGCACGCAAAACATTAAGGAAGTGGGCATGGCAAAGATTTCGACGTTTTATTGGGTTAACTCGCTTGCGCCCTTCTTGACTATCTGTATTTTTGTTAAATGGGCCTTCGTCATTCTAAAGTATTGATTCTATCGCAATATCGTGACAGTCCCTCTTCGTAAAATACCAATTTAGTAAAGTAGTAGTAAAGTAGAGTTTCGATGTAACAGCTTCTGCTTTAAGATGAGTATTACAAGAGAGAAAAAAAGAGAGATTTAATTTGAGAAAAATACGTTTCGATTCGTGTTGTAATTTCTGTTTGACCTTTTTACAGGGGATAAAGGGATCTTTTCGCCTTTACATTGTTTTTCATAATTGTTATCCATCTGTTAAGTAACAATTAAACCCTTATCTACCCCCAATGGAATACTTGCATAGTATGCAAATTGTGGATAGAATTCGTTTTGGGTGGTTATAAAGGCAGGAAATGGGGTTGATCAACATCAATGTTAAACACATAAAACCTCTCCCATAAATTATTTTATTGTTTTATTAATTGATGATTGATTTAAATACATTGTTAATTTATAAATAAACCTGGAGTTCTGCAACAAAAATTAAACACTGATTCGTTGGTGCTAAATATCCTTCTGGGATTAGAATAATTATTATGGATGTCCAATTATGAAACATTCCCTGGCTCATATTTGCTCAAATTCATTTATAAAAGATCATTTTGGTAATTATATCATATAAAGTCCACTTATTACATTTAAGCACATTGGATATACCTCAACTACCATTTCTTGTATAGTGGGACGAGCACTCTAATGTTGATTTATCTTCCAAGGTTTCCTTTTTCTTTAAAACTGCTAAGGTCTTATTTTTTTCCAACACTATGATAATGGAACTATAACCCCCCCCCCTCTACATCAAGTCCTTTTTGCCATTCATTTAATTCTGTGCAAGGTGCAACTACCACCATCATTTATAATAATAATAATAGATAGTAGGGTGCTTTAGCAATCGATAAAAAACGGTTTTTATTCAGCAAATGGTAGTACACCGGATAACAAACAAAAACGTCCTTATATCACTACCTTGGTCCAAGGTTTTTGTATTACGGATTTCGTTTATAATGGAAGAAGCAGTACAATTACTGTAGAAGCTACTCGGCTCAAAAATTCGAGATGGCCTCGCTGTTCTCCAAACACACCGTCTACAAACTGGGACCCATACATGTTTCGTTTGGTGTTCAAAGCTACGCAAAGATAAAGCAAAAAATGAGTGAACACTAAGCGCCGAATAAATCTAATATAAGGATAAATGGCCACGGACATTACTGAAAATGTTGACCCAAGGAGAAGAATGGGAGAATGCTGTTAAGTACTTTAAAGAAAGTCCGGTCACATTAGAGAGGCATAACCCCGATTCAGCGGCCCCCTATTCAGCGGTCCCCGTTTAGGCGGTGCCCCGTTTCAGCCGTTTCAGCGCTCCCCGTTTCCGCGGTGTCCCGTTTCAGCGGTTCCCATTTTGGCAGTGTCCCGTTTCAGCGGGCCCCATTTTAGCAAGAAAGTGAAACTAGTTGCGTTAGCATAAAAATGAGTGAACTTATCAATTACTTTGGTTGCTCAGAAAAAAGAATAATGGTTGTCACAACATGTAATTATTGGTTATATTCTATATGAATAAATTAATTTTAATTAATAGTTCACATGTTAATACTTTCAAATCACCTTTTGATGGAGTAAACCGCGTCCTTTTTTCGCGGGGTCCTTTTGACGACCTGTTTGCCTTTTTGTCGTAGATTCGTTTTGTGCAGTGCATACCGATTCAAATGGTGCCTAAAAATCAAAAATTCCAAGCGCTTTTGAAGACAAACGAAGGAAACCGAAAAATTCATTTTTGAATAGTTATTTGATTATTGTAAAAGGTACAAAATTTTTTTAATCAGAAAGTTACTGCTTTTTTGCAAAAAATACCTTTTGAGATAAAAGAAATATTAATAGTAAAGTAATTAATTACAAACAATTTCGTAGGGCTAAAAGGATGGGGAGCTCATCGTTTAAAATTATTTTTTTCAACATTATGCTTTCTCGTTAATCATAAGTTACTACGAAACAGTGCAAAGGTCTCCGAAAAAGATATACCGCCGAAACGGGGACCGCTGAAGCGGGTGACCGCTAAAATGGGAACCGCTGTAACGGGTGGCCGCTGAAACGGGGGCTGCTGAAACGGGGGCTGCTGAAACAGGGACCGCCGAATCGGGAACCGCTGAATCGGGGTGCAACCCATTAGAGAACTTCAGATTTCTTTCGACAAGATGAACGACCGGAGCGACGCTATACTATATTTGTACATTGTCAAACAGTGATAAAAACGCCTAAGTTCTCAAAAAAGCTGCGGGTGGTCTTTAATGCTCCCTCAAAGGGTTTTAAACGGTAAACCACATTAATTCCTATGATGGGAGCTGACTTCCTGCCTAATCCCACTCCTCAACAAAGTAGTGCACCATATGAGATGTCATTAACGTATTTTAAAAGGTGATCTACTTGTGCGAGATATATCATGACTTGTTGATTTGTAATGATTCCAAACAACAAAGTTGGAAATGTTCCAAATTTTCTATTAGAATCCAAACTTATAGCATATAAACAATGCTTACTTTTAAATTAAATAAATTTTTACGTTCTGAAACAAGTTTGATAACTGCTTAAAACTGGTCGGTGCGATAAGCACTGACCGACGCTCACCTGTCTTGTGACTAATGAACAGCCGAAGTAATTGCACAAATGTTTGAATAATTCTTTAGTTTAGTTTCGGTATTTCTATTGAGTGAATCGGTTCAAAAGTGATCGCTTCCGTGGGTGTTCCCAAATTTAGAGAAGTGGTGCACAGCTACCATGTGGATGAGGTAATAAGATGGTTAATTAAGAAACTAAACATTGTCATAACAAAACTTTTTGTAATAATTATTGTAAAATACTAACGTTTTCTTTTCATTTCAGGTGAGTGTTATGCTTCTTACCGTTATATTCCAATGATTATTATCGGTGAGTTTAGCTTTATTACAAAAATTTGAGTTTCGTGTTTTTTAAGTAAGTATTCGAACCACTATAATATAAAGAATGTGACTAGAAAAAGTCCCACTGGGACTAATGCGGACTAAGTCTATAACTATAAAGTAAATTATATAATAGTTATTTATGTATCAAGTACGCAAAATGATGTTTTAGTGGATGAGTCGAGTTTGTCGGACGAGGCGAAGCCGAGTCCGAAAACTTAGACGAATCCACTAAAACGCTTTGCATACGTGATGCATACAACATTTTTTTGCATGAATTTTCTAAATTATCAAATTAATTTCATAAAAATTTAATTTGGTACGTACAGAACAGTTGTAAACGTCATATTTAGCTTTGACATAGTTGTTATAGCAACAACAAGTAAATTCGTAAAAAGTCAAAATAAAGATATCGTAAATACGTCAAAACGAATGAAAATCCAGCATTAAGGTTGTCATAGCGACTTTAGCGTACTTGTCCTTTAAAGATGTATTTTGCGGATTGTTTTCACTCCGCAAAATGGTTACTTTCGAGACAGAATACAAAAAAAGTAATTTATCATAGCGTTAGTGTTGTCAACATTTATGGTTTATAAATGACGATCAGTATCAAAAATTAAATTACCTCTAGGTGTTCACTTTGGTACTACGTAAAGGTATCATTCTTTCTTCATTTTCAAGTACGCTTCTCTGCAACAGATCAAGTTCTTCCCAAAGTGGGAGGAAGAAACACTTCATACCCCGAAACATTTCAAGAAAGGGAAACAGCTAAAAATGTTCCGTGTATGGCAATTAAATCTCTGTGTAATTTTTTTAAAATTTGTTAATAGAAATTATTGTGTTCTCAATGCGATACTTTTACTCTTCGTTTAATAGAGTCGAGTAAAATAGTGAAATTTGTTTAGCCTTACGATTGTTTTTCATTAAACTATTAAAAATGTTTGTTAGCTTATATTAAAAATTTCAAGACAAAGAAACATTTAAGCTAATGTACCCCATTTTACCCTGGACACAGTGTACAGCCAATTCGTTAACGAATCAATATGTTTACGTTTAGTTATTGATACTAGTAGTTACATTGTTTATTCAATACGAAAGAAAGTTAACTCTTAATACAAAAAGTTAGGGAATGTGATTTTTGGTTTGTGACATTTTGTACCGTATTCTCACCTTAAATTCTCTAATCATTGAATTTTGCTTTAAAATATTAAATACGCCATTATTGTTGTAGAAAAACTGTGGTTTGATGTTTCTCAAAAGTTCAATTTCAATGTATACAGGGTGTCTCACGGTGACCGTCGGTTAGAAGTATATCAAGAACTGAAAAGCTAGAAATTTGAAATTTTGCACATGTGACATGCCGTGTTTAATCTATTAAATAAAAATATTTTCCAAATGGAGTCACTTCCGGAAATTCCGGAAGTGAGCATCAACATCTTTATTTTAAATACAAACCAGGCAATTTTTTTTCACATTCTGATGTGTCATAAAATGTTTAGTAAGTATGCTTAAAATAATCGGCGCATGACTTGATTGTTGAGAAAAAAAAATTTTCACTGAAAAATTTCAAAATCTTGTTTAGGAAATAAAATTAAAAGTCGAAAGTGGTAAAAGTTAGGGAAATGGGATTTTAGATTCTCAATGTCAAAAGATTGAGACACAATTGTCTGTAATGGATAATAAGAAATTGCCCGTGGTTACGTATCTATTTGACGTTATTTCCAGACTTAAGAAGTTATTTATAGTTTTCTATTTAAATTTATAATTACATACTTTACAAAACATGGTTGGCTTTGAACATTTTCACAAAATTTTTATGCAATTGTTTCTTATGATTCTTACGCTTTCTTCTGTTTTTATTTTTATTTGACAGTTGTCAGTTAGCTAAATTTGTTTTACATTCATGCCGAGTCTGCTCGTATTACTCTTCGTACCTGCAGAACCTTTAACCATTGAATAAAGAATCACTCAACACTGTAACGAAAGATATCCCCATTTACCTACAATGACAGAACAAAAAATCAGGATGATTGAAAATAATTTTCTAAATTTTGGCGAAGTAAATGCGCTACGAAATTTGGGAAAGCCAGTTTCCTCCAATGAAATGACGCTGCAGAAACCAATGTATTGGGATATTTTAATGTTTTCCCTGAAAGTTCTGTTCGTTCGGATGAAATAGACCTTGGATACTCAAGAAGTTCCATAGATAGAATTTTAAATAATCATAAAAGCATAAACATAAGAAACAATTGAATAAACATTTTTGGAAAATTTTCAAAGCTAGCCATGTTTTGTTTTACAGTTCTTGATATACTTCTAACCGACGGTCACCGTGAGACACCCTGTATACACTTAGGGAAAGTAATGTAATCGCAAAAAAAATCGAACTCGAGGTTTTGATGAATCTCGACGTTTTGAGTCCCCCTGATTCCAAAACCACCATCAACAAATGTTTGTCTGTGGGTGCGTGGGTACGTGGGTGCGTACGTTATGGTTGTGGAGCCTAAACTACTTGACCAATTTTGATGAAAATCAAAATTAAGGCCTATAAAAGAACTTCATCGGTAAAACAAGCTTATTGCGCTATTTTGGGCGCAAACATTCAAATTTTAACCCAAACTAATTTCCCTTGGTGAAAAATTAGTAGACATGGCAACAAACGCCGTTTTTCGTTTGTTTCTAAATTCAAAATGGTGGCTAATATAGCAATTCTTCAAGTTTTTACTTTTTGGGGTGGAGCTCAAGAACCGTTTAACTTAATTAAAATTTGAAAATTGGAAATTATAGCCAAAGGATGGCTAGAACTTTTACTTATAATTGGAACAAAAATTTAAGGTGGCCAATTTATTGGTGCCCAAAATTGGTCAAAAATTAAAAATCGATTTTGTCAAAATCTGCTCCAAGCAATTTTTTTAAATGTTATACATATAGTTCATGAAAACTATTGGCACTACATTTCTTTCTTTATTTTCCATAGGGGAAGGGGGATGAATGTTTGAATTTTAAAATTTTAAAAATTCATAACTTGCCAGCAAAGATGAAGAAGTAAAATTGTACAGTAAAATCAGGACATACGATTCTTTCAATCGAGTTTAATAAGTATACCAATTTACTTCCGGCCTAGCCGGAAATTGGCAAAATATAAAAAATATTTATAACATACCCTGTATATTATTTTAGGAGAAAATCAGAAATCGTTTTCTGATTACAACTATAATTACTACACACTATATGTTTCTTTTTTTTTCAGTTATTACGCAAAAACTATTTTATTTTGGCTTATTATCCAAAAAACTCTTTTATTTAGTACGTCATTGCAGTAAACAGGGAAAGTTGTGTGCCAGTTTACTGGTCATTTTATTTAATAATACAATTAAGTACATTAGGACTGCTATTACAAACATCACGAAACTTGAGTTTATAAGACTTATTTTATTAGTTTTCACCGTTGAGTGAAATATTTATTCAATGGTTTCAATCAACTCATATTACCTGTTTTAAGTCTTTCGATTAATATTTAAGATGGATGTCGTCGTAAAAATTTATATGAGTCAACCTACGATAGATTATTGGGCAACGAAAACGTTTCATAAATTTGCAAGGTGAACTGATATGTCTAAAATCGTATAGGCCGATGCGGGCTATCGGTTGATGTATTACTTTGCCAATTTACTTACATACCGTTGCCTTATTGCGCACTCAAAATATTTGTGTTATCCGCTTACCTTGCGTCTTTCGTATTTTTTATTTTTAAGTTTAGAGAATTAGAAGTACGATTTTTTAACATAGAATGCTCTCTGAATCTAGAATTAGACCTCATGGTCATGACTATGATTTTCTCAACAGTAATATATCCCTAGTGCACGTAAAATAGTCGATAAAATTTTGACGTTTCTACAAAAATGTTTTGCGAGGAAATATTTTGAGTGAATTTTCCATAGTAACAAAGAACGCAAAGAAAAGGGGGTGAGACTATATACGGGGTGCGAGAAAAAGTTAAGTATAGATGAGTAAATTTTTGTTAATATTAAGGATTTCATTAAGGGATAGGGGAGGGTTGTGATTGAATGTGGTGATAATTTCTTTGGTTTCGAGAAGGTTGATCCTCGTACCTTTGTCGCAAACATGCAGGATTTCACAATTTAAATTGGGGTCAAAAGAGTGTCCACTATCTAAAATGTAGTTAGCAAAGGAAGACTTAGGACCAATATTATTGTGTGTAATGCAAGAGTAGTGCTCATCGAATCTGGTTCTGAACCTCCTACTCGTTTGGACAATGTACGAAGCTCCACAGGTACCGCAAGAAAGTTTGTAAACACCTGATTTGTCAAAATTGTCAATTTTATCTTTGGTGTGAACTAAGCGATGTTTGAGATTGTGTTTTGATGAAAAGGAACTGTTTTTTGAAAAAATGGGAAGGGGAACCAATACAGGGCAAGGAATAAAAATTGTGCGAGACATTTCACTGGGAAGGCTTTAAGGTCGTGTAATTTTTAGCATTGTGGGTACGGGAAAGACGATAGTATAATTTCTCAATAAGCGCTTTGGAATATCCGTTGCGAGCTGCAATGTCGAAGATTAAATTATATTCTTCAATAAAATTGGGACGGAATAAAGATAAATTGAGCAGTCTCCTCCGTTCGTTTTCACGTTGTAGTTACCCTGCCACTGCATTGTCGTTTTTCTTTTTAAGCTACTTAAATTGCTTCTCGTTGGTGGACACATTTTCTTAATAATTAAATTTTTTTTTCCTGTAGGTATGATGTTCAGCCGGTGTAGTTGGTTTAACCTCAATTTTTCAGCGTGGTTTGTTGGCTGTCAGCCTTTCACCTTAACCTTTTAACCTGTTAATATGAAACTTGTAAGTTTTTGTTAGTTGATTTTATGACTTGCATTATTGCACGTTTTCAGTGATTTAGCAACTTTATTATTATAATTTCTTTCCATTTCACTCGCACACCATCATTTCATTCAGCTAACAATAATTTATTACATGGTACGATAGTAAGTATTACTTTGTAACTATAATCCCTTTGTGTCAACGTTCAGCAACTAATTTTACTTTAATATAAATCAAACATTGTTTAATTGTTAAATGGAATTTCTACAGTGATAACTCTGTAGACGTTTTTCTTCAAAATTTATCAATGGAGGTAAAAACAACACAAACTTTATAAAAACCCACTTTTGTTATTATGCTGATTTCTCCAAGTTCCGAAACCTTCTTAAGGAGTTGTTGAGTGGGATGGTTAATGAGACTTCAAGTACTTCATTACACTTAGCTTTTTTAAATTCGCAGGCCAATTTTTTTTTATTTTTGGCGTAATCTCCTAAAAGATTAATACATTGGGTCAAACGTTTTTCCAACTTTTTTGTAAACCAGTTAAAAAGTTTTCCGCGATCTCTTCAAAAAGTATGCCCCTGGACATATTATGGGACTCGCAGCAAAAATAATCGCTACGGGCCATATTCTAGGAGAGTGATGGATTTGGAAGTAGGTAATTCGAATCGGCATTCAGGCTCGGCAGACTGGGACTCTTGCACAGATGTATAAATAACAACACACCTTCCCGTAGTTTTCATCTGCTTTCACTCTTAATTTCTTCACGAAGTAATTGCCAGTAATTGTGTGTCGCTTTGATAAATAATCGATTTCAAAAAACTGTCGCCGCAATCTTCTCCCCAGGTCTTGAATTTTTTATGGGGAAATATGAGTCTTGCACCCGTGTTTCTTTCATCTACATTCTACACTGTAAACCCGATTGGTAACTGTAGACTCTACAGTAAAGAGTTTTCAAGGTATTCTTGGGAGGGGATTAGAGGTTCTTGTGCTTAACCTTCGGTCGGGCGCAACTGATCTGACAGGCACAGTGAATCCATTTTGTTGCCCTACTCCGCCCCCCGGGGCCCTTGGTGCATGATGCTTTCAATAGCTTCCGTTTTTTGGGTGTTTTATGCAATAGTATTCATTCTGTTTGTTTTCGACCTTTGTTACGTGAGATTTTCAAGTTTTGTTTAAATAAGCTCATTGCGCCTGAATTCGTTACAGGTATGCATTTTTTTGAAATATTTAGGTATAGCTGGTATTAACTGACAAGTAATTTACCTTAGTAATGACTTAGAACCACGCGTAGAACACTATTTCTAAAAAATTGGCCAATGAACTGGCAATTGGAGAGCTAATAATCAGAAGAACTATGAAAACTGTTGGAATGTGGATAAATTTCATTAGACATTTTTTGATTAGTTTTTTATCAAATACATGTTTATTTTTCAAAAACTGTTGTACTTTTTATTCTTTTAACAGTTCTAATATGATGTTCCTTACTTGATAATTTTTTTAAAATAATTTTTATTGTGCGTAATTTACGTTTTCTTTTAATGTGCTCATCAAGCACATTGCGCCCGAATACGCCAGTCAACATATTGCGCCCGACGGAAGGTTAAACGTGTTTGTATCTTTTTCATCGTAAATTGGCGCGCAGAATTTTCTTTTCATTCCTAAATCAAAGGACGTTCGGTGCGCGTTTCGTTTTTTACGGAAGATTCTTCCACGTTTCAATTCCGCAGACTGCTTTTTTACCGTTTCATGCAATCTGATGCGAATGGGTTCGTCTAAAGTTTCTCGCATGCATCCGATTTTGCGAATCTTGAAATTGTTACTTCAGATTTGGATTCTTAATGAAAAAGTATGAAATAGTGGTCTTACTTTTTGATTTCGCTTCGGCACGTTGCGTTGGTCAAAATGGATGCCTACGTTTGGAATTTACCATATAAAACAAATACGAATAAATTTTCTAATGAACAGTCTGACTAAGATTTCAGTGACGGAATGGAACTCCTTCACTACATTGCCAAATGTTTCATTATTGTATTCATGATAGCTTATTGATACTTGTTAGATGATGCACGGATATGTTCATAGCTAAGCACATAGCATTAAAAGTTTTTATTTTGGATCTTTTGCATTGGGATACGAATATGAAAAAGTTCCCCTAAAATCAGGACATGCCATACTAAAAGTCCTATAAATCACAAAAATTACTTGAACTTTTCCCCAACATGTAACGCCTTCAGATTACACCGTTACCTACTTGTAAAAATGGAACGCTGCAACTTTGTAAAGAGTTCCTCATCACCTCATCGTACTCAATGATGTATATAAAATGCAGTTTTATCTGTAAACTTCACATAGGTACCTTTTTATATAATTTTATATAACATTTCCTATTTTTATGGAAAACATGTCATTATACATATAAAGGATGTATGTCAACATTTTCATGGACTTACTCTTCTACATATTGTTCCGTTCTGTATATTTCAGTATAATATACTTTTGCAAATGTTTCATTAGCAAGTGTCAAAACATTTCCTCCGAATTCAATAGCATATTGTTCCAAACATTCTATTATTAAACACTTCTGAAAGTACACTCGAAACGTGATTTCAAATTGCCATTATACTCCTATACCTACGTAAAAGTATCCTTAGCTAAAGAATAAACGATTTTTACCAATTACGGTGTAAATGCCATCACTGTTCAGGGGAAGTAAATGTTTACACGCGTGTCGACATTTACAGAAATTTTGTTCGTTTTACACAGAGAATCAAAGATTAAATCAACTCAAAAGCACACGTTCGTGCGACGAATTTTTCAATTTATCGAATAATATTACTTAATCTTTTAACCGGGCCTTGTTCATTTCCATTTAAATTTGTACGTGGTTTTTTCCTCTCGGAAATAAATTTTAAAGCGTTCAAAGCTGAAACGTTATTATAACTTAACACACATACACACACACCCATTCAAACCGCTAGTAAAGATTTTGATCTAACTTAATCTGATTTACTTCTAGTGTTCTTAGTGCTCGCTGACGCTCCTTTCATAAGCCTCTTAGACTCGTGTTAAAACCACGCATCTTTCTGCGATTCGTGAGAAAATATAACCGGAAATTGCAAAAGTGAACCAATTTTCTTCGTTAGAAGAAAATCAATTACTGCTAGTACTTTTATTACCCTTGTTATACCTTAATAATTCAAGCGTTTCGCATTCGAGCTGTTAGTGCAACATGGTGGTACGCCACGTGTACGTATACCTACCAATTTGTATTAAATTACCGAGTCTTATTTGTTTTCCGTACATGATATCCGAAAGCTAACACCACCGTCGCCGTCGACGTACACCGTTTCCAATTTAACCTCGTGTACCACGTGAATCAAACCAAGAAAATTAAAGCACGTTTAAGCTTTTCAATAAAAAGGAAAAGATTTATTTATACGAGCATCATGATCAGAATTTTCATTATTTTCGCCCTATTGAAATCGGTGAAGGAGATCAAACCACCATTTAAAATTATTAAATTTGCTCATCAGAAATTATTATAGATAATTTCATTTCTGAGCTTTCACCTTTAATTTTGACGTAATTTAGCTTGTATGTTATATTATTAGTGTAACAATACAATTCTCTTCAGAGGGAGATCACATATTAAACCAATTTCTCTTTGTAAATTATGCTGCACATAACTATTATAGTTGCACATGGTCGTAGTGTTTTGACAGTGGCACTCAATTATTTATTGGCTTCGGAGTACAATGCAGCGCGATTCTTAATGCAGCGATTTCGTCTTGTTTATGCGAATTGAAGTTACCGCTACAAAATACACTCTTTCCAAATATTTTTATGTGTAATCTGTCTTTTAATGTGAACCAAATCATTGTTTCAACCGTGGATAAATTTGCAATTAGTATATTTGGGGGGAAGAAACAGGGTGGACTCGAGGATTCATCTCCTTTTTTACGTTCCACTCTAAGTTTGAAGCGGCTCACATACCAGCCCAGAATCATATCATTTGGCCCAGTCATTGTTTTCTTTTTTATTGTATTTTAGAAGACGTTGATGAACACGAAAAGAAAAACCTATTGAATGCAACTATTATTATTGTAAATTGCAACATTCATGTAAACATTTTTTACTAAAACTAATAATATTAGAAAGCTAGAGATATGCACAGAACACTAAATTTAATAATAAAACAATGACTGGGCCAAATGATATGATTCTGGGCTCGTATACATAAAATGTACTACATTCTCTGGTACTAAAAACTATAAATCATGGATAAAGTCGCATGACACAGTTGTGCAAAAATGAAAAAAACTGTTTAAAAGAGACGATTTTGCATTCTTTCCGCTTACTTTTAAAAGAATCATTGCCGTTGCCTTAGTACGTAACAATCTCCATATAATTTTCATTGGGAGTTACCAAGCGTGTAAAAGTTTGGCCCCCCCTCCAGGATTGTTATCAATGAGCCATTGAACAATATTAGAGGGGGGGGGAGTTGAACGGCCGCCATCTTGTCCGCCATCTTGAAAATGCCCGCGAACCTATTTTTGGCTATATCTTAGCAACCGTATGTCCAAATCGAACGTACGTAGACTCTAATTGCACAGTTTTGTATTCCTAAGATAAATTGTTATATAACCGAAATTGATAATCCTAGCGGATTTAATGTTTTTGGGCTTAAAAGCTTAAATTATGAAATAGGTAAAAAAAACGCTAAACATCATATCACTTTTTATTTTATTATTATTAATCTTTTATATCTCGCTTTTATGAATAAAATGCAAAAACAATCAACGAAATCCGAGCACTGGTTACGAAAATATACAGGATTTAGGAATAGGTAGCGCACCTTTGCTGAGCACAATAATTGGTAGTTACAGGTCAAATTGAAAATTTCTTAAGTTTGTTCTCTACAAAATATGCGAATTACTACTAAATACATACATTAATTAAGTGTAATCAATTTTTGAAGGCTTATGCCCCATTCGCGATTCCCTCACCCTCATAAGAGTCATAATCGCCATGACATGAATCACATCGGAAAGACCGTACCGGTGAATAAATCGACAATACCCGAATTAATACAAATTTTATAAATTAATCATTTTTTATATCTTTTTAAAAAGTTTTTTTTAAAATCGGCCAGAAAGTAGTACTCTCCGGATTATTTTTAGGCCAGAAAATGTCATTTTGTCGGACCGAGCCGGAAAGTTATTGTGATAGTCCGGTAAAGTTTTACCGGACTCATTTTTACTTTCCGGCGTAGAACGGTCAATTGTTCTGCCCGTTTCTGGCCGATTTTAAAAAAAATATTGTACGTAATACGTCCCAAAAGTGCTTTTACTGGACTCGCAGGCTTGCAGGACTCGCCTGTGGCTCGTCCTGTAATTTGCCTACTTGTCCAGTAAAAGATCACTTTCGGGACTTGTTACGTAAACTACTATTATGCGTTTCGCACCTTCTCGTTTTTTTAATTAATTAATTTAATTTAGGCTTTTAGGAAGAAGAGGTGACCATCAAATGACAGTTATTATTATACGGACCACTTTACGCAGACATTTGCAAAGAGCAGTGCAATTTAATGATTTTTCCTGCAACTGCATCGGTTTCCACAATTCTGCTTGCAACCACATTTAAGAATCTCAATGCAAGCGGGGCTGACTTCCGGAATTGTTATCCACACGGGAAGGAATCTGTGATCGAGTTTCTTCCACCCATGTTGAATTGGATGTGGGGCTTGAAGCTCAGCCTTATGTGCCCTGCTCCAAATGGTAGCTTGGTAAGCTGCTCTCTTGCAGTGTAATAGGAGAGCGTCTTGTGTCGGGTGCATCATTTCTAAACTTTTGTTTCGGTGACAGAATATAAACTTTCGTTGTTGATTAATGGATTCTGCACCACCTGCATAAACTTGAATAAAGAAAGACTTGAAAGCTTTGAACTTTGTAGACTCCAAATTTCATCACTGCGAATGGATTTTCCATCATTTGGACGATCACCTGAATTATTGGGTTCCTTTTCCAGGCACTGAATTCCGTCCTTTTAGACTTTTAGAGCGTCCTCTCAGTAAGGAAGTGGTGTCACAACCCGTAAGTGTGACAAACAATGGACGTGCAAACTATACTGCTCTTTGCAAATGTCCTTGTGTAAATTAATCCGTATAATAATAATTTTCATTTGATGTTCGTTCACCTCTTTTTCCTAAAAGCCTAAATTAAATTAATTAATTAAATAAAGGAGAAGGTGCGGCACAAAAAATTATTAATTTATAAAATTTGTATTAATTCGGGTATTTTCGATTTCTTCACCGGTACGGTTTTTCCGATGTGATTCATATCATGGCGATCATTACTGAGGGAATCGCGAATGGGGCATAAGCCTTCAAAAATTGATTACACTTAATTAATGTATGTATTTAGTAGTAATTCGCATATTTTGTAGAGAACAAACTTATGAAATTTTCAATTTGACCTGTAACTACCAATAATTATTGTGCCAGCAAAGGTGCGCTACCTATTCCTAAATCCTGTATATTTTCGTAACCAGTGCTCGGATTTCGTTGATTGTTTTTGCATTTTATTCATAAAAGCGAGATCTAAAAGATTAATAATAATAAAATAAAAAGTGATATGTTGTTTAGTGTTTTTTTACATATTCCATAATTTAAGCTTTTAAGCCCAAAAACATTAAATCCGCTAGGATTATCAATTTCGGTTATATAACAATTTATCTTAGGAATACAAAACTGTGCAATTAGAGTCTACGTACGTTCGATTTGGACATACGGTTGCTAAGATATAGCCAAAAATAGGTTCGCGGGCATTTTCAAGATGGCGGACAAGATGGCGGCCGTTCAACTTTCCCCCCCCCCTCTATTATTGTTCAATGGGTCATTGATAACAATCTTGGAGGGGGGGGGCAAACTTTTACACGCTTGGTAACTCCCAACATTACATTGTTACGTACTACCTGTTATATGTATACAGTCTGTTTGATTTTAGCTGTCACAGCGAATATCTCGGTAACTTTTAGAGGTATGATAAAATGTTATAGAAGAAAAGTTGTTCTACGTTTAATTTAGTATTATTTGTTATAACCAAAAAAACAATTGAAAATCAAATGTTATAGGTGCAGCAAATGCATTCAAAATTTAAATGGAATCTATCCAATTTTATTACATATTTTGAAACTGTACAAAATTCTCTTTGCAACGATATATCACATGTCATAGTTATCTAATCAATTAAAAACTTAAATCGATAATTAAGTAACAAATGCACGCTTAGGTATATTAGAGCTTTATTCGAAATAGTAGGCGAGGAAACAATTGAAATTTTTGTCATTTTCCAGTTGAACAATGTTCCTTAATACTATCTTGACAACATATGCCATCATTCAATATAAATACAATATAACATAAACAAAGTAACAATAAATTAATAAGTAAACTTGGTTTAAATAAATTTCAGTTCATAATACCTAAACGCTAGTGTTTGTTCAAAGTGACCTTCGTTATTTGACATACATTTTCGAAATTTGTTTATTACGATTCTTTTCGCTTTTTGCAACATGTGTTGTGTTATTTGGCCACATGCCCTACTAATACGATTCTTAAGATCCTCTAGATCTTGTGGACAAGTAACATAAACTTATTGTTTGCGAAAACCCCACACAAAGAAATCTAACATAGATAAATCTGGCGATCTCGCTGGCCAGTTGATAGGGCCACCACTTCCTATCCATTTTCCACCAAAATTTTCATTTAAAATACTACGGATGTGCTCTAAAATACGCCAATACTAAAATATCTTCATCATAATAATGTGGCACGTCCATTTCTTGCCCTTCGTGTCTGATTATTAAAACAGCCCTTTCTTCGTAAATTACTTTCGATTCTTGCAAAAGTACGAGGATGTGGATGCCACCTGTCTGGATACATAGCTTGATACACCATACAAGCTTCTCTACCATTATCAGTACATCTGATGTACTCCCTTTGCATATCTATTTACCTATTCACCATGAGAATAATTATCACCAATTTCGTGCTACTTAAGATGAAAATAACAATACGTAGAAATTACTCAATGAGTTTGACATTAAAGTTGTAGGAATTGTTTTCATGGCCTACCTTCTCAAAGCGATATTTTCCATTCGCCTAAGTGTGCATTTATTAGGTACTTAATTATAGATTTACGTTTTTAATTGCTTAGATAACTATGACATGTGATATATCGTTGCAAAGATAATTTTGTACAGTTTCAAAATATGTAATAAAATTGGATACATTCTATTTAAATTTTGAATGTATTCGCTGCACCTATAACATTTGATTTTCAATTGTTTTTTTGACTATAACAGATAATACAAAATTAAATGTAGAACTACTTTTCTTCTATAACATTTTGCCATATCTCTAACAGTTACCGAGATATCCGCTGTGACAGCTAAAATCAAACAGACTGTATAGGAGACATTAAAATAATATTAGTTTTCCTCGCACAGAATGAATTTATCGCTTTGAATTTTTTACTGGGAACTCCAGTATCAATAATTTTAGAATTTTTTATGGGAACTTTTCCCATTGGTATTTATTAGTATGATTTATTTCTTACATAATAATACTGTCTGGCGTGCAAAGCAGAGCTCTTATGTCAACCATTTGTAGATCAACAGCCCTTTTGCCTAGGTGCTACATTAGTACTACATGCCAAAAAATACAGGGTGTTTCAGACCACCCGTACCGCCCAAATATCTCGCGAAATATAAAACGCATTGAAAAAAGAAAAAAAACGCCTAAAAATTTTTTTAAGATTCTATTGTTTGATAGTAATAGGATGTCCCCACTCCCACCCCCGAGGGGTGGAGAGGGGGGTAACTTCGGAATCTTAAATACCACCCCCCAGTTTATTATGCAGATTTGAATTCTGCGTTAACAAATAGGAACTTTTTGTTTGCAACATTTTTTGAAGTTCGTGACCGATGGCGCTGTGATCGCCGGAAGAAGTTTTCCGATTACCTATGTTAATTTGATGTCAGTTTTGTTAAGTGACAATCAAAAATGTTAATGCTTTGTAAAAGGGAAGAGGGGGAGCTTTATTTACTCCCCCCCTCCCCCACACCGCCACTTCAACCCTAATTTTAGATTTAAACGTATCTCGAATGTCAATGTGTTTTTTATTCGTGAAGTCAAAGTATTTCAATTTTTTTTTCTATTTTCCATCAAAGACAAAAAAAATTTACAAAATTTAACTTCTTCAATCGTGGTATTGAACGGTGTTGTTTAAATCTAAAATGGTTGCGCTTTCCCATCCTAGGTTATGGGCCGTAGGGGTGAAGTGGCGGTGTGGGGAAGGGGGGAGGTGTTAATAAAGCTTCCCCTCTTCCCTTTTACAAAGCATTAACATTTTTGATTGTTACTTAACAAAACTGACATCAAATTAGCATAGGTAATCGGAAAACTTCTTTAGGCGAACACAGCGCCGTCTGTCACGAACTTCAAAAAATGTTTCAAACAAAAAGTTTCTATTTGTTAACGCAGAATTCAAATCTGCATAATAAACTAGGGGGTGCTATTTAAGATTACGAAGTTACCCCCCTCTCCACCCCCCGGGGGTGGGAGTGGGGACATCGTCTTACTATCAAACAATAGAGTCTTAAAAATTTTTTTAGACGTATTTTTTCTTTTTTCAATGCGTTTTGTATTTCGCGAGATATTTGGGCGGTACCGGTGGTCTGAAACACCCTGTATATAGTCCAAGACTTTAGTTTTGAATCAGAAGTTCTGGTCATTCTCATTTGTGCTGAAGAATTAATAGGAACTTTAAAATATTTTTAAAGCGTGGCATGAACCCTATTAGTCTCCATTGTTGGGTGAACTTTTTCCAAAGTGTCTGATATCTCCCCAAAATAAAGCTCAAGTCAAGTAGTTTAGCCGTAATAGTCCGTGTTGAATAACGTGAATAACCTTGTATAGAACAAGCTCAGCTTCTGGTTGAAGTTCTTGAGCGAGTTAGTGACCGAATTTTTTTATGCAAGAACCATTCAATTTACTGCCAGATGTAACTGAATCATGATCGGAAATTATGCTTGGAATCACCGTAGACAGATTGGTTTATTATGATTAAATTTCAAAATTTCCCGTTTCTCTGCGCCACCTGTTATAAAGAATGTTTAAAATTGACCTAAAATATGTAATTCTCTTTTGCACAGTTTTTTTTCATTTACATTAGTTTGAATTTGTAAATTTTATTTGTTAACATTGTATTACCGGAAGAGGCTCCAGACGAAACAGAAATATACGTTTCAAAGGTAAATTTAATTAATTTGACGTAAAATCAAGACAGAAAATTCATAAGAATGTGTGTGTCAAATTGAGTATTAGGCCATCATTGGCAACTTTCTTATTATTGATGACACAAGATTTAGTTAAGTGAGCAATGCGGTGCAAATTTGTGTTTTGGTTCAGATTCCGTCGAGAAAAATGATAAAATTTGAACAGATTACAATTAATTAAAAAAATTGCCAATTTCTAAATAGTCAAATATCTTCGTAATTATTAATCTTATGAAAAAAGTTTAATCTGAAGGTTGTTTGAGTCGATACGGGAAAATGATGTCAAAATAAAAATCAAAATGGAGTATTCCAATATTAATAGCAACTTTATTATTTGAAACCTTGAATTTTTTCAACGAGATGCATGGCTGTCTAAGATTGAATGGAAAACATTCATTTTCTTGATTTTTAATTAAGTAATCATTAAAAAAAATTAATAACGAAAAGAACAACTTTCATTATATTCCGGCTGTCAAGCTGCTGTAGTGTAATAGGAAAAAAGGGTAATTGTAAGACGCTGTTTCTAAATTATGGCAAATGATCACATAAGTGAGCTTTATGATATAATTTACAGATATGATGATATTTAACGGGATTTAATTGTGTTAATGGAAATTTAATGATGTTTATTGATATTTAATTGCATGTATTGGTCTTTATAGAATGTAGACGTTATTTAAGAGGTATTTGAACATTTTGTACCTACATTTATTTATGGATGGGATTGAAAACTGTCAATCCTGTTAAAAGGTACTATGGATCGGAATAAAATGCTTATTAGAAAACGATGATGGAACACTAATATATTTTTTTTTATTGATTAACAACAACTATATATCCTAGCAACTACCTTTCATAGGCAACTACTAACTATACATATTTATGTAATATAGAGTCTAGAATATTCCTAACACTCCCCTGTATTCTAAACTCGTATTATCTATGAACAAATGGAAATGAAGACCTATAACTAAAAATTAAAATTTACATCTATAACAATTTTAAACCTAGGTCATGTTTAAATTTTTCAAGTTTCACATTTCCAAGAGGTTTTGTAAAGATAGGTTGATCTTCCGATTGTATATATTCGATCGATATGTCACCGTTTAAACATTTTTCCCTAATAAAATGAAAACGAACATCAATATGTTTAGTTCTACGATGAAATACCGGATTGCTAATTAACTTTATCGCACTTTGATTGTCCACATGTATAATCACTTTGGTAACTGAATTAACGTTTACTTCATTTAGTAACTGCTTCAACCATATTGCTTCCTTAGCAGCCTCAGCAGCTGCGATGTATTCTGCTTCAGTTGTGGAAAGGGCTGTTGATTGTTGACGACTACTACACCATGTAACAGCAGCATTACTTATTTTGAATAAGTAACCTGTTGTTGAACGTCTTGTTTCTAAGTCATTTGCATAATCTGAGTCTGAATAGCCATGTAACGAGCCATTTTCAGCTGTGTAAAGTATACCTAACTTTTTAGTTTTCTTCAAGTACCTCATGATTCGTATGACTGCATTCCAGTGTGACTGATTTGGATTATTTTGAAATCTACTTACGAAATTTACTGCATAAGCTATGTCAGGACGAGCTGTTATTGCCGCAAATATTAAGGAGCCAATTGCCTCATGAAAAGGAACGTCTATGTTGTTTACCGTTGTAGCTTGTTCAAGCACTACATGCGGATCAGCTAGAACATTGCTTGTCTTTGCATCGTTTAGATTGAAACGAGTCAACATACGATCTATGAAGTTACTGATGTGTATAAATATTGATTTGTCACCTTTCATAATTTCCAATCCGACAAAGAAGTTCGGTTCACTAATAGTTAATTCGAATGGTTGTTGTAACTGTTTTAAAATTGAGTTAATCACATTTTCGTCTTTTCCCATAATTAAACAATCATCAACATATAACACCACAATTATTGTACACTGCTCTTCGAGCTTACGCACATACACACACTGATCAGCTTTACATTGTTTAAAGCCAATTGATTGCATAAATGATGTGAATCTTTGATTCCAACACCTAGGTGCTTGCTTTAACCCGTAAAGTGACTTGTCAAGCTTCAATACATGATTATTTTTTACATTTATACCAAGTGGAGGTTTCATGTATATTTCTTCGTCCAACTTACCATGTAAGAAGGCAGTTTTCACATCAAATTGTTTTATGTTATAGTTTTCTCGTACAGCTACAGCAAGTAAAATTCTAATTGTGTCGTACCTTGTAGTTGGAGAGAAAGTTTCGTTGTAATCAACTCCTTTAACTTGTTCAAATCCTTTTGCACACAACCTTGCTTTATACCGAATAGGTCCATCATTTGTTGGGCGTTTTATCTTAAATACCCACTTAGAGTCAATTATTATTCGCTTGTTAATTGGTAAAGGAACAACATTCCACGTTTGATTTTTATCCAGTGCTTCTAATTCTTCGTTTATTGCACTCATCCATTTATCTGCATCATTACCACTTATCGCTTCATTGTATGTCTCCGGTACACCTTCAATAAGATTGATTTCTGGTTCAAGATCATCCAATCGAATAGGTTTTCTCAAAATGGTACGATTTCTGAGTTGATATACAGGTGTTTGTGGTTGATTGACTGTTTCTTCATCACTCACTTCAACAGCTGCATTACCCCCTTCATTTGTAGGTTGATTTTCCAGGTTGTCATCAATTTCGTCTTTGTTAGTTATCGGAATCAAAACAGTGTTTGTCCTTGGAAACTTAACTGTATTGTCTTCATTAAACGAAACATTACGTGCTACCTTTATCTTCCTTGATACTGGATCAAAGAGCCTGTAATTGATTGACTCATTTTCGTAACCCACCAACATTAATTTCTTGCTTTTTGGTTCCCATTTTGTTCTTTGTGTATCAGGAACATGCATAAAGGCTTCACAACCAAATATTCTTACATGTTTAATCGAGGGCTTTTTCTTTGTCCATAATTCGTATGATGTTGAGTTTGGTGTATTACTGTTTGTGCTTCGATTTAAAATGTACACTGCAGTATTCACAGCTTCTGCCCATAAATAGAGTGGAATATCTTTTGTGTACAACATTGACCTTGCTGATTCAACAATTGTACGTATTTCTCGCTCTGATTTACCGTTTTGTTCAGGACAGTATGGAGCACATGTTTCAAGTTCAATTCCTTTGTTCACTAAAAACCTTTTAAACTCCTCATTTTTATATTCAGTTCCATTATCCACACGTAAGGTTTGCAAGTAATTACCAAATTTATTTTTGCATAACTGCACTAATTGTTTGAAACAATTCAATGTATCTGACTTGTGTTTGATGAAGTACACAAATCTATACCCTGTACAGTCATCTTTAAATAGCACGAAGTATAGAGCCCCTCCGAGCGACGATACTGACATCGGGCCACACAGATCACTATGAAAGTACATACCCGGTTTACTCTGTTTGCTTTGCGCTTGTTTAAATGGTAGTTTATGCTGCTTGCCATATTGACAGCCTTCACATATGAAATTAATGTCAGTGTCACTTAAATTTGCACCTACAATGGTACCTTCCTGAAACATATTTTTTATCGTTTTTACATTTACATGTCCTAATCATTCATGCCACACTTTTAAACTGTCACTGCTAGCAACGTTTAGTTCACGAGAAACTGGTCGAAATAATAGTTTGTAAAGATTATTTGAACCTCGAATCGCTCGTGCCTTTACTTTCCTATTTTCAACGATCTTTGCCTCGTTCTTCTCTTTGACAATTACCATACCTTTTTTAGTCACTACACCTTCAGAAAACAAGTTTTTCCTTAAACCTGGGACATACCACACGTTAGCTATTACGCTTTCTACCCATTTGTCATCTAACAGACATTCAACTGAAATTGAACCTATTCCTTTAACAGGTAGTTCTTTGTCATTACCCAACTTCACATTGAATTCGTTTGTCGGTTCGATAATAGAAAACAACTCTTTAAATGGGCTCATGTGTGCCGATGCACCACTATCCAATGTCCATCCAAGTTCGTCATTTTTGAGTTCGTCAATTATCTTGTCATTTTCTACACTGAATGCTGAATAATTGCTGCTCGATGGTCTCGATTCACCTCTTTCAGGATCGCTATTCTTTTTCTTCCTGGGTGCACGACAATCTTTTGAATAATGTCCTCTTTTTCTACAATTATAACAAACAACATTCTTCTTTCTGTTTGGTTCTTTTCGATTACCAACAGTTGCAACTAGTGCAGTATCGGTCGCCTCCTCACTACTTAGACTGACTTCCTCATCAAGTAGACGTGCAGTTAGATTATGTAGATTTTGTTTTGGTTCTTCTAAGGAAAGCCATGCCTGTCTGAAATTTCTGAATTTTGAGGGAAGTGTCCCAATGATTTTTGTGATTATAGCAGTATCACTTATCTGTTCGCCAGACTGTTTAATTTGTATTGCTAGATTTTCCACTTTAGAGATATGTTGTACAACTGTATCGTTTACTGCCATCTTGTAATTGTGAAATCTTTCATGAGCAATCATTTTGTTTGTTTCTGTTTTTAATGCATAAATACCGTCAAGTTTATTTAATATTTCTGCCGCCGTCTCACAGTTTTCTATTAAAGAAATTTGTGATACTTCCATAGCGGAAGTGATAATGCACATTCCTATGGCGTCCTTTTTATTCCATGTAATTATTTCTTCCGTTGACGTTGGTTTATCAATGGTGCCTGCCGCAATCTCAAAAACACCTTTGGCCTTCAGCGCACACTTTACCTGAAATTTCCATTGATTGTAATTCTTCCCATAGAATTTGTATATTGCCAGATTAGTATTATCAGCCATTACGTCAGCTATTTGCAATACTACTTCTTCTTAATGAACAATCTACTCGTTTTTCAACCGTCGATACCTCGTGTAGGACACACACACACACACACACACGATTAATTCGATTATTTTTATTCCCTTTAAACGTATTCTGGGCCCATAACATGTTAAAAGGTACTATGGATCGGAATAAAATGCTTATTAGAAAACGATGATGGAACACTAATATATTTTTTTATTGATTAACAACAACTATATATCCTAGCAACTACCTTTCATAGGCAACTACTAACTATACATATTTATATAATATAGAGTCTAGAATATTCCTAACAAATCCTAATGACAGACTTCCGCAATTCAATTCAACAAAGTGAACTACCTATGGTCCAGGGGCCAGCCACCTTTTTTGCAATCAATTAGTATACTTTTTATACTTCGTGAGCGGCTTTATTTTAACGAGACGCCAAACTTTTTCCTCTGCGAAAATTTTCGCAAATGGGTCCTACGGGGTGCGCAGGGGTAAAACACGTTGATGTGGTAATTACAAAAAATTGATTAATATCACTTAATTTTTTAGCTCACTGTTAAGTTACTACATTAACAAAAATAATGAATATCAATCTGATTTTTTTCTGTAGCTTATTAAATATTTGCATAATTAAATGCCCACTTTGTCCTACAAATTAATTGAGCCGTTTTCCCATGAAATTCATCCATTTTTTTTAATTTCCAAATTAACGTGTTTTTCCTTGCACACCCCCGTAGGACCCATTTGCGAACATTTTCGCAGAGGGAAAAGTTTACCGTCTCGTTAAAATAAAGCCGCTCACGAAGTATAAAAAGTATACTAATTGATTGCAAAAAGGTGGCCGGCTCCCGGACTACCTACTAGGTGTTAAAGTACACTTTTGCATTAATTTGCTTACGTCATCACCAAAGTATGCGTAACATCACTTTGATTTATAATTCTCTAATTAACTGCAGACCAGGTTAAGTAAGTATTCTCGGCATTCAGCTACAAATAGTTTAAATCGTGTAAGCATGTACGTATGTAGGTACTGATCGTATATATAAAATCCAATCACATCCTTTTTTCACTTCAGTAAACTACATCAAGTTGACATTTCCACTCTCGCATTCAGAACATCTCAAGATAAGTTTTGTTTTAGGAATTTGAAACATCTTAATTCTCGCACCTGAAATGTTACAACGTTGTACGACCTAGACGACAAAACTAATTATATTAAATAGTCGTTCAAATGACATAGGAATAGGATATATCAATACAGAGTCATGAAATATCGACAGTTACCCAATAGTACAAAATAAGAAACTATACAAGGTTCGCGCATAATTTAAACACGGAAGGTATTGAAAATGTCAATCAACCTGTTACAACTTTATTAACTATTTAAAGCACATATGGACGCTTTCCGATCTTGTAAATTACTAAAATTGAAGCGAATGAAATTTACACGGAGGTTGTAAAAATGGTAGATAGACTGACAGTTTTCGGAAAACTACCCCTTCCTTATTTATACCTATATAAAATTGTGCACTTCACCACGTTTTACTTCTCGTGGCAGGTAGTAAAGTTGCATCAGTAAGCGTTTGATTTTCCAGTCTAGGAGTAATTAAAACTTCTTTGTGCTGGGATTTTGTTTAAACACATTTTTAGATGCAAAAGCGTACTTTGGACAGCCTTAATTTAGTAAGCAAAACATACACATAATATTATGTATCCAACCCACAGACTACTATATTAATCCAACAAGAGGAGTTTTATTCTGGAAGATTTTAAAATAACAAATGGTCGACTTTATGCATTTTTATACTTTTATTGTAAGAAAAAGCAGGAAAATAAAAATCTGATGGTTTTTTTGGTTGATTTGGTTTTTTCACTGATTAAATTAATTAAAAACAGCATATCCTTGTGTCAATTAAAAATTCAAAATTAACAAATTTTTTGAGAATTAACAAAATGTACACTCGGTTTGAAAAAAATCGAGGCAAACTTTTTGAAGGGATCTTAAGTTTTAGTGGCGTGAGTAAGGTTCCAGTGCAAAAATCGCTACAGGTGGTGTACCCAAACATGGCAGATATAAAACTTGTAATAGAGACCAATGACGTGAAATTTAGCTATTATTTCCAAGTAAACCAAATAAGTATCATTTTCTTACGCAAAATTACATTCAATTTTATTTAAAAGAATTTAACCCTTATTCGCGCCAAGGGGGGCCTAGAAGTCGGATAAATAAATAAAACTTGAATATTTCTATTAAAAAATACAATTTGACTTAACGGTTTCTAGAATTCCTCATTGTTCATTACAATCATTACTTATTGAAATCATGCAGTTTGTTCTCCTAATATTAATTTTGTCGACTAATTTCAATTAGGTATATTAATTATATTAACGGAACTTTACAATCTTAACAAAAATATCATTGCTTTTATTTATCTAATGACGGATCAACATAATTACACAGTTAAGTTACAATAAAAAAAACTTGCGTAATATAAACTTTGTTATTTTAAATGGAATACCCTGTATATTATTATGTAGGTCGATAAAGCTTTTCAATCTATCCAATTGTTTTCAAAGTGTTTTCTAAAACCAGTAGTTTTTACTGGTGTTCCATTTAAAATAACAAAGCTTTTCCTAATCGAAATTTACAAAACTTTACGAGATATTTCAAACACCCTGTATAATTAAATCGATAAATATTTGTATATTCACTAAGCAACAACCTTTACTAATTTGTGTACTAAAAATTGACTCAAAATTTTAAAACTGAACGGGTTTAAGAATTTTTTAATCAGACCATGTTTTTTCAAAAAAATCGTGAAACTTGAGAAAAAAACATAAATATGGACATTATAGAAAATGTTTAAGGAATTTATTTTTTCCCTTTTCATAATTTCACCGCATGGTTTTCAGTTACAGGTTTTATACCTGCTGTGTTGGGTTCACCACTCGTAGCGTTCTTGCACTGGAAGCTCACACCAGTGTTTGCCTCGATTTTTTTCAAATCGAGTGAACTATTGTTTGCGTCTGTGCGCCTGAACTCACTTCTGCGGTTTTCAACCACTCGAGAGAATTACGTTAGAGAGCTGAGCTGAAACAGTAGATGGTCAGTACCATTAATTATTTCTGATGAACTGTTTTCACAAGTGAAACTTTAGTAAAATTTTCATTTACTTAAATAAGTATATGATTGCACACAGTATTTCCATATTTTGGCTCAACATTTTGTCCGCCATATTGTAAAACTTTTCTAATTTTACTACGTTAGTTTTGTAGTTTTGTCGTCAGTGATTTTTAAAATTTTAGGGATAGCGATATTTATATTTCTTTTCTATGGGAAAATAACCTATTCTATTATCGCGGTGGGACATAAATAAATTTTATGGGAGTCCTTTTGGTAATGTTTGAATTTTTAAAACCATCGCCACTTTATCACTTTGTATAACGTAGTTAATAAAAATGCCATTTTTATTATCAAATCTTCTCTTTATTGTTGCAAAAAATCACTTTTTGTCATTACTCTGAAACGGAACTTAAGGCAAAATTTGCTATTACTTCCTTCATTAAAGCTGGTTGTTGTGTGGTACTTACACAACAAGGATCGAAATCTCTGCTTTGTATTATTTTGTTTTCTTTTGGTAAATGTACCCGAAAAGCATCATTTTTGTTACAATTGCCCAGAAATTTCTAAAACTCTCCTCTTGCCTCATTTTTGACGTTGATGTTTAGTTATATGAGATTTAACCATCCATTGATATGTTTAATTCAGGGTGTTTATCTTGCTTTCCTCACCATTTGGTGGCGATGTGATGGGTCAGGTTCTGTTGAAGGTAAGAAGTGCCGTATTTACTGGAATGCAAAGCTTCATATTTAACACGCACACCCTTTTCGGTTTTCTTGTCGTTAAACCACAAACCCTTATTTAATACTACACCAACATCAATGTTTGGAACACAGCACGTGTTAGATATTGTTAATTTCTGAAACGTCTCCATTTATCACCTTTACGTTCATGTGATTTACAGGATTTGGGTTTCCTACTGTATGAAACTGTACTTTCCCTCGGGATGTTAGTGGATGGAATTGAACAAAATCTTAAATGAAACATCTTATTTAATCGATGAAATATGTGAGTCGCTAACCTATTTACCATGAATGTTGGCATAAAACACTTGAAGGCTTCCAAGGAGCTTGTCTCTTTGGGGGCCAAAATTGTGGTATAAACCGCTGGTACAACTAAATTATCCCGCGTAAAACTATTAAGCGCAACTCTGATTTAATCCTTTCGAAAATGTAGTTTTTTCCGCCGCCAATTTGTCCTTTTTCAACATAAACCATGGTCAATACATGATCATTTTAAAAATCAAACAAAATAATTCAATAATTGCATGAAAAGTGACTACATAGTCTAAAAAAAACTTCGAGGTTGTAATATCAAAATATAATTACAGGGTGAGATAAAAAATATATCGGCTCTTTAGTCTACACAGGTTTCAACCGTAACAAGGAGTTCTCACTTGTTAATATTTTAACTTCTTTGTTAGGGTTGGAGAAATTACCTTTCAACTGAGAAATGTAAATGCCCTAATGTTCTTTTCCGACGTCTTCCAAAGAGTAAAAAATTCCTCCTGTTCCTAGCTTCTAAGCCCGCTGCATGGATTAGTTTCGAACTTTAGTACCTTCACAACTTCTGTGCCCCCAAAGGAGTGGCTTTCAACGGAGCCCTCCCTCTTTGACCTTGGGATCCCTTCTACGAAACATCTGCTTCCTCCTTGCGTTGTACGGCTACAATGGCGTAAAAAGTTAAACACGAAGTCTGTATTTAAAAATAAATGTAATATTGCATCGTTGCCACTGACAAAAGCAGCAGCACGACAACATTCGTTCCGAACCTACCACCAGGTTCAGCAGTAGTGTGGAGTTGGAAAAAATACAGAGCAGTGGGGATGGAAAAAAAAGCAAGAATGGACCAATTCCTGTCACCACACTCGAGCCTCCAGCTCCAGAAAACTTGCTAAAACAGACAGTGATGAAGAGGAGATAGTTCTTCAGCGAACCTTCCATGAAATCGAGGAAGGAGGTGATGAAATCGAAGAACAGAATCCCATCGCGGATATCTTGGAAGAAATTCCTCTCCGTGAGGTTTTTCTCAGTTCTGAAGACCAAGAACTCGCAAAACCTGGTCCTTCAGGGATTGAGAAGAGAAGGAGAATGTGCTAAATTTAGTCAACAGTGCATCACAAGTGAATTGGGCCTACTGGGGATACCAGTAAAAAAAACACGCCAGGAACTCTACGTCATGGTGGTGTGGAAATGAGTTTTTTGACAAATACGCGTGTTGGACTCGACTTTGCGGCACTCGTACGCCGAAACTATTCATTTCACAAAAAAAGGTTGAAACATAAATTATAGTTTATTTTATTGCATATCTAACTATTTTCACCGTATAGTGAGTCGGAAAGGATGTATCGTCGAAAAACTGTTTTGGGGCGCCATTTTTCCAATATGGCGGCAGTTTCCGGAAAAAAAATTGTCAGCAAAGGTACTACTCCCTGTACTAATGAGATGTTCTAAAACACGTATTAATGGAAATTACGTATCATCATAGAGCATAGTTCTATGGTATCATGGAGCACCACTTTTAGTTTAACTCAATTTTTTAGTCAAGTTTAAGTTTCCAGTTTCGTTCAGAAGGTAAATTACAAAAAGACTGTTATAAGTTACACAAGGATTTCTTCTTTACCCACTCCTTCATCTCCTTTACACATTTGATTCAATCTGTAACTATGACGTTCATAATACCGACGCGCAACCCTACTCTCGATGCTTAAACAAAAAAAATTGTTTTCCTCTTTCAACTCCTCTACGTATCTACTAATTTAATTACATCGCATTTATGAGCTAAATTGCTCCACCGTTTGATGTAAGACCATATAGTACTCACATCCACCTTAAAAGAATGTCGAAATGTTAAAAATGTTCCATGATAAAGAACTTTATCCATCAAATAAATAAAGCCGGTGAAGTAATAAGGGCATCTTCTGAACTTGGAAAGTTGATGTTATCGTAGTTGAATCTAGAACTTAGAGGTAAACGCAAACGTGAAAAACATTAACAAAGAAAAATTACAGTCAACATCTGCACTAAACCCAATTAATTTATATGTTTCTTGCAGTGAATTTTTTCGTAGAATCTCGTAGAAATTCTTAGTAATTTATAGAATGTACGGTGCCATTTTATTTTCTACGACCATTTTAAAATTTTATGATACGTCGCGTCGCGTTGCCGCCACTTGTAATAGTTTGGTTGTATTGCATTTTATTATGCAAACCTGTCTCTTCGATTCTACGAAATTTTGTGTTATATTAAGGTAAAATGCCGCCGCCGATAAAAAATGGTCCTTTATTAGTTTGGCGTCGTCCATTCTAAAAGACATCAACAGAAATGTACTAAAAATAGATTTTAATCAATCCCTATGGATAGTTCGGTTATTTGTCGTCCATTGTGCTATACAATTACATTGAATCCACAACAAATCACATTTCTTAGGTTACAAAAGCCGTTGAAGGGTAAAATATGTTACCGATGTTAGAATTCTATCCTACAAACCGTAGAACTGATTTATTGAATTTATTGTTTGTTTGCCACATTGAATTTCTACAAAATGATACGTGTACTTATACAATTCTGTGATAAAATTGCGAAACGTAAAACGTAATACAAATATAAAGTGGACCTTTCGGTACATTGTCCTGCTTTGTTTTAAGTTTATTGTTTTCATATTGCCGTGAAGTTTTGTACCTAAATTTCACTTCAATCGATTGTTTACAGAAATTACAAATGAACACAGTCAGCTTGACTTCATAAAACGATAAAAGCGACATCTGTTTAGATGGTGTAGAAACACAATCGAGAGTGTCGAGACAGTTTGGAAATATACTGTACTGTTATCGCTCTCCAATTTCTTTCAGTTTTATCTCTGAATTTTCTTTGTGATATCCAGGATAGATTTCAAGTAGATACTAAGCGACAAGAAAAGTGTGCGGTATTTACAGCTTAATACAAATTTTGAAATTCTGAAAATACTTATCTTATATTCGAGGAAAAACGTTTTTTTTTACAGTAGTGCGTTTATTATTCTTAGTTCTCGTCCTTGTTTTACTTCATAGCACCATCTGGGCCGACCGCCTTAATATGCTCACTTTTTTTAATTTAACCCCTTTATTTACAATCTGTACTAATTATAATTAGTACAGATTGTAAATAAACATTATAAGCAATGAGCAAACACATGCAATGGACATGCAGGGCCAGGCTCCAGTAAGCCCCCTAGTAATACACTATTCTTTACTGTTGGCGTATGATTTGTATTTAAGGTACTTTAAGTAAAGGGTGCTAATTTTCGCGACCCGAAGAATTGCCCTAAGCCCAAGCCCAAGAATTATTATTTTTACCCCAAGAATTATTTTTTCGACCCCAGCCTTTCAATTATTTTGGCCCCAAGATTTCTGATCCCAAGAATTATTATATTAGCCTCCAAAATTATTATTTTAACTCACAGAATCATTGTTTTGGCCCCAAGATTTTGTTCATTTTACCCCATGATTTTATTCATTGTATTCAATTGAAAAAAAAAATACTACACCTACCTCTAACCTAAGCGCCTGAGTGGCAATATACGTTTAGGGTGATTTTTTTTTTAGTTTCAAATACTTCTATAAAATAAGTAGGTAAATAAATAAAATCTTGGGGTAAAATAAAAAAATCTTGGGGTGAAATGAATAAAACCTTGGGGTAAAATGAATAAAATCATGGGGTAAAATGAATAAAATCTTGGGACCAAAAGAATAATTATGTGGGCTAAATTAACAATTTTGGGGGCTAATATAATAATTCTTTGGGACGAAAATAATTAAAAAGCTAAGGTAGAAAAAATAATTCTTGGGGTAAAAATAATCATTCTTGGGGTGAGAATGACAATTCCTAGGATGTACAAAATAATATCTCTTAAGTAATTAACTAGCTTATAACTAATGGAATGACACTGGAATAGCTTAATGTTCAAGAATTGTCTTGGAAGAATAAAAAGCGTCATGGTCATATTCACATTCTGAGTAACGGAGGGATTGAAAAAAATCTACAAATATCTTTGGTGGCGAAGTCATGGGCGTACACCAAGCGACAAATCATGGAATACAAATGGGTTACTAAACCATGAGCGTACGCTACAAGTTAAACCATAACTAAAATTAATATGGGTTTGATATTATAAACATACTTCACCGGAACATCCTTGATTAATTTTGGAGTTCACACAATTCCTCCTGAAATCCCAGCTAAAGGATTCAGCATCTTGAACAAAATTGTAAGTAAAGATAGTCAAAAAATGGCAATAAACGTTCACTACCAAATGAAGAGCGACCTATCTAGTGATTAGCGCCTGAAAGCAAAAGAAATATGAATGGTAATATCAGCAAAGAAATTAATTTTGAACACAACGGATGTTATTTGAAACATTATTTTATTTATTTTATTATTCCATAGTACAAAAAAAAATAAAAATCCCATGGGTTAATCCCTCTAAAGTTAAGAGGAATAAAAACTAGTGTTACTCAAAATAGGTTTTCTTACTGTGACCCGAAAAAGGAGTTGATTAAAATAACCAAGATATTTAAAGCACCATGTAGGTCTTACATTTATGGAACGTGACTGAAGTTATCAAATCTCAGAAACTAGGAAAACCAACCACTCCGTGTTCACGAAATTTGTAGTAAGTCAACTCGTCATTGAAGATATTTGCGGAGGATACTGCAATTTGCGTGCATAACATCGAGGCAACAGGGTAATGACAAAGAACTGTTGTCGACGTACAGCGTTGAACCATGACGTAGAATTCAAATGAAACGATATCAATTCGAAGCACAATCATTTTACCAACAAAGGCATCGAGAGAAGACAGTATAATGTGTGTCAATTCGAACGTACCACCCTGAATATGCAAAAATAGGTCGAGTTTATTTTTAAGGGGAATATTTCGTAGGTCTGTTTTTGATTAAATTTATATCAACTCTAGAGGGGTTGAAAAGAAGCCCTAAAATCTATATGGGAGGAGTGGGTTGAATGATATACCTTTTCAAAGATCGTTGAATTACCATTTCAAAAATACCACATTGGTAACCAAATAAGAAATTGGTAAGCGCTTTATTCAATTAAATTTTTGAGATATTGTCTGTTAGGTATTTCCAAAACAGTGATAATTTGTCCTCAAACTCTTGTGTAACGTTTTAACAAACTTTTACCTGGATTTCTCCACAGGTAGCTATCGTATCAAATCTTCCAAATTTTGTAAAGAACCAATTTTAAATGCCCTTGTAAGAGGATATCTAGTGGCGTTGAGTCCGGTGATAGTTGGCTTGCTTCTTTTCGACCAATCTATCTGCCAAGAAGTTTGTGTTTTAGTTACTGTCAAACTGGAAGAAAATAATGTGGTGGAACGCCATCTTGTTGGAAGAGAATAAGATTTTTCAGAATTATGTAACCAACCGCATCAATTTGATTTCCCACATTAGCTGATGGGTCTATTATTATAAATTTTCGCGAATGAATCAAGGTTCAATAACAGAATATCCAAGAATGCCAACCGAAACGTTCACTTTCTCTGGATGCTGTGTATTACATTCTCCAAGTTGCAGATTTTCATTGCTTAAAGTAACGGAAATGTAATACAACAATTTCCAAATACCATCCCTGTGGAACATTCTAAATTACAAATTACTTAGCAATTTTGATGTAATTGGAGACAGGTATGGGAAAAATCTTGAATCGCTTAAAAAAAAGCGTAAAGTGATTCAAACTATTCGAGTTTATTTAGTGAAGACACTATAGACACAAATAAAACAATTATAGTCGGTTTATTCTAAAATTACTATGGATAGGGAACTCCTTAAAATTGCTGTAGCCAATGATAAAATGGGTTTCACTTGCAAATAAAAGAATAAATGTCATATACAAAACGTTTCAAGCGAAAATAGTACATATGACTACAGCATTATGATGGAATTTCCTTTACACTCCCTGATTACCTGCAATTCTATTGTATTCCTAAACCCTGACAGAATAAAGCAGAAGTTCTACAACATTTTTTTAAATTAACGTTATTCCATAAACGTATTATGTCTTGAAATACGAAAAAAATGTAGAACTTCTGGTTTATTCGGTTTGGGTTTAGGAATTGAATGAACATGCAGGTAAAAAAGTGAGACACAATTTACCATTGGCTACAGCAATTTGAAGGCGTTTCTTGTCCGTAGTAATTTAAAAATAAACCGACTATATGCAAAATATGGAGAAACTGTTGTTTGAGTGGTGAGGTCTCATTATCAATACTGAATGTAAATAAGGTCCATATTCGGCAGCTTCATGTTGGTAGATACAGGAATATCAATAGAATAATTCTACTATAGTTTACAAACTTTAAGGTAATAAACCATAAAAAAATCAGTAACGTGAAACTCGCGTGAAGTCTGATTATTACAGCTTTTGAAATTAGTTTCTGTTCGTCCTCTCCACCCCCTCCCTCGCCAACGTTTCTTTTTGTGAATAAAAAAGACATAACACAAAAAAGTTTAATTACTACTTTTATTAAGTCTGTGGACGTATAGACCAAAAGCTTGTTAGCATTCATAGCAGTGTATATGACGAAAAGAACTCAATTTACAGCATCCGCAAAAATTGCGGACACTCATAGAACTACAATGAGATTAACTCGTTACCATCTCATAACTGGGGGAAGCTTTCGAAATTTATATGAATTTATTCAAGGGGACGAATACCTACTATAAATAACAATATTGAATTTTGTTTTCTAAATTTAATTTAAAAAGTTAGACGATATTGAATGTCATTTCAAGCATGTACAAATCTAATTCAGTAGAAGATATTCTGAAATTTTGTCGAAGGATGTTCGTATTATATAAAAATATATACATACTGTCGGATGTATTTGTATTCAGATTCAGTATTTTGTAATAAAACGTGCTATCGATACATAACACACACGATACTACGAGTTTTTGATGTTTGGTAACTGTCATGCGCCATGCTAATTGTCGCATTGAGTGTAATTTATTCTTATTTGTCTCTTTCATTCCTTCCATCTCAAATCAATACCTAAATGTTAATCTAACGGTAAATTTAAAAATTGTGAGATATGATAACGCTAGATTTTACATGAGACAATTCATAGAAATAATCCTATTGTCCCCAATTTCGGGAAAAAGTCCGAATCGAAACTTTATTTAAGAAACTTTACAAAGAAAGTAGTCCATATTAATCGATCCAGAAGGCGTATCTTACAGCATTTTTGGTAATGTAAGGGAGGAATACTCAAATACTATTTTAAAGTAGTGCTCTGTAATATCTCCCTTTCTTGTATTTTAATGTTCAAGAATTGTCATGGAAGAATAAAAAGCGTCATGGTCATATTCACATTCTGAGTAACGGAGCGATTGAAAAAAATCTACAAATATCTTTCATGGCGAAGTCATGGGCGTACACCAAGCTACAAATCACTCGTTTCGTTATTCATTTTACTTACAGGTTGATGGCATTCCAGAGCGAGATTTTCAAACGAATTTTATATGCCAAAAGGTTTCAGTTCGAAATAGGTGTTTAGTAATTTAACTGTGTGGCACAAATCTTCATCTTGTTCAAAGATGTAACCACCGAAACCGTCCAAAGACAGTCCTCGTCTATAAAGCACAAATTATCTATTCCTTGCGCCGTGGTGGAACATTTAGCTTTTTTCAAGAGCTCTTACTTCGTTCTTGTAATTCGACCACGATACCTCAGATATCTCAAAACAAGCCTGCTCTGACCAAATAATTTTATCTAACACAGATTATTTCATTTTCGAATTTTTGACCCACTGAAAACGATTCCGTGTTTGTATTCCTTAGCCCAAAATATCAAAGCTCTGTATTGAATGAAAGCGAAATCAATGGACGAATTCCTTTCTTATCAATCGTATGTAAACAAATTACAATGTGTAAGTTCTTCGCGTTTAAAGATTCCAGTTCAAAATATGGATTAACTATATGGAATAACTTCTTCAAGTGATCACCTTTTCATGTAAGTGACAATGGTAATTGAGTTGATGGTGTCCTCTGGGTAACTTTCTTCGTAATAAGTCTTGAGCCGTGCACCATCAGTTCAAAGTATCTGGTGTTACTCCGGTTTCGAGTGTTCTGGTAATCCTCGTTTGTACTGTTTGAGTACGTGTGGCGTAATTCCCTTGGCCTTCAGCCTGTTTATCGTTTCTAAATTCGCATGTTAGTGATAGTATTTCATATTTACTATGCACATCAGTACCATCAATAGGGTACCAACGAAGAAATGTTTACGGTTGTGTAATGGTATAGCGTTATATACGTATAGGTTTTTCACATACCAACCTAAGTTTCGTTACGCCTCAGCTTCACAAACCTTTAACAACGCTTCTTTGCTATTTATTTTTCTGCACAGTATCCAAGAAGTGTGCTCCTTTTTTTGCTGTAATTTGTTTTAGCACTGCATAGCAATGGCCTCTGTTTCTATTTATTTGCTATACTTTACCTAAAATCTTTGTTTGTTTGTATATAACACGTCAATGTGAACTCTCCTTCATTATCTATATCCTTAAGTTCAGTGAGCAAAAGTAAATGCTGTTTACATGTACATGTACAGCCACCAGCTAGTCGAAACGTCGGCCATCTAAATGATGTCTCATTAAGTCTACTACTGATCAACTCCGTGAGAAGGTCTTCACTATTTGAGGAGAAATCACTTTAGTCGATTAACCTTAAGTTTGCCTGTTGCCCAAAAACCTTAGCAACTTTTGGATACTAATTATCGTAATAATGTGTGTGTTGGCATGCTCAAAAATTCAAGAATTGAAAATCAAAAATTGTTGATTCTGTACTCGTGTTTTAAGATCAGTTTAAGGCAACACTACAAAATTCGAAAGTTTATGAGTATTTGTCATGAGAAATCTAAACATTTACCCACTAAATTGCGTTATCTAAAAAAATCCCAATGAATAAAAACTTATCTTATTTGATTCATTACAGCTAAAACAAGGGAACCTAATTTGAATATGGCCCAACTATAACAGATAATAATTACTACTTACTTCACAGCATTTTGAGTAAAGAAATTAAACGGTACAGGTGTCATGTCCATCTGCAACGTAGTTGTGTATCCATGATTCTTTTATCCACAGTTCTAATCTAGCCAAAAATGTTTCAAAATTTCTTATGACTTACATTTCGCCGAACCGGTGAAGCTATTACGAATGGAAAACAACAACCTTCTGCATCACTGTAATTATGGACTGGTATTTGTGAGTTTTCCTGTGATCGTAAAATCTGCACTTTCTCCTCTTATCTACTCAACATACAGTAGGAGCAGGGCGTCTTCACGGAGGGTGATCGTTGGTAAAAATTCCGAAGGTGATGAAAAGACGACTGGTGCAGGAAACGGATACCAAGATCTCCAGCAACCAATTCGGCTTCACTAAAGGGACGTTGAGGGTGGATGCGCCGCATTAGGTAGTGGGTAAAATAGAAACGAAGCGGGGAATATGACGGATTAGAGGGGTGTATCCAAAGCCAAGTCTCGAAGAAGGGTGATTCTTTGACAAGGAAACGAATGTAGTGTTCTCCAGTTTAAAGCTTTTCTCATCAATTTGTCATAGTGGTTTTCCTGACAATGGTGCAGGTCATCTTCACTTTCTTCCTTTAGTTTATAGATTGACTTTTTCAAAATCCTTCTATACGTTACACACAAACCCATTTCCACTGTCAGAATCTACAAAATCGTTCAGTAAAGTGTAACAGAACTATTTCCATTTAGGCTGTAAGATGCAACCTCTTGGAACGCACATATTAAAGATCGAGGTGGGCGATGAGCCAATTTGGAGGTCATATTCGGAACCAGCGACCTTGAAAACCCCCGTGAATCCGAATTGAGTCGATTCTAGAAGTTTATAACGACGTTATGAATTTTTCTATGAAAATGCATTTTTCAGGACGCATTTTCCACTGCACAAATGCAATTTCGAAAGAAAACATGATCAAAAGTAGTACAAAGTTTCCTATTGAATTTAGGAAACGAATGCAAAGAAACCCATCTCAATCCGTCTTACTACAAACAGTTGGTAGGTTTTGGCTTATTTTAGTGCTTTATTTCCTCGCCTATAGTTTAAGAACTGCTAACAGCTCCAAATTATGCGCCTACGCGCGATCCTCCGTTACTGTTTTAAGAGGGGGGGGGGGTGAACGTTAACGCCCCCCCCCCCCCCCACACACACTTTCGAATTAACATTCCTGCTAAGGGGATCGAGCTCAAAATTTTATTCTTGCAGATTTTTAAAGGTCATAAATAGCTTCTAATTCAGAGCAATAATTTTTTGAATTCTCTCGTGGTGGGGGGGCCAGCTGAACGGGGGTTTGTTTTCATTACTAGATGAATAAAAAAAGGAACCCCATTACTTCGACTTACATCAATACAGAAATTACAGTAATGCAATTTTTGTCACCTAACGGATACGTATTTTCTTGTCCCAACATTTTACCGAAATACCTACCTATAATTTTGTCGTATGTCAAGCGTGGAACTAACCTTCATGTAGTTGCAAACATATTCATAACACAATCATAAATTATATAACAAAGTTTGTGATTGAATGTAAGGGAAACTAACAAGTCCGAGTACGTCCATGCTTCAGTTACCGTTAAAGTTTGCATCCGCTCTAACGTTTACAACGCTGTTTGGGAATTGACCAAATTATTTGTGTATGCTACCTTTATAATATTAAAACGATGTATTTTCACTTAATATTTCCCATTCGTCGAAATGTGCTGCAATATAAAGCTGAAATATTGATTTTGATATTTGTCAGTGGAAAACTCAACGTTTCCGCCGGTCCCAATTAGAAATTCCAACCTCGTAATCCTAATTGATAGGCAACATACATAGTGCGGTTGGTTACATTGTAGAATTTAGTAAATTTTGATATTGTATACATAAAGTAGGTACTTGTGAACGTATGAGATGATTGAATATAATTTCTGTAAATGTAGGTATGTGAAACTTTTTAAATAAATATGAACAATTCACATTACACATCCCCATTGTCGTGGCAAAAATGGTTGTTATTACTTTACCGCTATTTCCCAAACGAGGATGCAAATATTTTATGTTCAGTGTTCAATATGTTAACATAAAGAGACTAAGCGGTGTTTTACTGTCGTGCACATCAAATTACATAGAAAAATTCAACTCCATTGACCATTGTTGGATATGAAAACGATTTTTAACAGTTTTTTTCTTAACTACAGCCAAACATTATAGGTTCGTCCAAATACAAAATAACAGGTTCAGTACTTACAAATTTTTGCGTCACAATTATGGAACACGACAATGAAGTTGTCCGTGGACAAAAAAACCTGTGAAACCGTGCTTTCACCAAGACCACCACGACTTATACTACTATCAATGGTAGACGTTAAAAGCACTTTTGGGATCATGTGATGCCAACATTCATTGGGCCAAAATCACCTCATCGCGCGGTGTACGATTTTTCGTGTAGTGCCACTTTAGAAGCTTAATCAAAAACGATCCACGAATTGAAAACGTGGATTTGCTGCGATTACCATGGAAGTGTTGCAAAATTTTATTTCAGCAATGCACTGTTTTTATTTATAGAATTTTTTGTTTTGAGTGTTTAATTTACTTCTTAGTTTTAATAATACATTGTTGTTCCCTTCTGCATAAGAATCGTAAGAGTAATTTGTTAGATTTATTATTTAAGGCTCCTAAGGAGAGCTCTGCAATTCATATTGCTAAAACGGTCATAAAATGGCCATTTTGGACGTAATCATCTAACAAAAATTAAAAAAACGATGTATAGGTCAAATTCTCTGTAGCGTAGTGATCAATTAATGTAAATCTTCTGGTTTCAAATTAAATATTTAAGTTACAATCTTGGTCGAAAGTTGCGTAAATGTGGTACCTCTCCTTCAGAACTTTCGACCAAGATTGTAACTTAAATATTTAATTTGAAACCAGAAGATTTACATTAATTGATCACTACGCTACAGAGAATTTAACCTATGCATCGTTTACTTAATTTTTGTTATATGTTTACGTCCAAAATGGCCATTTTACCAATATGAACTACAGAGCTCTCCTTAGGAGTCTTCATACTATAGCTGCATACGATGTTTCGATTAGTTTTAATTTTTTTATTTTAACAATTCTTGTTTTCTGTAATTCAATATGTTAATTACTGTTTTTTTTCCAGGTAAGTCGCCCATAGTATATAAAAAATAGAAGTAACTACATTTTCGCGATAAGAATGTAAGTACATTTTCTCTTTTCCGTTCAATTTTATTTATATGATAACAAACATAGTTACTGGCTGAACCACATTTAATAACCGTTTTCATTAATTTGTAAAAATGAAAACAAACAATAGTTATAACTTACTGAAGGACAAATTCAACGTAACTGCGCTTCTACATAACCTTCACGTCACTTGCGGAAAAGCTTAAAGAACCATTTTTAACACTATGTCTAACGATTTGATCGTGAAGTATTTGGCATGGCTACTAATAGGATAATGCTGTGTATGGTTTTTGGGAATCACGCAAATTTCGTTATTCCGTTTATTCCTGTGCCAATACTTTTGCTTATTCCTGAAAATAATTTAGCAATCTAAAGGATGAAAGATAGGTGTTGTTAATCGGTTACTTATATCAAAACAAATAGCCAATAAATGGGAAAAATACTAAAGTTTGATAACCAAACACTTACACGTAGTGCTTACAATACCGGAAGAAATTTTAAACATTTTAAATAAATTCAAAGTTCAAAATTCCAAATTCAAAGTATTCAAGTTATTCAAAGATGTAAATATAAAGTGTAAATTAAATAAATCTACATTAAATTCCAAAATTTCGTATTCAAAATAGAAATTTGAAATAAAAAATTGAAACTCAAAATATTAATGCTAATGAATCCTAAATTATTATAATTGTAAAATTCGAATTTCAAAATTCGAAACGCAAAATATTACTGCTACTTAAAGTTAAAAAGTTTAAATTAAATTCAATATTAAAATTGGAAATAATAAACTCCCAATTATAATTTTGTAAATTCATAGTTCAAAAACTTAAAATGTAATAAACAAAAATTGGTAGTGCCACTTAAAAAATCAAGTGACCGTTTATAGAAATTTTGCCAATTGACTTATCGAACACAAAAGCATTTCGAATTTGACCGTCCGGTTTACGATAGTACATTTCATGTTTTAGTAATATCGCATCGTCACGGCCTTTGTGATCTCTGCGATTTTCAATTTTTTTGACACATGCGGCCAAACGATTCGTTTTAAGTAAAGTCGCACTAGAATTGACCAAGGAATATATAGGGGGTTCCATTAAAAAAATGCAAGTTTGATATAAATCATCCTGCATAAACTTTGCGATTCAACCACCCTGTATACATACAATATTTTGCACTATAAATAAATATTAAGGAATCCAAAATATTTTCTACTAAAATAAAATAAAACTAATACCGAAGTACCGGTATTTACATATGAATACCGGTTATAAATACTGCATCAATTTTCTCCAGGATCCCGGTTTTCGAAATCCCGGAATTCCGGTATTGTTACACGTACCAAAAGTCCTTGGCCGAATTTTACACTCTCACCTAATAAAATTGTCATCGCACGTTAATCTTTTTTGTAATTTTCCTAATGTAGTCAATCGTAACGTGCGAAATAATTTGAGTAAGTATTGAAATTGTTCGTTCCTATTGGTTCGCGCTTTATGACACAACCAAAGTGTACAAATTTGCAGTGCAAGGTGAGCGAATGCCATAAATAGTCGGAAAAGACGTACACTTTTCTCTTTATTATACGGCAAGTAAGGATTTCTCCACATTGACTCTGTAAAATGAATATGAAACGAAACACTTTACTTTTCCGGAAAATTTAAATAGATCGTCTGCACTCTAGGCGCTTTGAATGCATTTATAAGATGAGTCTGCAATTGATTTGTGTTCAACCACGAGAAAGAAAGGAAATTTCATTCAATTTGAATTTATAACTGCAACGGAAGAGGAAAATTGTTTTAACTAATGTTCAATTTCATGTATGTAATTTAAACGCGATTTATCAATCCATGCACTCATAAAATTCAAGCGATTTTGAATATTCAAAACATTTTCGTATTAATTCAGTTTGGCACACCAACCGATCTAATTGATACTTGTATGACTATATCGAAAACTATACAGTGTGTCCCAGTTGAATCTGACACATTTTAAACGTGATTATATTGGCGATATTGAAACTAATGAGAGTGCACGCACTCACAAACATTCGCTTATCATCTTTGCTTGTAAAAGTTAAATTGCACATGTTGACATTTTTAAAAAGCTAAAGAACTCGGCTTTCGATTGGTGTAAAAATATACAGGGCGTTCTATTTAAATATGTCGAGTAATTTTTAGTTAAATATAGGCTATTTTTTCTATACTTAACTGGTAAATTTTTTTGATGTGATTGGGAAAAAATTTCGAAATTTGAAAATTGGTCGAAACCTCACATTTCTGTCTGTGGTCTGTGGTCATATAAATGTGTGGGTCTCTCTTCTCCCTTTGGGCATTAAAAATAGCCTCTTAACTCTTAACTCAAATACGTAGAGAGCTTAGCTCCCATTATTGATGCCTTTACAGTCGTTTGTGGCTCGGAACGTTCATAGTTTTTGAAAATACGTACGCGAGGGTATCATATAATAACAACTATATAATTTACACGAAGTTTTTTCAAATTAAATCAGGATTAGGTTTGTAAACCTGTTCTGCTCTATAAATTGATCGATGAACATATTATTTTCTTGCCTCCCAATACAACTTTTCCCCCAGTCGCCAAATGCCTCAATTCCATAGGATAAAAACTGTTTAGGCTGCGTGCGAAACCATCTATGCACAGTGATTTTTACTCCTTCATCATGCGGGAAATGCACGCTACCCAGATATTTCTTTAATGTTCAAAAAAGGTGGTATTCCACTTGGCTAGAGTTACTGTAAAAACGAAATTTTCAATTGTTTGTTGCATTATGTTGCCATCACAGAAACTAGCATGAGAATGTTGAAGAAATACACGTTTTTGATAATATCTACGGTGTTTTGTCCGTATTTCTGGTTTCAGTTCAAGAGACTTCAATAGGTATATAGGTATATATAGGTATATAGGTATATTAACTTTACGGTTTTCAATATAGGTAATCTTCAAAAATGGCGCCATGTTGTTTTAAAATACGATGCATTAAATGTTTGCACTCAGGTTGATAATGTTTTCATAAACTATAAAAACAATTACTAACTACTCTGTTCGGAAAAGCTTCCCCACCTTTTTCACATCCCTGAAGTGGAAAAAAGGAAGTGTGAAATCTTTTTTCTTAAATTCGTCTATCAATGCTTCCAAACCCATATTTCGCACACCTAATCAAATGTAAGGTACGCCACAACAACATCATAATTTGAACTATTACCCACATCAGTTTTTATAGTGACTTCTTCAAGTTTAATTCGCATGTTTTGATAAATCAGCTTTTGGTTTCTGGTGCGATTACACCATTCACTTGTACTTTAATAGTTATTTGTATGTCAAGGCCGCGAAAACACACTTTAACGTACGATGAGAAGAATCTCGAGTACGTTAAAGGTTGTGGCGGACAAGATATACACAACATTTTTTGGGCTACCAAATATGATTTCGCCGGGCAACCTGTTTTATTAGATTAAGACAAAATTTAAAATTTATATTAAAGTGGCTTTTACTTTAACGGCCGGTGCTATAGTAACGGCCGCGAAATCATATTTGGTTGCCCAAAAATTCCATTTTTTATTCAAAAACACTTTATAGGACCTATACAACTAACTCCATTTACCATTGTTTTATAAATTTCAGAACAGTTAAAGATCTGTTTCAATAATTTCTTGCATTAAACGTTATTCAAAATGAATCCTCCATTTTTAACTCTATCTCAGATGTATCTTTTGAAAAAAATCTTACAGTTCCCTTGATACATTTAGTTAATTAATGATATTTAGATAATTACATCAATTTAATTGTAGTTAATGATGCATGTAAAACTGATGGTAGCGAGTAATTAACTTCGGAAGGCTTCTAATTCAATTTACAGGTGAAGGAAAATTTTGTTTGGTACACTGTTATAAATTACATTATTAAGCTGTTATATTCGTATATTACCCTAATATAATTCGGCAATGTATAATAATTAATCCCATCGGATTTTAATAAACCACACTATTACCATCCAATGTGAATATTTAAATTCGCCCTTTAATGTAATTAAATAATTTTTCAGACAAACTGTCCTTTGGCCCTCACTATTTCCTGATTAAATTATTTTCTTCGCATTTTCACTCTCTGAATATGCATTCAGTTAAGCTCGATGATTGATTTTGTTCCTTTTGATATGTGACATATCTATTTCTAAAACAGCCTTGGAAAATAGCATTTTTTTTTAGAAAAATTAATAATGAAAGTTACATTTTCCTCTCTAAATATGAAAGTAAACGGTATTGCCAACACCATTTAGTTAACTAGGAAAACAAAATAATGTTTGATTACAGAAAATATTATACTTACATTAATGTTGTAAATGCAAATTTTATGAATATTTAGAAAACATTACGAGAAGAAAGTGTTTATTCAACTCTCGCTCATAAAAACACTAATTTTCTGTTCTTCTTTTTTAAACATAAAAATAAACATTTTCTGAAATTACTTTCTTTAGTAAAATTACTGAAGGGAGTCATATTTTCCTATTTATAGATGGAAGTAAACAGTATAATGAGGTAGTCCGGAATACATTAAGGAGTGGATCTAATAATTTAGTGGTAAAAATACACACAACCTTCCCCTTCAACGATGAATGTTATTTAATAAACGAAGTAATTAATAAGTTATGTAAATAGGCGACATGTTTCGGGATTATCCAATACCATTTTCAAGCCAGTTATAAAATTGTCTTAAGTAATAACAAGATTAAAGCTGTGGGGGAAACTAATCACATAAAATGATAATGTTGTTGCAGGTGGTGATAACATCCGCAGACACACTCTCACGAGTTAGTAGTATTACCACTGCAACATTACCTCCAATTAATTATGTGCAGCTTAGCAAGTTGCAAGAAAACGACCCGTGTAAAACTTTTGTCACACACTGACAAAAAGTTGAAATAGCAAAAAATTAATTATACGATAAAGGGGTTCTCAAAATGAGAAACCCGGTTAAGGAGCCACGGTTAAGGGGGATGAAATGGATAAAATATGAAACATTTCTCATATTTTATCCATTTCATCCCCCTTGAGAGCTTGAATTACTTTTGGATAATTTTCTGCAGTCTGGGGGTAACTCTCCAGTTCCTTTGCTCTTGTACCAGCAACCACAAAAACTGAAATTTGTCGCTGCCGTGGAGATATTCATCTTCATGAATTTTTTAGAATTGAGCCCACCAACCCAACTCACTTCCAAATTTCCTCAACTCAATCTTTGTAAATTTGTATCCATCTTGAGCTGACTTTGAAGATCTATTACTCATAAATTCACTGGCACTACCGGTAGGGGACACAGGACGAAACGGAACTTGCCCTTGCGATTTCAATATTTTCAAAATTTTACTCCTAAATGTAGTAAGACATGTTCTGGATAAAGCATTATTAATAACTTCATATTCAGGCCAAAGACTCGACTGTTTTAGCTACTTGGTCCTTTCAGAAATGCAAGCCACTCATTATCAGTGAAGTTCTCCACTTTCTTTCCGAAATACACAAATGTGTTGTCGCCACTTTTTAGAAGCAATCACGGTGGCGACTTTAATCTGTTTAATTTACTTATACATTGGTTGCCAAACAAAGTTTTTCTTATTACAAATGATAAATATAAATATATAGGTAATAATAAATTTATGATATCTTACTTATTTAGACAAATTAATAATTTTATACTTTCGTTACGATCGAAGATTAAATAATAAAATATTTAAGATCTCTATACAATAACGAACTGACTTTTTTATATTTTTTAATACAAATTTTTGTTGGCGTTTAGTTATATTCCTGAAGATTACCTGTAATTTAAGAATCGTAACGTATATTGTACACTGCAAAATAAAAAAATTCATTAAATCAATATTGCAAATTTGGATTTTTGTGTGTGTAGGTATTTCAATCACCTTTATGTTTACGACGTATCGCTTCATTCAGAATTGAGCGTGTTTATTTCAAAAGTTGCATACTCTCAATTATCGCTTCATTAAAACAACAGACATGTGCATTAAAACGTACGTTAATAAAAAAAGTTGTTAAACCTATGCAAAACAACAGAACCATAAAAACAAAAGATACACGTCGCTTTACCAATTAAAAAATGTAAATCGTTGTAATTTTATTTACCCATAAATTGCTCGCAGTTAAGCTCTTTGTTTAATCCGAATAAATAATTGTTGTATGTAAATTGCAGGCGTAAAATAATTGACTAAAAGTAATAAAATTACAGACATACATACGTAATAAAAATGTAACATGCAGGCGATTTGATTGATGATAGATTGAATTTTTTTTAACTTTATGTAACCCCTTCAGCCTAAACAATTTAACACCAACCGAACTGTTCCTGGTGAATAATTACGCTTACGCTCTGATTTCACACATTTCTCTCTATTATGTTTTGTTTATTAGCTACATTTATATTACTACAGCTCTGTTAAAGGTAGCATTTATGGCAATTATAATACAAATTAATTTTATGTGACAAACGAACTGTTTGTTGAAGTTCGTGTTAATTTAAATTGTAAAGTTTCACTTAACCGGTTTTCGTTATATAATACACGTTATAAATCTGTCTCACTTGCACGATTTCAATTAAAGCTAGCCTCAATCAGCTAAAACCTCAAAATGTGAACCTTCTCAATTCCTTAAAAGGCAAATCCTGCACAATGCTCTATCCAATCAGCGATATCCAGATATCCTTAATAGTCCTAGTAGCAAATTTGGTAAATGTTACCAAATTCGTTTAAAGAATAACTCGCAAATTTCAACCACGAAGTACCTTTATGTATGACTTTCTTGAAAAGGGGATGTGTCGTGAAGAAAAAAAGATTTTGTTGTTAACTAAAACTCTTCCCGTGTTTTCGAATGTTGTAGATACGAAGAATAGAAACTTCAATAGTCTCACATCTCCTCGACCATTTTGATTCTAGAATCATTTTCTTTTCTAATTTTATAAATTTTCACATAATGTAATTTAAGTACTTAGTTCTCTTTTAAATTACGAACAGAATTAGGTACTTTTTTAAATATTTTATTCAAATCCGTCGTTTTCGTAATTAATCAACGACACCAATCGCACACAGCCTCTTACTAATAGATGGCCCGATGAACTTCGTATGACTAATAATTGGCAGCTGTTAAGCTTGACAGTAATAACGTTGCGCTTCTGTGTACCGGGTGGCCAAATAAGCGAGGTAAGCGGCTGTATCTCAGGACCTGCTCATCTGACCACAATGGAATTTTTTTTATTATTATAAATGTGGCCATAAAAAAAGTCTGGAAATTATTTTCGAGTTCCTAAGATGGCCGGTAGGGGGCGTATTTGGTATAATAGTTCATAAAAGCTTAATTTTCTCGCTTAAAGTCTCAATGAAGTGGGTCTGAAAATATTGTCATGGTAATCTACGATCTTTTTTGAATAAAAAACCTTACATCAATTTTTTTGACAGCTGTGAAATGAAGTGGGGGGGGGGGGAGGTTTTACCCCGAAAAAGAAAAATGCTTGTAGTGTCAGTTTGGCTTGGCCGTTTTTACTGAAACAACTTTTGAATAAAAGAGCATTTTTGGAAGTATTTTTCTATAAAAATAAAACAACAATATATTTTTCCATTGTTCTGCGAGTTATAACTTACCCTATTTCTATAAATATCTCCAAAAAGTTAAATGAAATCATATATTTTTTCTTACGATAATATGTAGAGCACTGAAAACTAAAAAAAATAGTGAAAACCGCAAAACGATATTTAAACATTTAATTAATACCTTCGTTATAAATAGAGATATCGTTTTGCGGTTTTCACTATTTTTTTTAGTTTTTAGTGCTCTACTTATTATCGTAAGAAAAAACGTATGATTTCATTTAACTTTTTAGAGATATTTATAGAAATAGGGTAAGTTATAAATCAATGCCCTCTCGCAGAACAATGGAAAAATATATTGTTGTTTTATTTTTATAGAAAAATACTTCCAAAAATGCTCTTTTATTCAAAAGTTGTTTCAGTAAAATAGGCCAAGCCAAACTGACACTACAAGCATTTTTCTTTTTCGGGGTAAAACCTTCCCCCACCACTTTATTTCACAGCTGTCAAAAAAATTGATGTAAGGTTTTTTATTCAAAAATGATCGTAGATTGCCATGACAATATTTTCAGACCCACTTCATTGGGACTTTAAGCGAGAAAATTAAGCTTTTATGAACTATTATACCAAATACGCCCCCTAGCGGCCATCCTAGGAACTCGAAAATAATTTCCAGAGTTTTTTTATGGCCACATTTATAATAAAAAAAAAATTCCATTGTTGTCAGATGAGCAGGTCCTGAGATACAACCGCTTACCTCGCTTATTTGGCCACCCGGTACAATGTTTACTCATAAGCCAGAGGGGTGAAGTCCTAAAACCTAGGATTTCAATTAATGACTTTAAACCTATGGGTAACCTACCGCTAGAATATTTCATCCCGTATTTTTCAAGACATTTCCGGAGAATTTTTCTTGAGATTTGCGCCCAGGATTTATGAAAAACGGAGTGATGTCGGTTCTAAAAATTATCTATCACGCTCTCAATTTGACAGTAAAGAAGGCAGGAGTGGGGGGGGGGGAATGAGAGATCTCCACGTGGTATGCTCTGGTAACATTCAACATTGCTTCATCGTAAGCAATTTTGAATGGCTATCATCTAAAAGCGTAGGGAAGGAGAAATGATGAAGAGAGGAAAGTGTGACGACATACATGACGAGTTGCGTATAATCACGTCGAGTTTACATAAGAGTGCAAAAGAGGAATTAGGGTATAGAGGTAGCGAAGGAATGCCTAGACTACAAGAAGAGGAAAGTCGAGAAGAGAGTGGGTTGGCTAAAGACAGGACGGAAAGAGGATTTGGAAGAGTACAATAAATGCTCTAAAGAAGCTGATAAGATGTACAAGAGCAAAAAGAACGAATGGATGACGAAAAAAATGTAGGAGATAGAAACATGTAACAACCAAAATGAATCAAAAATATACTACAAGTAGACTCATAAAGAAACAAAAAACAAAAGGTAATATAACTCAAAGGTGAATGAAGAACAGCAACGGGAAAACGGAATACAACGCAGAACAAATAAACCAGATCTGGGTAAAGCATTTTTAAGAATTATTGAACACACACATCAAGAAAAACAAAATACGCATACAGAAGCGGGTGATGGAGAAACAGAATGTGGAAAGGCTGTGAGCTAGTGATTGGAGATCCAAAGTTCACGACAGACAAGATTGGAAGGAGATTGTGAGAAAGGCGGTGAGACACATAGGGTGGTGAGAAAACAGGATAAGAAAGAAGAGGAGCAATGAGTAGGAAGGATGAATCACTGCATCATTGACATGTGAAATGTGTATTATGTGGGGACTAACCCACCCCGGCAAACAGATTTGTAAATCCCGGCAAGGGATCGCTATATATTGTTAACGAATGTTAAGCTGTAACAAAATAAAAAAATTATCTCATTTTTAACTTTAAAAAAAATTTAAAACTTCCATGGATTCCAAAAAACAAATAAATTTTTCGTGATTCGATGTTCGATGCCGATAAGGCAAGGTTTTTTCGAAAAACCAATTTTAAAAATTACAAACTGATTTGTTGGTGATAAAAAATTTACCTACGCATTGCGATGAATTTATAAACACATTTTTCGAATAAACTGTGTGTGGGAATATGTGAAATCGTCACGAGCATAATAAGTACGAATGAAACGTCATTAAGCGGATGGTGCCTTATCATATGTAATGACGTTCGATAATGAGAAAATCGATAAGATTTACATTCCAGTGTGTATAATAAGTTGCCTATTTAACGTAAAAATTCACTAAATAAGTAGTTGTCACCTTTCCCTATCTCACCGTTTGTCTATAGTGTATAAAGTAAATGCCAATACTAACGCTTGTATCTACCCAACAGAAATTTAGGTAAGGGTTAAGGAGATGAAATAGTGCATCTAAAACAAAAGGAAACGTAATGACAAATAAGGCGTTCAGTTATTTAACGAGAAATTCGAAAAAAAACGCGGGAATGATTCGAAATACGAGGAACGTAACCGAAAATGTTATATTTCCGCAAAATGTTTCCGTCCGTATTTACGGGAACCGCAAATTATTGACTCGAGCAAAATAATGTAATGTGCGGTATTCATATTTCAGCATTCTATTTATAAATACATTTACGACCCTTAACGATGAATTTATCCAGGTAAACTGAAAGTTGACCACTAAAACGCGCAGAAGCTGGCATGTTATCAGTAACATAATATTATATAACGTTGGCCCGTGTGTTTACAACGAACTGATCTTTGATCCGATCGGATATCCGATGTCCAATAATATTACTCTTTAAAATTCGTCTTTGTGTTCTTGTACTTTCTTGTCTTGTGCTCTTTGAAATCGAAAGCTTATCGCCAGTATTATGCTGTCTGAAGAAAGTTTCTATCAGTATACTGCCTAGATTGGCACCCTTGTTGAATCGTTCACACTTAATGCCTCGGAAAATTCTATTGAGTTTGTTTTGTTGTTCTTTCCCATGTAAATATTGTATTAGCCGAATGTGTAAAAGGAAAGAAATGTTCTCTTTAATTGGAAGACGCTCGAAAATTGGTTGTTATCTTAAAAATGTAGACATTTTTTTTTCGTTTTAGGGAAAAAAGTTAGTGGAAATTAATTAAAAAAAATTTTCTTCTTTATTCCCATTTTAATTTCAAATCTAAGAACTTGCGTTAAATTTTTACAACGGGTTATATCCCGAAGTTCAACGAATAATTAACTAAACTTTTTAATCAAAAATTTATTTATGAATTCATAAAGTATAATTTAGCAAATATTCAGGTAAGAGAATCATGCCCGAACATTTTTGAGAGACTTTATTAAATTAAGATCTTAAACTTTAAAAAAGGAAGTTTCCGTTTAACAAGATAAATGTAATTATTAAAAAAGTATCTTGATTTAATATTGCGCTGTTAATTTGCTCTGATATTCATGGTACATTGCAGATGCACAAATTCTTTTAACATTTTCTTTATAAAGTAAAATAATATAATCATTAAGATCCGATGCTAAAATGGCAAATTGATGTAGTTATTTTGTAGTTTTGTTAGACGCACCTTCAGCATTGAATCTGAAATTTGTTAATACTGGTCACATTAATAAATGGGTGATTGATAAGGAAACAATAAGTGGTAAATTATATTTGTTATTGAAAAAACAAAATGGTTTTTATATATTATAATTTTAGTATTAATTGGTACCATGACACGTTCATTTGTTAACTGATAAAGACATAGATGTCATTGGCCCACAAAAATGCATTAGTAACGTACAAGATTCCATCATAGGTGATCCGAAATACTTTTTGAACTATTTTACAGAGGTGGGTAAAATGGTTTTCAAAAAGCATTTAAGATGGAAAATATAAGATAGGTTAGTTCTACATAGGGTTGCCATCCATCCGGGTTTCCCCGGATTTCTCCTAGTTTTGAGGGCGTCCGGGAAGCGTCCGGGCGGGGTTTGATTTGTAGTCCGGGTTTAAAAAGTTTTGTTAAGAGTGTTCCTTTTTATTTAAAGAAATGAAAAATGTGGGATTAGAATAGTTTTTTATAACTTCAAGATTTTATTTTATTGAGTATTTTTTTTATTTAAAGAAATTAAAAATGTGAGACCAAAAAGAGTTTTTTTGTATAATTATTGTTTCATATAAAAAGTAAGAAATTAGAGGCTATCTATCCTTATATCTTTTTAAGATTTTGTTTTGAACAGAGTATAATTATTTTTTTTATTTTAAGAAATAAAAAATCGAAGACTGCTAACAGTTTCTTAAAACTTTAAGAAGATTCTGCGTGTTCTTTCTTAGAAGAGAAAGAAAATTTAGTTTAAAATTTAATGAAAATACATTAAAAGTTATTTATAATAATTAAAACCACTTTTTATTTTACTGAGTAACTTAAAAAAATCCTGTTTACATGTCCGGGTTTTAAGCTACAAAATCCGGGGTTTTCACGCTTCTTGTCCTGGTTACCAGATTTTAGAGATGGTAACCCTAGTTCCACATATTTAAAATACAAAATAGAAATAGAATTGACCGTTGTTATTTAAAATAGAAAACGAAAAATAGGCATTTCAAATAAGTTTTTAAATAAAAAATGCTTTTCATGTATTTTTATTGTCTTGTGAAAACAAGCGCAATTTAAAAAAGCATCATTAACTGCCGATGAGAGTGATAGATCATCTTTAAACCTATTTTGCAAGCTGTTTAATAATTAATAATGTTGTCACAAGAACAGACCAAAATTTAAAATATTTTACCTAATTCAAAAGTTTTTAAAATTTTATGTAAACGAATTAAATGTGGAAGAAGCTCTCCATAAAATATGTAGGTATGCCTTGAACCTTGCAATTGATCTTAAAGTTTCAGTAATAGGTCGTAATAATTATTATACAACAGATGCTCAATACACTATAAGTAATCGAAAAAATATATTTCAAATACAAAATACCTTTGTCTTCTATTTCAAATAATAAATATAAAATACTTTTACAAGAAAGTATTTGAAATATAAAATACAAAATGCTATTTTCTATTTTAAATAGGCATTTCAAATAGATTTATTTCAAATATTTACCCACCTCTGCTATTTTAACACTTTAAGGTCGAAATCTCGTATTCCATGTCACATGGTATTATATGGTAATATACTGACTTCTATAAAAATTGCAACACCTGTAGTTTGTTCAACGATTTTATTGAAATTTTGTTGAGACGTCCATTTTCATGAAACAAAGTAATGATTAAAATATGAAAACAAAAGAATAAAAAGTTTAAAAGTTTTTTCAAAAAGTAATAAATTGCTCTGACACGATTTGTAATGCAATCAAGTGATCTATAGGACGGCTATGCTAGCTTCTTCCAAAAACGTGAAAAAACGTGTTGCAGCCCTTGCCGTATGAGGGCGCGCGTTATCCTGTTGGAAAATGGGATTTTCTAGCCCCTGAAGATATGGAAACGCAACGGGTTCTAGCAAATTGGCAATGTAACTAGCTGCGTTTAGGTTGCCGTCAATGAAGACCAAGGGTGATCTGCTATCATAACATATTGCACCCCATATAATCACTCCTTGTGAGAGGGCTGTGTTGCGTTCCACAACAAATGTTAGATTTTTACGTTCTCCACGCATCAGTCTGACTCTCCTACGACTATCGTGGACCCACAAGCAAAATCGGGACTCGTCACTAAACACAATTTGATGCCATTTTTGCGCCCAATTCGCTCTTTCTTTGCTCCATTCCAGCCTGCGTAGACGGTGAATTGGTGTAAGAGGAAGACATAAAAATGGACGATATGAATGCAGTTCATAAGACCTTATCCGGCGATAAACATATGACATGGACATCCTGGATCCTACACCTCTCATCCAATAATTTGCAATTGATCGAGTAGGTGAAAGTCTGTCTCTTGTGGTCAAAAGCCTTAATCAACGTTCTTCGCGATCTCCGGGGACGTCCAGATCCAGGGCGACGTTGTTGAACCCCTTCCTCGGACCATTTGGTCCAACATCTCAACATTCGAGTTTACATGACAATTTCTCTTAGCGAAAATCCAGCCTCTCTCATACCAATAATACGGCCACGTTCAAAAGCAGTTAATTGGGAAAAATACTGATGTTGGCGTATCCTTGGCATTTTATCAATTTCAGAAGGAAATTGTGAACCAACAGTTTGCAAAATTGACAATTAATGACACACTGACTGGTTCATTTGTTTAAATAAATAATTTTTTTTTGTTACCAAGTGCAAAGGAAGAAAAAAACAAAATGTACTATCTTCAATGCCGCACTTGATGCCTGTACCTTTCTCGATATATGGAAGACAATCTGTCCAGTTTTAAAAAGTGGTGGCCCAGGTGATATTACTAATTTATCGACCAATAAGTACACTAAACAATTTTGCTAAAATTTTTGAAATTATAGTATACTCCCGTATCTATCCTACTGTCAAGCGTTATATGTATTTGATGAGATCAGCATGGATTCATGGAGATGCTACCACTACTAACTTAGCGTGTATCACTCATTTTATCTCTGAAAAGTTAGACAAGCGAGGGAAAGTGGATCTAATATACACGGACTTCTGGAAAGCTCTTGATAAAATCCCACATGATCTTATTGCCGCTAATCTATCTACATAACTTTGACTTGTGTGCGTCCTCAGGGGTAACCTAGGGGTCCAATTGTCCCCCTTCTTTCCCTGCTTTACATAAACAATCTGTTCTTCTATTCTTCTTTTTTTACGGGGTCTTACCTCTTCGCCATAAAAATTTCTTAATGGCTTTCTTGGTATTGTTGTATCCGCAGCTTTATATTTCACCTTCATTTAGCTTCCATTTTTGTTCTCTTTGATCATTTTCTCTGTTTTTAATTTTTTATGTCTTGACTTTCATTCTCTTCTTTCAACTTGTGGGGCCTTAGTGTTTCGTCGATCGTTCCCTTTGTGTTACTTTCGTGGTTGTTGCCCACCATTCTTAATATAAACAAGTGCTAGTCACTTCTGATTTCCAACACTTCATTTAACTTTTGTCCCTTTGATAATGTGCCATGGATTTTGAGTGGACATGACAACCTATTATTATTTTTTGTTTCTATAAATTTTGTATTTGTTATTAAGTCATTTTTAATGCATATCTAATACAATAAAGTTTGTACCGTTTGTGTTTTCTACTTATTTTCTGTATTTTTGCCTTTATTTTCTTTAGAAACTCTTTTATTCAGGTCACTCGCGGTTATCACGTTACCTCCTTTTATGTATAGTAGTAACTTATAGATTTTCGCATCTATTAGGTACTATCAACCCTATTTGCTTATGTTCTTTATTTAAATATCAGCCAACACCCTAACTCTAACTGTTTTTCTTTCTTTTCCAATCATCCATAACCTTTTCCGCTACCATTGTTTTCTGTTGTTCATTATTACACGTTTTTTGGTTTTCCCCTTAATGAAATTTTCTGTGAGTTCGTTACCACTCCTTTTCCATTTCCAATCATTGCCGTGTATTGTAAGATTCATAATGACTATCTAATTCCCTTGTTGTGTTCTTCTTCTGATTATTTTCTGAGATAGATTAAGATGCTTCATTTCTCTGTCATATTTCAGATCTATAAAACCTTGTCCGTATTTTTTCTGCACTTCCTTATAAAATCTTGTCATTTTCTCAATATTAAACGGTGTCGAAACGCGTTAACTTCTATTCAAAACAAAAATTTTAAGTGGAATGACTTTTATTATTGTAATTACACAACAAATTAAATAAACTATATGAACTGCTAAGCTAGAACACCATATATTTACAGCGTACCTTAATTAAAATTATGTTACATCGGCATCTTCTTTCTTTAGTAACTGATTAAAAATTGAAGTTGTGTTTAAATTTGTATGTAAAATCGCAATTTCAAAAAAACATAAATTACTTAAAATGAAGAATTGAAACCCTTGTAAGGTCCACCGTTTATACACCTATTCGGTGGTTATATATTCGGTGGTTTTACTTGATAATTTATTACCAATGCAGGTAGCTCTAATCGTAGATTTAAGTGGTTTGTAATATTAAATAATTCGTAGGTTATAATAATTATTATAATGTGATGAAATATGTGCAGAGTTTGAAATTAATATATTATTTCGGTGGCGGTGGCACTTCCTTGTATTGCATTCCCGTAGGCGGTACTTAGGATATTACGTACGTAGGATGTTACGTTCTGTCTGGTAGCTATCGGAAGGTTTGGCGGCTTAACCTATAACCCCCTTTTACAGGTGTTTATATCTGGATGCCTTTCACCCACCTGGCGGTATTCTGCAAGTGAAACGGTTCCGGAAGTTTTAAGCAGGATGCAGGAATGACTGAATTTATATCGAATGTGCACAGGTATCAGGTCTGGGAAGTAGGGTTATGTGTTATACGGGTTGTTTGTAGGGTCCCACTGAACACAGTACATCCATGAAACGTTTCTAAATGTTGCATAAGGGTTACAAATGAAACATTCCTAAGAAACATCTAAGACACATTACTGGTACATTCCTGTCGAAAGCGAATAAATGGCAATGTCTAATAAACGTTTCAATTGATATGTTACATAAAATACAAAACATACACATTACAACACGAACGTTTTAGATATGTATCCAAAAATACATCTTTGTGATGTATTTTTTGGAATGTGATAACGTATAACATTTTAGAAACGTTACAAATGTGATGTTTCGTTTGAAACAAAATAGTCATATCTCAAAGTTAACGTTACGGAGTTGTGTTTAGTAGTGTTGTACCAGAAACCTATCAGTTGAAACATATCGTAAGAAACACATCATACACGTTTCGGTGTGAACGTTTTAGATATGTATCCAAAAATACATCTCTGTGATGCATTTTTTGGAATGTGATAACGTATAACATTTTAGAAACGTTACAAATGTGATGTTTCGTTTGAAACAAAATAGTCATATCTCAAAGTTAACGTTACGGAGTTGTGTTTAGTAGTGTTGTACCAGAAACCTTATCAGTTGAAACATATCGTAAGAAACACATCATACACGTTTCGGTGTGAACGTTTTAGATATGTATCCAAAAATATATCTCTGTGATATATTTTTTGGAATGTGATAACTAAAGCTAGGATGCCTATTTTTATAAATGGACAAACATAAGGCAGACCTTATTTAAAATCCGTTTTAGAGTACGCACTTTCCAAAAATGCAAATTATTCTGCCTTTTTTGGTTTCTGTTAGTTTTATTGCGTTTTTTACCTTTTTTTTTTGATATTTTCGCGTAAGTATTTAGTACCTTTTCTGTAAATTTTTTTTAGTTTTTTGAAATGTAAGTAAGTATTTTTTAATTTTTAGATTTTATATAGGTATATTTTTCTGGGTAATTTCTAAGAAAGCAAATTGTTTGAAAGGAAAAGGAATTTAGTATACAAACTGAATACAAACTTTGTCTATAATATTTAAGCCTCTTACAATAATAACTCGGATGTGTCATTTTCCTTACTTTGAAATATTTCCCATTGTATTATTTCTACCTGCAAGCTGCACCTACATACAGTCTTGTTGAAATTGCACCCTTAGTCATTATGCCGAGTTAAGCGTATTTTAATTAGCCAGAAAACTTTATTGAAAAAGAATACCAGCAGATAACATCTATCAACTGTAATTACTTTTTCAAATAAATATTTGTTTATCTATACTTAAATTGATTATGTATGTGTTGATTTTATCTCGACAGTTTTCGCTTTTCCGTGCCATTTTTCTCCTTTTTGTCTTTTTAGATCCTTTTTTTAAATTATTTTTTATGCCTTTTGCCTGCCTTTTTTAAACTTTCATTTTGTCTAACTATCCCAGCTTTAGTGATAACGTATAACATTTTAGAAACTTCATTAAAAATGTGATGTTTCGTTTGAAGTCATCTTTCAAAGTTAATGTTACTTGTATTTAGTAGCGTTGTACTAGAAACCTAATCACTTGAAACATATCGTAAGAAACTAAAAATACACGTTTCAATGTGAGTGTTTTACATATTTATCCAAAATTACAATTTAGTGTTTAATTGGAAGGAAAAATTTCCGTTTCCAAAAATAGATTTATTCATCATAAGTAGATGGGTAAAATGTCTTATTTGCCAGCGAGTCGGTAGCTCAGATAGTGCGTAGCTGTTTTCTGAATTCCTAAAGAAGCGACCAATGTTCGAATCCCACTTGAAGCAAAACGATTTTTCAGCATCACCGATCTCCTTCGAGTCTACACTAAGAGAATTTTGGGGGCCCTGGAGAACAAGCCACCGGAGTACATGGGGCCCTGCAGGGCCTGCGCACTGGGAAAAGAGCCCCTCAGAGCAGTTGGGGCTCTCGGTACCATAGTTTCTACCACATCTCAATTTTTTTATAAGTACTCAGGTATGTTTCAAATGAAACATATATGAGACATTTCAAATATTCACGTGTGAAACATTTATAAGGACACATTTCTCCTACATATCAATAAATTACTCTCCGATATGTTTCTTGAAACATATATAAAATGTTTCGATGTAACGTTTCTGTGTTGTTTCAAATCTAGGTTTCTGAAGGCGGACATTAAACATCTATGTTATGTGTATGATACGTTTCTGTCGCTGTTTCGGAGATGTTTCATGTTTCAGAGATACGTTTCTAAAACATTTCAGAAACGTTTTTTTGCACTGTGGGGTGCTGCCTTTCAATTTCTAGAATACGGGTGACGGATAATTACACAATCCCTGGCTCGGTTCCAACAGGAATCCGTACACAGGCCTTGACAAACACTTAAGGCTTTCGGGAATACGTTGACCAGGCTCGGTTCCAAAAGGAATCCGTACACAGGTCTTGACGAACACTAGGGTTGCGGGAATACGGTGACCAGGCTCGGTTCCAAAAGGGATCCGTACACAGGTCTTGACGAACACCAGGGTTGCGGGAATACGGTGACCAGGCTCGGTTCCAAAAGGAATCCGTACACAGGTCTGGAGTCTGGACACCCACTTAAAGGTTTCGGGAATGCACAATTACGGAACGGTATGATAACAATGACGGCACAGCACTTTACTCACAAATTATGTTTAGGTTAACGGGTCTGGATATCTATAATCGGAAGCGGAACTGTTAGTGTTAGATACCTAAATCTCAACTCCGCGTTTTGTCACTGGATTACGCTTTTATAGCTTCGTCTATCGGGAGGGGGTCTCTTTAGTGGGAGTACCTGTCTCACGTTCGTCCCCACCTACAGTGACTTTATTACAAATCCCCACCTTCCTGCTACCGCCATCTATTATGCTCTTTGTAAGGCATTTTAGGACCCTACAGGGTCCTTTATTAAGATGCTACAAAAGGGGTTCTTACACCCTTCTGGTCTTTGAACGCAATACTGCGAATACTAAAAATCACAATCACAAATTTATTAAATTGGACGCGTTTCGACAACTAAGCTCTCACCATTGGCGGACGGCTAAACTCAAATTACAAAAGAGAGCTAATTAACTTAAAGTGATTGTGACATAACTAGTTATAGTGAAAGTTTTATAAGTTCCGATAAGCTTAAAGGACCTAAAGCATTACTATTCATTAAAATGAGAATTTTAAAACTTTCATAACAGTCGAGTTTATACTTATTTATTATGTTAACCATTACTTTCAATATTGCAATACTTGCACATTTCTTGACGTTTGGAGGACTACTTACGTTACTCCAATTTTAAAAGCTGGTGATCCCTCTGACATTAACAATTTACAAACCCATGTATGACTAGACTATTCCTTCTAGATTGATTTTGTAAATAATTCAATTTATGTTCCTCTACCTGACGAAGTTTGACTTTAAATTACTTATTCTTCTTGGTTAGTCTTTTATAATACATTACTTTGGCGTTAATACTTTCGATTTCCATTGACAGTTCGTTATGTCAAGAGGAATTATAATTTTTTATACAGCAGTGCTTTTTAAGATAAAGACTACTTGCGGGGTAGGACCGGAAGTCGTCTTTACCGTACCTACTGAGTCTGGCGGTGAACGCCTCCACTCTGACAGTAGTGTTTTTTGCCTCAATGTTTTTCAAAGTGTCATCTTCCTTTTTAGGTGGACTATCTTTGTAAAGCAGCTTAACATTTAGCGCTAATTTTTACTTTGATACAGAGCAACCAGTCCATTATAGAATGAATAAAAATGGTTAATAAAGCAGAAGAAAGCAGCCATGTATAAACAGAGATTTGCACGTACAAAATATTATTTTATTTCCACATATCAATAGGGATAAAAACTATAGAATTTAAATGTCAGGTAGAGTTATTGGATTTGCACATTTTAGTACGTCAAATAGAAGCCGACTACAAAAATATGAAATTTCTTGAAACACTATACATTTGTATTCGTCTAGATTTTGTTATTTCTCTGTCAGAATTGGTAAATTCCAATGTTAACTTTATACTAGATAACGAAATTGACATTATTCGATTACGGCCGTCGAAAAACAGCGTATAGTTCCCGATTTTGATGTTCACGTCGAATTTATATTCATTTCGAAGCCTTTTGCCTGCAGTTCATTAACTTTCAAAATCAAGGAAAACATCTGGCTTCCTATACTTAATTGCGAATTCAATCTCGGTAAAGTACAAATAAAACAATTAAAATAATATGAACTACCCAAGCACACCACTGCATTGCAGCAATTTTAGCGTCAATATAATCTAACTTTGCCATGAAAACTTTATTTTATTAAACACGCAGCTTCAGACACGTTATTTCTTCTACTAAGTGGAGTGTTCGGATTTTTAATAGGGGTGGGGGGGGGGGGGGGGAATATTTACCTCGTGAGTTAATTATACAAGTGCTACTGCAGAAACACCAAAGACATTCTCGTTCAAAACTAATAGAGAAACCGTGACGTTGGCGGTTTTAAGTTTAAGTAATTTCATTAACTTATCAAACAACTATCTCGAAACTGAACTCGATTTAGGAAACTATGCACGAAAAACTAAGCGGTAGAGTAATTTTTATGAATACCTCCATAATTATTACTCTCGGCTAGACCGAGTTGTGAACAAAATAACTTTTCCAAAGTATTACAAATTATAATAAAAAAAAAACTGTACCACTTCCTTTCAAAGTGTTTTTAAAGCAGTTATTTTATAACTACGCGGACCGAAAACAACACTTTGAAATTTAAAACGTCATTTAAATGAAAGCAGTTCGAGATAACGAGATTTTAAATGCAACGCGATCATATTCGTATTTAATTTAGAGCTTAATCTAACCTCAAAAGTTAAAAACTATAAAATGAAATCGTAAAAAATTAGAAATAATATGAAAGTTTTCCGTGACGCGGAATTTTTTGAAAGTCAACATTGTTACGTTTAATAAAGTTTTATAGAGCGTGCCGACAAAATTTAAATTCAAGAAAAATTGACTTCGTGTATGAAAAATGCTAATCGAGGAAAGTGCTTGATTTTGTTAGTTAACTTTCTCGGACAAAGTATCCTTGCTCGTCATCCCCTTTTTGTCTCCGTCTGTTATCCGATTTCATTTTGGTATAATTTATGCAAAAAAACTGCAGTTTTTGAAAAAGAGGTTTGCAATTGAACAAAATGGTAACTATTTAAAAAAAAAGTTTTCTTTGGAAATGTCTTCCAACGTGGATTAGACTTCCATATTAATTGTTGTCACAGTATTGGAAAAAATTCCACCAATTACAATAGTGTTAAAATATTTAACAGACTTCCAAGTTACCTTAAGGCGATAATAAACTTAAACAAATTTAAATGCGAACTAAAGAATCTGCTTTATGCATGTAACTTTTATGGTTTGGATGAGTTTCATGAGGTTACACAAAATTAGTGAATAAGTGACATTTTATTGTACCTACTAGTTTTATTATGACTGACATATTGTAATAAAATCATTATTATTATACAAACGCATTCCATCATCGCCTGAGGTTTCTAAACGAATTCAAGTTTTCTGAAAGAGGCAACAATCACGAAAAACCAAATTGGGGCTGTAAATCTGGAAGCAACTCTTCAAAAGATCTCTGATTCAAATGGCTTTCTGTCTTCGTGCAGATCTTGGACGGCTATCAACCGAAAGATTAGCCACACAGATTAGACACTTTTCGACGTTTGCAATTTTCATACTTTGCATGGTACGTAAATCCGTTTATTTGTTCCTCACTTGTAAACGTCAATTTACGTCAATTTATCAAGTCACTGTATTCACTTTGAAAATGTTTCTTAACTGGCTAGCCTGTAATATTTTACAGACTAGCCAGTAACATTTTACACTTGTGCTCATACATTCATAGGTACATTAAACAAGTAAACAACTAACAACACAATAAGTGACATCCGTTTCCAAAGCAATACGTCTAAAGCTAATACTATTTTTTTTAATTTATCGAAATTTCTAGAATTTTTATTAGTTTGCAACAGTTGTTTACAAGTAAGTTAAACAAATAAAATATTATGCATCACGCGCCAGATAACCGTTTTTACTGGCTCAAGGATGTGACAGGCTCGCCTAACGGCTCGCCAGTATCGCCAGTAAAAACTGTTTTACGTGGCTTGTAATGTAATATAGGTACTATTCTGATCCCGTAGTTTTTTATGTAACGTTGTAAAATTTCATGAACATGGACAGCCAATGTGGGAGTTGCATTTTTTGCGGTAATTATTTACAAAAATAAACAATTTTTTTATTCTGTATATTTAAAATAGCCGATTAAGTTACTATTATCTTTACAATCCTCACTAACTTGCAAATAATATTAATTAGGTGTCAAAAGAGAATTATATTTCTCTTCTTTGGAATTCTCCTCTTGTCCATATATAAAAAATCTTCCTTGCCTTGATTTTGGTTTCTTCCATTGCAAGCGTCCTCCTGTTTTGCACCCCTACTGTATTTTCCTTATTTGTTCCTTAACCAAGAGTAAAATTGAAAATTCAGCGTATCATTATGCTTTTTAGATAGGGTATACTAAAGTGATTGGGGTTCTTCCAGAATACCTTTCCTATCCTCCTCTTCATAGTCCCATCCAAAATCAACTTGAATTTTGAGTATAGTTCTCAGCTAATTAGTGCTTGTCAGTGCGTGATGTATGTCTTTCCGAATTTATAATTGACTGCACTACCCTTTCATGACATTTTCAGTATTTTCTGTTCTTTGGAGATTGCTATTCTTTTCTTAGTACATTCTCAAAACATATCTAGATTTAGCATCCGATGTCATGCAGACAATTCGGGATCGGAATTTGCTTTCGTGAAATCCTTAACGCCCTCTATGCAAACCCATCATTTCGTCTACTGTGGAACACTATAAAGTAATCGACTATCATCCCTTTATTTATGATAGATTCGTCTTCATACCTTATACAGGAAACGAGTTACTTAAATCTATTGCAAGTGGTCATATAAATTGAGTGGTTATTTAGTGCACAGAAGGATGAGTATTTATATTAAAGTCCATTGCAATAAGAACGTCCATGAAGATCAGAAGGGGAAAAATTCGGTGTTGGTTACTTTTAGACATCTTTTGACGCGTCTTCCTGATTTGTATATTATAATATTATGTCATTTCCACTATTTCTTCGGTGAAAATTTTTTTGCATACTCTCGCCGAGATGTCAATCTATCCTAAGATTGCATACAATATTTTTATTCCGGGATATACATAATATCCTCGTCAGAAAACCGAGTATACCTTGAAATCCCATTAATTGAATAGGAATGTACTCATTATGTGCTTCTATGTGCTATTTTTTTTTGCTACGGTAGAGAGAGAGAGAGAGAGAGAGAGAGAACGTCAAGGTTCGCGTTGTAAAAATTTGAATTTTTGAGAAAAGTAATGTTTCTTTTTCGATTGTGCAAATTTTTTGCAATTCAAAAATAAACGTACGCAAAAAAAAACACTATTTTATTAAACACTAAGATCATCAACACGATAACTGTTAGTATTAACAGTCATACGTTTGGCCTCATATATACAAGATGCCCAAATTTCCAAAAAATTTAACACCGTTTCTCCAACTCCACTTTTTTAGTCGATTAATCAGCAGCAAGCATAAAAGGCACAAAAAATTCTTTACAGTACATAACAGCATATATGGGGCATATTATTGAAATTCATTTTGAACAATTGAAAAATGTGTTAAGTGTGGGGCTGGAGGAATGAAGCCCTGGTATTCTTGACACGTTTGTTAAAGTTCTTCTTCACTTACATACTATGAGCGCAATATCTCGGATTATATCACAATTATACACATAGAAAATGTCGATGATTTAGTGCTCTGAATCAACATGGTGTACTATCAACGCACAATTAATAAGTCTCAAATATATACAAAATTGCCTTTAGTTATTATAGACTGAAATTAATCAATGGGATGAATTGGTGTCCATAGCACCCATTATTTTCTTGGGTTTTGTGGACAATGACGAGCCTGTTTGACTATTCTGTCTTCACGACCGGCTCTTATTAGTGTCTCCCTTTAATTTCATTTTTTTATCGTCTATTAGTCACCTATTCACTGTATGGAATCGTTCATTGTTCGCAAGAGTTGAACTTAATACCACACTTCACTACAGGTTATGTGATTCTTCTACAAAAGAATCACAAAATTCTCTACCAGCCTTGTTTGGCTCATTTTATGTTGTCTCTGAAATTTTTAATTATAATTATGTCAATATTCCTAGTTTTGATCCTTGTGAAGTAGCTCCTTTGTGCCACCGCTCATCTTAAACTCGTAAAATTAACTATTCGACCAATTCCTCGGTGCGCAAACATTTTTGGCCAAATGGTAGAATGAACTCAAAACATTCAATACATCTTAAAATATGGAGCGGCTTTCACCAGTGTTTTCCATTCAGCTGACTGCCAATTTTACTCTAGCATGCAGTGATCATCAACATATTGTTGTTTTTAGTCAAGTGTGAGCAACTGCGGAGTCTGTTTAGAACAAAGCTTTCATACTCAAATGTTGGTTGCAAATATTGGCCACACGTTCTATTGATATTTTTAGTTTTTACGACGTCAGCAAACTCACGAATCCTTCTACATTCATCTAGATTAATATTGTGAATTTTTGTATGTAACTGCCTCATTTGGACTACCATAATGGTCCGCTCTTTGCCATAAAAAATTAGTATTCTTAAGGCTCGAAAGGCGACGCGACGTTTGATTCAAACCTTTAGAGGTTGAGGGAAATTATTTAACCCCTTGAACTGTATTTCAATAATTTATATTCGAAAATCGGTTTCACTCAACATTGCTTTGTTGAAAATTCTTAAAAGATAAATGTGAACTAATTTTGTTTACCATGAATACATAAATAATTTTTCAGCGCATTGGAATTCCCACACAAAGAGTTATTTCAGTTATGACACATTCGATCGGTTTGTTACATTAAGCTACCAATAAGTTATTTTTTACTGACAATTTAACTCACAAGTTTACGAATTCGAGTCAACTTTTGGACCCGAACAGATGAGAACGATTCTTTACGTTATTTGATGCCCTGAACTCAGATCTTCAATCCGTGTGTCAAGATGGGTTTTAGTTTTCGAGTTCCCTCATGGTGGCAGTATTGCGGTCTCATAACGGCTGTCAGCTGACCACGTCGCATTAAACATTTTTTGCAACTTGTTTTTGTACTGTGATTGTGGTTCGGAACGTGTGAAAATGCAGGGAAAACGTTGCAAAGTCGATTCAAAGTGTTTTTGTCACGTTTGTGGATGTTACATGCTCGGAAAAAGTGGAAAAATCATGACAAATGCACTCAAAGATGCGTATTTGCAGTACTTTGGTTTTGCTGTAGTAAACACTACCAAGCCATGGGTACCGAAATTGTTTTGTAACGGGTGCAGAACAAAGCTGTACAAGTGATCACTTGGTGAAAATATGTACTTTTCATTTTCTGTGCCAACGTTATGGAGAGAACAGAAAAATCATATAGGTAGACGATTGCTACTTTTGCTCAATGAATGTCGTCGGTATAAATGCAAAAAAAACTAGCACGGTATAAATACCCTGACGTATCATCAGTGTAGAAGCCAGTTCCACGTATGGACAGTGATCCATTGCCAATTTGTCCAGGTATAAGTGTAAAAAATGCCCTAAGAACTTCGTCTTCATCACTGGCGAGAAATGAAAGCGATTTCGTTATGGAAGAAAAGCATTTAATTTCGCAAAGTGAACTGAGTGATTTGATTCGCAATTTGAATTGATCGAAACATTTTATGCATTCACATCTTGATTTTTTCCCACAAAACTTGGGCGACCCGAGCGACGAGCATGGAGAGCGGAGATATAGCGAAAATCGAAAGGCAATACCAAGGATTTTGGGACGAGGGCATGATGAGCGACTACTGTTGGACCCTAATGCGTGAAACAGATCCCAAGAAGTATAAAAGGCTCAGTTCAACCTCTGTTCATTTCTGCTTTATACTTTTTAATTCAATAAATGGCCGCTAATGGTCAAAAATAGTAAAATAATGAATTTATTGAATATTTCTAAAACTAGAACCAATTTTAAAAAACGGGCTGCTGATTTGGATTCAGCCCTCCAATTTACTTTATAAACAGCTTTTGGTTGCTCAGGTTCAAAACTGTGTATACTTGTGGCGCGGTATCCGTGCCTGTGTACATAGTTTGACATTTGCCAAGCCAAGCTTTGAGTTTTTTACAGATTTAGATCGATCTGCACGTCCACTGTCTGCAAAATTAAACAGTTTTTTCATTGTTCAAAACGGGTGGACAGAAGTTAAAATTACTATAGTTCGATAACGAAACTTAACCATGTTTGTTTCCCTTTTCCAAAAATTTCTACTCTTTTAAACAAATAAGAGCATTTTAATATTTTAATAAATTCATGTTTCACAACATTTTTTGGTTCGAGTGAATCACAAAATGAGTAGCACTACGAACTATAGGGTTGTCTGTTTAAATGAGATCGAGACCTTGTCTGTAAAAGCAGTTCTGTACTCCCTCAGGAAAACAATTCTCGTTTGCAGAAGAGACGCACTAAAAGTGTTTTGAACTATTATTTACTAAAAGTTAAAACAAATACAACACTATTGCAAGATATTAAGTCGAAAAATTAACGGAAAAGCTTGTAGTTTTTCAGAATCTATTGAGAAACATTTGAGGCATCTTCTAATTAATGTAAGTAGTTATTAATAATATTCGAAATTTTCCTAGAAAATTGCGAATTTTCAAAATTGCAACCTGTGGTCATAACTTTGATTTATTCGAGGGTTTTTCAAAACGAAAGCGTTGCAAAAATAAAACAGTTTTGAATATATGAATTTGAATATAATATCTACTATTACTCGACTTTGTAAAATTAGGTTTCCGATAATAAGAAATGAAATTTCAGTCGGTTCTCTTCCATTATTTTTATGCAACCGTGTTGAACAAGCCATTAAAATAATGGAAGTTAAAGTATGTAAATCTAGGTATAGGTAGAAATCGATCCCCATTCAATTCGACTTCTATTCTGAGCATATTCAGCAATTGGTATCGCTCTTAAAAGCTTTATTACATTCTTCATTCAGGGTAACGTTGTACCGTTCAAATTTGGATTTATAACAATGAAATAAATTTCAATTTTATACTGAATATTAAAGTGGCGTAAAACTTCAATTTGTGACATTTCATAAAACATAAATGTGAGATGACATCGAATTGTTTGAAATAAATTGCAACGTTCACATAAAATTTTTAATTTAGTTTTTATACGTTCGAACATCTTTAAATGTGGACAAGTCGGATCGATCCTTTTAGTTTACGTGATCTTATAGTTGCGACAATTTTTGCTGCGTATCCCTCGGTCAGCCGTCAAGAAGTCCCATTCATAACTATTAATATTTGTTAGAGGAGAATATAACCTGAAAAACCTCCTCGAAACAAAGTTGATTTTCAGTCAGCAGCGTAAAGTAACTCTTTTTGAATACAAAATTTAAAGCTTTCATTTTTGAAGACATTCCTTTGGTCTTTCATTCGCTTTTCATAATGGTTATAACGGCGGCGGCTTTTCCAAGAATTTAAAAGTAGAATTTCGTTGCAAATATTAAACGTCTGATTTTCCAATAGAATAAATAGCGCTTACGATTCAAATTAAAAAAAGTAAATGAATACAATTAAAATTGTTTGTATGTAAAGAGAGACGGTTTAATTAAATTTTTCGAGCAATGTTTTCGTGTTACTGTTGCACAATGTGATAACAGAAAAAGGATCAACTTCGACAGAACGGCACTCTGGAGACGAACGACCGTTGTTATTGTCAAACTCTAAAACTCCAACGATTGCATGTATAAAAACGCATTACCTAAAAGTTTCACGGTAAAATTTTTACTTTTTGATCGATCGATGCCAAACTCAAACGAGTCACAATAAACACATCGTATTTTGCCAATAATGCAACGGTTGCCTCTTCGTTGCAAGATAACTTTCCGTGGTGTTGTTAATATCCAAAATTGATCATTTATCTACCCGAACTTGAACTAAAGGTTACAGCTTGCTCAGTTGATAAAAATTTCGCCTTCACTGCAATTTGAATATTGTGGCAACAATTCAGTCAAGTAGGTACTCATGTTTGGCAAATCAAACAAAAATATGCACAATTCGTTAAGCAAAATTTGATATTAATATGCATTTATTTACTACCAAAGGGTAACCAAGACCCTCAATGTAAATAAAAAGGGTTGGTCCGTATACCTAATATATAGGAACGAAACGTATGTAACAATTACCTATTGTCGCAATCTTCTTGTGTCAGTAACCGATGAACGCAACATTATGAGTATGACTTTAATTTTTTGCCCTCATTAATTTCCCTTTTTCACCGGGCGTTGTTTTTCGTTTTCCCAACGTTGCCATTATTCGTCACTGTTCACTCGCTCACCACCTTATTAATTTACAGCGTCATTTATTTCAATGGAGTTTTTGGGAGACCACTCAAATTTTTCTCTTACTGCTTATAAGTGCACTCTTTTCAGAAATTAAAACTAATTACACAGTTGTTGTATTTCCTGACCTGCCAAAGCGATATGTTCTTGCTTCGCTTTGAAAGCGCACTATCTTGTGCACTTCTGTACTTCTGTTTCATTAGAAACTACTGCAGCCATACATTTACCACTTCGAACCACTTCACTCTTAATCCCACCAGTATGTGATATTTCCCATCAAATCATCGAATCATCTCATCATAGCAACTTATGTTTCTTGCCGGAAACACATTCTTAATTACATATCTCTAGATGGTGTACACGGAAACTTGATCCCTGTATACTCTCTGTAGTTACTCGTAGATGTTTTCTTACATGCTCTTCTTTCAGGAGGTAGGTGTACCTTTGGACTACACGTCTCCCTCTAGCCTTCATTCTACACGTTATGGTTATACGTTTCCCTAATATTAGTCTACCTTAGGGATTAGTAATAATCTTATCCACCTTACTCCTATGTAGCCACGCCACCAGTGTGTACAACGAACCTCCTCTAGGTTTATCTATAAGTATAGCATCTCTTGTAGAGCATCTTTTGATAAAGATATCCACACGGTCGGGATAGCATCGCACCCCTAAATGCACCACTGCTCAACAACTCAGATAATCTATAGCCCCTTTCCTCACATTTAGCGAATTGTGCAAAGGCTAGTAGATGAAAATGTTCCAGCATCAAGAAAAATGGTTGCCAGAATACAATCGTGCCGATTAATACGTTGTTTTTGTAATGCTCTTATGAGGTTAGAAGTGATAATATTTTACAATTTCTAAATTTGTTCGTTAGTATGTTTACACAAAAAGTCAAAAAACTTCTCTCTTGATTTTACCGCAGGAATAATACCTTTTTTCTCTTTAGCTAATGGACTTACTTACACACAAACAAAACAACATGTTTTAAGTATTTTTTAGCAACAATTGAACCTTTATTTTAAGAAAAAACTGTTTTTGAGTGAAAATCATAAATTCCAAAAGATCATGTATCCAATAGCACTGTGCACCGTATTTTGACACGCTTTTTGGAAACTGGCGCCTACACCGGACGAACTTTAACTGGTCCCCATTGCAGAACTAGCGCTCATGATGATAGTTTTATCATCTTACACAGTCTGCGAAATCGTCATACTGCAGTTGTTGAAATCAGAAATCGACTTCAGCACGTCCGATAAACCAACGTAAGAGAACGGACGGATAGTTAGATGAAGACGCGGAGACCTGCCACAGACCCAGAACTTCTTAGGCGTTATCGTATTGCGCGACTTCAGTTTGGCAGAATTCATGAGCACTGGGGTGAAAATGAATGGGGGCGCGTTTCAGTTACCGATTAGTCCATATTTAGTCTGCGGTCCCCAGATGGTCGAGCGTTTTGCAGAATGTATGTACCTTCAACGGTCGGGTAGGATACCAAGGGGGCTCAGCTATGGTGTGGGTCGGCATTTCTCTGGAGGCACACACAGAATTGTACATCCTTCCGAGAGGCTCCTTAACTGACATTCTCCAAGTTATGTTGGCTTTATTGGAAATGACTTTCTTCTGATGCATGATAATGCTCGCCCTCACGCCACAAGAATAACTTAACAGTACTTACACGAGGTAAACATTCCTGTTATGGAGTCGCCAGCGTTAAGTGCAGATGTTAACTCCATAGACCATGTTTGGGACATGGTTTGGCGAAGGATGCGAAGTCGTGTTCCTGCTCCTTTAACTTTATGTCACTTGCGAAAAGCTCTTTTGGAGGAATGGGAACTTATTCCACAAGCGGATATTCGCCACTTGATTTTAGGTATGCCAAGGAGGATACAGGCAGCAATTCGAGGACGTGGGGGCAACACCCGTTATAAACAATGCAGCTCCCCAGTTTTTATTAGCAAGTCGTTCCAGTTTTGATTAATGTAAGGTAATTTTACTGCAACACCAATTTGTGCTTTTTCGTAATCTTTTTTAATTTAAATAAAGGTTCAATTGTTATTAAATAGTATATTATACACTAAGGTAGAGAAGACTATGATTATTGACCGACCGCCAAATTATTTCGCGAGGTGCGAAGCACCGAGGGAAATAAAGCGGGAGGTCAACAATGGTCTTCTCTACCGTGGTGTATATACTATTTTTTTCACTACTAGGTATTTATTTACACTAATATGAAGAAATTAAACACCTTACAACCTCCCTTAATATATAATAATCGAAGTGAATACGAAGTTGTAAATATATGTACAGTTGGACGTTATGGTTGTTCATAAAATTGAAGTTGTGGTCAAATACACAGTTGGGGGGGTTAAGGTAAGGATTATTTTTGCAGGACATAAACCGATTGTCAATGTTGACGTCATTGGAAATTAAGGTCAAGTTGAGTGTTGTGACCAAAATCATAATTCTAACCCAGCAGACACATTTATATATAAAATACATATAAATTATATAAGAGCTTTTTAGATTTATATAAAACTGGAAGAAAAATAAGAGATATTTAATGTCAGGATGTCAGCAATTTTCAAAATAATATATATGTCTATTAGATGTAAATTCTTTATATCTGTAGTACATGAATTTATATACGTTTTATGTATATTTTATGTAATATTCACATAAAAAATATTAGTTGTAAAAGCGTTGCGATGACCAAATGGCAGCTACTCGAGCATAATGTAATTATTACCAATGTAAAAAATTATTTAAGCAGTTTCATACAAAAAAATGGAAAACTACATTTTTACGTGCAACTGTGCTTTTAATTAACTTAATTCTTGCACGAAACCGTTTTTACCTGAACTGAAAGCCGACAGTTTATTATGAAGTTACATACTTGCTTGAAAAGCTTCCCTTAACCGGATTCGAACCGTTGCGAATTCCGAAATCCGACATGTGTTTTCTTTGTATCCGACAATGTACCACTGCGCTAATCTGAAACATTCCTTTTTTTATTTCGTTCTTCCTAACTTTGCGCTGCTTCGCGAGTTTAAATTATGTTTGATTATATCGTTGAGTGAAGTCTTATTCAATGATTATACCTACCTTTATGTTAAAAATAACCAGGATTTAATTTATTTTCTATATAAATTAGACGCATTTTAGTCGATACGGATCTAATATTAAAAGTACGTGAACTACAATTTTTGGCGTTATAGAAAACCCGCGCGTGCGATTAATTATGCGGCGCAAATAGAAACGGACTTTTATTTTCGACAATGTGTACTGATAATTTATAATTATATTTACAGAAGGCATACATAAAAAATATGTAATACTTATTACATATAAGATTTTACATATAACGTACATAAATCTAATCATATAAATATGACAGCACATAAATTTCATGGGTAATATATAATTATCTATGTGTATATATTATATGAATTTCTGTATACAGAATATCCGTAAGTTTATATATTATTATGTAAAATATGCGTAATCTGTTACATACGGTTTATATAACTTTATTAAAGATATATAAAAAAGCATATGTAGGGGTATTTACTTCAATCTTATATAATATGTTGTATGTATATTTTATATGTGTGTTTGCTGGGAAATTTGGTGGTTGTGGTCATGTTCGGTTTTAAGCTTAAAATTAAGTAGGAGATTATAGTCATCATTATTAAAAGTTGGGCGTTACAGACATTGTAATAATCGGTCAAATTGTCATAAATATTCTACAAAATACAAATTAATCGACACAGGATAGGATTTATTGGCGTCATTTACCTACTCAATTGTATATTATTATTTATTCGGGTTTTTTATTAATTTTTTTTTGTAATATAAATTATATGCCTTCTTATGAATTTAGATTTGTTAGTAGTTTTTTTTATTCTTGTAGGTGTGTTTCTTATAACATTTTTGTTTAAGTTCTGAAGTCCTCCGATCCACATTTTTTTCTCATGAACGGGAAGAATTTACAACCTCCAATGGAAGTTTTTGATTATTATTTACGCAATTGACAAAATTGTCCAAAAAGTCTCTTCCTACTTCTTGTGGCATAGCTATTCTCTTTCTTTCTTCCCTGTTTTTTGGTACAAATCATTAGTGGAACGATTGCAGTCACTTTCTGTTCTGTGTTCAGAATCTTTGTCACAGTCTTCGCGAAGAATGCATTCATCTGAACTACCCTCGTACAGATCTAAGCCAATTTCGTAGTACACGCGATTAAGCTCATTTTCAATTCTGTTAAAACCATTTCCAAAATTTCTCCAAATTGACTTAGGCCCTTTTAGACCCAAGCAACAGAATTATCATTACTGTTGCTACAAGGAGTCAATAAATCAAGATATAGGGTTGGTGAGGAGCGTGAACAGATCAGTTATGCAAGAAGAAGTTTTACAGTTTAGTTTAATTCATTCTATACTGTTTTGTTGCTAACTGTAGATATATTGAGACATTTCAGTTAGAATATGGCACATCAACAAAATAAAAGTAATAAAGCAGTAACCTCCCTATTTTAATTTTAATTTCTTGTTCAAATCACGTGACAGGGTTTTCTGGGTTTGTTATAACTTTACTAATATTATTATCAAACGTAGGTAAAACGAACGATAACATAACTCAACCGTCCGTACTAAAATTAAAAGAATGACATTTTGGAGTCAAATTTAGGTACGTAACTCTTTGTGAGCCATAAGGGGAACGAAATCAGTTTTGTGAATTTCATAAGAAAGTAAGTCGAGGAATACGAAAAGAAATTTTCAAAAATATTTTATCCTTCGTTGCACGTAATCTAAATTATAATTGAAAACAGGAGTTACCTTAATGAAGAGAAGTTATAGCAATTCCAAAGTTAATTTATACAAGACTCAAAATTCAGTTTTCGTTTCCAACCTTATTTTTAATTATAAAATTCCAAACACAAAAAGTTATTCATTCGTAAATTCAATGTGTAAATTTACTTCGAAACTTTACCTTTACAATACGAGCATTGAATATTTCTCTCTCGTTTCTATAAATCAAAATTACAATACACATTACACCTGAAATCGATAGTAGCATTAACAACCATTATACTTCAAATACAGTGTATGTGCTGTTGACAGTTTTGGCTTTTGGAGTGGTTGTAATGAAACAGTAGATGGAAGAGAGATGGAAAATATTACCTATTTAACCTTTTATTCCAACAAGCGTATTAGGGGTGGATAATAAACATGATGTGGTTTGAGACGTCCCTGGAACTTTCAATGCAGAGAGCGCTGCGGTGTTAGTTTACATTATCTGGTAGGGATGTAAAGCCTGAGGGTAGGGTGCGTCTTTGCTTTCTATATACGTTGTCGTTCTGTTTACCTGAAGCTTGGGAACCTTTGTCGCATGAAAGCATCTGATTTTGAGAGCTACACGATGTTGTAACGGAAATGCGTTTTTTCCATAAACATACATCTTGAGTTCTCACTATTTACCTTTAAAGTAATATCTTAACCTCATTTCACATTATTTATTTCCACCCCTCTCTAAGCGCGACCTTTGTTTTACAATTATGTACTAATTATCCAAGTAGGCCTTTAATGATCGAAATTTTACGATCTCGCGTTTAAAACTGATAGGGATATAAAGGCATTTTCATAAAGAACAATCGTATTTGAGGAGGATTACACAAAATTGGGAATTCACGATCCTTGTTGCTGTATATAGCTTTGTATAATACTAAATGCGCACAAAACCAAAAACTAATTCGGGCTCCTTTATCCGAAATACCAAAAATCGTTTTGTACAGAACACCAGTCCTAGATTTCCTTAAATCCTTAGCTTAGAGGGATGTGAATTATGCCCTCATCATTAAATCACTATCTTAAATTAAAATCGCGGTTAATGTTTAATGCATTAATTTTTTCCTCCCTCCTTATACAACAAAGTGATCCGGGTTTGTTATAAATCAACCTCTCTATATTTTTATTAAACATTTTTTTATCGCGCCTTTAATCAACTGGTATAATTTAGTGTCTTTTGTACTTTACTTAGACGATACGAGAAATTTGCATATCTACGCTGCGGATTAAAAGTTTGAGAGTCTTACACGGTCTCTTTGCCTTAAAAGCTTTAGTTAAAGAAATATTAAATCAAAGTGGGAGTTTTATTCAAAAATATTTTAGTAAAATACGTACATTTTTCCTCCATGTTTTTCGGATTATAGCTTTTGAATAAATCGAATACTGTACGCATACAATTTATCAACCAATCAACCCATTCAAATGGATTTTAACTTATTTCCGTTATTTTTTCTTTGTAATCAATTTTTATTAAGAAACGCGATACAGTATAATACGGAATCATTCATCGTTATAAATGTGTTATATCATTCTACGCCTTTATATTTATTTCTATTCAGTTCGGACCAATTACTGGCAATTTGGCTGTCATATTGGGAAAAAGGCCATTTTTATCCGAAATTCTACTACACAAAAGAACGATTTCGAAGACCATTTATTTAAATGTCGGTAGATTAAACGTAGACGTTTCGTATCCAAGAATTGGTAAGTAATCGTTTAATTGGATCAAATTGAAGTGTTGGATTGATGTCACAAGCGTTATATCTTCGGCGTACTGCTGTGTAAGGCACCTTTGGAGTTGAGTTCTCCACGTTAGTTTTCTTAATTTTTTAGGCTTCTCCCACTTTACTCCTCTTTGACCCATCTCTCATCCTACGTTATCCAATCGTGTTCGTGTGGATCGACCTCGTGTTGTGTTACTTTACCTAATTCTTTCAACATTTTTATTCGTCCGTCTCATTCTCAGCTTTTCTATGAATCCTGTGTTTCCAATGGCATTCACTCAATTTTCCTAAGAAGTCTTTTCTTTCCTTTCTTCAGCCGTTGTGCATGTTTTTTTTTTTACAAATATATAAATAATTTACTTGTAATGTATCTTTTCGGCCTCCGTCTAGAAAAACTGATTTTCCATTCGGCTAAATCGTCTTGACAATGGCATTTTCCTGTCTTGGCAAGAAAATGAAACAGGGATTTTGAAAGATTTTGGATTGGCACTACTGACTCATTGACGCTGACGCAATTGTTGAAATGTCAAAACTTTTACACATTATGCACATTCAGGAACAATAATTTTGTTTCACTGTTTTTAAACTACATATTATATAGCTGAAGGTTTCTATCAGTTTAATAAATCGTAAATGATGTAGCGTAATTGAGGCGTAGATAAGTTATAAAGATGATGCGAGCACTTGCAAAACAGTTTCTTGCCGTGTAATGCACAAAACTTTTTCGGTCGACAATTCATTACACCATGGAGTGAGGACCGCCAATAGAAGAATGTAAATTCCCTAGCGGGAGATATTTTAACAATAAGTTAATAACTTGTTTTAATTTAACCCTTAAGTACTGACACCCAAGTTTAGGAACATATTCACTGATGTGTCGTCTGAGAGACTACTTCAAAAATAGTATATTACAATACAAGTGATGAAGGTGACTGATTTTTCAACGAGCAATACAGTCAATATAGTATATTCGTGAGCGATAGCGAGTGAGGATAGTATTGCGAGTGGAAAAATCGCACTTTCATCACTTGTATTGTGTATACTATTTTTTCCAACATCGCAAAAATTTTTAATTTCTTTATAATTATTTTACTCTCCTATTTTTTCAAGAATCTAGGTGCTGATTTCGTATTCTAACGTTGCTATGAAAATGAACTTTCATCACTAGTGATGCAAACGCCTATTTTCCTCATTACATTGAGTGATGACAGTGTCATTTTCATAAGCGATGTTGGAAAAAATATTTGTTACGATGGTATTATTTAAAATTTGTTTACGTATAATATAATTCCTTATAATGGTATAGAATATGAGTACGAACACACTAAAAAATAGTATATATTTGAAAAAAATACGAGTATGTCTGCATTTTGCAATTTGCAGAATGAAAAAAACTATTGCGAAACTAAATTCAAATGTTATTCTAATGTGTATATTAGAAAATACGAAAAAATTAAAAATATAATACCTACATTTTCAAACGTCAAAATTATTCGAATTCGTTTTTTTGATTTTTGATTGCAGTTACACTCGTACTGAAGTGTCGTCTGCCGGACGACGTTTAATTTTAAGTTTCGTTTTACTTCCGTTCTATTCGGTAAAATTTGTTAGATACGTCTTGTATACCTTTCTTGACCTTTCATTTGAGAGTACATTTAAGTTAGAATTAGAATTTTGTACAAAAGATATCGTAATTTATAAAATAACGGTAGTCTGTCGGACGACATGTCAGTACTTAAGGGTTAAAAAAGTTTTGTGCATTACCTACACGGTTAGAAACTTTCTGCAAGTGCTCGCATTGGAAGAGAAAAAAGTAGGAAACAAAAACAAAGAAGAAAATGGAAATGGCTAGGACATACCTTAAGAAAACAAAACAATGATATTACAAAACAAGCCTTGGAATATACCATAAGAGGCAAAAGGAAACAAGAAAGGCCACCAATAACATGGAGAAGATACACAGACCAAGAGTGTAGTGATATAAACCTAAAGTGGAGTGAGGTGAAATCTACAGCAAAAGTTCGGTGGAAAAATTTAGCGAAGGACATGTGATACAGCGTCAAGGAGCTACAATTACTCAGTATAAGAATCTAACCGTGCAAATAAGTGAAAAGTGTAGAGAAATTCAGGACTAGCATCCCTAAATTTACACTGTAGCTAAGGAAACGCTACAACGCCTATATTCCATAAGGAATAATAATTAGGACTAATAATAATAATAATGTGAAGATCTTCAGGCGACAGAAATTCCGTGTGGCTCGCAAGAAATAAAATACTTCTACCAGGTGATATTGGCATTGACTCACCATCAGCAATATACCTGACGTGCCAGCAATTTGATGAGTTTGCCGGGTGAGCAAATCTTTTGAAAGATCAGAGAAAATATTGCGATTTTCAAAAACCAAAACTACAGCACCTGAAATTTAGGCACTTTAGTGCATCCCCCGAAAATGGGTAGTAGATCCTCAATTGTATGCTCTACATGATGTTAAGATTCTTCCAATGCGACTACATGCACAACATTACATACACAACCAAGCGCAATGGTTATACAACATTTTTTGCAAGTGAAAGGTCTCCAATAATATAATAATAATCATAAATCCGTACAGCGTGATGAAAGTGACTTTTAAAGGGGGCAACATTCATTTGTCTATTGTAACGCAACAATAAAGGTGCAGCGTAATTCACGATTGGAACTACTCTACTGATTTGCAGTTTTGCAAAAAATCAGCAAATTGTTCCGTTTCCTTTGTTCTAAAAAGTAGTTGGTCGTCATATATATAATTACTGTTATATCTCACCTTGAATATCATCACGATATTGACTAAAATATACTTAACTGGAACAACAAAAGTTTACAAACTTCAATTATAGTAATTGTATGTGTACTTCAAATAATGTTTTGGAAAATATCGTAGCTACATACCAATTACGGTAAAATAAAAGTTCTCAAGGAAAAAGCTTTTATTGATTGTTTGTATGGTTGATACGTATAATAGCTTTCCTTTAACGTCAGTCGCTTATGTTACTCGGAACTCGGAACATTGTGTCCCTAAGATTATTGGTAAGAAACTATCTTCATTAATACAGTTATCAATATATATTCTAATTCAATTGAACACATTTTACATAGTTTTGTTTTTAGATATAAACTGTTAATCAATTAAAATGAAATTAACGATATTCCTTGAATGGATCTGTGTCCAAGTATTATCAACCCAATGCGACGTTTTCCTTAATCTGTTGAATCCATCAGACGTGTCGACAAAAGTATGTATTCAAAAATCAATAAATCACTTGTTTTCATATGATGATACTCTGAGTTTAATCTTAGATAACAATAAAATATGTGAAGAAGCGATATTTGAAATGAATACGACACGACCGTATATTAATTTGAATCTGCATACGGTTGAAGGTATTCAATTGCAATATGAAGGCCAGTTCATAATATGTCCGGTAAATGGATCTTCTTTAGGGCGCACGGTGTATAGAATGCGATATGAAGCAGTAATGTCTAATAGAGGATTGGGTAATTCGAAAATATTGGTTATTACTAATACGAACACGACCAATGCTCGCTTCATATTTGAGATGTTTTGGCGGTATAATATTAATAACGTGATTGTTTTGTTTTATGGACAAGGAATATCAAAATTATCTATGTGTAATCGATATTCTCCAGAAAATGCTTGCGGAAATGCTGCAAAATCAATAATTTATCAAAATTGTGAAGAACAAGTAACTTTTTCATATACAAATGTGATATATCAAATGAATAAATGCCCAATTACGTTCATGTATTCGAGAAACACTATTTATGCAAGAGAAAAAGAATATCCAATTGCTCGTTATATACTGTACGTCATTCAAGAAGTATCAAATCGTCGCAATGCCACTTTTCAACGTATCATTTACAATCATTATTCGGAAATTGAGATCTATGAAAAAAACAAAACAAACATTGTAATGTCGTGGGTATCAAAGATATATCCTGAAGACACAATAACGGAACCATTAGTAAGAACAGATATTTTATGGTTAGTACCCAAAGCTGAACAAATTTCTAACTTGAATGTTTTCGTACAAATTTTCAAATGGAATGTATGGGTAGCAGTAGGCGTTACACTTATATGTACCTGGTTAACTTGGTTTGTAATTATATCTTGGAATGGAAGATATACATTTGATAAGTTAGGTCTTGCTTTCATGAACGTCTGGTCACTTACTATTTGCGGTTGCATTGCACAATTTCCCAGGTCATTTGCTTTACGCATTACCTTGTTGTGCTACTTAATTTACGTCATTCATATACAATGTGCATTAACCTCAAATATGGCAACGATTCTTACAACACCACGCTATGGTTTTCAAATACGGACCTTGGAAGAATTAGCAGAATCTGGGCTACCCATATATATTTTTGAAGATATGAAAAAAGATCACTTCAATCTGAATGACAGTAATCACACACTTTACACACGATTACAGAAACAATTGCATCCCGTTAACACTTCCGAATTTGTACCTCTAATTGCCGGCTTTATTCATTATCGCAATTACGCTGCCATTAATTTAGCCGAGGATTTCCTCATGACAGAGAAGAAATTGTCGCAGAAAATTGACGTTCACCAAATACGCGATAATTCAATGTGTGGGATTTTTACATTTCGTTTAGCTTTACAAAAGGATCATTATTTCGCACCTACTTTAAACTCACTACTAAGTGATTTGGTAGAAAATGGTATTGGTGACAAAGTGAAAAAAGATATTTACCGTCAACATTTTACTAAGGATGATTCAATACAAGCAAATGACGAAGAATTAACTTTACCGCATCTCACTTTTATATTTATATTTTTGGGATTAGGATTGTCCCTTTCTTGTGTGGTATTTTGCCTTGAACACGTTGTGCATAGGTTTTTGTAAATTACACAATTGACATGAACTCTTATTATAAAGGGCTGTGTAATACACGTGTGGAAAAATTAGATTAGCAATTATTGTACATTTTACTTAATGTTTGATTATCTTGATGTACTACCATCTTTTGTCATTGTTTGTAATTTATAAATGGTTGTCATTGCACTAATTTTTGTAATACATAATTTATATTTCGTCACATTAATACAATATGGAATAAGAATTTGTATTTATTGTACTTTTACATAAATAAGCAACTATGTTACATTTAAGTCGTGCACCATATATTAGATGTGCATAAAATTGTAGATATAAAATATTGTAGTGTAATGCCCTGATATCTTTCATGACATAATCTCACAAAATTGTATCTAGTTGTAGTTTCAAAGGCAATGTCACTTACCTAATTCTTACTAAGTTTTCTCCACATGTATTGGCAATAACACGCTTGGAAAAATAAAAGTTTTGACGGCATTATTATAGTATACAATGTTTACCTTAGGGGCAATTTTTCACGAGCACTCCAAAAAATAAACGCGTAAATTACATTGCCTTACAACAATAAATATTGAAAGGTTATATTATGCAGATCTTGTTTTAAGATATGAAAAACAAAAATTGTTAACCGTCCCATGAGTAAGAGTAGTGAAACTATTGATTGGTTATTATCCAATAGCATTGCATGATCAATAGTAAAATTTAAATCAGAACCAATGTCTTAACTTGGAATACAATCTATCAATCTCTCTAGGCTTTGGTAAAAAATGTTAAATGTCAAAATTATTGTAAGTAACGTAAGTAAGTAAACAGGCATTTTGACATTTTTACGTGACCGCTGCGACTATCCATGTGAACAGCGCGTGATTGTGTTTACATTTAATTGGCTTTGTATTTGAATACAGTTTAGATTGAATTTGTACCAAATAGGGGGCAATTTTCCAGAATTCAGAAATGGCTGGGTTTAGGGATAGGGTCATTTTAACAAAAGTTGTAGATTTTTGAATGCTGAATACGATCACGTTAAAAAAATTGGGTCATTCAATTTAAAATAAGCAATTTATTGAGGTTGGAAGTTATGCAAATTCGGAGGCCCAATTCGGAGATTGCGGAAGGCTTTGTCTAAAATTCAAATACATCAAAACGTAGCTTATTACATCCTCTTTGAGCGTTTGGAAGACCGATTTCTAAATTCGCAGTGGTTCCGATTTCCACTAGAGCTTGCAGCTATCACAATTTTCCGGAATAACTCGGAAACGGTAAATTTTAGACATAAAACACTTTCCATAAAGTGGCCATGAAATGAAACGAGAAATCCAAAAATGCAATGGAAAGTTGGTAGGTATTTCCGGCATTTTCTAAGAGCGTCGCGTCGTTGCAGCAAGATTGATACATGTATGAAGTTATTTTCACCTGTTGTTTTTACGTCAACCATTCCATGGCACCACTATAGTTTTGCCAAAGTATTTCTTTTAATTGTCAATTCTTCATGCTACAGTAAGTAAAATGAAAACAAACAGCTGGTACGGATGTAGATTTTTTTAAGCTACAAAAAAGTTAAATAACCTTTCTGTCTAAAATAATTAGGAAAGCAAATAATCGAATATTAAAATTTTTACATTGAAATCCCTGTGGTGCATCGGTCAATTCTACACCCTGTATACTCCCATGACTATCATCTATGATGTATATGGCCATGAATGGCTGAATGCATGTGTACATATGCGTAAATACAGAAAATCACAGTTAACGTAATGAGGAAAAAAGCCCTTCTTCCGACGTGATTATCTCAAGATGAAAAGTTTTTCACGGTTCCTACCCATGGAGACTTTTTATCTATTCATCGAATACTATCTATTTCCAAAAGTACAATAATTTTGACCGAGAGCCAATTTTCATAAAGACTTTGCGGGGTCCTTTGTTCAAAATTAATGACTAGCACTTTCAAAATTCTTTCACTTTTATCTCCTCTTGTAACTTAATGGAATGCTTTTTAAAGATCTATAGAACGTAAAAGTGTACAGTGTGTCCACATTTCGATGGGATTAAATGTGTAAACTCTCTCAATATTAGTGCTGGTAACTTGTACTTTCCGCTTTCCTGTGCTCGTTTTTGGAGACAAAATCGATGACGTAAACAAATTTTTGCTAACATTTTTAGTTTTAAAGATACAGGGCGTAATTGAAAATTGTTCAATTCAATTGTTATTTCCTGTACTACTATGGTTGCGTTATTTACTTCTAGATGATTGTCGTCTGAACCAAAACATCCAAAACTTTTTTGTTTGTACGCCTTTCTTCAGCTTTAATGTTTTATGTTAGTGCCGTCGCATTTTTGTAGCATTTGCAAAAGATGTGTAAGGGAAAATGTAGTAATTTCACTATGAATTTAATATTATTTGGAACGAGGTCATTGCATTATTCATTTTACTTAATTTACGGATCAAGTAACAATACTATTTGTGGGCGAGGAAAATAGATCTTTTAGATCTGCTGTTCGGGCGTGTTATTACGGAATTCCAATTTATTACACTAAAAAGCTTACACGGGCCGGAAAGTAATAAAGATAACTGAATTAAATTTTCTGTAACAAAAATAAAATATTTGGTTTTCCAAGATCACAGTTACATTCCATTGTAGTAAACAGTAAAATAACTCAAAACTGTGTCAACTTTTGTACAAATAAGAGACATAAATAACACAAGTAATTGGGTCAATTTTGTTAAAAGAAAGGCCATAAACTTCTAACTGAGCACAATGTTTTCAGTATAAATTCCCCTTTTTACTGTCAATAAAATTACCTTTCTAGAAAAAGATTGTCTAATTGAAATTTAGATCTTACTTATTATCATATAGATGATCAATAAATAAAACCACTAAATAACAAATACACATGTTACAAATATAAATATTGTCGATATTCCTAAATACCTATAAAATTTTTCCGACAATTTTTCTTTATTTTATAACAACAACATTATTTACGGTCAATATAAATTTATACCCCCCATAATATGATTGTTGTTTTACGAGGTTTCCATCAAACTTGATGAATATGAGTAGCTGGATTATGTTGGCTGACGGAATTTTGTTTTGTTTTTACAATAAACAAATTTTAAGTACTCGGTTTGTTATCTTTTAATAATTTTACTTTATTTACGTTTTATAGTTTAGATCGACAGATTACATTTTTCGATGTCGTCATCTGTTTTCTTTACTCACACAAAATTCTTATATCTCAATTTTGAGTAAAAACGACATTATACAATCCAAATTAGAATTATTTAAAATCTAAACATTTAGCCACGTGTATACGGAACAGCTTTACGTAAACTGTAACGTAATTTTGAATATTCCTTAATTTCTGCATACTAAAAGGTCGTGTGCCTCTTCGCAGTATCCCTCTGACCTTGACTTGTCCCTTACCCTCCCATTCCTTCCGGCGACCTTGTTTCATCTATCTAAAATCATAAAGGAAATTAACGGGTACGCCAACGATACATCAAATTAAGGTCATCCTTGATTTTTAGGGAACCAAGCTTCAAATAGGTATAATTTCGAAATTACTTACCACTACTATACTATAACCCTGCATAATACTTTTCTATTCGCTACGTTGAAGCCCGTAAATGCCTTGGTAATCGTAAATTTCGTATTGAGAGTAGGACCACGATGGCAACTTGGCAATGTCCATTGTCACTACATTTTTGAAAATGTCAGTCTTGTAAACGACGCTTACTGTTGTACAATCAGTGAAGTAATGATATTAAATACATACTTTTGACAATTTCAAACATTCTCCACGTAGCCATTTTGCTTTTACTATCACCACGCAACAGATTTTTAATGAAAAATGGCATGGACCATCTGTTGTGAAAAAAATGCTGACCGTGTCATTCCAACTGTATAAAGCCACTGATTTTTAAATAATATGTTGACAGTTTTATTTTAATTTCCAACATTTTCTCACCCGCCCTTACATATTACCGAGACTCGGCAGAATTTAACATAGAAGTAGAGAACGGATATACCTAAAGACCCCAATTTCAATATACATAATATACATATTACGTCTCTTAACAGTTGGTTTAATTGAGTCATTTTCCGCATAATTTTACGATGGGGATGTTCCCAAAATTTTTAACATTAAACTAAATTGCCACAGGACAATAGCGAAATTAAATAAATCTGTGTTTGCGTCACGCTTGATCAATTACACTTCTGTGGTCACCATAAACTCCCAAGCGGATAAAGTCTATGCGAAATATCACAAATTTCACTTAAGGGCAGTTGTTCGTAATTGCTTGCACAAGTTTATTAACAAACTTCGAACAGTCCCTAATTGATGAAAAAAAAACTCATCGTCGTTTGTTAGTAACAATGTTTTTTTTTTCCTTGACGTATTAGGAAAAGTTAAAATCGATGGAGCATTTTCGTTCTATTGTTCGAAAGTACGTTACCTTCGGAAGTTGTATTATTCGTAATGGATTAAATGAGGTTATAAAAAATTCACGAATAACGTAAAAGGTTAATAACGTTTTCAAGTAAAACGATTTTTGAAGAAATCAAAAGTGCAACTATTTTAATATCCTCATCCGTTTCTAAAGGGAAAAAGTATAAAAAATGTATTTACTTCTTTTCAGTCGTCACATTTATCGCATCAATTTACATATATATTTGTTTATTTCGGAGTTTTGATTTATAACAGTCTATATTTGCAGCTTTTCTGTCTCTGCAATTTCACATCGGCCATACTTTTTAAAAACGCTAATAGAAGAGTTTTGTGCAAATTTCTTTGCTTGTTTACGAAAAGGTTTTGCATTTCAATGTATTTACATATAAATTTGGTATATGTTTAGCGGGAAAAGGCATGTAGTTACTTACGCTGTTTGCATAATCTTACCACCGCTAAGCAATTCTTTTGTCGCGCTTGTCCATCCCTGTTCTTCTTTACATAAATATGTATTAATACGAAGGTAGTGCGTCGAAAATAAATTGCTTTCTTGCTTTCCTTGCTTATATTCTTATTTATTTATGACGGAAAGGGTCCGAAGGCTTACGTAAGCTGAAATTATTGAATAAGGTACATTTTTTGACTCACACTAGCATATCTGGGAGTTATAATCGGTTTATAGTGACATTTTAATATATTTCAATTCGAACATTAAGCTTGAGCGTCTAAATCGAAATTCAAATCTTACTTTTAAAATACATATTATATCTACAAGCCTAATAGACCCAATAATAAGTGATAAATGAAAACAATCGTAAAGACTGTGGCAGGTATATACAGGGTGTAGAATTGGCCGATGCATCATAGGGATTTCAATGTAAAAATCTTAATGTTCGATTATTTGCTTCCCTAATATTATTTTATACAAAAAGTCTATTTAACTTTTTTGTAGAGACAAAAATTCTGAATCGACTGAATCACTTATATTTATTTTAAATTTTTCAGAGAGCCAATATTTAGGCAAATAAAAATTTCCACTTTCTCAAAAACCGGTGATGTCTTGAAATTGTTGACACCTAAAGGGGGCCCCAGTTTGGCATAGAAAAAAATACATAGTTCTTGCGAGACGGATGTCGTCGATTGTAGAGCTCAGGGATACGATAATGCCGTCTCAATGTCTGGTGTACATGGGGGAGTTCAAAGGAAAATACGAGATATTAGTGCTAAAGCATTAGCAAATCACTCTTTGAATCTTTGTGGTGTATATTTCATCGTATGTGTCCCATTAAATGTAACCTGTTTCGGCACTTTAGAAAAACTCTATTCATTCTTTTCCCTTTCTACCCACAGGTGGGAAATACTAATACAAAAGGTTGGAAAAACTTTAAAAAGATTGTCTGATACACGCTGGAGTGCTCATTGTAATTCCGTTAAAGCTGCCAGACAAAATGTCGAACAACTAGTCCTTACGATAGAAAAAATGTGTGATCCCTCAAAAGAGAATTTGGTTACTAGGTCTGCAGCAAGTGTACTATACTTCCCGCAAGAAGTTAAATCTCACCCAAAAATATTTTCAAACACCTGAAATCACACTTTACATGGGTTTGACAAAAATGAAGGCACTACAATGGTTTCTTGTCGAGGAAAGAAATGCGCTGGCCAATAAGGCTATACATTTACACACTTTGACACGCAAAAATGTGGAGAAATGGGAATAGATATTGAGAGACGTGGCAGATGAAAAGTAAAAAAGAATCTACCTGGAGAAATATCCGCTGACGCCGACTTAATTTTACAAGAGGAGCTTCCAATGCTTGGATCGATTTATTCAAGAATTGGCTGCAAGATCCACTGCTATGGAAAACATATCTACCACCTTCCATATTGTACAACCAAAACTCCTGATAAAAGCATCTGCAAATGAACTCGAAAGGCCATAGAAAAGCTCAACCTAGTCTACGGTGACTTTGACAAGGAAGAAGTATACAAAGAATTCTACAGATCAGATTGCGAAGACATTTAAGCGCAACTAATTTTGCAACAAAGCTGCTTCATGGACCGCTAAAAAATTTTTTGAATTTATTAAAATGGGACTACCGAATCCATTCTCAACCTATGTCTAATCCTTCAGTATTTCCTAACAATTAGTATATCAATGGCGACATGCGAAAGAAGTTTTTCAAAACTTAAACTAATGAAAAATTATCTTAGGTCGACCATGACTGAAGAACTACTAACAAGTATGGCTATTTTGTCCATCGAAAGAAAAGTATTAATTTAGTGTAGTAAAAACCAGAAAAGTAATTTGAAATTAGTATAATTTTAATTTTCTACTTGTCTCGTGTCATTGCTTATTTTTCACTTGTAAATCTGTCTGTAACGTGGTCAAAATATTAATTAAAATTAGGGGTGAGAACGTGTACACGCGTACACGTGTACACGTATATTTTTTAAGATACGTGTATAAAAACTAATACACGTTACATAAAAAGTTAGGTGAATCTCTGACTCATAATTTTTAAGAACCCAATTAAGTCCAAAAAATAGACATTTTGTTATTTTTCATTAAAAATAAATGTTAATGCTTACTTAAAGTACCCAAATGTATGCACCAAATGTTCAAATGAAGAAAATAAGTTGTATATATTTTAAGGCGCGTCTACACGGCTACACGCGTGTACAAGTGTCGGTGTCGTTTACACGTACATGTATAGAAAATGCGTAAAAATCCCACTCCTAATTAAAATTTGATTTTCCATCTACACTGTGTTTAATTCAGTAAATATTTAAATCTGGAGGTCGTCAGGGGGCCTAAAATTAAAGATCGCCCTGGGTCTCAAAAAGTCTTAGTCCGCCATTGGCTATATTAAGTAAAATAAAAATAAACAACATGTACGGATGTAGATTTTTTTAGATAACATTTTTCTAGTTAAACAAGTTCATAATAAACACGAACCCGACTGTTATGAACGTTTAGAGAGTCATGAAAGACGAACCCATTTTTACTCATGTTCCTTAGGATTATCAGAATTCGTAAGACTACTTAGTATTATAAGTAGGTCAACTTTTATTTTGTTGCTGGCAAGCGATGTTGTGTCTTGCTTTAATGAAGCCTTATATCTGGAATGGTTATGGTTGTAGATCACTTCTGATATCGTTACGCACTGTAAATGCCCGTCAGTGGACAGACTTCTTGCATTTTAGAGTTTTTCTTTTGAACTGATGTTTTTGGATACCTATTATCGTTTTATATTTACAACCAATAATAAATTAGCTTTGTGCTGTTTTATCATAAAAGTAACTTCATTGAAGTTTATTTTTAAAAAAATGGCGGATGCAGGCGGTAATTTAGAAATTCATTACTTGAAAACCGTTGTAGCTAAAACTCGGTTGCCATAGCTACAACGGTTTTCAAGTAGCTAATGAATTCCTAAATTACCGTCTGCATCCGCCATTTTCTTTAAATAAGTGAAAATAACTTCAAAACCATAACTTGTAGATATTGACATGTAGGTATTAAAAGAACTGAAATTTCACGTAGAATCCAAAAATGCAATAGTTCCCATTTAAAATAGCGAAGTTTCCAGCTATTTCCTGCATTTCCGGAAGCGCTGCCATTTTGAAAATATTTTACAAGTTTTCAGAGTAACCCTTAAGTTCAACTTTTCAAAAACCTATCTATAAAACTTTCCCAGAAATATCTAACTAAAGCTCCCAAGAAAACACCCTGTATACTATTACTAAATATTCTATATTATAAAATTATGTTGTCGAAATTATTATAATTGTTCATTGGAGGATTCTTTGTGTATCCCTAAGTACTTCTATGATAGTTGTATTAGTGGTATCATAAGACTGAGAAAGAGAATGTTTTCTGCCAAGATATTAGCACATGATTTAACGAGGCAGAAATGTTTTTTTCTTATAGAATTATGTTCAAACTTTAATTTGGTTATAGTTTGAAGCTGTTACTTTATAGGTACAGCAACGTGCCAAAAAAAAATTTAAAAAGTTTTCTGCCAAGGTATTAGCACAAGATTTAACAAGGCAGAATTTTTTTTTCTTTTTTAGCTATATAAAAGCTATATTTTAAGGGTAATTTGAATCTGTTACTCGATGGGTACAGTTCGTATCCAAAAAATATTCAGGAGAGAGGACATGGCGAATTTCTGCACAAGTTCTGCCCAGGCAGCAAAAGATTTTATGGATGGTCTGTATAAGTACTAGCTTTTAAAAATCATTTCATGTTGCTCGATAGGTCAGCTTTTTTGCAGCCAGCTCTCGCTCTATTAATTTTGTTCCTTAAAAGTATAGTTTAAACAAGAGCATCAAGAGATTTCTTTCTAATTTAGACTTTATACCAAGGAGTTTAAAGAAAAAGATTCTCAATTCGAAGCTCGGATTTCAGTTGAACCAGAAAGTGCTAAGGGGAGCTAATTCGAATGTGAAGGATGGAGAGCGAATCCAAGCCCTAAGGAAATATACCAAATGAAATGTATTCATGAAGAGATGGCAGCACATCGCTTCAATTAAAGCTGAGTGACATCTGACAACGATTGTACTCTCCGCATTATAAAAACAACCTTTTTATAGTTACATATAGTCTGTCAATTACATAATTGCAATAATTTTTATTTGGAAAGTATCTTCTAACGTTATTTTTACAATTACTAAAATTCAGTGGCTCAAACAATCTATAAAACAAAAATTTTGCAAAAGAATCGTTTCAGAAACTTATTAGGTAATCGTTCTCGTTAAACACAGATTTATTTAAGCTGCAATTTACAATTTCATTATTTGCAACATCAGATAAATTCGCAGTAACTTTTTAAAACTATTTTGCATTTAAATAACACATTCCGTTATAAAAAGAAGCTGAAACGTATGCGATGAAAAAGTAAATGCAATTTTCAATATTTTGAATGTAACGAAAGATGACAGAAAGCAATTGCATTTATATCTCATAATTCGCAATTCAATCGAATTCGAATTCGAAAATGAGATCAAAAGATCATATCAGCTCATTACTTATTTTCCTTTAGGCGCAAATCCTTTGTGTGTTCAGTCCCTTATAACTTTTCTCTAATTTGAATTGAACTTTCTAAAAATTTACATTCTGTTTATTTAAACAACGCACTGCGGTTATCTAATATGTAAATGTTCGGCCTGTACAATGATCGAATAACAATGTTAATTTAATACAGAAACAAAATAATGTTTATTATTATTCTTTAGGTGTAGAGAGAAAAGAAGATGAACGAAGACAAGAATTGCACGTGCTTTACATAATAATTTTAAGTTCACGTATTTCATAATTTTGGCTCATTTACAACTTTAAAGCGTAAGAATAATTAACAAAAAAGATAAACCTCTAGATAATGGTGTCAATGCGCCACGTATAAGTTTCTTAAAAGTTAAAAAAAACCAAACTACAACTTGTAAATAAAGAAAGTTTAAATTCTCTGGTTAAAATTTAAATATTTGATGTGCCAACAAAGTTTAATTTTACTTATTCCATTTTACGGAAAATTAATGTCCGGCTCTTTTTGTTACTTATTCTCTCTTTTAATAGCAAACCAAATACAATGGTGCGTCAATTTCGATCATTACCTCGCGTGTATATAAACGCAACCCATCATTAACTACTTGTTTTTCATTGTACCTACATTAAGGTAATCAATCAAAACGGTATTAGTGTTCGATATTATTTACTTATCAATTTACAAATTATTCTTCGGTCGAATTAAGTTTTGAAATCAATTGTTTAATATAGCGAAGCTATTAAGGCCATTAGTGATCGATTTGTTGATTTAATGGGTTGGTTCGTTTTCGTCGAACCGAAAATTGCTTTCATGTGAAAATTTAGTTTTTAGAATTTTAACGAATGAAAACTTGCTTCGGGCACTTCGAATAACCATTTACAAGTTTGCTTAAATGCTAATTTTGGACCAATTTTCATTTGCCTTTAAATAATAACTGCATGAGTTAATGGAAGAAAAAATACTATAATATTAAGCTCCACTGAAATATGTAATTACTATATTGAAAATTTGTAATGTTATCAAAATTTATTATAACTGGTGATTAATATGGTGTTTGAAAATTGGTTTCGATTATAATACCTAATTATATTTCTTATATTTACTCCGTCATTTTATTTTTTCTGTAATTTTCTTCTCTCACTTTCCTTTTTATTTGTTATTCTGCTCATTGTTCGCTTACTGTCCTTGCGTTAAGAACGTTAATCGCTTTAAAAGTTAGTTGACATTCAACTAACCGAAACACTTGGTTACTTCGAAACAGTTCGCCTAACTATTGATTCAAAGAGCACAGTCATATACTTAAGTGTGTCTTTTCAGCTTGTAGGGTACATTTTCATAAATTTAAATACTCTTGCTCAACTAACTTAAAATATTGGATAAACTCAAGTTAAACCAAAAGAAAGAACAAAGCGAAGATAAAATCACGGAGGGAGACAGAGCAATCTTTAATTTAATTTTTTCAGATAATTACAAATAAATGATAGAACAAATGAAAATGGCCCAATTTCTACAATTTAGGCAAGACCTAGCAAAAACAATTTACTAATCAAACAAGATAAAAAATAACTCAAACGTAAAGACTAATCTTCACCAGATAAATATTATGATTTCTGATAATTTTTTATCAATGTATCTATTGAATATATCGGTATTTTCACTGTTTCTGGCATTTGTTTAGTGTTTTCCAGTGTTTCGCCATAATTTTTTCAAGTCCTCAATTGTAAATCCATTGTCTTCCTTTTTAGGATCCTTTAAAAATACCCAAGGACGTTGGCAAACTACCTAAACCTAATTTTTAGCCTGCTTTTTGAAACATCACTGATCCAGCCATCATAAGAACTGAGGTTGATTGGGTCCATAATCTTGATGTAAAGAATGATTTCCTCTAAATGGGGTAATTAAATGATAATAACCAGTGGTAATTCACAAAATTTTCCCCATAAATAACATTTATTAAAGTAATGAATGTTGACGAAAAACGAAGTTGAAATTTAAACGACATGTTTCAACAACGTAAAATTGTCATCATCAGACTAAAATTTAGTTAAAAATACTTACCTACCTGCTCTAATTATTGTAATCAGTTGTAGCGAAATTAATAAATCGTGAATGATATGTGTGAAAGTTACATGTTGATCATTGTTTTTAAAGTTGAATCAAGACATCACTGAAAATCTGAAATGAAAACTTAAAAACATAAAACCCCCACAGGTTATACAACGAATTAATTGATGACTTTAAAGTGGACGTTGAAGTGATTCTTGAGTAAGTACCTACCTAATATCCATAACCTCAGAGTTATTTGTTCTGAGAAATTAAAAAAACTGAAACTCCCATCTGGTAGATTTAATAACAAAATACTGAAAGGGTTAATGGCAAAACTAAAGACCTTAGATCTCGTTTGTACAAAAGCAGAAAAAGGAAATTCCATAGTTATTTTAAACAAAGCAGATATTTCCTTAATTCGAACAACTTTCAGATTACCAAGGTTAATTTCAATCAATTTGTTAAACAAGTCAAACATTTCATCACTGTAAACGTTTTGAAATACGTTTTAAAAACCTTTTTAAAACGTATTTCAATTTCTACCACTACAAGTTATTAATCATCAACCCTTCATTCCCCCCCTTTATGCTTTGCCTAAAATTGAATACCCACCCTCATGCGCCCCATCGTTTCTTTCATTCATTTCCTTCACTTGCTGTCACCTGTAATTTCCCCATAACTTTATTCATCCCTTTTCATATCCCCCTTTTTCCCTGGCCCTTAAGGCAACACCCGGGTTCCTCACTGGAGGTCCCTTTTAATTTTATCATTTTAACGTCGATTTAAACTAGTTCAGTCTGAACTAGTTCTTAACCTATCTTTTAAACTCGATTTTGTTACTTCTCATTTGTCGCTAATTAGATATGTAATTATTTTATACAACTGTTTTCAATGGACATTTCCAACGATTTTGCTTGATAATGGGATCGGAGTATCCCGAAACATGTAGCAATTTATTAGCAATTTAATAAACACACTCTGTTGTTATTAAATATAATTCCAAGGGGAGGTTGAGAGTTCGTAATTTGCCTAACACAAGAGTTATCTAGTTCACACTAAGGATAGAATTGATACCTTGAACAGATCGGAAGTTTATAAATTATTTTATGGCACATGTGACTCTGCCTACATCGGCCAAACCGGTAGAAAGTTTAAAGTTAGATTTGCTGAACATTAAGAATAACATCCTAACACAACCATCTTTGCCCATCACATTTTAGACCGAAGACATTCCTTTGACCCCAATTCTCATTACGAAATATTACACATTTGTGATAAAGGCACTAAGTTAAATTTATTGAGAATTAAAGAAATTGTGACCTCTTTCAATCATAACCCATCCGCATCCCTGAATGAAGTACTCAATATCAATAAGAATTTGTTGATTTTATAGTTTCTATTTAGCCCTTCACTTCTTCACTTCAATTCTTTTATTTTATTATTTTAGTCAACCCTCGTATACTGTTTTCCCTTGTATATTAATTTGTCTAGGTTACAGGCTTCTTCTTTATAACGGTTTCTGACAGTCTTCTCCCACCCCCAGTTTCTGTTGTTTGTCATATTTCATCTTTATCTGACTTCCATTTTGTCAATGCTTGGTAGTTTTTCACTTATTAATTTTTCGGATTAATAATTGTTTGGCAGCATTTATGATGTGTTCCTTGCCTTCATTGCTAGCCTTCTGCTCCTTTTAACAGAATTTAACTTCGTTAAATCTTTTCCCGTAAGTATTTAATTTTAACTCGTGGTTTTCCTAACCTTTCTTTTTTAGCGCCGCTTTATGGATTTCATTTTTTTAATTCTACAACTTATAAGTAATTTTTAATTTTTCATTTCGGATTTTCAATGATGTCTAAAGTTTTATGTTTAATTTTAGCCTGATGATGACAATTTCACGTTGTCGAAATATGTCGTAATTAATTTAAATATCAACGTACTGAACTTAAATTTCAACTTCGTTTATCGTCAAATTTATTACATTAATAAAAGTTATTTTTCCCACAAACGTCAAAAAATGACAAGGTTTGCGCATTGATAATAATACGCGAAGTGACCCTTTTTTCACTTTCGTACGTTACCATGACACCGTGCGCGAAATGACGACGCCGTGCGCGAAATACTTACTTCGCGCACTGATTGTAAACTATATGAGAGTTTTGCATTTTAACATTATAATAATTGTCAACTTTTCTTCATCCAATTCTGCCACACCAAATGGGGGATCTGTCGTTTCATGATCAATGTAGGCCTTAACAAAGAAATTGCCGCATTACTAGAACAATTCTTAATTTTAAAGATTCTCATTAAGATCCAAAACTCTTTATAATCACGTGCTCTACCCAGTGATCCTCTTGGGATGTGATGCTACCCTTCTTCCATTTATATCTCAAATCGTTTTAGTGGACACTCTACCCCTTTGCTCCAAGATATCATTTCTAAATTCAAGAAATCCATGTTCAGACTAACTGCGATCTCCATCCCCATCCCAAAGTCAGGCTCAAGATGTGACTTTACCTCACAGTTCCATCCCTCATTATCTTTTACAAATGTACTTGCCCTAGTAGCATGTACTATACACATGTGATAAAATGGAGTTGCTGTTTCTAACTGTTCACTAAAAATAAAGCTGAAACAAAATATTTGAAAGGCACTGCACCCAACTTATATTGAATTATCCATAAATGCAGAAATTGACGAGACTCGTATATTTTGAATGTATAATTATTAATGTTAACGATATTTTGAGTTTCATTTTTGACTAAAATTGAAATTATGATTTTTTCATTTCTCAAATTAAGTAATTGTGCTGAAATAGTTAGAAAAATACCTTGGTGGGTTTTAACAACTACGCTAAAACCTATTGCTAAAAGAACTACACGATAAGTGGTCACATAATAAAATAAAAATACCGTAAAACACATTATCAATCACCCTTTTTCACTGATACAACTAATTAATTAGCACATCTCCAAAATAAATTTTGATCACGTTAACGGGGGACAAAGGGCTAGAATGGGAAAACTACCCCTGAGTTTTAGAAAAATACCTAATAAAAGAAACGAGATATCCCTTTTTAAAATTTTGCTTTAAATAATCACAATTAATGCTAGAAATCCAGATAACTTCAGTCTGGTGTAAGGTAGGGAAAACTACCCCTAGGTTTTAAAAAAATTTATACTTAAAGAAGATACAAGAAATCACTTTCAGAACGGTCCTCAATAATTGGGGACTATTAATTCTATCACCCCGGTATATGAGATTTAAATAATATCAACCCCCCGTCTAAGATAGGGAAAACCACCCCTAACTTTTGAAAATATTAATATCTAATGAATGAAACGAAAAACAGAATTCCTAGCAACTTGTGACAACATATCCCGTTTTGGTTTCTAAAGTGCGGTAGTTAATGTTACGAGGAGAGTCTGGATTACTTATGTGTTTGACGACACAGTTTGAGTTTAACAAACCCTTTAAAACAGAAAGGGTTAACGAATCTTGCGAATTACCTAGAGTCGTTTGGTGAACGTAATAATGGAAAATAATCATGTTTCGATACGATGTTTTCCATTACTATAACACTGGAGCATATTCGTCGAGACTGCGTCGGCAGTGTGCGAGACAAGAGTCTAAATTAACAGTTTATAATTTCATTAGATTGTTTTATGGAACATTCTTCTTCCGAAGTTGCTAGCTTTCTTTGCATGGCAAAGTTAAAGACTCGATACTGATTAAGTCCAACTTGAGAGTGGGATCTCGTTGAAGTTTGAGTGTGCAATTACATTTTATTTTTAACGCACTCGTTCGTGTTTTGGAGTGTTTTTGGTGTTGCTATTTTTTATTTAACCGCTAAGTTCGTGCAGGTGATTGAAATAAAAATGTCACAGAGTAAAGCAGCTTAATGACCTGGTAAACATCGAGCTGCCAAGTCAACTAGGCAAATTTCCATTACAATTGGAGCACCTACAGCATATACTTGGAATATTTTGTGCTTGTTTGCCTTTATAATGTGAATTTTGAAAACACGCGAGTTAAACAACTTGTAGTTGACAACGTCCGCACTTTGTTAACGAAAGTACTAGTATAGTACATATATTGCATTTTTAATCTGGATGAAACCAGTTGTCTTCCACTAAGTACATTTAGTTAAAAAATGGGAACATTAAAGTGTAGCAAGTAGAGAATTAAAAGCAACGGCACATTTGAGATAAGCGCTTCTGATTAATGTTCAGGCATTAATACGTTAATTTAGAATATTTACCGAAAAGGGCAACAACTTTTTAAAAATACAACTTTGCTTAGGTTTTTTTTTTCGTTCAGTTTCATATTTTATTTTAGCTTCGCCTTTCAACGCCACCTGTTACGTAAAAATACGAGTTTACTTGGAAATAAATTATAAGGATTATCCATAAAGATTGGTAGGACATTTACTACTTTCTTTTAGATTATTACGCCTTCGCACATTGAACTACGATACTAACGTGTAACTAATTTCTTTCATCTGTAATTTGTGTAATCCAGATTGAGGTTTATTTCTTTTTTGGGAATGAAAACATAAATCTTATTTTGTTATTGTAGACGTTTTCAATTGTGAGCAGTTTGACATCGCTTTTACTATTTCCACTTTGCTTGTTTTTTACTAGTTCGTGAGATCCATGGAAAAGATCGATGAGCGCATTTTTCAACTTCTGTACGAAATCTGAAAAATCTATATTTAAATTTTTTAACCAACCTTTTCTCTACATTTTTTAGTTATTTTTTTTTTAAATCTAAAGACTGTTGTCTTTAATTGAGCATGAATTGCTATAACTTCATATTCTTGACACAAAAGGTCATTTTTCGAAAAGGTGTAAATAGTGTAGTTTTCAAATATATCAGCTCGGTAAATAAATACACGGTAGAATAAAATAATATCTTCATTTCTGGTGCAGAATTTTCTTAAAAATTTGCACTTGCTTGTCTGCAGCTGTCACTCAGGGCCGTAGCCAGGTGGGACCGAGACTTACCTACAGCATGGTCTAGCTCATCTGAAGAATATGGTTTAATGGTTAAAATAAATTTAGCAATAACATCAACATCTTCAGAAGCATTTTGCTATCTATCCAAACAAAGTTGCAGAATTGCACACAGACACAGCCGGGACGAGAACGAGAATAATTGAACCCCTTAGACTAGCAATGACATTTCGAAGGTTGTCCAATTTGTCATTTGTAGCCTTTGAAAAAGAAAGACCACAAAAATTGATTGGCAGAGGGTACTTTCGTTCAATACTTTTTTTAAGCCCCAGTTAAAAAACTGTTTGCCACCTCTGCTACTTCATCCTGGCTACGGGCCTGCTACCACTACGATATTGTACCAAACTCTCTGTTCCTTGTGTGCTATTGTTAAGGTTGCGACGAATTTTCATTTAATTGCAAATCCTTTTGGCGCTTCTGAGTTTGTTATAAAATTTTTAACGTTCTGCTGTAAGAAATAATTTAGTAACACGTATCAGCTTATACGGAATACGACTTAGGAATTTATTTGTCGAATAAACTTTAAATTACCTTTTTAATATAAATGAAATGTATTCAAACATTTTTTCAGTATAAATGATTTTATCTTACATAAAAACAATGTGACTTTTGCACATAGCACAGAACAGCACATACTTCAATATGCACAAATACAGTAAAGATAACAATTTTCTCAAATAGGTCGAAACTTATTTAAATAATAAAATTATAATTACATAAACAAACTTTTTCATAAAAACCATGCAAGAGTCAGGCTGAGGAAATATGGGAGACCATTAAATCTACAAACAAAAGAAAGAACGAAAGAATGCATTTACTAAGAAATCAAAAACTTAATGGGGGGCATTTTCATTATTGCTATAGATTCTAAAGAAGTTGCCAATATTGTATCAAGTTGGATTCGATGACATACCAATATTATTAATAACGGAAAATACTGATGTATCCCTTCAACGACATTTTCAACAAAGGAACGTTTCCGCATAAACCTTCTACTGCCCTGCCATTATTAAACCCTTTTATAAAGGTGGACTTCAAACAGATATGATCTATTTTTTTACTTTCTTGTGCGTCCTGGAGAAAATAATGGTTGCTCGGTTATCATCGTTTTCGGGCAAGAAACAAGTTTTAGCTGGGCGCCAATATGGTTTTACAAACAATGAAGATACAATAAATGCTCATCGAGTTTTTACAAGATGTACGTATATTATAATTCGCTATACAGAAAGGAAATAGTTCTAGGCATGCTGTAAGCAAGTTGTTGAAGTTCAGTACACAACCAAAAAAGGGGTCTGGACACAACGGTCACCCAGAATTTTGGTATGCCCACATCGACCACACTAGACAAATCGGCCAAACATGATATGTGGACACAATGGCCAAATATCAGACGTGGACCAACGGCCACCTTGGACACTGCGGTCACATATCAGACCCAGACTCCTCACTAAAGACAAGGTTTGTCCGCTGATATAGCTGTAAAAAAACTAAAGCCCCGCGTAAAAACAGTCTCACGGTAAGAGATTTCCGCAGTGAAAGTGTAAAGGAAAATATGCCTAGGAAGAAAAATTAAAGTTCACAATAGAACTATAAAATAAACAATTTTGTGTTAATTATAATCTGTCATTCAGCTTATGATGGGGTTCGTAGTTTTACTATAAATGATGCTAGATCGCATTTTGTAACATTTCATTATTGTAATTTGTATTATTCAATCCAATTATGTTGCTGGTTCTTACAGGACATTTATACAGGGTGGGCCATAGAAAAGGTAACACGCCTGTTTTGGGACACTTAGACCAGTTTCTAAAAAAACGCTTGGACACGTCGATTTTCTATTTTTGGGGGATAACTTTTGATCAGGTCAACCCCCTAACCCCAGCAACCCCTAACTCAAGAATTTAAATAGGGAAAGGGAGTCGAGCGACCCGTCATTTGAAGCGTCTTTTAATTCTCTATTCGACAGTACCTACAAATGAAAATTAGTTTTATTCAATTTTTTTTTCGCCCCGATGAAAAGCACCCCCCCCCCCCCCCGAGATTAACTAAGGTGAGGGTGTTGTTTAGGAAAAATCCTGAAATACTGTCGAATAGAGAATTAAAAGACGTTTCAAATGAGGGGTCGCTCGACTCCTTTTCCCTATTTAAATTCTTGAGTTAGGGGTTGCTGGGGCTAGGGGGTTGACCTGACAAAGTCACATTTGACATCAAAAGTTGTCCCCCAAAAATAGAAAATCGACGTGTCCGAGCGTTTTTTTAAGAAACTTGTCTAAGTGTCCCAAAACAGGCGTGTTACCTTTTCAATGGCCCACCCTCTATAGTGTATAGTGTCACCAAGTAAACAAAAGTTCTGAGAAGGCGTGGTTGAGGGAGCTACATGTTTACGAATTACATTCAAATGCAAAATAAATTTCTTCTATAAATAAAGAAGCAAGATGCGTAAATTGTCAAAATATTCTAGAGCTGAATCTACCCATTGAACTTTATGCCATAAGCAACTGGAAAGGAAAGGCGCATAAGTAACACTGAAGCCCAACATATAGGGCTTTATCTTTTTCTTTCGCACGCAACGTTATACAAACGATGACAGGGAGCGATGCGGCAGTTATCTCTCTCGTCTGCTCAACTACCTCGGTAAGCTAGAAGGCGATAGAAACACCTACTTCGCATTGTATTTGTCAGCTTCAACGCCTATAATGCATTGCAATCGCCCGTATCCCTTCCAGTTGCTTATAGCATACAGTTCAATGAATGTACCACGCCCATTTCAACACTTTTTATTGGCCAGTTTGAATTACTTCAAATTTAGTTCACATATATTTTCCGTGGTTTTTGTTTACTTGGTGGCACTTATATCAACCCTTTTAGATGTCCTCACGAACTTTGAGGTCACATTGTATTGAATACCAACCAGTGGCGCAAATAAGGAGGGTGATCAGGGTGATCAATCAACCCCCAGAGGCTAATAACAACTCGAAAAAAAAAATTTCCTGGGGAGGACCCCAGATCCCCTCTTCAAGATTTTACAGATGTGGTACTCCATGTGGCGTCAGATCCATCACACCCCAAATTCACATCTTATTTACGCCACTGCCCACAGTGCAAAAAAACGTTTCTGAAATGTTTTAGAAACGTATCTCTGAAACATGAAACATCTCCGAAACAGCGACAGAAACGTATCATACACATAACATAGATGTTTAATGTCCGCCTTCAGAAACCTAGATTTCAAACAACACAGAAACGTTACATCGAAACATTTTATATATGTTTCAAGAAACATATCGGAGAGTAATTTATTGATATGTAGGAGAAATGTGTCCTCATACGTGAATATTTGAAATGTCTCATATATGTTTCATTTGAAACATACCTGAGTATAAAAACATTGAGATGTGGTAGAAACTATGGTACCGAGAGCCCCAACTGCTCTGAGGGGCTCTTTTCCCAGTGCGCAGGCCCTGCAGGGCCCCATGTACTCCGGTGGCTTATTCTCCAGGGCCCCCAAAATTCTCTTAGTGTAGACTCGAAGGAGATCGGTGATGCTGAAAAATCGTTTTGCTTCAAGTGGGATTCGAACATCGGTCGCTTGTTTAGGAATTCAGAAAACAGCTACGCAAACTACCTGAGCTACCGACTCGCTGGCAAATAAGCCATTTAGATGTGCAATATTACCCATCTACTTATGATGAATAAATCTATTTTTGGAAACGGAAATTTTTCGTTCCAATTAAACACTAAATTGTAATTTTGGATAAATATGTAAAACACTCACATTGAAACGTGTATTTTTAGTTTCTTACGATATGTTTCAAGTGATTAAGTTTCTAGTACAACGCTACTAAAGACAAGTAACATTAACTTTCAAAGATAACTTCAAACGAAACATCACATTTTTAATGAAGTTTCTAAAATGTTATACGTTATCACTAAAGCTGGGATAGTTAGACAAAATGAAAGTTTAAAAAAGGCAGGCAAAAGGCATAAAAAATAATTTTAAAAAAGCATCTAAAAAGACAAAAAAGGAGAAAAATGGCACGGAAAAGAGAAAACTGTCGAGATAAAATCAACACATACATAATCAATTTAAGTATAGATAAACAAATATTTATTTGAAAAAGTAATTACAGTTGATAGATGTTATCTGCTGGTATTCTTTTTCAATAAAGTTTTCTGGCTAATTAAAATACGCTTAACTCGGCATAATGACTAAGGGATGCAATTTCAACAAAAACTGTATGTAGGTGCAGCTTGCAAGTAGAAATAATACAATGGGAAATATTTCAAAGTAAAAAAAATGACTCATCCGAGTTATTATTGTAAGAGGCTTAAATATTATAGACAAAGTTTGTATTTAGTTTGTATACCAAATTCCTTTCCCTTTCAAACAATTTGCTTTCTAAAGGTATATTCACACTTGTGCATTTCCATGCTGCATTTTTAGTTGCAGCATCAAAATGCATGCATTTCTTGGTTCACACTGCAAAAGTTGCAGCATCACAAGATGCGTGATGCACATGTTCTATTTTCGTGCAGTTTCATTGTGCATTTCTAGTGACTTTGCAGGGATTCAATCCTTGCCAATAGTCAGTTGGTTTTTGTTTTAAGTTGGTACTTCGGTAACGCGTGCGGGGTACCATAGACCATAACATAACCTGTTAGTTGTAAATGTAATAGTTTGTTATCTTGTTATCATAAAATATTTATGCTTGTTATTGTTACTTTTCTTTTGATATATTCGTTAATTTTCAAACTTTGTTATTGTTTTTAATTATTGTGTTTATAATTAAAAGATGGCCACATCTAAAAATACGGTTTTCACCTGGTCACGGGATATCACTACCGATTTAATAACGCTTTATGAAGGGCAGCCAGTCCTTTACGTGACCAGGTTGAAAGAGTATAAAAATAAAAATAAGCGGGCAGAAGCTGTTAGTTACATGCAAGAACAGCTGCAAGAAAAATACCCCATGATGTGTGCCACATTAAGTAACGGTGATGTCCTTAAAAAAATTCACACCTTAAGGACTCAGTATTTAAAGGAGGTCGGTGTATGTAAGAAGTTTTTGGTTAGTGGAGCATCTGCAGAAGCGTATAAACCAAAATTGTGGTGCTTTGATATGCTCAACTTCCTCTCTGAAGGTGATCCTGTAAGGGACAGCCAATCTAATTTAGAATTGACAGTAAGTAATGTAACCAATTTGTTCTTATGTATCACATAATTTTTTAAAGCAAATCACTGAACCTGATGTCGAAGAGGACAATGAAGTATTGTTTGAGGGAACACCAGAGGAGTTATCAAATTTGGATGATTTGGCAACAACTTCGGGATCATCTACTTCAAATGATGCTATGGTCAATAATCCAAAATCTCGTAAGCGAGTAAACAGTACTACTGCGAGTAACTCTGCGTCTGTAGCTGCCTTATTAAATTCAGCTGTTAACACCCTGGAGGAGCATCGTAAAAGGCAAAAAATAGAACCAGAAGACGAGTTTTATACTTTTGGAAGGTTGGTCAACTTTATAAAAATTTACCTTGTACTTTAATTATTCTTTTTTAGAATGATTGCAACTGAATTGAAAAAAATAGAGGACCGAAAAACAGTTCAGCAATTAAAAAGAAAATTTTTTAATGCTATTATGGATGCACAATTACACGAATGAGGTGGATTATGTTATTAATTTTAGTTTTAAAATAGGTATTTTAGTGTAGCATGTAGCATTAATAGTAGTAGTTTTCAATTTTGTATCTGCATTTATTATGAAAAATAAAATACAATGTAACATCTTAATAATGAGCCATTAAATGTACTAGGGGTGTCCTAATTAGAAATTTGTCCATATTATATGTATCTGCACATACTAAAACAGGTTCTATTATTCTATATTAACTTATAATTAATTAAACTTCAGAAACTTATTTATATTTTCTATGATAAATTATTTTGCCAATCAACAGCTCCAACACCATTTACGTACTCTAAAAATTCTTGTCGGTTATTTAATGCGGATTGTTTTGCCCTATTCCCTGCTTGTCGACTTAAGGCATATTGAAATCTCAGTCTTCTGTCATTTTTCTCCTGCATATTGTAAGTGTTAGGCGTTGTGGTTCTTAAAAAGTTATGTAGAACAACACATGCTAATGTTATTGTTTCCGCCTTTTGAGGATGTAAATTGACAGTGTTCAATAAAACGCGGAATCTGTTAGCTACCATACCAAAAGAATTTTCAACCACTCTTCTTGCTCTACTTAACCTGTAGTTGAAAATGCGTTGTGCCCCTGTCATATTCCTAAAAGGAAAGGGTTTCAAAATGTGGTGGCTTAATGGAAACGCCGCATCCGCAACAATGACATATGGAACAGGTTTTGAGCGACCTGGCAATGGCGTTTCCTCGGGAAAATTTAATTTATTGCTGGCTATAGCTGCAGCAAGTGTGCTGTTTCTAAATACACCCCCATCGGAAATTCTCCCATTCCTCCCACAATCGATATATATAAATTTATAGTCGGCATCTACTAAGCCAAGAAGAGCAATACTGTGGGTGCCTTTATAATTAAAATAAGATGATCCTTCATTCCCGGGAGCCCTAACTGTTATATGTTTCCCATCTAATGCGCCTAAAACGTGGGGCAAATTCCATTTCTTTTCAAATTGCTCGGCTATCTTCAGCCATTTTAAAGTAGTACGAGGAACCTACAAATTTGACACACAATAACAAAATAAATTTTTAAGACAAAAAATTTACCTTCAAATAATTTTGTCTTAAATTCTTATATATTACACTGCACACTTCCGGTATAATTTCAGAAATGGTTGAGTGTCCTACTCTAAATGAAAACGAAAGGCTTTTGTACGATTCTCCAGTGGCCAAAAAACGAAGAGTTATAATTAACCTGTCTCTTGCAGAGATAGCACTTCTAAATTTCGTATCTTCCTTTTCTATGTCATTTTTCACAAGACTCAAAAGTAACTGAAAGGTATGTTCGTTCATTCTTATAAAATTTTGGAAACTGTTTTTGTCCCCTGTAGCTAATTCATCATGCAAAAGATGAATATTTCCATGACAGTTACCTCTCTTTTCAATCCACGGTTTAACCCACCATCTCCTTTTATTATTAGATAATAAAAGCGATGCAGATGCACCAATGATAATGACAAGAAGCATTTCTTCATAATCCATAATAAAACAACTGTTTTCAGGTTATTATGATAACATAAACTTGTGCAATGTCGCAGTATAAAGACAAGCATTAAACCACAAACTACAAATGTAATTTATGCATTAAACTGTGGCAATGTGAATCTCTCAACGTCTCAACACCAACATATAGTTATAATTTGTGAAAAATTAAATCCCTACAGAGATTTTACCTATGGGCCTATGCATTTAAAAATGCACTAATGTGAACGTATAGGAGTTGCTGCATGAAAAAATGCAGCAAGTGCAAGGTGATGCCGCATCTAAAAATGCAGCATGGAAATGCACAAGTGGGAATATACCTTTAGAAATTACCCAGAAAAATCTACCTATATAAAATCTAAAAATTAAAAAATACTTACTTACATTTCAAAAAACTAAAAAAAATTTACAGAAAAGGTACTAAATACTTACGCGAAAATATCAAAAAAAAAAGGTAAAAAACGCAATAAAACTAACAGAAACCAAAAAAGGCAGAATAAAGTTTGCATTTTTGGAAAGTGCGTACTCTAAAACGGATTTTAAATAGGGTCTGCCTTATGTTTGTCCATTTATAAAAAAAGGCATCCTAGCTTTAGTTATCACATTCCAAAAAATATATCACAGAGATATATTTTTGGATACATATCTAAAACGTTCGTGTTGCAATGTGTATGTTTTGTATTTTATGTAACATATCAATTGAAACGTTTATTAGACATTACCATTTATTCGCTTTCGACAGGAATGTACCAGTAATGTGTCTTAGATGTTTCTTAGGAATGTTTCATTTGTAACCCTTATGCAACATTTAGAAACGTTTCATGGATGTACTGTGTTCAGTGGGTGGTACCAACATTTTAAATATGTACTTCTTCGCTTGCTGACGGCTTTAAATTAGTTAAAAAGCCGAAACATATTTGTGATATATCTTGCTAAGTTACCATTAAATTACAATTTCAAGTAGTTGATTTTGTATTTCAATTCCTATTTAAATCATTTTGTATAATGAAAACATAACGGTCAAATAGTTCAAATTTTGTAATATTCCGGGACGCTTTTGTTCCGAGGACTTTGTTTCCGGGGTATTTTTTTCTGGGGTTGTTTCTTCCTCGGTGTTGTTTTTCTGGGAATTTTTTTCTTAGTATTTTTTCCAGGGACTTTTTTCACAGATTTGTTTTCGTTTTTCTCTGCACCGGCTACAGAGAACTTGGTGAAATTTTCAGGACAAGTATTAATCACGACCAGGCGTCTTACATAGTCACTCTTATTTAAATGTAGCATTGCATTGGCGTAGAAACCGAGTACGGTGTCCCCTTTTAAAGAATTTTTGATACGCCACTGGGTTGCATCATTGAAATTTTTCAGAACTGGTAATATACCTAATTCCACGTAACGAAGCAAATATTTTCGAGAAATGTTTATTTAAAATGTAGCAATACCTTTTAGATATAGATCAATTTATAACAATCCAATACAGAACAAAATAGCCAAGCCATGCGTAAACGTCCTCATTCATAAGAGCAGAAAGTTGCCGTCCACCTAGAGATGTGGCCGTTATTTCCAAAGTGTCCGTTGTGTCCACACATCACATTTGGCGGATGTGTCCAGTGTGGGCGATATGGGCATACTAAATTCTGTGTGGCCGTTGTGTCCTATACTCCCAAAAAATACGCAGATAAGAAGTTTTCATCCGCAAAGTTAACGGATACCGTGCGGAGTTCCTCAAGGTGGCATTTGGGGGCAACTTTTATTTAACTTATACGTTAACCGTCGTGTAAAAAACGTAGGTGCCGATTGCGAATGACTTATCATCACAGGAGACGACTGAGATTCAGGTTAATTCAAACCATAAAAGAAATAAACAGTTGGGCGACTGCAAATAAACATTATTAAACTTAAACAAAGCGTATAATATACAGGGTGATTCACGACTATTCCCTCGGTCTCTTGTGCCTAAACGGTACAAGATATCTGCTTCATTTTTTGGTGACATATGTAAATTGATAACGACTATTTTTTAAAATTATTTTCAATTATACAGGATGCTTCACAAAATTGTAATATATCAAAGTTAGGTTTTTTAAAATGCAACCCCCTGTATTTTATTACATTTTTAGATTATACGTTAAAAACTAAGGTAACTTTATTAAACGTTCCGTATACCTATCGCTTACCAATTTTGAGAAAATTGTGATTTTAAGGAAAATATTCAATTTAAACAACCCCTAATAACACGGAAACTACTTACTTTCAGTAACACAAATTTATATCGATTTATCTTGACCTTTAAGGCTTTCATTTGCACTACGGAGGATTTCGATTTTTTGTACAGGGTGTTTAGAAAAAGGATTCATATTTTATATTTTTCAAACATCAAAAACTCACTTAACTTAAATGGAACACCCTGTATGTTTTTATTCTATGTTGAATAACTTTTCATTTTCTATCAAAAACTATGAGTAATAGATATGTCTAAAATCAACGATTAAAAAGTTATTAAGATTTTTCTCTAAAATTTGTATGGAAATGCTTTTGTTTGCATTCTAGTAGGCCATGATTTTTTTTATTGTAGTTGATAATTAGATATGGGATCATAACTTAATTAAAAATGAAATTCATAACAAGAAGTAATCATTTATGGAAAAAATGGTATAGTAAATGCTCAATATGATGACCATTTTTTTCTATGCACAACCGCACTCGATTTTCAAAAGATCTAACGTTTTTCAGGATATCTGGTGTTATAGTAGCAAACGCATCCTTTATTGTATTCTTTATGTCATCAGCAGTGGTAGGTGGAGTGTTGTGGACCCCTCCTTCCAATCCATTTATTGAGGAATTGTCTATCTAAATATTTTTGAAAAAAACATAAACACCATTCTTATCACATTCAACTTCACCAGAATTTATATGGACGAGGCTTTCAACGAAGGTTGAACTTTTGTTGTTGAAGAAGAAGAAGAATTCTTTAAATATGTTTTATTTACCGACGAATCCACTTTCCACAACATAACGGCTTGGTAAACTGACATAACTTTCATTACTAAATCGTTACCTGTATCGCACTGTTGACCGCCAAAACCGGTGGAGCCTCAATGTATTTGGGAGAATTTTGATTTTTTGATGGAAACTTGAACGGAGTAAAATTTTTACGGATTTTAGAACAACACTTTTTCGACTCTTCTTGATGAAGTTTGTTTAGATATTATTATTATTATCATTAAAAATTTAGTTTACAACACTCCACCTACCACTGCTGATGACATGAAGATTGGAATAAAGGATGCGTTTGCTACTATAACACCATAACGTTAGAAGATCTCTTGAAAACGAGTGCGGTTATGCATAGGAAAAAAATGGCATTTACCTACTACAGTATTTTTTCCACTGCTTCAATTTCATTTTTAATTAAGTTTTGATCACATATTTAATTATCAACCACAATAAAAAAAATCATGGCCTACTAGAATGCAAACAAAAACCATTTTCATACAAATTTTAGAGAAAAATCTTAATAACTTTTTAATCGTTGATTTTAGACATATCTATTACTCATAGTTTTTGATAGAAAATGAAAAGTTATTCAACATAGAATAAAAACATGCAGGGTGTTCCATTTAAGTTAAGTGAGTTTTTGATGTTTCAAAAATATAAAATATGAATCCTTTTTCTAAACACCCTGTACAAAAAATCGAAATCCTACGTAGTGCAAATGAAAGCCTTAAAGGTCAAGATAAATCGATATAAATTTGTGTTACTGAAAGTAAGTGGTTTCCGTGTTATTAGGGGTTGTTTAAATTGAATATTTTCCTTAAAATCACAATTTTCTCAAAATTGGTAAGCGATAGGTATAGGGAACGTTTAATAAAGTTACCTTAGTTTTTAACGTATAATATAAAAATGTAATAAAATACAGGGGGTTGCATTTAAAAAAACCTAACTTTGATATATTACAATTTTGTGAAGCATCCTGTATAATTGAAAATAATTTTAAAAAATAGTCGTTATCAATTTACATATGTCACCAAAAAATGAAGCTGATATCTTGTACCGTTTAGGCACAAGAGACCGAGGGAATAGTCGTGAATCACCCTGTATACTAATTACAACAAAATTACGCTAAACAAAGATTAACATAGTAACATAGTAACAGAGGTGGGTACAGTTGCTCTAGCAGTCAGTGTTAAATTTCTAGAGACGCGCCAATACTGCCGAAAGCACTAAAAGACTAGGGCCAGTCATACACGCTGTTGCAAAAATTAAGGGAAGCAAACACAGTATATTATGCTTATTCGGTAAGTGCCATGAGTTATGGAATTGGGGAATTTTCAAAGGATATTCATAATTCAAAAAAGAGTTATTGGAATCTTATTTGGAATTAAGCACGTTATTGTCAATAGTTAATGGTACACAAAAAACTAAGCCGTGTTCTCCTAAATTCTCTTAAATTAATTAAGCTCGATATTTACGTATTTAGTGATCTTAAGCCTTAAGGGATAATCTAGAATGCATCTAGCGAAACTACTTCTGGTGTTCTTTCTAAACTCATTGCATTGCTAATGGATATACGCGTGATTAGATTTTTGCTGCTCGTCAATACGTAAAGTGTAAATTTCGTTCAGCTTTGCGGTATAATCGTTATCCCAATAATGCTTTAAGTGGTTTCGCTATTAATATATTCTAATTATAATCCGGTTAATGTTTTATAGAGCCAACCGCCACAGGTGCGGATACCGTATATTCTCTAGTGTACTACTAAATATTTCATACTATAGAAGACTTGTTTATTATTCATAGTCTTATTAAAACCCACATACTTATAACTGGTAAGTAAAGAAACGATATAATATACACGTGTAACGTGTAATATATTCGAGGAAAAATGAACACCATTAAAGTAGAAATTACCTTCCGACGTTCAAAATTAATACTTAATTAGAAGGTATGGATAATTCCTTCGTGCAGAATTTAAATGTTAAGCACATTTATACTTCGGAAGCTACCTACGAAATAATTTTATCTTTACACGCGCTCGACCCAGTTGCGATTTCTTATTTTAGAAAAGTTTAAGATGTTCACCTAAATTCAAAGCTCGATTTGTTTCCATAATTTACACACGAACGATCACGGTCCATCTTGGTAATACGATTTCGCAACAAACCTTGAGAAAATTATCGCTATTCCTCTGGCCATCAATTTTCTACAATCATTCATGCGTTCAATATTTGGCATTTTCGCTATACGCCTATAACCGACATATTATTTTTAAATATCTAGGTATACACCATTACCTAAAATCAATAGCGTGGAAATTTTTTTTATATGCATTGTTAAAAGTTACTGAAAGAAACTGTAGGGGGATGTGAGATTCTTTGAAGTCAGAATTGCATACTGGAGTTTTAATAAGAGATAATTTGATTTGAATTCTTTACAAAATCTGATTCATGAGTGGTGGTTCTATTTTCACAAAGGGGTTGAAATAATAAAATATAGATAGATAGCCCTTTATTTTGTTATAATCAAAATCGAAACAAAAGCATTCTTATTAACTAGGTACTTAATTAAGTAAACAACGTAATTTCAATTTAAAAAAAAACATAACTTTCTCCTCAACTGACCCTAAATCTATTCCTGGCTCTTTGGCTTCAACTTATCCCTTCGCTCCATCACTCCCTTCATCCACCCCACTCCCAACCCGTTCCCACCTAAGATCACCTTTATTCCTCTCCCCTCTTCTCTCAGCTCTTCACACTCCCTCATCAAATGCCACACACTCTCTCGTCCCTTACCGCACATTCTACACACCCTTCTCTCGTCCTCCCACCAGTATCTATTCTCGTTCTCTTCATTTCCACATCTAAACAGCGCCACCATCCTCTTCTCCTTCAACTCCATTTCTTCTATCTCTTCCCTCGCATAACCCACTCTCTCATAGAACCGTCTTCTCTCTTCCTGCCCATACCTTATCCGTTTTTTTGCCACCTCTCTCATGCACTCCTTTACTCCAACAATATCTTCCCGCTTTCTGATCATCTCCTCATATTTTACCGCCCTCGCTCCTGCCCTTATCCTTATTTTCTCTAATTTTACCTCTTCCCCTACGATATACCCTGGTGTCTCCCTGTCCAACCCTAATGTCCACCTCCAGTACTTCTCCTGAATTCTTTCTATTTCTTCCCATTCCTTCCACCCCCATATCTCCGCCCCATACCCCATCACACTCTTCACCAACTTGTCAAACAACCATCTTCTCTTCTCCATATCCTTCCCAAATACTCTTTCCCCCAAACCCCACACTTTCCCCACTATTCCATTACCCTTCTTCGCCAATTCCCTCACATGTGCCCCATCTTTATTATCATACCGCACTACATACCCTAGGTATTTCCACTCCTGTACACTCTTTAATTCCTCCTCACCCCACCACCACTTTTGCTTTATACCCCTCCCCCGTTTCTTCTGAAAAACCATCATTTTTGTCTTTTTCACATTTACTTCTAAATTCTTCCCCTCCAAATATCTCTTCATTACCCCAATTAACCCCCTCATCTCTTCCTCTCTGTCTGCCATCACTACCACATCGTCCGCATACGCTAGCACCCACACCTTTATCCTTCCTATCACCACTCCACCCCTTTGATGTCCCCGCAACACCTCCTCCAAATCTCGAATATATAGAGAAAATAGGCTCGGGCTCAACGGACATCCCTGTCTCAACCCTTTCTCCGTCCAAAATCTTTCTCCTTTCTCCTCCCTCACTCTCGTCACGCACCTTGTTTCCTCGTACACCTCTTCCATCGCTCTCACCAAGCCCTCACTTATCTCGGCTTTCCTTAGTACCACAGCTTCTTCCTATTAACATTGTCGAATGCTGCCTTGATGTCCAGAAACATCCCATAAACTTTTCCCCCTTTCCTTTCCAGCACCTTATTTACCACTTGCTTCATCACATATATATTATCCACCGTCCGCCTTCCCTCCCTGAAACTCGCCTGCCAGTCCTTCACTAACCCCTTTTCCTCTATTTGCTTCTTAAGTCTCCCTCTTAATATCTCCGCATAAATCTTATACCCCGCGTTGGTAATGCTCACTCCCCTATAGTTTCCCATTTTGTTCCTTTCCCCTCCCTTGTAAACCGGAACTACTCTTGCATCCCTCCACTCCTCCGGGAATCCTTCCCCCCTCCATACTTTACTCAGCATCCCTCTTATCCGTTCTGTCGTTTTTACCCCCGTGTACCTCCACTGCTTCCCTTGTATTCCATCTGTTCCTTGTGCCTTTCCCAACTTCACCTTCCTCAGCGCTTCTTCCACCTCCTCCGCCACAAAGTCCCCTACACCTCCTCTTCTATCACTTTCTGCTTCCGGTTTCTCCCTCACACCCCCCATAATAAAATATGACACACATCCTTTCCTTAAATTATTGTTTAATTAAAACGAGAGACAACTTCTCTCATTTTCAAACTGACAATACATTTTCATATTAAATAAAATCCCCATCAGACCGGTTGTTAGCTTCTTTGACACTCTTGAATCTAAGATTACTTTCTGGCTTAATTGCATTTTAAAAAAAGCAAATCATTCTCCAACCGAACTTTGCTATTAAAAATTCTTTTTATTTAACGTCCAAGATTAACTTAATTGTCCTCCCTGCTCAATTTTCTCTTATTTCATCTGATGTTACCACCTTATTTCCACAGCATACCTTCAGAAGAATGCATTAATATTGTTTCAAATCGTCTTACTGACTCTAATCTTTCTGATATAATCAAGTTGTTTTGATCATTTCCTTGTTGAAATTATGCACTCAACAAAACATTTTTTTAATTTAATGACATTTGTTATACGCAATCCGAAGGTCTTGCCATGGGCTCGAATCTTTCTCCGACTCTTGCAAAAATCTTTATGAATAATTACTTAAATTTTTCAAAGATTTTGTTATCTTCTAGGTCTGTTGACGATATTATTTGCATTCATTCTGCAAATGATAATGATATCACCCTTTTGCTTAATTCTTTAAATCAAATCCACCCTATTGAAAAAGGAATTGATAATAAACTTCCCTTTTTAGATATTTTGTTACATAAGAACAAACAAAAAATTGATTTTAGTATCTATAGAAAACCTACCACAACTGATAATTTCATCCCTTTTGACTCTGATCACCCTTTCTCCCACAAATTTGCGAGTTTCAATTCCCTACTTCGAATGATGTTTACTATCCCCAAAGTGGACATGGGGAGGATTCCCCATGTCCGCTTTCCATTTTAATTACTTATGAATTTAATATCATTAGACAATTAGCTATCACAATGGTTATCCCTTCTATTTAATTGAAAGACTTGCCTCCAAAATCAAACACTCTTTAAACCCTACTCAATTAATTAGCGTTAAACCTGATTTACATGATTCAGTTTTTAGATCCCTCACCTTTTATCCCCATGTTTCCTAAAATATCAAGAACATTTTCAAGCGTTATAGTAGGTATTCAAATTTCTTTTTCAACTAAAAACTCCTTACGTTCTGCCCTAGTAAATAACAAAGGCAAATGTTATAAACTTGATAGATCTGGTGTTTATAACCTTTTTTGTAATTCCTGCTCTTCCTTTTATATAGGTCAAACGGGTAGATCTTTCGCCACTCGTTTCTTTTAGTCACTCTTCATCTTTTTCAGAACACATTCTTAACACCGATCATTCTTTTAACCCCAACGTTGATTTTAATATCCTTCATGTTTGTAATAAAGGCCACTTTTTGAATATCCTTGAAATTTTAGAAATCATTAGAATGAAATTAAACCCTGCGTTACTTAATGAAGTTGTTGATTTTCATACCGATTATTTAAGTACACTATTTATATAACTTTTCAGTTGTCTTCACATGTCACCCGTTGTCTTCTTAGTTTTAATAGTCTTTAAAATTTTGCTATTAGTATTCTTAAAAAATTTTATATTACATGTATATATGTCAATGTATTGTCTGTTTTAATTGTCAGCTGCAAAATGAGAGAAGTTGTCTTTTGAAACATGTCGTTTGAATTAAATAATAATTTAAGGGAAGGTTGTGTGTTATATTTTATTATTCCAAAATCTGGGTGAATTGTGAATATTATGAACAGTTTTTAATAGGTACAAAGCTTTGAGAGATTTTCATTATTGCACATTTACAGGGCGAGCCCGTAACTTGGAATGTTAATGTTTTTTTTTTAGAAATGTCCCAAACCTAGGTTTTTGTTTGGGGACTATTTTTAAGCTGCATAATAAATTTTTCTACCGTACCATTTACGAGATGTTAAATAAAAGTGTAGAAGAAACAAAGAATATAGAATCATGTGGGTGAATATCAACCTCTTTAACAAATACAGTTGGGTGTGGCTCATCACATAACAATATCATCGTGTCCAATTTTTTACACTTTATGGAGCATCTCTGTTAAGATGGATAACAATACGGCGCTACTTTTCTATAGAACGTAACATATCGCTATAAAATATTCACGACCATTCTCGTTTTTCATGCAATAATATTTCTAAATTTTTTTCCACATAATTGTGTAGTGGCTGACACAGTTGTTCTATATTGACATGGCAGATGTTATAAACTTCCACAAAAAAGTCAAAGACTAAAAGCTTGAGATATCGCGATGGCCATTTTATAGGTTCATTAGCTCCGCCACATTTTTATTTAAATGACCCAAAGGCACGGCATCTAGCAACACATCCAGGTAGTAGACTTCTATAATAAACTCTGAAAAATAGTTCCCGGCCTACCCTGCTGCTCACATTCAAACATAAGATAGGTAATCTCTTGATACTTTGTGTATATTAATCAGCACTGAAAAAAGAATCTTCATCGAGCCATATCGCTGCTCTAGTTGGTTCGAGTTTTGTGTACAAGTTGCAGAACAGTAAAAACTATTCAACTTCTCCAGGATGTAGATGCTGAGCAATTTTAATTTTATATGGTTCGAATTTTTTTAAGGATAGTATTGTGCCATATTTTAATTACCTTATCTTTTGCCTCAATATTCTTACACGATGTTGAAGGGGATGCAGAATGATGTTTAGGGAAAGGTTATCTTCCGGATATCTAAGATAAGTGGAAAGCGTATCAGTATAATACTAAAGGTAATACGGTACGCGCCAAAATATACACTACTGGCGTTCCGTACCGAATACAGGTTGGACAACGATTGACGGAGAAGGATAGAATATTGTGCACGATTTTGGTGTACGAGATATTTCTTACTTAACGTGTGGTTTTCCGACGAAAGTCACATTCACTTGGACGGTTTTATCAATCGCCAAACAACTCGCTTTCTTGGTTTCGAGGAGCCAGACGTTATCGTCCAGAAACCGTTACATAGTGTGCGTGTGACGATTTGGTGTGCAGTGTCGGGAAACGGTGTCCTAGGTACGTATTTCGTTGCGGATGGTGATGGTATATCTCTTACTATAACCCAGGTAGGTTATAGGAACATGGTGATCAAGCTATTAAGAAGGTTTTGTCGTGCCAGGAACATTCAGATGAATAGGCAGTGGTTCCAACAAGAGCTACTATGCTGCAAGAAACCTTTTCAGGACGAATTATTTCCGTGAAACTGAGTCCCCTACTCATCACATTCCCCCGATCTTATACCACCTGATGCTCAAGGAGAACATTTTCAGCTGTCCAGATCCACCCAAAGCTGTGCCTGCATTACGTCAGAAGATCGTCTCGTTTTTCGGGACTCTGAAACAATCTATGTTCCAGAATATGCTTCAAAATCTGCGTGATCGTTATGAACACTGTCTACAGCGCCAATGGAGCACATTTTGAACATTTACAGTATCAACCCGAGAACTAAATAATAACAATTTAGCAGTAATATCGTTGTCGAGTACTGGATATTTTGGCGCATACTGTACAGTTCTACGGATCCAATGAGAATGTTCATTTGACTAGATGTAGTAGTCTTACATTCCATTAACTCTCAATTTTCCAGCCACTTTTAAGTGAAAACATATAATTTATTCCCACAAGAAAATAACTCAACAAACCATCTCAGTGATCAACAAAACGCCTTTAGTGTTATTCGCTGCCATACTTTTTGAGTCCCCCCACCCCGAATCAATCCAGTTGTGCCATCTTCTTGGTAATTTGAAGATGCCGTTTTTGCGCAAATACTTCCACCCCACCGTCACTTGTAAATTGAATGCCACTTAAATCTGGTACACATAAATGGAAATCGTAACAAGAGAGATCAAGATGACATGGAGGATGAGCAAACGATTCCCAATGCAACCGTGCAAGCGCTTGATGAGTGTGGGATTGCGTTGGCGTGGAAGGGGTTCGCGTTTTTGATAGATTACTTCCATTTTCTTGATCGAAACGGTGCTTTAACACTCTCTGTGAGAAAGTGCCAATAGTAAGGATTTCCCTTAAAAAATTAACCACAACGAAATTTTGAACTGTAATGACAGATCACAAGGTTTTTCACAGTCTATTACATAATACGTAACAGCGATTTCATCAAGCATTTGAGCGTTGGGGACAATATTCGATTTACATTTTAACCCTCCTCGTATTTCGTTGTGTAGGTATGTCCTTATGGTCGTTAAATGTCTCTTTATCATTTTTTAATGCTGGGTTGTGGTAATAACAACTCTGGCAACATTGAAGGTTTAAGTTACTTTATTTCTACAATTTTTCAGTTTTTAATACTGAAGCATAAGACCTTTTTCCAGCATATAATTTTAAGTTTATAGACTCAGTTTAAAAGCTTTAGGTCAAACCTATATTTGGAGGTTTGCGTGGAATTTGAATAGCAAAATTGATCATATAGTCCAAGAGGTGGCTCCAAAAAAGCTGGCCTATCGAGTAACAGCATGAAATGATTTTTAAAAGCTAGTACTTATACAGACCATCCATAAAATCTTTTGCTGCCTGGGCAGAACTTGTGCAGAAATTCGCCATGTCCTCTTTCCTGAATATTTTTTGGATACGAACTGTATATCCATCGAGTAACAGCTTTATTACTCTTAAAATGTAGGTTTTATATAGGTAGTTAAAAAAGAAAAAACAAGTTGTTTTGTAAGAACCACGAATAATTTTGAAAGAACAGTACAAAATGAAAATGGATCGTAAACTGAAAGTGAAAATTTGAACAAGATGGAAAATTAAGTTTAGCGAACTAATCAAACTAACTAAAACTAAAGCGTCATCGTTAAGTTCTAAATTTCCGAATCCTCTAGTCGGGAACTGATCACGTGGTTTACAAAGTTATCTAAAGCACGATACTAAGCAAGAAACGATCTGTTCAATAAGTTTATTTCAAGAAAGTTCTCTTTTTGTTACCGATCGTTAGGTTAACGGTCTCTAATGAGCAACCGAATCACTTTAAAATTACACATATTTTACAATTTAAACGAGGTAGATCGAGACGTTGCAAAAAGGATGTGCAAATGTTCACAATTACTGGTATAACGTTATAATACTTGCAATGTTAGTGCACCAGACGGTTTTTAAGGGTCAACTTCGTAATAACGAAAAATTTAGAAAAAGCCGTAACAATAATATGCTGTACCAATTTACAATTTTACAGCAAATCGGACGTGAACACAATCCTTGGCTGTTCATTCTAAGTAAAAGTTTCAGGCGTAGATTAAAATGATGCTGTAATGAAATCTAATGTGCGCTACTTTAAAATTTGTAATTTTACTCATTTACCTTTTTGCGGTCTAGAATCAATGGAGGCATGTGTTTTAAGTGTCTCATATGTAGCCATAAAAAAAGCAATGAACACCCCCAATAGCCACAGCAACCAAAATTTACATTGGTTTAAGGATCCAATTAGATGATGTACGTAGAGGTTGAGTCTTTTTATAATTAAATTTTATTCATTTTAATTAACGGAGTTAATTTAAATGTTTACTTATTTTTTCACCTCCATTTATAATTAGAATTACTTTTACATTCGCCGCTAAGAGAAATTACAAACAACAGCAACTTTCTACGTATATTTGCAATAGTTGATATTACTTTTTGTTAGTGGTTTGAGTGTCTACCTTTAAAGCATGATTGATCTTCCATCGTTCAGTGAGGAAAAGAAACAGTAGTGTAACGGATAAATTCATTTCGTTAACAAACTCGCCCGTATAACTAACTCAATGTGAAATTTCTTATTTTGCTAAAAATTTCATTCATATTTCGTATTTTCTTCACATTGTCTTACAACACAGCGGCTTGCCAATCACTTCTGTTCACTATTTTGTTGAGGACTATGAGCTGAGTTATATCTAAAAGTCAGTAGATTTATGCATTTCCACAACGTAAATTGAAATGAAATTAACCATTTTCTACGCCGAAATCGATGGATGTTTTCCCCTCTGGAAGTAAATGTAGAGAGTGTCGCCGTGAGAATAACATGATTAACTTTGTGTTTCTGAAATGGTCAAAGTTCCTTTTAAAAGTGATTGTAATTTAACGTTCTCAAATCTTTGTAAGTAATGCGATTACCAGTTTATTCAGAAAACAAGCAAATTTTTAGGGGTTAGCTAGTAGAGTCAACTACTCATTTATTGGCATTTTAAAGGACTGTGTTTGTATTCGGTTTTAGTTAGCTTCGTATTAGAGAGATACTTCAATTCGACAAACGGTTGATACTTAAGGATTCTGTTGTCAAAAAATATATTAAATATGTATCAGGATAGGAACTACTTACTACCTTCCAACCTAACCATTTTGTATAATAATTAGGAATCCAGAGGCCCTTAATCCATTGGATACCTCTGAAAGTTTTATTACAGGTTCTGTAAGAGAAGACTTTTCTTGTTTTCGTTTTTTATTATTTTTTAAGGGAAATTTAGTTCTTTGGCAATAAAATGTTTATTAAATCCTTATTTAGAGCTTTTGTAGAGAAACGGCCTAACAGCAAATTGTTTCCAGACAAGCATATTTAGGTAGGTACCAAGTAACAATGGCTGTAGAAAGATATAAAGATATGATAAAGTAAAAAGGACATTTAACGCTATTAAAAAATCAGATTTAAAATTTTTTGTGATGGAAAGGCTTTTGCAATGTTTAAAAGACGTTGTATTGAAGTGCAAAACCGTTTATTGCGTACACGTGCCAATAATTAAGGAAATACTAGGTGCGTACCTGAGTTTATACAAAGTATAGTGCCTCGCAAGCTACACATTTTTGCCAACTCTGGCAATAGATGGATACCATGACGGTAAAACGACCCGTCTGTGGATCGAAACGATTTATCCAATCAATTTCGCGCTCTTTCAAAATTGACCATTCCCCATCGACCGCAAAAAGGGATAATCGAGAGGGGCGAGGTCTGGACGATGGAAATGCGATGTTGTCGTTCTTCAAGAAATGCATGGTTCAAATTGATCAGTTCCGCCCGGTTTCAGTAGCTCATAGTGTAGGTACACGCATCCCTTTTGGTCCCCACCAAATGCAGAGCATTTGAGATTTTCGAAATACATTATTTTTTCAACACCTCTTTAGAAAATTCGATTTTCCTGCCTAATTTTCCTGACGAAGATACTGCTTTTCCACTCTCATGGAATTTTTTAAATCGTTGTAATTAAGTATATTAGTTAAAAATTATTTATTAATGCTTTACAGTTACGCTAATAATATAACACATATATAATAACAATTTGAACAAATTAAATCAACAATTTTAAGATTTGCTATTGAAAAAATGAAATGTGCAGTTTGTTACACTATTGAAACTAACTAGTGTGGTGAACGTACCTGTTCGTATTGTAAGAAACTGAATTTGCACCATTTTCTTCAATATCTTCCATTTTCTTGAGGAATATGAGAGACGAAATTGCGAAACTTCAAAAAATTATCAATTCTCAAATCGAATGTTTGTTATTCTGCAACCTTGGTGACAATCATAAAAACTACTTACATGCTAGGTTCTGGTTTTATTATCACTTTTTTTAAATTCTTAGATGTTTTTATAGGGGTGTTGAAAAAAATTATATGTATTATACTGGAGTAAAGTGTCTTTTCGTCTCTTGTGCATTTGCTGCCCATAGGGGGGTGAGGATGATGTTACGTATTATGACTCAATAGGTTTCAAAAAATAAAGGAAACGTATTTTTTCCTTTTTGTAATTTCATGTGCCGTTCTCGAGATATTCAAGGGTGTATATTTTGACTTTAATGGCGTCCCGACGGCGAACGGGTGATCCGATCAAAAATTTTACCAGAGATTTGGATGCAGTAAAGAATTTCCTATAAAATGACACCACTTCCAGCTTTCTAAACCCTGTAACATCGAGCAACGCACAGACACACAGACATCCGGACGAATTTAGTGACCAACTTTTTGAAGTTGGTTGAAAAAAAAATAGTGCAGACTGATATATTTACAATAAGCAAAATATGAATAAGCCTGAAGGGCGAATAATGATCTATCGTAGTGCAACTGAAGGACACTCTACCATTTCCCAGAAAAAAACTTGAAAGGGTGACGACTTAAGACTTTGGAGGAGGTTACAGTGAATAGCATCCAAGTTCAGGACCTCCGAACGCTATTAGGACAGGCTCTCATATTCAATGGAAAGTACTAGTGAACATGATTAATAAAAGGAAAAAATCAATGGTTTATGAAAGAATCTCGTTTTTTAGATCACTCCACGTATAAAGGTCTCTCTAAGGTATAATAATATGTATTTACATACCCTAGTCTGATAACCGCCATCTTTGTACATTAATGCAGGATATTTATATTATTTAAATAAATCCCCCAAGAGGCTTACCGCAAAACTTTAATTTGCTCCCCCTTTTTGTGTAGACACGTCACACTCTGCTGCACCACATAATTACAAATATGCAAAATGGAGCAAAACTTCTTTATGTATATAACAAAGGGAAAAAAAACGAAAACGTCCCCTAGGTAATGTAATTTAAATCATAATGTGTCGCTGCAGAAATTATATCTACATTTAATCCTTTCTTCCTTACTCCCTACGTGTACGATGTTAATTTGACATGTTTTAAATATTATATGGGATAGTCGTGTGTGTTGCTGGAGGTAGTAATGTTTGATATGGGAACAACGGATTTACGTAGTCAGATCTTAATTGTTTATTTAACGAATTACCTTTGTAGTAGGATGTGACATTTAGAATTATATTTGTACTTCAACAAGGATAATTTTAAGCGGTTTCCGCTGGACAGCTTTCGGAATATAAGCTCCGTAGTACTTTTCTATTCAATTATAACAGAGTCCCTTGTTTATTATATTTATATATTATATTTTCTCTTTGTTTCAGGTAAGGATGTTCATGTGTGCTGAGTTTTGTGCTTAGGTAAGCTTATTTTTTTAAACTCAAAATTGCGGGCAATTAAGAAAAATGCTGTATAAGGGACGGGAATTGCTTTAATTGCTATACGAGCGTAGATGTTATCTGAATCCAGTCATAAATAACTACTAAAACCTGTACATAAAGCAATATTACGTTAGGGAACCTACTTTTAGCAACCTTAAGGGAGTCCCTTTTTGTACTAATGAAAATGAATCGTCTTGTAAAACCCAAAAGTTTTCACTGAGATTCTCTTGTAGGTGGTAGACTTTAGATTTGAAAGGAAGAAGTTAATGAATGACTTCGTTAAGAACAATAATCCTCACATTAAGTTTCAAAACTTGCTAATATGCTAATTTATCTCTTTGATTCACAAAATAAGGAGGTAACATTTTATTTCGATACTTCGCACATACAAACGAGCTTGAAACAAAAACGAAATCAATAACACAATAGATCATTCATTCAGATAAAAAACGAATTATCTGATCTAATGGACATTTTGTGTAATTGTTTTACCATAATAGGTAAATTACAGAATTTATGCGCCCTCTGGCTATAAATAAAATTTTTACAAAACCTCTAAATAAATATTGTACTTCAGTTTGTGAAGAGGCTCCTCTTAAAACGGCATTGGTCATAAAAGGATAACTCTAATTGGTGCTTTTATTATCACTCGTAGAAATTATACTTAATTTCAGAATAGCATCTTAACCTGGTAGTTCTGTTATATTGCAACATAAATTTGATACCTCGACGAGTTTTTGTGAAAAGCAACGTAGATAATGTATTTTCGTTGCGTGGAACCGCAAATGGACGTAAATTACTAAATTTTGAAGCAGCCCCATACCGAGTATGCGTCCTATTTGATAATACACACGAATGTCATCTTTAATAATTTAGCACAGAGCCTTAATTACATTACTGAGAAAGACAAATATGCTTGTGGTACAAACAAACAGATCTTTTTTCTTACAGAGGTTTGCTTTCGTTTGGTCCAATAGGACACTAAATTAACATTTAGAAACAAATACCTAATGAAAAGTTTTTTCTACCTCAACTCATTTTATTCTGAATGTTAAGGTGATGCTTAAAATTAAAATTTAAAGGACAATGTTCTTTTCTTTCTCTAGTAATTCCTTCAGGACATCGGATGTGCCTTCTGGTTATCCATGATGTTTAGATTTCTGGACATTTAACTGCCCATTTCCCTCTACACTACTGAAGATGGTAACATTATAGTGGTTCGTAATCTCAAAAAGGGGCTTAAAGGTAAATAGCAGAGAAAAACTCAAAACCTCCCCTTAAAAACAGTATATTGAGGTGAAGATGATGTGGGTGAAGGATGAAGTACCTACCGAAGTACTAAAACTGACGCCGATGCAAAACGCCAGGGTAAAATGTTGACATAAGTGGACGCTGACACAGCTTATCCAATGATAGCCTACTGTGACTAGCCGTCTCGGTCAAAAAAGTAATGATAAGTGAAAAAATTTGAAATAAAGTTTATAAAAGCGTGGAGGCTAATGGCAACATGTTTCGACGCCTTACTGGCATCATTATCAAGCCAACTATCGATTACAAAATTAAAAGGGCTGAAAAGAATAAATTAATATCAAATACTTAACACTAGGCAACTAACCATGAGTAAATAATGAACTAAGTGAAGATGCTTGAATACATTTAGAATTTGTGACTATAAAAATACATATTTTTGTTCTGAAAAAATAATAATTTAAGGTTTTGCAAAAACAAAATATTAAACCAATAATCCCTTAAACGGAAACAAAAAAAAATAACTTCACCCACATCATCTTCACCTCAATATACTGTTTTTAAGGGGAGGTTTTGAGTTTTCTCTGTTATTTACTGAAGATGTTTCTATTTATGATTTTCCTCCGAATTTTTAGTTCTTCCATAACCTTCCACGCAGAACTTTTGTATGTCGAGCTTTGATATAAATAAATATTAAATATAAATCTCTATTATATTATACAGGGTGTTCCTAAATGTCATGTACATACGGAAAGGGGTGATTCTTTAGCTTATTTCATAAGTAAGAGTTCATATAAGCATAGGTCCGCAAATGCTTCCTTATTAATATACATCAGGTTCTTGAAATTTGAGGATTTTTTTCGTTATTTCCGGTTATTTCTTATAAAGTTATAACTATTGGTGGAGGTCATTTTCAACAATTTTTGTAACGCAGTCTTTTTGTTATGGATATTATTTAGTTTTTTTGTATTGCAGTAAATTATTGCTAATCATTTTAAAAATATTAATTTCATTTCGCCAATTACAGAATCGCTCTTAAATTTATTCTCCAATAACGGTCGCAGATACGAAAGACGCCAAGAGACAAAAAAGTTTGTAAATGAAACAGACAATTTATTTTTTATTATAGAATCCACCAGCGGCGCACCGCAAAAAAGTTCTGGGGGAGAAAATGGGACATGACCTCTAAAAGAATATCCCCCTGTAAATTTTTGCAACCATTTAGGACGCCCAATAATATAAGCCCTAAAGGCCAAATTGAAATAAACCAAAGAACACCCTCTATTTCTTAGAATGAAAATGTTATGCCTTATCTCTCTCCCTGCCATGTCAGCAGCTTGTTCTTCTTTTAAGTGCCTCCACTACGGAGGGGAGGCGCGTGACACAATAGTTTCTACGTTCGTCTTCGTCTTCTTTTTTGTGTACAGACTCTAAATCTCCCACGCTTATTTTATACTCTCTATTATTTCATCTAATAATTTTATCATTTCTAGATCGATACTGTCACCTGGCTTGCTTTTCCTCCGTTATTTTTTCATTATTATTGTTTCCTCCAATTCATCAAGTTTATTTGCTCTAGTTCGTCTTTATTTTCTTTGTATCATTAAATTGTTGGTTTTTCTCTTTTTGTCAAACTTTTGTGTATATTATTTTTCAAAATGTCCTCGGTACTTGTTTATTTGATTATTTTCGTTTTTCTCTGATGCTCCTTATATTGCTCTAGAGCTATCTATTATCGTACTTATAGGTTCGGACCACGATACACCTACAGACGGTATGCTGATGCGCACTGGCTGACGTCATTTGCGATGCAAACTCAAGTATACTATTTATAAAGCATGCAAATTTTGGACGTAAAGTGGGAAATTGTGAAGATTTAGCTTCAGCAATTACATTTATTACTAAAGTAATTACTTTTTGGCTAGGTATTTACACAAAATATCAATCCGAAATTGAAAAGAAATCAATACACTGTATCGTGCACCGAACGAAGTTGCATCTCAGGTGACGTCATGCGCCAAAGCGAACGCCTTTGAGACTAATAATGATCATACCGTCTGTAGGTGTATCGTGGTTCGGACTAACCTTCTCCAAAATCTTTTCAGGCGCTTCTCTTTGTTTCTCATACATGTTGTTTTACATTGTCTCTATGGTGCCTGTATCTTATTCTACCTTGTTCTTTTTTTTGATATACCTCTTCAATGCTATTTTTTTTACTTTTACCTCACACCCCTCCATTTTTTGTTCGTTTATATTCCTTTTCTGTTATAGTAATGCACTTACGTATTTGTGTTTCTATTGTGCGGTTTGTTGTCTAACCTGGTTACTGGTATCTTTGCTAATGTCGTTTTCTGTCGTCCTGCAGTAATTTGAGTTAGTTTGATCTTGTTATTCGCTGTATTTCCGGCTTTTGCCTTGGTCTCGATCGAGTTGCGATGTTTTGTGGGTGATGCTCATTTAATCGATGCAATTGTTGTGTAACGTTATCCACTGTTGTCTTTTAATAACCTACTTTCACTCTTTTTTTGCTTTTCCATAAATATAGTTAATGCTTTTTCATCCTTGTTCCTCTTTTCTGGATACAGTCATACATTTTTACCAGTTTTGCTTCCTTATTTATTTCATGCACTTTTTTATTGGGTATGTTTATATTTAATATAGGATAAAATTTACGGAAATATTTTGTAAGATTTGTATTAATGTGGTTTAAGGGTAAAGTTGTTAGTTGCCATTCTTTGTTTTTTAAATGGCAACTAACAATTTTTCTCTTAAATCACTTTAATGCAAATTTTTTGTTTGGGATTATGATTCACGTGTGTAATATATGCGGCTAAAGCTACTTCTTCTATGTACCTTCCCCTTAGTTATGGTTGGCAACTATTACTATACTCTCTACCCTGTGCTAGCCTTACAAGGATTTCGCACTAGTGAGAAGCTTTCTTTTCGATTCCTTTCCCTCCTTCAACCCTGCTATCCATTATTATTTTCATCAGCGAATTTTTTTTTATTGTAAATATGTTTCCGAAATACGCATCGTTTTTTCTCAAATTCTTCTTTTCCTTAATTTACACCTAGAAAGCCAAATTTCAAATGAATTTAACCTTCTTCTCGTAGCAATTTTTGGCACTTCATTTTTGATACCTCACGAATCATTTCTGGATTTTTGCTTGATGAAGATTTGTTTATTAAGAAAGCCAAAAATGAACGACTAAACTGCGCGAGTCATCTTGTTGTAAAAGTGGGTCATACTAATTGATAAAAACGTTATTTAGTGACTAGGAACGCATTCCATCAACTACATCTACCATTTTGGTGTAGTCCAAATAGTAATGAATCGATAGCGTTGCCATTACGCACGAAGGAAATTAATGAACGCCCATATATTTCTTAAGGTAATAGGAAAAGGTGGTGCAAGTGTACTGAAAACCAAATGGAAACCTTCCCTCTTTTCTGTTAATCTTCTGGTTTGGTCCAATTAATTATCTTATCACACGGTTATTCTTCCAACAGAATGTACTAATCGAAGAGCAACATCTACAAAATTACTAACGTTGTATAGTACCTTGAGTCGAGTTCGAGCATAGCCTACGAGATTTAATGTAGGTATATCCACTAACACGGCCTCTGGATTTGGGGAAGGTTCATTGCTTGAAACTCAAGCGATTCTATAATGTCAGTAGTTATTTATCGATTCACGGATTCTCTTTCATTAAATGTATTTCGGAAATTCGGTATAAATATTTCAAGGGTTTCCACAATTTTGTCTACTTTAATTATTTGAAATCTTTGAATATTAATATCCACCTTTTCTCCAATCTTTTGGTGTCCAAAAATCAGAAAGAAAGCATTAAGTATTTTCTTTTATACACTTCGTCATCGTATCCTTTCGAAGTCTGTGTTGTGCCTACAATATTGCCTTCCACTTCATCTTGATCCTTGTTGCAAGTTAACTACTCATATCAGTGACCTAGTCAAAATATTTTAATTTTTTGCTATTAAGCTCCGAGACACCGGATATTAAGTTTCCATCACTCCCTTCTGAACGTGGCTAGTTCCATTCTCACCATCTTTAATATAGCGACCACCTTTTCTTTTCACCAACGCTGAAAATTTCCTTACAATATGTCCTCTCATAATCTTTACACCATGGTCCTTTTTTCCGTTCGATTACATAAGGAGTACAGCCTTCCCTCAGTATAGGTACATCATCTGTAGCAACCACCAAGCCTTTCTATATCCTCTGTTGTGTTGCACTAACAAAATCTGTAGCTATCCTTTATTTCCAAGTCACTCTTGTACCACCCGCATCATTTGAATTTTGCTTACAAGGCTTAGATGACACAAAATTGTCGCCAATAGACCATGGAAACGTCATTCGTTGCCGATTTGGCGTTGGTAATGTAGGCTTGTAGACCTAATTTAGATGAATGTTTATTTCAACTAAGTGTTTTACTTTAGAAAAAGTACTTAATCAATCAATCCCTTTTATTTCATACGTCATCAATGCCTTGTAGGCGATACCACAATAAATCCTTTTGCTCCACGTACTTCATCACACAACATTCTTCAATGTTCTTCCTCCGTTGTGGGTGAATATTGCCTACTTTTTCAGTTTTATTTTCTTTAGAATGAAATTTTCCATCAACAATTTTTGATAACTACACAATCAAAATAATTTACACAAATCAGTACGGAATTTAAAGCCGCAAAATACCTGTCTTTACTGTGCTTACATGTTAGATAAGCCAGCGAGCATTGTTTTCCAGTTTTATCTCAGAAAGATTCACCTCAAAAGATGCTGTAACATATAGTAAACGTACTGAAAATTTTTTTATCCACGACTATCAGTGATTAATAAGTTATTGTCATTAGCAACGTGAGTAATGAATATTACTCAATGTTATTTTATATTTTCCATGGTAACCGTCCAATACAGTCAATTAGAGAATTTTCAAATAAATATTTAAATTGAATTAACATTTATAGTCGTGGATAAAGTATAGTATTCTACTCGTAGTCGTGTCAACCGTTGCGGAAATGGGGATGATGCTGGGAAAGTGGTGCCACAGGTCGGATCGGGATGCGGTTTTCTGCATTCTCTTCCAAAACGATTATCACGAAATGTACCTCGTTAGAATTTTCCCTCCCACCGAAAATTGCATCGCTGCAGGCCAAAGTGCACGCGAAAAAAAAAAAAATGGGAGGGGAAATTCTACCGAGGTACATTTCGTGATAATCGTTTTGGAAGAGAATGCAGAAAACCGCATCCCGATCCGACCTTTGGCACCACTTTCCCAGGGGTTCGCAAGGGTTGACGCGACTATCGCGTATAATGGCTATTATTCTCTCGGTAATTTATGCCACTCGCCTGCGGCTCGTGGGCATAAACTTGCCTCGTGAATAATAGCGATCATTATACGCTCGTTGAATAATATACTATTTCTCGATAGTGGTCATCCGTAAAAAGATTAACTGGCCGCATAAGGTTTTTTTTCCCGATCAAGCACTTTTAAAAAAACCCTCTTTCCGTATACTGAAGTACTCTTCTGATCTTCTACTTCTGGAAGAAAATCTCAGATATATTTTCTGTTTTCTAGACATCTGCAAACTTAGGCGCTAACTAAATTCAATTTTGTAGATATTTGTATTATTACGTTGGGCAAATTTAGAGCTTCATGCGCTATAAGTTTCTACATGAGCAAAATCCATTTCTTATTCTGTTTTTCTTTTCAAAATTTTGCTTTAAGGAATTGAAGTAGGTACGTACTCTGCATGAAAATTCAGATTTATACTAATAAATACATACAAACTGAAGGTAAATGACGATCATAAATTCTCGCCAAGACTTTTTTTCAGCTCTCATATTATTTATAAGCAAGTGGGCGAGTTTCGCTCACAAAGTTTTGTTTATTTTTTGTTATATCACTGACATAAAAACGCAGTGGCGGTGAAGCTTAAAGTAGTTGACCCGAATTATGAATTATTGCGGTAGAAAAAGCATAGGATGAGCTAAAGCAAAATGCACGTCACAACTTCTTTTGAGGTCATTATTATTAAAGGGCATACGGTGCCACATTAAAAAAGAAAAGCAATGCGTATTATGTGCCTGGTCCTAATTTGGGTAATGAATGCCATGCTGTGAGTAGGTAAAGTAATGAGACACTCAAAGGAGAATAAACAAGAGACAATAAATTATATCCATTACACAATACGCTGTTATAATGTATTAGAATCATCAAAACTAAAACATATAATGGCCACCGAATGATTATATAAATGGAAAATATGCTTTATATATTAAATTATAGCGTAAAGTTTTGTTTTAATTGCTTTCGTTTTAAATGAAGTGGTCATTAATATAATGTATGAAAATTGGTAGACTAATTTACGCTAATATTAATAGAAATTATAGCAGTTTAACATATTTTCGTGAAAAGGGATCATTAAAGGGCGCAGCTATGATCATTTCATCGTTTTTACACCTATTAATTTTTTGCATGTCCTAATGAAAATTAGCCTAATAAATTAGATGACATTGCAAATAGTACATTAAAGTATAAGTGGATAAGCAGGTCTTTAAAACACGCGCGAGTTTTCAAGCACGACGGCGTAGCCGGAGTGCTTGAAATAGAGCAAGTGTTTTAAAGACCTGTTTATCCACTTATACTTTACGCTATTTTTTTTATTTGTTCACTTTGAAATCATAAATACTGGTATTAATGGAAATAAGAACTAATAATGTGAAACGGTTGAATTCGTAATGTGAAATCAGTATACCTTTCGTTGTCATTGGAAATAAGAAAAGCGGAAATTGATTAGAATTTTCTTTTATCTTTAATAGTAACAGATATAATGTATATTAAGTCGTAATGCAAAATTAGGGATGTCAATTTTCGTTATTCGGGTAAATTGAGGAGAAATGTGAGCAGAAGAATGTACAGGGCGAGTCAGAATATGTGGGAAGTACGATAACTATAAATAATAGGCATAAAATAAAGATGATTGTTTAAATAAACTTACATCCTAGCGTGCACAGGTAAAAAGTTATTAGGTCTTCAAAGTTGGAAAAAAAATTACTGTTTAATTAATAACTTCTAAACTAATTAAATGTAATCGACTATTTTTTGTGGTTGTTAATGAATACTTAAAAACCAAAAACTGTGAAAATTTAATGAAGTTTAAATAAACAGAAGATGGATTTTTAGAGTACATCAACTGTTAAATCCTCTGGAACTTTTAAATCTTGAATTTTGTTTTTCATTTAAAAATTGTGTTTGATAGGAAATTTTATTCGCAACCTTTTTTGTCTCTTGTAAAGTTTTGATTAAGCGCATCGTTTTGCTTAAAAAAATTATTTATTTTTTTTAAGTTTTATTTTAAGTTAAGTGCACAAAAACAAATTCAACTTTTTATTTATTTAAAGCAAAACGATGCGTTTAATCAAAGCTTTATAAGAGACAAAAGAGTTTACGAATAAAATTTCCCGTCAAACACAATTTTTAAATGAAAAAAAAACTTCAAGATTCAAAAGTTCCAAGGGATTTAACAGTGGAGGTACCCTAAAAATCCATCTTCTGCTTATTTAATTTTCTTCGAATTTTCAGTTTTTTTGTTTTTACGTATTCATTAACAACTACAAAAAATAGTTGATTACATTTAATTAGTTTAGAAGTTATTAATAAGAAGTAATTTTTTTTCCAACTTTGAAGACCTAATAACTTTTTATCTGTGCATGCTAGGATGTAAGTTTATTTAAACAATCATCTTTATTTTATGCCTATTATCTATAGTTATCGTACTTCCCACATATTCTGACTCACCCTGTATATCTCGTTCTGACTCATTATTTTTAGGCATTTTATAATCTCCCAAAAGTGTTGTAGTCAAAACCGACAATGTTGCTTTCCCGCTTCAGTTCGTGCCAACCAGTTGTATCGAACATAACATCATAACCTATTGCAAGGTGAAAACGGCCGGGAATTTACTGCTTCGGTAATAGAAGAAATTGTCAGCTACGGGCCTGGCGTGGAAAAAAGTAACCAAGATGTTGAGAATATTCTTCGATCTTGCATGTCCGATAACTCCTCTACAAATTGATCCCTTGGGTGATATTTTGTATAGTGGCAGAAGAATTCCTCAAAAGATCGTATTATTGGAAGGAGTTCGTACCATGCATTATTTGGAGCTGACCCAACAGTTGGATTAAAATCAACAAACCTTCCAATCTCTGTAATTAAGGAGCTTCGATCAGAAGAGGAACTTGAAGATATAATGCGTTCTTCATAAACAAGTAACAGTGAACAGGACATACAACTGGGCGATGAAGAAGAAAATTATATATTATTATGTATTGTTGTGCGTGTAGTGGCAAAATCACAGATAAATCTAAATTCACTTGTGAGATATGTAATGCTACAGTGCATTTAAATTGTAATTCAGTATCGTCTTCAAAACCGGAAATAAGACTATCTTCTCTTTGCACAACCGAAAACAAATTTGAATATGAAAGACATTCTGGCCCAAAAAAGAGCTGCAGAAAAAATGACTGAGACATGTAATAAAATATTTAAGGCAATTGAAATCGGATCATATGTTTATTTAGCAGTTCCGAAGGTGGATCGAGGACCTCTCGATTCAAAAAAGCTATCTTGAAAAGTGTTGGACCTGACAAATCGTCTCTACAAATTACATCTGAAGCAATTCTGAAAACTTGGTTTTCCAGAAATGTTATTCAAGCATCCTTAGTTCGTTTTTGAAGATGAAGTACCTGATAAACTAATAGCATTCACGATTTGGAGGTCAGGGGTTTCAAAAATGTTCGTGTAAGGCTAACAGCAAACAGTGCTATAGAAAAAAGTGCTAGTTGACCTAAATGGAACATGATCAACGAGCAGGTTCACTCTGAGGCAGCCCTGGAGCTGGCATAAAGGTTTTAAAACGAATAGGATTATTGGGAACTGGGTCACAGTTTTTTATAAAACGAATTGTGTGTCATTGACAGGAGTGACGTAAGTCAACCACATACTCCAAAACGAGAGCTAATGTTGAATGAGTGTTGTACGACACGATTTTGACACGACAGTTTTCCATTGAGAGCGAGGCTACTTTTTTTGTAATGTACCATACAAAAATATTATATTATCTATTATTTTCCAAAGGATTTGTTTTTGCTCAAAAAAATATTTAAATAAAAAATTATCTTACTGAAAGTAAAGTGAAAATAAAAATGGCGACAAACTCGAATAGGGATATAGTGATTTATTCCAACAAATCGCAAGATTAGCCTTAATTTTTCATCGAGTTGGACAAAGATTTAAAAATTTGAATGTGAATTCGGTCCCATTCCCCGATGATGGCCAATTTTAGGTTTTCAACATTGTCCAATTACCTTCCATGAGCATAAACTCCCCTTGAAAATCTCGACCAAAGTATTTCAATGGGGTTTAAGTCAGGTGAAAGTGCTGGGTGGAGCTCCACGGGGACATTGTGCTCTTCAAGCCATCGTCGAGTTGAGGCTGAAGTATGAATAGTCGCATTGTCTTCAACAAATGCTCCATTTTCTCCACCAATTTCATCCAAAACTGGCGGAAGATAGTCCTCCAGAGCCTTTTGATAATCTTCTGACCTGGAACTTCCTCGGACAAAGGCAATATGCGTCCTCTCCATGGAGCTAAAGGCTGTCCAAATCATTCCAGAAGGCTGGACCCTTGACTGATGTTGGCTGAAAATCTTCTTTCCTTTGCGAAGATCGTGCCATAGCCATAGGGACCATCAAGATTAAATCTCTTTCCATCAGGGAAAATGACATTTGTCCATTCTTCGTTCAAAGTTTGATGAATCTTTGCCCATTGAAGTCGAGCATCTTTGTGGTGTTTCTTTAGGGATGGTTTTATCGTCAATTTCCTTCTGTTAACATAGAGCCATTTGACCAAAACTTTTCTGATGGTTTCCCTGGAGGTCCAGTATTACGACGTCGATCACGATCAGGTAGAACGGGGGTCCATCCTCCATCTTTCAATTAGAGATAAAATTTCGTCCATCTTTTTGCCCTCAAATTCAAAAATTCAATCTTCTCCTGCTCGATCAACTTCTTCCCTTCTCTCCCTTCATGGTCCTAAAATTATTAATTATTTGGTGTAAAAGATAAGAATTTTTAATTATTACCTTAATTTGATCATCTTTCTAGGTGAAATTTGAAAAATAAACTGGAGAAAGTTGCTTGTTCCTATTCGAGATTGCAAGAATTTTTAGTTTCCTTTGTTTAGCTTTTGTTTTTTAAGGCAATAGCGACGTTTAAGTTTATATGTAGTTCACGAATTATACTTACCAGGTATACTAATTATTTTTTAAAATTATCAATTTGCTTGAATTGATGTAGTCAAAACTTCAATGGTTGGTCGCGTTTTGCCGGCTTTTTATAAAATCCCTAGACATTTTACAAAAAGCCTAATTTTGCATTATGACTACGACATATATAATCAAAATTTAGAAGACAAACGGAAATTTTATTTTTAAGACAAATGAACGTAAAACGTGCAATTCAGAATAAGATATCCCTCTACCTTTCGTATTTTTTACTTTGACAAGTTTAATAAAACATTGTTCGCCAAAATATATAACTCAATTTTAAAATTTGCTTTAAATACTTTACAAATAAGTACCTAATTTCAGTTTTAATTTTAATATAATTTATAAATAAACGAGACGATGCTTCAAAGTTCAAAGTAAAGCAAATAAGTCGTACTCAAATAAGCACATTATGACTGTACAAAATTAATGAGTGGTACAGTGCCTTTCATCTTATATGGTATAAGTACTCGTTTATTAATAATATGCAATGCTAAAAACGTCTTAAGAATGAAAGACTTTGTGCAATCACATATTACAAACGAGTCGTAAAAAAATTAAGAGAGTACGTTGGAGGAAATGCTACGATTTATAACCGCTTGAAAAGAGCCGAGAAAATAATTTTTCGTTCCACTTCCAACTTTAATTAATAATTTAATTAAGATTTAACTTAATATTAAATTATCAAGAGAAAAGGGAATAAAATCACTGCAGCGAATTTTCTGTAGAAACTTAATCCGCAATTCTATCCTTGTACTTTAACATCCCTAATTGCTTGTTTTTCCTTTTTAGTTCTTGCAACGATAGCATTATATGTAACATTCGAAACAGAAATTGGTTGTCGAAAAAAAACGAGGTAAAAGGGATTGAATAAATTTTGTCTTTCGAGCAGACACGCGTAGTACTTTAGGCAATTTGGATCATTAAGTAAGGCCCCAGTGGAATGCAAATTTATATATGTGAAAGGTTCTCACGTTTAGGTTAGTTTAGTTTATATCAGGTAATTTATCTGCTGCACAGTTCTATACGTTACTCTTTCATGTTTTTATCTGACGAAAACAATAGTCGAAGTAGGTTAAATCATATCTTTGTGTATGGAACTAGTTTAGGAAAATGGTCGTTAACGTGATAAACTGCGGACGAACTAATGTTGCTGACACAGTCACTATCTTGGGGGTAAGAAATGTTATTGATGCGGTTTACGGTAGAAAACCGTAGGAAAAGTTTTACTATGTTACTGGTTTGTTTCTAATTTCAACTGTCTCTTCAAAGATTTACTATTTTTCTTTGATTACAAGAGTTATGTATGGATGAGATTACGAATTATGAGGGTAATTTAATGTTTATTTCCTTTTCGCCCTTAAATTGTCATATTAAAATCTTTCCCCAATAATTTTGTTAAACCAGCCAACATTTTTACTGAATTCACTCTAAACGAAAATATTGATTTTTTAAGGGGGTAGTCAGTAGATAAATTTGATGAACCTATTTGGATGTTATCGCTGGAATTATTATACTAAGAATAACGCTCCATTTCTGTAAAAACTGTAAGGCAATACTCTTAATACGAGGAGTTTCATAAATCATAATATTGTAAGCAAGGGCATACCTGGTTTTGACTTCTGGACTGAGATTTGAAGGTAAATGTAGTCCATGCGCATGTAAGCCTCAACTCAACCATACTGTGCTACTTTCATGATTAGATTTGTCCGACTCCACAAGCTTACCTAAACCACTAAACATGTGAGATGTATCTCTCGATGTTATCAGAGGATATTGTTTGAACAGTAACCATGTCCGAGCAGGGTTTCCCAACATGGATCCTTTCATTTGGAGAAATGCAAGATATTCATAAAAAATGTGATGCGCAAGCGCAGGTTCTTCTTTGATAGCCATGATCAAAACGCACCAGACTGTGAGATTTTGCCTTAAACTCCACTCTGGTATGACGACATTCATCCTACCATTTAACCTTGCACAATTATTTTACCGCTATACACAGCATACATTTTTAATAGAAACAAGTATCAAAAGGCGCAAATTCTTATAGAATTTTAATTTCAACCAACTTCAAATCTGTAACTAATTATGGCATATACTATATACAATATATATGTATATAACTACCCCCCTCCTCACTTCAGACACAACCACGCCGGATTCTGCACAAATGAGTCATTGTTTTTCTTTCCACCCTTAACGGAGATGGGAGTGGAGAGGGTGACAGACAATTTGTAAATTACGAAAAAATGTTAGAGGGAAAAAAAGTAAAAAAAAATCGTTTTTCTGCGGACCTGCAATTTTCCCCCTTTCCACCCCCAAAAAAGGGGTTGCAGTTGGGGGTGAAATTTGCAATTTGAGTATTGTTTTTTATGGAGAATCCAAAAGTAATAAAAAATAGGTGTTCCCATTTAAGTTTTGAAAACTTACCCCCGCTCCACCCCACAGGAGGGGTGAGGGTGATGTTTACGTATCATGACTCAATAGGTTTCAACAAATAAAGGAAACGTATTTTTTCTTTTTGTAATTGGACGTGTGGTTCTCAAGATATTGAAGGGTGTATATTTTGACTTTAATGGCGTCCCGACGGCGAACGGGTGATCCGATCAAAAAATTTACCAGCGATTTGAAATCAGTGAAGAATTTCCTATAAGATGACACCACTTCCAGCTTTCTAAACCCTGTAACATCGACCAACGCACAGACACACAGACACACAGACACACAGACACACAGACACACAGACACACAGACACACAGACATCCGGACGAATTTAGTAACCAACTTTTTGAAGTTGGTTGAAAATGTCAGATCGAAGAGCGTACAAGTTGTGTACCTTCTTCTCGAAAGTAACAGATAATAGTTTAACGTTCACAGTAATATAATATGGAGGTTTCAGTCGAATAACCCAAAGATTCAATACCACCAAAGCTTGCCAGTTATGAATCTACAAATAAATAAATATTATTAACAATGTTTCGTAAGTTTTTTACTCCCATGTTCAAAATCTGTACATTTTACAATTGAAAAATTAAAAACTGTGCTGCTCCAGAAAGTTACCGAAAATATCTGCGGCAAATAATGAACACTAGAAAATAATTATAATCCAGACTTCAAATATTCGACAAATCATTTTCCATTTAAGGAAAATCTAAACACTCAATTACAAGAGTTAATGTCAAACTATGAAGACTATTCACGGGGGAACTTACAAAGATATTCAGTTAAAAATTGCGCACGATGAAAGTGTTCCAGGGGATAATCTTATCCAAATTGCGATATCGATCTCAACCCAGTAGGTACAAACTTCAGGATTTTGGCAAGGTGAATTCTGATATTAAACCCGTTCAATTTGCTGGCTGCTTCTTATTGCATTCCTAGAGAAGATGCAAGTTGCGATATCTTGCGAAACGTCAGATCTTTTGATTTCACATTCAGCAGTAAGGCTTGGCAAACCTGGACTTAACAGCTCACTACCATCGGAAGCTAAGAAGATGGATAGTCATCCCAAATGGCACACAAGGGAAAAGGCAAGGCAAGCCTTTCAACGAAGCGAATGTTTAATCGAATAACGTTGAGGGTGGTAAGTTTTTACAATTAAAAACATCCAAATCATTGCCTCATTTTACTGAGATAAACCGAGTTTATGAGTAGTTAATCATCTTAGCGAGTTTTTACATTCACTGACCAGTTAAAAGCACGACAGGTCGCTTTAGAGGATTTCAGATAGTTTCCTAGATCAATTTCCTGGAATCAAATTTGGTATATGCGAAAGCAAAGTCGATACCCATAACCACTAATCTCAGACGTTAAAACTTGTGAGTGAGAAGATTAGGTAAGGGTTGATTGTACCAAACCTTTAATATTCACATTTCTTTGTCCTGGTAAAATTGCCCACAATATGCGAGATTTAACAGGGAAACGCAAACAGGAAGGAAGGGCACGTTAATGGATCAAGTCAACGAAATTCCGGTTCCATAAGAGTTTCTTCTTGTTCAACTTAAGGGAGGTTAAGTACAATTATTTAGTGTCAGAAAATTCTGGGCTCTCTAAATGTATTATAGGGGTCGGAGTTAATTCAATATTTAAAAATGCCAGCCCGGAAAGTTCAATTACCAATTATAGGGTCGCAAATGGGGATACATTTACGGTTGCAGTGGAAGTGTTGGTATCCATCTGTTTGAAGGCTAACCTTAAGAAATGTGAAATATTAATACCATCCCTACCACATACATTAATGTTAGGGATCGACTTCTGGCAAAGAATGGAAATAATATCCAGTTTTCGTGGTAATGAGTGGCTGACCAAGATTGTTCCATTAGTGTTAGCTCGATAGTCCTTAAGTCACGAAATATTGATACAGCCTTTACTGACCAACACAGGTCGTATATTACATCTTAATGCAATCCCTGTACTGGAGTCCTCTAAAAAAAGTTGGGTAGACATCACCATATTCTGGTTCAGGTTTTTTAGACACCATTTTCTAAAATGGCCGACACGAATTTGATTGTGCACATAACAGGTGGGGCAAAAGAAAAGATAAGTAAGTTTGGTTTTCATAAAAAGTTTATTTGCTCTTTACATTTTTTTTTCGTTATGATTGAAAAATTATATCGGCTAAATGGTGAGTACGATTCGCTATGCAACTTTCTGCTCTTTTTAAGACATTTTTCATGACATCCTGCAACATCTCAGGCTGAATTTCTTCAATTTCGTGACGAATATTGTCTTTAAGATGTTGAATCGTTTGGGGGTTATTCACATAAACTTGATTTTAAAAAAACCCATAAGAAAAGTCTGGTGCTGTTAAATCCGGAGATCTGGCTGGCCATGCTAAATCGCCATTTCGCGAAATTAGTCTTCGTGGAGAAACGTCATTGAATTGTTGAACGAGCTGTGTGTGCTGTGGCCCCATCTTGCTGAAACCATATGTCCTATAGTCCTTGCTCTTCCATTCCAGGCACAAGAAAATTTCGAATCATGTCTTGGTACCGTTCAGCAGTAACAGTAACTCCAACACCTTGGTCATTTTCAAAAAAATAAGGACCAATGATGTTTCCAGCATGAATACCACACCATACAGTTGTTTTTAGTGGATGCAATGATGTTTCATGAATTAATTGAGGATTCTGTGTTCCCTAAAACCGACTGTTCTGTTTATTGACGTGGCCACTGAGAAGGAAACGGGCTTCATCGTTCATTATCAATTTAGACGAAAAATCTTCAATTTCACCAGACAGTCTTAGGATTGCATTACTGTACTCAACTCGTTGATCAGGGTCTCTCGGTAGCAATTTGTGGACTAATTGAATTTTGTACGGGAACATTTTAAAATCAGTTTTCAAAATTCGCCTTAAACTGCGTGCAGAAATGTGTAACTGGGAACCACGTCTCCGGCTTGATGTTTCTGGAGACTCTGCAACACTATCGCGCACCAGGGCCACATTTTCAGCGTTACGAGACGTCCGTTGCCTTCCAAAACGAGCCCTGTCTGCTGTCGTACCGTACTGTCGAAAATTCGCATGTAAACGATAGGTAAATTGTGGTTTTGTGAGGCACTGGACGATTAGGATATTTTTGATGCAATTTACGCTGAGTGGCAATAATGGAACGATTATTTTCAATAAATATTGTCACTATTTCTGCTCATTCTTGTGGCGTATATTTATCCATAATAAAATTTGGACGTCTACACAACACAATGGTTAAAGCTAAACTGAGCTAAACGTCACATAACCAAGATGGCGCGCAATCAAAATGGTAGCGGGACTTTTGCCCCACCTGGTATTTCTGCTCCTGTGACAGTCAAATTCATCATTTAGGTATCTAAATAATCGGGTAAGATGGTTTTCAAAGTTAACACGTTCGCTGCCAACTACGAGTTATCTCGTATGTCGAAGTTTCTGTTTAGGCGCCAGATACGAGTTAATTCGTAGAACGTTTTCGTTTAACCTACGCCACATACGATTAAACTCGTAGTATTTTCATGTTCTTTGAAGGTATCTGGCTTTAGGAATTAGAAAAAATCATAACAATTTGGCGCAATTCAAGAGATTTATTGTACTGAATATAAGTATAAGTGTAATTTTGTAATATAAGTAATTGTAGAGTAAATAACATAGAAAATTTAAAAATAATCAAGCTACTTGTTTATTATAAGTGAACAGAATAATTAGGATCTTGTTCATGGTAAATTTTAAAACAATTTTCAACTCGTAGTTGGCGCTGGCATAAAACATTTTACCGCAAAAACCAACTACGAGATAACTCGTATAATTAAAAAAGCAATTAAAAATTATCTAAATTCAATATATTTCCCATAAATACATGTTTTGTATTTTTATTTTACAATTAATTAATTAAAACTTGTTGGCGTGGCGGAGCGTTTTTTGAAAATACCGCTCGGCAGTGAACGTGTTAACTGGACGCCATTTTCCAAAATGGCCGACACCGATTTTCTTGTGCTTACATTTCTGCTCCTGATTACCTGATTCCAGATCTTGCCACACGAGTATACACATCATCTTGAAAATAGATTGCTGCAGAGAAAAAAATGTTTGCTCGTTCAGTTTCACTTACACGAAATTTGTCCCTGACACCATTATGACTTTGATGCCCACAGATAATACATCGAATATGTGTTGGGTGCACCATTGATTAAGGAGGCTCTCGTGGTACAACAGATGCTCTTGTTTTCCTGGAGATTTCTTCACTGGCATGTTTATCTTCACTTCACTTCACTATTAGCATTTGCTGCTGCAATTTTTTCAAGAGATTTTTTTGAAGCATTCTTTTTACAGCACTGGTTTGTCACAAGCACAACATAATAAGAAGCCACACTTTTCAGTCTGTTTGCAACTATGTCATCTCTTATAGTACCTCCTTCTTGTACTCTTTTTCTTCCATTAACTGTGGTAACAGTCTTGTTACCGTCTACAGCTTGAGAAACAACGCACTTCTCCATGTCAAACAAAACATTTGGTTTTTCTTGGCGAACAGTTGCCAGTCTCATTCCCTTGATCATCCATTTTCATCAGTGTTAGTTTACCTATAAAAAGAAAAAAATGAATGAAGACAAACTCAGTCAAATTAAAAGCACTTTTCGTTCCCACAATAAAAAAAATGCCAAATAAATATACTAATAAAAGTAAATTAGTTGCTTGAAGTAAGTTGTTTTCTGAATGCAGTAATAGAGGAGTCCTGTAAAACTTTTAGTAGTTCCTTAACAAATGGCTATCAAGCAATTTCAAAAACCATCTTAATGGATTCCTTGTCCTTAAAAACATATATTTAGACACCAAAATGATGAGTATGACTGCCAAAGGAGCAGAAATGTAAGCACAAGAAAATGGGTGTCGGCCATTGTGGAAAATGGCGTCCGGTTAACTTCGCAAACCGTCTTAATCGATTTTTTGTCCTTCAAAACATATATTTAGACACCTAAATGATGAAATTACTGCCACAGGAGCAGAAATATACGCACAATCAAATTCGTGTCGGCCATTTTAGAAAATGGTGTGTAAAAAACCTGGTCCACAATATGGTGATGTCTACCCAACATTTTTTGCCTCTCCTATATGTCCTTTACTCAATTCTGTTGGTTAGAGAAATCACTACTAAAATTTTTACAGGGCTCCAGTCTCCAGTACAGGGACAGGAGTATCTGCTAAAGTTTCTACGGAAGGGATGGGAATAAATTATGCCAGTTTTTGAATTTTAATTTAAAATTCAGTTTTTCCACCTTTCTATTAAATTCCAAGGGAACGATCGTGCCAACAGTTACCTTTCTAGTGACTATTCGAGAAATAAAGTGGAGCTTCTCACACCTCGGTCATAAATTTAAATAAAATATTTCTTGTAGGCGCTAAAATAATTCAAATGGTGAGATCACTTCATTGCAAAAAGACAGCTTCTGCTTCCGAAATACCTTGTTTTCGCCTTACTTAGCAATAATTGCACTCGTGTGTTATTCCAGGATTGTTAATGACCAGTATCAATTAGTATAGTGATGACTGTTTTGAGAATATTCAATTTCAACAGATACGTAATGGTAAATTAATTCAGACATTTTGTACATGCGCTCTTAGTGCTACTAAAAATATAACCCCCCTTGCCAAAGTAGCCCAGTTTAAGGGTAAAGAATTATTCAAGAACGTTCGACTGTCGCGTAATGTTTCCCTTCTTTGTGAAACTTTAATTTAATTTACGTTTACAAACATCGATCCGAAAGCTCTTACAAAATAATTAACCAAATTTCCTTCCTTCTTCTGTACAACTTCCCTAAATAAAATTTATAACGCGTCTTTCATTTTACCTTTAAAAAGTGCCAGAATAATGGCAGGATTGTATTGATAATTTCGGTTTTATTAAATTTTTTCAACACAATGGAACCTTAATCGTACGTATTTTTCAATCAAAAAATATTTCCGTGGCCCGATTTTCAAAGACAGCGTGCAATCACTATTATTTAACTGTAGGTATTCGTCGTCGGAGCAACAGTTTCATTATCGGGAAAATTGTCTACATTCCTGAAGCCAAGACAATTCTCTACTTTGTCATCATTAATTCAAGTGATACTTGCGCGAGGGAGTTCTATCGTCTTAAATTTTTAAATAGCCTCTAAGTGAAAAAGGCAATGTAGGAGTAAAAAGTTTTTCCAAAGTCTTTCATCCTATCTTAATATTGAAAGCGTTTAATGGACGGCATAAAAACAAGCACGTTAAATAATAATAAAAATTTCATTTATTTGTAAAGGAAAACATCGAGAGCCTCTTTATTACTACAAGTAGTAATTATACAGATAGTCTTCTTGCATGGAAATGGGAGAGAAAATTTCGTACTGAATTAATTAGTGTACAAGGAGTAGATAATGCCACCAAAAACATGCGGATTTCGGAATTCTCGGGGAAAAGCTGTTCCGGTTTTCTCTTTTACATCCGGAGTACACAACCCTTAAATATCCGTAACTTAGTGTTTACTTTTCACTTTAATTGTTTTAATTACAAGTTTTTAATTAAATGGTTGTTAATAATTATCCTAGCTTTGAGTTGCACTATTTTTGTGGAATTTTACAAAGGCGTTATAATATTTAATTAAATTTCTACAACTCTCTTTACCTTCAGATGTACACGGTTTGTTTATTTCTACCATTTAATATTTTATGTAGACAAATATTTCAATTTGTAGACCTTTTTAATTAAAATTTTTAGTGATACTCATCATTCGAGGAGTAATCATTGTTGTTGCATGATATAAATGAAAACTTTACTTAGTAGTTTGACAAATAATGCTCACTTTTTTTAATTGAAATTCGCGCTAAATTGTTATAGAAGAAAATTATCAATTAAAAGCGCTGGAAGCTTATTGGAAATTTGACAGTTTTCCTTATACAATAATGAATAGGTTCCACTTCGTTGTGCCGTAAATAAATCAATGTTTATTTTTAAAAAATTGGTAACGAAAGATCGTAAACCTTAATTTATCATTAGTGTAACTGGGAATTCTTTTGACATTGCGTGATTAAGAAATTGCGGTTCGATGTAATAACATTATAAATATGACGGAGGAACTTTAAATTTCGTAAACCCCCTGCGTGTTTCAAATTTAACGAATAAGATATGAAAGATACATTTTAAATTAGCTTCGTTCGAGTGAGTGGCATGGTCAACTAATGGAATTTTGTTTTGACCTAGTTTGAAACTATGAAAAAGTGTTCGATTTCGATTATAATTGAACTTATTCGTATCAGTTGATTTACTGAATTCTTTATTATTATGGTAGTTTAGGATTCCGTTTGTACTCCACAAATACTATCAAATTCAAAAAAATACAGTTTTTTGTATTCTGTCTCCAAAGTAGGTAACCATTTTGCGGACTGAAAACAATCCGCAAAATACTATACCTACATCTTTAAAGGACAAGTACGCTAAAGTCGCTGTGACAACCTTAATGCTGGATTTTCATTCATTTTGACGTATTTACGATATCTTTATTTTGACTTTTTACGAATTTACTTGTTGCTATAACAACTATGTCAAAGCTAAATATGACGTTTACAACTGTTCTGTACGTACCAAATTAAATTTTTATGAAACTAATTTGATAATTTAGAGAATTCGTGCAAAAAATGTTGTATGCATCACGTACGCAAAACGTTCTAGTGTATTCGTCTAAGTTTTCGGATTCGGCTTCGCCTCGTCCGACAAACTCGACTCATCCACTAAAACATCATTTTGCGTACTTGATACATAAATAACTATTTTGCAAATGCTTTGAAAATTTATGGAACAGTTTTGAAAACTCTCCCTTACTCACAATTTTCTGAGATTGTAAGGGGAATTGTGGGTGGGAGATGGACTGAGCCATAACTGTAGTTTCAACTCTCTCCTTTTAGGCTGTTTTTTGGCATAAACCTGTTTCATTTTCTCCAAATAAGCATGTCAGTTCCCTTAACCTACTTAACTCCATCTTCAAGATCCCGTGAGAGAGACAAAATGGCGTCTTCGAGGAACTTTACAGGGAGTTAATTTTTTCAACACGTTGACTGCTTAACCCATTTTGAACAAACCACTCTGATGTATGTATGGTAAAAAGGACTATTCTAAATCTAAACGCGACACAAGAACGATACCATAAAAAGTAAGGTTTGCTCTTGAAATGTATGATAGATTTCACCATATTTTTGAATTTTTTGTGAAAACACCCTGGTCAAATTTTGAATTTTTGTTAAATCTGTTAACCATAGTCCAAGGATAAGGCGCTCAAAAAAACAATCTATGTCATTTTATAAATTCAACTGGTTGCCTTGTTTCAGCTGGTAAATCGCTGATTGATTTGGAATCAATTACAAAGATGGAAAATGGGACTGTACACAATCTACAATTATTGGCAGGGGGATACGACAATCGGAGTTAGGGTTGAATTTATGCCAGTATTAAGAATATGTTCTGAGAAAGCTGAAGCATGACTAAGATTATTATTCTTTATGGAAGTCGAGTGTTCTTTAAAACGGGTATTAAAGGATTTCCCAGTCTGACCAATGTAAAATGACGGGCAAGAGTTGCAGTTAAGTTAATATTATCTAATTTATTACGAGGGTCTTTGTTATGTACTAAAAAGGCTGTAAGAGTGTCCTTATTGGGAAAAGAAATTTGAATATTGAAGCGTTTGAAAATGTTACGTATCTTATTTGCTATTTCAACAAGTTTCATCTTTATTATTCATTTTAATTATTATTAAAGGGGAGGCTGAGAGTCTAATTAGTAGTATTTTTCTATATTACCACTTACCCCCTTTGAGAGACAAGAACTTCCCATTACGTCGTTGCATTTATTTCCCGACAACCAGAAGATATCATGTTTTAACATAAAAAATCGTTAAAAGACTTAATACAGACGTTAGCTATCGTTCTGTATTTTTTTCAAGGTCCACGGCATATCTCACTTGCAGAGTCAATTTTAAGGTTTACGATACAAGATTTTTCAGGTTAACACCCTTGAAAATGGCTACTTCTTTTTTAAGCCCTTTTACATGGTAAACATAGGTCTAATTCGATCATTTTTACAATTAACTGCAATTAAAATAAATTCTAGGTCACAAAACTCAAAATAAATAGGAATGCAAAGTTGTCCATATATTCAACCAACTTCAAAAAGTTGGTTACTAAATTCGTGCGGATGTCTGTGCGTCTGTGTGTCTGTGTGTCTGTGCGTCTGTGTGTCTGTGCATTGGTCGATGCTACAGGGTTTAGAAAGCTGGAAGTGGTATCATCTTATAGGAAGTTCTTTACTGATTCCAAATCTCTGGTAAATTTTTTGATGGGATCACCCTTTCGCCGTCGGGACGCCACACATTGACTGCCAATCGCGCGCAGTCTGCGTGATGCTAACGTTTGTCAGCAAGCCGATCACGCACATGTTGCGTGATGTGTACGTGTGTGTTTAAGGCAGGATATTCGCTGCGGCCTTGCTCGTAAATACTTGTTCACGCATCGGCCTATAACTCCTTTAGAAACAAAAAGTCGACAAGTTGAGTGCCGATCACGCACAGGCTGCGTGATGCTAACACTAACATTTGTCGATCTCGTGTCGGCCTCCTGAAAAGAGTCTTAATAAACAAAAAAGTCGACCGGCTTCTGACAAATGTGACAAGCATTACGTAGACAGTGAATGTGTTAAAGTCAAAATATACCCCCTTGAATATCTCGAGAACGACACATCCAATTACAAAAAGGAAAAACACGTTTCCTTTATTTTTTGAAACCTATTGAGTCATTATACGTAAACATCACCCTCACCCCCCTGTGGGGTGGAGCGGGGGTGACTTTTGAAATCTTAAATGGGAACAGCTACTTTTTATTGCCGTTCAAAAGCTCAAAGGTGGCGTGTTTCAGGATTTTTCCTAAACAGCACCTCCACCTTACTTAATCTAGAGGGTGCTTTTCATGAGGGTGGAAAAAAAATTGAATAAAACTAATTTTCATTTGCACTGTCGAATAGATAATTAAAAGACGCTTCAAATGAGGGGTCGCTCGACTCCCTTTCCCTATTTAAATTCTTGAGTTAGGGGTTGCTGGGGCTAAGGGGTTGACCTGACAATATTAAATTTGACGTCAAAAGTTGTCCCACAAAAATAAAAAATCGACGTGTCCGAGCGTTTTTTTAAGAAACTGGTCTAAGTGTCCCAAAATAGGCGTGTTTCCTTTTCAATGGCCCACCCTGTATATATTTTGCACCACCGTCTATAATACCAATGACATAAATATTTTAATATTATAAATTCTATTCCACACTGACAACACATAGGTATAGTGTATTTCTTGAATAATTAGACCTGAGCAATATGGCCGCCATTTAAATTTTGTTACCAAATAAAGCGCGGGAGCACTCATTGGCGTAGTATCTTTTGTCATATTAAAAAAAAGTGAAAAACATATTTGAATAAATTTATTATTAATAAAGTTGCCATCACCACGCTCACCTAGTATTAATTAAATATTATATATTTCTTACAACAATTAATTTAATTGAAAAATGTTCAATTTTACTAACCTAAGCTACCTTTCCGCGTGACACGCTACTGAGTTGACAAATAAATATTTTAAGACGTTTGAAGGTCGTATTTGTTATTGTATTTGTCTTTTGCTATTATAACGTTGTAAGAAAGGATGGAAAATGCTGTTCAGGGTAGCCAACTGAAATATCGCTTTCATTACAACGTTACACTCACAGCATTTTAGTTATTTTATAATTGGATGTTGTTCATAGTGGAATGGCAGCCATATTGCTCAGGTCTAATTATTCGTGAAATACACTATACAAACTCACATCTTGAGTAAATGAAGAACATTTGTATGCGAATACCATATTTTTAGTTTTAATACATGACCACCCTGTTTAAACCCAAAGTGGCCATTTTTGGGCCTGTTAACTAAATGATACTAAATATGTACGTCTCAGACAGCATAATGTCACAAAAATAAATCGTGGACCTCTGAAAAACACAGGATGTTACCTACTTACTTTATTGACATACATACAAGTAGCAGCTGATGTAGCTACACTAACAATCATCCGACGTTAAAGGAATTGAATACATGCCTGGCGCAGTTAGCACATTTGGCTACTTCAACTCAACCAGTCATGTTCACTCCATAGTATAATATGTATACAACTCAACACGTATTAATACTAGACAGATAGAATACTGATGGATACCAAAGAGAACACAAGAATTAATCTTTACTTTCCCTTTTTAAGAAAAACCTTTACAAAACCATTACATTTTTTCCTTGTCAACAACTGTTTTTACGGTAATACTACTACCCAATCATATTTCCACAAAATAAACAAAAAAAATGCCGCTGTTCCTATCATTTCTCCCACCTAAGTCTGAAAAACTGAATTTAAGAGTTTTTCGACTTACTAACACTCTAAGAATAAATTGAACTATCAAAATTGCAAAGAAACAAAAAATTGAACGACATCTGAAATTATGCTACTTAATCTAAAAGTCTCTTAGGTATTTTTATCTCTCTTCCACTTCTAGATCTTGAAATATTATCAACAGCGCCACCATCTTCTTTGCACTTATCTTGTTCAAAAGTTTCAACCACCAAATCATCTTCTTCCATTTCAGATTCGTTCCCTACGTCACGCAAATAATCAGATTGAATTTCTAAAGGCACTATGCGCTGCACAGGTCGAACGAATTCCCCAGAAGGAGTTCCTACCTTCACAGATCTTATAATACCATTTACGCCTGGCAACAGTTCTTTAATTCTAGCCAACGGCCAGGCAGCTCGATTACCCTTGTGCTTTTCAACTAAAACAAGTTCTCCCTTTTCAAATACCACTTCTTGATTTGACCACCCACTTTCATAACTTTTCAACCACATAAGGCCATCCCAACACTTTGAATCTACAAATTTCTTAGGAGAGCAACTCCTTGAAATAAGACCTGCCCGATTTTCACTGCCAGGAATATGACACCACTTATTTTTATCAGTCAGCTTTCTGATTTCATTCACTTTGTTTCTCACAAATACACCCCAGTTCTTTTCTCTTCTGATCCATGCTAACACAGTGAAAGAATCTGTCCAAAATGTACAATCCACGTTCTTTATATGACTAAACTCTCCCACCGTGGAATAGAAGAGTCTTGCTCCAATAGTTGCAGCCATTAACTCCATTCTTGGAATGCTAATTGATTTTATAGGTAGCATTCTGGCCTTCGCAATTACAAGTTGTGTAATTACAAATCCACTTGATTCAACCCTCACGAATACGCAACTGGCATATGCGTCTTTCGACCCATCGTAGAGAACATGCAACGAAATTCGTTCATTATCGATACCAAATAACCATCGAGGCATTTCTAACTGTAATAACAAGGGCAACTCGGAACTCCATTTTAAAAACTCCTTATTTATATCCTCATCAAATTCTTCATCCCATTTTAGTTTTCTCTGCCAAGCCTTCTGGATCAAAATTTTAGAACATAACATCACTCCAGTGGTCACTCCTAAAGAGTCAAAAATTTGTTGAGCTACTGAAAGCATTGTTCGTTTAGTAACTTTATCATCAACTAAAATGAATTTAAAACAATTATCATTTAATCTCAAAATGTCATCATGCTTATTCCACACTAATCCAAGAACATTCGAATTCGAACTTTCTGTTGAGATATGATTAGTGACTGACGGTTCAACATGAAGTAGGGAAAGGGCAGTTACCGTCTGATCAATTTCCTTATTCCATGTTGGCAACTTTCCCATCATTGTCCACCCCAATCGTGTCTCTACAGCTACTAAACCCTCTTTTAAATTGATGATCTTTCCAGTGAGCAGCTTGCCAGCTATATCAGCTCCGATGAGTACCTCAATTGCCTCATAAGACTCTCCAATGTCAGTTAGTTCTACTCCTTGAGACTTTAATTCTTTTATCCATGTACCTTCTTTGGCACCAGGTAGCTTCCATCTAGATTAGCCAGTAAGACTGTATGACAATTATGCGTCTGCACACCAGACTTGTTGCCTCCAAACAAGGCGTGTATGGTACTCACATTTCTAGTAATACCATAATTCATACCTTCTGCGGTGTCCTTCAATACATATGATCGTTGACTGCCCGTGTCAATAATAGCTCTCACAGTTCGCTGCTTTCCCTCATTCTTTATCAATACCTTCAAAGTCTGCAACACCACCTCCGGATAATTGCCTTGCTGAATGCAGGCTAGAGTTTCCGTAATGCTAACTTTAGATGACACGTCTCCATCTCCTTTTTTATCTGAAACTTTCTTTACATTAGATGGACACATGATTTTACAATGTCGACCTGAGCACTCTGGACATTTGATGTTCTTCCGGCAATCTTTGAGCTCATGTCCAAATCTCAAACAAGCGTAACAACGATTCTTTTCTTTAACAATTCTATCCCGTTCTTCCAAACTCATTGGTTTGGTGCACATATCACTATAATGATCAAGATTACAGAATAGACAATGACGAACACTCTTTTGAGAGTTTAATAATCCAGAGGCAATGGGTATACTATTATTCTTTTCCTTAAAACGTTTGGTTTGATCTTCACCAGATTTAAAATTAACCTTTGCCAGCGAAACCCTTTCATTTCCCTCCACCTCTTCTCTTAAAAAGTTTAACAATTTTCTTATTTTTCCTGACTCATCCACTGACTCGTCACCCTCGGATAGCGGCCTTAATTCTGTTCTACTCATTCTGTCCCAAGTTCTCAAAAGATTAGCAGGAATGCACGATTCAATAAGTGGATAGAGCATAGGGGTACATGCAACTATATGTATTCCTAATGTCTCTAAAGAGTTAACGTGAGACTCCAAACTGTCATATAGCTCTGATATAGAAGTCTTGCCACCAGATGAAGAGTTTGTCACTAATATGTTTAACAATTCCCTTACATACACTTCTGTGAGCAGTTCTTTACGCCCAAATCTCCTTTTTAAACTTTCGAGAGCTTTCTGGTAGTTCTCGCCACTTGGTGGATAGTTAAGAACCACCTCCAATGCCTTTGATTTGGGGCCCATACATTGAAGAAGATATTGGAATTTGTCCTCATTAGACAAATCAGCATCCTCATCAATACTCTTGAATACGCTCCAGAATCTTATTCATTCCTTAGGCTGTCCAGTAAACTTTATCAGCTCTATTTTTGGGTACCTTTTAATTCTTTGTTTGGACAAACCCGTCAAAACCGTATCATCAGCCGAATTGTCTTCTGATTTTTTCCTTTTGCTAATACTGGTTTTAATATAATAAAACATGCTTGCGTACTCATCAATACTTTCCTGTTCCTTGCACAGTTCCTCTTCACCTTTATCATCCGAACTAACTAACAAATCCATGTATTGTGCATCCTTCTCATCCAACTCTTGCATTCGTTTTTCCAGAATGTTCAGTTGACCATTTACCATATTCCAATCACAGTCTTCCTTTTTAAGTTCCGCTTCAATTTTCCTCAAACAGGTTGTGAATGAGGACCTTACAATACTTCTTGCTTTCTTTAATTTATCCATCCCATAAATCAATATCGTCCTGTCACGGTCGCCACAAATGATGGATACCAAAGAGAACACAAGAATTAATCTTTACTTTTCCTTTTTAAGAAAAACCTTTACAAAACCATTATATTTTTTCCTTGTCAACAACTGTTTTTACGGTAATACTACTACCCAATCATATTTCCACAAAATAAACAAAAAAAATGCCGCTGTTCCTATCAAATACTATTATGCACATATATTTACAATATTCTCTTAATTGTTAACATTTTTAAAGATCAGCATAATTATCCTATTTGCAATTATTGTTATTTCGTTTTTGAGTTTCGTACAAAACCGTGTAGAGGATTTATGCCGGAAATGACATGCATTTTCGAAAAAGAAAAAGATTTTCCAAAGACACCTATGGACAACTCGAAAGAATACCTGGATGTTGCAAGGGCTCTGATGAGGTGTAGGCATTTTGAGAGAAACCACATGATTGTACAGATGACATATCATGCCAGAACTCGGGAGTGGTTGGAACAGAATAACCTTAGTTGCGCACCGAGAGAAAATACCCCCTTCACCCTCCCCCAAATTTCCCACATTCACGACCAACGCGAAAGAACTTTGGTCGTTACTCTGCCGAATGCTCAAAATGAACAATATTGCGGGCGTATATTTGGAAAAATTCGGAAAGTGGACAAGTTAAAAATTGATGTCATTGATGTTGTCAAAAGATGTCAAATTAACCTATTAATTTGGTTATTTCGTTGATTAATTACGTCGAATAGGTACGTCACGAAGTATCTTGTGACTCAAAATGTATATGTCATTCCTGTACGGTGCGATAAGAAAGGGCCATCAACACATATAAACCTGTCCTACAACTAATGAACATTCGATATGTGCATATGTTTGAATAATTCTTTAGTTTAGTTTCGGCATAGATTTTGAGTGAATCAGTTCGCGAGTGTAGCATATTGCTAGAAGTGTTGCGTGATAACCATGTGAAAAGGGTAAGGCGTTTGGTTAACAATTTTTTTTACCAATTAGGTTAATTATAGAGAAATTACCTTACAACAATAAGACTCGCTACTTCTGTTTCTCGAAAAATGCTAAAATCCATTTTCTTTTTTTTTTTCAGGTTAGTGCTATTTATGCCTGGTAGATATTATATTCTTTTCATTATCGGTGAGTTTTTTTTTTATTAACGAAAGTTGAATTTTGTGGTTTTTTATAAAGTAATTACCATTTAAAATAAGTACATGTTAATAAGCAGGCAAGAAAAGGATATTTTCTGGAACGAATGGACATATTATTGATTGTCATTTAGAAGTCGTTAATTATTATTGTGGGATAAATATTAGCGTGAAAATAATTCACGATAGCGTTAGTGTTACCAGGGGCGTAATTTCAACATTTTCATTGGGGGAAGTGGGACAGGAAAACTAGGAGACACTATAGCCCATATCCAAAAAGTCATTTAATTAAAAAGTACCTTATATTTCTGTCATTGTTGAAAAGCATTACATTTATACCATGCTAGAATTCGTCAAAAAAACCAAGCCGCCATTTGAGTTTAGTTGTTAAGCCCTATATAATTGTCCCATACAACATAGTCTATCTGCGCTTGTAGTTTATTAATTTGAACAAACCCAATATGGAAGTAAAAGTTGTATCATAAACCTCCTGGTTTACAGTGCTTTGTTTTTTAATCAGGAAAATGAGCCATTAGTTGCGTTTTGTCTGTCTCTCTGCCTGCCTTTCTGGGCTCACCTAATCCGTGTGGAATTATTCTATGGAGCTAAAACTTTTTTCAGTGAATAACTTATACTTTGAGTATGTGCCAGGTTTGTGTCTAAAGGGAAGTTTTCTACCACACGAATTATTTACACTAGAGCTATTTTGACCACTGAAATGTTAATAAAATTTATGCGCTTTAAGCGTAAACTTTGTATACTCATGTTTTTGACTTTGTCCGCCATATCGTAAATTTGTACTCCTAACTTGTTCAAATTGTTTAATCATGTGATGAGAAATAAGTGACTTTGTATCCTCAATTCCTCACGTCTGATCGTCAGGAACCGTTGTTTTTAACGAACCTTTAAGGTTGGGATGAAACATTGTATTTCTATACTATAATAAGTGTGTTTCGAAAAAGAAAAGGGCTTAGTCTACACGTTATGAGCACAGTTTTGTTCAATTTCGTGGAAGCAGATTTTCGAAAAACTAATATCGTTTCTTGACACTTGAGACCATCCGACCGTTGATTTGTTTGTTTTGTTTTTATTAATTAAAAACCCTCTGTAATTTTGCAATGGTGTGAAAAATTGCTACAGAAAAAAATGTAACTATAGTGCATTTGGAAAAGAGCCGGAGTAATAAATCAGCCTGTCAGGCAGAGCTAGGAGCTTAATGAGGGTTTCCTATTGTCAACGCGGTCATTTTTAAAGGGTCTTCTATTGTTTGGTGCAGCTTCGGCTCTTTACCAAATGCACTATAACAAGCATATTTCGTGTACATCAAGATCTGCGAATTAAAACCGTTTAATTAACGCACATTTAAATAATTTGCAAGAAACTCATTAAATAATTGAAACCATCAGCGCCGGAAGTCCTAAATTTAGAGGGAGACACGATGAAATTATCAACCAATATCTCAATATCTTTAATAACATTTTAATTTCGACATAGATACAAACTTATTACCTAACTTTAACTTGAACATGTTCACTCTTATTTCTGATCAGAAAAAAGCAATGAAATATTCTTTCTTGTTTCTGAAAATCGTTTAATAACCTTTTTAATAAAACATTCTTTATTTTTATTAACAATAATGTTTTCTCTGGTTTCAATAGTTGTTGTTGGTGTTGGAGGCAGAGCCAGAATAATTATTTTCAATGCTTTTTTTACGATGGGAAAAAAATTACAGTGTTTATCTAACAGTTCAACAAGTTCCAACCGAGTCTCATAATCATAACCTTTCTGGGGCCACATTTCCTTCCACTTCCACTTCAACTTCAAAATGATCGATGTATATTTTTGAGATGTTAGAATTATATTTTCTGATAGTTCATAATTTTTTGTTAACAACTATAAATGCAGAAGTGAAAGTACAAATGCCTCCTGAGAAAATCGAATCTCCATAGACTGAATAATCGAATCTACTTGTAGATAAGAAACAAAAATAATCCATAAATAATACATGTTGTACCATAGTTAGCCCTTTGAGTTTGTTTAGCTGCTAATCTGGGAATTTTTATTAGAATTTCGAATTTGTCTCCAAATGTCTTGCATTTTTGGAAAATATCTTTGAAAATCTTTCCAGCGGCACTTCTGTGATCATTAAGATTGGTTAAAACCGTTTCTACATGATTTATAGTAGACAGAAGATTAATTGCCTTTGCTTGTAAAATATTAAAAACTGGTTACCGTTTAGCGGAATAGTAAGAAATATACAGGCCGTTCCATTTTGGATGGCCATCGGCAATATGTTCAAAACCAAAGGTGTCAACTTAATGGGATAAAAAATTTTATAATTAAATCAGGCATGAAAAATTCAATAAAAATATTTTTAAACTATGCAAACAACCGCAAGAGGGCGTAACTGCTACGACAAATACTAAAAATTGATTTTTTCAGTAGAAATCCCCTACTAAGCTACAATTAAAATAAGTTTCTTTAAAACTTAGTTCATTTCAAATAAATTTGTTTAAATCATTTTTTTCATATTTCCAATAATAAAGCCAGGGGGCGCAGCCAAACCTTACGAAACAAAAACCACTGTATCTTCTACCATTTTTACCCGATTTGAATCCATTTTTGCTTATTTGAAAGGGCATTTAACACAGATTTTGGGCTTATAATCATAATTGACAATAATCGTTGAATACATTTTCTAGAGATGGCTATCACTGAAGTTGTTTTTCCACATTTTCTCTAAAATTTTAAATAGAAGCAAAAAATTAAATGAGAACTAATGAGAACCAAATATGACATCATGGATAATGTCACATGCCGTTTGAAAACTGTTCATATAAAGATTCTCTTAGTCCACTCAGAATAGAAATAATAGGGGAACTAATTCATGTATTACCAATTCCTTAGGTAAACTGACAAACTGTGGATCTTACCAAAAAATTCTTTACATAATAATGAAACCTTATTAAATTTGCTACAATTTTGGTTCTATACATAATTACAAAAAAACCAATGGTTTATAAGTTTTTAACTCTTCATCTCCATTCTCGAGTACTGGTCGACCTTTAAGGCAAGCACCTTCACAAGCACAAGTTGGAGAGCGGTGGATGCCTGTCTTAAAACACTCACACTTCGAGCCGCAACCAGTCAAATCTGCTTATGGTGGCAGGTCACCCAGTGATGAGACTATCAGTACTTGATGGAGTACTGCTGATGGCTCCAGATAAGGATGACTTTCAGAATCGTTCAAGCAGCTAACCCTGCCCTCAATGTTGAATATGCTTGGTGAAAATCCACGGATTTCAACTTATAACTTGAAATGGAGTTACATCGGAGTAAAAGTGCCGCCACTTTATTTATTTTTCAACAAAAACTCCAACACTTTCAATATAAGGTAACCCTTCTTGTAGAAGCTATTGTAGAAAATATTTTGGAAGTACATATCTGCTTCTATTTTAACATAATTAGCAGAAAAGCAAAAACATTGCAACGCCGCTATTATTGAAGGAAACAAATTGATCGTTTGATGACGATGAGGATTTCGAAAAAGGTATCAATAATATAATGAAATAATTATGTTGAATAAGTAAAAATTTCATGCTTAACGCATGTGTCGCTTTATAAGGATCAAGACTCTCGCCCCAGTTCCGCTTCGGCTGTTTCGATTATCTCGTTCCCTTAAAATATTATTACTTTCCGGAGCCCTTAACAATTTTTTGTTGTTGGTTATAATACGTTATCATATCCTTTTTAATTTTCCTTATCGATGCACACAAACATTTTTCAAGTATATCTTATAATAATAAGCGAATACGTGTTCGTAAAATTGCATTGAAAAAAGCACCCTTTCTCGTACTTATTTCGCTTTTTACCCCCATAACATAATTAGTTTTATCTTAAAGGAAATGATTCTATTAGAATTAGAAAAATGTCAGCACTTTTAGACTATTTCCGATTACGACATTACCGTTCTTCAATTGTTAAAGTTGAAAATATTAATAATAACTATATCTAATTTGTTCAAATACTAATTAGAGTACGGTAAACATTTCTAAACCATGCTACGTAATCAAAAACATAATTAGGTCCGGATAATTCCTGAGATATTTAGTAACTTTAATAAAAATTTTCACTTTTACCGTTTTTAACTCTGTATTTTTGGACTAATTAAATATTTTTAATATTTTAAACATCAACAATTTAGGAATTCAGTTTAATTAATGTGGAAAACCAAATTAGGGCTGCTGTAAATGTGGTGCAAAATGTGTTACTTAGAGAAATAAAATGTTCACAAGTAAATTTATAGCACAGAAACGACTTTACAAACCCAAGAGGATTTCATTTAAAATAATCTCGTAATAAATTATTATTGTTATTTTAAAAAAGAGTTATTTCCATTGAAATGTTATGTTTCACTTTTATGTAGTATCGTCAGAAAATTAGCATAATTATTACGAAAGCTTTTGTAAATCATGGTTCATAAGACGTTTTGCAAAATGTAACAATATAATAAGAAATTGCGTTTGCCTAGAAAAAATAAAAACATAAAAGGAGATTTGATTGTATGCAAGGGTAAAGAGGGTTCATCATATATCGAAATGGGAATACATAAATTATATAGTGTTATGTATTGAAGGTTAAGGGCTTGCTTGTTACGCGATACCTTTGTCAATCTTTGCATACCGCCAGGAATGAATAATTGACGCGAAAGCTTTTAGAAATTCAAACTCTCTAAAATACAACAAACATCACTTCTCCATTATTAGCTCTGTTCTTGAAAGTTTTAAACTGCTAAACATACGTTTAATTGTTTTCACGTTGTTTAATAATTGGCGTAATTAATTTAATACATTACTTAAATCTGATTATCTGCATCTGGTACAAATTTCTCGTACAGTCTACTACTGATATTATAATTAAATCTTTCAGATTTTAATTTGAAGAGGGTTAAAACCCAATATAGCATTAATCTCGCCAGTTTTCCTCATTACACTTTTCAATTATAATTCGCTTAAAACAAGGCAGTTGAGAGGGTTGAATTTTATAATATATATAAGTGCTATTAATTCGGAACTATGCGATCTTGCATTGCTTCACAGTTTCGAAAAGAATTTTTGGGACTTGGCGTTTATAGCGCAATTATCGACCAAAATTCATTGGAGGCGCGAAGGAATTTCTCTCACTTTTATTGAATTGCACGATATACCTTACCTTATTATAAATCCAATTTCGCTTAGTGTACTGTGCAAATGTAAACTAAATCACCTGTAATAATTACTCATGGTATAAGACTGTGTTTGTACGCTTTAGCGGTTGTAACCTCGAGATATTCTGTATGTGATAGGATTAACGTTTAAAGTAACAAATTTACGTAAAATTATCTGTTTGCATAGCTAGCGTTTATTACATGAGACAAAGTGGATGCGTCAAATATTATTTCATTTTGTTAAACTATAATTTGGTCACTTTGAAGTTAAATATTTGTGTTCTATGAGGTTTATGGTTACCACCATTAAATTAAAGTGTGAGTGGATAAAACGAATTTAAAGTGTGTTTTGAAGACCAGTTATCCACGAATACTTTACGCTATTTTTTTTATTGGTTCACTTTGAAATCATAAATAGGTACTGGTGTTAAAATGGAAATAATAACTAATAATGTGAAATGGTTGAATTCGTAATGTGAAATCAGTATACCTTTCGTTGTCATGTAAATGAGAAAAATAGCAATTAATTTGCAATCTGTTAGCAGAGTACCGCAACCTCCGCCATTTTTAGTCCTTTCTGCGCTTCACTCACTACACGCTCAGTAACGTAGATGATGTTTTGACTAAATTTTTCGGAATATAATAAAACAAATTCACTTAACGGCACAACAACACGTCATTTCATTAAAAATTACGCACTTCGTAAGCATATTTTATGTATATGGACTAAACATGGCCGCCAGGGCGGCATTTGTCGCGTCAAAGGCTTGCGGTACTCTATTAATCTACTGACTCTGCTGTTAGCTACGTCACTGTAGCTGTTAGCCAGAGTCAGTAGATTAATAGAGTACCGCAACCTCCGCCATTTTTAGTCCTTTCCGCGCTTCACTCACTACACGCTTAGAGACCACGCTCAGTAAAGTAAATGATGTTTTGACTAAATTTTTCGGAATATAACAAAAAAAATACACTTAACGGCACAACAACACGGCATTTTATTAAAAATTACGCACTTCGTAAGTATATTTTATGTATATGGACTAAAAATGGCCGCCAGGGCGGCATTTGTCGCGTCAAAGGCTTGCGGTACTCTATTAATCTACTGACTCTGGCTGTTAGCCAAGACAAAGCGCCATCTAGTAACTGGAAGGTCAACTAAAACTTACTGCCGCTTTCCGTCATTTAAGTTTCTCTTCTAAGTAAAAATGTTTTGTGTCCAAGACTGATTGTTGTCACCGAAGTGCTTAAAAATGAATTCTAATATCTATTAGTATATTAAAGTATAAGTGGATAAACAGGTCTTTAAAACACGCGCGAGTTTTCAAGCACGACGGCGTAGCCGGAGTGCTTGAAATAGAGCAAGTGTTTTAAAGAACTGTTTATCCACGAATACTTTACGCTATTTTTTTATTGGTTCACTTTGAAATCATAAATACTGGTACTAAAATGGAAATAAGAACTAATAATGTGAAATGGTTGATTACGTAGTGTGAAATCAGTATAACTTTCGTTGTCATGGAAATGAGAAAAATAGAAATTAATTTGCAATCTGTCGTCTAGAGTCCCTATATAGAGAGAGTACCGCAATTGACGCCATTTTGACTCCAGAAAAGGGTGGGAAATTTGAATTGAAGAAAAGGTATTGGTGTGATAGAAAAATTATTACAACTGACAGCTGACAACTGACAACAGCTGACAAGACAACCATAATAATATGCATCAGCCGCCATTTTAGCTCCAAAGTAACGCCCAAACCAATTGCGGTACTCTATCTATATAGGGACTCTACTGTCGTCTAGAGTCCCTATATAACAGAGTACCGCGATTGGTATGTCCATATAAATTGGATACAATATGGCGGATCACTAGTTACATTTTGTATTTTAACTTATGAGTTGTCAGCTTGCGTTATAATTGACAGTTGAGCTGATCAGCTGACGGGTTAAAATGTCATTTGTGTTTTGTTGTTCCTGGTCATAAAATAAAGGGTATTATTTTATGTTCGTCGTTCAGTTTCAACTCATAAGTAAAAGTGAATTATTTGTGTTTCAACGTGTTCCACGTCTGTTATATTGACCTGTTGTTGTGAGAGAAATCGAAAAAAATTCCTGTTGTGTTCCCGATTACAAAAAGCGCAGTGAAAAAGGTTATCGTTTATTACGTATACCCGCAGACCAACGGAATGAAGCTCAAAGACAAGCTTAAAGTGCTGCATAATTGACTAATCGAGACCGTATACAAGAAAGCGCGTGGATTTGTGAAGTAACTTTTCCATTTTTTATTAACAATTATTATAATGTAGCCATTGTAAATAGTTAATAGATTATTACTACTTTTGTAATCGATTAGTGTCATATATGTTTGTGTTGTAAATAAATGTTTTCGTTTGATTCCCACAAAGTTTTTTTTTGGCCTTGCTAACTATGGGAAACAAGCTACAAGAGCAATGATTGCTTATTTTGACGTTTTAGGGCGCCTTTAAGATTGATAATTTTTTCAGAATCTTTTTTAGAAATTTGAATTTGGCACCTCATTTTGGATACAATATGGCCGACCTTCGCGGTACTCTCTCTATATAGGGACTCTACTGTCGTCCAAGACAAAGCGCCATCTAGTAACTGGAAGGTCAACTAAAACTTACTGCCGCCTTTCGTCATTTAAGTTTCTCTTCTAAGTAAAAATGTTTTGTGTCCAAGACTGATTGTTGTCACCGAAGTGCTTATAAATGAATTCTAATATCTATTAGTATATTAAAGTATAAGTGGATAAACAGGTCTTTAAAACACGCGCGAGTTTTCAAGCACGACGGCATAGCCGGAGTGCTTGAAATAGAGCAAGTGTTTTAAAGACCTGTTTATCCACGAATACTTTACGCTATTTTTTGTTGTTGGTTCACTTTGAAATCATAAATACTGGTACTAAAATGGAATTAAGAACTAATAATGTGAAATGGTTGAATTCGTAATGTGAAATCAGTATACCTTTCGTTGTCATGGGAATGAGAAGAATAGAAATGAATTTGCAACCTGTCATCCAAGGCAAAACGCCATCTAGTAACTGGAAGGTCGCTTAAAACTTACTGCGTCTGGTCGTCATTTAAGCTTCTCTTCTAAGTAGAAATGTTTTATGTCCAAGACTGATTGTTGTCACCGAAGTACCTACTCCTGTCAGATCAATAACCAATAGAATTCACGTTCTTCAAATTGGTGATGTTGCCATGGTGCGCGTTTTTGAAAGTGCGATTTAAACACCCTGAATCGTGGTTTAAAAAGCTAAAATATGACACCAATAAATAAAATTACTTTACTTTGTCAAGCAAATGCTTTTAGAATGTTTTCGCTCGTTTCATTTTTTCTTACTTTTGTTTGTCTTTGAAGAATTTCTCCATGGAGACAGATAGAAAGATTTATTTTAAAACAAATTTAGTTTGGTTACTAAATTCAATCAGTCTGTCTGTCTGTGTGTCCGCCGCACGGTTCCCGTAGTGGTACCATATAAATGATAAATGAATCTTATGTAAATTTTCCCACTGATTACGAATATGTAATTCACTTTTTCATATCACGAATTGTTATCAAGGTAATTGATGTCAAATGTCAAATGCATATCTCTTTAACGGTAATAGATAGACAAGCGGTACCGAAGGGTTCATTGTTAAGTGTTGAGATGAATAAATTTGCTGTTGAACACATTTTGATATATCAAACCAGTATTGATATAATTGATTTTAAAAGTTTAATTTTACTATATCTCTCAAACAATAGTAGATAGGCAAGTGATGCAAGAGGCTTTATTATGCACGGTATTAAGCTGGGAAATTTTGCTATTGAACATTTTTTAACAATTCAAACTGTTAATAAAATAAACAATAAAACCAGTCTCCCGACAAAAATTCATTTGCTTTCTTATCAACAATAGTTTATTTTTTAGGAAAGGGCAAACATCTGTAAGTTCGGTTGTTAGCCGTACATGTGTTGTAGGGATAAGGCAATTTTAGGCAAATGATAATTTGCCTGGGCATATGCTAAATGCCAAGGCAAATAATGAAACACTGTAAATGAATACCATTTTGCCATTTGCCTAGACATTTAACATAAATTTGCCCATCTGTGTGTCACTCATATAGTAAATACCGCGAAGAATTCAAAGTAAATGATCATTTGCCTAGGCAGATAGTAAAATGTGTTTAAAATGAATAATCTGTTGTTACTTGCCTAGTCATTTAACATTTGCCCGCAACTGTCAGTCATATGGCAAATGCTGTGTGAGTAGACAGTTGCTTCACAGGCTATTTTTTGAGGTTATCTTATTGCTTTCTGGGCGGTATGTTTGTGTCGAGACTATTTTGAAATATTTACGCCTCCCAATATTGCGAACAATATCCAGCCTATTGAAGTGTATTCTGATCAAGTTCATAACAAAATTGGTGTATGTCGCGAAAAATTTTACGAAGAATTGCACAAGTTTTATTCTGCAAGTACAACGAAGAGCCCTTAGGATAGCAACCACTATGAAAAAGTAATTGAAATAATAAAGTCAGACATAAAAAAACGGAATGAGAAAGTGAACCGTAACAATAAAGAGAGTTATTACATGAGGAAATATGATCTCAAGCTTTGTTGCATTCTTGGTTTTTTTTTACTTTTAAAGATACTACGCGGTGGTCAATAGGCTATTATTACGTTCAATGGCGGAAAAGAAGCCCATATCAAGCTCTGCATGGAACAGAACCGAAAAGCTACCCGCGAATATTTTAAAAAATATACATGATAAAGAAGAACTGGAAAACATCGATTCCCTGTAGACAAACGTTTTCAACGAATTAGGCCAAATCCATGCTTCCAAAGATGATGTGCTGATGCCTGATACTATGCCGATGAAAAGGCTCAAGTATTTAAATTAATAATCAAAATCAACTAATGATTCAGAGAACTCGGTGCTGCTATGCTGTGTTAGCAAAAAGGAAAGCATAGGAGCACATAAGTGCATCGCTTGTGGCCACTTCATATGTGAGCGAGTAGAACAAGATAACGAGGAAAATGAAGGTTTTGGCTCCAAGGTTTTATGTCAGTTATGCGTACAGGAGAGCGGTGTGCAAAAAATAATGCTGTTAAAAAAATGAAACTCTGCAGTGAGGAAAAATTCCAAAAGCTGCTGTCCCAAAAGTGGGCCGAGGACCATTAGATGATCATAACATTGCCGCATTTATAACCGATGAACATCATGGAGTTTATCAGCTTGGCACTAAAAGTTGGAACTTGGAAACTTGGATTACTCGATAAGAAATTGAAGCAGTAGAAGTTGACCAAAGGTAACATACCAAACAAAACCATTTCAATAAGAGAAGCCGTGGCTCAGCAATCTACATTTGATGGACAAGGGATTTATAAATGCCACTGTAAACCAAGTAAGAATCAGTATCGTAGCAAGAGATGTGCTTGTTTCAAAAACCGTAATATGTGTTTTAGCAAATGTCATTCAAGTTTAACGTGCGGAAACAAATAAATGAATATCTATCACACGGCAAATAAAGGGGGTAAAATTTGAATGGTTGTAATAAAATCACAAAACCTCCCCTTAGATTACTTAAATTAACAACATCTTCATATTGGATTATGGTTTCCATGTCACTGACGTCTACATTATTTTTGAATTCGCTGAGATGTTCGAAAGTTCTATCAAAAAATACTATCTGTTCATTAATATTACTGTTTCCTTCAAATAATTGACTTTGCGATGATTTGCAACCTTCTTGTTTACAAAAATAATCTCCAATGGCAATTTTAGACAGTTTGGAAGCATCCACAGCAGATTCCACACCCATAGTTTCTAAATTCAGTTTTTGAATAATTCATGACAAAAGAAAACTTCGATTGTTTAGTGAAAATATGTCTGTTATTTCTTCTTCATTAAAGTGGTCTAAGGGGAGGTTTTGTGATTTTATTACAACCATTCAAATAAAGTTTTTATGTAATTTCGACCTCGGTTTACCACTTATTAACTAAATGACTTCTTCAGATCTGCGTAAATGTTAAATGCCCAAGCAGATAGCAACATTTTCTTATCTAACCAGTCAAATGATCATTTACCTTGAATTCTTCGCGGCTTTTACTATATGACTGACATACAGCAGGGCAAATGTTAAATGCCTAGGCAAATAGCAAAATGGTATTCATTTACAGTTATTACACTATTTGCCTTGGCATTTAGCATATGCCCAGGCAAATTACCATTTGCCTAAAATTGCCTTATTCCTACGACACATGCACGGCTTATTGATTTTTATTCAGTTTAGTTTCATGATCTGTACTTAGCTACCTTTGAGATTGCATAAACCGTGCCGTCTTCCAAGTTTGGTAAAAATAAACTATCGAAATATTGTGGTTTCTTTCACCTACGGAAAACTTTCGATTAGAAGAAATTGATCGACGCTAACCGTTTTTTTTTCCAATTCCGTCCCTTTTGCAGTGCTATAACGAAAATATATCTAGCGTTTACCGATGTTAGTCTTTTTAATATCGCCCACATGTATAACAAACTCAAACTAAATTTACCGAGAAGCTTGTACAAATTATATTTTAAAATCCCATATATCTGACGCTCAAAATGAAACCGACCAAATAAAATTTGTTATCTTTCATTTCTGGAAACTAACAAAATTTACTTGAAATAATGTATTTTTCTCATATCTCGAGAAATTTATTTCAGCTTATTCCCATTTGTTCTCGATATTTCCAGCGATATCAATATTATCGTTCACGGAGTAATGTTCTTTTTATAACTAACATCAATTTAGACCGTAGAGGATGACAAGGAAAGTGGTTAATTGATTTTTATGCCCTCATATAAACGGTATTAACGATAGACGTATAGTGTATGAAAAGTGGGACACATTTTATATTAATTAGTCTGTGATCGCATCCCTCAGCAACTTGTAAAGTCAGTAGGATCTATGAAATTGTCATAATAGTTAGTAAATCAATCCATTACTAACACGTTAGGATATTTAAATCAATGTATTGGTTCCTGCAAATCGTTCACGATCTCGAAATTATACGTCTTTTCACAACATCATTGGCAATTAATTTGCTGTTGACTTCTTTCATCTTTCATTGGACGATGCATAGCTCCACTTCCCAAATTTTTCTAAAAATGCGCGGCTGCACTTGTTCATCTTAATCTTCCTTTTTCTATTTTAGTTATTTATAATCTATTACATGTACAGACTGGGTGGAATGAACTAGTTTTGCAAGTTCCATCCATTGCCGTAAACCTTTCGACAGACTAACAATCAATTTGGGAGCTTGTAGCTCGGCAGATAATTAACGTTATTCTCTACCCATCACTCCTGACTCCTCCTGGCATGATGTGACAGAAGCGGTATCAGACCATAGTATTGTATCGTCGATGGTCCAGTCTCTGAAATCATGCACCAAACAGGAACATTGTCAACATATTTGGCCTTTACCTAAAATATTACTTCAATTGCACAATTTGCAATGTCTGAGGTAAACGGCAAGCTAGCTTTCCACTAGGGACTCCAGTTTCCTCTTAAGCGCTTTCTACCAGTGTATTAACTCTATTTTTTGTTAAAACATTATTCCAATTTTGGACAAATTAATGCTTGGTATTCACAGTATTCGAGAATTTTAACAAATTTTAAATAGAGATATTATTTTTTACATCCTAGGAATTGTCACTCACCCCAAGAATTATTATTTTCACCCCAAGAATTATTTTTTCTACCTTAGCCTTTTAATTATTTTGCTCCCAAGATTTTTGTTCACAAGAATTATTATATTAGCCCCCAAAATTATTAATTTAGCCCACATAATTATTCTTTTTGGCCCCAAGATTTTATTCATTTTACCTCATGATTTTATTCATTTTACCCCAAGGTTTAATTCATTTCATCCCAAAAATTTTTTATTTTACCCCAAGATTTTATTTATTCACTTAATTTTATAGAAGTATTTGAAACTAAATAAAAATGTCAACCTAAACGTATATTGCCACTCAGGCGCTTAGGTTAGAGGTAGGTTTAGTATATTTTTTCAATTGAATGCAATGAATAAAATCATAGGGTATAATGAATAAAATCTTGGGGCCAAATGAATGATTCTGTGGGTTAAAATAATAATTTTGGGGGCTAATAATATAATAATTCTTAGGATCAGAAATCTTGGGACCAAAATAATTAAAAAGTTGTGGTTATTGTCCGCTTACGTGTATATTTTGGTCTTCTTTCTTCATTTTTTCAATACTTTGGAAGTGGTGCCGTTAGTACTCTAGTACTGTACCACGTAGCAATTTTTTTTTAATTTATTTATTTATGAAATCAGTAGTACAGATATACAGGGTGTTAGTAAATAAGTGCGACAAACATTAGGGGGTGATTCTGCATGAAAAAATAATGACTATATAAGCGTAGATATGTCTGCAAATGCTTAGTTTGCCGAGATACGGGGTGTTAAAATTTTTCTTAAAAACTGACGATTTATTTACACCCTATAGACACCACTACAATAAGGCCACAAGCTATGCCAAAAACGGCCTACATAAAACTAAATACTTAAAAGTCTAGTTATTCGAAGACAGAAAAACTTAAAAATTATATCAAGTTGACTCTGAGAAATACATTGTTTAAAAAAAGTTTTGCTATTTGAAAAGATATCTATTTTTCTATTGATTGGTGAAATTTTATTATACAGGGTGTCCAGAAATGAAGGTGCCAAACGAAAATCCCAGTTAGTAGACATTATTTTATGTCGATTTAACCCAAAATACCTTAGTCCAAAAATGCTTCTTAAGCGAGCTGGAGCTCCTTATAGATGATGCCATGAAGTACTTTTTTTTGTAATATCTCAAAAACGTTTCGATCGAAAATGTCCAAACTTTGCACAATGACTTACCTTCTGATCACACATCGGTCGCCGTAAATAATACTTCCTTGCTGCGACCATTAGCGTCCCATGTGGGAGGGGCCGCAGACATTTTGGATGGTATTTTTTTTACATTTATTTTTTTGACATTTGTTGTGTCAAATTCTAATGCTCTAGGGTCTTTTCTAAAAATAATGTGCTCTTGTTTCAAATCGTTACGATGCACCCTTCTCGAGAAAAATAAATTTAAATAAATTACTAATTTATTAATTTATTTAAATAAATTACTCTTATGTCAAGTTATATCAAAAACAACAAATTTTACAGTAAGTGCTCTACATGACGGCCGCCTGTTTCAATACATATTACAAAAAAAAGTACTTCATGGCACCATCTATAAGGAGCTCCAGCTCGCTTAGGAAGCATTTTTGGACTAAGGTAATTTGGGTTAAATCGACATAAAATAATGTCTACTAATTGGGATTTTCGTTTGGCACCTTCATTTCTGGACACCCTGTATATTATTATTATACACCGAGAGCGAACTGTGACCGCCACTACAGTGTGAATCGAGCCTCAGGGTGTTTCAGAATAAGATGCTGATCCTTAAGGGTGTGAATCCTTATGTGATTTTAGGAAGAAAAGTTCAAATAAACCTATGTCCTAAACCTCTTAACTTTTGAGCTACAAGGTGTTAAAGTTTTAAGAAAAAAATCGTTTTTTTATCGTATCTTTAATAATTTCCTAGATATTTTTCTCAAATTTGGCACACGCCCTCTAAGCATTAATTATTTTGTCATTGCAATTATTTCCTTGACAACAAAGTTTCTAGCCGTTTTAGAAATCAGAGACACATAGCGGCATGCGCATTAAATGCTTCTTATTTTTTTTTATCGGAAACCGTTCGTCGGACGAAAAAAGTCAAAAAATCAAATTTACCCTAAAATGAATGGGAATTTTAAAAATAATTTTTATTTTAAGAAAAAGCAGTGGCGTGCATAATATTTTTCCAAAAATATCTAGTTCACATCCTGTACGGACGCCACTGGTTAAAAAATTAAAAAATCTTTTTTATCAAAAAATGGCTGTTGATGCTTAGAGGGCGTGTGCCGAATTTGATAAAAATATCTAGGAAATTATTAAAGATACGATAAAAAAACGATTTTTTTCTTAAAACTTTAACACCTTGTAGCTCAAAAGTTAAGAGGTTTAGGACATAGGTTTATTTGAACTTTTCTTCCTAAAATCACATAAGGATTCACACCCTTAAGGATCAGCATCTTATTCTGAAACACCCTGTATATATATTTATTACTTATTTATCATTCGAGTTTTCCAAATTATAAGAAGTTTCTTGCGCAGAAGTTTATTCCAAAATTTCTTCTCTTGAAATAAGCCTAAAGATCGAAATGTTTCTCCCACTAAATAAATAATAGAGAATTATCCATTTTTTTCTTATTCTATAAAAAAATGAAGAATTTGTATGTATTATAATTGAATTCTATTGACTTTACGAAACTGTCATGAAAGCGTATGAAGTATTTGTGGAAATTCATAATTATAAAGCTACTAATTATTCAAAAACGTTTCCAATATTTTTCTCTTAATCATTGAATTGAATTGTTGACAAACATATATTGACGAAAATGTTTCAAGTTATACGCCTGAAAAACAATCAGGGGGGATTGTGGTGAAGTTTAAATACTCGTAACTACATAATTATCGCAAAACACTGTAAAGTGGACGTTTTGGATTTAAATTCGTTAGCGTTTTAACTCTGATTTTTAAAACTCTAAAACCGAACTTTATAAATCCACTCCATAGCCACTTGTTTATGGAACGTCGAATCGAAAGCTAAAATTACTTTTTTTTTAAAAACCTCAACCAATTTTAATGTTATTGCTCGAATAGATGGTGAAAATGCGAATTTATGTGTCGTTTTATACAAATTGTCAAGATTTACACTATCGTGACATAATTTAACGCACAGATAAAAATGCCTTTAGATGCCATTACTTTGGTATAATGCCTAGCTTTATGTGATATATAACTCTGAAGGTTTAGAATTGAACGAGACCATGACCTGAGTTTACTTAAAATACAACAAAAAAATATGGTTTGGATGGAATTTTAGTGTCGATAAACAATTTTGGAAAGAGTATCGGTAGGTAACCCTCTTCAATTTATACGGTAAATCGTTTCTTTTGCTTTTAAAGTATGTATTAAAAAAAGGCAGTTTTAATTAAAATTCAAGTCGTTTGATATGTTTTCAACGTAGCTCTTTGATCTCTCGCGCTTTTTTTTAAAATAGCATTTAAAGTTACGCTCCTTTTTGTTGGTTTAAGGTTTTATATATCTGCAGACCAATAATAGAGCATTGATTTATTCCAAGTACCTATTGTTCATTGCTACTGTTTTAAAAGATGTTCCTTTTTAAATTCGCAAGGGTTCTCTTTTGCAGAATATGCGAATCTCGTTATCCAACAAAGGGCGATAGAAATTCACAAAATGTTGTGTGTGAATTTTTGCAGACATCATATTACACGTCGAGACGCCAGACGCTCCTTAAAAGGAAACGGTTAAGACTTTAATTTAATATCTCAATTGGTCGTAGATTCAGTTCTTTACAACTTCCACATAAATAATAACGCCTTTTCCTTCTAATATAACTGGCATTATTAATGAATAGGGCCAATAATTAGAAATTGTAATACAAGGCGGTATACTTTTTATTTGTATAAATTGTAATTATTTTTTTTAGATTTTCATCTTATGTAACAACGTTTTTATTTAGTTAAATAATAGTTTTGCGTTTATTACTCATTGTGTAATTTTCGAACACTGCATCTCTAACACGTCATATTATATTCAGGGCTGTAGTAAAAATAAAATGAAAAAAACAACATATTTTTTTCATTTTATTTTTACTAACTAAACATATTTATAGATTATGAATAAAAATCTAATGCTTTCTTAAATGAAACACGTTAACATTTGCCAGAACTTTTGTTTAGGTACCTATATCTTCATTTTACCAGATTGATTGTTTTGTACAAAACGTACGCTTTGAATCCTTTTCCGTTGTAGTTCATAAGACAAAAAGGAGGTTTCAAAGGGAACAAAAATAAAAATCTGTAGAAAACTGTACAATATGGAGTAACCGTAACATATGAATTCTAATGTAAACTTTGAAAGTGGAAGAGATGATATATCTGAATAGGGATGAACGAAACCTTGTGATAGTTGACCACTAAAACCCTAAAATTCTTGTTCATTGTTTTTTGAATAGGTAGAGCATTATAATAAATCTTTTCCGATTGCGGAAATTATACTAATGTGGCAAGCAGAACACAGATTACCAAAAGTAACGTACATAAATTATAAGTAACAGTTAAAAGTTAGTTTCTTTAATGCGCTTCCCCCAGCAATTAGGGTAAATCAATTTAGCTAAACGATGATATTAATCATAGTAAGCAATTAGATGAAACTCTTGGTATATCCATTTAACATCTTAATAAACGTTACTGCTGCAGTCGCATCATGTTATTTAAACAAGAATCTAATTTTAAAAATGTATTTCCGCGCACTTAACCTTTCCAATCGTAAATTCCTAAAGCGACGGAAAGTTTTGATTTGATTTATATTCTCCTAATCCCGGAAAGTTTCTCTTCACTCCCTCTAGGGCAGTTTTGTTCTCGAAGTGTTGTAGTTACATAAGTATTCTGACTTCTACAATTTAAATCCGTTCGGCTACACCATCTTATACGCTTTATAAATCCCAGTAGATGTAAAAATAATAACAGAAGAGGGTTGCGGTTAATTAGTAATAAGGAAGAATGCTCAAGGGAAATTGTCACATTTCCCTAATTAATCGGCTTGCGTAAAATAATCTAAATTGCTTTAATGCTATCATTATAAAGACTCAAAAACATGATGCGACTTTCCTCAAACACTTACTAAAATCCTAATTAATTATATGTATAACAAGGTTACATTTCGGCTATAATCTGTAAAATATGGAGGTCGAGGGTTTCTCGCAGCCACTTCTCATCTCTAACTAATTATACCGTTATAGCATTTTCTTAATTAGCTCTAAAGGGATAACAATATAGCTGTGCTTGCTTCAAGATACATGAGACATGTAACAAAGTAAGTGGAAGTAACAACTAGTACACGTGCACGATTAGGGTAAAAATGACCTGACGTAATTTACGTTTCCTAGTTAAGGGAAGATTTAATTACTAATTTGGTACCGTAATTTATTTCCACTTCTTATCGTTCAAGCTCATTATAATATTTCAGCACAATTTTCTTAATCTTGAATTTTTGGATTCGTTTTTTATTGCCTTATTGTGCTTATACGTGATTTTATTGCCACTGTTTCCTTTTAAGCTTACCACTATTGGTTTTTTTTTGTGAAATTGTTTAACGGTGTAATGAACGTTTCGGAAAATTCATGTTTATCTTCCAACTATCGAAATAGCCAATTATTCTCTTGTTGGCTCTTTTGGTATATGTGTGACTCCAGAAGTTATTTTTCCACATTTTTTGAGACATCCATTACGAATGGGGATGAGTTCACGAAACGCAATCATTTACAGCTGTTATCGAATGTATTTCCCCACCATCAAGTGTACGTATTGCACGATATATGGCGTTGTAATGAATTATAATTTCTGTTCTTCTTCACACCATGTTGTGACAGAGTTATTAATAAATCCACTTACATCAATATCGTAGCATAGATATTCTAAAATATTATCACATCTACATGTATCAACCCCGCTTAAATCAATTAAAATCACATACCCTTCATTTTCATGTAAAAAGATCGAAAGGTAATATCTATACATTACATGAATACACTGTCTTGTAGGCGTTATATATAGGGTGGACCAAAAGTGTGGAACAAAATTCATAATTTCCAAAATAATTATTTTTGTAAAAATCTCTCGCACACGTCGATTTTTATTTTTTGTTGGACAAATTTTAGCATAACAAAATTTTATCAAAAACTCAAGATGACGGCCATGCGCCATTTTGTAAAAAAAATTTTAATGGAAAAGGGGTTTATGTGGCACATAGTTGGAAAGCTCTTAACAACGGGAATTTAAATCCCAAATTTTAAAACAATCGCTCAGCTAAACTATTCTCATTACATTTTTACATTAAATTATGACATTAAATCAAGTGACAGTTTGTCAAATAACCTAAGTACACAGAATCATTCATTTTACATTTCATTGACGATTAAGACAACAACAGTTGAATGTGCATCGCAAGAATGGTTTATTTAAGTGAAAAAGAGAGACTTCAAATTCTCATTATGGTTGGTTTTGGTGACCGAATGCGTACCCACGCGGAAACCGGCTAAGTGTTCAACACGGAAAATCCAAACCATACACCAATTCCGCGCTCAACAGCAAGCATAATTGTGGCCAAATTTACTGAAACTGGTAGTGTGCATGACAGGCTTCGTCAAGGTCGTCCAACAATTGAGGAGATGCTAAGTTGAACATTCTCTTGAAAGTTCAAGACAACTTCCACATTTCAACAAGGAACATCTCCCGAGATAACGCAGTCGGCGGTACCACAGACAAAAGGAGCAGTTTCATCCTTACAAAGTCCAACTTGTTCAGGACCTAAATGAAGGCGACTTTGACCGTCAACTCGAGTTCTGTGAAGAATTGATGCTGCGATCCTATGAGAATCCAGGTTTTCTGAACAACATGCTGTTTAGTGACGAAGCAACTTTTACGATCAATGGTAAAGTGAATCGTCATAATTGTAGATACTGGTCTTGTGACAATCCTCAATGAGTTCTGGCCAATCATACCCAACACCACCAAAAAGTTAATGTGTGGGAGAGAATATTAGGAAACCGCGTTAAAGGGAAATTTAAATGGTGAAAGATATTTAGATTTCTTAAGATTCGAACAGAGTTGTTTCCGGATGAAAACAATTCGGACGCACCTCACCCCAGTTCAACAAGATGGCGCTCCCCCACATTATGGTCGAGATGTTAGGAGGTAGCACAACGAAGTTTTTGCGGGCAGATGGATAGGACGCAGGGGAACAATTTAATGGCCTGCCCGCTCACTCGACCTTACACCACTCGATTTTTTTCTATGGGATCATGTAAAGTCAAAAGTGTATTTAAGTAAGTCCAGTGACTTGGATGAACTTAAAAATCTGATCCGTGTGAAAATCCGACACACAGACCAGGAGACCATCCAACGTACCGTGGGAACATTTCCGGTGATCCTCAGCTGACTTATCATTAATTTGTTATGCGTTCCAGAAAGGAAAAAGTAACGATTGAAAAGGTCGCCATTTTGTTATACCTTAATCGATTGTTTTAAAATTTGGGATTTGAATTCTCGTTGTTAAGAACTTTCTAACGATGCGCCACATGACTTCCTTTTCCATTTAAATTTTTTTCAAAATGGCGCGTGGGCGCCATCTTGAGTTTTTGATAAAATTTTGTTATGCTAAAAATAATGTGCTCAAGCGAAAATAAAAATCGACGTGTCCGAGAGATTTTTCCAAAAATAATTATTTTGGAAATGATGAATTTTGTTGCGGACTTTTGGTCCACCCTGTATATAAGGGTATTCAAAAGTAAGTTCCCAGTTTGAAATGGCCATTACTCTTTACTACTTTTTGAGATTCTGAAGAAATAAAAACACCATTTTGTTTGTAATGAAACGGGGTTTCTTTTAGCGCACGCCTTCACATACGCAATCCTGTAAAAACACTATTAAGATACATTTTTGGTGATCATGTAATTTGTAGACACTTTTTCAAACGAATGGCGTCCTAAGTCAATAGATCTGAATCCAGTTGACTATTGGTTATGGGGTCACCTCAAAGAAGGGTATTTCAAACCATATCACATAACATTGAAAAGACTCCACTTAATGCACTTCACAGTGCAGTTCATAACATAGAAGAACAAACAGAATAGAGGTGGTCAATTTTTTTCTTTTTTTGTCTTTATTAATAAACTCCGTTTCATTACAAACAAAATGGTGTCTTTATTTAATTTTGAATAATTAATTATACAGGGTGTCCAGAAATGAAGGTGCCAAACGAAAATCCCAGTTAGTAGACATTATTTTATGTCGATTTAACCCAAATTACCTTAGTCCAAAAATGCTTCTTAAGCGAGCTGGAGCTCCTTATAGATGGTGCCATGAAGTACTTTTTTTTGTAATATGTATTGAAACGGGGGGCCGCCATGTAGAGCACTTACTGTAAAATTTGTTGTTTTTGATATAACTTGATATAAGAGTAATTTAGTTAAATAAATTAATAAAATAGTAATTTATTTAAATTTATTTTTCTCGAGAAGGGTGCATTCCTAACGATTTGAAACAAGAGCACATTATTTTTTAATTTGGGTTAAATCGACATAAAATAATGTCTACTAACTGGGGTTTTCGTTTGGCACCTTCATTTCTGGACACCCTGTATAATGATTTTATTATTTATTAATAATGCTTATTATTAATTTAAGCGCCCTGTGTATAAAGACATGTGAACTTTAATTTTTGGTATGTGACAAAATGTTACTGGCTTTAATTAAGCATTGATATGTGTAGAACTGATAATCTTTTTGAAAATTTGTGTCAAAATAAGCCTTAATCTTTACATAAACGCCCCCCAAATGTGTATTAGTTATGTTATACGATGTGTTTACTTTGATTTTTTTACAAGAAAATGAAGAGTGTGGGTGAAGGGCTGATATATGTAGAGTCGTTGCATCTGATAATATTTTAGAATGCTTATGTGGAAATACCCTTAATTTTTGCTTAAGCGATCCCAATTTATGTTATATGTTATATTAAGGGATGTAGATTTTTGATTTTTGTTCCAGCAAAATTACGTGCAATTATTTATTTTTTAATTGGCAAATGTAAACTTTTGAATTTTTTACAAGCAAATTAACGGTAATTAAATTGTTTAATGCCTCAGTTACAACACGGTTTGTATAATTATTTATTGCTAACCTAATATCAAAAAAATATGCAAAGTTATTGACTTTATAGGCTGTAATACGTATGACACATTTATTGAAATTGAAAAGTAACACGCTTTATTTTTTACTGGCAATGCAGGTAACGGTCATTTCTGGATCTTGTCTTCTTATCTTTGATATTGCTAGGTTTTCTGCTACGATGGTCGATTAAAGTTCAAATGCTCGATTGAACATCTACATTTTCGGATCAAAACCTTCCTAGACAAAACGTTTCATTGGAAGAACTGGAATCCTTGTGAGCGTTGAACACCGCACTGCAAACACCAAAAACCTCAACAAAAATTTATAAAATCGGACACGTTTCGAGAGCTAAGCTGTCATCATCATTGTGCTATACTTTATTCCAGTTTGTTCAGCGGTATTCATAATTTTCTGAAGACGATGAACCAAAACTTATTGGATTTTATTGAATTTCGCTAATTCATACATTACTGAGCTCCAGAGATCATCAAAATACAGGCCATTGAATTGTGGTAAATAGTTTACAGAAGTAGCGTCGTGTTACTTAACGTACTATCTCTTAAAGACCTATCTATCCTGGAATAATTACAGCATTACCCAGCGATTTCTAGGACAAACTTATCAACAATAAATTGCAAATGAATGTTGGTTGGATTTAGGCTTAATTTCCAACAAACTCTTCATTAAACAGTGGTGGTAAAAGTAATTCACAATTTTGAAGTAAATTGACCAAAGGGTTTTACCAACGATTGGTTGGAATAGGATGGAATGAATGTTGAAAATGAAATTAAAACGTAATAACTTTACTTGCCATTTAATGCCCAACTTTGTTAAACAAGAACGCGAAAGATAAATAGGTTTTTACATTTTTTTAAGCTGAAGCTTCAAGATCTCACAAATTGAGTTTACCAATATTACCACTTCTTCGCATATTTAGCACATATATTTGTATTATAATGTTCCGTCTATATTCCTTATTCGTCGGATGTAACGTGCAAGTTGCTACATATTTTTAATAATGGAGATTGAGGTGTGAATGTGAACATTTTAAGCAATAGAACGAGATTGTGCCCTTTCGTAATGCTGTGGGTAGTAAAATAAGTGGACGGACTTCTAAACTATTCCATTTTCTTATACACTGTGTCCAAGATAAGGAGGGCCACTATGGGGATTTCGGAAACGGTAAGAGATAGAGTTTCGGTTAAATGGGAGAAAAGTTGGGCAATTTTGAGTTTAGTACAATGAAATTTTTAAACTTACGAAATTCCGAACCGTTCCGAAGTTATGCGACAAAAAGCGAATTTTCAGGATTTCGTTTTTGACAAATTGTTACTTTGTCGTTGATGTTAACTGAAAAGTAAAAGGACCTTCTACAGGTACTTTTTAACGTTCTTTAACATGGCATACAGCAAATTGGAATCCGACGTTTCGTTTTCGAGTAACCATCATCAACTTTATTTTTTTAAATACGGTCCTGATTTTTTTATGCATAATATTAGAAGAGCTTTTTATTCTGCATTCAAGCATGTATCACACTTTATGGTTTAATTGCGATTTTATACTTATTTTACTATTGTACTTAAATTTACTAGATTCTACTTTGGAAGATGCTCTTGATATTTTACCCTAAGCCGTAGTACGCAATTGTTGGTTTCAGCAGCATGGTGCACTTGCGCACAATTCACGGGTGGTTAAGGATTACCTTTCAAATAGGTTTGCCGAAAGAGTTTTAAGCGCCAATTCTGAAACGCCCTGGCCAACTCGTTCTTCCGAAATAACCCCGCTGGATTTTTTTCTTTGGGGGTACGTAAGAAATTATGTTTACAAAGATACCTTTGGAATAGAAGAAGAACTCCGAAAGCTTGTACTTAACCGATTCCAAACTGTAACACCTACAATGTTAAAGAATGCTTTGGAATCTACAGTTAGAAGATGCTATTGACGATTGGAGAACTAAGGAGGGCTTTGCGAGCATTTATTATAATTTTTTTCTAATTATTGGTATGTGTCATGTTTAAATTTTCGTTTCATAAAATGTTTTCTGTTCATTTATGACGTGTTAGTTGATTGTTTGTAATTATGTACACTTGGTTATAAAATTTGTGTTCAAAATTGAAAATTCTGTGTCATTTCATTAATTTGATGAGGAAAGCACAGTTAGCAAAAGTCCATTTATAAATAAAATTCAGTTTGAATGTTATTGAGGAAGGATACAGGTTCGTACTTAGGATTTTTTCCGCTAATCGTAAAGTAAGTATAAAATCGCAATAAAACCATAAAGTGTGATACATGCTTGAATGCAGAATAAAAAGCTCTTCTAATATTATGCATAAAAAAATCAGGACCGTATTTAAAAAAATAAAGTTGATGATGGTTACTCGAAAACGAAACGTCGGATTCCAATTTGCTGTATGCCATGTTAAAGAACGTTAAAAAGTACCTGTAGAAGGTCCTTTTACTTTTCAGTTAACATCAACGACAAAGTAACAATTTGTCAAAAACGAAATCCTGAAAATTCGCTTTTTGTCGCATAACTTCGGAACGGTTCGGAATTTCGTAAGTTTAAAAATTTCATTGTACTAAACTCAAAATTGCCCAACTTTTCTCCCATTTAACCGAAACTCTATCTCTTACCGTTTCCGAAATCCCCATAGTGGCCCTCCTTATCTTGGACACAGTGTATAGCGTATAGTATACTTTTATTGGGGCGACAAACTCGACACAACACTATACGTGAAAAATATCTTTCAGTTGTCAAGAAACCACCATCATTAATCCTAAATTTGATAACTTATTAAACTGTTGCCGACGACAGTATTATAAAGAACGTTTTACATCAAATATTAGATAGAAACTTTTTTTCCTCTCAAATAAAATCTGTTCACGTTTAAAATGTTTTTTCCTATTTAAATGGTTTGGAAAATATCCTGTAGATGTAGACTAGAAGTCTAGTTTACTATTATTATTTTTATTGGTGCTCTAAAACTATTATGCATATATATATTTTTCATCCCACTCCCGGAGACTATTTGTGTTTCCACTACATTAAAGTTAGTGAATTCGATTTCTGCAAATAGAATTTTAAAAGTGTTTCATAAATTCACTTTTAATACGATCATCGTTGCTTTTATTAACAAAATTTCGTATTGGACAAAGATGGTTGTGTTGTTATAAAGCTGAAGAGATATTAACGCAGATGGCCGATGCTTACCGTACTTATGTTCAAGTAAAGTGGTTTATACTACGTTTTTATAGCTTGATTACCTTTACGAAGATCCTAATGCCGAAATTATTGTTTTAAACGCTTTTAATGTCGTACGTGGAAAAGTTGTTGTTAGCGCTACCCTAAAAACTACATTGTCTTTTATTTTACGTCGCTAATTCGTTCGCTTTATGTAATGTGGGAATTTTTACAGCTGACTCATTTAATCCATTACAGAATTGGATTTATCAGGACACATACGTAGTGAGTTTATTGACTAAATAGAACTGTTAAGGATTATTAATTGCAAACAATTTAAGTATTTCACCACTTTCGCGCCGTATATTATATTAACGACGACAAGATTCGGATGCAATATAAGACCATGTAGAGAATGGAGGAAGTCAATTGCGTACCGAGATCCTTCATAGAGAGAAACTATTTCTGGGCAGTCTGGAAAAGAGGGAAGCTTTGTTTACACTTTTCCCACTTTTGAACCCAAACTATTGGCTGTTCACTGATTCAGATTCGTGGCGAGTAACAAGCACTGGCCCTTGTAGATTCTGATTCTCCATTGAATAATTGTTCAAAAAATCTTAGTGCCGTTGTTAGAATTTGCACTTAAAAATGTGTTAAATGGATGTTTTCATACCGTTTTCTTTTGGTTTAAAATTATTTAAGTTTTCTCTTCCATCATTGTCTTTTTTTTATTTGTTTTGACCTTATTCTTCTTCCAAATATATCTTTACTTTCCAGTAATGTTTCATTTAATCTTTCCTCTTCAAAGATCCATACTGTTTTTTCTGTTTCTAGTTGAGTGTTGATGATACCATTCCTTTGCCTTTTCGTTCTTCAATTCATGTAGGTAGTGTTATTTTACAATATTCATATATTCTATGTGTATGTTTAGAACTCAAACTATAACAGGTCCGCTATTAATAATTAATTATTTTGGTTTACATTTAGTTTTTTCCTTCACTTTTGTTTTATTAAATTATTAATTTTTGTTACTTATCTAATATTTGGTGAATAAAGGTTATATTAGCTGCCAAATGTGGAGTTCATAAAATACGTTATTTGTATTTATTCGTCGGAAACATAAAATTTTGGACTACGTTTCGCCAATTTGGCTTTTTCAAGTCTGTAACAAAATAGGTTTATGTAAAAGCTCACAAAATTATAATATGAGACGGTTTTGAGGAAGGATTAATTTTTAATGTTCTAAATTGTAAAAACTTACCAGGAGTTTTGATTATTTTTAAATTATAATATATAGAGAAAAATTTTAATTGCATGTTACATGTGCTAAATGTTTGGTTAAAGCGAAAAGTTAGGTTAGCGTAATGTAGAATAAAGTTTGATAAATTATTTCATTAAAGTAAGTTTTGATATAATATATTAAGGTTTTCAATGTCAGTTTTATAGTTAATAGCATTTTTTTCCCTTTTAATAGAAATTGATTCTAATAACATTCTTTTCTTGTAATGTGGTTCAAAATGTAAAATTTCGGTGTTGTCATAATCGAAAAGATGTTCATTGGTGGTGGCATGTTCTGCGAGTGCAGTATTTGGTAGTCTTGGGCTTTTTATTTTAGTTAGTATCGAATTTTGATGTTTGATTCTTGTTTTTAGGTATTGTATATAGGGCAAACCAAACAATACCTAAAAACAAGAATCAAAGAACATCAAAATTCGATACTAACTAAAATAAAAAGCCCAAGACTACCAAATACTGCACTCGCAGAACATGCCACCACCAATGAACATCTTTTCGATTATGACAACACCGAAATTTTACATTTTGAACCACATTACAAGAAAAGAATGTTATTAGAATCGATTTCTATTAAAAGGGAAAAAATGCTATTAACTATAAAACTGACATTGAAAACCTTAATATATTATATCAAAACTTACTTTAATCAAAGAGTAATACTCTTTGCTTTAATGAAATAATTTATCAAACTTTATTCTACATTACGCTAACCTAACTTTTCGCTTTAACCAAACATTTAGCACATGTAACATGCAATTAAAATTTTTCTCTATATCTTATAATTATATATAAGTTTTTACAATTTAGAACATTAAAAATTAATCCTTCCTCAAAACCGTCTCATATTATAATTTTGTGAGCTTTTACATAAACCTATTTTGTTACAGACTTGAAAAAGCCAAATTGGCGAAACGTTGTCCAAAATTTTATGTTTCCGACGAATAAATACAAATAACGTATTTTATGAACTCCACATTTGGCAGCTAATATAACCTTTATTCACCAAATATTACCCATCTGCCGTACAACATTATAAATTTACTTATCTAATGTTATTATTACTATAACTTAAATTTGGGTAAAGGTCGATTCGCACTATACGTAACGTCATCGTCACGTCATAGACCGGCAACGTCACGTCAAAATATGTCTCCATATATTTAAATAGCAAAGTTCACACTACAGTTCACACCAGAGTCAGTAGATTAATAGAGTACGGCAAGCCTTTGACGCGACAAATGCCGCCCTGGCGGCCATTTTTAGTCCATATACATAAAATATACTTACGAAGTGCGTAATTTTTAATAAAATGCTGTGTTGTTGTGCCGTTAAGTGTATTTTTTTTATTATATTCCGAAAAATTTAGTCAAAACATCATCTACTTTACTGAGCGTGGTCTCTAAGCGTGTAGTGAGTGAAGCGCGGAAAGGACTAAAAATCGCGGAGGTTGCAGTACTCTATTAATCTACTGACTCTGGTTCACAGGGACTCTAGTTCACACTACAGTGACTTTATTACAACAGTGACGACAAGCGGCGATTATCCGCCATTAAGAGGCAAAATTGTGGGCGGGTTTATATGAACTCAACGGTGGTATCCTAGCAACTTGCTAAATCAAAATAAAAATCACACGCTGATCAAAGGTAAACACAGTCAGGCCGCCATTAAGATGCAAAATATACCACGGCCAATCAAAATCGATACCACGCTTGTCGTCACTGTTTGTAATATAGTCACTGTAGTTCACACTGACCGGCAACGTCACCTACCGTCAAGTTACGGAACGCAAAAGTTAATCGAAAACCAAACGAAACAAACGTACGAGTAGGTACAACAGACAGATAGACACTTACTAGACTAGACGGTGTAGGTGGTTCCGTGACGTTACCGGTCAAGTGTGAATCTATTCCTTTTTTGACGTTACGGTGCTGGTTTATGACGTGACGGTGACGTTCCGTATAGTGCGAATCGACCTTAACCTTCATAAGACCGAGCGGGGTACAGCTGCTGTACCCCAGCGCACCGTTATTCCCTGTTTCTTGATTAGTGTTTTACTTATTACATTTTGCGTAATTCTATCTTCGAACTATTGTTTTAACTACAATTACAGAAATAAATAGTTCCATTCGGTCTATTTGTTTTTAAACTACGCTAAAATAAAGACGAGGGGTTTGTCTGTACCTCGCATGGTCTTCTACGTAACCATACATAGTACATTACGAATGCGACTGCGTGAACTATGCACGTACCCTAGCACACGATATTGTAGCGTGGACAACTCACAGTTGTTATTAGTAAGTGAACGTGTTTATTGTGCAACAGGTGTTAAATATGAGTGTAACAATTCATGATAACAAAAGATTGACAGATGCAGAATTGATATCAATGATAGAATCAGACGATTTTTTGAAGACGACACGTTGGATGAAAGTGCAAGTGACATTGAGGAAAATGATTTTGTGACAGAATTTCGAGAAATGGATGACATCATGACCGCCGACGACGAAGACTCTGAAAACGATTCAACTGGACTTGATAATTTTACATCTGAAGAACCCACATATGTGGCAAAAGACGGTTCTATATGGTCAACGATCCCACCGTCCTCACGAATCAAACGGGCGAAACATAACATTCAAAGGGTTGGAGCAGGACTAACGCCTTACAGTTCCGCCTTTACGACAAAAAAAGAGGCTTTTAGTTTATTTTTTGACAAACAAACAATTGACATTATTATTACTGAGACTAACAGAAAAGCTCAAGCGTTTTACGCCGATAAGAATAACACACAATTTTTGCCTATTGTTTGTGAAGAACTTGAAGCATTCATTGGGTTATTGTTTATTTTTGGGGCATTGCATAGCTCGAAAGAACCTCTAACAATGTTATGGAGTCAAGATGCAGCATTTTGTCGACCAATAGTATCCGCTATAATGTCCCGAAATAGATTCAAGCAAATAATGTGTTTTTTACGTTTTGACAATTATGAGACTAGAAACGAAAGGAAAGCAGTGGACAAATTCGCTCCAATAAGAGACGTGTTTGACCGTTTCGTATATAACTGTAAAATCTCGTATAATCCAGGACAGCATTTATGCGTAGATGAACAGCTGGTACCGTTCCGCGGAAGAGCACCATTCCGAGTTTATATGAAAAGTAAACCGGACAAATACGGTATCAAAATTTGGGCACTTGCAGATTGTAGTACTGCGTATACCAGCAATATGCAAGCATATCTAGGTACGTTATTTTCTTCTGCAGAATAAATACATTTCTGTGATATGTGTATGTTTTTTTAGGCAAAGTAGGCAACCAGGCAGAACAGGGCCAAGGCAAAAGAGTTGTCCTTGATATGGTGGAACACTTATCACAGGGACATGGAATTACAACTGACAACTTTTTTACAAGTTTGGAATTAGCAGATAAACTTTTAGAAAAGAATCTTTCGTTGTGCGGTACTTTACGGAAAAACAAAACCTATATTCCAAAAGAGTTGCTTCCTGCCAGCTATAACAAAGAAATGTCAAGTATGTTTGCATTTATGAAAAATAAGACCATGGTTTCGTATGTTCCTAAAAAAAGGTCTACAGTTATTTTGTTATCTACTGAGCACAAAGACGATAAAATTGGTGGGGAAAACGAAAAGTATAAACCGGATATTATATTACATTATAATAAAACTAAGGGCGCTGTTGACACAAGCGATAAATTGGCTAAAGAATACACGACTCAAAGAAAAACAAATCGTTGGCCAGTGACAATATTTTACCATCTGCTTGACATTGGAGGTATCAATTCCTACAAGTTGTGGATTACGAAATATCCAAATTGGGAAAAACACAACCTCGACAACCGAAGAATGTTTTTGTTAGACCTTGGAAAGGAGTTGGGAAAAAGCAACATAATACGTAGATATAATGCCTGTTCTACTTTACATTCAAATATCAAGAAAAATATGCAGATTGTAGTGCCAGAGCTTACAAGTCCCGAAACTGAAAATCCTACTTCAGCTGTGCCTGTGGTGAAAATTGGTAGATGTCATCTATGCGACAGAAAGAAGGATAGAAAAAGTCGAAACCAATGCATTATATGTAAGAACAATGTTTGTAACAGCCATTCGCGAACTCAGTATATCTGCAATGAATGTCAGTAAATGTTCATTTGATTTATGTACGTCATTAATATTTGTTTTTGTAGTGTTTACAATAAAATATAATAAAAAAAAACAGTTCGTACCATAATTTACGCACCGGTTGTATATAGCTAAACACAACTCAAACAAGAAAAGCATGGGGTACACACGTACCCCAATTGGTCTTTAACGTAGGTTTTTGAAGTCGGTCTTATGAAGGTTAAGAATCTAACTTGGAATTCGAACAGAAAAGTTAATCTTATAGTCGAATTCAAATTTCAAACCTGAATTTGAACACAAATGCGTACTGGAATTAAAATTTTAGAAGGAAAAACGTAAACTGTAACGAAATGCAATTCAAATTTATAACAGAAGTTGAAATCGCCTTCAAGTGAATTTAAATTTTAGTTGAAATTCTAACTAAAACACCGACGTCAGAACACTATTATTTGATTTCAAACTCTGTAACTTACATTCTAAACTGGAATCATTACTGAAATACGAATTCAAACTGGAATTTAACGTCAGATGTGAGATCTTAACATCTTAAAGTTAAGATTTACACATAAACTCAAATATTAAAATGAAACTGTGGCGAACACAAATTTGGATTAATATTCAAAGTTATAATGTTTTGAAACTGAAAATCAACTTTTAAGTCCATATCAAGCTTAAATTTAAACACGAGCGCAAATATTTAAAAGCACGGGTCGAAGTATGTAGAAGTTGAAAGTCACTTGATTAACAGCTGTCAAGGAAACTTTCCTGAGCTTTAACGTATTATGTCAACATTATATGAAATCATTCTTCAGACTCAAAATTCAAACAAAATCGAACTGGAAAGTCTAGTTGAGCGTTAAGTTAAGAGCTGAGAAAGTTAAGAATGTAGGTACAACTGAACTCAAATTCAAAATTAAAACTGAAATTCGAACTGAAACTTACGCTTGAGGAAACTTATATCAAACTTCAAGTTAAGTGGAAATTCACACTTATTGTGATCCGTGGTCTTAACTTAAATTCAAAATTTATCAAATCTGAACTCAATTTTAAAGTAAGCCCACACAAGCTTAAATTAAAATTCAAGTTTATAGCGGACTCACATTTTGAAAGTTGAATTCATCTAGGTTAGTATCGTTGGCTCGATTTAGAACACAGACTACACTTAACTAAAATTTGTGCAGCAATCAAACTTAAGTTCGAACTCGAATGAGAATTCGAACTTAAACTTGATGTCACACTATAACTAAAATTTTTAACAAAACGAACTGGAAAGTCAAGCATAGAGATGAGCTCCAGCATGTACCCCAAACTTCAAACAAGGAACTCAAGCTGCAACTAAGCTTAGTTTGAATTTATAATAGAAGGTTAAGGCGATGTACAACTGAACTCAAATTGAAAATTCAAACTGAAGTTCGAATTGAAACTCACGCTTGAAGAAACCTTAATTTGTTTTCAAACTTTGATTTAATATCGAGACAAACCTTAATTTAAATTCTGAACTCGAGTATACTTAGCGAAATCCGAATATATAAACTATAAACTCATATTTGTATGAAGCTTACATTTAAGCTTAAACTCGAATTTTTAAATGAATCATAATCACACACAAGCTTGAATTAAAATTTAAAGCTAAGTATTACGTTTTGGTCGACTCCAGTTGCCGAACAGAGGAACGTAATATCAGGTGTTAAAAGTTTGCCAAAGTGCCTTTTTAAACTGCAAACAAATTATAGTTGCTACACGTTTCCTCACTAAAACCATTGGAAGGCATCGTCCAACAAACTAAAAGTTTGTGATTCGTTTCTACCAGTTGTTTTACCGATTCAGAAAGTTGTTCGCACATATTCTTAAGATGCCTAACCAGAATTACAGTACCCCTTGGATAACGGATAACATCAAACTTATGATAACCCTTAGGAAAAAAGCTTTAACTAAATTTAAGTGTACAAAAAAAAAGCGCACTGGGAATATTACAAATCTTTGAGAAACTACACCAGCTTTGCAATTACGCAGGAAAAAAAAGCTTATCTAAAATATAAAGTCCGTAACAGTAACAGCCCCAACTTATGGAGGGAACTAAAAAATCTTAATATTTACCAAAGATCTAAACTGTCAGAAATACCTTCCAACTTACAAGATGTAAATCTAATTAATTCGCATTTTTTAAGTGTAAGCTGTACTCCACAGAAGGCAGATCGAAATTTGATTAATTATTACTCTAACAATCATCTAAAAGATTTTAATGTTAAATTTCACCATTACCACTGAATCAGAAGTATTAAAAGTAATTAACGACATCACAACAAAAGCCATCGGATGTGACAATATAAGCGCTCTTATGTTACAAATGTGCTGTCCAACTATTCTGCCTGTCGTCACTCACATTATTAATTTCTGCATAACAAATAGTGAATGTCCAGAGGTTTGGAAGTGTGCGAAGGTAATTCCACTTCCAAAAATTAGTCAACCACAGAGTCTGAAGGATTTGAGGCCTATTAGTATTCTCCCCGTGTTGTCGAAAGTCTTTGAAAAAATCATATCCCGACAAATTAGTAGATATCTTTCAGATTACAATATTCTACCTGATACACAATCAGGTTTCAGGGCAGGATACAGTTGTACTACAGCGTTACTTCATGTTACAGATGATGTCTTAACCGCTACTGATAATAATGAAATGACTGCTGTTATCATGTTAGATTATTCAAAGGCTTTCGACACTATAAATCACTCCATCCTTTTGGCAGTGTTGAATTTTATTGGCTTTGATGCTGGAGCAATCACTCTTATTAAAAATTATTTATGTAATAGGAAGCAGCAAGTTATTTTAAATAACCAAACATCCACATTTCTTCCAGTTTTGACAGGCGTGCCGCAAGGGTCGATCCTAGGCCCAATATTATACACTGCATACACATGCGATTTTGGTAGCTCATTACATTACTGCAAATATAATCTCTATGCTGACGACACTCAGCTACTTTTTAGTTTTCATTATAATGCTGCAGCACAAGCTATGCAGTTAATCGATGAAGACATAGAACGTTTGGTAAAAACATCGGAATCTCATAATTTAAGCATCAACACCAGTAAAACTGTTGTTGTGCTATTTGGTAAGGCTAAGAGCAGGGAGAATCTAAAGGATGCCTTCTCTGTCGGAGTGAAAGGTGTTCGCATCCGCAGCTCTGACAAGGCAAGGAATCTAGGGCTAACTATAGACTCAAATCTAAAATTTACAGATCACATTTCAAACTCTGTAAAAAGAGCTTTTATGAACCTAAAATTAATCTATAATCAAGAAGTTTGTTGGATAGGAGTACAAAAATTTTGCTTTGTGAAACCTTAGTCCTATCCCATTTTAACTACTGCGACTCTGTATATAGGCCCTGTATTGACAGTGCAGATTCAAAAAGAATTCAATTAATACAAAATTGTTGTTTAAGATTGATATTTGGAATTAGGAAATATGAATCTGTATCTGGTAAGTTAATTGAGGTAGATTGGCTTAATATGAATAACAGGAGAATTTTACATGCAGCGTGTATATTTCACAAATTAATAACTACCAAGGCACCTTCTTACCTATACAATAAAATAAAATTTTCAATTAATGTTCATAATCTTAATCTAAGAAATAAAAAATTAATTGTTATTCCTTTGCACAAATCTCAAGCTTTTCGAAAATCTTTTAAATATAATATCGCAAAAACTTATAATTCATTACCTGATACTGTTAAAAATATGTCTCTTAGCAATTTTAAGACACATCTCCGTCATTTCTTGATGGGCAGACAATAATAGATTATAATTAGCATGCTTGGAGCTGGGGTTAAGTGGTAGAACAGTACGTCAACTATGTTGACAACACTGAACTTCGCCCCTTTGAACACTACTGTTGTTGTACTTACTTAAATGTCTGTTATTGTACTTAGTGTTCAATAAATGTCTTTATTATTATTATTATTATTATTAAAAATTTTAGAATTCAGCCTTAAAAGTTCTTTTTCATGTTTCAATAAATTATGTTAGCACTCGTTAAACACAATAAATTCATACTCATACCCTCCCCTCCTATCTAACTCTTAAAAGTGAGCTTCTTCCCAAAGATTTCATCATTCTTCTAAAAATTGTAAAAAAAGTTTCATTACCAACATCCCCAATGGTAGGATTTTTTTATCCATCTAGGTAAGGTATACCTCACTAAAACCCTTTCCTCTCTCTAATACACATAGACATAGTGGTAGGATTTAAACGAACTATTATAGTTTGTATAGTATCATCTATATTTGCGTAGAATGATTGACATTTGTAGTCACCAGATATATAATGATTTGTACCACCCCGAAACTCATCTGCATATATTAATCTGCATAATAATAAAGCCTATAATGTTATATAATTAATGTTTTTCACGCTGCCAGCATTTGTTTAATGGATCTCAAAGGAGCTCTTTGCAAAAACTAATTAAAATCGATTATCAAAATGTATAGAGTAATTATATGCTCCAATTAATTTATAGCAGACTATTAGTATAATCTATTATGTGATGAAAGTGTGCCTTTATATCGCTTACGATCAAATAAACCATACTATATCTTTCTGAATAATTGTTAATGTTCTTTGCAATACAAGCTTGAAAACATTTTTTTACAATGTTCGGCGACCTAGACGAAGCAAAGGTACGATCAGGTATTAATCTACTGTGTGTTCTTGAGAATATTCTATTTAATTGTTATTAAATCAACACTTCCTTTTCTGAAATGATCATAATTGGGATGATCGTCAAGGTAATTATTTTTTTTATAAATATAATAAAATTGCAATTAATGGACCAATGTCGAAAATTGCAAACGATTCAAAATTGGTTACATTATGAATAATCCTTTTTTTCACAATGAAAAATCTGCGTTGCATATTCGAAAAAAATTAAATGAGTCCCATTTAATTATTTATTTAATTTCTGTCACAATTAAATGAGAACAATTTAATGGAGTAAAAAATAAAACAAATGAAGCCTTTAAAATAAGTTCAAAAATATGGTAAATCTTCTAGTTCTCGCATACTCATCAAACTTTTGTTTTTCTTATAAGGTTTTTTAAAATCTTTTTCGAAAAGGATTTTCATAATGTATCACATCGCTATTTTTAACGAACAGAAAGTACGAAAAAGTCCAAAATTGGCATTTAATCGTATAGTAACGACTAACACTAAGAGATTTATTACAAGAATAGGGGCATTGTCACTTGTAGATGTAGATACATCCAGTATTAATAAAAGTATCATATTATATGGTAAAAGGGAAAACCTTAAAATTTTTGAACGAATTTTTTTACAAAAATGCGTTTATATGGCTCTTGTTTCGTCTCTCGTATGAGCCAGAACTCAAGATCTCGGATTTAAGGATGACCTTTTGGCGCCTGCCCATCTGTCCATCGGTACACTCGATAACTCATATTCCAGAACAGATATCGATTTCGGACTTTCGCAAGACGTTAGCCTATGTGTAGTTGTGCAATTATCAAAAATATCTGTCCGTCTATCCGTGCATGCATGTTAGAACTTGGTCCCTAGAACACACATCGATTTTGTACTTTCGCAAGATGATAACTATATGCCGTAATTGTGTACCTCGAGGATTTTTTACTCAGTACTGAGATCGACAACTCAAAAAATCCTAATTGCTTTGAGCACTTTGTAATTACTTGTTTTATTTATAGATGTAGAACTTGAAAAATGTTAGGAATCGTCTACGTTACGACGATTACGTTTAGTCTAAGCAAGCGGGTGTCAAGCGCTAATGAGAAGTCAGCCAATGTTCGGTTTGTGTATTATTAACAAATCTTTATCAAGGTGACGTATGGCTGAAATTGGATGGAATTTATCAATCCAAGGGTCCAGCCAGAAAGACTATCCTACTGAAACAGCTTAAACTTCAAAATATGGATGTGCAACGCGACACGAAGGAGCACTTGAACAAATTCTTCAATGCTGTGGACCAGCTGGAGGAAATGGACATAAAGATCGATAAAGGTTTACTTTCCATAATGCTGTTATACAGTCTTCCAGCAAACTTCGAAAATTTCCGATGTGCAATCGAGTCACGAGACTCGGTCCCTGACGTGGAAACCTTGAGAGTAAAGATTGTCGAAGAGCATGAAGCTCGAACGAATGAAATTAGAAGTGCAGAACACAACGCGCTCCACACGAAAAGGCACCAGCCACAAAAGAAACAACCGACGAATAAGAATGCAGTCACAAAAAGTAGTAGTTCTACATTCGAGTACAAGTGTCACAAATGCCATAAGGTAGGTAGGACATAAAGCCTCCCAATGTCCAGTGAAGAAGAAGTCTGACCAAAATTAAACAACATTTTGCGCGAACAAATGCAATGAAGCTCACCAATCGCCGGTGCTTGGGTAGAGGTGCAACGTTTTACCTGTACAAAGATGTTGAGATTCACACTGACGTTTAGAGCGGTGCAGGGAAAATAGGTACATATGGCAGATAAAAGCTCGACAAGCATTAAGGTAAGAAGCAAAATTGAATTATCATAACGTTATGACGTCCTGTTCAAGAAAAATGAAGTCCAAGAGCTGGACAGCGATAGAAATGTGTGTCTCGTGGCTCTCCGAAAGGACGATCTGTATTAGGTTCGCGAAACTGAGTAGAACTTATAGTGCGTGTCCGATGGAATAACGTCGCGATATCCAAAGCTACCTCTGGAGGTTTGGCACCGAAGAATTGGTCGTCTCAACGTTGTTGACTTAACCGCCGCGTACAGGAAGCAGGTCGTGATAGGAATGGAACTGGAGAAGAGCGATCTCAAGCTAGAATACGAAACCTGCATCAAGGCAAAATATGCGCTTCTCCATATCCCAGTACTCCGAAGAAAGATCTCAAAATTCTCGAGATGATTCACGCCGATTTATGCGGTCCCATGCGCGTTAACTCACTTGGTGGGGAAGAATATTTCGTTACATTCACAGACGAAGCAACTCGCTGGTGTGAAGTTCGATTCTTGAAAACTAAAGACGAGCTGTACGATACGTTCAAGTCTGTGAAGGCGATGTACGAGACCAAAACCGGTAAGAAAATAAAACATCTCCAGAGCGACAATTGGGGTGAATACGTTAACCATACACTTTGGCGAAAGAATGTAACCTATCACTTGGTTTTTGGTTTTCTATTCCAGTGTATAATATAAGTATGAAATCACATCTTTCCAGTTATCCGACTCTCCGTCTCTTATTGTTTCTGGATTCCCCATAGAGAATATGGAAATAAAAGTTTTCAGTTTGGTAATTGTGTGATGTCATAAAATCTTTTTTTTTAAATCGGCCAGAAAGTAGTACTTTCCGGATTATTTTTAGGCCAGAAAATGTCATTTTGTCGGACCGAGCCGGAAAGTTATTGTGATACCGGACTCATTTTTACTTTCCGGCCTAGAACGGTCAATTGTTCTGCCCGTTTCTGGCCGATTTTTAAAAAAATATTGTACGTAATACGTCCCAAAAGTGCTTTTACTGGACTCGCAGGCTTGCAGGACTCGCCGCGTCCTGTAATTTGCCTACTTGTCCAGTAAAAGATCACTTTCGGGGCTTGTTACGTAAACTACTATTACAACAGTTGCAGTAAAATACATTCATCTAACCACTTCAGTCAACTCTCAAAAAAATCTCACGATAATTAATGCAGTGTACACTGACGCTAGTGGAGCTTTTCGCTCCAATAAATTATTACTGAAAAGCTATTTTTGCTTACAACAGATATTTGCGCCAGAAAGAAAAATGAACGATACCGAAAAGAAAAAATAGTAGATTTTTGATATCTGTGTCTATTATAATCAAGAATAGCACTCAACAGAAGTTGAATGGGAACCTCCATTATCTTCATCTCACCGACGGTGTCCTACTCCTACACCTCGTGGTTTGCGAGTTACTGTTGTGTACCTCCTTTGGTACCATTTGGATCATCGTGGGCCTTACTACTCCTCAGTCTTTGCTTCCTGGATGGTGTAGAAAGAGGTAACTAAGAAAGTAAAAAATGCAGAAAGGTGCAGCCAATCATTTATACACAACGTCTCGCAAAGATTTGACCTTGTGTAGTGTTTTCTTTTGGTATATTTACCCTAGTCATTTGGAGTAGTTCAATCCTTGACCATTTAATAATATGAACTTCTACAATTACATCAATATCTCAATTATTTCAAGTAGATCGTTAGCAATTTTTGTTAACTAATCCATCTGATCAATTACACCTTTAATACTTTTGTAAATTGAAGGGAAATTTAGTAACCAATGGTAAGTCTTTTGTAGACTATCAATTTTGTGCGTTACCCCATCATCAAACCCAATTAAAAAGAAATTCCACCCCTATAGGAAAATCAAATCATAGCCAGTTCCTAAAATTATTGTTTGAAATTTATTATTATAATTGGTAAAATCAAATCAATTTCAATCAAGAAACACAAATGTTTACTAAGGATAGAAACGTAAGGAAAATTGAAATGTAAAGCGTATAATGTTTAATAGCTTCCATGTTAATCAAAATTTTCACCGAGCAACGGATTTCATCCCAATCATATTATCCACACCATTTCTATATCATATTTTGAAAAATGAACAATAAAAATAAAAAGATTCATCGGTCTGCGTTGTATTGCTAAAGGAAGCTATACAAAATTGGAGAAATAAAAATGTAATAAATAAACAATTTGCAATTATTTAGAAAGCGGGAAACGAAATAAAGCGAAAATACAGAAACACCTAGTCATAAACATTTTAAGAATAAAATGGATGCAATTTAAACTTAGTAGCTGATATTGATCGCGATCCGACCCTTGTAATGTTGTAAGGACCTGGGACGTTTTAAAATAATAAAATTTACATTTTACCAAGATTGCCTACTATTTGTATGAGTTTTTATTTTGCGTTAGTTGTTATATACGTAAGTAAAAGGTTTATGTTCTAGAAGTTTTACTAAAGCATGACGGCATTCTAAATTCGTGTCAAGTGCTCCCTTAAGGCTAGATGAAAAATTGAAGTGAATCGTTATACTGTAATTACTGGATAGTTTCTTAGTAATAGAACGCGCCTACAGCTTTCGGACGTAGGTAATATTTTATAAAAAACTTGGGTTTAAAAGCTCTCGTTACAATGTTCTAATTATAGTGAATTTTCGGCTAAGTCGCCTAAATTAATAAACGACTAGAGTCGATTAAGTCCATCAAAAATGTGATACGGGGATAACTATAATGGTTTTGTACAAAATACAGGGAGAGCTACTGAAAAATTGCTTACGATATTTTTATGTCTTTATATACCTACTCAAAAGCACTTTTTCCATTCATGAAGAGGCGATGTTAAAATATCCCCTTTATGTATGCTAAACGTCAACTTTAGTTATTGATTTGGATATGTAAAAAAGGCATTTGGAAGCAAATCAGAGTTATATTTAAATTGTGACATTTATATAATGTTGCATTGTGGGAATTCCCGTTGTCACGATAAATAATAAATCTCTTCTTCACGTAATCTTTTCTGGAAACAACGGTGACTGTTGGGAAGTAAATTGTAGTATGACACTCACAGTGTTTGTATTTTTTAAATCAACAGTGGTTTAAAAGTCGAAATACATCTTTCTACAGACACCTTTGACCTAAATCTCTTAGCTTATGTTCTGATCGAATTTATTTGGGCGGCTTGCAAGTATTCTTCCATCAGGATCGAAGGCAAATAATGCGCTTTTTATCCTTTTTGTTCATTATTTTCCATTTATTTCGGTTTATTCTTTTTCCTTAAATATCTAAACAAAGTACTAACGAATTGCATAAATGCATATATGTATTGTTGGGAGAATACATAAGGTAAAAAATTATATTTTGAAGAGAGATACATTCAATTTTTCTTAATGGAAAAATGACTACATTGATCGGAGTGAATAGCGCTTAAACTTTGATCAACGTACAAAGATAAACGCTGCAGTAGACCTTGTGCATTTTCGGAACACCTATGTAAGGTGATATAGAAATAAAAAGCTTCATCTTCATAGGAAGTTCCCAATGATTAGTTCAAAACCACAAGAATGAGTCCTGACGGCCACATTCTGTTTCATCCTTAAAAATTTCCCCAACAGTTCAGGTTCAAATAGTTTGATTACCGTGTTGTTGTCTGGCAGTTTCATGATAACTTAAGGTGTTGTACTGGCGAAACTGGAAGATACTGATGATTGAGGTTCTTCTTGTTGTGTAAATTTATGAATAGATTGAGTAAATGTAGCTAGGGCAATTAATAATAATAATAATAATAATAACTTTATTTGTGCATATACAATAATGTAATTCACAAAAAGGTAAGGGTTTGGCAAAGCCATTCTTACACCCTTCCTAGTATATTAAAAATAACTGTTTACAACGACTAATAAACTTACTAGAACCATAAAAAAGAACTCAGTGGCTAAAGAGTAGATTTTGAACACACTGCAATGATTGTGTACCAGATTTTGTAAATATTTTAGAAATACCATCAATTACATTTATTTTAGTAGCGTTTATATCAACTCTCAAATAGTGTTGGTACGTGGTATTTTATAAACCTAATGGCCATCCAACAACAACAATAAGGTTGGTTTCGTACGAGAAGTGGAGTGATTTATTTTGTTTGGCTCCAACCAATTTGCTCTTTTCATGGAAGCGAACGTGATGAGTAATGTCTTCTTTTTGTTTCCTGGTGAAGACAATCTTAATTTCCAAAACTATGGTTCTTCACTATTTGCTCGGTCTTCAAATACTTCTTATACTTTTTTCACTCAGGAACGTTAAAAATTGTATCAGTAACCATTAATAATAGGAGAAACTCACAGCCTCCCCTTAATACTTCTTTATTGATATGAAGATGAAGTTTTAAATGATGACAATAAGGGCTAAAAGTGCGATATGTTTCGGGAACAGACCAAAAGGGTGTCCGGATAGGCCATTATTGATTAAATAGAAAAGTTAACCATTCAAAAACACAAAAGTCGACGGTAACAATTATTGTGTATGGGTGTAAAATAAAATTAACTAGACAAATAACTACAATTTATATACAGAGGGTTCGTTGAGCAGGCCGGGGTCTCTTTTCTTTTTGGTAATTTCGACTATTTCTAATACGTTAAGGAGGTGGACCTTTCTTGCAAACATGAAGTATACGAAAATCGGAAGTAGGGTTAAAAGAATGGCCAGTGTTTAATACAATATGTTGCGCGAAAGATGATGTTTGGTGCAAATTATTGTTTTTGATGGAAATGGAATGCGCTTAAAAGCGGGTGGCAAACGATCTCCCTGTCTGCCCAATGTAAAAGGAGGGGCAGGAATTGCACAACAGTTACTATATCCTTGAGTTACATGGTTTATTGCGTTTATATTTGTTATTCACGAATAAGGTATGCGAAGTGTCCTTATTGGAAAAGAAAATGTGGATCTTATGTCATCTAAAAATGTTTCTGATCTTGTAAGATATTCGGGTAGAAAGAGAGGGATCTAAAAATATAGTTACTGGAGTCAGATTTATCTTGAGTTGAACGTGTTGGATTGAGAGAACGTTTGATTTTAGAGGCAAGTTTGTCGATTAACTGAATAGGGTGACCATTGTTGAAAGACACACTTGATCCTCTTCCTTGAACATTAAATTGCAATTTAGAGTCCAAATATAGTCCCAAAAACTTTACAGACATAGTGAAAATATCATTTTTCCTGTTTTTAACACATTAATTTTCAGTTGGTTTGCTGTACACCATTGTGTAGTAGTAAAACTTGTTAGCAGACACATTCCATTTCCAGCGCTGTAGTTAAGTATATCGTTAAACTATATTAGGAACAGTCCTGGTCCTAATATGCTACCTTGTGGCACACCTCTGACCAAAGGGAGCCAATCACTATGATCATTGTTAATTCTCACACATTGCCAGCGATTTGAGAGATAAGATTTTATCAAGGTACAACTTAAACGATACAAGTTATAAATGTTCTTCAGCTTTCCTAGCAAAATTTCGTGAGAGATACAGTCAAAAGCACGAGAAAGGCCTAAAAAGGTAGCACACGTATGGTCACGAATTTCAAACGATTCCAGTATGGTACTTACAAATGACATAGCATCTGAAGTGCAGCGACCTGGTCTGAATCCAAATTGACTTTCATGAAATAATTTGTTAACTTCAAAATACCGTGAAAGCCGTTTGGTGGGGAATTGAGAGGGGAGATTGATGGAGTTGGTCTTGGCAAATTCTAGAGAGTCTTTTATAGCAAAATTTGGTTGTAAGGTGATACGTAATTTTAAAATGGAATTCAGTCATGCAGTGATCTTAGAAACCTGAGTGTCTATGAAACTCACTACCGGTCTAATGGTCTAATGAATTAGGGAGAAGCCATGTAAACAGTGGGCAGACAGGGTTCATATTAAGTAAAGTTTTATAGTGAATGTTTAACGAACTAAGAGTGCGGATCTTTGATTGTAAATAACGTTGCGAACTTTTTTTGCAAAATACTTAACAGGGTTGGAATCTAATTTTTGAAATCCCGGCCTCTCAAAGACTTTCTTAACGCAGTCTACCTTAATCACTAAACAGGTGCCTTTGTCGGCCTTGGTGCACATAATTGAGGAGCTTGGACTATTGAATGGGTATGTCAAATTCTTCAAGTTTCTGTTAAATTTGGGAGTTTTTCCTTTTTGTATTTGTTACTTATTACAGTTAGTGTTGTCATCGATATCCACAAGACTGATACAAACACGTTCATTTTACTCCCCAATAGCCCTTAAGTTTAATGTAAGGTTACCCCATACTTTATTATCTAATATTGTATAGAAATGTATTGACGTTAATGAATTTATGTCATACTAGCTTATTATTTCACCATAACAACTACTAAAACAAGAGACATTAATGACTAAATAACGCCCCTTTACATGACAACCAGATTTTACATAGCAACGGGCGTTATTTTTTATAAAGCTAGCTTATAACGCCCGCAAATGTAAAATATTTTATCTACTATTCATATATAAAGTTCAACATTACGACACTCAAATGAGTATCGTAATGAACTATTTTACCGCACTCATTTATTAAGGTGACAGATGACAGATATGCCTACTAAATTATTTCTAATTTTTTACAAATTTCTTTCGATTAACAATATTTTATGAATAGTAGATAAAACGTTGTACGATATTCGTATCGTAACATCATTTTACGATACTCGACGGCTTATTAAACTCGGCCTACGGCCTCGTTTACTAAACCGCCGTCTCGTATCGTAAAATGATACGTTACGACACTTGTATCGTAAATAACTAATACCTCATCAGTCATCACCATAGATACGCTCAAGGATGTTAAATGTCAGTCTGTACTGATTTTATTGTTATCATCTGTTTTAATCATCTTAATCAACTTCTTGCAAGTATGACATAAAGTTATGAAGGCCCCACAGGCGTTATGAACATAAAGCCTACGGTCGACGTATATCCCTCGTGCCGTTATTTAGTTCATAACGCCCTAGTTACCTTAATTACTATTATGTCATACTACCTTATTATTTCACCATAACAACTTGCTACCGAATTTTTCTAATAATAATAGCCTACGTTCAGCGGGTACAAAATAGAGGTCGGTAACAAAGGGGTCCAGCCTGCTGCTCTGCCGGTTTGGTCGTGGATAAGCTTTGTCACAAGGTTATTTAGGGCGCCAGGGTCCTTGACTACTGGCCCAATGAATAGAGATCCCAGTAGACCCGACTGAGATTTTCTCCTCTGGCTGAACGCTACTAACGAAATAAATTGTATGCAATGGCTACGTGGATGAACCAATAACAGTAACATATATATATATAATACAATAATAAGAACGTACATGCATATAATGTATATTTAATTAATCTGGTAACTGGTAACGAACACAAAATATTGCTAAGGGGAAAAAAATCTACTTTGCGTTTACCGCTTCTTTAGTAACTATAATAATACTACGCTAATAAAAGTATTGTGAAGGGCGGCGTCAAGGCAAAAAGGTAGGTTAGTGAGCGCTCGTAACCGGGCGTAATTAATCAAGCCTGAATTACTAATAACAAATTGTATAACTAACTTGATTGATTATCCCTCCTAAAAACCTAAGAGTTCGCGCAATAATACCACGATAAACTTCCTTTGGAATAATCGTAGATTATATTCCCTAACAATGAGTTTCTTGGACAATAATTCATAAATTAGTTACCAATTAGTTTCAAAATGATCAATAATTATGAAGAACAAAAATGTAATTTTTTGATTGATACTAGAGATTGTGGTGAAGCCACAATAAAACAATTGCACAGGCGATAAGCGATAAGTAACGCTGTCCGAACGAACTTGATGGTTTCTACTGATATGTAGTCTTCTAGATGAAATGGATAACTGATAACAGTGACTGGCGTGCTAATCACCGCCAAAATAATTTATTATTTATCTATCTGACCTTTTTGATGTCTTGCACGTGTACTTCGAATTTTTAATCAACACGGCCCATGGACTAATGTCTTGGCCAGATGGTTGTCCAGAGATTATGGCGCATCTGCATACGAATTCTTCACAATAGACGCCGTGATTTATACCAATTAAAACTGGACGAAGTGGTTCACCAAATCCAGACGTAACTAATTTCGTAATGAGGAATATATGAATTCCAACAACGAACAACGGGAACAAAAAAACAACAAAAAAACACAGGCCTAAAATATAATTATAGCGATAAGAAAGGAGTCTAAATGAAAGGAAAATATCACCTGAGATATCGAGCGGCCTCACTGAAATATTGCTTTCTTCAAATCTACTTCTACTAGTCGAATTATCACCATATAACGTTTACTAACTACGTTTTCTAAACTAAAGGATAATTCGTACACCAACCCTCGATTAAATCTTGTCTTAATTTTACTATACGTACTACAACCGAGCGCAGGAAAGCAAAGAATGCCTTCACCTATTCAAAAACGTGCAACAGACCCGATAAACCAATATCGCGCTTATCAATTTTATTTAAAAGGTACCTACGCCTCACGACATCTACCCCGAATACAAACAATGTCTAGTTCGAATTTATAATCGCCTAACTGTGACCTAACTATCATTCCAAATTTCATTTGTAACAAACTGCTGAAATAAGAAACATTAATGACTAAATAACGCCTCTTTACATGACAACCGAATTTTATATGGCAACGGGCCTTATTTTTTATAACGCCCGCAAATGTGAAATTATGCCTCATCACTATAGATACGGTCAAGGATGTTAAATGTGAGTCTATACTGATTTCATTATTATGATCTGTTTTAATCATCTTAATCAACTTCTTGCAAGTATGACATAAAGTTATGAAGGCACCACGGGCATTATTTAGTTCATAACGCCCTAGATACCTTAATTACTATAATGTAAATTTGTTATCATTTCAAACTTCATCTTCTCATCAATAAAGAAGTATTAAGGGGAAGCTGGGAGTTTCGCCTATTATTATCAATTCAACCCCTTTATGAGTCCGAACTTTCCAAAGATGTCTCATTAACATCGATTTGTTGTTAATGATTCATCGCAAAACTGTCGCATGCATTTCTGTACTTAATTGTCAACTATATTGGGTGATTACGGTTGATAACATTCATCCACCCATCATAACCTTATTAATCTGTTAATGAGTCATGTATAAGTTTCTTAAATAACAGGAAAGGCACTGAAAAAGCTAATTTAGGGTTAATCCTATATTAATTGATTACATACACGTATAATTATCTAAACTCTACCTTCTGATGAAGAAGGAAAAAAATATTCCCAAATGAATAAAACCTTCATTCTGCGGTCGGCAGTAACCATTTCCAACACCGAAAAAATGACATTAGTGGGGGTATACGTATTGACGAAAGCGAATACTTCTGGAGGGGGGTCTGCCTTTTCTAGCCCGTTCGTTATAATAACCAAAATATTCAGAACTTGTAAATAAACGTGACATGTATGTGTAAAATTAACAAATAGTGCATTACTACTTTCCTCAAACCAATTTTCTATTCTACTCAAACTCAACACAAATATTTTCTTGGACATGTTAAATTGGAGTGCCCAAAACTCTTCAATCGTTTTTCGATAAATATTTTCCGGATTTTTAACCATTTAGTGCTATGCAATTACTTCATCAGTGCCTATAGCCTAAGTTGTAAACGTGGAAGCCGTCCGCAAATTAACCACAGAAACTTTTCGCATAATTGTTCCTTATTGCAAAATAAGAAGCTCGGTTTTACGTCGTTTGTAATTTAATTAAAGTATATTATGAAAAGTTAAATTAAGTTTCAATGTATTTGATGTTAGGGAGTCAACATCTACAGAAAGAACTCCTCTGAAGTAATTTCAAACAGAAGTCCTACATTTAAACGTGCCCCATTTTAATACTTTACAAAATTTAAACCAATGGCAAGCGGTTATTTGTGCCAAATTACAAATTAGATATTAGCTTCTCTCTCTCTTATTCATTTTAAATAAGCTCATTAAACTTTCATGGGATTTAAACGCAAAATATGACACTAAAAATTCATCTTACACGGTTACTTTTCGCTTGCTTGATAAAAATAAAGTTTAGTTTTTTAAAAGAAAAACAGGCGCAAGACATTAAAATTGAAATTTATGGTAATAATCAACGCGTCAGCGTACCACAAATTTTTTTTATTACTTCAAGTAAAAGGTCAGGATGTTGGGATTCATTCAAATGAAATCAAAAAGTTAGTAAGAGAATAAAAAGGAAATTTCGTTCACCTTACCGACGGTTTGTTCATGTAAATTCTTCTTTCATTCTAATGAGAATAGTAAAGGACGCATTGAAATAGTTACATTTTTGACATTACAGAGGTATGAAAGGTTTTTGTTTATTAATACGTGCAATTTGGGTTTACAACGTTTTAAGAGCGATCTGAGCATTAAGTATTATTTATTCAATGGCCTCGTCATGGTTATTGATTATACTGGGTATCTTGTCTTCTACAGTATCTTTATGATTGGTCTAAGGGGAAAGTGTTTTCCAAAACAAACAAGTCGCTCACAATAAGAAGGAATTATTAAAATAATACTAGAGTACACGTAGAGTTTGTAATCTTTTATGAATTTCTGTATGCTACGAGCCTTCCCAAACAAAAATATAGAATCAATGAAAAACTTTTATTGCTCTCTGAGCCCAGTCTCACGATTATAAATAAAACTCCATTACTGTTAAATGAGGGTTGTTAGCAGTCAATGAAACCGGTTCATATTAATCGATTTTCAAGCTGTAAAGTCATTATTGAACTATGTCATAGACATGGGGGCCCATAAGGAGGGGCAAGAGGGGGCAATTGGTCCTCCCTGGACTCGCACTCTAAGCAGTAATAATTTCTTAAATAACGAAACTTTTAATTTAAATAAAACTAATTTTTCAAACTTCCCCTAATCGCCCCCCCCCCCCCGAAATTACTGTATGGGCGCCCATGGTCCTAATTGATTTTTGCGAAGAGGGATTTAGCTCTGTATCTTATTGGTAGGTCTTCCAGCCATTCCAAGAGAAGTAAAATTTTACAAAACAAGATCACTTTGTTCTGGTGCTCCTGTCCGCATTTTTAGAGGATGTTTTGATTTTCATGAAATTATGTGTGATACGATACTAAACACGTTGATTTTTTTTGGATAAGCCTGCGACTTGCATTCCGGTCAGTCACCATCGCCTCTGCACAGCTCTATATGACCTCTTTCTCCCTCTTTGCAGCGTTTTGGAGAGTTCACTATTCCAACTTCTACTAAATCGTCCTTTTCCCCCCTTTCTATTCACTCCAGATCTCCACACAACCTTAATCTTTATCGTAACTTATATGCCCAAACCACCTTAACTGTCTATTTCCAACTACTTCTAATACCGAATTCACTCCCATTCGTTCCCACACTACCGAGTTGCTAATACAGTATCTTCTCGTTAATTTTACTTCCGCTCATTTCACACGTCTGTATCCTGCTCCTATACCTGTCACGCATTGTCTATGTTTTGCTACCATATCTCTACACTGGTATGTATACACTTTTAAATTTGGTTTTGGTGGCAGTACTTACTTACTTTGTTGCTCTTTATGAACGCCTTATTTGGTGCATAAAATAACTTATTGGCATTTGATATACGGTGGTTATTCTGATTCCATATTTCCCAGGTATTCTCGAACTTGCTTCAGGCCATGGTCATTATCTTATTTTATTAGCATTATTTCAATTTTGTTAACGTTGATATTTTAGTTGTCTTTGTCCTCACTGTTGGCGTCTTGGCGATAATTTCTAGGTCGTCTACAAATAATATTTTATACATACACCTACGCGGACGCTAAGATTTTGTTCAGCCTCATTTTCAGCTCAATAGTTTACTGAACAAGAACAAGAACTGCCACAATTAGAGTGGAGAAAGTCTAGATGTGATTTTTTAAAGGCTATTACGACCAGAAAAATGCACTCTTTGGGCTGCTCTATGGGTTGGAGGAACTATCGGATCGTACCTACTTCTTACAAAATGATGTCGTTCAGACTGATAGAGTCAATGGCGAACGCTATACCGTCGTAATAAGAGACTATTTAGTACTCCAATTATATACCACGAAAGCAGGGGAGACGTAATTCTAATAAAATCACCCTATATGCTATACAGCACGTGAAAAAATGAAGCTTCATCCTCCATGAATTATTTTCTGTGGTGATATGCAAAATCTAAAGTACACACAGATAAACCAGCGACATTCTACCATTTAGGAGTTAATACTGTGCGTACGGGTAGAGAAATCGGGAAATTCTGAAAGTTTTGAACCTCCTGGATTCACTGTTTTAGAGTTTACGCCGCCATAAATTGCAACCTTACAAGCCACAATGTTTACACACTCTTAAAGAAATTGCTCTTCAAGGGAAATAGAATAATGTGTATGTCTAAATGAAAAGAATTTTTGAAGAAAAGTATGTTTAGTTATGGATTATTAATAGTAAAAGGAAATATTCTCAAACAGTTAAGTAGCGCACAATGTTAAATAATATGCAACATTTTTCTTTTTTAATAAGTTAAACTCGGAAAGGTTTGTAAGTTTTTTAAATAATGAAATATATCAATGCGCTTTGATGATATGCCACTGATTATAAAACAAAAATTATATTTCGCATTAGACAAAGCTCAGTTCACAATGCAAGAACAGTGCGAACATTGGTGGACAAGGATTTTCCTTTAAGGTAAATTGGTTGTAATCGTTCTTTAATCGAGTGGCCTCAAAGATCTCCTGACGTCACACCACTTGAACTTTTCCATTGTGAAAGATTAAAAAAAGAAGATAAAAATAGAGAACTGTCGCAGAGAATTCAAAAACTCTTCTTACATAATCAAAAAAGGTGCTATTTAAAGTTTGTTAATATTCTTACATATTTGTTTAGTAAATGGTTTGTACTTCAACCAACTTTCAATTATTTTGTACATTGCACTAAAAAAGTCAAAAAATTTAAGTGTTTCAACGAAATTCACCTTCTTTCATGATTTGCAACAACTTTCCTTAAGTTTTTTCATTTTAATCATAGTAAAATTTTAGATGTTTAAAAAATTCTATTTTTATTAAAGATGCATTTTAATGCTTTGCATAGCTAGTACCATGATGTAAATACTGTACAACGTACAATATCATCCACAGCATAGCATATCTGCACAATTTATTCTTATTAATCGTGCTAATTGACCCTCATTTCCGAGAAAAAGTCTCGAAGAGAGAAAAATTTGAATGGAATTACTTTCGTAGGAGAGAGCAGTAAGTTTACCGGTGCGGAATAGTAATATAAATTATAAATTACACAATTTGTCCAGCACATTAGCGAAATTATTGCTATCACAATATAATTAATTGATGCAGTTCCAAAATGTAAATTTACATCAAATTAATTAATATGATGTAAACATTTTTATTACATTATGAAGACTATAATATACATTTTAACAGTTTCGAGGTACAAACAAATTATGGAAGTATGTACAGCACTCGACAGGTGTGTAATTATTTTCTTGAAGTACTCATCCATTAATTAAAATTTTGCAAGTTTCACAAGTGTCTTATTTCCTTTGATATTCCTGAAACAGTTTGTAAAGCGAGGTATATATGCTTTTTATTAACATTGTTAGCGCATAGAAATTGTACGCTACTCTTAAGTGGCCGAAACACGTAATAATGAACAAGAGCAATCTATGCATATTCTCAACTTCTCTATGAATAGCTTTAAAGTAGTAGCTGACAGCTCTTGCTACGTATTTAGTATTATTGTAATATTACAAACCTAACAATTTGAATAGGTATTAAATTAAGGTTACGTTGTGTAAACGATCTCTGTAGTTGTAAAAGGTAATTTCTGTACCAGAAAAGGGGCGGTTAGAACATAATTAACGTGACTGACTAATTTACCTTTCGACCCCAAACATTAAATTTGACCTGAAATGTGACTTATTTCAATTGTGGGCTCCCCAAACTACCTTAGTATAAAAATGTATAATATTATTAAACAAAAATATACATATATTCAACATCAGACTAAGTAGAAATGGTGATATTGTTTTAAGCGTGGATAGTGCTCGTCAAATAAATACTTTGTTCAGTGTAAAACATCCAGAGCCACCAATTTCAAGCCAAATTTGAATTATTGGGTTATGCACACTGATTAATTATATAACGACAATGTTTAGAGTAAAGAAAATGAGAACATCTTTAACGTTCCCGCTTCAAGAGCTGAAAACCCAAATTTATGGACAAATTGCAGCTAACGTCGCGGCGCCCGGTCTATACAGGGTGTAACAAAATAAGTGTAAAACATTTCAGGGGGTGATTCCTCACCGAAAAAGAGATAGGGTCTTTCATATAAAGAAACTTCATTGGAGCATCCCTTGTTAAGATACAGCCCCTTAATGACTGAAGGTGGACATATTGAACATTTACTATGATTTCTACATGTTTTATGTTTTGTTATTAATAAATTACTTTTGTTTATTCATCTTTAATCATATTTTGATGCAGGTAGTAACTACAAAATAACAATACTAATCCAGATCGTATTTATGACGTTGTATCTCTGTAGATGTTCGTAAAATAATTTTTTGCTGCGAACTGATTACTTTTGGGCAAAAAATTCAAGAGACATTTTTTGTTTAGAATGGAACAAGCTATTGGAAATAAATTTTAGGGGTTGCGTTTTCCACCCCTTACAACCATGGGGTAAACCAAATAAATTACATTTTTAGTGTTTGTGAGAAAAATTGTAAAACAAATTTCATGTACCCCATTTAAGGGGCTGTATCTTAACAAGGGATGCTCCAATGAAGTTTCTTTATATGAAAGACTCTATCTCTTTTTCGATGAAGAATCACCCCCTGAAATGTTTTACACTTATTTTGTTACACCCTTAGGTGTTAGGTTCGAACAGGATTCCAGTATCCCAAACGAATAAATATGTGAGTGGTATTATCGGAACCTTTATTGTTAGAATAAAATTTAACATGTTCCTTACAACTCTTACAGGATTCAATTTCCTCCAGCAGTTTGGGAAGTGGCTAAGGATAACCAAGAAATTTGGTTCTAAATTGATGGCCGTTGCCTCCACATAGCGGCAAAATGCAAAATCAACTGGCCTGCAGTCACCTGATCTTTTCCCTATTAACATTTTTCTTTAGGCACATTTAAAATCAAAACTGTATTCAGGGCAAATCTTCAAAAATTTAGAAGAACTAACAAAAAATTAAAATAATTTGAAAAGGCAAGTCGCATAAAACAAATTTTCAAAGATTTATCTTGATCATTGCTTCTAGCTTGTGCATTGCCAAGACGCAAGGTTTCAAGTAAGTATTTCGGTTCATTGTACTTTTCACTATGCGTACGCCTCTGAGTACTCTGACCAATAATCTTCGCTCTCTGGTTAAAGTGTGATACCCGGAAAAATTGAAAAACCAGGGAAAGTTTTAATTTCGTAAATACTTGTGAAATTGTGCTTATTCTTCACTTCCGTTGCATAACCATTTGTTTCCCTCATGGTCGTTTAAAAATTGTTCAAAGGAGTTTTTGGCTTTACTTTAGTTCCAGTGGGTTTTAAAATATTGCTTACTAGCTGATCCGACAGACGTTGTCCTGTCTCTGAGCTAGTTCTTCAATTTGATTTTGGCGGTTCAGCGTTCAGAGCTTTACACCATGTCAATTTAAACCGGCCAACGTATGTTGTACCAGTCACATGTTGGTAAAAGTTTATTGTTTCCCATTACACTTACCTTAAACCCTTACCCTTACCCCATAACATTATTTCGAATAACTTTTGTTGCGCCCAATGAAGTCATTTGAAAGCAATTATTTGATTGTCACAATCAAGTCAAAAAATGTATAGAATCTGGCCCATTTCCGGAAACCGAATGTAGTGGCTCTGGTTGCGGTACCAATGGCGCTAATTTCACTTGGCCACTGGCGCAACACAATCCAGGGGCTTCATTTTTAAACATGAAAATACTCCTCACACTTTTTAGAGGTTTACTTAAATGCCTTGCAATGTGGACATACAACGTTCATTGGTACAATGAACGTTGTGTGTCCAATAGCAACGATTTGTTGTGAACTGTAATCGATGGTCACGTTATAATTGAATACAGGTCAATTGGGATTAAATACGTTTTTACGTTGTTAACTTCGATTCCATCTTTTAGCTTCTGCTGCTTCCTTTTCCTCTTTTTATTGACGGTCATGGATCTTTCTTCACAGTTTCATCGCCATTGCCACAATTACCATGTTCAAAACTTCTACAGCTCCCGGTATTTCTGAAGTGTCAAGTTCGTCATTTGGTGCTTCATCCTCATTTGTAAGCTTGTTCAAGTCCGGCGGAAGTATCTGCTCGAGTATGGGTTGAAAAATAATATTCAAGGGCATCCTTCAGGTTTTTAAATGGGTCATTGTTCATTTTCTTAACGAAAACAGTTTATTATGAGGATAGAAAGATTATGATCTGAACGCCCAGCGATCTGTTTATAGATCACAATTATTTAACAAATTACAAACAAATTATGCGTATTTTTTATACAAATAATACAATGATTGGGCGATTACTGAAATATGTATGTCTGAAAATAAAGGGAAATATCATAACATAACAAAGGAAAAAACACGTTTCCGTTATTTTTTGAAACACCTATTTTTGTTTGCACTTTTGGATTCTCCGTAAAAACTATCCTCAAATTGCAAATTTTACCCCCAACTGCAACCCCTTTTTTGGGGGTGGAAAGGGAGAAAATTGCACATGTTCGGAGAAAAACGATCTTGTTTGCTTTTTTTTCCCCCAACATTTTTCCGTGATTTACAAATTGTCCATCACCCTCTCTCCGCTCCCATCCCTTAAGGCTGGAATGAAAAACAATGACTCATTTGTGCAAAATCCGGGGTGCTTGTGCCTGAGGGGGGGGGGTATTATATACATATATATTGTATATGGTATATGCCATAATTAGTTACAGATTTGAAGTTCGTTGAAATTAGAATTCTATAAGAATTCACGCCATTTGATACTTGTTTCACCTCCACTGGATTGTATATTGACGGGAACTACTTGCCACTTAAAACCCTCTATTGCATAATGTTCCCTTTTGGGAACACAACATTCTAAGTCAATAACGTGGCTCCATGTTGTATTAAGCGGTTAAACTGATAAAGAAATTATGAATATCTAGTATAGTTTTCCACCTTTTGTAAGTTTTTTGTCCGAGAGGTAGTGTTTGTGTTGAGGTGTTTCATTTTTAGATAAGTCGTGTTGAATCAATGGCCGCCGTATCTTTTTCATTGATTTTAGAAGATCAAATCTTGTTTCTAGGGTAATATTCTGGTAAGTATGTATTTTTTATACTTAGTTTCCAGTGTTAGGAGTAGAATAATATTTCGCTATATTTCGATCGTCCCTTTTTCTGACGCAGGTCATTACTTGTTTGTTCCCATTTGGGAACATTATGCTCAAAAAGTTGAAGTGTGTAATTATTTCTTATTTCTACACGCAGACGATCCACAATGAATTTTCCGGACGATTTTCCCACAATTAGACCAAGGGCTTTTTATGAAAGAAAAAAAGTTCAAGTTGACGCTGTTCGAGAAATTCCTTCAGATGGCGAGGATTCTGAGCTATCAGATGATGATGAAGGTAAATTTTATGCCAGTAAAAATAGTTTGGTTTTGATGTTCATATGCATATTTTTCTCTGTAGTGGAGGTACAGGTTCCTCGCGCGAGTTAGATGATGACGAGATTGAATCCCAGGATACTGAGGACCCAGACAATATCCCAGACGATAATGATGACATACCTTTGACGCAGTTATTTGGTCTTCCTCCAAATACGAGATTTTTCTTTTCAAATGTTGTAGTAAATTCATGGTTACTTTCAAGAAGAATCAATAAACAACTACTTAAACAAGAATGAGAAGGTTTCTCTATTGGAATTCAAAACAATACTAGCACAAGATCTAGTGAGAAAAATAAAGGCAAAAAAGAGAGGCCGACCTAGCAATAGTGGCGCCAGTACGCCCATCGACTCGCCCATTCCCTTCACACCCAAAAGAAGATATTTGGAACCACGCCCAACAAGAAACATTATATTGGATAATACTGGACATTGGCCTTTACAGACAGAAAACCGACAAAGGTGCAAAAAACCTAACTGCAAGGGTAAATCCAGAACAATATGCGAAAAATGTGGAATACATTAATTGTGTCTAAATAAAGCAAATAATTGCTGCAAGTCATTTCACACCATGTAAAAAAATTTACTTTGAGACCAAAATGTGCCCATTTGGGAACAATATTTTTTTTCTCCAAAAATAAAAATTTTGAAAAAAAAAACTCATAGGTGTCTTATTTCTATGCACATTTATCACAAAAAATGCAAAAAAAAATTTTTCAAACTATAAAATAAATTATGCAATAGAGGGTTAATTTTATTGTCTACTACCTACACTCTACCAACTATTATTTTCTTCTATTATTTACATTGTTCTTAACATAAGATAAAGTCAAATTTGACTATGTTTTGCACTAATTAGAATATGTCATGCCGCTCTGTACTTAATTAACTATGATCCGGATGATATATTTAAAAAAATCATCATTCTATTGCACATAAAATATATTTCGTTATAAATCTAACAAAAAACTTTTCAATCTAAATAGTCTTTTTATATTGAAAATCGATGTCCGTTTGAGCTGAAACATTATTTAACTGATTCAGACAGACTAGACTAGAAAAATTGTAGAAATGAACATCGCGAAAGTAACGGTTTCACAGTTTTGCTCAAAGACCTTTAAACGTTCAATTATTTGATTTACGGATTAAAAATAGGATTTCTATAACACGTGCGCAAATTGTTATAAAAAAACCTACAAAGTTCGGGATACAAAGCTTTTATATACGCACTGAAATTTGCCAATAAAAAAAAAGTTTCAACCATTTTTATAGGGATCATAAATTTTTCATATTACATGATTGTGAATATTAAAGAAGTTCCTTGAAAGCTTTTGAAAAAAACAAACATCAAACGTTACCTTGCTATGTTTAAAAAGACGTACAATGTATGATGAGATTGCCTTTCAAAGGGGGTGTCCTAATTATTTAAATTGATATTGAAAAAGCAAACCGTTAGTTTCGTATAATACGATTTTCTAAAAAAAAAGCGTGGGTCGCTTCGGTAGGTGAAGGTCTGGTGACTTTTGAGGTTGAGTATCGTTAAGGGTGCAAACGTCCCTAAGGTGCAGATGTGATTGTCGAACTAATGATGGTATAAGTCGATTTTCTTTCAACCTTTTTCCTTTTTAATGAAAATAAAATATTCAGATACACGCCGAAAACCTTCAATTACTTACATTTTTTTTTATTATTTTACTTCGGATACTTTAAGTTATGAGACGTGAGAGGCATTTTAGAAGGTCGATGGAGAGGTTCTCTGTACGAAGCGAAAATACTTGATGTATCGTTCGTTTGTCATGGACAAATGTCAGGACATTTCTCTTGCAATCAACCAACGAAGGGGCGTGGCCCGTATGATTTATTTACGTACCTTATATAACATCAAGCTGTGTCTCTTAACTAAAAAAGTGCCTTTAATGCAAATCACAAGGAAGGTTAAGGTAGGTACGTAATTTTCGTTATGAGTGAGTTAATATAAATTGTCTGATGCATAAAGCGACCTCTTTTTCTGAAAGCTCTATTTGATTAATGTAACGTAATCACATTTATAGTTAGGTTACTCGTAAGTCACTTAAATTTCGGCCCGTAAATCGTGAAACGGAACAGTAAGTGAAGTTAATGACCAAAGAAATTGTGTACGAAGCAGTTACCATTATGTGATAATTGTAACAGAATGTTAAATTACTTCAAGTTGTAAATAAAGCTATAAAGTATTTATCACGCGGAAAAGGGCTTTCCAGATTTTCATCCCGCGTACCTACTAACTTTTTTATAGTTTTATAATAAAATGAATTGGTTTGTATGTGTACGTATTTTTTCATCGGTTCTCATTTGTCATTAAAGTTTATGATAGGAACTGTGTTAATATTTGCCAATAGACGTAAGGATGTCAGTTTGTGGATTCCTTAATTATGATTGGCAACAATTGATGAATAGATATGATCTCTTTGAGAATTACTGTACTCTCCCATCTGTCATGATAATACCTTTCGTCCACCTTTCTGTTGTGGAACAAACATGCTGCACACTCGTGGACGAACCATGGTTATGGTAAGCTCGTTAACTGCATGGAGTATTACCAATAAACTCAATGAATATGGCTTCTCTGAGAACTTAGCTTATTCAAATTTATTTCGGATTAAAACACACAAATCGGAATACTTATACGAAAAATAATCCAATAAATCGTATAATGGTACAGGCAAATGATTTTAATAATTTTAATTGGTTTGATTTATTTAATGCTTCATATTCTTCCTTCAAGCAGGGCCGTCTTTACCAGGGGGTGCAAGGGGTGCTGGGCACCCGGGCGCAGGACCTTTGGGGGCGCAAGGTGACCACTATACAGGGTGTCCCGGGACTAATAGGAAAAATATTGAATCTTCCGTATGAGTAAATCAAATAAAACAGTACATAGCATTACTTTTTTTCTTGATCAGGGGGCGCAGGCTGATTTTGGCACCCCGGCGCCATTTGTGCTTGAGACGGCCCTGCCTTCAAGTATAAACTAAGGGTCCACTCTTTAATAAATTAAATGTACTATTATAACATTATAAGCAGGAATAAATGCATAAAGGGTACTAATGTAATAATTATATTAATTTGATTGCGTTTGCTGTGTTTTACAGTGTTCAGTGTTGGACAGTGTGCTTGACCCTCGTTCAGCTGGCCCCCCACCACGCGAGAATTAAAAAAATGATGGCTCTGAATCAGAAGCTATTTATGAGCTTTCAAAATCCGCAAGAATAAAATTTTGAGCTCGATCCCCTTGGCAGCAATTTTTATTTGAAACACCTTACCTTAAATCAACCCCAAAACTAGTTTCGCCGAAGAGATAACTCATAGAGAATACCATTAAATCTATAATATCTTTAGTGCATGTAGTTCCAACATTATTAGGCTACAAAAATATGTAACACTTCATTTTCAAGTTGCAACCCCTTAGCAATCCACCCCTTGTGCCAGAAACACAAGAGGGAAATGTGTTAAGGACCGAGAAACGAATCATTTTATGACGGTATATTATCCCCAGATTTAGGATCTTTCGAAATGTGTATAAACTGAATTTCGAGTTGCAACCCCTTAGCAGGAAAACCAACCCTTGTACAATCCACGCGAGAGGTAACTATGTTAAATAATCCAGAAACGAATCATTTTATGACGGTGTATTATCTCGCGATTTAGTAGCTTTCGAAATATCTACCACTTCATTTCCATGTTTGCCACCCCTTAGCAGGAAAACGACTTCTTGTGCCAAACACGCAAGAGGGAACTATGTTAAATAATAGAGAAACAAATCATTTTATGACTGTAATATCTTCCGATTTAGGAGCTTTCGAAATACGCATAAACTGACTTTCGAGTTGCAGCCCCTTAGTAGGAAAACCACCCCTTCTGCCAAACACGCAAGAAGGAACTATGTTAAAGAGTGTTAGTGTGTAAGCCAAACAAACAAAAGATAAATGGGACGTTCAAAGTTGATTTTCAAAGATTCCACCAAATTCATTTCAAATCAAATACATTTTCGTTTTGTCTGTTAGTACATCGGTTGTTATGGACGTATTTATCGATTATCGATTGTCAACAGTACTGTGTTGATCTTCACGTTGTGAAGTTGTGCTTTAGTGTACAATTGGGCCAACAAAAAATGGAACGCGGGTTCCATCTGTATCATCTACAGCTCATTCAACACCTTCGAGTAGGAGATACAGATAGACGATTGGAATTTTGTCGTTGGATACTTGAAAATCGCCAAGTAATCCCATTTGTAATCTTCACTGATGAAACCGGCCCTCTCACTCGTGACTGCATCAATAACATTCATAATTCACATCAGTGGTCCGAAGACAACCTACATGCCATTGTGGAGACATTTTCAAGAACGAGAGAGAAGATTGATGGAAAATCAGTTAATTGGGCCTGTTGTGTTACAGAACCCCGTTATCTACACTTTCTTGAAAATGAGCTTTCAGCATTATTGGATGAGATTCCCTTGGCTACAAGAATGCATATGTTCCTCCAGCATGACGGGGCTCCTGCACATTCTAGTCGTCAGGTGACACATCATCTAAACCTAACATTTCCCGGAAAATGAATCGGTAGATATGGTCACGTTTCTTGGCCACCAAGTCCCCGGACCTTACTCCTTTTAATTTAATTTAAGAGCTGCACGTGGTGTTATTAAAAGAAGTCAAAAGTGCATTAATGTTGGTGGTGGAATTTTTATACAACGCAAAACAAATTTAATCACGTAATCAATTGATCGCATTGTTAGTTAACGATATAGTTAACCATGCTTTTATAAAACCGGCCGCAAATGTATAACCTATATATAAATATTTTAAAAGAATTAATCAAAATACCCTCATGAGTAATGATAAAAATAATAATACACCTCCATAAAATAATTTGTCTCTCGATTATTTAACATATGCAGAGTTCCCTCTGGCGTGTTTGGGAGAAGGGGTGAATTTCCTGCTAAGGGGCCGCAACCCGAAAGTCAGTCTATACGTATTTAGTAAGCTCCTAAATCGAAACATGATTCACAGTCATAAATTGATCCGTTCCTCGATTCTTTAACATAGTTATCTCTTGCGTGGGTTGTACAAGGGTTGGTTTTCCTGCTAAGGGATTGCAACTAGAAAGTCAGTTTATACATATTTCGAAAGCTCCTAAATCTGAGGATAATATACTGTCATAAAATGATCCGTTTCTCCATTATCTAACATAGTTCCCTATTGGGTGTTCAACACTAGGAGTCGTTTTCCTTTTAAGGGGCTACAACTTGGAAATGAAGTGTCACATATTTAGCAAGCTTCTAAATTGGAAGATTATTCATCGCGATAAAATGGATCCGTTGATTCTTTAACACAGTTCCCTCTTGTGTTTTTGGCACAAGGGGTGAATTTCCTGCTAAGGGGTTGGAACTTGGAAATGAAGTGTTACATATTTTTGTAGCCTAATAATGCTGAAACCACATGCATTAAAGATATTATAGATTTAATGGTATTTTCTATGAGTTACCTCTTCGGCGAAACTAATTTTGGGGTTGTTTTAAGGTGGAGCTCGAAAATCTAAACTACACTACTTTAAGAGCTCCTAAAGAGCTCCTAATTATGCGCCCATGCGCGCTCCTCCGTTGCTGTTTTTAAGAGGTAGGGGGAGCTGAGTGAACGTTCACTCATAAATAGCTTCAAATTCAGAGCTATCATTTTTTTTATTCTCGCGTGGTGGCGGCCAGCTGAACGGGGGTTTGTGCTTCTTATTGTTAACTAATAATTAATAGGGTTATACATATATTGTTTTTTTTTCTTTGCAGTACTTAGTTACTTTATTGCGAATTGTAATAGGGGTTTCCCGTTAATAAACTATTATTATTATTAATTCAATTCGTAACTTGAACCGCCACTGCTTTATTGTTTGGTACTAACAAACAGGTGATTGGATTTAAGTATCTTGATATTCAAATAATAACAACCTGGGGACTATTCGGAAATGTAGCTTTAGGGGATAGTATTAAACATCAAGTAACATATCTTTCAAAATATGTACCCTTCAAGGAATAAATTGACCACAACTGTTATATAAAAGATTCACACCAGGGTAAGGGGTTTAAGTCTTTGACATGATATTTGTATTTTAGCTTGTAGTATCATCCTTTGACCAAACATACCCGGTCTACGGTACATAATTTATGTCACGAGAGGCTGTTAGGGAAACCCAATTAGTATTGGCCCAGCCCATATGCAGTAGTTCAAATGCATCAAGATCACGGGTTGTGAAGTTTAAACATATTCGACAGGTTTGGTAGAATACTATTACCTCAAAAAAAAATTACATCTCCATACAAAAATTATGACGATAATAACACAACATTACAAGCTGTCAATTCTGCATGTTGTAAATACAAATGATACTACGCTCATACATTTTCCATCGAACTTAATTAACAACGTAATACAATTAAATACGTACTACTTCAAATTTATACAAACACAGCATGCTAAACTCCAAATTATAAATCAAGCGAAAGCCATCACACCTAACTGAAAACGTAATAATTAATTAAAAGCCGGTAACTTTACTAAAGACAACATTGCGGAAAATAATGAAACGGAGTAGACATAAAGAATTGTGATATCGGGTACCTACTCAACAAACAGAAACCATACCATTGTATGTACATATAGGTATTTGAAAATATTTCCTGCTTATTTAACAGTAAAAATCTTAAACTCATTTCCGCCGATAAATATACGCGCGCGCGTCCGCTTATCTTTTCGCGGTAACCATCTTATTCTTTTTCCTTGCCCCAAAAATTTAAATTCAAAGCTGTTAGATGTGTTACATCACAAGATTGATCTTTACCTTTTGAAAATCCTTGTATACTTGACGCACAATCCACAATTTCCCTGTTAACATTTTTTAATACTGTACGGAATTCTCAAACGCACTTTAGAAGTATAAAAATAGTACAAAAAACGTTTCAAAATAGAGGGTGGAGGAAATCCAATTCTACGTTGCATGGATAAATACAAAAGGAATCAAATTCCGACGTGTTCATTAACCAAATTAGTACAGATGAGTTCAGAAATTTATTGTAAGTAGAATGCAACAATTCCGCAAAGAACAACATCGCATAACTCGCGAACGCAGTTAAGATAAGAAAACAATGTTACGTATTAAGGGTATTTCTCCATAAACTTTATGCAAGCAAACGTAATTACTTATCGTCTCATTATAAGCTTAACTAAACGAAGTTGAATTTTCTAGTTGGATTACTTCGTTAGTACTCAGAGAAGCTATATCACTCTGTTTATCCCTTTTGAATAGTGCTCGTGTAACTTATTCAAACGTTTCAACAAATATTGTTTAAAGGCGACATTAGTATCTATATAAAACTTATTATAAATCCTTCCTATAATTAGAACTAGAAAATTTTTATCGCCCGACTGAAGGGAAAACGGGTGAAAAATGATGTACGTTTATGTATAAGGAAATGAACAAGTAAGGCGTGATGAAATTCTCACGAGTCCTTTGGGAATTTTGCAAAACTTTGAATTCTCTTCACGGCAATGACTGTCGCATAATGAAAACTAAATGACCCATCGGGCACACCAAGTTTGTGTGGTCTTTACCCATTACTTAAACTTCAGTTTTGAATCTTAGTATCATTTATCTTATTATTCTTACAATATTTCACTGTTTATTATAGCGTGCGCGTTACAGCTTCTTTTAAAAATTAAACAACGAATATAATGAGTTTCACATCCCTTGACAGAGCTACGTTATCCTTTAGGTGGCTCTTCCATTTGAGATGAACTCATACCTATTTATGTTGATACTGGCATGGTGGAAAGCTAAGAGGTGTTTACAATTTCCCCTTTTCAGAGCAGATTCTGAATTCTTAGTCATTTCAATTCCTCCCTATCCTGTTATAGGAACCCGGTTTTACTACCAAGGAATGTGGGGTAGGTTAATCTACCACAAAATTAAAATCTCGGCAGAACCGATCCTTGAAAGTTAATAACCAGCTTAAGAAACTGAAGGTCCATCAAGGTACGTTTAACAATGAGATCCTTAAAGGTTTGTCGGCTAAGTTCAGGAGGTTGGATCTCGTCTGCACAAAGGCGGATAAAGCCAATTCATTAGTTATTTTAGATAAAAGCGTTTATGTTCAAAAAGTAAAACAATTTCTCAATCACAACGATTTCCAAATGTCAAATGTTAACTTTAATCACTTTCTTTGAAGATCTTCTTAAGACTCAGTTTGACAGGGACCCCTCCTATGCGATCAAAAAAAAATTATTTTATCAATTTGACATCAAAATTTTCATCTCTTCCAAATATAACCTTAAACATGCTTTAGTTCATACGAAGGATAATATTGATATCCTGGTCCTGGATAAATCCGGTGTCTACAAGCTTTCTTATAGCACCTGTGGTGCTGTTTACATCGGTCAGACTGACAGATTTGCTGAACATTTTTCGTTCATTAAAAATAATAATATTTCCGCTAAATCGTCCTTTGCTAATCATATCCTAGACCGTGGTCATTCTTTCGACCCTAATACCAATTATTACATCGTACATGTGTGTGTGATAAAGGTACGAGACTTAACCTTCCGGAAACTTACGAGATTATTAACTCCTTTAGTCTTAATCCATCGTTATCTCTCAATGAAGTCCTCAATATCAATAATAATTTACTTATTTCCAATACTTAGCTGTGATGCTGTGTTCATCAATAATGAATTTCATGTAATTTTATCATTCGCTTCATTTCATGCACCTTAACATTTCAACTTTAATATTATCAACCAATCCTAATTAGTATTTGTGTTAAGGTTTTATGATCACAGACTTAATTTTTAGCCTGATGATGACCTTTCGGTCGAAACATGTTGTAGTATTATAGTAGCTATGTAATTTGATCCATGCATTCGTTAAATTTTGTAAAATTAATCAACTTCAATTTTTCAACCATTGATTTAATTTTATACGTCGAATAAACAATTAATCGGGAAGGTTTAGTGATTTGGAGATTATTTTGGTTTTTTTAATAACCAGCGTCTTGTGTAGTCCACAGATAAATTGGCCTTGAATTTTATACAAATTACGGGGCGTATAATTTATATCATCTCTTGGGGTCAGCTTCGAAACCATGTACAGCCTTCATTATTTCCAAAAAAGGCTTTGTCCATTTTAATCATCTACCTTTCGGCTTACGTAATGCACCTACCTGTAACGTAACAGCGTTTTATATCGGATTTATTTATTTAAGTGATACTATCATAGCCACCACCACATTCAAAAAGTATTAAAAGGAATATTGATAGATAAAAATAAATCATGGGAAGCAAGACTTACGTGAGAGTGCACACGTGCGAACATTTATCTCATGGACACTATTTTTGAAATTGAAATTTTTTATCTATAATGAGGCTTAACAGCATTTAATTCCCCTTTTTTGAACAACAGTACTTAATCAAACGTGTTTTTGAATTTTATCTTCCACCTTGTATATACTGGGCTACAAAACATTTTTTTTTGAATTAATGGAGTCTTTTATTCAGAGCGCTTTTCTCGTCTGAATGGAGGAGATTAACAACTTTTTTCTAAAAGGAGTTTTTAACCTCAATTTTTTGTGTTGGATAGCTGTTATCCTGAAGGATTATTGGGCAGTTTGGAAAATGTCTCTTCATCAAGGTGAAGGGTAAAAAATGTGCTTTTAATTTATTTGTGAAGGTTGGTTTGTGCCAGGAATCGCTTAATTTATGTTTTTGATTTCCAATTCTCTATTGTTGTCTGAAATTTTGAAAGCTTTGAAAAATAAAAATTCCAAAAATGATGATACCAAATTCATAAACCGTAGTGAACAAATATTTTTGTCAAAATTTGAACGATCAAGTTAACATTATATATTTCAAACGTAGGTGGGAAAAATATACATTCGTCATGCTCAAATTCATAGAAATTCATAAACGAACGATTACCAACCAAGAATCACAATAGAAGTCAAACACGCACATTTGAATATCATGTAAATGTTTTCCAAGTTGAAATGTAAATTGCATACACGTAGCGACATTAATCAAAAATAATATTTCAATATGAAAAGAACATCCATTATTTGGAATTGTCGGTATATTCAGCCTTTTAGATTTAAACGCGTGACGTGACTTTTTTAATTAAGTTTACATTTGCGTGTTCCTTATATGCACCAAGTTAATTGTACGGTGTCAACCGTAAATTGCACCAAATTTTTGGAATTTTCAGTAAAAGATTAGATTTGAGTTAAAATATATAAAAGTTATCCAACTTTTTAAAGAACATCGAGGAGTTTTATTAAAATATTATATAAACCCCCAAAAAGGTATAATATAATGCAAGTGAACGAGTATAGAAAAGTTTGGTACTTTCTCTAAAAGCTCATTTATTTTCTTACATGTACTGTCAGTTTGGATAAACTTGTAAGAAGTTCAAAAAACTTATCAGATGAAATAGCAGTGGCTTTTTATAAGACGAGGTGTTATACAAAAAACTTTTCCTATCATATTATATCAAACCTTAAAAAAAAACTTTATGAAATACTAATATAATAATTTTCTTTGTTTCAGTATTATGTGCGGTACAATCAAGTGGAGGAGCGTCAGGAAATTCGTTAACCGATAGCACAAATTATAGTAGAGGTCCTTACTTTGATACAAATGCGTCCAAGAACGTAACAGCCTTATTAGGCAAAACAGCTTATCTTAATTGTCGAGTAAAAAATTTAGCTAACAGAACGGTAAGTATACAATTCTTATTTAAAAAAGTTTTATCCATTTCCTTCTGAGCTTGAAAATTTTATCGTGAAAACTTTGCAAACATTCCAATTCGCTTACGTGAAAATTACCTTATTTACGGAAGCAATTTTTGATTTTTTACTATCGCATTCCCTTTTAATTTTTTTCTTTCGCCAATTATTTACCTTTTGGAAATTTAATCTTTTAACGAGAAAGCTTTAAAAACGAATGAGTAGAAATTAGGTTGAAAATATTATCGAAAATCACTTATCGTGGCGGCAAAACATCGTCCAATGACGTTTGGTATGTACATTTTGTGACAAAAGTGATTGATATTATTATTATTATTATTAATGCAACCCATAGGGATTTAAATTTACCGCCAAAATTTTTTTACCATTGAATGTACCAGAATGTAGTCAGATCCACTATCCCCACCTGCCATTTTCAGGTTTGCTTAGGAGCATTGTAAATATGTAGCTCCCTCTACCATGCCATCTCAGGGACAATGTATGCTTGGGTGCAGCTTGTAATAACTATTCCCAATTTGTTTACCTACTTCATGGTTCCTAGATCGAACATCAAACTCGGGTAGAAATTTAAGGAAAACTTTCTCAAAATGTGTCCCGTACATTATGATTACCCTTCCAATAAATGGAATCGCTTCTATTTCCTGCTATCTAAGAGACACATTTGTCAATTCATCTTTGACTTTTCACAGGTTTAGGTAAATCTAATTTTCAGATTTTAATTTATTGCTTATTAGCTTTGTTCCTTTACTCTTCTTCCCCTACTCGTTTAATTTCCGTTCTTCCCCATCGACCTTTACCATTTCTGCTGTTATTTCCGTTCATGCGAACTTTTTATTATTATTTACATTTTTAACTTTTTTAATCTTCCTTCTTTTGCTACTTCAATTTCAATTTTATTTCCTCCTCCGACGTGATTATTTCACCTCCTGTTACCATATTTTGCCTTATTTTATTAATTATGCAATTTTTTCGCACTTGTCATTGCGTTTATTATTACTATTATAGTGGATTTCCAATCCTTTCTTCCTTGGCCTTGCACTTTAAAAATTATTTGTAGTTTATATTGCACTGTCTTATTTGTTCTTCGTGTCGTTCTTTAATGATTTGTTTTCTTTTCCAGCCATTTTTACATGTTAATTTCACAAATTGCGTTGTACTTCTTTCACACTTCTTCTTTTTGGAAACACACTTAATTTAGTGTTTCTCTGCCTAGGTACATTTAGCAATACAGGGTGTCCCAGGTTTAATGATCAGGACTTTGACATTTTGTAGAGAAACACATTTTAAGGTGGGTTGCTCCTATCTACATAGGTCCTAAAATTCTTTGTTTCTGAGATACAGAGGGCGTCACAATTTTTTAAAAAATAAAGGTTTTATTTATTTATTTCCGAACTGTTGAATTTGGCACACAAGACACATGGACAGAGCATAAGATCCATGGCAACCATAATTTTTGTACACAGCCAAAATACATTTTTCGTGAAATAAATGCCAAAAATCTAGTTTGCGGCCGCACGGTAACAGAAACGAAAAAAAGTCTAGAGACATTTTTTGTTCAGAATTGAATGCTCCATCGAAAAGTATATTTCGAATATTTAATTCAGAGCCGTACTCTTTTTATTTATCGAATTAGTAGAACGGATTACCCATATCTCCGCCACTGGTTGATTAAAAAAATTGATATTCTTCAATCTTGTGGCCCTTTGTCCTTGTATCTTGTGTGCCAATTTTGGTTTGAATTATTGCCACAATTTTTAAATAAATAAATAAAAACTTTATTTTTTAGAAAAATTTAACGCCCTGTATCTCAGAAACAAGGAATTTTAGGAACTACGTTTATAGGAGCAACCCGCCTTAAAATGTGTTTTTCTACAAAATGTCAAAGTCCTGATCATTAAACCTGGGACACCCTGTATAGTTTATGGGTTTCTTTTCCTTTTAACTTCGTACTTCTCCATGGCAAAACTTATTATTATTTCCCCATTCTTATTCTTTCTCAATACGTTTACTGTATTTTCCCTGTTACAGCTTTAAGTACCTTTTATTTCCATTATCACACTTTCAAGTTCACAGGATATGCCTGTTATAGTAATCAACGCTTACAACAATGAAATTATTGAGTTAGAATACCTTTCTGAAAATTCTCAACTCTGAGGTAGAAAGTATCATCGAAATTTCTAAATTTACTGAGGCTGTGTTATCTATTCCTAATGTAGATAATAAAGCACCGGAAAGCTTGAGTCAACCCAATAACCACAATAATAATAACACTCATTGTTCAACATCTTCGGAACTAAATTTATTGTCTAATGTGGCCCAAAACATCTGAACGAAAAAATAAAAGGTATATGGAAAGGCTAGGTTTTGTTATATAGTCTAGTGGTTGCAAAAAAATCTATGAAGGCAGGCTAAAAGAAAAGGAGAAACAAGAAAGATGGCGTAGCAGAGAAGAAAGAAAGGCTGCGAATCAAAAGACAAAGCAAGTGAAAAATTCCAAAAGTATCCAAAAAGAAAAAGTAATTGCCAGTATAAAGCATGTACCTAGAACCCCAAAGTTCTATTGAAAATATTGGGGAAAAATAAATATTGTGAACAAAAAGGCAATGCAAGTAAAAGACCCACATTCCTTTGAAAACTCTAAAAACTAGAATATCACTAACAATGGCCAAACAGGAAAAAAGCTAAGGCATGTAAGAAACCTAGTCTCTATTGAGAATGAGGATCTTGAGGAGTGATAGTACTGCCGTACTGTCCTGTCGCACTATCAGGTTGGGCTTGATACTGCGATACTGCTGACGCGACTCGACAGCAATTTGTCATCGTGTTTAACCACCTTTGATAGTTGACTATCATTTCATCAGCCGCACACTTTTGTTGGATTTACAAAATTGTTACATATTTTCAAAATATGGCCTTCGAAAAGTTTTAATACCTACGAATTTTTGGAAAAATATTAAAAATACCCTTGCTTGTGGCTGAAATGTATCCCAGAGTTTAAAATGCGTAACAAACGTGACGCCGCCGAAGAGGCGCTTCTTCAAGTGCTTTGAATCTCTTCAAATTTCACCTACGACGACAAGGCTTGCATATTCCTCCATGGCACAGCTGTCACTGTCAGGAGACCAGTGTAAACGGTGGATTGACAGAAAACTGTCACAATGTCATGACAGTACTATCGTGATAGTTACTGTCATGGTATGAACTGGACTTTACAGTCAATATTATTAGTCCAGATAGCACGCCAATCGCTAGTATGCGCTGCTAATAACTAGGTTTATCTTACTGCCAATCTCTGGGACTTGATGTCAATAATTAGGTAATTTGTGATGCCAGTAACTAGAAATTACTGCCAATAGTAAATAAAACTCTCAACCTCCCCTTACCGATGATTTAATGAAGACGATGATGAAGTTGTTATGTTTTTTAAATTAAGTACCAAAGTACTGAAACTGCTCCGATGCAAAAATCAGGTGTGAAATGTTGAAAATTGGTGGGTTCCGTCACAGCTTATCCATTGATAGCCTACTGTGACGGATAACCTCAATCGATAAATGTACTTAAATTTTACAGAATTGAAAATTTGAAGAATTTTACATGGGGGTTCTGGCGACATGTTTCGAAACCATTACAGGTTTCATTTTCAAGCAAACAATAAAAGGATTAATTAAAACTAACCTTAGGTAACTAATTACACTCACCTTAGGGAAAAAACATGATAATTTGAAAAAACTTATCATCGGTAAGGGGAGGTTGAGAGTTTTATTTACTATTCCTTCTACCCCCTTTGAGAGTCAGAACCTACCACAATGTCTTCTTACTGCCAATAACTGGATAATGACATTCTAAGGAGGAAACATTGTTTTTAAATTGTATAACTTTTAATTTACTTTATATTATTAATTCGGCAAAAGAATCTTTCACCAGCTCGCAACAGAAGCCATTTATAAATTACTTTATTTTTAATTACATAAAACTGCAAAATATTGAGAGAAGCTGCTTTTTACCCTATATCCTGACCATAACTCGTAAATCCATCAAGATGTCTCTTGTTCTGAGCACGTGAAGTTACAACGTGAGCAGAGTTAATATGTATAAAAGGATTTAATGTAAAATATTTGCATAAATGTGTATCTATATGTATAACAATACCCATTGTTTGTTGAAGAGGTTATATTATATTCACCACCTGAAAGGTTTCTATAGGGCGAAATGTTCCTTAAACAATGGATATCCATTGCTGTTATCTGATATTCAACAGATATCAAATTAAATTTACGATCTATTTATTCACATTATTCAAATGTTGGCAAAATAACTTTAAGGGCTACGAACGGATAGAGTTTAGGTCAACTTTCGAAAGTATCTATATCTCTTTTTGCGATACCTAAATAATGGAATTAAAAAATTTCTGGCATTACAGTATAATTCTGCCAGTTTTGCTCTCGGAGTAGTTTGGTTAAGTTTATTTGATCCCAAGACACATACACTAATATCGTAAAGTTAAGTTTAGGATTTTAGTATTTGAGGTTTGGTTTATTTCAGTTAAATTCTTGTACATAAATTAAGCTAGCGCTTTATAGTCAATTTGCAAACTAGTCTCATCCATTTCGACGACATTTCATAAAGTTAGTAACATACTACTTGACTGTTATGGATTCAGTTTTGTTCATATTAATTTACGGTAGAAACTCCTGTCTTTAATTTTCAAATTCGTGACGTTAATTTGGCAATTTTTAATTTAAAGTTCTTTCGAACTTTTATTTACAATTACGTAAATTTCAAAGGTATTGATGCACTGTCAACTACCATTTCAGATTTCAAGTTATTATTGCGCAATATGGTGAAATACATTCGAGAAGCACGATTCTTCTCGTCAATTTGAGAAACGCCAGCCTTTAAGAGTTAATTAATAAAAAACTATTTACCGGAGTGTACATTGTGATAATGGCAAACTTTGGGATGGTTAATTCGCATAATCTTCGCTGTATTTGAAAAATTGTTGTGGCGTACATAATAATATACAGGGTGTTCCATTTAAAATAACAAAGTTTTTCCTCTTCGAAATTTACAAAACTTTACGAATTATTAGAAATATTAGAAATTAAATGAAGCAGAATAAACGCGTCATTAAAAAAATGTAATATTATACGGAGGGTTCTATTTGAACAAATTCAGTAAACGCTCATTGAAAATCGCCGAATTGACTGCATCGTAACAAACACCCTGTATAATAAAATTAATGTTTGATTATTTTGTACGTTCAACACATCCCTTGGCTATAATTTTACTAAATAATTTTGTTTTAGCTAATCGTAATAGTGTCGTATGGAATTAATATGGTAAACCTTGTCCCGATCATTTTTTTTAAGTTTCCGTTAATTACTCAGTAATGCGTCATCCCAAACTAAAAACCCAAGGATCGTTGAAAATGCAATTTAAAGCAGATTAGAAAAATCAAAGGGTGTTTCATTAAAAAAAAGATCTCGAATGTGCTCCGCTTTTTAGGGCATCACCCTGTATAATTCAAATTATTTTTAAAATGTGCGTCTTTTACTACTGTACCTACCACTTTTTATAAAGTAAATTCTTTCAGTTTTATTTAATAAAGTCTATATTGGACTTTGACGCACTAATGAGCAACCCTGTATAATGTACTTTCATTATTACAGATTTCATAAAAATTATGATTAAGCTTATAAAAGTTAGGCGAAAGAAACCCTTTCTTCCGAAATCAACATGATTTAATGGTATGCTATTGTCCTTTTTTCTTATTGAAGTCTTATGCTCATGCATTTAATAGCATGAAGATTACCAATATCGAAACATGTCGCTGCTAAAATGTACTACAATCAATTCTATCATTTCACCGTCAGTCTTAACTAATTGAATAATTGAACATAGTAAGGGGGAGGTTTTGTTATTATTTCCTACAACCCTCTTTTTGTACACGGCTTTTCTTACATAAACAGTATAATAGACGCCCAAGATGGTGAAGTTTTTCCGGTTGTTTTTGTTGGCTAGCGACATGAAATGACAATATTACCGGTAGTTACCCTTAGCAGTAATTTTTACATTCCTTGGAAGTAATTCTGCATTGGAAATGACTCTTTTTTTTCATAGCGGGGTTGAAATCATTGAAAATCATTGTTACTTTCATATCGGAGCGCATAGTTCCAACTTCGCCTTGACCAAAAATGTGCAGAAAGTGTAGCCCAAGTGAGAATAAAAAGAATTTTTTCCAAGAATTGGTGCAACAATGCAATGGAACTGAAGATTTGCTTATACTGTGCGATTTAAATGGAACAGTGGGCAATGATGGTAGCAACGGCAGAGTTAGAAAATTTGAAGATGTCATAATAAATAATAACGGGAATGAATATTTTGAGCAATAGGGTTGTAACAAACACGTACTTTCAATACAAAGACATCCAGTGCTTTACAAGGGTTATGAACCAAAACAGAGCAACCATGCTAGGAAAATAGAGAATGTTAGGCCTAGGAGGGGAGTTGAGATTAGTTGGGATCACAGATTTAAGGAGTGAACAGAACATAAAATACGACGAAATCAAGCTGGTTTCCGCCCAGGTAAAGGGACTCAAGACTGGATTTCTTCTACGACAGATAAGTAAATGATGCCGGGAGAAGGAGAAGGTATGGAGAAAGTCCTCGACACATTACCGCGGAAGTGGATATGGAGTTGCATGTGGGGTATATACAAATCACATCCAAAAATGGAAAATGTTGTCAGGGCGAATGCGGGAAAAACTACTGAAAACGGAGTTAGACAAGAAGGAATCTTTGGCCTATTACTCTTCATAATGGTATTCGACTAAATGGTTAGAAAGGCAAACAGGGCCAGTAAGACAGACTAGTCTTTTGAAACATTAGGGGGTCGTTTTCTTTTGAAAACAGTAGGCCAAAGAATGAACCAAGATTATTCAATGCGTTGAAAACATCAATCATGCCAATATTAGTATATGGAAGTTAGTAATGATCACTGAGACTAAAATAAAAAATTCAAGCTACAGAGATGTGAATGTTTAAAGAAGGTGTAACTGGAGTGGCATGCATGGAGACTAAAAGTGGCACCACTGATATGAATAATTGAACAGAGACCGTTAGGTTGGTTTGCCTAATACCAACTTAGTGAAAGTGATATGTGAGGAAAGCACAGACAAAAATAAGTAGAAGTAAGTCCAAAACTACATGGAGTTGGAGTATGGCCGTTTTGAAACATTAGGGGGTCGTTTTCTTTTGAAAACAGTAGGCTAAAGAATGAACCAAGATTATTCAATGCGTTGAAAACATCAATCATGCCAATATTAGTATATGGGAATTAGTAATGAGCGCTGAGACTAAAATAAAAAATTCAAGCTACAGAGATGTGAATGTTTAAAGAAGGTGTAACTGGAGTGGCATGCATGGAGACTAAAAGTGGCACCACTAATATGAATAATTGAACAGAGACCGTTAGGTTGGTTTGCCTAATACCAACTTAGTGAAAGTGATATGTGAGGAAAGCACAGACAAAAATAAGTAGAAGTAAGTCCAAAACTACATGGAGTATGGCCGTTATTAAGATACAGCAGAAGAAAGACGTCACGTGGTCGGAACCGAAAAACAGCAAAAGGCCGAGTGAAATGGAAAGAAATGAACTTCACTTCGACATCCAACTAAACCGAGTTTTGCCAATAAGTAAGTGAAGTAAGGTGCCCAATACCAACTTAGTAGAAGTAATATGCAAGACAATATGCAGACGTAGAGGTACGTACAAAACTAGATGGAATATGGCCGCTAGTAAGATGCTGCAGAAGAGAGACATCACGTCGTCGGAAGCGAAAAAGGCAGCAAAGGGCCGAGGCAAATGGAAAAAATTAACTTCATTTCGACACCCAAAAGTAAATAAGTTTCAACTGAGAAGTTTTTTGTTGTTATACCAAGGTGAAGTTACAAAACCACTTTGGTTTTGGAGATGATGAATGCAATGGGCATGGATTGCATTTCTAAAGAAGAAGACGGCTGATTTTGTTTATCCCACACATAACCTCACACAATGATAATAAATTCGGTCGTGTTCCTTCACCTTCGACTCCTTCCCTAGAGCGGACACCAGTGCGTCGAGTTCCAGTATTTCACTTAAAATGTTAGTAAAAGGAGTATTGCTAAAATAATTTTGTGAATTTGTTGCAAAATAACGAATATTTAGATCGCCAATGCATTTCTTTTCAATTATCTTCTCTATAGTTAATGTGGTAAGCTAATAATTATTATTCCGTCTTGTTCATCGTTCTTCCTCTTGTGGTCTAAAGATGCAACTAAAGTATACTTTACTTTCTGTTCTTGATGAAAGTCTCCATTTTTATAGTTTTAGTTTATAATGATAAAATAGTAAAGTTTGTTGAAAACTATATTTTATTGCAATTATCTTTCGGCGATCGATTTCGGCCAAGTATGGCCATCATCAGGATATGCTGAAATAGCGTTTGATTTTGATAGTTCTTTCACATCGTTATATTGTATGCCATTCATACATCAAGTGACGGTAACTATTTATAATTTGTCAGAAAAATATGTAAATCAAACGCTATTTCAGCATGGCCTGATGATGGCCATACTTGGCCGAAATCGATCGCCGAAAGATAATTTCAATAAAATATAGTTTTCAACAAACTTTACTATTTTATCATTATACTTTACTTTTTTTAAACTATATGTGAACTTAATTATAATTTTATTCTACATAGTGGATTATTATCTATATGGGAGATAAAGGGTTATTACTATTTTTGTTTGAGCTTACTTTAAGCTCATGTATACTATCATTATTTGAACATTCTTTAGTCAATTTTACACACCTAAGTTACACATTAACTTAAACGCTATTACGATAGTGATTATAAAAACACACACAAAAAGGAAATGTAGACATGAGAAAAGTTTTCAAGTTCAGACATTGTCGATGCTTGTCCTTTAAAGCAAAAAAAAGGCGTTTGTATAAGAAACTGATGAATGTATTTTTTCCAGATATCGCTGCAAGTGTCGTGGGTTAGACATAGAGATGTACACCTACTAACAGTCGGACGATATACGTACACTAGTGATCAGAGATTTAGAGCGATTCATCAGCCACATTCTGAAGACTGGACCTTACAGATAAAGTATCCACAACATAGAGACTCCGGAATTTACGAGTGTCAGGTGTCTTCCACCCCACATCTTAGTCACTACATACATCTCACAGTTATAGGTGAGATCCGTTACTTAATTTATGTTAATACACACCGAAAGTGGTGTCAAAGGAATTATCCTCCACGCAAACGCGTAATTTTACAAAATTGAATCTATTAATCTCGCTTCACTCCGCTTGTTTTATGACACTTTCTCAAACTACTATAAACCTTTAATTACTTCAGGTAAGAAAATTAGTTTAATTTCTTTCTCAACATTTTTAATTTAGCGTCTTTTGAATCACATTTTCTTACGCTTTTTACAGGTTTCATCAAGAAAAAAATTCAATAAAGTTTAATAAACTTTTTCGCTAAATTACTCAAAACGAATTCTAAAGCTTTAAATTAAATTTGTATAAATTGTTCATATTTGAATATGAATATGAAAGAAGGATTGCTTTAAATGTAATAACTTGGAAATTCTCACCTGAGACCCTTTAAACTGAACTAGAAATAGATATGTTCGCGCTTTAAATTTCTTTCAAAATTTCACAATTCTGTTTCTTTTCATTTTCTTGTCGCACAAATTTTGTGAAGTTGACATGAAATATTAGTTCACGTCAAATGCCAACATAAATGAAAAGGTTATCTTTTCCATCTCTCATTACGGTAAGTACGATACTAATGAAATTAAAATTTTTATTTCGTTTATCTCGAAAGGAGGTTAACGAATGTGGTGAATAAATCAAACTTCTAAAACTTCACCATTTTCTACATATTATATTTCTCATTAAGGAGGACTTCGAGGCGTATATTTTTTTAACTTTTCTGATGTAGATTGTGGTGCTTATTGAGGTTTTTGTACCTCTTGTTTTAGTCGAAGCTTTAATTAAAGTGTAGAACTTTTAAATTACACGGTGCATTCCGTTATTGTGAGACTGACTGTCGGGAATTTGCATGCTTTGAATTGAATTTTGGTAAAAATGCTTTATTTCGAACTTTTACGAACTTTTTCATTATGCGTACGTATTTTCAATCTTTCAAAATCTCAACACATGCCTGAAGATGACCCATTTTCTGTCTTTGCATATTTACACTGATTTCAATTAAAGCACTTGTTATGAAGTAGATTTCCAGTTTGTGTTTCAACAATGAATTCCTTCAATCCAAATAGATAAGAAAATAACCACCGGTCCAAACCAAAAAGGAATGAAGTTCAGATAAGAAAATTCGCCCAAATATGTGTTATATAAAAATTAACATCTTCCAAATATGCGCAATTAACACCCAATTAAAGCAAGTATGCCTTGCTTTAGTTCAGTTCCCCATCGTCACGCTAGTAAGTGAAGTAGTGCTGCTTTCACGTTCGTTTTCTGAGCTTGTTGGTTACAGTAAAGGTTCCAGACGTTAACACCTTCCATATAACCCAGTTTTCTGTACCCTTTAGATCAATTGTTGTTAACATTGCCAATTTTTTGATACTCCTAACTGCATCTTTGTTTCGTACACCTTATTTCTTCTAGTCTGGTCGTGTGTTCGTCTAAAAGCGGCAAACCAGAGCACGTATCTTGAGCTAACCCGTTTACTAGCAATTATTATTATGTACTTCGATTGTTATCGATACTCAGGCCAAGCCTGGTTAACTAATCGCACGGATCGAAATCAAGTTACGATTAGTCCTACTAATACATATATCTATACAATATAAATTTGAAGTTGCTGTTAAAAAGTGAACATACTAAATACTATACACATATTATGTTCATTAAATTAAATGACGTTGATAAAACCAACGCTGATCACATTTTAGATAATGTATTTGTTTGAGAAGCCTCGGTGTATTTGATCCCAATTTGTAAAAGCCACGTCCCGTCGACCCTCTTTCCGCGAAGGCATTAACATGAACGCAGCGTCGCGCATCAATAACAAAAAGAGACCCTATATTCCTAGGCTTCTCCGTTGGCGTCACTTATTCGTGACTTAGTGACTTTTTATAGAAAAGAAAAAATGAACATAATATGTATGTTTTGAAAAAGTGTTATGGTTATTGTGTAATTATTATTATTATTATTGCTAAGGGTGGTCCCAATTGGTTCCTGCACTGCGGCCTTTTGGTCTATTGTGCTCTCCGCGGTTGTCTACCCTTCCAGAATACTTGTATCTTTAACAAAGTGCAGGATTTTAGTAGCGCGAATGTTCGTTACTTCCTCTTGTGTGATCTTTTCATTTCCAAGTAGGTGTTCCCTTGCCTTTGTGAGTGCCTCACATAACGTGATAGGGCGTTTCTTCGACCTTCGCCACAACCCCTGCATGTCGGCTCCTTCTTTAATGCTCTTTCGTGAGTATTGTCTGAATCTCCTTTTTGGCCGTGTTATACGCACATACATATGTATGTAATCTCATAGAGCGGTTCGGGTCGTATGAGTGGTTTTGCGCTTGCCATTCTCGCAAGCTCGTCGGCAACCTGGTTACGTGCGATTCCCGCGTGCCTAGGTGCCCACACTAGTGTGACTGAGTTGCACTTACCTAGTGCGTTTAGCATTTGTGTGCTTTCAAGGACTAGTTCTGAATTTACCACATACGAGTCTACTGTCTGTAATGATTTTCCTTTTGGTAAGGTTCTCTTAGCTAGCTGAGCAGCCGCTGTCAGGATTGCATATACCTCGGCTTGGAACACGGTCGCTTTTTATCCTAGGATTACAGAAATTGTGCAGTTATACTAAATTACTTGTTCATTGTTCAAATCTCACCGTTAATGTAATTTAATTATCGCTGCGCTCACTTGGGAATCATATTAACTTATTTTATACAGTACCTGATTTAATAATTGACAACTCTGCAGTGGTTGTCTATTTTTCGCATTCAACTGTCGGTATGTAATTGCATCACAAAATTATCCTATATAATTCATAAAATTTAGACTGGAAAAGAGAAAAACAAGAAAAAGTGGGCGCCGAACATAAATTCCAAATGATAAAATCGAGCTCAATCGGCTCATCTTTAAAAATGAGGAAAACATAGACTACTCTCTCTGGAAATCTTTGATAAATAAAGAACCAACTCACCAAGAACACCCATAGGATGGGACAAGAAAGGGTAAAGAGAAAACGGAAATTTGCAAATCATGTAACAGTAACCTAAACCAGGGGAACCTAAGCGAAACGAGCAAAATACGACATTTTGGAAATTGAAAATAGCATAAACTCTAGAATTCCAGTTCCAATATTGCCTAAGTCCTACTTCCTACTTCATTCTACCAAATGATTTCATTGTGTAATCCTACTTCATACTACCAAATAACTTCATTGTGAAGAAAAAGGAAGTTCATTTTTTTTTTCGTTGATATACTCGACATATGGAAAACAATAGAGGATTGCAAGTTGCAAAATAGTTGAGGGGAAACTTGACCGAACCAACGGGGTGGCCCTAGAATCTGGAACCTTGTACTCTTCTATGGATCTTCCAGGATCTTGCTACGTTTTAGAATTAATATCACTATACTAAGAGCTTTAAAATACAGGGTAGACCATTTTAAGTGATACACGCGAATATCTCGAAAAGGAGAATTTTTTTCAAAAAATGTTTCAGATGAAAGTTTTGTGGCTTTGAGGGGGAAAGATGATGACATTATCAATTTAATTATAGATGGCGCCACTTTAGAGATTTCATCATGGCGGCTATTTTTTTAAATGGGAATTGATTTTTCTTTCCAAATGAAAGTGGTAGCTGGGAATAAAACGAATACAATGGTTTTTGGTTTTTTGTAATCGGATCATTTTTCACTGAGTTACGGTGTTCCAAAGTTGTTAAATTAAGTAAAAGTTTCCACAATTCCACCTCCCATAGTGTACGTATGTTGTAACTCCACACCACTCTGCATTTCTCTCCCCTCTCTGTGTTGTTCCTATCCGTTATCTGGATCGATTCTGTTTGATAGTCAATCAGGTCCAGGCTGATTGACACGCATTTTCCCCTGCTTAGCATTACCCAGGATGAACGACGTGGACGTGACGGGGTTTTCATCCCTTTGGGGTGCTTGATTAGCGTGAGTCCCCCTGCCTCTTACTATTCGGAGTACTTGATTAGTGCGAGAGGTGCAGAATTACAAAATACGTATACTATGGGGGTGGAAACTTTACTTAATTTATACATTTTGGAACACCGTACCTCACTGAAAAATGATCCGATGAAAAAAAACAAAAAACGGTTGTATTCGTCTTATTGCCAGCTACAACTTTCATTTGGAAAGAAAAATCAACTCCCATTTTAAAAAATGGCCGCCATGATGAAATCTCTAAAGTGGCGCCATCTACAATTAAATTGATAATGTCATCATCTTTCCCCCTCAAAGCCACAAAACTTTCGTCTGAAACATTTTTTGAAAAAAATTCTCCTTTTCGAGATATTCGCGTGTATCACTTAAAATGGTCTACCCTGTATATGTATAGGAAGCGTTTCAGTTGAATTACGCAATCAACACATTCCAATGACATAATATAGTATTCCGACTCATTAATTAATTTCATACGAAAGTTGGTTCCTTTCCATCTTCTGTTGTTGGAATCGCCCTTCGAATCTTCTCTAAGGAGAGGAGAAGTGGAATTTCCTTCCCCTACTTATCCAGGATGTACTGCATTATTAGTGCTGCTTTTTTGGCGTTGATCTCGAAATCATATCTGATCTTGCCAAAGCCGTTTTGCCTCCCGAAAGTAGTGTGAAATTTACGTCTTTCCTTGGGCTTCCTGTGACATTAATTCTTGAATCAATGATCTTTTTCATGGAGGAAACTATGGATTTGTCGTTCAGGTAGCCTGTGGTGGTGCTAACAGAGTTCTTCGTTCTACCACCGCGGTACTTATCCTCAAACTTCCCCTCTAGATTATACTTTGGATCGAAAGCTTTGCCTTCGATTTCAATAACGAAAAAGCTCTCATCTATCAAAAAATGACAATCTCGATTCACGAGAGAGTATACAAATTGGCTCAAAGTAAATTTAATTTTATCATTATTTATTAACTATTAATTACGTGTACAAATTGTTGTATTGTATGCGAATCCAATATGCAGAGACAAATTAAAACGTGATCGTAATTTAGAAATAATAATTCCCTTTACAAACGTGTTCAATTAGCGAGAGTTTAATCTTTATTACAGTACAAAAACCTACACGTAGGTATAACACCCTTTTGCTAATTCAGTTTTATAAAAAAAATCATGGAAATATTTCGCTTAGGTATACATTTTTTTCCATAAAACAATTTTGTTACTGAATATCGATTTCATTCTTGTTAAACAAGTAAGCTGATGATCGTGTTCAAAATATTCTATTACATGTAGCGCTTTGTTATCTACACCATCAATCATCAAAAATCTTTGCTCATATGCAAACATAAACTCTTTGTGGGTCCTTAAAGTATAATTTTGTACGATAAATGTAAATTTCACATTTGTGTGTATTATTATTTATTTATTTCTTTGCTTATGCCACATATTTGCACAAATTTAACAAACATTACAATATTTTTACTCAAAGGAAGTATCTAAAGTGTGTTTCAGGATTCCGTGCAGTAATAGGTCCTACAGGTCCGCGCGTTAAGGAAAACTAGCGCAACGGTCATTTTAGCACGCGTAAATTGAAAATACGTGTTTTGAGTACCGTCCATGGCGCATTTGCAGAATAGCAACTCGATTCGACTTCGGCATGTGCCGATTTTTTTCCCTAACGCGCGCGGCCTGTAGTTTGAAGATATTTTTTTATCTAATAAAGCTTGTTTAACAAAATATAAGTTGTCACATTCATAATAAAATTATACGGGATTATTCACGTTATTCAAAACATAAAACTACTTGACTTTAATAAGGTTTTATTTTGGTGATAGGTAGTAGAACGATTAGGGGTATATTTTTCATAATATACAGGGTGCCGCAAAAAGGAAGAACATATCAAAGTTACAGAAATCTCCGTATTGTTATTTTATTTTTCGTTCTTACAAAATAAGAACGAGTCAATATCATTTTTGTACTTGGAGAATGCAAAACTGCTTACAGGCATCATGAGTTTACGTCCAATGGTTTTCTAATACAACTTCGCCCAGGTAGTATCCAGTATGAAAAATTTACCCAACTGAAACAAGTCTGTGATAGAAAATAATGAAACTATACTCTGTTCCCCCAACAGATGTAGTAAAGCTCCTCCCAATAAATTTTGACCAATGAAGGCAGCGACCAGTTTTACACCAGCTAAATTATAAATACGTTACAGATCTCAAATTCATTTACACCAACTATAACAATTGAAATCAAGTGATTGCTTATGTTACGGGTTTCGAAAATTCGACCAATAAAAAAGTTGCATTTAAATGTGACGGTAATTTTTGGGGAGGAGCTTTACTATATCTGTTGGGAGTATAGCTTTGCGGTCATTACTTCTGTGGTTGAAAATTGTCCATATTTACTTGGTCCTAATGTTTTTTGGATAAATTAGTTTTCAATTCTTGTTAAAAGATATTCCCTTAGATAATATAGAATAATAATGTGTCTTTAGATGAATGGAGTTTCATCGATGTTAAGTTAGCCCCGTCACTTTCAAATTTTCAAAATATTTTCATCCCAATCGTTTGTTGGTCGCATGTTACTTTTACTTAGTTTCGTTGATCGTTACTTAATTATAACACTTCTAATTTGGGTGGCGCCACCCGGCGTAAGTTCGCCTCACCATTTTTACATGTTCACATTTTTATTCCAATCGTTTGTTGGTCGTTTATTGATATTTGTTAGTTAAATGTTTTTTGGTTGCTCGTTGGTATAAAAACATGAGACGTGATATAGCGCAGAGGAAAAACGTGTGGGAATGATTGTTATTAACTTTTAGAGCTCTGCTACTTTTTTCGTAATACCATTTTCAATGGTAATACCTACTCTGCTGTTAACAATCGTTGACCCAATTTACTCACAAAATGGTCTGTTACTGTTCCCGACATTGTTAAATGTCTGCCCTATTTCGGTGCCACAGAAAAGGAAAAGGACGAAAATTTCTTATGTACGTATTTGTTCGGTTGCTTTGGTTGCACAAAGAAAAGAAAGATTTGTAAACTTTCGCTAAAGAGTTAACGAAAAAGATGGCGGAATGATGGACTTCCTCTTTTACGCTTTTGGCAAACTACCATCTCTGTGTGGGTGTTTACCAAACAATTTATGTTTATGTTTCCACCTTTATGGTTTCACAAAGGGATCTCCTCTAATTCACACCCTTCAGCTACGTTAGATAACTTTGATACGTTCTTTGACTGGTACTTTCATAAATACCTGCAGGTGGAGTTCAATATGAAATCGTAAGTTCACGTTGTATGGTATTCGCACGAAACAAAAAACCATCGTGGATCTGAAAAGTAAGAAATGAAACGTTTCGAAGCATTTTTAACAAATTCTTTGATCAAAAACAAATTGTTCCTTTTTTTTTGACGATGCGTCAAGAAAATTTTAAAATTACGAGGATGCAATTGTAAAACTCTACACAGTGGCGACGAAAACATAAATTCGTATTGGAGAATCGTTTTCTGTCATAATAATCTTTTCCACGAGGACTATGTGCCAAGCTAGAGTCTCAGCCTTATAAACATTCAATCTACAGAGATGTAAAGACCTGAATGAAAGTGGACGGATAGTGTAAGGAATGAAGTGGTCTTGACTCCTCGTTCCTGAAATTAGTAAATACTGCATGGGAAAATGTACCATTTTGCTGTAATATAATTTTTTTGCTAGTATACTGTGTTACCATCGATCGTGTGCACCTTGTACCTACTATAATTCGAAAACCACTGGATTTATCTAAAATATTTTGCACTCGTCTGTTAAAATAGGTGGAAGTGTGACTTTTTTAAGTTTTGTTTAGCATCCTAGTTAGCTTCATTTCGCAACCCTTAAAAAATTAACCAATCTTTATCTTTAATTCCAATTTTTCATCATATCCAGGAAGATTCGCGAGACTTTCACCCTTCAAACGGAAGCGTGGATTTATATTGTAATTAAACTAAAAATAAGTTTGATTATAAATTAAAAAAACCGTTCCACTTGTAATTCTACCACCTAACAGCTTTGTGTAGAAATAATAAAACACAGAATGTGTGGTAAAGTTAACAATAGACGCAATTACCTTTAAATCGTCCACGCTGCGACAAATTGAAGGACGCTAACATCAATATTACCTACTTATACAGAGTACAGCATTCGCATCGTAGAGTGGAAATTAATTCCCTGCAATTCCTAATGCATATTCAACTCGGTAAGTGACGCTTTTGGTGGTTATATTAATGCAATCGCTTTAGCGAAACTATCACGTAAATTAATTTATCAATTATTCTATGGAATGTCCACTAAGTGGATATGGTAGCTTATCTCGGAATAGCATCTGCAAGAGAGGTATGTAAATCCACCATTTGTATCTTTAATGAAAATACGAAAATGTTCCATAAATGCGACTTAGCGAGTAATGTACCTACTGAAAATTCGGGTACAGATGGAAAGGTTTGTATGGATAAGCCGAATTTGATATTCGATGCGGGAGTAAATCAATCCCTGAAAATATCAAGTTTTCTCCTCTATTGTAATGGGTATGGGAGATTTATGTAGAACATGTATAAGGGTGTGAAGGTACACGCTTGCGAAATATGAAACCAAGCCTTATACAGGGTGTAGAAATTAACCGATGCACCATAGGGATTTCAATGTAAAAATCGATTACTTGCTTCCTTAATTATTATTTTAAACGTTGCAGCAAGATTTACACATGTGAAATGAAGTTATTTTATTTATTTAGTATTATTAATTAAACTATTTGAGTTGTATTGTGTAAATGTTTATTTTTTTTTTTAATTAATACCTGTCAACAATTTTAAGGCATCACCGATTTTTGAGAAAGTGGAAATTTTTATTTCCCTAAATATTTGCTTTCTGAAAAACTCAAAGTAAAAATAAGTAAATCAGTCGATTCAGAATTTTTGTCTCTACCAAAAAGTTAAACAGACCTTTTGTCTAATATAATTAGGAAAGCAAGTACCTAATCGAATATATCGTACATTGAAATCCCTATGGTGCATCGGCCAATTCTACACCCTGTATATCAATCATAATCAAAAATGGTCGCAAGAAAAAATTTCTGCCAATGTGTTACGAATCTTAACATTAAATTCACAAAATAGGTAGGTACATATACACTTGGTAGGGATCGAGAATCCCTTTATTGTCATCTTTTTTTTAATCGAATTCAAAATCCAATTGGACAGTAGTAAACATGCGCTGCCCCTAATTTCAAGGCTATTTTAAAAGAACGGTTGTTTATTACTTACGAACTGGGGATTGAAATGGCGGACTGAAGATGAGTGCAATGTTTCTTCGTCGCTATTTTCAGCGACAGATGAGGACGCTCGAGAAGTAACATTGCACTCAAGATAGTGAGTAAAATCCGCTTGTCTAACTTCGAAGAAAGTACTTATGGTGAATTCAGTTAATAAGGTAGTAGTGTCAGTTGTTCAGAACGAAGAGAGAATTTCCCTGCAATACCTATTACATAATTTGGTAGATTCGAAAGTAACGCCTTTCTCCAGGAAAGTATTCATGAGAACGCTTTTCCACTGTTTTCGTGTATCCATAGTCCATCCTTGTACGTTACACATGCCGGAAAACAGGCAAGTTTCGCTCAGCATTACCACCTGGTATGGCTTTTGTATAGCAAGGCTCCAGAAGTGCACATACCAATTTGCAGCTCGATTGGACTACCAAGACCCGGCCGATAGCCCAAAATGTGCGCCGTCCGTCCAAGTTGGCCCAAAACAGACCAGTGGATGAGAGCTTGTTTACCACTATTTTCTGTGTGCTGATTGTGTTTTGAAAACACTTGTGTTTTCCTAAATTAATGTTGTTGAATTTGAACAAATTAAAATGTTTCGGAAATTTTAAGCCGTTTGGGCTGCACATGTGCTGAAAGTCAGAAAATAGCACAAAAAACAGCTTTTGGACGACAGGCCGCCTAGGCCGAACTGCGCAAAAGGTATTTGAAAAACTTTTTCTGGATTTTGTGTACGTATAGCAATACACATTCCTCGAAAATATGGGCTTTAATTAATTTTCTCCAAACTTACTTTCTGCAACTTCATAATGTTTTTATTATTACAGTTAAATATAGGCTGATTTGGAATCTTTGATATGTTGCATGGTTGCAGACAGTGAACAAAAATCCCTGTTTCAGGGGGAAACGAAAAGCTGCGCTACATCAAAGTGTTTATAGGTTTTAGAACTTTCTCCAGTTTTTGTTCGATATCTTGGAAACTATAAGCATTTGTCGAAAAAGAAATTGTTTAAAATACATATGTTAAGTTGGCTATAATTTGGGTACAGAACTCAACCTGTATGTTTAGTAGTTTGTGTGCTGCTTTTCCAAAAATGACCATTTTTGAAAAAAAATATAACGCAACAATTCATTTCAAATGAATTTCAAAAGTATTTACTTTTTAAACAATTTGTACACCACATAGTTCCTGAGAAAGTGGTATAATACATGTGGAGCTACCTCGGTGATCTAAACGTATTTATCTTTTGCCCAAGTGACGCATGTTCGAACTCAGTCAAGGTAGCCGTTTCTCTAAAGTGAAAAACATGAACCGCCCCTTCTTTCCAAATAGAAAGTAAACCATTAAATTTATTATCGGTACGTTAAACATCCCTTACCGAGGTGCAGGGATGATCCCTTCCTCAAATATAACATCCGCGTTTGCCGCGTCCACACTTTATAACGACTTTCTTCAATTTGTTCTGATTCCTTTATCTCTGGTAATAATTACTGTGAAAGGTATGGTGTACATGAGGATGGACACTACCTTTTTTAGAGTTGTTTGTAATAAATTTATACAGGGATTGCGGTGCCGCTTATTTGTCACTGACTCACAGTTGCAATAATCTATCTTCACGCAATCGCAATGTATTTTTGCTCAACCACGTCATTTGCTAGAAAGTCTTCAAGCTATCATACATCACTGATTGGAGATGATTCTGGTATGCTTACGTATCACCGCTAAAGTTTGGTTTGTTTGGGATTTTTTTCTTACGGCTAGGTATAGAGAAGGGTAAGTTCCAGTACATGCTTACCATATTTTTAAAGCAGCTAGCAACGATAGTACCTTCTGGAAAACACGGCCTTCATCAATTACCACAAAACTATTCTGTGTATTGGTTTGTTGGAAATTGTAATGGAATCAATGACAAATATCCTTTTTCTCACAGTTTGCTGTACAAAGCAATAATGATGAGCGTAAAAAATGTCCATATTTGAAAAGCTGTATCCTAGAAATGACTGTAGGGCTCTCGTCATGCGATGAAATTATAATGAACTTAATCTATTTTAAAAAGTGCGAAAAACGCTTAATTTCTACGATCTACGGCAATCACGAGTACTTAATTGAGAAACTCAACCAGCAACTTAAACTAGCACTTTTATACAAACGTCAATACAAGCAATTATTTTATAAGAGGATAAACTTGTAGATCCCTTAAACAGTTTCCCTTGTTTTCTATTAAAATCGGAATTCGTTAAAAAATCCTTACGACGGAATTTCATTAAAAATGTATTCAAAGGAGCCAAACAAAAACAACTATTTCACCTTGAATTGATGTTAAGGTAAAAGTAAAGGTTATCCCTGCCGTGATTTATTTTATAGATTTTATCTAGAAGTCCTTATTTCCACTAACCAGAATTGTAGGTATAGTAATTTACCTTAATAAATACAGGCCTAAATGTATTACGTGAGTAAAAGTATCTATTATTACAGGCTATTGATTCATTTGATTATATACTCAAAATACTAATGAAACTCAATAATCTCGGTCACAAAATTTCGAATTCAAGATATGTATCAGTTGTTTCGTGACCGCCGTGTTTTTGTGGGGTGGTTCAATTGAAATTTACATATATGCAAAACGTAACATAAACTTTAATATTTTTTTAATTCTTAACGAAATCCTTTTAAGGTAGGAAATATCATTAGTCTGGTAATCCTCGTAATGCAGTAGAGTTACCGTTTGTAAGGATTATAGGGGTGTTAGTCGTATTTATCTTGGAAGTTTTAAATTTATGAAGCGTACCAGTTTATTACTTGTGCTTTTCGGTATTAATTTTTATCGTCTGTCATAACTTTCAATTAAAGGCAAGCATTTCTTTTATTTCCTTATCCCTCACATTCTTCAACTCAAGTAGTACTGAGACATCAAATAGCTTTGTCAACTTAAAACGTCAAGTTTACAAGGATGTTATTGAGAAATTCCACGTTTCTACGGCTTTCGCGCGTAGTTCAGAAATAAACTAGGGAACAACAAATCAAATAATTGTTGTTGCGTCTACGCTTTTGTAACCTCAACGACGAAACTAAATGAATCATAAACCATGCCCAATGCCCATCAACCTTTCACATTTCCTTGGTCGTATATTATAACCGGCAACATTCCCTTTCATACTGGCGATCATGCGGGTCGAAAAAAAATAGATAGACGATTGGCAAAAAATTAATTCAACAAATACAGGATAGTTGGAGATTAGTCCAGTCAAATTGTCGACTTCTCCATATATCGCCTTACAAATGAAATAAAAACCTATTTTTTTTCTTGTGTGTGTGGGGGGGGGGGGGGGCGTAAATCCAATTTTGCAAATTGAATGGTTGCGCTAATTTCTCTGTCCTTAAAAAACCAAAATAATTTTGTTTTTGCAATAACTCGGATTCTTTTCATCAGATTTTCATCATTTTGTAGGTCTTGTCAAGCCCTTTCTCTTGAGCGACTATAACCTCAAATTAACACATCTCAGAGTTATTAGCGAAAAAAGGCGAAAAAAATTGACACTTTTCGGTTTTTAAAACCCTTTTCAGTCACAAAATAGACATTTTTGCTTCATGAGAAAGTTGCAGAGCTTGAAGAAATGAACAAAATCACCTTCTTCAAATTTTAGATTCATCAAAAATTAAGGTACAAGGTAGCGGCCGAAGTTGCGCACTCGTTTCTGTCGCGCATCGAGCGCGGCGTGACACGGCAGCACGCGTTCTGAAAACTGTTCATTTTTCGCTTCTATCTCTTTTCTGATAAATGCTATCGAATAATGACTAATATGAAGCATGTACAGGATGAAAATACCTACCTTTAGCCGCAAATTACATTAAAATTAATTGAAAATTGAACACAGTAATAAGCTTAAGTCATATGATCGCTTGAAATAGTCATTTTAACTTAACAAATACAGTTTCTGGCAGTATGTAACTGCATTTTCTTGCATTTTAAAAGTTTCACTAACTCGAGATGTGTTAATTTGAGGTTGTGGTCGCTCAAGAGAAAGTTGTAGGGTTTAAAAAGACCTACAAAATGAGCCGTGAAAACTTAAAATCCGATGAAAAGAATCCGAGTTATTGCAAAAACAAAATTATTTTGGTTTTTTAAGGGCAGAGAAATTAGCGCAACCTTAATCAATTCGCAAAATTCAAACCACCCCCCACGCCCCAGAAAAAAAATCGCTTTTTATTTCATTTGTAAGGCAAAATTACAATTTGATTGAACTCGATGTAGAAGAACAGATTCCAGTAACCATTGAAAACATATTTGCATTACATTGTGTGATTATTCTAGAGTTATCACAACGATTGTATTTAAAGTGGGCCAAGTGTTTTTCAATCATTCTTTTGTTTATCTAACATGTATCTGGTAACAGCCTCTGCAGTTGATTTTATGCATTCTGATAAGGTCACTTAATTCACAGAGGATTTTTTTCCGAGTAGTTAACAAAAATCGAAGTATCTTGATCTTCTATCAATCCCTGAAGTTTCTAAAGATTTTCAAAAGAACCATCATGAAAAATATAATTATTTTCTATCCAAGTCAGAAATAGTATTTAGCATACAAACAAAACAAGCGCAAATTATGCATCTGGCACGTGTTTTTTTTATTTCACCCATGTGATTATCTGATGATTAGTTGAAAACCACATTTCCCTAAAAATGATTTTTAAAACAAGTTTTGGAAATAAAAATTGTAATTTTCTACACTATTTTGAGAAATACAGGGGTGAATCGTGAATGGGAGTTATCAAAATGTTCATAAGGACGCAAAGCGATCAAGTTTACATTATTTCTCATCCCTACAATGTATTGCTTGGGTTGTTTTTCCAGAGAAATTGGAATATAAATACAGATGTTGAATGTTACTGTTCCCAACATTGTGAACATTCCTGAGCACAGACAATAACTAACACAGTCTATACAGTGTGTCCGTAAAGTATGGAACAAATTCATTTTTAACGTTATTATGTACTTTTGGGAAAAAACCTGAAACACGTCGATTTCTATTTATAATTTACCATTTTCTCGTATGAAAGTCTTACCACCCTCTTGCGCCCCCTCGGAGGTATGAGCAACCCTTAAAAAAATTTAAATACGAACGGGTGGCTTGTGGCACCTTGTTTGAAAGGGATTTTAAATCTCTATTCAGCAATATAAAAATTTTTAAATTTAGTACACTCGTAACTCAGAAATTGAATTTTGAAAAAGAAATAGTGTATTTTTAGATTAAATGTTCAAAGTCACCACCAGTCACTTCTTGAAAAATAACTAAAGGCGATCATAAAATTATCCGTTTAATTTGAAATAATAATCAGGTATTTTCTAATTTGTTCTGATTCTGTTGAGGAAAAAAGCGTTTAACAAAAAATCTAACTAGTATAGACTACTTCATATTTGTAGTTATTTTTGACAGAGGCTTGTGTATTGCCAAATTTTGTTTGTGTGTGCATTTCAGTAAATAAATCATGGCTCAGTTAACAGAAACACAGAGAATAGATATTTTAATTATGATTGGATGTGGTAATAGAACAAGAACTCAAACGGAGGTTTGTGAACTATTTCTTTTTCAAAATTCAATTTCTGAGTTACGAGTGTACCAAATTTAAAAATTTTTATATTGCTGAATAGAAATTTAAAATCCCTTTCAAACAAGGTGCCACAAGCCACCCGTTCGTATTTAAATTTTTTTAATGGTTGCTCATACCTCCGAGGGGGTGCAAGAGGGTGGTAAGACTTTCATACGAGAAAATGGTAAATTATAAATAGAAATCGACGTGTTTCAGGTTTTTCCCAAAAGTACATAATAACGTTAAAAATGAATTTGTTCCATACTTTACGGACACACCGTATAATAAAACTCTAACTGGTCTTAGTTCTGTGCATTGAATATTTTTTGAAAATTATTATTGCTGGCTACTTCATAAACGATATAGGTAACAAAAATTCAATTTTTGTCTGTTTGTTTGTCTGTCTGTATGTTTCAGCACCACGTAAAAACTACTGAACCGATTTTGATGGAGTTTTCACTGTTGCATTCTTGAGGTCCTGAGAAGGACATAGGCTTTATTTCAATCGGTTCACGATACACCAAGTTATGATCATTTTAAAGTTTAAAAATACAATGTTTGCATGTGTATAAATAGGTATAAAAGTTCGTGAAAATAGTTATTTGTATCACTAGGCTAGAAACTGCACTTTTGAAAGTGCGAGTAAGGCCTCCAAAATGCGAGCACTTGCAAAACAGTTTCTGGCCATGTAATGCACAAAACTTTTTCGTTCGACAATTTTTTTAATTAAAACAAATTATTAACTTATTGTTAAAATATCTCCCGCTAGGGAATTTATTGCCTTCTATTGGCTCACTCTATGGTGTAATGATTTGTCGACCGAAAAGTTTTGTGCATTACACGGCCAGAAACTGTTTTGTAAGTGCTCGCATCATCTTTCTCAATTACGTGATATCATTTACGATTTATTAAACTGATAGAAACCTTCAGCTAGGTATATAATAGTTTAAAAACAGTGAATTTGTAAAATTTTTGACATTTCAGCAATTAGCGTCGGCGTGGGTGAGTCAGTGGTCCAATCCAAAATCTTTCAAAATCCCTGTTTCATTTTCTTGCCTAGACAGGAAAATGCCATTTTCAAGACGATTTAGATTTTAGGACGCATTCCTAGGTGGGGGGGGGGGGGGGGGGGTTAATAGAGACCACGGACGATACTGCGAGCAAGCAGCTAGTAGAGAAATTGTATGTCTACAAATACAAATTTTCCTTTTGTTTAGTTCAAGAAATGTCCCTTGTCTTCTTCGCCTGCCAAAATTTTTGTACTTGCTCCATGACATTTTTTTCCATATACCGGATTTTCCGTTATTGTAATGCACAAGATCCCCGTCTATGTTTTGTAAGTGTGATGGTCTTAAATTTATATATAGCTGAAATATTTGCAAAATTTTCAGCTTCATTTTCTGCCGATCTTTATCTTCGTTTTCTAGATTTTTACAGTTAAAGCAGTTAATATATAGACTTACTTTTCTTCTACAATAGGCATAATACCTGCCACCTATAATCGTGTAAATATTTTTTCTTCCTTGTGAATTTCAGGTGCCTTTTCTACCCTTTCTCATTAAAAAGTTATCTGAAGCTTCCGACATAAAATCAACAACCTTTAATTTTTTGCGTATTTTCTTATATACACAAATAGCAATTCCTTTCCTGATTGTAAGTCAAATACATATTTAAGAAGGAAGTTGAAGGGGAAACCCAAACGTAGCAAAAAGCCACAAAAATCTTTACAATCTGTTTCAATAGCAAGGCTATCAACAATAATTGTTCGCTGATTGCCGTTGAAACGCGTTCGATATTTGAAATAATTTTGTATTTTCAGGTTTATTATTGGTTATTTTGAGTTTGGCGATACTTAGTTGTTCATACTATAACATTAGTAAATTTACTTTTTCGTTGACCGTTTATTAATTTCGATATTAATAAATTATTTTATGTATTTAAAAAAGGATGAATAATTAATAGACGTCATTAATACACTCTTTTTCATTAAGTAACTGTTTTTGTGATTTTGATCTCGGCTTTTAGTTACTTAATTAGCAAACTAGTTTATTAAATAACCGAAAATTATTTTGTACATCCGAGGAATTGTCATTCTCACCCCAAGAATTATTATTTTTACACCAAGAATTATTTTTTCTACCTTAGCTTTTTAATTATTGTTGTCCCAAAATGTTTGTTCCGAAGAATTATTATAATAGCCCCCAAAATTATTAATTTAACCTACATAATTATTCTTTTGGCCCCAAGATTTTATTCATTTTACCCCATGATTTTATTCACTTTGCCCCAAGGTTTTATTCATTTCACCACAAGATTTTTTTTATTTTACCCCATTTACCTATTTTATAGAAGTATTTGAAACTTAAAAAAATGTCACTCTAAACGTATATTGCCACTCAGGCGCTTAGGTTAGAGGTAGGTTTAGTATATTTTTTTATCTACTATTCATATATAAAGTTCAACATTACGACACTCAAATGAGTATCGTAATGAACTATTTTACGGCACTCATTTATTAAGGTGACAGATGACAGATATGCCTACTAAATTATTTCTAATTTTTTACAAATTTCTTTCGATTAACAATATTTTATGAATAGTAGATAAAACGTTGTACGATATTCGTATCGTAACATCATTTTACGATACTCGACGGCTTATTAAACTCGGCCTGCGGTCTCGTTTACTAAACCGCCGTCTCGTATCGTAAAATGATACGTTACGACACTTGTATCGTAAATAACTATTTCAATTGATACAAAAACGGGAATATGATACTAAACAGTATTTGAAACTTAAAAAAAATGCCAACCTAAAGTATATTGCCACTCAGGCGCTTAAGTTAGGAGGTAGGTTTAGTATATATTTTTTTCAATTGAATACAATGAATAAAATCATGGGGTAAAATGAATAAAATCTTGGGCCCAAAAGAATGATTCTATAGGTTAACACAATAATTTTGGGGGGCTAATATAATAATTCTTGGGATCAGAAATGTTGGGGCCAAAATAATAATCCTTGGGCCTAGAGTGACAATTCTTGGGGCCGCGAAAATTGCCACCCTTAAATAACTACTAAAATATCGAAATAAATTCATAAGAAGTTCGAGGTAAATAATATTATAAAGATGATAATATACTCTTTGAAATCAAAAGGAATTAAAGGATTATTAAGGAAACTTTAGAAACCAGTGCGAATTCAAAAGATTATTATTTAATAATCATAATTTTGTTCAAACTTAAATATTTTCCATCCTATTCATTGTATCAAGAAATTATTAAGGGTAAAATTGTAGATAATTTTACTTTCTGCGAAACGTTTTATGAAAATATTTTTTATGTAGGGTAATTCTCCAGCTATGACATAAAGTTGTATTTTTTTATAGCAAAAATTTAATTTTGATGTGCTTAAATTGCACGTTTTAATACAAGGAAAATTAGTTTTAAATGCTGGGAAACGGCACTGAAACTTTTTGTATTTATGTCTCTAAAATAGCACTAAGTGTTTGATAATATCTTATTTAAATTGTTTCTAAAGGGTCTTACGGTCCGATGTCACATTTTAATTAAAGTTAAACGCAAGAACAACATACATATTTAATAAACAGCATTTTATTTTTCAATACAATCTGAACTGCTACAAACAGGTGCACATATCGCAATGATCTTGATCTTCCAAAAATACTCATCAGCTTCTTGAGAGGAAAAGCGCTTTCCACCAACGAAAATGTTTAAAGTCGATAACCAATTAACGTTGGAACGTGAAATCTAGCGACTATAATGAGATGGTACTTCAGTTCATAGATTTTTCCCATTGCAACTATTTCCGTATACCAACGTACATTGTCTTGGTGAACAGGATTCTCCTTTTCTTAAAATCGAGCCTTTTCGTAATACAGAATACTATTCTTTTAGAGATAATCCTATCCATCCCATACCTGATGGTGGTTTGTTTGAAGGTAAAATGTTATGCTGTGTTTAACTGTGTTGAATCACTGTTTGAGCTGGAAAATCTCCATTTTCTTTTAAATTAACACTTAATTATTTTGTTTAAAGCGTCTTTAAGAGAAAACACTCGACAGATTGAATTGATACTGCTGCTGTTTATATGACAGAAAACACTTTTTGTCGGAGACAAACTGAAATAGGACAGGAGAAAGAATCCCTGGTCGGGGGTGAATTCGTCCAATTCAGGCAAAATTCTTATAAGGATAGTGCTAATAACCAAAGTAATTGACGTACACATTCGCTGTGCCTAGATCTCGACTTACAAAAGAAAAACAAGTATTTGCTTTGTTTGTAAATACACCATCGGTCATTTCAAAAAGTTTTCAACTAATCTAATACTAAAAATGAATAATATTCTGGAAATGGTAATGATAATTTTATATGATAAGAATTTAAAACCGGTGTGGTAAGAATAGGTCACAGACGATGACCGGTCGAATTCTTGCGTGAGTTATTTAGTATTAATTCGGCATTCACTTCGAGTGTGCGTTCGTTTTACCATGCTTGTTAGAAAATCCTAAGGTGTGTCGAAACGTCGTATGTGTAGGGTAAGATTTCTAATGTTTATAAAATAGCTAATGAAAAATTGTTTTTCCTCCCACTCATGAAAATGTTTTTGAAATTTGGTAATTATTCAATTTTTTCCCGATAAATACGAGAAGGGAGTTTTTTACTTAGCAATAATCAGCCATCTTCAAGTTTGATTCAAGTTGCTTGTCATTTCTCATTTTTATATCAGTTTGAACAAGCCAAAATGAGTAATTTGAAACCCAAACATAAAAGCGTCATAAAATTTCGGTTGAAAGAAGAGAGTTGCCTGAAGAGAAAATGGTGGTTGACGTTGTGTGGAAAAAATAGCTTAAGGAAGATAAGACGGGGAATCCGCTAATAATGACCCAAAGTGTGGAAGACCTCAGGAAACACAAATTGAATAAATCATCAACAAGGTTAAAGATTGGTATTGATTAACCACCGAGCAAGTTTTAGTTATTGCTAGAGAAACACGAATATCGGAAAAGAGCCCTTTTAAAATTATACACCAAGAGCTCAAGCTGGCCAGTCAGAAACAACACTTGTACAGGGGGTGAATTTGATTGCGTTATCCCAAGATGATACACAATAACTTCTACAGTGGACCTAAAGGGTTTTCACCACCCAAAGTTCTGCAGAGGCACAGTTTCCTGCAATATCCTTGTAGTTTGAAAAATGGTGTATGAGATGCGTATGTTAACGCATTATCATACCGTTACATTCCATTAATATAAAAGAGGGGTTTCTACCCATTTCAAATACAGAAGTCATAAACTTCCTTAATAGTACAGCTCCACCTACCCTTATTTACAAACGGAACAGAACAATCTATAATTTGGATTTGCAAATGAACGCATCCTTTTCCCTAAGCATATATAAGTGATCATGATGGAATTAAAGCCATAAAAAGTACATTTAACAACAGGGAAAGCTTTATAGTCACTTAAACAGTTTATTTTGGAAAGGCGTATTATCTTGATCGTCAGAAATATCTCACACGTATTTTTTAAAGGTTCATAAAGTGCTAGAAGAGGACTGTAAAGGATCATCTAAAGTAAGCGAAAGTTACCTAAACCTACATTTTACTTTAGGAACGTGAAACAATAGGGGGTTTACTTCTCATCGTGCTACTTCATCATTTTAGTAATGACAGCAGCATATTTTTAGCCAAATTGCCATCGTAATTTTCTGTTAAAGAGTAAAATGTGCTTAAATAAAACATTTCGCGAGGGTTACGATCACTTCATGTAAATGTTGAAGTATTTATTCCTTCGTCCTTTAAATAGAAATGCCGTAACGTTAACGGAAATTGGCTTCATTAGCGTTTTGTCGAATATTCTCGTTTTGTTGTTAAGCCATGCAAATAACGTTTAATTAAAACAAATATTAGTTTACTTCAGGCGCGCGAATGATAACTTATCGAGTTGTCTATATGAAAAAGAAGAAAAACTTAAACAAAATAACGTAGACAGTAATCGGGCACAGGATATGTTAACTTATAATTTCATACTTGGAATGAATATCACTTACGCAGTGTCCGTTGAACTGAAGTTTAGTTTTAATTCGCTGATGATGATAGATTTGCTGTCGAAACGCTTTCATAAGCCAACCTTAGTAGAGATCTGAACATTAATTTAGAAGTGTCCCGTTAGATACCACCACAGAGGCCAAACTATATCTACCCTTTCCAATAACCCCACTGATTTTCTTTTGGAACATCTTCCAATCTCTAAGCATGCAGTATCTCCTCGGCACAACCCAGGTGGAATTGAATCATAAAATATCACCTGATGCCTGTTGTTGTTTTGGCGCTTAAAAACAAAAACATACGTGCCTGTTTCCTTACCACCAAAACTGTAGGGTTTGGTTTTTTGCATTAACTTTTTAAGTAGAAGTGGAAAATATGCCCTCGTCAAAAAAAATCAACGTGTCCATGCTTTTTTTTGTAATTGTCCAAAAATCTGAGCACTGTGAAATACAATATTATAACTAAAGTCTTCTTAGGCTTAATCATCTAAGAAGCGCGTTTTCTGCTTTCAGTTACCCACATAATAACTTAAAAAATTGACTTGAGGATGAGAGGTAGAAATTTTCGTAACGCAAATTACATTTTTTAGTGATTCCTTCAATGTCCATTTAATCTAATTCAAAAATCAACCGAAATTAAACTTCTCGACTTATTTATATTACACACACGTTCGTGGGTATCTTTTCACAAAGAAAATCAATGCCAACTAACTATTTCGAGTAAATTAGAAACCTCCATTATAGAATTGAAAATTAGGCGAAAATGTTATTTTCACTACTCATTCTAGAATTACAGATAAGTGTGATGCGTGTTAATTGACTGTGAATAATGGGCGATGTTTTAACGACATCCCTAATTAATTATACCTGACGAAGCTTTACAAAGTTACCTGTATAATAAGTACATGAAGTTTTACAAATATTTCGCCCGTAACACAAAGTTCTTTGTCGCGCGCCCTTTAATTTTATCCAGAAACTGGAGAGCATGCGTTTTCCAATTTCGAATGGTGCCACGATGACTGTATGTTAAGGTGGATCCAATAACCTTCTTAAACGTAAACTCGAAATTGCCACTAAAGTAATGATTAACCACATTATTTAGCGGCTTATAAAAAATTTATGGTAAGATCAATACTGTCATTGTACCTCGTGTTACATCGCCCAATACTAGACTTTTATTGGAAACATAAACGATGAAGTATTTAATTACGCAATGAAGGGATAAATGAAGTACTTTTTGACCTAAAAACTTATACCTTTGCGAATTTTGCGACACTTAATTTTCATAACGATTTTATTGCCTTTACATTTACATAAAAACGTGTTCGTTTCTGTTTTCTGTTTTAATTGCTCGTCAATTTTGATATTTACCCAAAGGGCCGAATTGAGATCGGGTTTTTGAAATAAACACTTGTCTGTCTTCTTTTACACCAAAACTTCACGTGTGGTTTATTAGCACATTTCCCTGACAACCTTCTACACATCGTACCATTACTTATACTAGCTTATTTTATATACAGTGTGTTTCATAAATATACCGACAAGCTTTTAGGGGTGGTAGGGGACATCATAACAAACATTTTTGTTTTATAAACGTCCGGAAACGATTTTAATGACATTTTCAAAGGTTGATGGTAACTTTATGAGGACACCTTTGGATTTATTACAGTTGATACAGTAATTCCAGGGACATGCTCATGTGGCAACCTGTTAGGTTTTTCGGATAAAATATAATAACCCCAGGGTTTCTTGCTAAACTTAAAACACAACTTTTTTTCTGCTTGAGTGTCTTGCGAATCTTGCTTCGTTTTCGAGACAAAAAAATTTGAACCATGTATCTATTGCAGGAGTGCAACCATCAATTGATTCTTTCCAAACTATTTCCATAAGTTTTCCTACTCTATATGATGCATGCTACTTCCTACAAAAGGTAAATTTTTTCTCCCTTTATATCCATCATAGTAGCAATGTTTTCTGCTTTGCCAAATTCTTGGTTATACGAAATGTTTCTCCAATTGGATAAAAGCTGAACTAAACCAGTTAAGGAACTGGGCTTCCTCCACCAATTCATCTGTCCATACCAAATATACTGTACCAGAATAGACATTAAAAAATGGTATGTGATGATAAGTACGATTCATCAGCTGCTGTACAGCCAAGAACACTTGCCATAGCTGCCGAAGGCTTGCTATACTTGCCATCTTGGATAACCTAATTGGTGACATCATCTTGACGTGTTCCGACGTTTAAATTTATATTGTTAAACCAATTTTCAGTCCCACGGTTTCAAATACATACAATGCTACATTTAATATGTTAGCTCGAATCCTATGTATGAAGAGTTACATTATAACTCACATCGTAATTTTTAAACACCAATTGACTTTGTGCCCACATTAATATTGTATACATGAATTAATCTAACAAAGAAGAAAATTGAGATAAAGCGTCGAGATGATACTAAAATGAACAATATTAAACCATTATAAGTCAAACTTTCTTAATAATGATCCCCTAAAATAATTTATACGTTATAAAAATTAATGCAGATTTTAAAATTAGAATGGTGTAAAAATTCTCATTACTTTTTTTATCGTTTTTGCTTTATGAAAGCATCTCGTAAGGTTAACTACGGTGATAAATTACTTCCACTGAATGTCTTATAATTTACAATGTAGGTAGGTAACGTACATATACACTTGCGTGCATAGAAATCGGCCCACTGTAAACTTTTGACTTTAACTGTATTTTATTTCGAATCTATCCATCAGATCAAGAAAAAATATATGTTGTTTGAAAGACAATTTAATATGCTTTGATATGAGTTTACAATTATTACAATTTATTTCGGCTTCTTAGACTTAAAATTGTGAAATTAATACATGAAACAAATTATCTTTTTTTATTACTAACAGAAGTTTGGTTTATTGATAATTACCTAAATTAATTCTTAATTTTTAATAATGGGTATGACCCCCCCTTGCCCTAATAACATCTCTCATACGATTAGGCATAGATCTAATCAAGTTCGATATTGTTTCTTGTGGGATGTCGAACCACTCTTCTTCTACTGCCACAATAAGCTCTGGGATCGAGATTGGGGCAGGAAGTCTAGCACGAATTCTTCGTTTTAGCTCATCCCATAAATGTTCGATCGGATTTAGGTCGGGACTGCATGCTGGCCATTGCATAACCCGAAAACCGACTTCTGTAATGTAATCTTGCACGATTCTTGCGGTGTGCGCCCTAGCATTGTCATGCATAAATATGAATTCGTCTTCAATGTAGTCGACGTAAGGTACCACATGAACTGCTAAAATCTCCTCGATGTATCTAGCACCAGTTAAACCTCCTCTCCCGTGACGACGGTCGTTCCTGCGGATGAAAACAGGGTCGGTTCGTGCTCCCATAGAAATTGCACCCCAGATCATGCAAGAACCACCTCCATAAGCAATCCGCTCTTCAATGCAGCATTTTGCAAATCGCTCCCCTGCTCTCCGATATACTTTTCGTCTTCGGTCGCTGCCATAGAGGCATATCCTGGTCTCATCTGAGAACAAAACAGACCCCCATTGTTCCAATGTCCAATTCAGATGATGCCGTGCAAAATGCAGGCGTGCTTGACGATGAGCTGGGGTAAGTTTTGGGCGAAGTGCAGGTGTTTTACAAGTCAGGTTACTTTCCTTCAGTCTTCGTCTTACTGTCCACTGGCTAATAGCCACTTCTCGTATTTCACGGAGCTGTTGTTGCACTTGAACCGCATTAAGGCGGCGATTTCTTAATGTTGTTGATACAATAAAGCGGTCATCACGATCCGTTGTACATCGCTTTCTGCCGGTTCCCGATCGCCTAGAACAAGATCCAGTCTCCTGATAACGTTGGTACATTCTTCGAACAGCTGCGCGTGTCATATGCAGATTTCGAGCAACAGCTCGCTGACTAAGACCATATTCGATCAAAGCAATTACTTGAGCGGCTTTTTGTGGTGTAGTATGCATTAAACTAACACACTTGAAAACTAGTCAAATTGTGAAAACGAATAATGTGAAAATTTCAGTAGCAAAGGCAATAATTTCAATCACAGATCATTTGATTTCAATCTGTCACAAGTTTGTTATTTTCGTTATAACCACAACAAATACGTTTCATTTATTTACCGGTTGCTACGATAAGCTATCTTGATTACTTTCGACTCATATCAAAGCATATTAAATTGTCTTTCAAACAACATATATTTTTTTTTGATCTGATGGATAGATTCGAAATAAAATACAGTTAAAGTCAAAAGTTTACAGTGGGCCGATTTCTATGCACGCAAGTGTATATTACATGAACTCATAAAACATTAACTTTTAATAAAATTACGCCGTTGTCGTATTTTTGGATAAGGAAAAGGACCCATGGCATTTTTTTGGCGTAATCACATTGTTAATAGTACAACCGCTCCCATTACATGCGATAAAACTATGTGTTCTTAAATTTAAACCCTTCCGTTAACATGATAAGGGGCAATAAACTAACCTTTGTGTAACATAACCTTTGCTTATCTGATTAATTAACTTTATTTTTAATAACGTGTATGACGCTTTTAGCTATTACAATCCTCCTCCTTGAGGAGTTCGACCGATCAATCCTTAACAACGATAGTCCAATGTGGGTTTGGGAAATGAAAAATATTATAACAAATTGATTATTCGAAAACACGTGTTTCAAAGTACCCCCTGTCTCTCTTTCGATTATCAATCTTGAAGATTGGTTTGTGGCATTAGGTTTCTCCATCTTTTCCTGTCTTCAGCTGCGTTTTTCATTTCAACCGTAAATCTAACCATTTACATCTTTTATTCCTCCTTTTATTATATTGTTTTCAGTAATCTTTCATGCCTCATTGTGTCCTACCGTACCACACCTCTCTTTTTTTAATACTTTTCCACTCTAGAACAACGTCGTTACTAACTCTTTTATTCATTTTATTTTTATCATACGTCTTACGTCTGTAAACACTATTGTTTAAAAGCGTCTAATCTTTTTTTTTCGTTTTCGGATATTGTGTTATGTAGGTCTTTTTTCCTTGTATTCAGACAAATTTTATTAGATGTTTAGTGGCTGTTTCTTCTTATACAAATCTAAAAGTTAGTTTGTTGGATTCTGAGTATTGCATCTTTTACATCTTCCGTCTATTGCTATGCTTCGTTCTTATCCTATTTTGTCACAGCCCATGATTCGTTTCATTTACTTTCTTGATATATCATTCAGGTCTCTGGTCATTACTTTCATTACTTCTTTTAGTTTTTCTTCCCGTTCAACTAGTGTCATCTGCGTCTCTGAATCACATCTGTTTTTTCGTCTTGTCTTTTGTTGTGCGTCTCGGCTATTTCCATGTGTTTCCTTGTGTTTTTTTTATTCTTTTTCTATTATTATTCAAAGTACCAGTATTTTTTCTCTCATTTCCCGATTTTTTTCTTAAAACCATATTAGCCTTCGGTCAGGTATTCCTCTACCGGTCTCTCTATTCTTTTGTGTATGATGACTGATGCTTAAGAGCCGGCTCTTCCACTTACAGTATCAACTGTAAACAACTTAATAACTCAAGACACCCAAGCCCAGCACAAGGCTAGGTGGAACTTGATGTCAGACTGCCATCACGCGACAGAGGCCTTCAGAAGACCATCTCGTAACCTGGTGCGTTTTTGCACAGGGCTATCCAGAAAGAACCTGCGTATACTTGTGGGCATACTTTCTGGGCACTGTAAACTTAACAAGCACATGCACCGCATGGGCTTGGTCGAATCACCATCTTGTAGAGGATACTACACAGACGAGGAGACGGCGCAACACATACTTTGTGAGTGGCCTGTACTTATTGAATTAAGACGATCCATGTTGGGGGAATTTTGGTCGGACATGGCTAAGATTAGAGTCGCTTCCCGGTTCATTTACAAAAAATAAAAACTTCCTACTCTTGTCTACTTCTCTCCAGCACCCCCTTCATCCACTCCATTCCTTCCCTCCCAAAATCACCTTTCTTTCTCTCTCCTCTTCACTTAGCTCCTCAAATTCCTTCATCATATGCCATATGTTTTTACTCCCTTCTCCACATATTCCACACATCCTTCTCTCATCCTCCTACTAGTATCTGTTTTCGTTTTCCTCGTTCCCGCACCTGAACCTTGCCACCATTCTCTTCTCGTTTAACCGCATGTCACCCAATAAATAATCGGCCTTGCCTTCCACCATTATCTCCACATATCCCTCTCATTATATCTTCCCCCTCCTATCCTCGTACTCCTTTCCTGGCCTTGGACATCTTTATCTCTTGTTACTAATTCCCCTACCATATCCCTTTCTTCCTCTCTTCTCCTTTCTATCTCCTCCCTTGCATATCCCACTCTCTCATAAAATAACCTCCTCTCCTCTTGCCCATACCTTATCGGTTCTTTTCTTATCTCTCTATACACTCATTTACCCCAATAATTTCCTCCCTTTTCTTGATCTCTTTTTCCTGCCTGTGTCTTTATTTTTTCTGCTTTTCTTCCTATTAACATTATCGAAGGCTGCCTTTTTGTCCAAAAACAACCCATACACTTTCCTTCCTTTCCTTTCCATCACCTTGTTCACCACTTGTTTCAACACATCTAAAATTAATATGGGATGTTTTTTTAAATTTTTGAAAATTTTAGATTGCTAAATTAATTTTTTTGTAAAAAATGCGAAAATTATTGCCATAGTTTGTTAAAACATACAAACAACTGGTGATATTTTAAAATAGTTTCAAATGGTTTGAATAATACCACGAAGAAAATAGTGTACAATTAATAGACCAAACCTCTCTCATACTTTGACTATTTTTTCAACTAGTTTCGACCCCTAAAGTCTATCTTCAGGATAATTATGGTTAGCAGATTAAAAACAACATTACGTTGGATGGAGAAACATTAATCTGTTAATACATAGTTAATACATTATCCTGTTATAATCCGTTAACTTCCTCACTCATTATTTTATTTTATCATAATTAAGCCTGAGGATGACTTAAAAGTCGAAACTGGTCGAATGAATTAGCTAAAATTAGAATAAATGAATGTGAAGGCGGTTTAGAGTTTTACTTTAAAAAAAAAATTGTGTATTCAATAGTATATTTACGTGCAAGTAGGTATGTATTAACTCTGAACATCTAGTATAATTATTGCCATGACTTGAATTTGTGTAAGTACGTCAGTAAAACGAATTTTAAAAAAAACTTGAAAGCAGAAAACGCAACCTTTGGTGGTCATATAGGAAAAAAGTCAATTGCTTTGTTAAGCAACGTAAAAGTTTCGAAAACAAGTCCAGTAATATAAGTAACGAAATAGAGATTAAGGAACTTTCACCATCAAATACCTACAACAAAATTAGGTTATAACAATAACGCCATAGGGATACATTTACGAAATGTTCACGGGAGAGCAAAGGATGCTACTTAATAATTATTAAGCCAAAAGCATTACATGAGCCGTTTTACCCTAACTAGAACATTACAAACTAATTATTGCAAGTGATTCAATTCCGAAAATCGATAACTATTCTACTCACTCAGTTCACATTAATTACACTTGGTATAAATTCGTGAATTGGAGGGAAAGCATTTATCCTGCTTAGTTGGCATTTACTATTTACCGAACGACTGTTGTATTATATTATCACGTATTTGTCTTTGTTTTTTTCCTAAATTGTAGATGGAAGCAAAAGTTTTAAGTGCTGGTAGAATTTTAATAACGTCTTATTTATGCCGATGTACGTCGCTTTTCGAACATTTAAGTCTCAATGGGAAAATAAGTAAATGTCACACTTTTATTACTTCTTACAATAAATGTGTTAACTTTATCCATAACAGTTTTTCTTTAGAAATGGCAAAAAGACTTTCTCAAGAACAATTTTATCAATACTTTTCAACGGTTAAGATAATAGGTAAAAGTGTACTTATCGAAGTCGTTCATAGCCATTAGACATCCAAATTTTGAGTACTTTAATGGAATTACTCACTTTTGAGAAGAACAAGTGTCTTTAGTGAATTATGATTCAGTAGTGGTGGAAAGACTTTTTTAGAGATCCCAAAAACTCTTTTTTTGTCGAAATTGAAATTTGGTCACATATATCGCAGCATCGTGTGATGTATGAATGCAAAATGCTATATTACCACACTCAGCGGCAAACACATAGAAGATAAGTTTCGAGAAAAAATGTAACAGGCTTAATCAACGAAATTTTATTAAAATTAATAGTAGTGGTTCATTTTACATCTTTTGCCAACATGAAAGCTGTTCTACAAAACTAATGGTGTACTATTGTACAGGGTGGGCCAAATTGCACACTTTCTTATGGAAACATCCCGTATCTTAAGGGAAGAGAGAAAAAATGAACCAAGGTGTCTTGAGCTCAATTTTAATGAGAAAATCACTGTCGTAAACAGAATTTAGCTATCTCTAATAGTTTGGGCACTAGGGGGCGTTTCTCGAATTTAGCCGATTTCTTTAATCCTTAATCTCCTAATAACTTTCTTATTATTAAAGATAAGTGGTTTTGGCAAAATCTTCCCTAGTGCACTTTTTTACGTAGAATCCATTGGGATGGATAGTTTTTATACAGGGTGTTTGGTTTTTTGTGTACGACCCTAACTACATTTTTTCATACCTTGTATATTTTGAGGTTTTTGAAAAGAGAGTAAAGCTTCCTTAATTTTGATGTAACATTTATTATATTTATGTTACATCTTATTTGCAATATTGCATTTAATAGATTGTTATTTCAAATTAAAAATATTTGGAGATAATTAAAATATCCAGATAACTATAAGACATTATCATTTTAGATCATGCTGCCGTTTTTTGTTAACCATGGAAACCTAGATGTGTGCAAGTAAAATATTTTAATGCATAAAAATAATATTTATTTTTATTTATTTTTTTTAATATTAAACGCTCTGTATAAAAATTCTCCATCCCAATGGATTCTAAACGCTCTAAGAAAGAGTTTGCGAAAATCACTTATCTTTCATAAGAAAGTTATTAGGAGATTATTAACGCCCCCTAGTGGCCAAACTATTAGAGATAGCTGAATTCTGTTTACACCAGTGATTTTTTCATTAAAACTGACCTCAAGGCACCTAGGTCTCTTAAGATAAAGGATGTTTCCATAAGAAAGTGTCCAATTTGGCCCATCCGGTGCTTTGATGTTAACTTGTCTCATCTTTGGTTGGACGATGTTCACGTCCGCTTACTGAATTATCGTAAAAATTCGTGCCCGCAATTGTTCATTTTGGGCTTCCCATCCGTTTCGATAGAGTAAAGACCAATCTTCTTTGATTGACAGAGCTTGTGAGACATTTGGAAGGAGTTTCTTCTCTCAGTACATATATTCGCTAGTAAACGTTACACGTTATTCGTTTCCAACCACTTTCGAATCTTCCTGGCGTAATGCCACAAAGCAAAGTCAGGCCAAAATATTGTATGGTCGTTCTAAAATGAAGCATCTTTTCGTATGAAACTCGACGTCCACAGCTTCTCTTGGACCTCGACCAACATACGGTGCTGAAACTCCAGCTTTTGAAATCGCACACCAGACTACAATTTTGTCAGCAAATTTGGTCTTTGAATTTTTCTTCTTTTGGACAGTTTCCAATATCAGAGATGTAAAATGCATTGTTGCCTTTTATTTCTCGATGCGACCGCGTGGAATATTTTTCAGTGTCCACTATACATTCTCACAAAATGCCCTGCAATATCCAGGTATCTTTTCGAGTTGTGCATGACTATATACTTACTTCTGTTGCGAAAATGCCCTACATTTTCGGCCAAAATCCTCTGCACGGTTTTGTAGGGGACCACAACGTGGCGACCTAGCTTTCGGCTACCAAATCTGCCTTGAGCACTTTCTGCCAGTCTATTAACTTTATTTTATACTAAAACATGAGCCTTTCCCCTTTCGGGAAAATTAGTGAAAGATTACGGTCTGTTATTACTTAAGGTTGCCTGTTTAACATTTTGATTTCAGAACAATTTAACGTTTAGTAATAACAACAATCCACGATTTGTTTACCTGTTTCATTGTAAGTAGATCAGATATCAAACTCAGATAGAAATTTCAAAGCAAACTTTTTCTCCAAACTTATGTTATGTTATTGAAGCTTTTCTGCATGCACTGTGCATTGTGAAATTAGCGATTCGAAAAATGAAGACAAGAACCTGATATCCTCGTACCAATTCGGGTTCAGAACGACTAATTGGAGTACATAGAATAATCAAAATGGCACAAAGGACTCATTAACAAACTTGGGAAGATATTGCACTATCAATTCGTGGAAATATGTCGAATCAAACACGATGAAATTTAAGCAGGAGTACCACGAATCAGTGTCTTAGGACCAATACTTTACCAGCTTTGCAAGAGGGACAGTTTGCATGGTAGTAGGTAGTTGTTGACAATGGCGCTGAAGAAAAAACTATAAAAATACAGCAAGCTAGTAACAGTATCGAAGATTGAATCTGGAACTGGAAAATCAATAATAATAAATCGGTACCTGTAGACTTTTCTTACAAACAACACGAACGTACTCCGATAAAGTATACCAAGATCCATCCCATACAGCATCATTGCAAATAAAGAGATAAAGTTATTATTTAATGTTGAGAAATTTCCAGTTGGCGATACATAACAAAGTACTGTACTGTATAAACAAATTCTAAAAACCATTTCGACATATGGGATCTGCAAGCAAATTCCAGATCAAGAAGATCCATACTTTTGAGAACCAAGTCCTACATAGTATCATGGTATTCTCGCATCAAAGATTGTCCCTTAAGGTACGGAACATAATCCTTACCCTTAAATTTCTACCCGTGAAATTTTGAATTTGTTCAGATCAAAATATTAGCCAGGTCACCACGTATTGGACAATATCCGACTGTAAAGACTGTATACCTTGCATTAATTTACCGAAAACTGATTGGGAGACCTCATGTTTTAACACAAACGGCGTTAATAGACGTCAAGAGGTCGAGGTCGCCGTTTTGGAGTCTCGTGCAAAACCATGACCAGAAATGACGCTCATTTTCCAGAAAGAAGGAAGATTCCCAAATACGCCTATGCACAATTCGAAAGAATACCTGGATGTTGCACGATTTGGAGGGTTAGGCATTTTGTGAGGAACCGCATGATTATAATGGATAAAACGATGCATATTGCAAACTATGAACTAAAATTTAAACCAGAAGCAAAATTTACCGACAAAGGTCTAATGTGGGGCTTCAGCGCCCTATGTCGAGTTCGAGGAGAAGCCTGAAAATACCGAGATTTACACCCAAGGATGCTTACCAAACTTGTTCAATTTTATCAGCCACCATCAGAACATTAGATGGTCTGATCTCATTTCGCGTCATAGTTGGAACAAAATAACATGTATCGAGAGAAGAAAACCCCCTAAATTTCCCACAAGTGCGGCCAAGCGAAGAATTTTGGTCGTTACTCTATGCTTATGAGGATACCATCTTAGAAGCGAACACTTAAATGGCGTGCTAATGAGAAATTTTTATAAAACTTCATTATTTCGTTGATTAAGTTTTTTTCAAAACTTTTATCTCATACGTGCGCAATCTCTTTCATTTCTTTTTGTAAATGTTAGAAATTTGTCTGTCACTTGAAAATTGTATGGGCTTTCAATTGCCACATAATTTTCAGTAGACATGGTACGATCAAAAACTTTCTTGTCGCGTTACATTATCTCTCCTTCCACTTTCCATTCCAACATCCTACGTAGTCACGCCCAAAAGCTAAGCGAAATGCGTTAACGAAATTTATTACTATTATTATCAAATGAAATCGACGGGAATAAACATAAATTCATCGCAAATTTATTCTTGGCACACAAAGACTAATTACAATAAAGTGGGTACGCTATTGTTAGGTGAAATCTATACTTACAAGGCTTTATAGAACAAAGAAATCCATCAACCGGAAAACCTTTTGAAATGTTAAAATTCGTTTAAAACAACATATATATATATATATATATATACCTATATGTTACGAACAAGCAGCACGCTTAAGCCATAAATAATACCGATACAATTTATAGGATTTTCCTAAAATGTTTCTTCCCTTTGACACTGCAATTTCCGTTACTAACTCGAACTTTTTTTATAAAGCGTTTGATTTTTTTTTTCTCTCTTTTTCAGAACCAGACACCGAAATTGTTGGTGGTCCAGAATTATTCATTGACCGTGGAAGCACTATTAACCTTACATGTGTTGTAAGGCACAGTCCCGAACCCCCAGCTTACATCTATTGGAACCACAACGATGCTGTAAGTACATACCTAAGCATTAAATATTTACAAATCAATTTACGACTAAACTTTTTTATCGTATAAGTACTTTAATTGTAAAGTTTTCAAAGCTTTTATTTAAATTAAGTACATTAATTAATGTATATTTAGAAACTAATTTGTGGGTCTCTATATCCAATTTTAAACGTAAATTTCGTAATTATTATTTAATGTTTGCAAAGTTGTTTGCTCGTTTCGCGAAAATGCACTCACATTCAAACTCCATTTAAGGATTCGATATTACAGAGCCGAATGGCGTAGTTATAGCATAATAAGATAAGCTGATCAAATATTTGATTGGTACAAAAACGGATATGACTTGCCTCGCAGTACCAATATTGTAGACGTGTCGCTATTCAAATTTGTGTCTGTTGATATTGCTGTATTTTATCTGTGATATTACGAATTCATGTTCAGATTTAAACGTTCTCTCACGTTCTGTACTTTTTGTGCTTTCTGCAGGTCGTTAACTGTAAAACGGTGACATATTGCAAATGAAAACATCTTCGGTGCTCTTTTCAACGAAATTAAGCACAAAACCGTCAATAGTCTATCGAATTAAACAAATATATCCTTTTAAAAGCTATTTGCGCTCACGACAGCTTATAGTCCGGGAGCCGGCCACCTTTTTTGCAATCAATTAATATAATTTTTATACTTCGTGAGCGGCTTTATTTTAACGAGACGATAAACTTTTTCCTCTGCGGTATTGTTCGCAAATGGGTCCTACGGGAGTGGGCAGGGAAAAACACGTTGATTTGGAAATTACAAAAAATGGATGAATATCATGGGAAAACGGGGCAATTAATTTGTAGGACAAAGTGGACATTTAATTATGCTAATATTTAATAAGCTACAGAAAAAAAATCAGCTTGATATCTACATGTATCTGAGATGGGGGCACCCTTGATGGACACATTTTTGTTGTAGGACAAATGTTATTTTGAATTACTTACAAAAAAACTTAAAAGTTAGCTAAAAAATTAAGTGATATTAATCAATTACCACATCAAAGTTTTTTACCCCTGCGCACCCCGTAGGACCCATTTGCGAAAATTTTGCAGAGGAAAAAGTTTGGCGTCTCGTTAAAATAAAGCCGCTCACGAAGTATAAAAAGTATACTAATTGATTGCAAAAAAGGTGGCCGGCTCCCGGACCATTAGTTTCAATTTTAAAGTAGGAAAACAACGCCTTGAAAACATTAATGTAGGTACGTTTTAAAAACTATTGATAATAGGTATTGGGAATAGTTATATGATTCAGTAGACAATATAATTTCCCATTTAATTATGTGAAGAAACGTTGGTCATTTCGATATGATAAAAATCACTTAAGATACTATAACCCCAGTCAGCTTAATCACAAATATTCGTCAAGGTTACAAAAAAACAAATAAAAAAATATAGAAAAACGACTCGTATCATTCGTGGTTTGAAAATTCAAATATTCACAAATAATCGAACAACTCGGTTTTCGATTTGATATTAAACAAGAAATTTTCCCTTTTGAAAAACACAGCTTTACAACGCCCCAACTAAATTATTAAATCGTACCTACCTATATTTAAAAAATTTGTCGACGGTTTCAGTCATATGCCAAAACTTCGCTTGTTCGGCAACTGAGTGTATGGTAAATGGTACGTCTATGTTGAAATCATTTGTAGATTATAATCAATTTTTTATAATCCAAAAAACTATTAATGCGGACATGTCCCGAGGTTCTGTTTCAGGACCACTATTGTTTATTATTATTATGAATTAATAAAACAACTTAAAACCCCCCTTAGACAATGAATTTAATAAAATCAATATTTTTAATGAAGCGAAGGATGATGGTTTATGTTTTTTGTAGATTATTGTAGATTATGAAGGTTTCAAGATGGCTATAGGCTGTTAAATTTAAGTTGTTGAAAACATTACGATGTTAATTTTGGCGTCGGGCCCTTCAAGCCTATATTATTTTGTAATTTGTTATTAGTTTTACATTTCATCATGGTTCATCTGTAATTTGTAAAATTTTAACTTCTATTTGCCCCTTCAGACTTATTATTTTTGGATCATCTTACCTATCTAGTTTCTTTTATTAAGCTTGAGAATGAGACTTGTAGGCCTCGAAACATGGCGCTTTTTAATTACTTTTATATTGTTTAATTAAATCAAATTTTAAATGTTGCTCTTTGTACGCCTTAGTTAAAGGTTAAATAACTAGGTGATTGCCCCTTCGAACATATAACAAAAGGAAGGAACATGTATATGGCAAAATGAGTAACATTAATGGTTTACCAATATGGCTACCTACTATGACGTATTCCGTCGAGTCATTGGTGTACTGTTAAGCAGGGTCGTAAATCCAACATATGTTTACGCGCCTGCTGTAAACAAAATAAAATGCATACATTTTTTTTTTATTGCCCTTGAAACATATCTAATTAATTTGGTAAGCATATTTCTAATTTTTTGCCCATTCTCTATGTTCTTAACCGTATAATGAATTCTACGCTACTGGTAATTTTTTAATTTTAAATCGACAAACTGCACGCTACACCCGTTTGACCAATCACAAATGGTTTACTGTTACGTCACTGTGACGTAAAGCCTGCGTAACTTCCGTTACATTGTACCATCTACTAAACTATAGGGATATTCCTTCCTTTTGTTATATGTTCGAAGGATTGCCCCCACTGATTAATTCAGGTTTCCCCTACGTTAATCAAAAACGAGGTTTGAATCCTAATTAGTCATTTAATTTCACTACAGGCCAGTTTTGCCATTAATGAGGCTGGTCCTTCAGTACTTTGGTACTTTTCTACAAAAAACATAAACCATCATCCTTCGCTTCATTAAAAATATCGATTTTATTAAATATTCATTGTCTAAAGGGAGGTTTTAAGTTGTTTTATTAATTCAATCACTACCCCTTTTTGAGCCTCTGGCTCCACCATGGACTTATTATTATAATACTTATGGCTATACTACAATACTAACTACGACGATACCTTGCGAATTATTTTTTTTATGACCTCCTGAGAAGATCACAAGTCACAAAAGTGAAATCTGATTGTAAACTTGAAGAATATAGGAAAAGCATAGTCAACACAACCACTTATGGATCGGGAGCGTGTATACGGCGTGCTTGATGAGAAACTTACTTGCAGGTTAATCGTTGTCCATCGCATAATATGCAACATTTAAATGAAAGATGAAGTAATATCGTTCTTTGGGAGGAGTCTAAGTATTATTTGCAATAAGTGATGGTGTTGAAAGAAGAAAGAAATACCGAATTTATGCCACCGTTTTAAGACGTATATTCGCGGTTTTCAGTAAAATATGTTTTCAAAGAAGAACTCCTCTGCACTGGCAGGCTAAGAGGGGGGCGAAGAGGACGGCCCGCCCCGGGCCTCTGATCCTGGGGGGCCTCCAAATCTCGTGAAGTTCGAGCAACTGCAGTCTTTTAGATTTAGAGGGTAAAGCATCTGTGTGGACCATAGTGGTTGTAATCGACCGCTCGACAGCTCTAAATGGGGTAGTATTCCAATGGTTTACAATTAAAACTCAAAACCTTCCCCATGAATTGAAATAATTGGATTAGTTTGATATAAATGGATTAATATTAAGTCTTTAGCGACATGTTTCGATACCTAGTATCATCGTCAGGCTATTCTTACTAAAATAGATTACTTAAATAAGAGACTTAAGCATGCATACTTACTAACTAAATTAAACGTGAAATAACATTACAAATTAAAGATTTTAGTCGTAGAAATTAAAAATGACAAAAGTAAAAAAACGAACTTGCCACAAGAAATTTTAAATAATAAACATTTTAGCTATATTTCAATTATTTATTATTATAATACTTAGCTAACACGAAAATGGAGACGTTCATACAACTAATTAAAAGAACGAAACTTACGGGAAATTGTTTAAGCCAAAAAACGTGGTTAAATAATGCGGTAGTAAAACACCATACTCGAAAGCAATCTAAAAATCCGCGGATGGACCAGATAAAAGTGCGTGACACTATGAGCAAGACGTGAAACAATCTATAATAAAAGGAAACTGTAATATCAACAATGGCCTAATACGGGGGAAAAAATATACTATTAGTGTAAAATAAGTAGGTTCTTGTTCAGGTTTAATATTTCATTAAGGGAAGCGTGAGGGTTGCTGTTGTGGTTTATGATAATTTCTTTATTTTCCAGGATATCCAATTTTGTAATCAAGTTTGGAGTTGAATGAGTGATCTGAGTTCAAGATGTGTTCAGCAAATGATGAATGAGTAGTTAAATTGTTGTTTTTGATGCAATTGTAGTGTTCGGCGAATCTGGTTTTAAACTTCCTTCCCGTTTGGCCTATGTAAAAAGCGTCACACGTGCCGCAAGTGAGCTTTTAGACGCCGGAGTGGTCAAGAAGTTAAATTTTGTCTTTGGTATAGACAAGGAAATTCTTTAAGTTGTTTTTTGAAGAGAAGGAGATATTAGTGTCAAGTTGCTTGAGGAGCTTATTGAAGAAAAATGAAGGTGGGCCAATAAACGGTAGAGAAAAATACCTGAGAGAGGTCTCATCTTTTATGGGTTGTAGAGTAGTACGATGTTTGTTGTTAAAAGTGGGTGTAAAGCTTAGAAATTAATTCGAGGGAACAACCATTACATGCAGTTAACTTATAGATAAGATCCAATTCCTTATTAAAGTTCTTTTGACAAAGAGGTAAACTAAAGAGGCTGTTGAAGTAAAAACGGAAACCTGCAAGCTCGTGGGATAGAGGGTGGAATGAGTGGAAGGGGTAAAAAATAAAAAGTAATTAAGATCATTCGAAACAAATCATAATATAATAAACCAAGAAGGAAATAGAGAGAAAGCACACGACTTTACAACTTTACAAAGAAACACGCATCGAAAATCACAAAATCCACCCAATGTAGAAGTGAACAAACATATTAGAGCAACTCTAGTAGTAAGAGAATGAACAACTGCACTAATATGGGCAGATAATGAAACTAGAGCAGACAGAATGTTAAATAAGAGAAATAAGACCAAGTCTCGGAAGACACAGAAGAAAGAAAAGTAGATAGGATGTAAGGTGTAAGGTAGAGGTAAGGAACTTTTAAATGTGACGAAAGAAACTAACGCATAATAACAGAAAAAAATTGAAGAAGAGGATAATCCAATTTCCTAAAGTAATTCAAGCCAAAATTTCAAAATGGGATCGAAATATACATGTGCTGTACGTGTACATAGCACCAAAGCTCTACGTAGTACCGAATGGTCTGGTCGTTTGATTTTGTTATTTCTTGAAAGGACCAGTCTATACGTAAGCGTAAGTGCGCGGTCACATTGTGACAGAGCCTGAATAGTGAACTTCAATAACAATTTTCGCAACGGGACTCTTTTTCTGGTCCTTCGCTCAAAATTTTCTCGTCCGCAAAAAAGACGTTTCTTGTTTGCAATGTTGGGGAAGCTGAACCCGCTAATCTGTAGTTCTCTTGCCATTGTTTGCAATGAACGGTCTGAATTTTACGAATTCAGCAGCGGATCTTGTTAACGTTCTCAGTCCAAAAAACTTTTCAACGTTTCGACCTTTCTTCATCCATATCCTGTTGTGTCCACGATCTCTGCCGGCTGCTTTTCTCCGTTATTCAACTCAACGATTCAATGTTGTATTTCCCTTCATTATGGAACTAAAACTTAATGCACAGTTGAATAAGTACTGTCAAGCTCATAGTTCAAAAATACACAACCACCTACCAAATTTTCTTTATGGCCTACATTACTTTTATGACGCTTTGTAGATTGAGGACTGACCTTCTGCTCTGCTTATAATGTTAAAAACACCCTGTATTCTGCATAATTATATGTGTTCTTTAGTTCATTCACAAATAACAAGGTATATTTATTGGCGATAGAAATATTTTAAGATCTAGCCAAAATATGTGATTAAGAATCTAGATTATGTAATTTGGCAATTAATTAGACGTAACGTGTCAAGTCAATAGACACCAACAGCTGCTCTTTTGGCACTGATATATTCTTATTTTCAGTACATCCTAATTAAGGTTTGTAATTAATTTGATTTCACTAACATAAAACAAATCTAATTAAAATGAACTTCCATTTCGTGCAGTTGTAACAATGGTGAAGTTGTAATTATGTGGGGGCGCAAGGATACAACATGTAGCCATTTTACAAACTTTTATCTTTATATTGGGTTTGCCAACAGCCATTCATTTTATAATAAATTAAAGTCCCTAGGCAGAGCTTTTTTATGTAAGGTATTGTTTTGAACGTGCATGAAAATACGACAAATGCTCGGATGTTTCAAGGAAATACGAACTGACGGTACAATATTGAATGGAAAAAGGGAGTCTCTGTTTGAATGAACGAATACTAATTTGTCACTTCATAGACATGGCTTTCATGCATGATACGCGTGGAGTTAATTGGAATAGAAATCATGAATTGTCTATAAATCACTCTATTCATTTCGAACACATTGCTGTTACGTACCAAGGGATCCTGTGGGTTCTTGTTTGTTGATTCGTATAATTAAACTATCAGTAAAGAGCTGCTTTTATTGAATAATACCTACATTAACTCTATACAATCGTACTGAAGAACTAAATTGGGATTCACTTGATAAATGTGTTCGTTTTTTAACGCCACAATTAATCCAAATAATTAAATATTTATATCCCATAAGGCTTTAATTACATTATTTAAAATGGCGTACGAAATTATCCACCATTTTGTTGTTGAATAGACACTGTGACATAATCAACTGAAAATCCAATCATGCAGCATATACAGGGTGATTCATTAAGAATGTCCAATCTCTGAATTGTAGATTCCAGACCTCAAAATATGATGATTCTGCCCAACATGCCTTATACAAATATTGCTAGTTTCCGAGATACCGGGTGTTTAAAGTTTAAATATGAATTTTGATTTTCGCAATAACAATTAATTAATGTGATTAAAAATAATAGACAAGGGTTATTTGATATGAAGAGATCTTTGCGAAAACGGATCATAAATAATAGTTTATTGTTGTTACACATTTAGAGAATAAATTTTTTTTTAAATTAAAATTTATTGAACTGTTTAGAAGCAAATAACTCGATAACTGATCGAGTTACACGAATCAAACAAGAGTAACTTTTTTTTGTAGAATCTAACGCTTTTCCATATTTTATTATTAGTTTGCTAATAGTTCAGCCGAAAAAAATTTGTGCTTAGATTTACTAAACACAACCAAGTATAACTAGCGCCCTCTATTAGCAATGCTAAATTAGAGTCCAAATTGGCAATCCTCATGCAAAAAAAGGTAAAACTGCCAATTTTCAAAAAGAAATTGTGAAAAAATAGAAAGTTATTGCGAAAATCAAAATTCATATTTAAACTTTAAACACCCGGTATCTCGGAAACTATCAATATTTGTATAAGGCATGTTGGGCAGAATCATCATATTTCGAGGTCTGGAATCTACAGTTCAGAGATTGGACATTCTTAATGAATCACCCTGTATATTCAATACTATCATCTCGATTATTAATTGAATTCAAGAGAATACACTTTAGGGCACATGCCATCCGAAATTTCGGTGTTCCATTAGATTAGATGAGAAAACAGTTCCTTTAGGTAACCACAAAGAAAGAACTTACAATTACAGAATTCTCAGTAGCCCAAAAAGGCACACTTTGTTGCCCATCATCAGACAACTAAAAGTTAAGGACTTGTTGCTTATCCTTTTTTTAACAACTTAAGGTATAGATAGGGATGCTTTTTCAAAAGAACTCAACTTTTGTGTTACACGAGTAAGAAAGAAAGCGGAGGTATACCAAGAAAAACATGACTGAACGAGGTACAATAGGCAATGAAAGAAGGGAGAAAGGGTATAGTTTTGCTCGCTGTCATTCGGTTCTCAAAACAAGGGTTGGTAAGTTTTTGAAGTACCATGATTGATTCCTTTGACAAGTAATTGAACTCTGGTGATCATTTGGGCTTGTTGCATTTTTAGTACTACCACTTCCACGACTTTGGAGAAGTCGATCGATTATCCGACTGTGTGGGGTTTTGAACATAATTAGTAATTTCTACTAAAATGAAAGATTCGCAAGCTTAATGTGGCATTAATATTTCCTATGCTGTACCTTTTTGGGGATGATCCTGCTGATAACCCTGAGATCTATAAATATCGTTGTTTTAGGGAATGGATAAAGTCCCAATCTTTTCTACCGTAGCTGAAAATAAGTATTCTGAACAATACGCATTTTAGTTCATAGGTCTTAGCCTCCTCCTGGGCATAGGCGGATCTTACGAGCACTAGAAATGCGTCCTTCTTAGACCTCATTTCACAGATCTTAGCCTCGTCCTGAGCAATTTGTCTAATAATCTCAACGGGGTAAGTTACCGGTGAATTGACCCTCGTCGCTTCTTTGAGACGACCATTGTAAGTGGGACTCAACCACCTGATCTCTATATCGTCTCCCTTTAGTGGGTTCAAAACTCGAAATTCTATAGGAACGAAGTTGTGGTTCGAATGCAACCCCATGCAGGAGCAATATTTTTCAAGATCGAATTGTAGGGAGCGTAAGCCTTTCCCTTACGACGTAGCCGATCGAAATTCCTGGCGAGGATAACAGAGTCTACTTCTCCCCCACATTCCTTGAGGATATTCTCCATCAAGACAACTTTTTTCCCCCATCCCTAACCTTCAATCGCTCGTCAAATAATCTCTACTTTCAAGTCCAAAATAAGCTATTCTGTAACTCAACTGGAAGGAGGACGGAACACTTTTCTTTTACCATGTGATACAGCTGATAATCCAAAAGAATTCAATCCCTATGCGCACCGTTTATTATACTCTGGAGAATAATGTGAATCTGTGAATAATTTGTAGGGTACCTTAACTTATAGAGTTAAAAGGACTGGAAATGGCATTGTGGAACGTATAAATTAAATTCGTACTTACAACGAAGAATATCAGCCATAAAAGTTAAATTAATCTTCATAAACATTTTATTAGACCTCGAGATGCACAAAAAGGAATTAAGTATAAGAAATAAAAAAAATGTACATAACGCTACTCGCAAAGTTTAATGCAGTTTGGATCTTTACCCATTTTTAAAATTACACTTACTCTATATATTTAGAGCGGATAATTACTAAATAATGAAAGTAAAGCGTAATGAAAAATGAATTTTTAATAACCTCTGACATTTATCACTGGGAGGTTTCGCGAAAAATATCAATTGAAAGCTGAGTTTTGTTGGACCATAAAATTAGAACGACCAAAAGGACGATAAACTTACGAAACACCCACAAGCTTCAACCATATATTATTACCCCTTTGTGTAATGTTGCAGCTTCTTAACTAGTTTGTTATGCACACAAACTACAAACTCACTAACAACACTAACATACTAAAGTGTTTTATTATAACACTAAGTTTGCGGTTGGAAACTTATCTAATTATTTTACTTGTGCAATTTCATTTTTTTGTAGACGCTTGATTTACGCTTGCTTGCATTTAAAATAAATCACTCCCATAATTCTGTAAATTATTGCTCAGATTTCTGGGGAGTTTACTACCACTTCTCATTGTTAGACATTAAGGAATTGGAAGACGAACATTCTAAGCAAAACGAGGTACTTAACTAAATTATATTTTGGGAAAATTCAGATAAAGACCATTGCTAATAACGAAACTATCCAATCCTTTATAGTTTTGTACTGTTGTACGTCCGTCCGTGTGTACTATAACTCTTTTTAGAATCGTTTCGAAATTATGTATACGCATTTTATAGTTCAAGGAAGAACACTATTGATTTTCAGGTACAACAAAAGTTGCAGGGGTTCGTGTGGATCGGGAACGGTAAAAAATAGACTGACAAAATTTTAGAATTATAGATCGGTGCCCAATTTGTGAATATTATATATTTTTGACGATGACATGGATTTTTTTGTCAAAATTCAGCAAAATAAGTTATGGCAACGCTTAGGATCTTTTTATATTCAGTCGTATCGGTTTAAAAGTATTGGTATTCAATGTAAAATTAATGTTCTAATTCCTTTTCTTGAATGTCCGGTTTTCTGCAGATGGAATCAACCCCGTACATTTTTGGAAACAGGTGGTAATCGGAAATATCTGAAGAAAATGGCGGGTGTAGTGTAACATCCCAGTTATGAATGCCAAAATTTTTTGATAAAACTCCCACTATCTCATCCTTAAACTTTTTCGACTCGGTTGAACGTTCATTGTCTTTCATTCAAACTTACCTCTCAGATAGAGAAGATAATAACCATAGTTTTCCGACATACTTTGTTGACTTTGACCTCCACATTTTGTCAAATCGGTGCACAAAATTGTCTTTTGTTGCCAAAAAAATCGTCATGTTGTGCACTTTTTTCAAAATGACACATACTGAAAACAACCTCATCACTTGAAAATCTTTTAAAGTTAGCACGCACGGCTCTGCAATTAAAACTTATTGTAAAGCTGTATGGGACAAGTTTTATTTATTTGGTTTTGTGTGATTTTTATGATCTCCCTGAGTAGAGCAGACCAGCGAAGATTTGAGTCGTGTGGTTTTCACTGACAAATCCAAACTTTGTCGAAAACCATTTGACTGGTGGGTGGAGATAATATTTACAGAGTGACATAGACGGTGGTTTTAATGGATATTCTTTAGGAACATGTTGTTGATGGTGGAACTTTGGCTGCTGGTAATGGTGTTTTTGTCGGGGCTACTTTTAATTTTGGGGAAGGGTTCTCCCATCTTTGGGTGCGGGATAAATTCTGCACTATTCTCCTTTTGGGGGCGGCGCAAAATTCATGTTTCTGGATTTCCAATATTTGTGCACATTAGCATGTTCACCACTTTTACTACTAGTGTCCTGCATTCGACTGTCTACCTTCTTCATCTCAGGAAAATTTCTGGAGTATCTTTATAGCTGTTCGGCAAGTGACAGTTATGCATTAATATTCTTTAATCTGCCTTGTAAAATCTTCCCAGTAGATGTAGTGAGTTTTTTGGTTTTTTTTAATTATTCCTCTAAGGGTGGCCCGAGTGGTTTCTGTACTACGAACTATTTGTCTGTTTTGCCCCTCCCCCCTCCACTACTGTTACCCTTTAAGAATTCCTGTATCTTTAGTAAACAATAGAATTGTAGTGGGGAAAAGCTTCGTTGCTTCTTTATAATAATCTTTTTATTTCCAAGTAGGTACTCCCTTGCCTTACAGTTTAGTAGGAGAAACTATTTTGGTTATCTTCTCAATTACCATGGCAAAGTTCTTATTTCTGGAAATTTTGTCAAAGATGAGCCAGTATCCCATTCTTGACGATTCCTCTTCGCCATTGAATTTTATCCCATATGCCTCCCTCCTCCACTACTAGGGTTAGAGAGGGTATATTAAAAAGAGTTTCCATAGCTGTTGTACGGGTCGTTACTAGTCCCCTGTAGTACACTGCATTTTGTTAAACATTTATATGTTCTTTTAAATAAAGGTCTTATGCCCACCACACCAGTGACGCGTACTTCATTTTTGGCTGCCAAACACTCACCTACAAAGTTAACAAAGATTTTGTAACTTTGTTAGGTATCTTCGCCAGAAGTGTGCTTGGTCTAACGTACTTTTTCCACTACCTGCAGGTTGATGGCGTACAGTGCTATGTCCTTTAGTTTTTTCGACCCTTTTCTTCGATAGCTTTTGTGAGTTTTTGTTGGATTAACAGACAAACCTTCCTCTCCGTATCATGGTTCCACTAGATTTAACGGTTTCCTGAAATTTGCCATGGACCATATTCACTATGTCATCGACACAACTGTGCTACAACCTGGCTACAACCTACCTTAACTAATCGCTTGTATAGTCTGTTCACTACTAAACGCTACAGTAGAGGGGAGGGAACTTGCGAACATCCTTCCCCAGCTTAGTTTGCTACAGAGTTGTTATTGTATCCACGCACACAGAGTAGAAGCACAGCAGTAACATTTGATTCTAGAGGTCCCCTATATCTACAAGCTCCCCTAGAGCCACCTCCTTAAAAGAGGTCGCTCTTTCTTCTATGTCCACTACTCTGTATTTGCGTTAGTATTCTTCTTATCTTGCTGTGTAATGCGAACCAAATGATTTTCAGACTCAACGTTCATATTCTTATATAGCGTCGGTTTTTCCTTTCACTATTCTTGCTCTATTTTAAAAGGAATTAAAATACCGAAGTATATACTCCCAAACCTAATCTGTTAAAGTGATATCGAAAAAATTATTATTTTGACATTAATTGCTCTTTTCACGTTTTAGTACCAAGTACCTTTACCTGAATCTGAAAACGGTGATTGAATACATTGATTGGATGATAAAGTTCAAAATGGCGTGCAACGAATCTAATAATTAATTTATAACAAACTCTAATCCTCGTCTATAAAATTGTTGTTAGATGTCTATTTAAATGACCTCCAATGCTAATGTTGTTCAACCACATGTTCTGTGGTGAATTTTTCATCTTTGGGAAGAACTTTTACTAAGAATGAATTAACTTGGTTTGGTGGGTAGGTTAGTCATTGACCAAATGGAAGAAACTGAACTGAACTTTTGGGTCAACAACTTCTACTTTACGGAAGAATTGGAAAAAAGACATTTTAGGGTGGAGAGGGGTTACGACTTTACTTTACAACATTAATTAATTGGTTGCATCCCGTTTCAAGTTCTATCATCAAATCAATAGATTTTGAATAATAGTGGTAACACTACTTTTTAACAGTTGGCGTTGTGTCCACAGTTGGGCTATATTAAGCAATCAGTAGATGAGGTCGACCAAGGAAAATAAAACAAAAACTTGTTCTTTTCACGTTGAGCACAAAGTTTCTCTCTCTGAAGCAGCACAAATATTTGCAATTTTTTTATGTACCGAAATAGTTTAAGCTCCAAGTTATTATCCAAATATATCATGTTTCATCATATAATCATGAACCTTACCAAGTCTCTCGTGCTTTATTGCATGATTCCTTTGAATTCTATTGGTTCATGTGGTTTTAGGAAGTGTGATGGAAGAAAAATTTAGCAGCGTTACATTAAACGCGACTAATATCGATTTATTATTCTCTTATTTATTGTCAAGCAGTCAAGCAACACAAAAGAAGCTTGAATACTGGTAATTTGTGACAAAATTAACGATGGGAAACACACTATGTATTGACAATGAGTATAAGGACGAAATATATTGATTATTACACATGGGCCACAATTTAAAAGTAATATACTTAACAACACATTGTACATAATTAATAATAATAATTAGAAACAAAGGAAATAACTTCAGTTTAACAAACGCTACTCAAAGGGTAGACCAAACAATGAATCTTTCAGTTAAGGTCTTTCATTGTTTAACATTTCACAACTTTAAATCTCTATATAGTGAACATTGTTATACTTAAAATGAACAACTCTTAAAGTAGAAGTTTTAATATTACTTATTCATAGATAATTATTTTGAATACTTCCTCTAATTACAAAGCCATGATAAAGTTTTAATTCTCATTGTTAAACTAAAATCGGTACAACCTATTGTCCCGGCTAAAATCAGTATTTATTATTGGAGAAAATGTAGATCGTTTTCTCGTCTTTGTATTTATTTTCAAATTTATTACCGTTGCTTAATTAACCTATATTAAATAAAGTTAACATTAAAATAACTCACATTATTACGATGCGATGGCCCAACACAAAGTGAACTGAATCTATTAAATAATTGTTCTATAAGTGCGTATAAGGGTAGATACACTACTTCTCCATAACCTTTCGTATCGTTAGGATTGCAATGAGACTTTTATGATTTGGCATTCAGTCAATACCGAGAGCTTTTCGAAGAATAATATTTTGCGAACAAGACAACCTAAAAGATTAAACGTTAGCCATCTTCCTAACAACTTTGAAATTTGGCTAAAGTAAACGCAAAAGGATTTCAGTTCATGAAAATAGCCTTGGTCGTAGAGGATACCAAAAGGAATTATAATTGTAAGTCTGACCTTTATTTCGAACCAATGAAAGACCTTCCCCATGCACGCAATTTATCGAGTAGTTGATCCAATTAAGGATTCGTTATAGATAACGTAGATTAAATTAATTATTATAACATGTTTCGACACTAATTAGAATGTCATCACTATTATTATTATGTACTTGTTCTTTATCTATATCGTATTCCTTAATTGGATCATCTACTCAATACATTGTGCGCATGGGGAAGGTTTTGTGACAACCCTTTCATTGGATTTATAATTAATCCCCATTTCGAAAAACCGTTACAACAAAGATGGATTACAATTTACTTTACTTCGGTACCAAATATATCAACTTTCACCCAAAACATGAAAATTTTGGTTGAAAATTACTCTTTCATACGAAATCCTTTGAAAACCTACCGGAGAATTTTAGAATCTGATTAAAAGACGAACGAATTGCGTAATTTGGCTTTTAACTGCATATCACACATTTTAAAACTGTAAATTGTCTTTTGTAATCGTCTTGTTTCATCAAAATTTGATTATTGTTCCATCTTATATAGATTGTAACGCCACCACACAACGGTGCGGAACAGTAGCATAATGCAAAAAAGTAAAACATATACATACTATGCTCTTAAACTAAAAACTGAAATTGTGAGTTTTAGACTTCAAGTTCCAAACGTATGGTTCTCAAATTTTAGCTCATTCTGGTTTGAACCATCGGGTTTCAATATGAAAACCTAAAGTTTTCCTTCAAGTGTCGAATAGCTCCCAAATTTCAAGCCTCAAGCTTGACAAACATCTTTTCCAGTTCCGCGTTTAAATTCAAAATTTATAATCAGATTCCTAATATCTTAGGTTTTGTAATGTAGTCAGACACTAGGTTTTCACCTCAGTGCTATGTTCAATGTTTGAGTTGTTCAACATATCAGTTTTTAGCAAATTATAACGTGAGTTTAATTCGATTTTGTCTTCTTTCGCCAATATTTTTGTGCTCCCTTATATTGCAATTAACTTAATTAATGTTATAAAGTGATCACTTTGTTACGAATTATCAACTGAAATATAAGTGTAAAACATCTAATATTATGAATACGACATTTTAGAAGCATTAGCACTAGTATGTCTAGTACATTTCAGCAAGGAAAGTGTTAATTTCAGAAAATTGTGTAATGATCGACTTCATAAATAAATCACTAATTATAACGTCCACCTTTCGTTTTTTGACATCGTAATGTGTAGGTAAACTTTGAATTATTAATGAATCTCTTTATCGGGTCGTGTTTAATTATTACAGTTCGTCCGCTTGGTGTTTACCTAATGTTATCGAATCGAAACTTGCACATCATGTCTAGTGACCTATTTTTCAATGCAAGAACTTTACGTAACGTATATGAATCGCAAACAATAACAGGAACGCCTTCGACATTTCATTTGTAGTTTAAACTTAAATGTGTGTGGTTTCATAAATATTTGATGATGATTTTGGAAATTATAGTTAATATACTAATTAGTGCTTTCTTGCAAGTACATATTATGCTGAGGACCAATTCCTGGAGAAATATGTAAATATTTAAAAACATTTTTTGTCAATTTTTAATATATACTTTTGTAGTTGGTTACATTGAAATATTTTTCCTTTGAACAAAAAACCATATTGTCGACATGTAAGTAAGTGGTAAAATTTGCAACTCAAAATTTGGACAATCTGAATATCTTAAACATTTTAAATGTTTGGTAACAGTTAGTATTGGTAAAGCATCACCGGAATATGTAATTCCAGATTAAATGGTAGAGTAAAATTTTTATGAGAACTACATGACGTCATACAATTTTCGATACAAAAATTGTTCAAAACAAGCAAATACAACAATAATCACAAAAACTTTGTACGCACGAAAACAAACTAAATTTGTCAAAGTATTGTACTTTCCTACAATTTTAAAAATGAGATCGTCGAACGAAGATATTGGTGTCTGCACATTATGACGTCATGTAGTTCTCATAAAAATTTTACTCTACTCGATCATTTGCTATTTTCTGTTTCAGGAATTAGTCGATTAATACAATTTACTATTAATCGAAAGTGTAACAGAAAATATTTAATATGAATTTGGATTAATCAGAATTTTTAAAAATCTTTTTGGGTTTTTGTCTACTTTTGGTTGCATACGTAATGGCTATGGAGCCTAAACTACTACAAAAACTTCATTGGTAAAACAAGCTTCTCTTCAAAATCGGCCCACAGGGGCTCAAATTAGGGGCGTTATTTTGGGAGCAAACATTCAAATTTTAACCCAAACTAATTTCCTTTGGACCTTAGTGAAAAGTTAGTAGACATGGTTACAAGTAAAACGCCGTTTTTCGTTTGTTTCTAAATTCAAAATGGCGGCCAATACAGTAATATTCCAAGTGTTGACTTTTTAGGGTCTAGCTCAAGAACTGTTTAACTTAATTAAAAGTTCCAAATTGGAAATTATAGCCAAGGGATGGCTAGAACTAATACTTATAATTGGTAAAGAACAAAAATTAAACGTAGTTAGTTTATTGGTGCCCAACATTGGTTAAAAATTAAAAATCGATTTTCTCAAAATCTGCTCCGAGCTTTTTTTATTTTTTGAAATTTTATACATATAGTTCATGAAAAACTATTGGCACTACATTTACTTCTTTATTTCCCATAGGGGATGTTTGACGTTGAAAATTTTATATCTTCATCATTTTTTTACTAACAAAGATGAAGAAATAAAATTATTTCACTCTGAGCATAGTGTATTAATGAGATTACAATTTCTTCCGTTGTGTACAGTGTCAGACACTCTATGCTCAATAAAGAGATAAGGTATCCGTTAAGTGAAGGAAGTTTTTGCCTTACTTGCTGGTAAATATAATAGAGATAACCCGTTCTCTTTTGAAACGTTGCCCTTTCTTCGATATTGACCCGACCCAATCGAACAAAATTACAAACTTTCAAAATGTTTGCGACTTCAACTATCAATTAAATATCTTCATGAAATTCAGAGGCGTATATGGGGGGGGGGGGGGGGGGGGGGGTCAATAAGTTAACATTCTGCACTAAATTCTGGTCAGCCGTAAATTTTCTAATTACTGAATTGGGGATGATAGTTGACTCAATCTGACGATGTCTCATGTAGTTGCGGTACATCGAGAAAATCGCAAATGTCTGTCAAATTGTGCGGGAAGTGTGAAATTAGGTACACTTATTAATTAGGTCAAAATAAACGATTTGACCCGCAGCACCCCTATTTTCAACCCTTAGTTTTCAAAAGTGCCCCGTATTTAGTTTTTTCCATCCCCTAACGATAACTCCTTTGTTTACAACTTTTATAAAAAGTTACGTTAATAAAAGTTTTAGGAATTTTTATAAGGAACATTTTATATAAGAATAAAATTTTCACAAATATCAACTCTTATCGAGATATGTGGAAAAAACTGATTTTTGCTGTCTCATTACAAAATCGGTCATAGTTTTCTTGTTTGTCGTTTCTCAGAAAAATTATTCAAGTAAAAGATGTAGATATTAATATGGTCAATATTTTAGGTATATATAATATTTTCACAGAAAGCAACCCTTAACAAGTTATTTCGATATTTCTGAAAGTAAGCAACCCTTAAGTATGAAATCGCTCATATCTTTTTTATTTGAAACTTATGGGGAAAAACATGTGAATAAATATTATAGAAAATTATCTTTCGGGCATTTTATGTCGGTATGAAAATTTCTCGAAAGTCAACCCTTAACGAGATATATCGAAAAAACCAGAAACTGTCAATTTTCACATAAAATCGAGCATAACTTTTCTATATTTCATTACAGTGACATTATTGTTATATAATTCGGTAGGTATATGGATGTAGAAAATATAAGTAAGGGGTAATTTTTTTACAAAAACTCACCCTTAGCGAGATATTTTGAAAAAAACAAACTTTCGGGCCTTTTTAGAAAAGTTTTCGTAACTTTTTCAATTACGATGGTTAATATTATTTCTTTGCGGTTAATAATAGCCAATTACAGTGTATTTCATGAAATCATAGTGATTGCGGGAATTTTCAACGTACAAAGTGTAAGGTTTATTCGCGGTAATATAATTAAAAAGAAACAATCTAATTGTACCCAAAATGCAAACATAGGTCGATTTTTATATCAAGGAAGACATATTTTGATGTTATTTTCTTGGGGGTGGTTTTCACCTCCAGCGCTTCACAGGGGGTGACATTGAAATTTCAAATAGGAAGGCGGGTCATGTGATACATCATTGGAAAGCTAATTCCTTGGCCTTTTCATTTTTGCATTTTTTTCACTTTATATCTATCAGTAGCTAAGTAAAATACTGAAATATTTATTTAAACACATTTGGCTTAAGTGTGCGAGCTCGTCGCGGCGTATGGTTTGGCTCGGGTGTCGCATCTCCTTTAGACATTTTACATGCGAAAATAAAAGGCAAGCACTTCAACAGCAAGTTAGTATTATCTCACCGACTCGTATTTCAGTGAGAACAACCAAATAGAAGACTAAAAAGGAGATGCGACACCCGAGCGAAACCATACGCCGCGACGAAATTTCAATGTCACCCCCTGTGAAGCGCTGGAGGTGAAAACCACCCCCAAGAAAATAGCATCAAAATATGTCTTCCTTGATATAAAAATCGACCTATGTTTGCATTTTGGGTACAATTAGATTGTTTCTTTTTAATTATATTACCGCGAATAAACCTTACACTTTGTACGTTGAAAATTCCCGCACCAGTGTGATATGGTGCAAAATCACTATGATTTCATGAAATACACTGTAATTGGCTATTATTAACCGCAAAGAAATAATATTAACCATCGTAATTGAAAAAGTTACGAAAACTTTTCTAAAAAGGCCCGAAAGTTTGTTTTTTTCAAAATATCTCGCTAAGGGTGAGTTTTTGTAAAAAAATTACCCCTTACTTATATTTTCTACATCCATATACCTACCGAATTATATAACAATAATGTCACTGTAGTGAAATATAGAAAAGTTATGCTCGATTTTATGTGAAAATTGACAGTTTCTGGTTTTTTCGATATATCTCGTTAAGGGTTGACTTTCGAGAAATTTTCATACCGACATAAAATGCCCGAAAGATAATTTTCTATAATATTTATTCACATGTTTTTCCCCATAAGTTACAAATAAAAAAGATATGAGCGATTTCATACTTAAGGGTTGATTACTTTCAGAAATATCGAAATAACTTGTTAAGGGTTGCTTTCTGTGAAAATATTATATAACCTAAAATATTGATCATATTAATATCTACATCTTTTATTTGAATAATTTTTCTGAGAAACGAGAAACAAGAAAACTATGACCGATTTTGTAATGAGACGGCAAAAATCAGTTTTTTCCACATATCTCGATAAGGGTTGATATTTGTGAAAATTTTCTCCTTATATAAAATGTTCCTTATAAGAATTCCTAAAACTTTTATTAATGTAATTTTTTCTAAAAGTTGTAAACAAAGGAGTTATCGTTAGGGGATGGCAAAAACTAAACATGGGGCACTTTTGAAAACTAAGGGTTGAAAATAGGGGTGCTGCGGGTCAAATCGTTTATTTTGATCTAATTAATAAGTGTACCTAATTTCACACTTCCCGCACAATTTGACAGACATTTAGATGTACCGCTACGACTAATGCAGAACCCCCCCCCCCCCCCCCCCCCCCCGAAAATTATCTATAGCTACGCCCCCTGATGAAATTTTATTAATTCCATCAACACTTCGTCTTAATTGCACATAAACTGATACGAATATAGGTAGAAGTTCATTAAAATCTCTAATTAGTGAGTATTGCAAATTACTTGTACGTTATATCGTTGCGAAAAGAAAAGTATCCTATAATATAATTCATTTTTCAAGAACAGTCAGAAATTTATAAATTCCTTATTACGTAACTGCCAACTGACGGTTTTGAATTTAATATATAATTGATCTTAGTTTCGAGCGAGGATTTCTCTTTAAAAACTTTATAACGGAACATTTCACGTCAAATACGTTACAACAGCTACCCAGAAATGTGTGCATTTTATTAATTTTATACAATTTTCATCCCATTCGCGTTGTAAATGTAAAATTTAATAAAACGTCAATCATTTGAATCGAAATATCTCGAAAGATTTTCGCCAATAAATTTCACCTTATGAATACCATAAATCATTTAAAACGTACCTACATCTGTTAAGAAAGTTTTAAAGTTACTGTAAAATATTCAGTTATGTAACTTGTGAGAAATCCACGTTGTACTTATTCCGTCGTGTGTTCATTTGAAATCTATACCCACAAGAAACTTGTTTGATTTTGTTTCCTCTGGTTGTTGTCATAAGTATCTTTGGTAAAATGTTACCAGTAGGCTTCACGCGCGAAAGAATTGACGACGAATCAGAATTTTTACAAAACACGTCTTATTCTCCAGAGAGGCTGCGTTTCATATTGGAGGTCGTGTCCATCAGTACAAAAATTATTACTTCACTTGTTGATGTTTTGATGCGGCATGTTTAACAGGATTTTTTACTCCTTCTTTGCAGGAAGCAGCATCAACTCCTGTCTGTATCTGACCATGCTGCAAAATTTTCTTTAGCCTTAGGTTAACAAAGTGAAAACTGCTCGGATTTAAATCATATTTCAACATGATAAAGTTCTGCTCCTCATGGGTAGTCGATTTGGTCCAAATTGGTAACTGGCGCCATAAATCTATTATTGGGAGCAAGTGGACAAATTTTTGCATGCTGATGCATCTAAATATCTGAAATATCTCCACAATTGCGGATTTGCAGCAACATTTTCTATCGCAAGAAGTGGATTTTCCAACGTGATAGGGTAATTGATAAATTGGTAACTGGTGCCATAAATTTATTGTGGGGGACAAGTGCACAAATTTTGGCATGCTGATGCATCTAAACGTAGGAAATGAAGATCTGCATCTACATCTGAAATATGTCCACAATTGCGGATTTGCAGCAACATTTTCTATCGCAAGAAGTGAATTTTCCAACGTTATAGGGTAATTGATAAATTGGTAACTGGTACCATAAATCTATTATTGGGAACAAGTGGACAAATTTTTGCATGCTGATGCATCTAAACGTGAGGAATGAAGATCTGCATCTACATCTGAAATATCTCCACAATTGCGGATTTGCAGCAACATTTTCTATCGCAAGAAGTGAATTTTCCAACGATGTAGGGAAATTTTTAAATTGGTAACTGGTGCCATAAATTTATTATTGGGAGCAAGTGAACAAATTTTTGCATGCTGATGCACCTAAACATGAGGAATTAAAATCTGCATCTACATCTGAAATATCTCCACAATTACGGATTTGCAGCAATATTTTCTATCGCAAGAAGTGGATTTCCCAACGTTATAAGGTAATTTTTAAATTGGTAACTGGTGCCATAAATCTATTATTGGGAGCAAGTGGACAAATTATTGCATGCTGATGGATCTAAACATGGGGAATGAAAATATGCATCTACATCTGAAATATCTCCACAATTGCGGATTTACAGCAACATTTTCTATCGCAAGAAGTGAATTTTTCAACGTTATAGGGAAATTTTTAAATTGGTAACTGGTGCCATAAATCTATTATTGGGAACAAGTGGACAAATTTTGGCATGCTGATCCATCTAAACGTAGGAAATGAAGATCTGCATCTACATCTAAAATATCTCCACAATTGCGGATTTGCAGCAACATTTTCTATCGCAAGAAGTGAATTTTCCAACGTTATAGGGTAATTGATAAATTGGTAACTGGTGCCATAAATTTATTATTGGGAGCAAGTGGACAAATTTTTGCAAGCTGATGGATCTAAACATGGGGAATGAAGATATGCATCTACATCTGAAACATCTTCACAATTGCGGATTTGCAGCAACATTTTCTATCGCAAGAAGTGAATTTTCCAACGTTATAGGGTAATTGATAAATTGGTAACTGATGCCATAAATTTATTATTGGGAGCAAGTGAACAAATTTTGGCATGCTGATGCACCTAAACATGAGGAATTAAGATCTGCATCTTCATCTGAAATATCTCCACAATTGCGGATTTGCAGCAACATTTTCTATCGCAAGAAGTGAATTTTCCAACGTTATAGGGTAATTGATAAATTGGTTACTGGTGCCATAAATCTATTATTGGGAGCAAGTGGACAATTTTTGCATGCTGATGCACCTAAACATGAGGAATTAAAATCTGCATCTACGTCTGAAATATCTCCACAATTGCGGATTTGCAGCATCATTTTCTATCGCAAGAATTGCATTTTCCAACGTTTGTGATACCCGACATGTCATCACATTGTTGTATAATGCCACTAGGCAGATTCCGGATCTCTCAATGGAGTTAAAAAAAACTTCAGTTCAGTACATAGTTTTCGATCAGCTTTCACAGAATTTTGAGCTCAAGTGATCTGCACTTAGATGGCATGTTATCCTCCCCCCCCCCCCCCATTATTTCCATTGTAGCATTGGAGCAAGTGGATTCCAAAAAAAGTGCTTAAAAATGATCATATGCTTAGATATTTAGTACAACCCACTTTAACACTCACACGTGATCAAAAAACTGTCAACATTACCATCCCTGTTGTTAAAGTCTTACTTTAGACGTGCAGTATGATACTCGTGGGCTCCCCGTTTCATATTTGACTGTAAGAGATACACTGCACAAGATTACGCAGAACCCTCACCTGCATGCTGCTTCATTTCCACATTTCTACCCCACACTTTTCTTCCATTTTTAGCATCACACCAACACCTTAGTCTAAAGTCAATGGAGCAGCTGCGGGATGTATTTGAGAAAGGGCACCACACTTCCTCCTTAAGCCCGAATATCCAGTCACGCTTTCACCAAGGTCGTGCCAATCCGCACCCTCACCTCGCACTAATGGTTTGGGTTTATCGGAATAACAACCTTTTTTCTACGTGCGCAGCTTTCGATAACCCTTACCCTCCCCACCTCAAAGCATATCTTTGCTGGTCGAGAATACAGTGATGACTCTTGCTATGGTACTTATTGGTAACGGAGTTAAGTGAGTTTACGGCCTAATGATTTTTTTTCGAAGACGAAGATCAGATACAAACAGCAACATACGACAATAATAATTTATTAACTGCGCGCGTTTCGACAGCGAAGTTTTATTTGAATCCGCTGCAGCAGCAGTAGGGAGACTTATTTCACTTTCAAAATTTCCTAAATAGTTCTGAGTAGATTCCTGTCCAAACAGTATTTCCTGATTCCGCCTTCTTAGCATGGTGATAGGCCATTTCCTGCCCCCCCACCCCTTCCTTACTTCTAAATGCTTCAAGATTCAGTTAGTAAACGTCCGATGACTACCGTGGTTTTCCGATTTTAGTTCGTGAGTCAACCGTATGAGAGGCGAAAGGTCTCTCCACCCATTAGCCAGGTTCACGGTCTATACTACTCGTGAGCCAGGTTGGCGTAGCGGACAGGTCAACTTCTCGTGAAAATAGTTCACTGACGGAAAATTCATGCAAAAAAAGTTATTTAAAGAAAGGTTCGGTTCCAACGTACTAACTTTCTTCGGAAGATGGAAATGTGTACAGAGCAGCGTTGCAAGCAACCAAACGTAAGAAATGCGGAGTAAACAAATTTCAAAAAAGCTGTATTTTGGGTATGAAAGCATATGCATTATTGCTGTTTCAGTCCTTCGGATTGAATTTTACGAAATATACAAAAGAATATCTGACGCCTATCAATTTCTGCGCCACAAGATCTGTAAATGCTGGCGAACGTACCTAGGTGCTTAGTTTTGCACGGTATTAATGAATAAAACAAGGGAATGGCGTATTACCTCGTAATTAGTGAATAGTGTAATGGTACAACGTTGGTAGTAAAGACGTAGTACAGTTTTTAGGATACCTTCTGTACAGTGCCAGTAATTGAGGATTCCGTCTTGTACAAAAAAAAATTTTCACCGTTTTTGTCGATTTTAGTCACCCAGAAGCACAATCTAAAGTTCAGTTCAGTTCGTACGTTCCTTATTTTTTCCCCTTCTGCTCACACTTGGAATGACTGCCTCTACTGCTTAAGTAACTACAGTAAACGTTATGGAAACGCAATTCATAAATAAAATATTGTTTTTTAAGTTACACAAAATACAGCTTTTCTGTGATTCTTTGTGGTTATTTATGCGAATACTTTTGACTTTTATATGCTTATAATTTTATAAACGTACTCTCTGCCTATCAACAATTAGGTAAGACAGAAGAGGAATGTAACTTCGGAGGTGTCGAAAAACATTTCTTCGGTATGGAATCCCATTCCATGCATTTGGTGACCATACGACCTTCCACCAAGGTGGAATGGGTAATAAAACAAATGAAAATTTTTGTTTTGGTTAACTTTCCATTGGTGAGTTTTCCATCGATGAACTTAATATTTGGTGAACTTCCTCTCCCCTCGAAGGTCATAAACAACATGCAGCTTGCGGAACGTTTAGCGAACACAAACCTGATTTTGATAATATTGTTGAAACCGTACATTTTTACATGATTAAACAATCAACTGTCAAAATTGAAGGGCTTTATGTTACAATTATTCTGCATCGTCTACAAATGTTACATAAAGCGGAATGCGTGGCTGTAATAAACGTAAAGTAGGTGACATAAACGTAATGTAAACGAGTTTTGGTATAGTTTAGTTTTATACTGCCATATAAATTTATATTATGGTTTTCTTTTCATTCCCAAACTGCGATGACCCTTGAAAGGAGAACGTTATTGCCGTCCATAACCTAAGACTTAGTAAATGGGTACAGAATTATATGTATAGTAGCTTTAGGCAAGTGAAAGACTCGGTTTTTTTTGTGTAATGCGCCTAATTAATCCGTGCATGTAATACGTAGTTAAACTAAAATTAACAGCTTATATCTTACACAAACGTCAAGTAAATCCTCTGCGTTTCCCCAACATGTAATTATGGTTATACCCTTTTAAGACTTAACAGAGCTTGAAGGCAATTTGCTACCCTAGTTGGATACATTCCCTTGTATCATACGAATAACATTGTTCTGATTTGGTTGGGGGGGATGGAATATGAATGACTTGCATAAGTTTCATATTAATAACTTGTTTCAGATAATCAGCTATTCAAGTTCCCGAGGTGGTGTAAGCGTAGCTACTGAAAGAGGAGAGACGAGTCGCAGTATATTACTTATCCAAAAAGCCCGACCTTCTGATTCTGGAAATTATCAATGTAACCCTTCTAATGCTCGTCCCGCTAATGTCACCGTACATGTTCTAAATGGTAAGTGTACTGTATGTAGAAATACCCCTAAGACGCGGGGACAATTATTGCAAAGAGAGGAAATTTATCCCCACAAATGTTTCATTGATCCCAGAATTTATTCAACCGTTTCCTTTTTATTTTGTGTTTTATTAATTGTGCGGGAATTGCGTAAGGAAGGAAAATTAAGTATCTTTGGATGTCAGCAACGCTTGATTAAAGTTTATGAGCGCCTTAGGAAGTAGGCGGTACGAAGTACTCTAATATCCTACATTTCCCTTCAGATACAACCGATTTGCGAAAACCCTCCCTGTTTGTCATTTTATTATGGTTCCTTTCTTTTATTTCGCACTCGTCTTACAACACATTAAACGCGTTTTAAGCATTATTGTCTTTGGCTTGATAGCCTCAATAAATGTTGCGTTATCTAACTTAACGTTTGAAGTTTCGGTCAATGGAATAGTAATGAATATTCTAGATAGTTCAAGTTCACCTTATGCTTCGCTATCATTGGGTTATTGCCCATTATTTTGTACTTTGATTCAATAAACGCATATATATTATACCAGTAACCTTCATGAACTATAATAATACACTTGGCCGAAAACGACTCAAATTGGGAACGACACAGCTCACAAAGCTATTCAAAATGCTGGCGGCCCAACGACAGGAATCAATGACCATGTAGCCGCAACAAAAGAACATCGCAAGTTGATTAAACTGCTGATAAAATCAGGTGCCACATGTTTTTTCCAGCATCCAAAAAATCATGTTCGGGATAACTAACGATCCTTTGAGTGGGTGTAACTCTGTCACTGACCTGTTTGACTGCTAAGGATGCTCTTTAGACAAAAAGATGTCAGTAGAGGAAAAAATCCAGAGTTGGAAAACTAAAAACACCTGTGCTGACATAGTCCATTGAAAAGTTACATTTGGGGTTGCATTTGTCAGAGGACGCAATTTTATTTTATAGATATCAAGCAACCCTTGTCCCATGACCGCCATCTTGGAAAAAGTGGTACAAATGGTTTTTATGGTTTATCTGACAAACTATAGGTCTCACAAAAAAAAATTAGAATATTTTTTGTTGCAAGTAAAATTTGGTCAAGTAACTTTTAGTCGTAGAACCAAAAACAACACAGTCTCCCCAGAAGAATGAGAGCACACTGCAGAACATTTGAGGCCTGCTTTACGACATCCACACATTGCTCCACATGTTCCTTTGCATTTGCATAATAGCAACTTTAGACGCTCAGGGGGTTCTGGAGGTTTTGGAATTTGTACTGGCATCAATATTGTCCATTTTTTTCCAGCCCCAGTCTTCAGGTCGTTGTAATTACCGAGCCACGACGGAACCTGACTCGGAAGCTGTGGAAGCGGGCTGTATCTTGTGTTGGAGAAAGTGAAGATAAATTAAATGTACTCTTTGTCACTGACTTGGCGAATCGTTTATATCGTAGAGTGTCAAGAGAATTATCACCTTTATTACCACCATATAAAGAGATGAAAAAACGTTCACCAATGACAGTGAGCAAAGCAAGATCAACTCTCTTGCTGAGAAACAACGCTGTTCCACTCTGGATGTTTCTCCAGGGTTTTCAGAAATTTAAGTTTACTCATATTGTGAGCTGCTGAAGTTGTGTCACATCCTGAAAAAGCATGAAGAAACAGCAAATTATCTGCAATGACGTCTCCGTACATAAAGCCTGACGGACAATATACCTAATTGTTTTGCTGTACGTCCTTTTGATGGTTGCAATGGTTGCAGACAGCCCAAAGTGTTCTTGTTCATATTATTTTAAAAATCAATAATTTCAATGTTTTGTGTTGTAGCAAGGCCTCCTTTAAGGTGGCCTTGGTTGTAGTGTCAATAACAATACACGTTATTAACAACTATTAATAATAACGACCAATAGAAATTTTTTTCTCAGATTTTCATTGATTTTCCCTTTAGCCCAGTCAATGAAGGTTTTTTGTCGCAACAAATTAGGGGAAAGCTGAATTTTTTATATGTGATACACCGTTATGAGACATGTATTTTCTCAAAAGTCCCCGCCTCTCCCCCTTGTGCTTCTCCCCCAATCACCCCTAACAGCTTACAAATGCATAGTTTCACTAGATTGATTACAAGTTCTTTAATATTCGTCGTAGAGAATTAATTTTTTTTTTATTTTGTTCCTTAATACCCATAAAAAGTATCTTATTCTTATAAACTTTTCGTTAAAGTTGATATTAAGGGACCTATAAAACAACAAACACAAAAAAAACGGTTTCTCGAAGCACGTGAATTTACTGTATTACCTATATTTTGGTTGTTAATTAAAATACACAAAAATGGTTCAAATAAAACTTTTAGTGTGTATCTTTAGCTTCAAGATTATGTGGTTCATTGCTTGTTTAAGTTTATCGCTTGCGCTTGGGACGTCGTCATAGAGAGCGCTTGCACTCCGCTTCAGTGGTCCGACGTATACGCTTAGCCCAGTAAAATGGGAAAATTTGGATGAAATTAATGGTTACAGCTTTGAAAATTTGGGAACAGGCTTGTTTTGTGATCCCTTTGAAGTATTCAAAAGTCCCCATCCGTACCCCCCTCCGAGAGAAATGGGGGGCGAAAAAGTGTCAAAAAAATAGGATTTCGTAAATAACTGAAAAAGTATCAATTTTATCAAAAACAAAAACGTTAAGAAAGTTGTAGCTGACAAAATTCCGCACATTTTCATTTTTTATTTTTGTCTCTACGACCAATAGGAGCCGAGATAGATTTTTTTTAAATGTCGACTGTTTTGCGGCGAAACGTTAACACGGGCGCGCATCGCGCGTATTTCGCTTATATCTCGAAAATGGCCATGCGTATCGCAAAATTCTTCAAATAAAAGTTGTAGAGAATTTAATTACGAATAATTTTCTTTTTTAAACATTTCCGTACGATTAATATTGACAGAGATATAATCATTTAAACCTTTTCTAAGACACAATCGCTGCTCGTTTAGCATAATAAAATCAATAATAAGTCGAAAACTATTCATTCTACGTACTTAGTGCATATAATGAAAGTTGTAGAGAATTAAATGTTGAATCTATATGTATACACGAAATATCATTTTGGTGATCTTTATAAGGCGATGGAGGAAGAAATAATGAAAAATTCTCATTTTCAAGCGTTTCTTTGCAAATAACTATGTTTTGACTACTGCATTTCTAAAGATGTTCCAGATATGACCTGGCTAAAATGTTGTGTTCTAACATTATTGGAATGTCCTATAACATCGTCAGGCGCTTGAAAAGTGGGACTATTATTTATTAATTAATTCATCGATATTCTTGATTACGAAGTGCTTTTTTAGAGCATCGTTTTTCCAACCTTTACAAGCCACTTTCATACCTTATTCAAAGATCGTGTTAAGGGCGTCTATGACGCCTTTTTAATGATTATTTTATTTAGTAAAGAAATTCCTTGTTTTACGTTAGAAAATATATTTTTGATTAACGGTTTTTCTCAAATTTCAATTACAACAAACTCCTAGCAACTAACTTTCACTACTTTTAACATTATTAAGGGTCTATCACCAGTTGGAATTGACACTGATTGAATGGGTTTTTATGTATACATAAAATTGAAATAGTTGTATAACCACAACAACTTGTAGGGCCCTTCTGATAGGGATTTTTTAATTTTTTACAAAGTTTATCAACGCACTATGCAAATTTTAGCGCTTGCATGGGTTTAGAAATAGACATAAAATTTAGATAATAAATAGTTGAATCGAAATACAAAATATGTCATTGCAAAGAGGAAAGGTTCTTGTAGGGCTCTCGTGTATTAGAATTTTCCATTTTTGTTCGTATTTCTTGTAAAATATTCGTGAAATTGAATGAATATTAAGCAACTTCAAACAAATTTTACAAAAAAACTTTGTGAAAAATTTAAAAATCCCTATCAGGAGAGCCCTACAATAAACCTTCCTCTATCCATTTTGACACCTTTTTTGTGTTTATACAACAATGTTTTATTTAAATTTTATGTATACAGCGACACCCATGAAATCAGTTTCAATTCCAACTGGTGATGACTCTTAACAGTGTGTGTGTGTGTGGTAAATACACGCGATAGCATCATCCCCACATCTTCATGTTGCTCCGTCTCCTAAGCAATGGTGGTTTTCAGTTTATGAACAAGAAATAATCGCTAAGAGCCAGATTAGAGGATTATAGTGGATGTGTAATTTGATACTACATTCAACCATAGCAAACATTGCAAAATGCAAACTGCATTTACTCTTCATTCTTCGCGCAATTTGTGAGGAAGTGATTGTTTGGACCTTTAATAAATAAGCAATCAAGAAGGTTTCCTTACAACTAAAAAAAAACGGTGCCCATGATCACTCCCCTACATGGATGTCTCGAGTTCTTTGGGTGCTGCTGAATCGTGACTATACCTTCCTTCCGACGTCCTTTTTGTTCAAGAACATAGCTATCCATTCACAGTGTTACTAATGAGTCAAACAATTTTCAATATTTGTCTGGCAAAAGCTCTACTTTTTACACCATTTTTGGGACGCGCAGACCGCATTACGTGTTTTGTAAAAAATCGTTCATAGGCCACTTTTTCATGTTATGTAGGTATTTTGAGTTTTGAAAAAAACGGTGGCCGTGATAACTTCCCTACATGGAAGTCTTGAGTTCTTTGGGTGCTACTGAACCGTGACTATAACTTCCTTTCGACGCCCTTTTTGTTCAGGAACATATGCACCTACGTTCCATTCACAGTGTTACTAATGAATCAAAAAATTTTCAATATTTGTCTGGCAAGCGCTCTACTTTTTACACCATTTTTTAGACGCCCAGGCCGCATTTCGTGTTTTATAAAAAATCGTGCACGGGCCACTTTTTCATATTATCTATATTGTGTCATTCTGCATTGCGCTACAAATATAAAAAAGGGTATCCTCGTATATTAGTCATCACTCGGAATACAGAAATGTAAATTAATGCAAAGCAAGCTTTTTAAATCGAAAGCGATATATAAATATCCCCAATCTTTTCAGGATAATAAATATTCATCCGAGATTTTCAACTTAAGAATACAAAGCTTTTATGTTCGAATTAAGGGTAGATATTTATAAAAAGGAATCGTGCCCTCATTAACGTACACATAAACGTGCTTCAATATTAAAATTGTAGTATCTGTTCCTTGTGTTGAATTTTGAAAACTTTTAGTATCCTATAAATGGGATGAATTAGTTTTATGAATATTTTTTGAACAATTAACCTAATATGGAATAGGATTCAAAGTCGAAATTTACAAAATTTAATGGTTAAAGTTACAGGGATCAAGGATTTTGAAATTAAACGTATTTTGCTTATGTGCTTTTCTAAAATGTATATTTTGACATTAACTTTGAAGTTGAAGTTTTAACCTTTAAGCCAACATCCTTTTATGTTGAATGTTTCTTACAATTCTCAATTATGTATAAGTTTACCCTTTAGAAACGGTTTTTTTTTATAAAACATGAATGCGAAAATTTAATTTATGGTGGAAAGAATTGAAATTGAATTTCTTGGCAAATATCCTTTCCACTCTCTGCGTCAGAGCTTTAATTCTTGGGTTACATTTAGAAACTTGCAAATGTAGTGAGATATTGCTTCGTTGTCCAACTTAAAATTTGCATACTTTTCGAGAAAAAAGTGAATACTTGAACGTATAGAGTGATACTTGCTGCATGAATTTCGCTTATGTTTAGTATAAGGACCTCGTAAACCACCGATGTTAGAAAGAAGGTAAACGGGGAAAGAATTACAGTTTTAGGAGTTTAATCCAATGCATATTCTATATATTTTTTTATTACTAGGTAGATATTTTGAGAAAAACCGATTGTTATTATGCTTCATAGTAGAAAAGCAGAAAAGTGTAGAGAAAATAATTACATTTTCAATAAGATGATTAAATAATTTTTTAAATAACTTGTCATTTGCGAAATATCACAGATTCTTCCGTGTCAGATCCTGAGAATCGGGGTGATCCTGATCATGCAACTGGCTTCCTGCAAGTAGATGGTTCGGTGCCGGCACATTTTGCATTAAACGTACCATCAAAAATGTATGAAACAAGACCAATGACTTCTACCCAAACGTTCATTCCAAATTTAAATTGTGGCGTAACTCGTTCCACACGATTCAGGGTTTTGCGCATCCAAAAATGTAATGTCTGTTGAACAGAAACACAATTTGTAAATTCATTCACCTGTGCAGATTGTTGTATTAGTTTGGGTTTTTGGCTTGGTGAATTTCCTCAAATAGTCATACAACCTTATGGAAATCTAGGCTGAAGACCACCAAAGTATCGCTGGAAACAATCGCTTCATAGCAAAACAAAGATTTACTAACAAAAAGCAATGTACAACCACAGAACAACCTTTGGGGATGGACCACAAAGTCTTCCAACTACACGTCTCCTAATAACCTTTTAATAATAGTCTTAGGTTTGCTTTATAGGCCTCCCAGTTGTCTGCGGCCTTGCTCTTTTTTATCTCCATCGCCAAGGAGATTATGGGGAGCTTTAGCACAATTATTATATTTGATTTAATCCGTAGCATTAATTCCGTCTCCAATCAAAATTATTCTAAATGCTAAGTTTTCAAAAAGTAAAATTTTCGTTTTTTGCTGTGATTGAGGGATTTCCAACCACAGCAGGAGATCTTTAATGTGCGAAACTTCGCATCGGCATAATACCTACGGTATTACTTCCGATCCGAAAAGAAAGTACATTAGGTTTTATTATTTTCAGTATCACTGTACCGGTGCAACACAAGAGCTGTTGTTTCTCCAAACCTGGTAAAGCGATGATTAATGTTATATAGGATATTTCGACTTTTGTACGATAAATGTTGTAGGAACTGAACTTAATGCGGAATCACACCATGACGATGACGAGTATTGCAAAACCTTATAATGATACTCACTGTTGCGGTTAGTTGTTCGTTGAAACCTACAAAAAGATGAAAAATAACATTTTGATAACCAAGAAATGAACTATTCCATTAGTCCTAAAAGTCAAGCTTTAGACTTATTAGTGGCTATTGAGCCACGTAAGATAAGAGGGAGCGGCGTACTCAAGAAGGATTTACCAAATATTGTATAAATTAACATACAGAGCTAGTTACACAACTCACTTCGGTACTCGCGGAGTAGTGAGGGAAAAATAGCAAGAAAATGTGATTTGAGTGTTAGACACTCGATCCAGAACCTATAACGTTAAAAGGTTCGAGAGACTTGCGTTTTGCGCAATTGCAATAAGGAATAATAGCTATTTCTGCATTGGCTTACGCACCTTTGGATTTGTATGATCTTCAGGTCATTAGACTCACTACCGTTCGGTCTCATGAACTGTAGTACTTTACAAGAAACAGATGGAAGAATGCTGCTGCGAACGAAGGTCCATGGTATTGGGAAGGGTACGATCCGTTCTAATTCGCAGCCCTGACAATATAGAGTTGTTATTTCCGCTTCTTCCTTCTTCCAAAATTCTCACACTGAAGAAGTTGTAAATTCGGTTTGGAATCAGCAAAAACGTAGAAACAGTCCTCTATCTCAGACAGAGAATGACAATCGATATATGATCTAGGAAAGTTTTCTTCATAAAATTAGTAAATGACGAATGATAGGTTCATTTAACGTTTGGGAATGGACGAAAAATCGATATAGGATATAGAGAACAATATGCAAACACATCTATTGTAATTGAATAAGTAAACCCTGATTTCCAAGAACAATTCTCAGTAAGAGAACGGTATTGAACAAACATTCTGATGTGTCCGATTTTTATCATAGCAAGAATTTGCATTTTTAGGAATTTTTGAAAAAAAAAATGTCAAAATTGTTTGGTCACTCTCGGAACTGATTGCCGAATTTTACTTTATCCCAGAAACTCATTATGAAAGATATGATTGTAAATCATGGAAAAGGACGCACGCCTAATACTTGATTAAAGATAAGTATGTGCTCCACCAAACGCTTCAGTGCTTGTGCGTTTCATAAACGGAGTTGGAGTACAAACCTTTCCCTTTTTGCCCCTTCAACTAGTCCAGACATTTACTTTTCTTTGACGTTAATTAATGTACTATATGGGTAATATAGGCCCTTCGAGCTCCCATTTCATGCTTATGGTACCTAAATCTGAAGATATTTCAAACATAAATTATAATGCTATATTTTGCTGGGCGGTGGATTTGCCTTAATCTCGACTGGGTTCCTTAGCCCTTAGAGCGCTTATGCGTCAGCGATTGGTTTTGTTCGTAATTATCTAGTTCTCGTACCAGCTGGTTTTTTACTCTGTCGCTTTTCGGATGAACTCCTATGGTAATGTTCAGAGCGCAGTGTAGCTGGTCGTTCCTGATCAATGAAGGAAAGTGTACAGAAATCCTCAATATCATATATCTTACGATTGACGTTTCCTTGCTGAATACACTTTTCCTGTTGTTGTGCGGGTACATGGAATATCCGCTCGAACCCTCTGGAGGCGGTTTTCACTGTCCACGTCAGACAGTTGTGCAGAACACATCCAAGGTACTTGATTTTTGCCCTCCTCCTTATCTCGTTTCTAAAAATATTGAAGCGGGTCGCTGGTTCATCTATCCGGTTGGTGAATAGAGTGAAAAGTTTGACTGCAATTCTTAATCTGACGCACCATGTTTCTAGGTCACCCAGGTTCGACTGGGCACATACAACAAGAATAGTATCGTGGAGAGCAGGGATTCTTGAGAAGCTCTTGTCATAAAGTGGCGTTGGGTGTCACTGATGCTCAATCCGACTCTGATAAGAATGTTAGGCGGCAACTTTTGCACACATTATTATATTGGTAGCCTATGCACTGTCGTATGCTATATACCATAAAACGGGGTTACTTTATAGATGTTTTGGTAATTTTTTGTTGGTACCTTTTTACTAGCCAAAATTTTTTGCTCCTATAGAATAAGGTGTCTTTTGATCAACAAATGCATAACAAAATTACCCCCCCCCCCCCTCACACAGACACAAATATTTTTTTTCGAAAAAGTGCCATAGCAACCTCGAGTGTGGGGTTTCTTTGACACAATATTAAAATGCTAGTTATGGTATAGATCCAAAGCTTTTGGGTTACTATGACATCATTTGGATGAAAAATTATATAAATGTTTTATGCATTAGGTACATATGAATTTAATGGGAAAAAAGATTTTTTTAATCAATTTTAATTTTTAGTAAGGTACATGTAACAGATGTTGGTGTCCTTTTTGTTTTCCTTTTTGCCTTTCTTGTGGCGGACCAAAGGACTCAAGGAAACATCTTCATCGGAAGATGTCTGGTCTTTTGCAGGCGGTGCAGAAGAAGTTGAGGGGGCTGTATAGAAACTCGGGAAAATAAAATAAGTATTTATTTTTGCAACTAGCAAAGAAGTCTTGTTGAAAAAAACTTTCTTCTCGTGTTTTACACAAATGCTTTTTTAAACCGTCCATATTCCTCCCCGTGTTTTGTAATGCACTGCAGGGTGTCTCAAAAAAATTTACTCACACTTCGAATGACGAGAAAACCATTAATTATTAACATAGAGTGAAATAGAATAGCTTTGAATACAGAAGACAAATGTAATTGAAGAATCATGTTCGCAAATGTTCAAATTGATCATCATTATTCTCCAGACAACGCTGATAACGCGCACCAAGGGATTCGCAAAAGTCACGAAACAGTTCATTAGGAATATCGCAACATTGTCTGTCAATTTCCAATTTCGATGCGTGGTTTGGTGCAATAAACTTTGTCTTTGGGAAACCCCACAAAAAGAAGTCCATGGGCGTGAGGTCCGGGGAACACGGAGGGTATTCCCTTCGTCCAAACCATGTGTCTGTAAAAATTGCATCGAGCTGAGCTCGTACATCGCAATGGTAGTGGGGAGGTGTTCCATCTTGCTCCTAAGTAAATATCGTCGTCATCATCAAACATCTCTGAAATGTGTGGATTGACAAACTCCTAAAGCAAGTTGAGGTAACTCTCATCAGTGACAGTTCCGTTTAAAAAATGGTTCTATAATGCCCAATTCGGATATCCCACTTCTGGTAAGTTTACATGGCGTTCAACTGTTAGAAGACCCCAGTACGGTCAATTATGGCGATTAATGGAGTCATTTAATTTAAAGGATGCCTCATCACTCCACACAATTCTGCATATTTTGACAGGTTTCCCGAGCACTTTGTCGAAGAGATTTCTGTGGTGATCGAAGGAGTGTTTACTGCAGCTCCTCTTCTTTTCCAGGGCTGGTGGATGTCCGTGGTCGTCCAGAACGTTTCTTGTGGATGTTCTGGACGGTTCCATCTGCTTCAAATTTGTCTCTGATGCGAGCGAATTACCTTCTGAATCCTCTTTGCACTTCAATGGCGTTTTCGGTCTTCCAATAACATTTCAGAACAAACTTCTTCTCTTCCAAACTAAGTTGATTTCCTGCCATGCCGTGATTAATTACACCTGCAATACAAAAAAGACAGCATGTTAGTGACAGTTAAAGTGTGAGTCCTTTTTTTTGAGACACCCGTTATATAGCAAGTAAATATGTATACATAATTTATAAATAATAATATGCTGACACTTTCTTTTTAATTCCAGGTGAACACCCCGAAGCAATGCAACATGGCGGTATCCAGCGGACATGCCCTCCTCTAACAGTGATTGCTGCAGTTTGTTTTGTTTTGTTGTCATGTTGTTAATTTTATAGTCGTTTGCTGTCGAAATTTTCTGACGCTCTAACCGTGTAAAAAAAAACACTAAAATATGTCGAAAATCCATCGTTAATGGGAAATAATGATAATTTGGATGTAGGGTTATTGTATATAAATTATGACAAGTTTAGTAGTCCTAAAAATGTTGTTAATTTATTTTCTTATGTTTTAAATCACAATGTAAAAAAAAACTAACAAAAAAAAAACTGACACTAATAATTTTAATAATCAATAAAATCTTTATCCTAACCTTTAATAGTTGGTCTTTTTCAGTCTAACAAAGTTAATGAAAACGCTTGAACAAGTGTGAAGTGTTGATTCGAGAAAAAAGGGCAAGTTTAGAAAGCTTCGCTTTCCAAACAAAGGGGCACTGTTCTTGTAGAAGTTTTTAAAACTGATAAACTTTAGCACTCAATTCTGTTGTATTAAGGCAATATCTTGAGTTCTTGTTTCAATACTGAGCTATATGATTTGGGCGTGATATATTGAAGATAGATAAATTTTAGTACCTACCATTCATTATAGTCTCTTCGAAAAGTAATATGTCTGCTGACGTTATAAAACTTCCACTTTATGAGTTCAACGCATAGTACGACCCGTTTTCTGAGATTACCGCTAGAAACTACATAAAATATTGCTTTCCTTAAATTTATAAGGTACGTATTTTAAAAGAGATTAACACTACTTCATCAATGGGAAATTAACTGTGACAGTAGTAATTAAATGAATTAAATTCAATTAACAACTTGGGAATCAACAATATGCATGTTATCTAACAAAAGTTTAAAGCTTGATGCAACTTTCGTAACGTGAGAAAAGTATTTGCTATTGTTTTAACTTTAATTGAAAGGCGAAGTACTCAAACTTTACAGCGAGGAATGCACACGTCTTCAGATTTAATTACAGACAATAAGAAAGTAAAGTGGAAGAATGCAATTAATTGCACTCTCCCGGCTGACAAGCTTTCTACAAATCTTTTCATGATAACAAACAAATAATGTGAATTGTACCTATTACTTTTGCAGTGGTTCTTAAAGGTAATTGTTTGTGCAGTGTGATCGATGGCAATTTGAAGCGAAGTTTTCTATGAATATGTAATTATGTAGAATACTACAACTGAAAAACGATAACCTTTTGGTATAGGGAATCATTCCACATTCATGTTAATTGCATTTACTATTTACTGTTTAATAATATCAGTCCCGTTCTGGATCAGGAAAATTGACACTTTTACCCTTAAGAAGATAAGTAACGCCCTTCTATAATGGGCATCATTCTTTTAGCTACATTTTTAAAGTCATAAAAACAATTTGTAAGTGCTAAAGTTGAACGCTTTCCCACCCCTTGTTATTAAGATATTGTTTCCCCTCTGTGTATCTTATGCCGATGTTTTATTCTATGTTATGTTTAAAAAGAAAAAAATGATAGAAGATAAAAAAAAGTAAAAAGGGGTAGTTATGAATTATTTAGAAAAAACAGAAGTTATGACACATGTGGTGAAATGGACCTACATGTAGTCAGGAAACAGTTCCCGTGACCAGCGCCGTAGCTACCAGTGTTCCGCAAAACACGGGCCAGGACCCGCGCAAGGACTCGCAAAGGACCAACATTTGTATTTTACTAATTGATGTCACGTAAAATATATGATGAGTGCAAATAAGTTTTGAGTTTTTTTTGCAACATTGAAGTTTTATTCAGAGAAATTGGTACAATGTATATTTTATTGGATTGTTCATCGTTTTTTAGCTACGACTTTTCCCCATCTTTCAGACAGCATACGGACTCCGCGTTCTCATCTTTTGAGGCGATCCAAGAATCGGCCCATGAATGAAGAAAGCAATAATACTGTTGAAGTTGGTGCATGGCCGGCCTTACTCCACGATTTTCTGCGCTTTTGATTGTCGTAATGGATCCACTTTTCGTCCCCCGTCACGATTCCATGCAAAAAACCCTTCCGATTTTGCCTTTGGAGCAGTTGTTCGCATGTGAAAAAACGGCGTTCGACATTCTTTGGATTGAGTTCGTACAGAACCCAATTTCTTTATTTTTATACCATATTCATGGGATTGAGGTGGTTTTAAATCGCTTCCAAGGTTTCAGAGAGCTGCTTTTGAGTTTGGCATGAATCTTGGTCCAATAACGTCTCGAACTCAGCGTCTTTCAACTTTACTGCCCTCCCTTCGCGTTCTTTGTCGCTGCTGTCAAAATTGCTACTTTTAAAAGGGCGGAACCAGTACTCACATGTTTTTATTGATGGAGTATGTTCTCCATATGCTTGCTTACACAGCAATCGATGTCCATCAGCTGCGCTCTTCTGCAAATTAAAACAAAAACGCACAGTGTTTTGTTGGCACAAAGGTTGACTTGGTTAGATAGAGCACAAAGAAGTAAGTATGTTGTTTTCACTTCAGCACATACTGATTTTTAGAGGGATTCAATTCCGATACAATTTAATGCTAATTAACCATTCTTTAGATATTATCTTCACTTATCCATACATTTGCAAGCGACACGTTTTAGATGTACCTACTTAGCTATGAAACACAATGTGCTAACATTTTGTATTACTTGAGGCTTTTTTGGCTATACTATAAACACACTGTATATAGCCAAAAAATATACCGATAAACTTTTAGGTGTGGCAGGGGACCACATCAAAACAAACTGTTCAGAAACAGTTTGTCTTCGCGATACAGGCTGTGAAAGTTTGTAAAAAAAAATTGTTTTTTATTAATATATAAAAAACGTTTCTGCGATTTTTAATGAAATTTTTAAAGGTTAATCGTAACTTTATGAGGTGTCTTTGGATTTATTATAGTTGATACAGTAATTCCAGGACCCTGCTCCATCTGAAAATACTTCTCCTGAACCTTCTCCAAACTCTCCCACTGCCTCCACCCCCATATCTCCGCCCCGTATCCCATCACGCTCCTCACCAACTTATCAAAAATCCATCTCTTTTCCATATCCTTCCCGAACACTCTTTCCCCCATCCCCCCACGCACTCCCCACTATCCTATTTCCTTTCTTAGCTAGTTCCCTTATGTGCCCATCGTCCTTATTGTCATATCTCATTATATATCCAAAATACTTCCACTCATTTACACTTTCCAACTCGTCCTCCCCCCACCACCACTTTTCCATCCCTCACATTTTCTCACATTCGCATATTTCTACTTCAATATTTACGCAGTTTTTGTGTAGCTAAGACAAAAGAAGGTATGAACATTAAAGCACACTCACTGTACTTTTGGAAATTTTGTTTGTATCTACCTCCTTGTTATTTGTGCTTTAGGATAAAGAAAAGTGGGAAAATCGAAAGTATATTATTCAGATTACTTTTATTGATACGATAGGTGCATAAATTTAATTTGGCGTTTCTGGCACATTTTTTCCATCATCTTCTTCTCTTATTTTTTGGGGATTTTATGAGTTGCGTTGCATCCACCATCAGCTGTTAATATTTCATACACCGTAGGCAGGCCCGTAGCTAGGGGGTGGTCCACCTACATCATGATCTGGCCTAATCTAGACAATATGATGGTTTAATGGTTAATATAAATTTAATAATAACACTCGTAATAACATCAACATCTTGAGAAGTATTTCGCCTTCTATTCAAAATAATTTCAGAATTGGCATATGAAGATACGTACAAATTGTTGACTACCGCTCTCTACGAATCAACTTTTTCTGTCCTGACGAGGATAAATAAACCTCAAAGGCTAGCAATGACACATCAAAGGTTGTCCAATTTGTCATTTCTAGCCTTTGAAAAAGAAAGAACACAAAAAGTTGATTTGCAGAGGATACCCCCCGTAAATTTAATAACTTAAAAAATTACAAATTACAATTATTTTGAATAAAAATTTCGTTATCAATGCTTTTTTCTTAAGTCCCACCTAGAAATCTGTTTGCCACCTCTGCTACTTCATCCTGGTTACGAGAGGTTGATCAAGTAGTAAAAATTATGAAATCTTCATACCTTCAGCAAAGCGATAATGAGATGTCGACCTGCCGTCAGTAACTTGTGTCCTACAAACAGCAAAAGCATGAGATGACTGGGGACACTTCATACTTCGGGAACTTTAATCGACAATATATCATACATCACTATCACTATACTATACCGAAGCTGAAGATTCAAGAGGTTTCTTTTTTTCAAAAAAATGAACAAAATTTAAAAATATGTAAGTATAACATGTATCAATAAAAGGTCGAATAATGTACAAAAAGTGTAGTCCACCTGTAACTGTCTCATTTGTATGATATTAGAAGAAAGGGGACGGCACAGAAACGCTCTATTTTGATCGATAAAGAGCGATATCTTCGAAACGGTACGACGAATTTACACTTTTTGTACATTTATCGATCCTTCATAAAATTGGCTAACATTCTCTTAACTTTTTTCGAGAAAAATTTTGTATATTAGAGTTTGATTGAATAGCAAAATTTAGTTATATGGACCTTGTGAGCTATGGATACTTGTACAGCGATAAAGTTAATGTTTTCCGCTTGGAAATGAGGAATAGATAATTATGAAAGTTTTATAAATAATTTTACCCAAAACACAAATCGAACGAAGTGGTTCATAAAATTTTTTGTATACCAATGGCAATGTATACTTTTGGTTTTAATACGCTCTTCATGAATGCGACCCTTTCTGTTTTATGGCCTTTAAACATTTTAAACATCATCTACCAAATTGAATTTTTTTTGTTATGTTTATCTTCTTCAGTGTTTCAATGTGAAAAATTTTAATTTGTCTTCTAAGCGAACCAGATATGCTAATAAGATTTTCATTTCTTACTCTATTCCCTCGTCACACCATTTTTGGAAAAGCAAGATCTTTCTCTTTAATCATTTTCTAAACATAATCGAGGTCTTCTAGCGTAGGCTTCCACTTTTTCTTCTCTTTGCTCTCTTTCAAAAATTTTAACGCTTCTTCCTTCTCTTAACCAGATTACCTGACTGCGTTACGTCATTCGTCGATTTCATCACACCCTCTGATCCCCTCTGATTTATATTCAATGTTGGCCTTCAAATTTCATAAGTCAAAATATCGTAAGAAGCTCATTCTACAAACTCGAGTAATAATCCAGTAAGCTTCGCTTTCAGCATGAAATCTACTTCAAAAAGCGTCATAGTTGACACAACCCTACAGATGCTTAAAGTAGGTTGTAAAATTTTTGACAGGAATTGCTTTACTTCCACGTTTGTTTAGCCAAAAGTTTAATGAAATGAAGGACAAGCATCAGATCATGAAGAAAATAGCCGAAATTATGGCTAAAATAAGCAGTAAGTTACGGTTTTGATACTAAATGTCAAAAAACTGATCGTCGAAATTTAGCTGGAAGTTTTCCTTTGATACGGCACTAGTTTGCGTAGTATGCTCCGGATGTTAAAATGAAAATGTGGACTCAACGTGGAGCTTTTCTTGAATTGAAAGGAACAAGGTTGTAAACTTATCGATCCCAATATTGTAGATCTACCGTTATTCTTCATCCCGAGGAAGAGCTGTGTGATGTAGAAGTGATTATATGATTTATTATTGTTTGTGAATTGTAATTTACGAAGATGCGAAGACGTTCAGCTTTAAATATAAAATTCATTCAGAGAGTTATTTTTTTGTTGTTGTTAAAGAAAATGGTTACTGATCTCTTTTGTCCAATATAAGTGATGTTCGGTAGGAAAAAAGTCTCAGATCATACCAATTGTAGGTTGTGCCGCAATTGTTTGCATTTCTTCTTCGTCATATAAATTAGAAAGCTCCTTATAACTGCTTATTCGCTCCTCGTCTTACTCCTTGGTGTTCTATTTAATTTTTATTCTTCTGATCTTTGCATTTATTTCACGAGCTTGGTGCCCAGCAAAAAATTGTCTGCATTTGGCCGCTAATATGTGCTAATCCTTGAAATACATTGCTCTATTTTGTATTCAATTAGTGCGTAATTTGTTTGCCACAATCCTTTGTCCATTTCTTCTTAGAGTCTCTGCTCCAGATTTTTAGTCCACATCTTGAAGCAAAATCTACCATTTAAAGTCTAATACAAACTGAGGGCTTGTTCTCCCTAACATTAATTTGTCACATCTCAGCGTGACCAGCGGTACAATTTTCCTTCTTTCTTCGATTATTCTCGGCGTGTAGTCTTCTTCCACCCAAATATTAGCACGTTTTTTCCTCTTTGCCTTCTCTTACCTATATGAGTCTTTTATAGATCGGGTTTTTATATTATTATGCTTCTCAATCTTGGTTACTTCACCTACCTCTTGTTCTGTATCAGTCTTTCATAGGTTTCAATTCGTTAGCTTGTTTCATGGTTTTTCCCATGCCATCGTCCTGGACCTTTCTTTTGTGTTGCCCTCCGCAAAGCCCAATCTACAATTCCTCATTGTTCTCTGTTATTTTTAGGAGCTCATATTCCTAAATAATAACAATAATGAAACAAATGGGAGTTCTTTCTCCCAGGATTAACGTGGCAGTAAAAAAATTGAGTGTCTCATAAAATATGGAGTCAAACTGGAAAAACTGTGGCGTGTTATGTTTCGTGAACGCCCATCGCACGTGTAATTTGTGATGTCCACTTGAAAACAAAACCAAAATACCTCGCAATAATCTAGGAAAAACAATTTGCAGGTGTTTTTAATTAATATGAAGTAAAAAAGAATGTAGATACGTTTAAAATAAACAATTATATCTGGAAGGTTTATTCAGTTTATCTATAGCGATAACAATATAGCAGTTGTAGTGATATACTTAACAAAAACTTCATTTTTTATTATATTTCTGTACGAGGTGTTTATTCCCACATTTTTCTCAAAAGTAAGAGTGCCGATTTTGGAAAAAATGGCCGACAATTTGGATTTTGGAATGAAGTGCATAAAGTATATGTTGTGTGCTTCTAATTTTATGTTCGTGGTAAGTTTTCATTTAATCTCTCTTTATTAAGTGCTATTTACTATTAATATTTAAACAACGAAATTTCCGTATTTGTGTACGATTTTACAAAAAAATAATAACGAGATGATGTAGACAATCGTAGCAGATAAACTAAGTAGGTTGGTATGTTTGCACGCTGTTTATCAAGTTCACAAGTAATTTTCAGTATTTTTTCCAGTGTGAGCAAGAGAGAAGAATAGTGATGATTTTTCAGATATTTAAGTTAGATAATCCATGTCGTTATCTTAGGTATATCTATTTAAAATTAAGTAGCTTCATCATCGTCACTTCCGCCTAGTGATACCGCAAAGACCACAATGGTTTATGAAATTTGGAATCCATCGTGTTATTTTTTCCTCAAAATGGGGCTGAATTTAATTCCAAAGGGATGCGTAATCACACAAAACCTTCCCCATGCACACCCATGTGTACCTATGGGGAAGGTTTTGTGTGATTACTCATTCCTTTGGAACAATGGTTTATCATCATTTTGCCACAATTTTCAAGTCCTATGAATGCTTTTTCACTTGCAAGTCTTTTTTGGTCATCTATTAGGTATGGTTGCATACAACACTGCTGTCTCCCATTGAAAATTTGCTATCCATTTTCCTCTTTACGGGCTTCTCTTATAACAGTTGCTTAATATATCGGTTTGGGGTGGCCACATCTCGCAGACATTTTTTGGACTGCTCTGTTAAATTCGTCAAGTTATTTTGAAAAGACTCTCAAAGCTTTAATTTTAAACTTGTAAAAGCTTCTCTGTCATATCTGGAGGTGGCAGATTCTCGAAGTTTTCGATAGGTACCATAGAAGTTACTAATGCCTAAAAATTCTAAGACTCCATACACTATTTCAGTGTAAGTCTTACAATCCAGTCCGTCCAGTACCCATTTACTGCTCGTCTAGAGGCCCATATGCACCATATCTAGCACAATTTCCTATCGTCCTGTACTGTACTCTCAAGGTTTTCTTAACATTTTCTCGACAATGACCGACTCTCTGAATTCGACCAAGATTTTTTCTTATAGATTATTAGATGACAATTAAATAATTACAAATAGTTCCATTCAGAGTCGTACCGTTTCGGAGATATAGCCCTTTAAAGATCAAAATAGAGAATCTCTTGACTGACCCCTTTCCTCCATTACCGTATAAATGGGACACTTACAGATGGACGTCGTACGCTTTTTGTACTTTAAACTATCTTAATAATCGAATAACCGGATACCGCTTGCTGATCACCATATTGATGGCATCATTACAGAGTTTCTCTCAATAATACCACTTTCACACCATCGAAATTTTTATTTTACGTAAAAGATCGAGCAAAATAGTGTTCATTCCTGTCCTCCCATGGTTTATAGGCTAGCGACACACAAAACGTTCACAGCCCATAATAGGAAAATTGTAGTATTTCTTGTAAATTAAAGAGTTTAAAGATTAGCAAGCACATATCAAGAACTTGTTAATCACGCTATGCCTATGTAAATCGGCGTACCGCAAGATTCAGCACGCGTGCCTTTATTATTAGTCGATCGTTTCCAAAACAAATAGATCCGTTGCTAACTTTCAGTTTGCTGTTTTGATCAACAAAGCTACTACTACACTGCAATTTATATCACCGTTTTCCTCAGGGGCGTAGTTATAGATAATTTTCCGAGGGGGGGGGGGGGGGGTCAGTTCGAGTCAACTATCCCCAATTCAGTAATGAGAAAATTTACGACTGATCATGTGATTTAGAATTTAGTGCAGAATGTTAACTTATTTCGGGGAGGGTTCAAATCCCCTAACCCCCCCCCCCCGCGCCCTTATATACGCCACTCGTTTTCCTGTTCTTATTCTTTACCAAAGCAAACATTAGTTGCGATATTTTTTACGATACATGATCTAACGATTTCGTTTTAATTCTAGATAATCGGTATCCTGATGATAGTAATTGGTAGTTCCGTAACTCAAGTTTACAGTGAATTTGAGGTCTTTTTGGAGAGTCACCATTTTAGTCCGGCGACACTAATTATATCAGTTGGTATAACTATGTGCATAGTTTCGCTATTTGGATGCATCGGAGCATGGAAGAGGAGCACTTTCCTTGTTAACTTTGTAAGTATATCATTTTCTTGCTTCTCAAAAGCCTTTTTTTATTTGTAAAACTCAAAGCGTCTTTTTGATCCTATATTGTGGTACGTAATTTGCTAAAAAAAAATTGAAAAAAAAACAATCCAAAGAGACAAGTTCCGTTCAATGGATAAACAAAAACTTAACTAGTGGTATCTTACCGTGAAATTTCAAAAAATCTTCGCTCAGTTCGCAGATTTATACCCAACCATTTCTCCATCGGTACGTACTTCCATTAATAACCGACGCCTAATTGCTCTACTTCAAATTTTCTACACAGATTATTCCATGAATATTCTCCAGGTCATACATAAATGAATAACTAAAGAATTTAAAGTGTGTCTCTTGCACAATCATAACAAATGCACATTCCACCACACTGATAAAGAATATAATGCTATAACTTTGGTGATGACGAGTTTAAACTATCATGAGCATAAAACGTTAATTTGTGTGGTCGAGATCCCATTGAGACAACGCAACATTTGCATGCCTCCTTGGGTTAGCAGCAGGTGCAAAAAAAGTGAACGGTGAGAGTATTTGGGAGAAGTATTGTCTACTACAGTTAGAAGAGAAAGAAAATGTAATTGGTGGATACCTTTGTCAACGCACCGATTACACACTAAACCAGATCAAGGATTTCCGATCCCAAATTATATGTAGGCTGTGCGAAACGAAAAGGGAAAAATGAAGGAAGGTGTCTACTTACATAACAATACCACGTATCCTTATCCTTTAGGAAGGAACTTGCTATGGCAGCAGTTGTTTTTTTGAAATTATTTCGTTAGGGTCATCTCGTTTATTATATTACTGATACTGTGCTACCTTAAGGTTTCCCTCTCATGAGGACACTATGGAATTTTGCTCTGACTTGCCCTTCAGATGTCTACAATATACCGGGGTGCACCACCGCTACTTTTCCCAGTAAATGCGGGACTTTGAACAGGATATATAAACACTTTCTGAAAAGTATGTTTTCAATGGGAGGGCCCAATACTGCTTATAGCCTTTAATGCTCGGAAATGAAGGATTTTACAACATCCTAAACCCACTGTGTAGAAAATCCTTAATAATGTGAAAAGGCAGAGCGTTATTGTTAAAAAAGGAAATCCATTATCGACTTATTCATCAAGGATCACCAGGATGAGTGTGGATGGACTTTTGGAAGAAGTTTACCAAGGATCATATGCATTGAACGGATAGAAGGTTCTTCGTTAAGTTTAGTTTGGTTTCTAGCAATGACGACCCTCAGAAGAGGGGGGGGGGGTAGTGATTTTGTGCACCTTTAGCCGTGTTTTATTGGTCCTTTAGTCAAAATACAGAGTACCATATACGACGATATGGAAAAGGGCCGTTATTGACACTCATGGGTTGGCAACTAAACATTATAGCTTATAATGGGCATTTGATTGTCATTGTTTCGTTTTTTGAATTAATTTGGATATCGATGACTCAAAAGCTTCGTACTCATAATTACCCAGATTATAACTCATAAAGCGAGTCGTTTTTCATATGCAATTGCATCGACCAAATTTGCTTAAAAATGGATACTGTAGCGTGTATTTATTTGGCGAGTAGAATACGGGGTATTTCTGAACTAAAATCTAGCCAAGCATCAATTTCCTTGATCAATATACTCTTTAGCGAGAAAACTATTCTCATACAGCTTCTTCATCCTGGCGACTAAGTTGCTAGCAGTCAGATATAAGCTATAGTGCTTCAGGAACACCACGGAAAACGCGATGCAGGACCCTAAGATCACCAATATTTCAACTCAAGCACTTTGATGATCAGCATTACTGTAAATTTGAAGCCAGTTCAGGAATGCACCAACCTCGATTTTGTTCCAATGCCGACAATGACATGGGAATTCATGTGGAGATATAATTTGGAACACATACGGCAAAACAAGCTTGAGAAGCGTCGAAACGATCTCTAAGAAGCCTGGGGCTATTTTTCTTTGTAATTGCGAAGAAACAGTTTGAACTTCTTTAAAAATCTAATTGTGGACAGAGTCACCACTATCTCAAAATAGCCCATATTCAGTATGAGTCCATCAAATCAAGATTGAAGCTGAATCTATTGTTGATGCAAATGCCTTTCTTGTTTTCACTGTAGTTTTCGTCATAGAGAAGTTGAACAATTGTTAAAAATTTTTCAAACAAACGAATTGCAGTTCAGATATATGTAATTTGATTATTTTGAATTTCTACTGGTTAATGTTAATCCAAATATGTCTTCAGCATAGGTGATCGCCAATCGCCAACTTATTTTGATGAAACAGTAATTAAAATTAGATTTGCAGATGTGTTAATTGCCACATGAAAAATATCAACGAATTAGAAAGGAATGCAAGGAGCATTGTAGTTCAAATCGAGAGACCAAACGGAGGTTTACAAATATGGCAATAATTTTTTTTTTATTTATGGAGCTACAAACCAAATTCAAATGTCGAAACTTAACGTCAGTACACAATAATTCGACAAAAAACAAACTAGGTTTACCAAGATGACCACTACCATCGCATATACAGGGTGTTTCAGACCACCCGTACCGCCCAAATATCTCGCGAAATACAAAACGCATTGAAAAAAGAAAAAATACGCCTAAAAATTTTTTTAAGACTCTATTGTTTGATAGTAATAGGATGTCCCCACTCCCACCCCCGGGGGGTGGAGAGGGGGGTTACTTCATAATCTCAAATAGCACCCCCCAGTTTATTATGCAGATTTGAATTCTGCGTTAATAAATAGGAACTTTTTGTTTGAAACATTTTTTGAAGTTCGTGACAGATGGCGCTATGATCGCCGAAAGAAGTTTTTCCGATTACCTATGCTAATTTGATGTCAGTGTTGTTTAAGTGACAATCCAAAATGTTAATGCTTTGTAAAAGGGAAGAAGGTGAGCTTTATTAACCCCCCCCCCCCCCCACTCCGCCACTTCACCCTAATTTTAGATTTAAACGTATCTCGAATGTCAATGTGTTCTTTACTCGTGAAATCAAAGTATTTAAAATTTTTTTTCTATTTTCCATCAAAGACAAAAAAAATTTACAAAATTTAACTTCTTCAATCGTGGTATTTAACAGTCTCGAATGTCAATGTGTTCTTTACTCGTGAAATCAAAGTATTTAAAATTTTTTTTCTATTTTCCATCAAAGACAAAAAAAATTTACAAAATTTAACTTCTTCAATCGTGGTATTTAACAGTTGTTTAAATCTAAAATGGTTGCGTTTTCCTATCCTAGGTTACGGGCCGTAGGGGTGAAGTGGCGGTGTGGAGAAGAGGCGGGGGGTTAATAAATCTCCCCCTCTTCCCTTTTACAAAGCATTAACATTTTTGATTGTCACCTAACAAAACTGACATCAAATTAGCATAGGTAATCGGAAAATTTCTTTCGGAGATCATAACGCCATCTGTCACGAACTTCAAAAAATGTCTCAAACAAAAAGTTCTATCTATTAACGCAGAATTCAAATCTGTATAATAAGCTGGGGGGTGCTATTTAAGATTACGAAGTTACCGCCCTCTCCACCCCCCGGGGGGTCATAAAAAAAATTTTAGACGTATTTTTTCTTTTTTCAATGCGTTTTGTATTTCGCGAGATATTTGGGCGGTACGGGTGGTCTGAAACACCCTGTACATTACACATGAAATTAACACGTTCCTAATTCATTGATACGCAAAAGAACAATTGAATAGTTTCAATAACTGAAAGTGTACAATTTTTTTAATAAATGCGTAAAACAAACGTCTAAGAATTTCAATTTTCAGTACACCCTCCTGCTCTGTATCTTATTCATAATGGAAATATCAGCCGCAATTGTCGCGTACGTCAAACGTAATAGTATTGAAGAATCAATAGAGATCGAGATGCGAAATTCAATGAGGGACTATAATAAATCTGAAGCAGCCACAGAAGGTTGGGATTTTGTCCAAGATCGTGTAAGTACAATAATTAATTTTAATCTACGATAGAATCTAAATTAAATTTTTAATAGCTCGCGTGTTGCGGCGTTCATAAAATGGAAGATTGGGCATCGCACGAAATCAATGGTACCCTCATTACAATCGAGAACAGAACATTTACTATACCCAAATCGTGCTGCGTGACCTCATATTGCCTATACGTTTTCAGTACTGGATGTCTCGATAAGGTCGCTTATATTATTTCTGAAAGTGCTTTTATGATTGGAACTGGAGGTTTCTGTGTCGCTTTAGTACAGGTGAGTGCACTATTTTCAGTTCAAACATTATTTGTAAACTTTCAGCTATTGGGAATAGTTTTTGGTAACATGTTGGCTAGAAATATACGTCGTATTAAAACAAGAGAAGAAATGAATAGGCAGAATCAACGTCACATCATCTATAATCTTGAGAATGAGAATTATGGACTGAAAAACTCGTCGAAGGCATAAGCGTATCATTTTACAGTACATAGTTATTTATGTTTAGATCATATAGGCACATTTTATTCTTTTTTCAGTAGGTACTTATTTTAGAACCAATAAAGTAACTCTTATAAAAATGTGTCCTGGAGCTTAAATTGTTTCTATACAACACGAAAAGCCACAATAATAATTTAATACAACGTACGGGTTTTTAGTGGTTGCTGACAAAACCTATAATGTCAAATACTTTTCCATCATGGCTAATTTATAGACAGACTTTATGCAGTGTAATCAATTTGGCTCCATTTTTGGGTTGATGAACAAGGAAGAACAATCTTCCATACATATGAAATCTGATGCTGTCTTTTATACCCTGAAAAGTAATGAGCTGCAGATAGAGAATTGCAAAGGTCAAACATGCAGGAAACATATCTAGAAGGAAAGGTAAAAGTACCCATGTTTGCCTATTGAACATGTTGTAGCGTTCAACTAATGTGTGTTAGAAAACAATGTTTTCCGGAAGAAATAAGGATACCATCTACAAAACCGACACTGAAAAGTAGACTAAAGAGATTATTAAACAAGGTACCTATATTAGAAAAGAGGAAATTCTTTGATTGACCTGAAACAAATTTTCAAAGTACGGAAAAGCATTGAATCAATACAGATCAAGCTGAAACAAGTAAAAAGGAGATCAATTGTAACAAAAAAAAAGGTTATTTGTTTCTTCTGCGTGACTTCAAACTTTTCCGACTGACCAAAATATTTGTGCCTGAAGAGACCAAGGTCGTCTTCCTTTCACAACACACAACACCAAATTTACCAAATCGGACGCGTTTCTACAGCGAAACTGTCATCATCATCAACTTTACTGCCGAAACGCGTTCGATTTGGTTCATTTTTATTGTGGTTTTTGGTTTTGCAGTGTTGTGTTCTACGGCGGCAAAGATCCTAGTTTTCCTTAGTCCCCCTTTCCTATTTGTTCTCTTGCAATACTACCCTCATTATCAGAGTGCACATAGTTCTCCATAGTATAGATTTATACAGCAGACCTTGTTCTTCGGGTGGTTTAAGATCTCCACTGGTGAGTGTACATCAAACACCAAATCTGTCTCTTTCGTAACTAAATGTCGCAATCTTTTTGGTCTGTTTGACATCTTCAAATGCATTATCTTCTTCATAGATTCATCGTCGCCCTCTTTTGCTTTCGTTCTTAACAATCCCAAAGAAAATAGAACGTAGGTGATCCAATTCTGTGAACCATAATTCTTCAACCAAAGTTTAGAGTTAACATCCCAAAAAGAATTTTCAAGAAGAGTGTTTTAATGACCCTCCCTGGACTTCAATCTCTTCTTAATTTTGCTGTTTCCTTAATTTTCTTAACTTTTTGGCATTTTCGGGTAGATTCATGTAAACTGAAAATCGCACTATAACACATGGAAGTGCTGCGCCTCGACGTATATAAACTATCGTATCCGATCTTGCTCGATACATATATGTCCATCCAACAGACTGCAAGAAGTCCATTTCCTGTGCCTATTCTTACAAATATTTCATGGTTGTAGTGGAGCTGCAGTCCCCACCTACACTAACCCCAGAACAGCGCTTCAAATAACTAAAGCTCTCCAGAAAGTAACAGCAGTTCATCCACATGCAATACCACATCTCGTACAAAAACGATCACAGTGTTCTCAATATTTGGGACATAAACGAAATCATTCAAAAAAATATTTAAATAAAATTCTTGCTACTGCACCGTGTACTTACATACTATTTATTTTTGCATCCTGTAATATTGCAAGCCAATCGTTTCATTGAAAACAGTGTAGCCCCCTTAGTTTAATTCCACTTTATTGACCTTAGGCCTAATGGTTCTTACGCAGCACCCATTTCAGTAACTCAAAAAGATCCTTAGGGTATTAGAAGTCCAAGATTCCTTCTTAGTTGGGGCGGCATTTCAAATAAAAGTCCTAGTGTAGCCTTCAATGCCAATTGAATAGTGACATTACCTGAATGATTCCATTTTCACTTGGATTTTTCCTCCTCCAGGACAAGGAACTGGTCTAGTGCTTAAAAGGGTCGACTCCAATTCTAGAAGTGGTGGATTCGACTTAAACAATACGCCCCTATTCTGTATGAAGAATTTTTCTCATACGTAAGTAGCTTCACATAATGCTTATCAGGCAGGCGTCGACTGTTGTAGACTTTGTGACTTTCTGGCAAATATTTTTTCAATGTATACGTGAGATAGGCTGCCAATATCTCGCAAATAATTCTTTAGTGAACAGCATAATCACATGAGACAGTTTGCACCAGTTGAAAAGTAATCGAGAGAACCTATAAAGGAAATGAGCAAAAATACAAAGAAAACGTAGACGTTACGAGCGAAGGCAATTGTGACCATCAAAACGCTAATTCAAATCACACTCTTTGTGAAGAAAAAAATTATCACATTATGTCCCTACTCAGAAAAGAAAAACTGAAGATCTGAAACCAATTAATTTCCAACGTCACTTAAAACGAAAATATCAGTTAGGGCTACATGTCAAGCTTGCTGTGAGGCCATTTGCACGTAAGAAAATAACGAATGAGTTAACGTTTTGTCATGAAAGAAACGTGGACTGACCACTAGTCGGTTTATAGAGAAAACAGGCATTTCCTAGGACCATTCTAAACGATTATTTAGGGCTACGTAAAGATGATTTCAACAAAATTGTCAGCGAATGATCTCTACTGAGGCCTCCACCTCAAAATTTTCGTGGTTAGTCATCGGTCCAAAAGATTATGTTTACCATTTTCTAGAATGCTATTTTGTTCATAAATTACTTCAAAAAGGCACATGCCATTACTAGCGCCTCCAACTAAGCGTTTTTGTGATGATTTCAGAAAAAAGGGAAGAGAAAAGTTGTCACGTGATATAATTTTTCATCAGGACAGTGCTTCGGTACATAAATGTTTGCTTGTAATGAACGTCATTTATAATGCCGAGTTTGAACTTATGGAGCACCTACTCCCCAGGCTTACCCCCCAAGAGACCATTATTTGTTCCCAAAATTTATAGAATCCGTCGTAGGTACACAATTTAAAAAAGGCGAGGATCTTTTTAGAGACCAGGACGCCGAGGATCTATGTGGAAAAAGTACCTTCCAACTCATACCGAATACGTTGAAAAATACTGTTCACATCTCGTATAAAGTATAATTACAAATCCTTTGATATTTGATGAATACTAGGTATTAAATTACTCTGCACAAGCAAAATAGTTGATGCCTTACTGTAGCGCCAATTCACAGATTTTGCTTTCTCCAATTAATTTTAATCATTTTTTCCCAATTTCTGATTTTAATACCTCGTTATCGTTTAAACTTGATTGCTTTAACAAACGAAATGCCCCTATTTCAATCGTTTTTGAAAATTTTATGGGCTGCCTAAAGTCATACTACTTTCAATTCCAAATTTTAAATATGTTACGACACCATTGACACCATGCATCACACCTTTTTCCTACAACTAGTAGCACAGTCCTTTAGGTATGTTTTTCTCTTCCTGTACCTACCAAGTGTACTTTCTTATCTCGTCTTCTTGCCCTTTTAGCTCTCCTTGCGGTGATTAACAGAATGGTAGGCGCCCCATATGCAATATAATTTTTTACTCAAAAGCAGTTCTACCTTTCATCCCTCGCAATCCATTAAGTATCCCTCTACAACCGTTCGTACCTTGATCTATCCCAAATGTGGGCGAGTTAACCGTGACCAATCAGTCTGGTGGTGAACCACTTTCTTCTTCTTTTGCTTATCCCTTCCCTTCTGCATTTACGACTTTTAAACAATGCTGCTATAAAAAATATAAGTTAGAGAATGAAAACGTTCCGAAAATTTTTGGTATAATTGTCCACTACCGTGTTTCAACGACACTACCCTAAAATCATTAACAGTAGAAGTACTTAAATAATAATAAAAACTACATCATACAAAATACAAAAGAAGTTAACATACACAGGCACTTAATACAAATTCTATTTAGACAGTTTCAAAATTTAAGCATCAGTCGATTGAGGCGTGTACAAGACTGGTGTTACAATCTTATCCTCGCTACCGATGGCAAGTTGCTCGTAGATCCGTTTACGGTTTTCTTGTCGACGCATCTCCTCCTCTGTCTTAACCTTTCGTATGGTCTTAGCAAGCATAAAGGCGAATATGACTCCCAAGAGCTATAAAGTAAAGTCATAATTTGTCTTGATTAAGACTGATCGGATAATGTACCTGTACAAGAGCAACGCAGGTAGCTCCAACACCGAGCATAAGAGCAGATTCGGACACAATACCTGTCAAACGATCCAAGCAGCCGTGAGTGTAGAAAAGACCATTTTGGCAGTCTGAATATTTGCAACAACTTATAGGCACGTTCAACTTGTTCTCAAAAATGATATGTGTGTCTTTCCAATCGTCTGGTTGTCGAACACCACAGCACGCCAACTGCTCAAGATATTAGTAACTTGTTAACTTACTGGCACTTTTACTTACCCTTATTTGCATAAAGTCCCAGGACGATTTGGCATCAAAAGTTTTGTTGTAGTCAGAAAGAGAATCGTACATATTATCTTCAATATTTTCGCTTATATCCGTCCTCATTACGTACGCGGCGATGGCAGCTGATACTTCCAATATTAACAACACTGACAGCAATACCGCGAACTAAAATGATCACCCCGTCATAATGCATGCTTACAAGGCGCATGTGCAACTTACCATATTGACCAAAAAGGTACTTTCCCTAACAGCACCAATACATCCGAAGAGTGAGACGAAGAAAATCACAATACCAACGGCGACGATCAGCTGGGCCGGTCTAAAGTGGTGGGATTCCATGAACAACTCAAAGTCGGTATAGATCGATGAAATCGTTGTTCCAATTGATATCAACAAAAAGCCCACCATCTGAAAATGGAAAATTATTTGAATGTTGAAGAGTTTTTTGGGTTAAAGAGGGCTGGATATTATTTATTGAAACAATCTTCAATTATGACAAAATAAATACATTAGTTAAAAAATGTATTTTATGATTGAATCTGAATACAAGATCCTCTTTTGTTTTCCCAAATATTGTGCGTCACATTGCGGAAAACCGGTAAGAAAAGATCACATATGTCACCAAAAAATGAAGCTGATATCTTGTACCCTTTTTTGGACACAAGAGACCGAGGGAATAGTCGTGAATTACCCTATATATGATTTTATATCCTTCCTTCCCTACTTTGTCTAGCAACTATTTAAATAGAGATCACCGAAGTGGCATAAATAACTTGTACCCCAAGCCCAAGACCTCCACTCCATTAACTACCTTTTTCCATCCAGAATTTCTCTCTTTCTTGTTATAGCCCTTCTGTTAAATTGATTTCCAAGTGAAGATGATCTTCCGGACGAAGGAAACAAATATTCATAACGCCTCAAATTTTTCAGAAAATTTTCAACGATTCAAAACTTTACCTCTCTCTCTTAATCTAGCTGCATTTTCCTATCCGGTGCATGAAACGTAAACAATAAGAAAAGAGAGTCCCTTGCCAAATTTTCTTTCTTTTTCGTTACTTAACTGTTCTCTTCCCTTTAATTTGGAGATTAAAAAATGCCTGTTACAGTATTTCAACAGTAATGGTGCAGCGATTTGAACGGGCGCACGTTTTTCAAGTGCGATTAGAGGTTAAAACTGTAAGAAAGGTAAACGTCCCTTTTTAATTGAAATAATTAGGATAGGAATACATATTATCGTATTGAAATTTCATCACAACATGTAATCAATCTGTTACTCATCGTGACGTACGTGTATTATGACTTCCTCTTCTGTGTTGCATGATTTATATAGTCAACTGTACAACACTATATCATGCTTGGGTTGAAACGTGCTGTAGCACATAAAACGCACTTGTGTGATCTTGTATCCTTCCCATCATTGTACTTAAAGTAACCCATTCTAATTTGCTTAGTAACAACCTTGCCAGGATAACCTCAAGTATTTTAAGTCGTAGCGTCAATTATTTATGAAATACTAATCAATCTTATCTCCTTTACTTACTTATGAGTCAGAACTGTTTTCTACAAAGACAAAATTGACGAGATCGTACGGGAGCTTTAGAAAATAAAAATGGAAAAAAATTTTCCCGAAAATCTTTAAAGTCTTTGCAATTTTGAATTGTCACGTATCAATAAAATGTTCATATTTTCCCTATTGTTTGAGCAGATAAACGTATATTTTCCATGAGATCGTATGATAAAATTACAACTTGAACGATAAGATATTTAAAAAAAATATCTTGTAACATGGTGACTACCGCGTACGTTTGAAATTTTAATAAAGGAATCTCAAAACGAAGAAAAAAATGGGGGTTGAGAACATCCATTTATTTTCAACGAAATAAAAATAATAATTAATCAAATGCTTTTGTAACAGTTATCAATTTATCATGTAAGTATATAACGGAAACACATAGGGACGTATAGAAAATGAGCTTTTCGTTAAATATATCATTGTAATGCTTACCACAAACATAAAATTTGACACGAAGAGCATATACTTAATGCACTTCATTCCGATGTCCATATCACGAACCATTTTTCACAGAATGTATGTACTTTGTGAGACACTGACTAGGTATAGCATTACTTGATAATTAATCCTTGTACCTGGCGTACATTGGTTTTCTTATCAGTATTAAGTGCTGATAACCGTTGATAAATACCTACAGTAATTAAATGCGTTGAGAAGTCTACTTTTTTATTTCGCGACGACTCCCTGCCTAACCCCTTTCATGTAGACCTTTACAGTCCACCATAATCTGGACAATGGAAGGAAACGCATGGAAAGAAAACCCAGTTTTCTAAATAAAAAAGCTCCTTCGTAGTATGTGTTATCGGAGATAAGGTGGAAAATTTATACAATAGGTTTGAACAATCCAAGCTTAGCTTATCACACTTTTAATTATTAACGTCTTGATAGCAACGCAATTTCTTCCACTAATTCCGTCTGATGATAATGGCATCTCGCTTCTGAGCTTTTTCTTCTGTATGTGGTGTGGTCCTCCTCGTAGGTACTATAAAACGCAAAAGCATGAAAATTAATACCGCCCCCCTCCAGAAAGTTACATACTTCTTGAAGACTAGTTGCAGCAAGGAATCGCCCTGTACTTAAAAAATAAATTAGGCCAAAAGAGAAGACTCCACTCGATTTTCCACATTGAAACGAAATTATAGTTTTTACTAAAAATTGACTTGATAAAGCCGAAAAAAAAGGTGAAACGTTGTCATTAATATTGTAAATGAAAAAGTTTTTCCAAAATAAACTATAATAAGTAATTAGAAGATTTCATTCTAGAAATGGCAGAAGAACCCTTACTTAAAATAAATATAAAGTAATCATTGTTAACGTTATCGCAGAATAGTGTGTACAAAAATCTACACGAGTTGTGAAACAATCTGAAAAGCACATTGACCTAGAACTAAATAAAGTCACACTACTATCCAAGTATAAATAATCATTTCAAATACAGACCTTCCAGCAAGCAAACATTATTTTTTACAATTACTGTGACAGCAAAATGTGACTTTAGGTTTAGACAGTCTCTAAAAAATACATAAAACACCCCAATGACATCGAGGTTTTCCAACAAATTTTAACTTTTTTGTTAGTATATAATAAAAACAACTTTTTCTCTTTTTGATGGATACCTTCAATTTTCTCCCCTTTTAACTACAGTAGAGGAAGTATACACAAGGGAAGATTCTGCTACATACGTTAAAGATCCAAATAGAGGGTCCCTTCGCGAAACCCATTCCGCCATTATCGTACAAATGAGACAATTATAGGTGGACATCGTACACTTTTTGTGAAGAAAGTGAAGAAATTTATTATTCGAAAAAAGCGCAGAATATGTTAGTTTACTTCATAAAAGATAATTTAAAGTAGAAAAAGTGTACCAAGTCCACCTATAAGTGTCTCATTTGTACGATAATGGAGGAAAGGGCTCTGCGAAGGGACCCTCTATTAGGATATTTAAAGAGCGATATCTCCGAAACGGTTCGACTTAGAATGGAACGGTTTGGAATTATTTAATTGGCGTCTAATGATCTAAAAGAAACAATCGTTACTTGGTCGAATTTCGAAAGTTCGTTTTTTAGCCCGAAAAAATACCAAGGGGTTAACCTTGCTTTTTTAGCAAAAAAGTGGAGAAATTTTTTATTGGAAAAAAGTGCAGAATATGTTAGTTTACTTCATAAAAGATAGTTTAAAGTAGAAAAAGTGTACCAAGTTCACCTATAAGTGTCTCATTTGTACGATAACGGAGGAAAGGGCTCTGCGAAGGGACCCTCTATTTGGATCTTTAAAGAGCGATATCTCCGAAACGGTTCGACTTAGAATGGAACGGGTTGGAATTATTTAATTGGCGTCTAATGATCTAAAAGAAACAATCGTTACTTGGTCGAATTTCGAGAGTTCGTTTTTTAGCCCGAAAAAATACCAAGGGGTTAACCTTGCTTTTTTGGCAAAAAAGTGAAGAAATTTTTTATTGGAAAAAAGTGCAGAATATGTTAGTTTACTTCATAAAAGATAGTTTAAAGTAGAAAAAGTGTACCAAGTTCACCTATAAGTCTCATTTGTACGATAATGGAGGAAATGGCTCTGCGAAGGACCCTCTATTTGGATCTTTAAAGAGCGATATCTCCGAAACGGTTCGACTTAGAATGCAACGGGTTGGAATTATTTAATTGGCGCCTAATGATCTAAAAGAAGGAATCTTTACTTGGTCGAATTTCGAGAGTTCGTTTATCAGCCCGAATAAATACCAAGTGGTTAACATTGCTTTTTTGGCTAAAAAGTGAAGAAATTTTTTATTGGAAAAAGTGCAGAATATGTTAGTTTACTTCATAAAAGATAGTTTAAAGTAGAAAAAGTGTACCAAGTTCACCTATAAGTGTCTCATTTGTACGATAATGGAGGAAATGGCTCTGCGAAGGGGCCCTCTATTTGGATCTTTAAAGAGCGATATCTCCGAAACGGTTCGACTTAGAATGGAACGGGTTGGAATTATTTAATTGGCGTCTAATGATCTAAGAGAAGGAATCTTTACTTGGTCGAATTTCGAGAGTTCGTTTTTCAGCCCGAATAAATACCAAGTGGTTAACCTTGCTTTTTTGGCAAAAAAGTGAAGAAATTTTTTATTGGAAAAAAGTGCAGAATATGTTAGTTTACTTCATAAAAGATAGTTTAAAGTAGAAAAAGTGTACCATGTTCACCTATAAGTGTCGCATTTGTACGATAATGGAGGAAAGGGCTCTGCGAAGGGACCCTCTATTTGGATCTTTAAAGAGCGATATCTCGGAAACGGTTCGACTTAGAATGGAACGGGTTGGAATTATTTAAATGGCGTCTAATGATCTAAGAGAAGGAATCTTTACTTGGTCGAATTTCGAGAGTTCGTTTTTCAGCCCGAATAAATACCAAGTGGTTAACCTTGCTTGTTTGGCAAAAAAGTGAAGAAATTTTTTATTGGAAAAAAGTGCAGAATATGTTAGTTTACTTCATAAAAGATAGTTTAAAGTTGGGAAAGTGTACCAAGTTCACCTATAAGTGTCTCATTTATACGATAATGGAAGAAAGGGCTCTGCGAAGGGACCCTCTATTTGGATCTTTAAAGAGCGATATCTCGGAAACGGTTCCACTTAGAATGGAACGGGTTGGAATTATTTAATTGGCGTCTAATGATCTAAAAGAAACAATCGTTACTTGGTCGAATTTCGAGAGTTCGTTTTTAGCCCGAAAAAATACCAAGGGGTTAACCTTGCTTTTTTGGCAAAAAAGTGAAGAAATTTTTTATTGGAAAAAAGTGCAGAATATGTTAGTTTACTTCATAAAAGATAGTTTAAAGTAGAAAAAGTGTACCAAGTTCACCTATAAGTCTCATTTGTACGATAATGGAGGAAATGGCTCTGCGAAGGACCCTCTATTTGGATCTTTAAAGAGCGATATCTCCGAAACGGTTCGACTTAGAATGCAACGGGTTGGAATTATTTAATTGGCGCCTAATGATCTAAAAGAAGGAATCTTTACTTGGTCGAATTTCGAGAGTTCGTTTATCAGCCCGAATAAATACCAAGTGGTTAACATTGCTTTTTTGGCTAAAAAGTGAAGAAATTTTTTATTGGAAAAAGTGCAGAATATGTTAGTTTACTTCATAAAAGATAGTTTAAAGTAGAAAAAGTGTACCAAGTTCACCTATAAGTGTCTCATTTGTACGATAATGGAGGAAATGGCTCTGCGAAGGGGCCCTCTATTTGGATCTTTAAAGAGCGATATCTCCGAAACGGTTCGACTTAGAATGGAACGGGTTGGAATTATTTAATTGGCGTCTAATGATCTAAGAGAAGGAATCTTTACTTGGTCGAATTTCGAGAGTTCGTTTTTCAGCCCGAATAAATACCAAGTGGTTAACCTTGCTTTTTTGGCAAAAAAGTGAAGAAATTTTTTATTGGAAAAAAGTGCAGAATATGTTAGTTTACTTCATAAAAGATAGTTTAAAGTAGAAAAAGTGTACCATGTTCACCTATAAGTGTCGCATTTGTACGATAATGGAGGAAAGGGCTCTGCGAAGGGACCCTCTATTTGGATCTTTAAAGAGCGATATCTCGGAAACGGTTCGACTTAGAATGGAACGGGTTGGAATTATTTAAATGGCGTCTAATGATCTAAGAGAAGGAATCTTTACTTGGTCGAATTTCGAGAGTTCGTTTTTCAGCCCGAATAAATACCAAGTGGTTAACCTTGCTTGTTTGGCAAAAAAGTGAAGAAATTTTTTATTGGAAAAAAGTGCAGAATATGTTAGTTTACTTCATAAAAGATAGTTTAAAGTTGGGAAAGTGTACCAAGTTCACCTATAAGTGTCTCATTTATACGATAATGGAAGAAAGGGCTCTGCGAAGGGACCCTCTATTTGGATCTTTAAAGAGCGATATCTCGGAAACGGTTCCACTTAGAATGGAACGGGTTGGAATTATTTAATTGGCGTCTAATGATCTAAAAGAAACAATCGTTACTTGGTCGAATTTCGAGAGTTCGTTTTTTAGCCCGAAAAAATACCAAGGGGTTAACCTTGCTTTTTTGGAAAAAAAGTGAAGAAATTTGTTATTGGAAAAAAGTGCGGAATATGTTAGTTTACTTCATAAAAGATAGTTTAAAGTTGGGAAAGTGTACCAAGTTCACCTATAAGTGTCTCATTTGTACGATAATGGAAGAAAGGGCTCTGCGAAGGGACCCTCTATTTGGATCTTTAAAGAGCGATATCTCGGAAACGGTTCAACTTAGAATGGAACGGGTTGGAATTATTTAATTGGCGTCTAATGATCTAAAAGAAACAATCGTTACTTGGTCGAATTTCGAGAGTTCGTTTTTTAGCCCGAAAAATACCAAGGGGTTAACCTTGCTTTTTTGGAAAAAAAGTGAAGAAATTTTTTATTGGAAAAAAGTGCGGAATATGTTAGTTTACTTCATAAAAGATAGTTTAAAGTAGAAAAAGCGTACCAAGTTCACCTATAAGTGTCTCATTTGTACGATAATGGAGGAAAGGGCTCTGCGAAGGGACCCTCTATTTGGATCTTTAAAGAGCGATATCTCCGAAACGGTTCGACTTAGAATGGAACGGTTTGGAATTATTTAATTGGCGTCTAATGATCTAAAAGAAACAATCGTTACTTGGTCGAATTTCGAGAGTTCGTTTTTCAGCCCGAATAAATACCAAGTGGTTAACCTTGCTTTTTTGGCAAAAAAGTGAAGAAATTTTTTATTGAAAAAAAGTGCAGAATATGTTAGTTTACTTCATAAAAGATAGTTTAAAGTAGAAAAAGCGTACCAAGTTCACCTATAAGTGTCTCATTTGTACGATAATGGAAGAAAGGGCTCTGCGAAGGGATCCTCTATTTGGATCTTTAAAGAGCGATATCTCGGAAACGGTTCAACTTAGAATGGAACGGGTTGGAATTATTTAATTGGCGTCTAATGATCTAAAAGAAACAATCGTTACTTGGTCGAATTTCGAGAGTTCGTTTTTTAGCCCGAAAAAATACCAAGGGGTTAACCTTGCTTTTTTGGAAAAAAAGTGAAGAAATTTTTTATTGGAAAAAAGTGCGGAATATGTTAGTTTACTTCATAAAAGATAGTTTAAAGTAGAAAAAGCGTACCAAGTTCACCTATAAGTGTCTCATTTATACGATAATGGAAGAAAGGGCTCTGCGAAGGGACCCTCTATTTGGATCTTTAAAGAGCGATATCTCGGAAACGGTTCCACTTAGAATGGAACGGGTTGGAATTATTTAATTGGCGTCTAATGATCTAAAAGAAACAATCGTTACTTGGTCGAATTTCGAGAGTTCGTTTTTTAGCCCGAAAAAATACCAAGGGGTTAACCTTGCTTTTTTGGCAAAAAAGTGAAGAAATTTTTTATTGGAAAAAAGTGCAGAATATGTTAGTTTACTTCATAAAAGATAGTTTAAAGTAGAAAAAGTGTACCAAGTTCACCTATAAGTCTCATTTGTACGATAATGGAGGAAATGGCTCTGCGAAGGACCCTCTATTTGGATCTTTAAAGAGCGATATCTCCGAAACGGTTCGACTTAGAATGCAACGGGTTGGAATTATTTAATTGGCGCCTAATGATCTAAAAGAAGGAATCTTTACTTGGTCGAATTTCGAGAGTTCGTTTATCAGCCCGAATAAATACCAAGTGGTTAACATTGCTTTTTTGGCTAAAAAGTGAAGAAATTTTTTATTGGAAAAAGTGCAGAATATGTTAGTTTACTTCATAAAAGATAGTTTAAAGTAGAAAAAGTGTACCAAGTTCACCTATAAGTGTCTCATTTGTACGATAATGGAGGAAATGGCTCTGCGAAGGGGCCCTCTATTTGGATCTTTAAAGAGCGATATCTCCGAAACGGTTCGACTTAGAATGGAACGGGTTGGAATTATTTAATTGGCGTCTAATGATCTAAGAGAAGGAATCTTTACTTGGTCGAATTTCGAGAGTTCGTTTTTCAGCCCGAATAAATACCAAGTGGTTAACCTTGCTTTTTTGGCAAAAAAGTGAAGAAATTTTTTATTGGAAAAAAGTGCAGAATATGTTAGTTTACTTCATAAAAGATAGTTTAAAGTAGAAAAAGTGTACCATGTTCACCTATAAGTGTCGCATTTGTACGATAATGGAGGAAAGGGCTCTGCGAAGGGACCCTCTATTTGGATCTTTAAAGAGCGATATCTCGGAAACGGTTCGACTTAGAATGGAACGGGTTGGAATTATTTAAATGGCGTCTAATGATCTAAGAGAAGGAATCTTTACTTGGTCGAATTTCGAGAGTTCGTTTTTCAGCCCGAATAAATACCAAGTGGTTAACCTTGCTTGTTTGGCAAAAAAGTGAAGAAATTTTTTATTGGAAAAAAGTGCAGAATATGTTAGTTTACTTCATAAAAGATAGTTTAAAGTTGGGAAAGTGTACCAAGTTCACCTATAAGTGTCTCATTTATACGATAATGGAAGAAAGGGCTCTGCGAAGGGACCCTCTATTTGGATCTTTAAAGAGCGATATCTCGGAAACGGTTCCACTTAGAATGGAACGGGTTGGAATTATTTAATTGGCGTCTAATGATCTAAAAGAAACAATCGTTACTTGGTCGAATTTCGAGAGTTCGTTTTTTAGCCCGAAAAAATACCAAGGGGTTAACCTTGCTTTTTTGGAAAAAAAGTGAAGAAATTTGTTATTGGAAAAAAGTGCGGAATATGTTAGTTTACTTCATAAAAGATAGTTTAAAGTTGGGAAAGTGTACCAAGTTCACCTATAAGTGTCTCATTTGTACGATAATGGAAGAAAGGGCTCTGCGAAGGGACCCTCTATTTGGATCTTTAAAGAGCGATATCTCGGAAACGGTTCAACTTAGAATGGAACGGGTTGGAATTATTTAATTGGCGTCTAATGATCTAAAAGAAACAATCGTTACTTGGTCGAATTTCGAGAGTTCGTTTTTTAGCCCGAAAAAATACCAAGGGGTTAACCTTGCTTTTTTGGAAAAAAAGTGAAGAAATTTTTTATTGGAAAAAAGTGCGGAATATGTTAGTTTACTTCATAAAAGATAGTTTAAAGTAGAAAAAGCGTACCAAGTTCACCTATAAGTGTCTCATTTGTACGATAATGGAGGAAAGGGCTCTGCGAAGGGACCCTCTATTTGGATCTTTAAAGAGCGATATCTCCGAAACGGTTCGACTTAGAATGGAACGGTTTGGAATTATTTAATTGGCGTCTAATGATCTAAAAGAAACAATCGTTACTTGGTCGAATTTCGAGAGTTCGTTTTTCAGCCCGAATAAATACCAAGTGGTTAACCTTGCTTTTTTGGCAAAAAAGTGAAGAAATTTTTATTGAAAAAAAGTGCAGAATATGTTAGTTTACTTCATAAAAGATAGTTTAAAGTAGAAAAAGCGTACCAAGTTCACCTATAAGTGTCTCATTTGTACGATAATGGAAGAAAGGGCTCTGCGAAGGGATCCTCTATTTGGATCTTTAAAGAGCGATATCTCGGAAACGGTTCAACTTAGAATGGAACGGGTTGGAATTATTTAATTGGCGTCTAATGATCTAAAAGAAACAATCGTTACTTGGTCGAATTTCGAGAGTTCGTTTTTTAGCCCGAAAAAATACCAAGGGGTTAACCTTGCTTTTTTGGAAAAAAAGTGAAGAAATTTTTTATTGGAAAAAAGTGCGGAATATGTTAGTTTACTTCATAAAAGATAGTTTAAAGTAGAAAAAGCGTACCAAGTTCACCTATAAGTGTCTCATTTGTACGATAATGGAGGAAAGGGCTCTGCGAAGGGACCCTCTATTTGGATCTTTAAAGAGCGATATCTCCGAAACGGTTCGACTTAGAATGGAACGGGTTGGAATTATTTAATTGGCGTCTAATGATCTAAAAGAAACAATCGTTACTTGGTCGAATTTCGAGAGTTCGTTTTTCAGCCCGAATAAATACCAAGTGGTTAATCTTGCTTTTTTGGCAAAAAAGTGAAGAAATTTTTTATTGAAAAAAAGTGCAGAATATGTTAGTTTACTTCATAAAAGATAGTTTAAAGTAGAAAAAGCGTACCAAGTTCACCTATAAGTGTCTCATTTGTACGATAATGGAGGAAAGGGCTCTGCGAAGGGACCCTCTATTTGGATCTTTAAAGAGCGATATCTCGGAAACGGTTCGACTTAGAATGGAACGGGTTGGAATTATTTAATTGGCGTCTAATGATCTAAAAGAAACAATCATTACTTGGTCGAATTTCGAGAGTTCGTTTTTTAGCCCGAAAAAATACCAAGGGGTTAACCTTGCTTTTTTTTCTGGCTAAAAAACCAACTTTCGAAATTTGACCAAGTAAAGATCTCATCTTTTGGATCATTAGACGACAATTAAATAATTCCAACTCGTTCCATTCTAAGTCGCACCGTTCCGGTGATATCGCTCTTTATACTCGAAAAAACTGAAAGAAGTATTTTCAAAAGTTTGGTTTTCTACAAGTACTCTAACCTCTTCTACACTAAATTAATGGAACGTGTCTACCGAAATTCCATGTTTTTCGTATTCCACTATTTTCCATTACTTAAATTAATCACACACAGGTAAATATTGACTAATTTTTGTGGGTCATATTTTTAGAGCAAGGTTGCAAAATGTCTACCTTGTTTTTCTTTATAAATATTTCATAGATTTATTGTCACCGGTGGACAACAATTTTAGTATTCCGTTGATTGAAAAACGGTGAAATATATCACTTTCACTTCTTATTTGTACTCCCTCCTGTTAATTTAAAGTTGATACGGGCAGCGCCTCCCTATTTGGTAATTCTTCCCCAAATATTTGTTACAAATCCTCCAGTACGATTGAGCCTTATTAGGTGTCGTCTACATCTACAGCAATCCTAGAGACAACCTTCTCTCCAAAAGTGGGGCAGTCGCAATGTAAACTCAGATAACTCCAACAAGTTAACCGCAATTGAGTAAACAACGCCAAACATTTTAAAAAGCTATCATCCTCCACTTTTCGGATTGTAAAGGCTGGTCGTAAAAAGTATATATGCGTTAGCTAGCCAGTTCAGCGTCTAACGTTCTATGAGGTCAACTGAGACGGCCATTCTCCCTCTCAACATTAGTAATCATTGATTTAAAAGAGAAATTCGTAAAAGTAGAAAAGTTCAGTAAGAATAATACCAAAGAGTATATAATATATACTCTTTGATAATACTAAGGCTTAAACGACAATGGTTGCATCAAACGGCAATGAAGAGAGAAAAATTCAGCTGAAATAACGAATGCTGAAGAGCCTTCCTCAAACTCTGAACGCGCTCCCATGGTTAGCAGCTACCCATTAGCAAGGGAGAGAGAGTAACCCAGGATATAGAAAGAATGTAGACTGACCGTGACCCTCGCAAGCAAACTGTTACAAAATCCTGTCAAAAATTTCAAAACAATCGAAAGCGACACCTTTAAAATCAGATCTTTGGCAATTATTAATAACTATTTTTAGTAGTAGACTTGGCATGAGTTTAATATTTTTCTACCTAATCGATTCATTATTTTTAAATAAACACTTCGATATCTTGTTTATCAATAAATACACTGTTGTTGCTTATGTCCTTCATAGGAAAAAATAGCTCTAGTCATAATGTATATACATAAATTAGTGATAAAATAATCGTTTGTTTATGTACAAAATTCATAACTGTCTCACAAAAATAACTTTTTTCGCCCATAATTATTTGGCATTCTTTGATCTACTGAGCTATTAAGCCACAAAGGGTTTACTATGATGCTTAGACCAAAATCGGAGAAGAGTGTGAATTGTCATGGACAAGTCGAACAAAGCCGTATCCGCTGAGGCAAATACGAGAAAATAATTGAGTTGGTCAATGAAGGGAAGCCAGCTGAAACTGTTAGTCTCACTAATTCGCCAGATTGGGTGTGTAATCCCATGGACCGATACATCGCTTCTTAGAAATCATTATCTATAATCTCGCAGAATTGGTACACGTGGTATTTGAGAAAACGCTGCCTTTTAGTTTGAGCAGCAAAGTGCCCAAAAGCCGGGCCGAAAAGAACACGAAGAAACCAAGTAACAAAATCAAATCTATCATAACAGGCACGCTATAGAGGAATGCAACAATGTAATCATGAAGATTTTTAGTCAAGAAGTAGAAGAAAGCGACGGTGATGGAGCAAAACCTATCACAGATAATGAAGAAGACAGTAATAACAATTTCTTACATTTTTTGTAAGAGTAGGAAGAGAAACATGACTTTCTCGATGGAAAAGCCAAAAATTAATGCCAGGGTTACAATGCGGTTTGGCGGAAAAATTAAGCCTTTTTCCATTATCATATATGTATAATAGCCATTAGATTCGAAAAATGGCTGCTTTAAGATTAAAATGTGTTTTTCTTTTTTATTTTTTCGAATTTTGCAATTCGGATTAGGATTCTTGATGATAAGGAATGGGGTTTGGTTTTTGATATCACTAGTTGGTCAAAATGGTCGTACAAGTTTGGAATTTACAGAGTTTCTTATAATTATGTACTCCATTCGCCAATGTTTCCACTAACTCTTCCAGGTTTGACAGCAATCTGTTCATCTATTTGGAATTCTTGGTTGTCACTCACCTCACATGCCATTGCTTGGGATAATTATCAGAACATTAACTAAACTTGCTAAAATTGTTGATTAGCTAAGGAAGAGATAAAAAGGGTTGTAACTCGAAGATTATCTCCACAATCACTATTCGATGACTCTCCAGATGCACCAGAAGTTAGCACTAAAACCTCTTTGTGGGTCTTAGATCTTCTTTTACTTCTAGCTAGAACCCAATCGTCCACACATAGACTACGTCACATAATTGTGGTTATTAACGGATGTGATGTCGATAAACGCAGAGGGGCATCCAAAAACACCAAACTTGTATCGTGTCAATAAGAGATCCTTGGTCAAGAATAGACAAACATTGATCAGATACAAAAGAGAGTTAACTGGGTCGTAAGGCAAAGAAAGGGACAAGCCACTGCTGCAAATCCAACATACTAAAGAAATCTATGAAAGATGCAATTTACCCAAAGTTAGATAAAAGGCAAATCTACTAACGGGGCACAATCGAATGACAGGTACCTCTAGAATCTTAGAGAAGACATCTGCCTTGTGAGAAGGGGGAAGGAATACTCATATAGTGTGTCATTCCAAGGCACTTTTAAAAACATATTTTTTGGGGGAAGAACATTTCATCTAAATATATTAGAAAAAGACTCCCTAAAGATGATCGTAAACCTTCTTAAGCGTACAAAATCATTAGAAGGTGAAATAAAACTGATACAATAGATTCTATGGTCACAATACCCCTGTATTGCCACTTACGTATTGCATTAAGCGCTGAACATAACCCGAGATTATAAATAACATATATTTTAAAAAGAGCCCCCCCCCCCCCCACTATTTGCTACTACTGCAAAATGTGTAAAAAGTACAAATGCTTGTGCTTGAAAAAATTGTATTTCGTCCACTTCGTTACATGTGTACATTGATGACACCAGATACTTGATCACCTAATCTAATTTCCTCATCACTTCTATATCCAAAATTTTGTCTTAACATTTCGCGCTCCGTTTTAACTCGGCGAATGGTTCTAGCTAATGGGAACGCCAAGGCGACGGTTAAAAACTGAAAAAAAACGTTAAATTCGTCACATAATAATGCATAATTACCTTAACGACAACAACACCAGCTATCGAATAGATAAATAGTGAAGAAGCGTAGCGGACATACTCGCTCAGTCCTTTCCAACAGCCTCTCGTATAAATTTGGTTACAGTGTATCCCACTACAACAGCTGTAAGGAACGTTGAAGACGTAATGGCCATAAGATATTACGGGCCCATCCACATGTTGATGGTACCAACTGTAAGGGTTTGATATACCACAACACCTCAACTGCAAAATGAGGAATGATGCAACTCGAAGTACCTACAACAACTTCTTACCGTTTCCTGCGTAAAATCCCACAAAGTCTTTGCACCCCGACTCCATTTATAATCTAGCAAGGAACTATTCATATTAGTCATTATCTCATCGCCGATATTATCATGCAGAGCATAAGCAGCAATAAGGAGCCCTAATTCCACTAAAACCACCAGGAAGAGGAAGAATGCGTGCTGAAAGAATGCAGTCAAGTGTGATAAACACTATTATAAATGGTCACCCACCAAATTGACCAACAAGGTACTTTCCTGAACCGCTCCTACGCAGCCCAGAAATGAAATTATTATAGTGATCACACCAACACCAAGTGCAATTTCGATTGGTTTCAAGTAAGGCGGTAAATATATTTCAAATTCGAGGTAGTTCGTCAAAAGGGCTGCGCATAAGGCAACTATAAGGACACCGATCATCTAAAAAAATGCAATTTAGCCACCAATTAAATTACATCAAAATACCAAGACGATAAAGTCCAAGAGACACAAACTGTATTTGATACAAGAAAGCCATCTGCTCATTTTGTCACTGATTCACTTTTGTCTCATACCGCGAAGTGATAAAAAATTATCAGGCTAGCTAATGATTGAAATTCAATATAGATAAAGGTGTTCACGCCACTGGTGCTGTAGAGAACACTCTATAATTGAGTGATAAATGTTTATGGTCGATTAATGGCGAGTTATTTGTTTGGGCTGTACATTTTTTGCGACATAATTATATAATTTTGGATGTTCCAAAATAAACTTTTTGGTTATATTTAAAACATTTATTTCGCACTCTCATAATAAGCAGAATAGAAAAAAGAATGACAGTTATATTTTTATTTGGAAATTGTTCAGCTGCTTTTTAAATTCTTGGCAATTGCTTATGCTATTATGATAAGTGGCCAAACAAAATTAACGTAAATACAATACGGAATCATGGATTATTTTGTTTCCTTGAAAATGTTTTCTTACCTACAATTAGATATCAACAATATTTAGAAGTCTGGTGGGCTTGTGCATTAAATTAATGGGCTGTCAACTACATTTGACAAATTGCAACCAACATTGCCACAGATTTTTGATGTAAAAGTATATATAGCTCGCTGATTAAGCAATACTCACGTACCTACACTATTCTTTCTTTTGACAAACACGTTACGAAGTATTTTGAAGTCTGAAGACTTCATCTTCTCAACAAGCAGTAAAGGTATGAATTATCTTTGGAACCGAAAGGAGAAGAAAATTTTCTCCAGAAGATTGACTTTTCCATCATCACACGCTACTCCAGTCATCTGTAGACTAAAATAATTATTATAAAAACTTTTTGTTTTAAAATCTGATTCAATTTGCATATTTTTAAATTTTAAGGTTTTCGCTTTGTTCGAATTTTAAAACAATATACTTTTATTTGCTTCCTTATAAGATAACCAGTATCTATGGAAACAATGGCTGTCGCTTTGTTTGATGATAAATATTGACTCGGTTCTCTAAAAAAGGCAAATATTCTTCCTTCTGTGATAATTCTTTTGCGTGCAATTTTGTTTTCGATTGTAAAAGAGATAGTACAAAATGTTTTACTCGCAGAGGGGTCCAATCCCAGAGTACGATCTGCATCTATTTCAGATGTGCAGATTAAGAAGAGTTTTGGCGAATAAGCAGTTGAAATTTCAGGGACACCAGTTTAGGAAAATATTTTTCTTATCAAGGTTATTTAATAAATTGGCCTTTTTTGGCTATCACAATTTGAAAGAGACTTGGTCTAGAATTTGCTTACTTTTTGGTCAATTCGTACATTTTTTTTTAATCTGTTGTCTTTTCTAAGTTTACCGCTACTTATCTTTCCTATGTGCGCTCCCATAGAAGAGTTCGGGTCCCATATGGTTTTTTGCTTGCACGTTGCAACCTGGTTGTCTTCCATTGCTGCATGTACCTTTAACATTTGTGGTCATTCAAGAACTAGTGCTGAATTTATCATAATCGCTGCGTTCCTGTCTGTAACTATAAAGATTTTCCTTTTTGCAGGGTTCTCCTCACCATCTGGGTTTCTCGCCATCATCATTAAAATCAAGAATGAACCCGCGGAGGCTACAAAATCTTGACATGTTCATTATAGGATCCCGTTTGGACTAAACATTACCTACTTTAAGAATGTAATTGCCAATTTTGCATGAATTTTTGTATTGTATTGTCAGCAGAAATCTAGAAGCAATAGAGTAGCCCCATTTTTGCTAAAATTGTGCCTTAACTGAAGAAATTGCATCCTCACCAAGGAACTTTTAACGTAGCAAACGTCATATCGACTGCAATTTAACTTTCAATCGGAAAAGAAGCGGTATATCTGCTCCCGATTTAGAAAAACGAACGTCTTGCCATGTTGATGACTTTGGCAAAATGCTGTGTAATAGTCTAGAAAACTTGGGAAAAACTCAGCTTTCGTCAGCTAACGTCATGAATACAAAATGGCAAGTTTGACAGTAAAAGCTCACAGCTCAGAAAAGTTCGGTACCATCAAATTGGAATAAATCGACTTCCTTTAAGTTTCTCTATCGGGCCTTGCATTTATGACATAGTATCGAATAAATCTTTATTACTTGCATAATGGAAGGCTGTAAGAAAATCTCATTGTGAATACGTTTTTGATCTCCTCATTAGTTTTATAACCAGTTACTCTGATTTCTGACATTTAATTTGTACCAATATAGGGAAAATATTTCATTCTTTGAAGATGCGAGTATGGTATAATGTTGCCTGAAGGCAACAAAAACAAGAGGCGTAGCCTCTACTGCACTCTTCAAGATGCATAGTACACTATGCTGTAGCACTCTATGTGGATAGACAAAAATAGGAACAAATATTAATATCTAAATACAAAGGTTTGACCTTTTTTACTACACCATTTACTGATGCACGATAGGTCTTCATTTAGAAGTTTTGAGTTACTACTTATGTCAAATATTAAATTCAACTTGCAAATCATCTACATACAAATCAGATTGGGAATGTTTTATACACGAATATTATACACTCGCTTGAATATTTTATTTTTAATTAACAATTAATTATATTGTTGGAAAGTTAACTCAGAAAACCAAGGATCTTCAACTTAAGCTAAGACAATAGCTACCTAGTTTTCATTTTATCTGGATAAGATAAAAAATATATTTATGAAAAGTTAGTAAAACAAGATAAGGACAAATTATGTACAATAAATTTGAAGCTTTTCTCCACTTTGCTTGCTGAGTCAATTGAAAAATTAAGAACGCACTAAACCTAAAAGAAAATGTGTGAGTCACATAAGTATGTGGGCATTGAGCTGTCCAAGTCACATTGGATAGTTAAAGGGGCGGGAGTACTCATCAAACAATAAAGAAATACTAGTTGTAAACTATTTTTTCCTAGAAGTGCCATTTTTGCATTATGGCACGTGTTAATGATCGGGAAAAGGTCTTATCCCACGAGAAAATTTAAGACTTGCACGTTGCACGGTATTATGCGCAGGGGGATGTGAGGAGTGGGTACAATATAAATTGTGACGGTAGTCAATCGCAGGTCGAAGTTTCTCCAACCACAATCAGTTTTTACTCACCTCCTGCCACTTCTGCACATGATACCGCCTGACTTGAAAAAGAATTCTAAAGCTGGGTCCAGACTGATTAACATTGTTATACAGGGTGATTCACCACTATTCCCTCGGTCTCTTGTGCCTAAAGGGTACAAGATATCAGCTTCATTTTTTGGTGAAATATGTAAATTGATAACGACTGTTTTTTAAAATTATTTTCACTTATACAGGATGCTTCACAAAATTGTAATATATCAAAGTTATGTTTTTTTAAATGCAACCCCCTGTATTTTATTACATTTTTAGATTATACGTTAAAAACTAAGGTAACTTTATTAAACGTTCCCTATACCTATCGCTTACCAATTTTGAGAAAATTGTGATTTTAAGAAAAATATTCAATTTAAACAACCCCTAATAACACCGAAACCACTTACTTTTACTAATGCAAATTTATATCGATTTATCTTGACCTTTAAGGCTTTTATTTGCACTACGTAGGATTTCGATATTTTGTACAGGGTGTTTAGAAAAAGGATTCATATTTTATATTTTTCAAACATCAAAAACTCACTTAACTTAAATGGAACACCCTGTATGTTTTTATTCTATGTTGAATAACTTGTCATTTTCTATCAAAAACTATGAGTAATTGATATGTCTAAAATCAACGATTAAAAAGTTATTAAGAGTTTTCTCTAAAATTTGTATGGAAATGGTTTTGTTTGCATTGTAGTAGGCCATGATTGTTTTTTATTGTAGTTGATAATTAGATATGTGATCAAAACTTAATTAAAAATGAAATTAAAGCAATGGAAAAAATACTGTAGTAAATGCCATTTTTTCCTATGCATAACCGCCGCACTCGTTTTCATGAGATCTTTTAACGTTATGGTGTTATAGTAGCAAACGCATCCTTTATTCTAATCTTCATGCCATCAGCGGTGGTAGGTGGAGTGTTGTAAACTAAATTTTTAATGATAATAATAATAATAATAATATCTAAACAAACTTCATCAAGAAGACTCGAAAAAGTGTTGTTCTAAAATCCGTAAAAATTTTACTCCGTTCAAGTTTCCATCAAAAAATCAAAATTCTCCCAAATACATTGAGGCTCCACCGGTTTTGGCGATCAACAGTGCGATACAGGTGATGATTTAGTAATGAAAGTTATGTCAGTTTACCAAGCCATTATGTTGTGGAAAGTGGATTCGTCGGTAAATAAAACATATTTAAAGAATTCATCTTCTTCTCCAACTTTTTCGAGACTCCATAAACAAAAATTCGACCTTCGTTGAAAGCCTCGTCCATATAAATTCTGGTGAAGTTGAATGTGATAAGGATGGTATTTATGTTTTTTTCAAAAATAATTAGATAGACAATTCCTCAATAAATGGATTGGAAGGAGGGGTCCACAACACTCCACCTACCACTGCTGATGGCATAAAGATTACAATAAAGGATGCGTTTACTACTATAACACCAGATATCCTGAGAAACGTTAGATCTTTTGAAAATCGAGTGCGGTTGTGCATAGAAGAAAATGGTCATCAAATTGAGCATTTACTATACCATTATTTTCCATAAATGATTACTTCTTGTTATTAATTTCATTTTTAATTAAGTTATGATCCCATATCTAATTATCAACTACAATAAAAAAAATCATGGCCTACTAGAATGCAAACGAAACCATTTTCCATACAAATTTTAGAGAAAAATCTTAATAACTTTTTAATCGTTGATTTTAGGCATATCAATTACTCATAGTTTTTGATAGAAAATGAAAAGTTATTCAACATAGAATAAAAACATACAGGGTGTTCCATTTAAGTTAAGCGAGTTTTTGATGTTTGAAAAATATAAAATATGAATCCTTTTTCTAAACGCCCTGTACAAAATATAGAAATCCTACGTAGTGCAAATAAAAGCCTTAAAGGTCAAGATAAATCGATATAAATTTGCGTTACTAAAAGTAAGTGGTTTCCGTGTTATTAGGGGTTGTTTAAATTGAATATTTTTCTTAAAATCACAATTTTCTCAAAATTGGTAAGCGATAGGTATAGGGAACGTTTAATAAAGTTACCTTAGTTTTTAACGTATAATCTAAAAATGTAATAAAATACAGGGGGTTGCATTTAAAAAAACATAACTTTGATATATTACAATTTTGTGAAGCATCCTGTATAAGTGAAAATAATTTTAAAAAATAGTCGTTATCAATTTACATATTTCACTAAAAAATGAAGCTGATATCTTGTACCCTTTAGGCATAAGAGACCGAGGGAATAGTGGTGAATCACCCTGTATAACTTTGCTATATAACTTTGCTATATAACTTTGCTATATAGCTTTTGCTAGAAATACTGCTTTCGTCCACACTTAAATGTTAGTCAAGATGGACTTTTCAATGCAAGAAGACCAACTGCTTGCAACGACAGCAAAGCAAGTAAAAAAATGCAAAGAAAAGCAAATGCAGAAAAATTTAAGAAAGATCAAAAGAAGAGAAAAATGTATGAAACATGCATTAAGCTCACGTGATATACAAAAAAGAAGAACGTACTCAAAAAAAAATTGAAGATACCTTCAACATCATCGCAGCAATTAACACAATGGCACAGATAATTACTAATAGTCAAGAGCTGAGCGTGTTGAAGGGAACATCAAAACGAAAAAAGAGGTAAAAGGTCTGAATTTTGATCTCTAGGTAGAGGTAGAGGTTTTTTTTACTGCTCTCGCGTTGACTATTCTCCGGTTTGGTTCTTAATGCAACCGCCGTTGAAGCGGCGACGTTTCGACAGAATCTCAATCACTCTCAACCTCAAGTCTTCTAGTAATGACCATTGAAGTCTTTCTTGTTCTTCGGAGAAACACAACAGAAACATCAAAACCGTACAAACAAAGGTCTCTCCAAGTAGCGATTTAGATGCATCAACTTCTCTAAAAAACCAAAGCTTGAAGATTATTGTTCCTCACGGTGAAATACCTAGTTGATGAAATAAATAAATTAAATGACAAATAAACTGGCGCACAACTTTCACGTGTTTACTACAATGACGTATTAAATAAAATAGTTTTTGCGTAATAACTAAAAAAAAAAAAGTGTGTAGTATAGTTGTAATCAGAAAATGATTTCTGATTTTCTCCTGAAATAATATACAGGATATCTCAAAAACATTTTTAATATTTTGTTAATTTCCGATTAGGCCGGAAGTAAATTGGTATACTTATTAATTATACTCGATTAAAAGAGTCATATGTGCTCTACTTCACTGTACAATTTTACTTCATCTTCGTTAACAAAAAAGTTAAGCATTTTTAAAGTTTTCAACTCAACTCAAACAATGATCCCCCTTCCCCTATGGGAAATAAAGAAATAAATGTAGTACCAATAGTTTTTCCTGAACTATATGTATAACATTTCAAAAAATAAAAAAAAAGCTCTGAGCAGATTTTGAGAAAATGGATTTTTAATTTTTGACCAATTTTGGGCACCGATAAATTGGCTACGTTTAATTTTTGTTCTTTACCAATTACAAGTAAAAGTTCTAGCCATCCTACAATTTCCAATTTTCAAATTTTAATGAAGTTAAACGGTTCTTGAGCTACACTCTAAAAAGTAAAAACTTGGAGAATTGCTGTAGTGGCTGCCATTTTGAATTTAGAAACAAACGAGAAAACGGCGTTTTACTTGTTGCCATGTCTACTAACTTTTCACCAAGGGAAATTAATTTGGATTAAAATTTGAATGTTTGCTCCCAAAATAGCCCCCCAAGTTTGGGCCCCTTTGAGCCGATTTTGATGAGAAGCTCGTTTTACCTATGAAGTTTTTTTATAGGCCTTAGTTTTAAATTTGATCAAAATCGGCCTAGTAGTTTAGGCTCCACAGCCATAACGTACGCACCCACTCATTCACGCACCCACGACTACATTGGATATACAGTATGTATCTTCCACGTTCTTCGAATATTCCAGCCGACATCTGCTCTCGACTTGAATTTATCGAGTTATCAACAATCATATCGCTGGAAGAGATCGCTAAAGAGCAATTATTATGCGATGAACTTAAATATATAATAACGTCAAAGCCTTCATCCTACAAATTTCAAGACATGCATTGAAATTACGGATTAAATCAGACTTGTGATTCATCTACAAAGAAATTAAAAAAGTTTTAGGTGTTAAAATTGTGGGTATAGTCGGCTATTATGAGGGGCTGATTAACTGACAAGTGTTTGAATCCTATCATTTTAACCTGTTAACCACTCGCATATACATGTACTTCACCATAAAAGAAAAATGTAATAATTTCTTCTGTAGTAGTAAATTATTGTTAAATATTTCACCTAAAGTAGTAAGTTACTGGTTAATTACTTCATTATTTTGTTAACTGTAAAAATTTTTAGTAATGCTGATGAAGGTCGAAACCAACGACCGAAATATATCGATTATATAAAAAAGGAATCTTCCAAATTGTAAAGGTCCATAACTGATGAATGGTGGTACTCCAAATGGGGTGGATACAATAAACGTAAATGAGAGGGGTCTCAATTAAACACTAAACCTTCCCCAATTTAGTCAGCCCCCCATAATAGCCGACTATACCCGCAATTTTAACACCTAAAACTTTTTTAATCCTAACTATTACGGTGGTAATAACTTAACCTTCTACAAAGAAACTTCGACTTTTCGTTCCAAATGTTTCGAAGATTTTTGAGTCCTTGTAAGACTTGCATATCATGTCAGCGGCAGCGTAGCAAAATATGGAAACACACTGCAAGTGCAATTGGCACCTATCCGTCGACTAGAAGAACATTCGAGCATATCAATGTGGATATAGTTGGACCATTGCCACCGTCGCGTCGCGTCGTAGGGATATAGATATCTACTAACTTTGGTAGATCGACTTTTGCACTGGCCTGAAGCTATCCCTATAACGGATATTACAGAGGAAAGTGTTACTTCTGCGTTATATTCCAACTGGATTGCATATTTTGGTTCCCCCAAATTCATTACGATGGACAGAGGTAAACAATTTGACTGTCAGTTGTTTAAAAGTTTAACACAACTTCTTGGTACCTCACATAATAAAACAATTGCGTATCATCCATCTGCGAATCGGGCCATAGATTATAGAACGTTGGTATCGAACGCTTAAATCAGCACTTAAAGCGCAACTCCACGAAGACTGGGTTCGGCACTACAGTGATGCTAGGCCTTCAATGTTAAATTGTACCTCAGTGCCAAGTCACACCGGCGAAACCATCCGACTGCCAATTTATGTCATGGAAGATTCACGACCAAGTGATGTCCCATCACTGATAAATAAACTCAGAGAACAAATACGACATCTTCAACCAGTTCTATTTAGGCATCACACACAAAAGTATTTGTGCATCCTGACTTTATGCAAACCACACATGTCTTCATTCGTCACGATGTCATAAGAAGACCATTACAGTCAACTTATGATGGAGTAATCTCTCTTGTAAATAAAACATTTAAATTACAAACAAAATGAAGTGAAGAAACAGTCTTCATTAGTGATGCGGGAAACATCACAGTGAGAACAGTTATGATCGTTTTGCAATCACTCTTCAATTCGCAACGTTCATTTAAGTTATCGACAGACCATTTTACACTGTATGTTAATGTTTGTGTTTCTGTTATTTTCATTTACCAGTATAGCAGTGAGAGTGAACCAGTGAATTGTAAAATAATCCGACGCGACGTTACCTTAGAGAACCTTAGTCACTTGCGGACGAACATGATATACTTGTTTATAAGTTTAGTGAATTTTTAATAGAATTTATAAGTTTTACTTAGGGCAACAATCCTTTGCTCTTTTACTGGATAAAAAATTACTGAACGCTGAGCTGAGTACAGAGTACAGTCAGTCCAGGTTAAAGCGTTAAAAGCCTATAAGAGTAATCAGTCATCAGTGAAGTGAAACGCTGCTCTTTCTGTTATCTGCTTTCTGTCGCAACTATAAATATACGAATGTGACGCAAAAGGGAAGAGAGTGATTTAATCATTGTTCTTTTTTTTACCAAGCACTGACAGTAATTGCTCAGTTCAAAGAACCTGTGATAAGTAGCAGTGACGGTAATCACCATCACATCTCTTGTCTCTATTGATAGGCGTAAACCAGAATTCGTACCAATGAAAGATTCAGCCTTCTGCAATAACCAAAAAGATCTTGCCAAGTCAGCGACGCAACAACAAGTTATTCCTCAAACTAATTTTGTAAGTTTAACTGGTTCAAGTTGTGTTAATTTTAAGTTGTGTTAATTTTAGGTTTTGAGACTTTGTTAATCAGTTTTAATTAAACATACAGGGTGTAATATTTTTCATTTTTTTGTATGGGGATGTCGCTTATTATAAGAGTTACAAGATCGATTAAATGGGGAAAGTAGTGCAGTTTTACAAGAGTAATTCATCTGTATTTTCAGATTTTTCATGTAACGTTCAGTTTTTCCAATATGGACGAAAAACCAAAAAATTGAAAAATCTTTAAATTGCTGTAACGCTGTAACTTTTTTATTAAAAGAGAGATTAAAAAATTGTTCAAACAAAATTACCTTAATTTTTGGTTTATAATTTGAAAATAACGGGGGAAATATTTTCCCATTTACTGTTTCTGAGATAATGCATTAAACTTTCGATTTTCAAATAGAACCCTATGCCAATGTTTATACCAATGAAGAGAGGGAATTTTTTAAGTTAATTTTCATACAAAAGTTCATTTTTCTATCTCAATTAAAAGTTGCAAAAAAATAAAATTAGAAATATTAATTTATTGTGCTTAGGTATCTAGATATTTTTAAATATTAAAGAAAATAAATAAGGCTAGATACAAATAATACAGCAATATCAAAAACAATAGCGAGTTCATAAAAATTGAAATGTTACAGTAGTTTCCGACAATGCAATGACAATAATAATTGACAATTGGATCATAGTAATTTTTCAATGTAGACTCAGGCCACATTAAAAATTAAAGAACTATTTAATAAAGAACAATAAATAATAGATATTGAAACAACGAATAAGGAAGAGAAAATTAAACAACGTTAAATTAGAAATGAACTAATTGCATCAAATGTTCGAAAAGCCCACCTCGTTTGTTCACACACAAGGACAAGAGAGTTAAGTCAGGCGACCTGGGAGGCTACGAAATAGGTTCGTTTCGACAAATCCATTTATTCCGAAAAATGTTATTTAAATGCGTTGTTACGATATTACAGTAATTGGGTGGTGCCCCATCATGTTGAAACCATTTCAAATTTGCTCGTGATTGTAAATTTGCTTCGTCTAACATATTTTCAAAATTGTTTTGTAAAAACTCTAAATATCTTTGACCAGTTAGAGTTCCTTGAAAGATGTAAGGTCCGAAAATTGTATTGCCAATTAAACCGCGCCACACATTAAATCCGAACTTTACTTGAGGCCTCCTTTGTTGTAATTGATAGGGATTTCTATCGGACCAAAAGTGTTCATTATGCCGGTTAAACATTCCGCAATTAGTAAAGCATGTTTCATCACTGCACAGGACTTGACATTCAAACTGCTCGTTTTGTTCGCATTTGCTGAGGTACCAGTTGCAGAAAGCCAATCTTCTTTCTTCATCACCATTATGAATTGTTTGGCCTACTCATAATTTATACGGCTGAAATTTATGTTTTTTAAGAACACGCATAACGGTTTGGTGTGAAGTACCAACTTCGACGGCAGTTTGCCTGGTGGATCCAGATTTTGGATGATGTACGCCAGAGTATTAATTTCCACATCCTCGTTAATCGATGTTCAAGTTTTTGAAGGCTTATTGAACGAACCATATTGCAACAAATTGTTGTACAAGTTTTTATAAGGAGGCACACTTGGTTGACGCCTATCGAAATATAAATTAAAATATTCTTCAGCAGCTCTCATGCTAGTTATTTTTATTGCATTTTATGTAACAGGTAACCGAGTCGAGTTTTTCTTGATTAGAATATTCATTTTCGAAGATTTCCTCTCAAACACAAAATTAAATCGCAATAATTATGAAAAACTTACAACTGACACACAAGTAGCATTTGTTTTCATTATTATTTGCAAAAAGGTATCTAGATTATTTCAGAAATACTTTAATATTTTTAATTTTATTTTTTTACAACTTTAATAGAAAAATAAACTTTTGTATGAAAATTAACTTAATAAATTCCCTCTTTTCATTGGTATAAAAATTGGCATAGGGCTCCATTTGAAAATCGAAAGTTTGATGCATTATCTCAGAAACAGTAAATGGGAAAATATTTTCCCGTTATTTTCAAATTATAAACCAAAAATTAAGGTAATTTTGTTTGAACAATTTTTGAATATCTCTTTTAATAAAAAAGTTACAGCAATTTAAAGATTTTTCAATTTTTTGGTTTTTCGACCATATTGGAAAAACTGAACGTCGCATCAAAAATCTGAAAACACAGATGAATTACTCTTGTAATACTGCACTACTTTCCCTATTTAACCGATCTTGTAACTCTTATAATAAGCGAGATCCCCATACAAAAAATGAAAAATATTACACCCTGTATATCGTTTTCAAAATTATTTGTTTCAATAAAATGTTATCGTGAGATTTGGGTTTAAATTTTAACTCTCCTCATATTTTGTAACGATGTTCTGCAGAAAGAGGCAAGATTTTATTTAACACAGACCTATTACTAAATTATAACAGTATTAGAAATTAGAAAACTGACCAATGAGTTTACGTTGTGCCGGAGTTCTCCATTCTCTGATATTCTAATTCTTATCTCTCTTAAAGCTTAATTTCCCGTTGGGCTTTAAATATATTATAGGTACAATTGAAAATATATAGTGAAGTGTTCAATTTCACGAGAAAATTCAACTTCACACAATGCATTGTGTGACTTGTGACATTCGGCAGTCTTGGTGGTAGTGGATATTTTAGTAAAACACGTTTGTCAATTCGATCTCTACCTTCTTCGATTTCAGAATTATCCGTCACATCCTCGTGACTTACGTCATCGTGTTCCCATGGGAATAAAATTACTGTTATGCAAAACATAATTTATCAAAATTACATCATTCATTCTTTAATAATTTCAAAAAAGCAGTTTCCTCAATTAGAAAATTGAATAGCAAAAATATATTTTTCGGTAATTCGTATTATGATGACGTTTTAATTCCCCGCCATTAAAATATTTAACTATCATTCAACGATATTATTAACTCGCCTTTTTTTTACAAATAAACTTTTATATTTTATATCCGTAAATTTATTTATTTAAATTTTGAATCGAACACGCTCCTGTAGCTATCTATAAAATTAGTGATACGTGCCAAGTTCTATTTCACTATGAAAACCTCTTTTCTTTTCTATCCAAACAGTTGTTAAAATTAAGTTTTGACGTTCAGTTGCTTTACGTGATCCGTGCGCTTATCAAGCTGTAAAATATGATTACGATAAGAAGGATTATCAACGTAAATGCTAATTTGTTTAGGTTTGAAAATAGGTATTTTAATAAGAACTGAAATGAGCTCGTTTTTACTTAGTTCACGTACGTTGTAAATATAGTGATAAAAAAAACCTAAATCGGTGATAATTGTGATCAGTAAACAAAGGAGAGGACTTTTTTTAAGTGTACAAGATATGGACAAATCGATTCCTCGTCGAAAGGTAAAAACTATAACATTTTTGAGTCGGCGTTGTGAGAAAACGAATTTTCATTTTTAGAGTCTGGGAAAGAGAGAATTTACGGAGGCCGAATTAAAAGGTAAATCGTGTCTTATTTTAATCACGCTTAATTGATATTTTGCATTTCCAAAAATATCCAACATCATTTTCTTGGTGATAATATTGGCGTACGTCCAATTATTAAGGTTCGCACTTTAAAATGACCCTCTCCAATATTTATATTTAAAAAATACTTTTAGATTTCGACGTCAACGCGTTGTATACCATCCTAAAATTGATACATATTTATTTTACCTTATCAGTCTTGTTTTGATGTACTATAAACCCCATTTACAAAGTGTAGAAACTCCTTTTTTTAATTACAGAATTACGAACAGCGTTCGACTTATTAGATCGAAATCGTGATGGTAGAGTAACACCTTCAGAACTTCAATTTATGCTTGGAAAATTGGGGATCCAGTTAAAGGATGAGGTTGTACTACAATTGCTGAGAAGCGCTAGTCCTTCAGGTAGGTCTAGATATAGCTGAAGGTTCATAAAGGTTGGCTTGGCACCGTCATCTTGTTATAATGTATGTAACCAAACAACTCGTTAAGTCTAGTTAAACACAACTTTCCTAGAAATTCCTAGAAATGATAAGAACTATGGCACGATAAGTAAGTAACATCAGGTGATTCAAATTTCTCTTTACAAAGTTAGTAACGTTAAACAATCAACCTTATCAATGAAACTATCTTCTTATACTCACATTGGCAATGCCAAACTAAAAACTTTTTTAAATCGCATTCTATCATTAGCCAAAAAATGGAAATAGTGAGACACTAATATTCTTCTTAAAATGTATTATTTATTCTTAGTATTTGAGGCGCAAACAAAGCCCTGATGGAAGAAACAACCCCTAGATTTTCAAAATCAATATTGATTCCACTCAATGACCTTTGGATGCCTTAGATGTCCTTTTTTGACATATTCTATGCTCTTCCTGTAAAAAGTCGCATCAAACTCTTCTGTATCTCAACTCTGGGAGATGTTTTCCTCAACCTTATATTACGTTGCTACGTTTTCTTTTTTCGTTTTGATTCAACCAGAAGAAACTCATTTTCGATCGGCTTCTGGTCAAGCTCGCCGACTATTGGAACCAATTCAGGTTCCTGGAGGTTTGTCTGTCACTGTTATCAAATTCTTCCGTTGAACGACTTAATTTTTTTGTTTTATAATAGAGTTTAATCTCTCTGTTACGGTTGTGGAACAAATCGCATCTGGAGAATTCCCACCAAGACATTTGTTACTAACGACAATTCGCACCAAGAACAATTCACACCTAGACAATTTGCGCTCTATGATTTCCCGTAGTTAGTTGCACTGTTGCACATAATTAAAGTTAAATAAATAATTACCACAATCGTTCTTCTTCTTAATACACTAAAAGAAGCACTCGCCAAGATAAAACAGGATCTTTTAAGGGCTCTTATTTATAATGTAAATTTGAAAAAGGAAGCCATCATTATTCATAAGATAAAGTTGCAGTTTTTTATGTAGTTTTGAGTATTTTTTCTGAATTCAGCAATTGTGGTATACTAATTTTTTGAAAAAAGTGCTAAAAAAATAATTGTTAAAAAATGACTGCAACGCTCTATACTCAGAAGCTATTAAAGTTATCGAAATGCGATTTTCGCCAATCGACTGCACTCGGGCCAAGGACGAAAATTCTGCTATTACCTACCTTTGATGACGTCACTTCAGGTATAAGCTAAAATGTCGTGGACACAGATCCATTCAACGAATATCGATAATATTATTTTAATAGTATACACATTTACACCAGTTTATATCTAAAATGTGTTAACAATCTTAGGAAGACAAAAATTAGAGTTCGGAGTAGTATCAAACATAGATAGAAATAAAAATTAATGAAAGCTTTTTCCTTCGGACATTTTATTTTACCGTGTGTGATAATTGGTATGTGCGATACTTTAAAAAACATTATTTGAATATAATATTTCATATCTACATTTTATACACATCTAATATATGGTGAACGACTTAAAATCTACCTAACATAGTTGCTTATTTATGAAAAAGTACAATAATACAAATTCTTATTCTGTAATGTGTTAATATAAGAAAATAGAAATTATACAGGGTGTCCATTTAGTAGCCCGTTCTTCAAGTACGGCTTTATTGTTAAATTTATTAAAAAATAAATATACGGGATGGCAATTGGGTTGGATGAAGCACATTTGCAAATTATTTAGACACATACAGGGTGTCTCCAAAAAGTATGGTACATAAAACGTATATTTTTTTAAATAGAATGACCCACTTTTTTTAAGCCCAAATGTAGGGGCCTTGGGTGAACTTTTCAGTCGTACATTATTTTTGTATTAATACACGGCGTTGCCAAGTTATTAATTAATTCATATTTTTTTGCTAAAAATCAACCCTTCCATTATACGCTTGTATTTTTTTAACGTCTTGTTTTTGTTTTTACGTAAGTTCGGTGGTGGACTTGGGTTGAATCAGAGTATTCAACCGTGACGAAATATTAAATTATTTCATACAGGATGTTCACTTTTTTTTGCTCCAAACATCGACATTTTCAAACTAATTTTTCTTCATTTTTTTAAATGGCACACCCTATTTATTATTGCATATTTGGAATCCCCGGTAAATTTTAGTGCAACTTTATTAAGCTTACCCTATACCTAAGTGCGATAGTTTTTTCGTAAATTGAGATTTTCTATTCCTTACGGCAGTAGATAGTGGCGCGTGGACGAGGCAACGCATAGGCCGGACACTCGAATCGAGGATACCGTTCAAAATGTTTGCCGTCTTGTACTAAGCACGAGTCTACTCTTTTGGTGAAAGATTTAATCACTTCATTCAACATAGCTGGAGTAATGCGAGGAAAGGACTGTTGAATCCTCTCCATCATGTTCTATCTAGTAGTGGCACCATTACGATAAACGTATTCACTAATTTGTTGTCTGACTTGTATGGAAAAGTGAGTCGGAGTTCCGTCCAGCTGCAACCACATTATCTCCGTAATGTAGTTAGGAAGACGCTGAGTTAAATTTTGAAAGTCTTCTGTCAAGAAATTTAAAATGATTTGTCCTGCTAGTGGATTTTCAAAAAAATAAGGACCAAGTTCATAGTTATGTACGATTCCTCTCCAAACGTTGAGACTCCAGTTATGTTGGAAATGGTTGACGCGGATAATGTGCGAGTTTTGCGTGTCATAAAAGTGAAAGTTGTATCTGTTTACAAAACCACTTCTATGGAACGTGCCTTCGTCCGTAAACAGCACATATTTAAAAAAATAAATAGAACCTTATTTCATCGCATCCTTGATTCGAGTGTCCAGCCTATGCGTTGGCTCGTCCACGCGCCTTAACCATCGCGCCACTATCTACTGCCGTAAGGAATAGAAAATCTCAATTTACGAAAAAACTATCGCACTTAGGTATAGGGTAAGCTTAATAAAGTTGCACTAAAATTTACCGGGGATTCCAAATATGCAATAATAAATAGGGTGTGCCATTTAAAAAAATGAAGAAAAATTAGTTTGAAAATGTCGATGTTTGGAGCAAAAAAAAGTGAACATCCTGTATGAAATAATTTAATATTTCGTCACGGTTGAATACTCTGATTCAACCCAAGTCCACCACCGAACTTACGTAAAAACAAAAACAAGACGTTAAAAAAATACAAGCGTATAATGGAAGGGTTGATTTTTAGCAAAAAAATATGAATTAATTAATAACTTGGCAACGCCGTGTATTAATACAAAAATAATGTACGACTGAAAAGTTCACCCAAGGCCCCTACATTTGGGCTTAAAAAAAGTGGGTCATTCTATTTAAAAAAATATACGTTTTATGTACCATACTTTTTGGAGACACCCTGTATGTGTCTAAATAATTTGCAAATGTGCTTCATCCAACCCAATTGCCATCCCGTATATTTATTTTTTAATAAATTTAACAATAAAGCCGTACTTGAAGAACGGGCTACTAAATGGACACCCGGTATATTATAAAAATTAGTGCGATGACTACCATTTAGTAATGATGAAAGATAATCAAAAATTTAGTAAAATTTACAATTGCTAATCTAATTTTTCCAAACATGTGTTACACAGCACTACTTATAATAAGTGCTCAGTGCAATTAATTTACAAAAACCTATGCACAACATGTTCAATACAAAATACCACACAGGAAATGGACAACCCTAATCCAAAAAATATAAAAATAAAAGTAAGATGCGATAAAGTTAGCTCTTCGCTATTTTCTTCCATTGAAACATTCGCAGGAAAACATTCACGTTCAAAATCATTTTTGCGTTTGTCACCAATACCACTTTCTACCATTTGACTTAGTAGTGAGTATATGGTAGGTGCGAAATAATGATCCTTTAGTAAAAAACCCCAGTCATTGAATTATCATGTATTTGGTAAACGTCAATTTTCTGCGACAATACCTTTTCTGTTGTGCGCAAATCCTCGGCCGATGCAATGGCAGCGTAATTCCGATAATGATCTAAGACGGTAATTACACGGACAAATTCAGTAGCGTTAACGGGATGCAATTGTTTCTGTAATCGGGTGTAAAGTATATGATTGGTGTCATTCAGATTAAAATAATCCCTTTTAAAAGAGTCTAAAATATATATCGGTAGCCCAGATTCCGCCAACTGTTCCAAGTTCCGTATTTGAAAACCATAGCGTGGTGTTGTAAGAATTGTTGTCATATTTGATGTTAATGCACATTGTATATGAATTACGTAAATCAAATAGGACAACAATGTAATGCGTAACGCAAATGACCTGGGAAATTGTGCAATGCAACCGCAAATAGTAAGTGACCAGACGTTTATGAAAGCAAGACCTAACTTTTCAAATGTAAACCTTCCATTCCAAGATATAATTAGAAACCAAGTCAAACAGGTACATATAAATGTAACGCCTACTGCTACCCAAACATTACAACTGAAAACTTGTACGAAAACATAAAATTTGTTGAGCTTTGGGTACTAACCATACAATATCTGCTTTTACTAATGGTTCCGTTACTGTCAATATACGATATTTCCTTGTTACACACGACAGTTCAACGTCTGTTTTGTTACTTGGGTTGATTGTAAGTTGCGAAGAATGATTGTATATGGCACGTTGAAAAGTGGCATTGCAATAATTTGATAGTTCTTGAATGACGTATAGTATATAACCAGCAAGTGGATATTCTTTTTCTCTTGTATAAATATGGTCTTTCGAGTACATGAATGTAATCGGACATTTATTCATTTGATGTATCACATTTGTAAATGAAAAAGTTACTTGTTCTTCACAATTTTGATAAATGATTGATTTTGCAGCTTTTCCACAGGCATTTTCTGGACAATATCGATCACACATAGACAATTTTGATATTCCCTGTCCATAAAACAAAACAACCACGTTATTAATACCATGCCGCCAAAACATCTCAAATATTAGGGAAGCATCGAGTGTGTTAGTAATAACCAGAATTTTCAGATTACCCAATCTTCTATAATACCTTCCTGCTTCATATTCCATTCTATATATCGTGCGCGATAGAGAAAATGCATCTACTGGACATATTATAAACTGGCCTTCATATTACAATTGAATACCTTGAACAGTATCCAGATTCAAACTAATATACGGTCGTGTCGTATTCATTTCAAATATCGCTTCTTCACATAATATATTGTTATCTAAGATTAAACTCAGAGTATCATCATATCAAAACAAATGATTTATAGTTTTTTGAATACATACTTTTGTCGATACGTCTGATGCATTCAAGTTATCAAGAAAAGCATCGCATTGGGTTGACAATATTAGGACACAAATCCATTCAGAAAATCTCGTTAATTTCATTTTAATTGTTTACACCAGTTTATATCTAAAATGTGTTAACTTGAATTAGAATATGTATTTGGCAAATATTTTAATGAAGGCAGTTTCTTACCAACAATCTTAGGAAGTTCAGAGTTCCGAGTAACATGAGCGACTGACGTTAATAGAATTTGTATCAAACGTAGGTACGAAAAATCAATAAAAGCTTTTTCCTTAATTGGTATGTACGATACTTTAAAGAACATTATTTGAAGTGGACATACAATAATTATTATTAATTGAAGTTTGTACAGTACACTGTTGTTGCTCCAGTATAATATTTTAGTCAATATCGTAATGATTTTGTAGGTGACATATAAAACAATAATTATATCTGTATGACAACCAACTACGCTATTTTTAGCATAATATTAATGATTTACCTAGAATTTTTATAATTTTATAATAGATATTTTTAGAGCAAGGGAAACAGAACCATTTGTTCATTTCTTGCAAATTACGCTGCACATTTATGGTAGCGTTCAACGAATGAATGTGCAACCCCCCCCCCCCCCCCTTTCTTGTGGTACCTACTCGGTTTGAGTTCCACGTAGGGACGTGCGATACCAAGAAAAGTATCGATACTTGGTATTACATTGTATCGAAAGACAAAATTCGATACTGGCATCGTATCGTAAGAAAAGTATCGATACCATAGAGTATCGAAACTACTCCGTGATCTGAACATTCCGACTTTGAATTATTCAAAATCGTTGATTGAAAGAATTCTTTATTCAATGCCAAAATTAAGTTCTGATGATTATTTAATTATTCTACTTTGAGAAGTACCGAATCAGCACTTTATTCTTCAGATGTTATGTGAAAGTATATAGTGTTGTATAAAATTTGATGGTTTAAAATATAAAATATGTGGATTGTTAGGCAATACTTAATACATTAATACGATTCGATTCTTAGTAAAAAGTACTGATATTAGTAACATATCGAAAGGATAGTATCGATACCAAATTGGCTGGTATTGAAAAAAAAGTATCGATACCAGAATCATATCAGTAGTATCGGAACGTCCCTAGTTCCACGTTTTATAAAAAAATACTTATTTATTATACAAGGGGGAAGAGTAAGCGATTTTACCGCGAGCATTCGCGGAGGGAGGCAATTATGCGAGCGCTAAAATTTACTTTTCTCCTTTGTACAATGCAACATTTTTTCTATGCTCCCAAAATAGTTATTATAGGTAGGTAATTACTACAATAGCAAAAAATAATGATTGTCGACGTCGCCACTTAAATACGCATAGAGACAAAATGAAACACTTTAACCCCGCATATGCAGATGGGAATCGTGGCATTATACAGGGTGTCCCAGGTTTAATGATCAGGACTTTGACATTTTGTAGAAAAACACATTTTAAGGCGGGTTACTCCTATAAACGTAGTTCCTAAAATTCTTTGTTTCTGAGATACAGGGCGTTAAAGTTTTCTAAAAAGTAAAGTTTTTATTTATTAATTTCCAAACTGTGGCAATAATTCAAACCAAAATTGACACACAAGATACAAGGACAGAGGGCCACAAGATTGAAGAATATCAATTTTTTTAATCAACCAGTGGCGGAGATATGGGTAATCCGTTTTACTAATTTGATGAATAAAAAGAGTACGGCCCTGAATTAAATATTCGAGATATACTTTCGATGGAGCATTCAATTCTGAACAAAAAATATCTCTAGACTTTTTTTCGTTTCTGTTACCGTGCGGCCGCAAACTAGATTTTTGTCATTTATTTCGCGAAAAATGTATTTTGGCTGTGTAGAAAAATTATGGTTGCCATGGATCTTATGCTCTGTCCATGTATCTTGTGTGCCAATTTTGGTTTGAATATTTTCAACAGTTCGGAAATAAATAAATATATCCTTTATTTTTTAGAAAATTGTGACGCACTCTGTATCTCAGAAACAAAGAATTTTAGGACCTATGTTTATAGGAGCAACCCACCTTAGAATGTGTTTCTCTACAAAATGTCAAAGTCCTGATCATTAAACCTGGGACACCCTGTATATAGGGGGTAGAAAATAGTATATTACAGTATAAGTGAATAAAAAGCGCATTAAACACACGCGAATAGAGCAAGTATTTTAAAGACCAGTTATCCACGAATACTTCACGCTGTTTTTTTTTATTGGTTCACTTTGACATCATAACTACTGGTATTATTACTAAAAAAATGGAAATAAGAATTAATAATGTGAAATGGTTGAATTCGTGACGTGAAATGAGTATATCTACCTTTCTACGAAGGCGTAGAAGAGCCACAAAAAAACTTTTTTCTTGGAAATTGGGCATTTTCTTTTTACAATTGCACATATTTTTCCTGCAATTGAAAGGTATTCTTTGCAGTTTGGGCGTATAAGACGGAAAGTTATAAGGAATTTATTGAAACATTTAGATCCGATTGGTGTTGAAATCAGGAAAAGGAAGCGACCAAAAGGAAGGTAGTATTTTAATAAAGGGCCAAATTAACTATAGCACCTTGATTCATACGCTAAGCTTAAACCTTTTGGAATATGCATTAATGGGTACATTGACGTATTTCCGAGATAGATCGTTTGGTTACGTACAAGACAGACATCTAGTAATCCAAAAGCATGGCGGGTTATTATCTAAACGCTATTGATGAAGAAAACAAAGCGACGGAAGAAATACAAATCGCTTTAATAGAATTCTTGTAGAGCAAAAGACCTGTTTTCTTATATGGGAAAAGAATCCTGGTGGTGTATTTTGAGGAAAAACGACGCACAATTTTGGATAAATTTAGATAATTGGATAATTTAAACAAAACTAAAATTAGAATATAAAACTATTTTAAACAATATCCATAACCCATATTTTAGAATCTAACAGTCCGGAATTCTGGAAAATTGTTGTATGTGTTGGGCAATTTTAAAACACAACCACACGTTCTACCAATAGGTGTGCGTCCAAGACCTGTTGCGTTTTTAAAAGTGACAGAAATAATTTTCAGCGTCGGTGAGTTAGTGGTACCAATCCAAAATCTTTCAAAATCCCTGTTTCATTTTCTTGCCTAGACAGGAAAATGCCATTTTCAAGACGATTTAGGCGAATAAAAAATCGGTTTTTTAGGCGGAGACCAAAAAAATACATTTTTTTTATTGGTGTCCTATTTTAGCCTTTTAAACCACGCCCCAGCGTGTTTAAATCGCACTTTAAAAAACGCGCGTGTTTTAAAGGTGCCATGACAACATTACCGATTTGAAAAACGTGAATTCTTTTGGTTATTCTGACACTTCTGACAGGAGTACTTTGTTACGTCAAATAAAATATTAGGTAATTTCCGTTTTTCTCATTTCCATGACAACGAAAGGTATACTGATTTCACATTATGAATTCAACCATTTCACATTATTAGTTCTTATTTCCATTTTAATACCATTATTTATGATTTCAAAGTGAACCAATAAAAAAAATAGCGTAAAGTATTCGTGAATAAACAGGTCTTTAAAACACTTGCTCTATTTCAAGCACTCCGGCTACGCCGTCGTGCTTGAAAACTAGCGCGTGTTTTAAAGACCTGTTTATCCACTTATACTTTAATATACTATTACCTTCTCTTTGATAGAAAACTACCTACATTTTTTTAGCTGCGTCGTAATTTTCAAAAAATGATTGCCTATTCCTACAATGATGATACTTTCTGTGCAAAACTGTAAAATAAAATAAGAATGCCCAGATAAATAAATTCAACGAAACTGAACATTTTTAATTGCAGGTAACGAATTACTGAACGAATCGGAATTTGTAACCTGGGTAAGAAAAATTCAAAATCTTCTCCCCGATGATGTAGAAGATGAAACATCCAAAGATCTGATAGCAGCCTTCCGTGTTTTTGACGTTGAACGTAAAGGATACGTTACCAAGAATGAATTGAGAGCTGCTATGGAAATGATGGGTGAATCTGTTACGGAAAGCCAATTGAACGATTTTATTAGATCGGCAACTACTGATAAGGATGGAAGAATAAATTATGAAGGTAAGTAATTGTTAGTTTTTTTTTTCTTTTATATTGTTTGGTGTTTTTGCAGAGTTTGCGCGTCAGTTTACGTGAGGGAGGTAACGGTATGGACTTTAAATAGTATTATTAAATGAATCATTAGTCGCATTTTGGAAAATAAAGTATGTGATTCGATACTGCATTTATTTATACCAAAATTTTACCTTTTTTCTTTTTATTGGAGACCTCAGAAAATTTCATACTCCATTTCTTCTCGCTCAAATTTTTGTTGAATGCACTCCAGCACTGTCCTGTCTCCTCATGTGGTATTACAAATATGTTCTTCTTGTCAATCATCTTGTCCATGACTCTCTTCTACTTCTTCCGTCATTAATTTTTGGAATCTTTGCAACGCAACCTCTCTGAAGGGAAATAGCACTCATAGAGACATCTTCCTGGTGTTTCTCGATTATTTCCCTATCCTGTTCGTCTTCGTGGGCTTACTCTACACCTCACAAAACACGTACGGCCTCCAATGAGGAAACAAGTACGCCCCTCTTCTACCTTACTTCCTTAATTGCACCAGGCGTCTGCAACGTGTTGCTGAAAATTAAAACTGTAGTCAATGGTGGCTCCTAGGATGCTGCTACCTTTTCCCATTTTATTACCACAGGCGCCCCCTCCCCCTTACAAAACAGAAGTTTACTAAACACAAGTTTTAAGGATGGTTTTCAGGGAAAGACTGCCCTAATTTAGCACTTGGACTCCTTATTTGTGTTGCTCTCCTCTATTTTACAGCGTCTGTCTCCCCAATCTCATGAGGATATAACCTTATAATCGAGTCTCCGTAATTATTTGTTTATGAATCAAAACGCACAGACATGCACCCACTTTGCCGCATTTGCCATTCTTAAGGATTTGTGAAAAAAGAAAAAAAAATGCATGGTACTACCATTGACTTTCTAGAAAAGTCAATAGTACTACATTAAAGCAGTCGACTGGATGTTTTTGATGACCAAGTGTTGAGAGCCGGTGCATAGTCCACTTGAATAACCAACTTATAAAGATATTCAAATGAAAGGATAAGACAAAACAAACAATTTTTTATTAATTACTAAAATAATATTTTACTTATTATAATTCAAAAAACTCATTAATTCCAAATGATTAAAATGTCATAATTTCTTTATGACTAGATAAACTACCACACAAAAACTTGTGCCAGCGAAATAACAGAAAGTGGTGAGATCCACACCAGGAACAGAAAGTAATGTAAACTTAGATTAGAGGATGCAGAAACTTACTTAGCCTGAAATTTCTCGTTAATTAAGGCTTGGTCAAAATTATAATCAGAGAAAAGAGGGTGTAGAAGAACTCCGATACAAATTAAAACAAATCCGAGAGCAGTTCCAACTATATTGAGGTACCTAACATGAGACCATTCCTCAAATATCATGTTTGAGATAGCACCTACTAACGCTGTTCGCAAAATGAAGAATATCGCCTTAACTAACCCAGGGGAAGTAAAGGAGTTTGTAAATTTAGCCATGTAGAACTCCTGGATACAGATGGACACTAGCGTTACTACTATGAATAGTGCTGTGTACAGAACATTATTGTCTGCCCAATCATCAGCGGTAATTAAGTATTTAGCTGAGTAGCCTGAACATTTACACATCACCACCGCAATACTCCCCACAAGAGAATATGCTACCAGCGAGAAAATGACGTAAACGGGGCCACATTTTGATCCAAAGAAAGGTACTATGTAACACGCCACCACCAACAGTACAATAACGACTGCAATAACATAGTAAATAAACCCACTGGAGTCCAATTTGGAAGCCAATTCCAAAATATCCATCGAAATTTCCCTCCTAGGAAAATTCACTGCCATGATCGCCAAACCCAAGATCGAAAAAACCAAACCCAACTTTAAAAAAGAGTGTTAAAAGCTTGCTCCATTGTTACACAACTTACCCATCCAAGACAATTGAAATTTTCGCCATAGTAAAGTTTCCACAAAATGGCGGTGATAAAAATAGCAATTACTCCGACGGATGCGACAAGGAAAGTGGGACCGAAGGTAAACGCAATAAAATTGATGATTTCCCCAATGATCACTGAAAGCAATACGCGAAATTAGTCGAAATTTTCATAAATCTTCTAACTTACACAAAATTATGCTGATCCACAAAACGGAATCTTTCACGTGAACATACTTATCCTCATTTTCTGGCGGAACGTACCCTCTTCGTATTATCGCTTTCTTTCTTATTGTATCGCTTACTGCAATTACGATATTTGCAAGTATAGCAACACAAAATCCTATCCAATATCTATGTACTTCGGATAAAACCATTTTTGAATATGTGTCCCAAATGCAAACAGTTATTTATATAATTAGTGGTGTGGTTTTTAAAGGAAACGACATTGATAGCGAACAATCGATTACCTACTTTAATAGTAACAAAATTAATAAAAAATAAAAAATCAGGCTATGCTTTTTTTCGAAATACCTAAAGTAGAACCATGTATTTCTGAATCTTCTTGGATGAATTTCGTCAAGGTGGATCATGAAGTAGTACCCTTCATTACTAATGTTTCTTTTTCCTTTTCCAATTTGCAACTCCTTCCCTTTTTAAACGTCTCTTTAACTTCCTCCATTCATTTTGATCTGGGCCTGCCGCCTTCTTTGTCGACCTAGGTGGTAAATTGTTACATTGTTCATTCCTACTATTACCAACATCATTTGTTCCTATTAAGTAATCATCCTCAACTAGTTTCACCCAATGTGATTCTGAAAATCTTCCATCGCGTTTCTTCATCACAGTCTTGTTTTCTACAGAGCACAATAGAAAACATTATTGTTGTTTTAATCTCCGCTTCTCTTCCACCCTTTCTCGATATCATCACTTTCACCTGTTTAAATTCAACAATAGTCTCGAAATTTTGCCTATTTCAATACATCTGCTGTCTATTTTTCCTTCAAAAGCCCCTCTATCACAATTTCCTGCAGCATATCTTCAACCACTGCTCTTCTCTTAGTCATCGGCACCATAACATTATACGCTGTTATTTGCTCTCCTCTTGTTTCAAAAGTAATATCCCTCGAATACTAGGACTTAGGCAACCAACGTATTATCGCATTATAAATGGTAGGCGATGTTTAACGAAGATTTTAAATAAGGAAGAGAATTGGCGAATACCCTAAAACTAACGTTGGTTGCCTAAGTCACAGTATTGGAGAGACATTACTAAAGTCAATGGCTGTACACGGATGGATGGATGGGCCTCACTTCATTCTCAACTGCCCATAGAACCAAATGGTCCTGTTGCAGGTTGCAGATGGATAGCAGTACAAATTACACAACTAGAGTGGGAGGAGGATGCCTTAAAACCTCTAAGCTTACAAAGTAAATTAATAACGATGTAATATAATAATAAAGGTCGTATATTGTTAAATTAGTAAACAAAGCGTCAACTACCCTGCTGGTGCCCAGGCTTGTGTGTTAAAAAACATGGAGACCTAAAAACTAGTACGACACACTAGGCTTGTTCGAGCAGCATTAGCGCACGCAGTTTTGGTGGCTGGCCTAATACCTTTGAGAAAGATTTCTCAAAGCCTCTAATACGTTTCAGGTGAACGCCAAAGCTAAACTAAATGATATTCAAAGGCTTGTTTACCTACCTACGGATAACAGGAGTCAAATAATGTCTCATACTGCGACAATAGGTATACTGTTGGAAGTTGGGCTTGCCTTCTTCTCCTCCATATTGCAGTCTAAAAATCCCTGCATGGACGTCAATCTAGAAATTAATTGTAGTAGCCATTTAAAGAAAGATCTAAATCAGTCTATTCTGGGCAGCGTAGTACAGAGAGAGTACCTAGTAGAAAGCAATGAACAAGCTGGCCGGCTAACAATAGTAATAGATCCGCAAGAGGAAGTAACGATAAGATTCGCCCTACTAAAATCCTGGACTTTGTGAAAGATACAGGTATTTTTGAAGGGTAGACAACACCGGGGAGCACAATAGACCAAAAGGTCGCAGTGCTGGAACCTATTGGAACCACTCCCAGAAACAATAATAATAATAATAATAATAGATCCAAGCGTATCTTAAGAGAAGTTTGGAACGTAGAAAGGAACAGCAAGTTCTAAATTGGGGTGAATACACTAAAAAAGATACGGAAAGCAAGTCATAAATGAAATAAATGCAAAAGATGAAGGATTGAATAGATCACATTGTGCTCCGATCGAACCTCAGTAACAGTGAGTCTCCCCCGACACCATTTGGGCCTCGATTACCCGCCAATGTTTACTCAGAAATCGAATATTAACGTCGAACCTAACATATTGGAAAGCCTCAACTAAAGTTCAGGGGTTTCCGACTAACGTAAGTGATCAAGGTTCAGATTAAAGGGTGTAACAATAATAATGCATTCTTTGTAACGTTTCCTAATGGTGCGACTAATGCATGCGGCTCACGCAGTGCGTCTGACGTATACGGCAGGGCAAACGCATTGTTGCCCATTTCTTCTCAATCGTCAGTTGTATACGATTCTCCATTAGACGTGGACTGTTTATCTTGAAAAATGAGTAAACGTGATTTACTGCAATATCTAAGGCTCTATGCTCGAAGAAATGGATGAAGAAGAACTTCTTCTGCAACAATGTCTGCAGAACAGAAATTCAAACATACACGTACAGTCGTACACCCTATACATATATAGAACAAGACGGGGAGAAGGTTTTTTGTCTTTGACAGTTTGATTCTTGTATCTACACGGTACACCGGACTTGCCAGATCATACAAGCATGGAAATTGAATTGGGACACTGCCGACAAGTTTTTGGTCTTCGACAACCGAAAACACAATTTTCGCCTGTTCATTATTCATATTTCTTGCTGTTAAACGTTCAACGTCGGCGTATTGACTGCCCTGAAAGTAGTAGATTCACGCGGGCGCGTCTGTAGCGGCCAATGAACTGTTTATTTAGAGTTCATTGGTAGCGGCTGACACCGATCCCAGACATGCTGACGCATGTAAAAACACGTTTGCATTGGTTTTCGTTGTACCTCCGTGGTACGTTTCCTATGACTCGAAAAAACAAGATTAAAAAAATTAAAAAAAATTCTAAAAAATAACATTTCAAAATATAAAAAAACAGAAAATTATTATGTATTAAAATTTGAGGGGGGGGGGGGGGGGGCGAGCTCGAGACCCCCCCCTCACTAACTACGTGCCTGGGTATTAGTGTCGCGAGGGCGAGAGCATCACGTACCTACGATCGCCCGACGCTAGATGAACAGAAAATTAGCGTACGTCGGGCCGCCCGCGGCCGGGCGTATATATCGTATAAGATTGTTTCTTAATTTATATTTTTTATCATTATTTTTTAATTACTACGAGGTAAGTAAGTAAATCAGTCGATTCAGCATTTTTGTCTCTTATCAAAAAGTTAAATAGACTTTTTTGTGTAAAATAATTATAGGGAAGCAAGTAATCGAATATTAAGATTTTTACATTGAAATCCCTATGTTGCATCGGCGAATTCCACACCCTGTATATAATTTGTATCATCAAGCGCTCACTCAGGGCCGGCGCAAGGCAGGTTCAGCACGTTCTCCGGAACCCGGCCCTGTGTTTTCAGAAGCACCGCGGTCTACGAAAATTATCCAATTACAAAACACAAACTTTGATTAACTTTTTACAGAATGATGATACCATTAACAGATGCAAGACATTTTTGTAGTAGCGATGATTCAGTTTAAAGAAGTAACAAAAATCATCAAAGTTCAGTGTAACTCCATAAAGTCCTCATATCCTGGAAACTACTTTAAATTAAAGAAATCCAACCGCTTTCAGAAAAATGTACTTTACAGAGAAATTAAAGTGCATCAATAGTTTTTTTACAAAAGCCATACATATGTACATATACATATGGTTACAGATTTTGTATTTTCATTAAATTTTTTGCCCTTTGAATTTGAAAGCGAATTATGGATGGATGAGGCATATCAAAATTTATTAATCGCATTACAAATGCAAAATTATTTAATGTTATTATTATTGAATTGTATTCTTATTTAATATTCATCTTATGAAAAATATACCTATACGTACCTAATATGTAACAGTATTTGTAAATAAATAATTCTTCGTTGTAAAATTTAAGTGTAGAACCCCGCAAAATTTTTGAATACGGCCCCGCAAAAGGTCACCCCGCGCCGGCCCTTCCCTCACTTTTCCAGAGCCACCTTTACACCTCACCTCACCTCACCTTATCTGGTCTGATGCGCTCTCGATTATCTCTACGAGGGCCGAACGTGTAGTGGATTTGACGTGGACAGTGAAATCGTTCTCATCATACAAATTTACAGCTCTTCTATAAAGTGGACTGGAAGTTATTGCTTCCCGCCTAGTAAGAATTTATACCGGTTCTACTCTCCATTACCAAGCGAATTGAGAAATCGGTAAAAAGGGACCTTTGACAAAACAATAGAAACGACCCTACACTACTGTAAAAACGTACCTACCTAACAAAAATCGTATATAAGGATAGATTATATACAGCTACTGAAACGCAATAAATTGGTAGTACTGCATATTACCGTTGGTCCCAAAACCTTATTGAGATACGATACAGCCTTAACGACAACGGAATCTATAAGGTTGGATATGCGGACAATCTGTCCATACTAATAATAGAAAATTTGAGATTACTCTGCGCTCTGCCAGTCCCAGACTGTCCATTTATTCGGTAACAATGAAGTGAACTCTCTTTATAAGGAAAAAAGGCCAGGAGATTTTCCAAATCTCCTGCTCATCTTCAATTAACACCTTCAGTTTCCAGAGTATGTTGACAAGAAACTGGACTAGAGGAAGCCATCTATCTTAAAGAAGAAAAAGCACACAGGATCTTCTGGCACTGTCGCCGGGCGACCAGCAAACTCTGTGGTACATCCGTATGTTGTTACATGGTAATCTAGGACAAAAGTTTCCTCACCACCACAGCAAGTCTTAACTATGTGCGAAAACTAGCGTGTCTTACGCTATGCACAGGGGCAAACCCGCCTCCACTGTATCAACAGGGTTTGCTGGCAGCCTTACCTCTGATTGGGGCTGTTAATAACAGAGGATATCAGGGAAGGTACTGTCGTACTTTAGCGAAGGTATTGGGGGATAGCTCATCATGGTGAGCAGATCGCATTCCTTCACACCCCAATTCACGATAACAAAGAACTGTCACATATTTTTTGATAGCGCAGCAGTATCAGAGAGATAATCAGAGTTTCTAGTATAGAGCGAGGATTGCCGTTAGGTGTTAGTTAGGTACTATTCATTAATGGTCTGTGCTGTAGATGGTGATAAAGGAAAAGAAACCTTAGAACTCCACCAAAGATACAAACTATTCAGGTTTGATAGAATGGAACCAAAGATTTTAATTTACACCCAATCAAGACCTTGTATCATGTCCTTGACATCACCGATGTGCTGGAATGGTGTTGAACTAACATGGTGGAAAGTGCAACAGACTGAAATTGTTGTAGGGCATCTAGATTACAATTCTGGTCTCAGTGATTATTAAAATATGAAATTTCTTTGTGTCTAAGAATTTGGTAATGGGTAATGTGACCGCATATGTAAATGAAATCAATGCAGGACACCGGGAGTTTTTGCCCCCCCACCCTCGTAATATGTACAAACTTTTCTATAAAGTTATGATCATGAGTTATGCTTCCCGAATCCCCCCGTTAGGTACACTCACGATGCGGACACATTATTACGAATCTCTCCTAAAAATCTTCACAGGACCCTTGAAACTTCAAAGTTATGTTTTACTAGGTTACTACGTAAATAAATCGGTTATGCAAGGAGAGGTGTTCTGTGTTTGTTTCTATTTAAATTTAATAGAAATCAAAGTTAAACCAACGCACTCAAAGCAGTGTTATTACCATGGATTAGGTATACACATACACACTATGACAAATTACAATTATGAGGGACATTTTGCGGGAGATTCTCTCTGCGGGTTTCTAAATTTCAAAACGGGACAATCCCGCCTAATGCGGGACGAATGGTCACATTAGCTGATGGGCAGATCTTCTTCCATGATAAAGCATCAACTCTTTCACAAAAACTCTGTTGTGATCACACTTCAACGTATCAGTTAAAAGTTGATTTTCCACTGTTCTGTACAGTTGTGTACATCCTTACACTTAACACTTAAAAATTAACCCTTATAAGCTAATACAGATACCTCTATGTATTAATTTAGATAATTGTACCAAGAACTAAATAATTCATTTTTATAATTGATGGATCATTACAGATATTTAAAAGATATTTAAAAGCTTAGTCTAATTGTTTGTAGTTGTAGCTGACCAGAGTAGCTCCAGAGCAGCGCAAAACCATTTACAAAAATTACAGTGTTTTGTAATACTTTGGAAAGTGAGAACGAATTTTGCAAAATTCTGCTGCATCTATCTACCAATAAATATTAAAATATGGGCAATTGTTTACTCTAGTTGCACTATACGCATACATGGAATAATTTACACTAATGTCTAAAATCACACATAAATAATCTAGAATTTATTGATATTAAATTCTCTGTGCATGTCCCTAAGGACCTAGCAATATATTTTGCACTATCGAAAATTTAAATATCTTTAAATTCGTGTCAAATACTTCTCACAAAGCTGTAATTACTGCCACAATTACCAGCGCTTGAACTAACATGTTTTACAAGAAAGTCCTGCTTGGGACTTAAAATACTGTGATAATCGTTAAAAGTAATTTCCAAATCTTTAAAACCGTGCAGTAAAAAAATAGCGATAACGATAACAAAAAAACCTGCAAAATTACCAATAATATCGACACTTCTCAAATTCTGCCATTCTTTAAAGAGAATTGTAGAAGCAATAATAACCATTGTTGTAAATAAAACATAATAAATAGGAATTACGATACTGATATTAAACAAATCCAAAGCTTTGTTTAAATAATTCATTTGAATACAGATGCAGATCATTACGACAAACAAAAAGGCACAGATTAATGAATGTTCGCTTCCTCCATGTGCTTCTTTTAAAGCGAACCCTAAACACTTACAGGACATTACCGACAAGCTACCGATAGCCGAACAAAGGATGATGTAGATTAAAACATTCTGAGCACCATACTTTGGGCCGTAATAAAAAACAATGAAAGATGACAATACACATACAACAACTACATATAAGATAAAAGCGGAATCTTGCAACTTAATTAGTAACTCATCCAGAGATTCCACCTCTTCAGTCTTAGGACAGTGAATAATAATCATCGTAGACCCTAACAAGCACAGAATACAGCCGAGCTGCAAAAATACAATTATGTAGATACTAATTAAAGTGATCGATCTTACACCTTTCCAATAATGTTTAGGTTCTCATTCAGGAATTTTGAAGCTAAAATTGCAGTAACAACAACACTTAAAGCGCCCAATGGTGTAACAAGGGATGCAGGAGCGAATGCATAAGCCGTAAAATTAGCAACTTCACCCAAACCCACTGTAAACATTTACTTAACGTTAGTTATTCAATCGTTACGCTTACTTAAACAGAAGCCCAGCCACCACATCCATTCCTTTAAGTAACCGAAACCACCTGCACTTGCACGTAAGCTTCCAGCACAATTAATACGAATTAATGCTCGTTTCTTTATTATAAAGCTAGAACCTATGAAAAGCGAGGAACTAAGTGCTAAGAGTAACCCAATTTGAAAGTTACTTCCATCATATTTTTCGGTTATTATAATGGCATCTTCATTGTTTATAGAGCCTAATTTAAACATTATTCAGAATCAGAATTAAATATCAATCAGCTGCAAATTGGGCATTAGAATTAGCATTATTAATTATTATTATTATTTGGAATTATTAGTTCATTTGCAAAATTGCCATTAGAACTATTGTAGGTTAGAGGAACTACAATGGAGTAGACTGCAAATGCAAAAAAAAAAAGAATCATGATTCATGTTAGTTGACTAGTTGAGTCTTCAGCCAAAGAACCGGCGAGTAGAAAGGGTTGAAAATCGAATCCACAACCTCTCGAATCGAAGAAGAATGAGAGAATCCTGGCAATGTAAACGTATACCTTTCTCTAGTTTGGTGAGTATCGCTTAATGGTGGACGGTGTTGGCGAGAGGTTCTGCGGGGAATAGTGGGAGTTTGGGCAATAAATGGTCCTCTGTTTTCTGGGCTTTGGGAAACAGGTGCTTCTCATCTGTTTTCTGGACTCCCGGGTTTTGCTGGGCTAACTGGTGTGAGGGCTTGTTGGTTTGGTATCCTTTGGTCTGATAATGTGATTACTGGTGGCTTGATGAAGCGGACATGTCGTGGTCTTGGCTGCTCAACGACTAGTGCTAGTTTTCTGTAAGTTGGCTCTTCATTCTTGGTCATGAGGAATGATCTGATTTGATCAATGTGACGCTTCACTCGTTTGCCCTAGTAGTTGATCTAATAGTGGAGATCTCCGATGCGTGCTGTAATGATACCGGGGAGCCATTTGTCCAGTTTGATGTTTCCAGACAGAAAGTAAACGTTCTGTCCCGGTTCCATGGTGCGAAACGTTGGATCCATGTCAGCTCGTTGATTTTCTCAGAACTTCATTTGTAAATCATCAGGTCTCGTCAGATTGAGGCGCGTTCGGGGATCTCGTCCCAGAGCTGGAGACTGGACTACAGTAGAGTGCGGTGCCTTGCGGAATTGACGGAGGAAGTCACTCAAGTTGTTCCGAAGAGTTCCTTTAGTTGTCTTCATCGCATAGAGGGCGCGTCCTTAACCGTTTGCACGTAGCGTTCGGCTTGGCCATTGGTCGCTGGCTCGCTGGATGATACGGTGCTGTAAGTTTGTGATACTTGACCTCGCTGCTCTCTAGGAAGGTCTTAAACTCATCTGCGATGAACTGTCTGCCGTTGTACGAGGCGATAGTGACGGGCGTACCATACGTGGAGATCAGGTCATCCATTATTGCGATTGTTGCAGTTGCTCTGTCGTTGAGGTCGTGGACTTGACCTCGAGCCACTTGCTATAGGCGTCAACCACAATCAATAGCATAGTGTCAGCCATCGATCTGGGTCCGCGTAATCGATGTGGATCCGTTTCCATGGTCCCTTCGGGTAGTCCCAGTGGTGGTTGCGAGACTTGGGTGGCGCATGCGCATGTGCCGCACACGAGGCTCAAGATTTGCTAAGTGTTTCGATATCGGCGTCCATGCCAGGCCTAAACACAAAATTCCTTTCATTTTCACTATCCCCAGGTGAGCTACGTGCAGGGCGTTGAGGATTGCATCGCGTAGTGTAGGTGGAACGACTACACTCTGTACTCGAACATCAAGCAGTTGGCCTCTAAGGTGTACACTTCGCCTCGGGCGCCTTGAAGTTATGGCGGGCGAGATCTTGCCCTTCTTCCAAGATCTTAACAATTTTTCCAAGGTGCAGATCTTTTTTGGTCTCGCGTGCGATGGCTTCTGCTTTGACTGGAAGCTGTTGTATTTGATGGATTGTAAATAAATCAAAATCGTCTGTCTCTTCCCTCTGTGGTGAAGAAGAGTTCGGGATAGAATTGATCGTGGATGGTAAAGATGTTTGGGAGCAATAGTCAGCGTTGGCGTTGGCTTTTCAACTTTTGAAGACAATAACGTCGTAGTCGAACTGGGCATAATTGACCATGCGACTGATGCACAAAACTGGTAACGATTTCTCGGGTGCAGGATTTGCGTCAGAGACCTGTGATCGGTGATCAGCGTAAAGTGGCGAGCATACAGGTAATTGAAAAACTTCTGTACAGCCCACACGATGGCAAGTGCTTCCTTGTCGATCAGGGGGTACCTCTGCTCAGTTGCTGATATCGTTCGGCTGACGTAAGCGATTATTGCAAAGCCGGTGTGACAGCACTGCATCCAGGCCGGTGTTGCTGGCGTCAGTGGCCAGTAAGAGTGGTAGTGCTGGATCGTACTGCATGGGGACCTGTGAGGAAATCAAAGTGTTTTTGATATAGTAAGCTTCTGTTGCCCTCTGGTGTCCAAATGAGGGGGTCTTTTAGCAGCATGTCTCCGAGTGATCGATTTATCGTACATAAATCAGAGGTGAACGAACTGTAATATATTGCCTTTCCCAGGAACAATTGAAGTTCTTCTGGAGTGGTTGGCTTCGGCGCATCTCGTACTGCTCGAATGTGCGCATCAGATTTATGAATGCCAGATGCATCAATCTTGTGGCCAAGGGTTTCCAGGACAGGTTGGGCGAAAGCACATTTAGATCGGTTGAGCTTGAGGCCGTGTTGCCGGAATCGTTCCAAGATTTTCAAAGTTGTCAGCGAAAACAATTGTGTCGCCAAAAAAGCTTACGATATGTTTTGAAGACCTTGCAGAACCGTGTCCATTCGTCGTTGCCAGATAGCAGGAATGTTCGCAGCTCCATATACAGAGCTCGCGTGGGGCGAATCAGGCCGTGAGTCAGTGTTGAGGGTGACTGAACTCAACCTCGAGATGAGTGTATGCGTCGGTCACATCTAGGTGGCAGAATAGAGCGGCGTCGCGCATTCTGTTGAACAGGTGTTCCATTAAGGGTGCCTCTATAGTTTACTATGCCGCTAAATTAGTATGACCATTGTAAACCAACCCTCCAACCCCAACAAGTGAATATATGACGTGGCAAAATCAAACTGAAAACACAGTGAAGAGTGAATTATCTGGAGACTGGGAGAACCATAACAGACCAGACTACTATAAGACCGAACTAAATGCAAAGGATTGGCAGACCAAGAGACTATGGGCAATGACTGCACAATCACTACTTCTATGTGGCGCTTCCATATGGGCCAATGCAATAAGTCTGTGAAGCAGACAGATGCTACAGTCTACACAGCACAGCACGATATAAATTATAAAGGTGATAAGCAACCATAGGAAAACAATGCCAAGAGGAGTGACAGATATTCAAAATGGACCGCCAAATTTAAAAGTGGGCAGGAATATTTATGCGTACCTATATGAGAGAAAGATCAGAGATAAATCAAGCAGCAACACATACGTTCTTTGAATGTGATAAATGAAAATAAGACAAACATAAAATATATGCAGCTTAACAAAGTATTTAAGCTGGAAATAATCCTACAAGCATTCCTCAACAGCAAAAGTGAGAATGTGCAGGAGAAGGAATGATAAATAAGAGAGCCAACTATGCTGTAATGCAAGAACACAAGTTGGATGTAATGTTGAATAGACAGTTATGCCTACTTATGAAAACAGATTTAAATATTATTGCACCAATGGGATTTCTACTTTCATTAATAAAAGACAGAGTCATGCATTACACCTAGCCCAACAGAGGGGGAATGTTTCCAAAAATAGATATAGTTCAATCACAAACTTATTAATAACTCATGTCAGATTTAACCAAAATTGAAGTGTAACAGACACTACTTACCAAAAAAAAAATGGAATAATTTTAAAATCCCCAGTGTAAGTGAACTTTGAGATGAGGAGGTATATATATAATCTATTTTGCTTAAATACTATAGTATATGCATTTAAATATAACAAGTAACAATAACAATATAACTATTACAAAATTTGTACCTAATGGCATGCAATGTGTTCGTTGATCATTTTATAACATTATTATCCTTAGGCTATACCTAAATTTGAGGATATGTATCTATTACTGATATATGTAGCTGTTAGAGCATACTATTTAGGGTTATTAGGGCTACATTAGGTGATATGTTGTATGTGTACAAACACAATGCAAAGATCACAATTATAAATACTATAATAGGTTATCACACTAAGGGAAGACTAACTGCTAATGCAGCACCCTTTGCTGCATCCCCACCTGCGGTAAAAACAAGTGGAAGTTGATACAACTGTTGTACTTCTTTTTGCAATACTTTATTGCGACTTAATCCCGAACCGTTCCCAACAATTCGTGTAATATTTGCCTTTGACAAAATATCTCTGGGCATCATACTAAAAATATTTACATTACGATAACGATTACAAACATTTACAATTACTTACTTGTGTAAATTTTGTAACAAACCATGACAGAGAGCACGAAAAGCTTGTCCTAGTCCCAGATTACCTATGTTAATATTTGTAACGGATGCGGATACATCGGGTTGGTGACGTTCACATAGTAATGTGGGATGTATTTGTAAATTCGAAATGGTGCCATCATCCAAGCTAAGTGCCAACACTTTCTCCCAAATTTGAGCTAAAAATCACTTTTTGTAGCTTTATTGATCTAACTTTATAACAATTACAAAATTAAACAGATTTTTTAAAATTTTTTAGCTATGTAAATGTATCTATAATTTATGTGATATTCAAATCGTAAAACCTATTTATTTAGTTTCATTAAAAATGATATGAAAAAAAAATGAAATTGATTGAATTTTTGAAATATTCCACGCTCCCAAATTTCATACTTCTTAGTATGTACAATAAATGATCAATTGCCATCATCACAAATACAATGCCAACATTAAAATAATAATGAAATAAAGAAGAAGTTTTATATCCTGTCACTCTAGCTAAAGGAGGTAGAGGTCAGAGCCTTGACGTTAACCAATCCAATATACAGTCCGTGCGGCCAAAGAATGCCTAGTGTTGCGCATGTTGTTGGAGGCAGGCTAATTGCTATCTGGATTGCTTTCTTGACATTGGGCAAGAAGAAGGCATTATCGTGATTCAGCAACTCTACCAAGCAGATCTTGCTCAAAGTTGCAGCACTCGCATTGTCACGAGTCCAGAGATCGTACCATAAGAGCCCTTCTAATAAAGTTGTCTAGAAGACTACTATAACTACCAAATATAACCTCCAACGAATGCTCATACTATTTTCTTGTCAGTGTTATCATATTTTTGGGGTGGAGGTTAAAAATTTCAAATGATTCCTGGTTTTTCTTTGAAAATCTCTCACTTAAAGCTTCAATAAGAGAGTCCAAATAGGGTATGAAAACAGATCTTCTGTAGTACTCTTCTATATTTTCTGAGGGTACATTAGAACGGTGACATTGCTTTTTGGTCACACGAGGTCTAGTCAATGTGAGCCCTAAATCTTCAGCTGTCCTTTCAACATTTTTTATGATAACGTTGAATTCATTTTCTTCATTTTTCCTGTCACTATCAAACACATCAAACAGCCTGTCAATATGCTTTGCAACTCGCATTAGGTCAACTTCCACGGCTTGTAACATCTGAGCTACTCTTTCTAGTTTTGCCGAGTATTTGGCTATAATCTCCAAACATACAATAACAATGGTTGACGTCACTGCAGAATAAAGTTGAAACGCTTTCTGTTTCGTGTCTCTGTTTCCTTCATGTGAAAGTGAGTGAAGTCCTTCAACAATTTCAACAAACTTCCTAATCGATTTATATTTTTCTGTCCATCTTGTTTCACACAACTTTTGTAAAGAGCCTACAACTGCCCGTCTTTGTGAATTTTCTCTAAAAAAATGCGTGACTTCTTTAACAGTTGCTACCGTATTTCTAATCTGTGGTAAATTAAGTCTGTGGCTGGCACAGTGAACGAAGTTTGCCATAGGGAATTTTTCACTGATTCTTTTCTGCACACCACTCATTTCTCATTTCTCCAGTCATCGTACTGCATCCATCGTAACCTTGACCTACAGCTAGTTCTAAGTTTAAACCCCAGTTCGTCAATGTATCAGTAATAGCGGTTGCTATGGTTTCAACATCAAGTCCATGTTGAAGGAGCTTCTTTCATGACCTTGTCTTTCTTGTCATAAAACCTAACGCCAAGTGATAGTTGCTCGATACCAGCAATATCCATCGGTTCATCCGCCATAATAGAAAATATTTCATTGTCCCTGAGATTGTGTACAAGATCATTTCTAAGTACTGTAGCACATGTGTCTATGATCTCATTTTGTACTTCATGAGATATGTACGTCGCATTTCTTGGAGCAGTTCTCAGATGCTCTTCTAAAACTTTGTCACCTGATTCCTCTCTAAAGTGAAGGAGATCATTGAAAACAGCATGTTCATCAGTTTTACCCCTTAGGGACAAGTCATGAGTAGCACAAAATACCACTGTTGAAATGATAGATTTAAGTTTGGCCCTGTTCTTCTCAATAAGATTTTTAACTTGATCGTTCATTTGGGACTCTACACTTTGTTTCTCATTTTTCACGATGGATAAAAAATTTGCCGCCTTTTCTGATGATCTGCGATGCCACTCAGATGCCATGTGCGATTTAGCATACTCATGAAACTTCTTGAAATTAGTAAAAGGACGGGTTATAAATACACCTAGTAAACTACCTCTTGATGCATGGGGTCTAAAAAGTACACAAATTTTACAAAACGCCCCTTTATTGACCATTTACTTAACTATTTTGTACCTACAGGCTACAGCATACAGTGTCACAGTAAAGTACCGGACGCTGACATATATGCACGGTGCCCTTCTGCAAACTCATTATTCTTTAACTATTTTAACTATAAAAATTAATTTCCTTTATAGAAATTTTAAAACATTAATATACAAAATATTCATATTGATGATGCATGTATGTTTATTGATATAATATGTATTTTGCTTAGACGCTGGCAATGGCTCCCCCTGGCGGCGCCCTTGGTTCTTGGGTCTCCAAGGAACCTGTGTCTTAAGGTATTCTATACCTTGCAGGGACACCATATAGTCGTGTTTCTTTCTCTTATTTACAAGCCCTGCACATTGAGTGTGATTCAAATCTCATTTTGCCCCATGCTATGGGTTCTTCCTCCAATTTCCTTCTTGTAAAATGGATCCTATTTCATTTTTCAACCGTCTTTTATTTTCGCTAGTCGATTGGCTATTGTTACTCTTTATTGCAGAACCCTAAGTAAAGTTGTCATTGTTCAGTTGTTTGAAAACACTGTGAATAATCGCAACTTGACAAAATGACAAAGTGGCTTTAATGGCAAAAATCATGGTGTACCAGACAGAACTTTAATACAGTACTTTGATCACTATACTATAGGTAAACTTTCTTTTCGTTACTATTATAGGATCATATCAAAGAGTATATAATATAGTCTTTGATCATATTAATAATGACATTGGGTTCCTTGTAAAATCAACACTGGATGAGAACTATTGATCACAGAAATACGGTGTATGGTGGTCAGTTAATGTACAGGGAGGCTGGCTATGTTATATATCGAGGAACATTTTTTTGTCTACACATAAATGTTTTTTGGCCGAACTCACTTCAATGGAAAATTGTATTGAGCATCATATTCCAAAGTGTCGAGTTGCTCAAATTCTAGGGATACATTGACCACAATATTAATTGTAATAATACAAACGAAACCATTATTTATTTTAAATATAACTATGACACTATATGTCATTATTGACGGTAACAGATTGTGGTAGATTAAAATTAAACAAGAGTTGTTAAGATAAAACGTTAAGGAAATCTTTGGTGTATTTATTCTCATCAAAAGTGTAAAAAGGAACATTTTAAAATGTATAAACATAGTCATACCATAAATGATTGAGCAAATGAATTCTTTGGTGTGGAATGCCTAGGTTTTTACCTTTTTTCTCTAAATACTTTACCTCAGGCAATATCTTTCACAGCCTGCATAATTTATTTTCATTAATAATAGTAGAGCCTCATTTTCATTGCATGTCTTTGGCAGAAAGAAGGTTGATTGGATGTTGTTCCTTTTCGTATTTTTCATGAGAATAACTATATCGAAAATTTCCTTAACGTTGTATCTTCGAAACTCTTGTTGAATTTTAATCTGTCACATATTCTGTTAGCTATGATAATGACACATAATGTCGAAATGCGTTAGATTACATTTAAAATAAAAAATGAGTGGAATTACTTATTATTACAATTACCTACTATCATCTGTGCTACTACGGAGTTCCACTGAGTGAGAATAAAATCAATACCACAATATACAGAAAAGGAGGTGGATATTTAATAAGTTAGTAAAAAGTGTGATTTTATCTTCGAACATATAACAACAGGAAGGAATATCCCTATAGTTTAGTAGATGGTACAATGTAACGGAAGTTACGCAGGCTTTACGTCACAGTGACGTAACAGTAAACCATTTGTGATTGGTCAAATGGGTGTAGCGTGCAGTTTGTCGATTTAAAATTAAAAAATTACCAGTAGCGTAGAATTCATTATACGGTTAAGAACATAGAGAATGTGCAAAAAATTAGAAATATGCATACCAAATTAATTATGTTTAAAGGGCAAAAAAATTAAAAAAAAAATTATGCATTTTATTTTGTTTACAGCAGGCGCGTAAACATACAAATGTTGGATTTACGACCCTGCTTAACAGTACACCAATGACTCGACGGAATACGTCACAGTAGGTAGCCATATTGGTAAACCATTAATGTTACTCATTTTGCCATATACATGTTCCTTCCTTTTGTTATATGTTCGAAGGGTTTTATATGGGGCGGAAATATGGGGGCGGATAGAAAGGGAGCAGTTCGAAAGGATACAATTAAATTATTGCAGGTGGACCTTAAGAGTTGAAAAGGGAAACTCCAGGGTATGTTGTAGAGGAAGAGACAAAGTTGGAGAAGATCATAATTGAGGCAAAGAAGAGGGCGAAGACATTTATAGTAATATACTGAGTGTTCCATTTAAAAGGGCATAACTTGGGGTAGCCACTATTCACAACTTGAAAGTATTTTCAAGTTATGCACAAAAATGCTATCTACCATCTAAAACACAGGATCTCAAAATGATTATCAATCATCAGGGATATTAATGACACTATCGTATGGAGTACCCTGGGTCACTCTGTACACTGTGACTGTATACAAAGTGAATAAAACTTACATTGAGGTACTGAAAATCCTAATTCCATTGTCCATTGTTGCAACATTTTTACAAACATTGCAAGAGCATTTCCACCATTTAATGAAGCAGCTACTGCAAGATATTTACCACTAAAGTATGGAAAGTACTCAACAGGAGATAATTGTGGGGGACCGTCTGTTGGTTCATAATTTTCGACAACAAATGCTAATTGAGCAGAAGTTGATACGTTTAACACAGCATCGTGTATAGATTCAATGGTCGCTAACACAGAGCAAGGTAAATCGCCCAATCCAGCTCCTAAAAATACTCGCTCAGTTGACAATATTACAAAAAAATGGATTTACCTATGGGAGTTCCCTTAGGAATTGAGTGCCAATCATCTGCTAAATTTCCTACCAATGCTCCAGTGTTAAGAACTTTAGGTAGGAAATGAACAGGAAATTCGGCCGATTCCAAAAGTGTGGAATTCCAACACTTTTCTTTACAATTGAAATAACCCCAACTGGCCGCGTTTTGTTCAGACATTACCGGTTTTTCAAGATTGCACAACATGGCCACAGTGAAATCTTGTATAGTTCCGGCACAATTGTATCTTGACAGCTTTTCTGGTCTGCCGATGGAAATGTTATAATGTAGCAACAAGTATTAGAAAAACGTAACTCACTTATGCTTTGCCATCCAAAACATTGTGGCAATGCCATAACCCGAGTAGGTTGGCAAGTGCGATTGAGGTACAGGTAAAGACTTCATAAAAACGGAATCACACCTTGAGTCTTGCCATGTGTAAAGGGCAGATACTTCCTGCTCTACAATATCGTATCTAACTAGAGCTCCATTTCGTTCAATTCTCTCCCACGCTTTAGTGTCACCACTATTCCACAACATCACCCCATGCATCTGACCACATATTCCAATGCGAGCTATCTACAATCTGCGATTGAAACACTCAACATAAAGAAATTTACCCACCTTCCGAAGTAAATCTTTTGGCAACTTGGCAATGCACGTATTTAAAGCGTAAATTATCTTAGGAACATCTTGTTTACTGCCACCCGTACCCTGATCACTCGGTATATTCGACTGAGTATCTTTGCTCTGTTTAGCTATAACTTCCTCTGTTCCCACATTGACAACACAAACTTTCACGGAAGTTGTACCTAAATCAATGCCCAAAACTAAACCGTTGTCCATTTTTTCTACAAAAATAACAGTATAACAGATGTTAAAGTCCCCCTTTATAAACTACTAAAGTGATATTACGAGTATATCATCAATCACTTTTAAGCCCACCGACAATATTTACTTTGTACTTAACGTACCCACTCAATAATCTATTTATTACATTATTACAGCAGCCAGCAGCTACTTGCTTATGCAATAAAAATTACAGCAATCATTTTAATGAGTAGGAGATTCAAAAATAAATCTCATCCTTTTCTAGGAAACCACCAATTTAAATTTACCGCGTGATCATTCACATGACGTTTCCAATTAGTGTTTAACAGAGTTTTTATTTGTCAGTTTATTATTAAACAGATAATTATTATCTGAGATAAATAACATTTTAAATCGCATTTATACTCATTTTATCTACATATTTACAATCATTAATTTAATTGATATGCAAATTGAAGGTTTTATTTATATTAGGAAGCTGATGCAACGTTGCCAATGTTCATAAATAATTCGATATCTGCGTGAGTAGATCTGCCAAAATGATGATTTTACTTAATTTTTTATGATTTATTAAATTTGGCTACTTTAACGAAATGTAAAAAAATGCTTTGACGAATTTTATTTACAATTCAATTATGAATTTTAAAGACGCCTGTAATCAGCAGTGCTAAGAATGTAATTAAAGGTCATTCGCTCTATTCTCCAAAGTATTGTATTTATCCTTTTTATGCAAGAATGTTCTTGTCGTTTTCACTTCACCAACAAATTAGCAAGAGAGAATTTTACGTACTTTTCATCTATCTAAACATTTTCCTACCATCATTTTATTTTATTTTAATTTATTTTTTATTTTATTTATTTTTTTAATTTGTCAGTTCAACATTAGACGTGTTATACACAGTGAACTCTGTATAGAGTTCACTGGTAATACATGACGTTTTTGGTGTAAGAGGCGACATAATAGGTGTTTTCTTTTTGCATTTTGTGGTAGCTTTAAGTCAGCTCTGTCAATACACACCATTCGTTTTATAATAATAATTTGACTCAGTTCTCAATAACCCTATTCGTTTTAAAAGCTTTCTTTTAAGTTTTATATTAACTTGAGGCAGAAATGTCTTATGACGCAAGGCACTTTAATCACGTGATAATTGTGCATGTGCCCAACCCTGTGGCGATGCAAAAAGAAAACACCTAATATTTTACATTACTGTGTTGCCATTTTATGAACATTTTGAGAATGCAAGAAACTAATTCGATCTAGTAGACTATTACATCAACACTTTTATAGAAAGAAAATTATTACAAATAATCAAGAAAATGTCATACACCTATAATGTTGAACTGGCAAATTAAAAATAAATAAAAAAAATAAAATGATCGTAGTAAATGTTTATATAGATGAAAACTACGGAAAATTCTCTACAAAAATAGACAAAAAAAATTAGATCGTGCAATTTAAAAAATTGCCGATAACGTCACAACAAACGAATGACTGCGTGTAAAAAATATTTTTTCTACGACTGTTTAATAATATGCTTATTATTCGATAGTTTTGAATAGATAATAACACCTATTACCTATTACTCACTCGGATGATTACCACATTCGCCTGATGGCTCGTGTGGCAAACTTCATCTTCGTGAGTAATAGCTATCATTACATGCTTGTTGAATAATATACTATTTTTTCTTCAAATTGTAGTAAAGACCGTCCCATTTAATAATATATATGGTAGGTTAGAGTTATAACACCATTGAAGTTGCTATACTCCTGGGCGCTTTTCGTTGAACAGTCTATAATATTATAGCTATTAATACATATAACGAGAATATTATGCAATTTATAATAATCGAGGAGATTGTTAGGCGACGAGGCGATAACCGAATCGCTTAGTAATGTCCGAGATGGTATAAATCGCAAATATTCGAGTACCTTCAAAGCTTTATCGTATCATTGAGACAAGCAATTTTAAAACAAAGCACGGATTTAGTTTACATTGTAAGAAAAATTGTCAAAAGTTTTGCCACGTTTGGTCGTGGTCGTTATCAACTTACTTTATTGATAGAGTCAAAACTATTTTTATAAAAAACTCATAAACAATAATTTTAAGAAGAAGATCACGACACACGTTTATTGCGCTAATATGAATAGTACGGCAGATTTATGTTTTTATATCCATCCTTCTCTAATACATGTAGTTGAAAGAGAGAGAGAGATAAAAATATGTAATTGTATTATAGAGTTTTACATCAATAGGTGTTTTCTTTTTGCATCGCTACAGGCTTGGGCACATGCACAATCATCACGTGATTAAAGTGCCTTGCGTCATAAGACATTTCTGCCTCAGGTTAATATAAAACTTAAATAAAGCTTTTAAAACGAATAGGGTTATTTTTATAAAACGAATGGTGTGTATTGACAGAGCTGACTTAAAGCTACCACAGGCTACCACAAAATGCAAAAAGAAAACACCTAATGAGTCGTACCTAGTGGTGGCAATTTTTTTCGAATATTCGAATATTCGAATGTATAATCGGGAATTATTCGAATACTTAATAATACCACTATTCGAATTAGAATAAAAACGAATAAAACGAATAAAACGAATAAAACGAATGAAACGAATAAAGCGAATGAAACGAATAAAACGAATGAAACGAATAAAGCGAATGAAACGAATAAAACGAATGAAACGAATAAAACGTATAAAACGAATAATGGCCAGAACAAAAAAAATTGTTAAATTAAGAAAAAAGAGAACGTCGTTGGTTTATTATGGAGAGATGACAGACGGCAGAGGTATGCCTACTACTTTTCATTTCATGGAATTGTTTCTCATTTACAAATTTCTTGCGACCCACAATACTTTATGAATAGGAGATGAAACATTGTAGGTACGATATTCGTATTGTAAATAGCTATTTCAGCATTTCTTTGCTGTCAGCTTAAAGTCATTCACTATTCAATAACACCCTTTTACAAGTCGTAATAACTGTACTTAATTTATTGTTTGTTAGTGTAAAAGGTTTTCGGTAAATCAGTGAACACATTTCTCTAAACATTAGGTACCTACAATAATCCTCAATCACGCAGGGTGATTTTAACTGGAATTATTTTCATGGTATTGTAAAGCTTGGACTTTGTTTATTTAAGTTTTTACTTTTTACCCGCCTTTGATGATAATTTATTCCTTTAAAGGATTATCTAAGCATTTAAATATAAATTTTTACTTTAGTTCAAATTATTTCTCAGGCTAGAGGCTAGACGAATACATTACTGTGATTTATGAGTAAAGTGTGGAAATATTTCGTGAAGAATACGAGTGATGCGGTAGTTACTTGCAAAATTTGCAATAAGTGCCTTAAATTTAATGGAGCAACAAGTAATTTACTAACGCATATTAAGGTTAAGCGTGGTTTCAAATGTTTATGCTTAAATGAAACTTCCATTGGAGAATGCTCTACTACGTTTATAGTATAAAACTAGCCCAACGAATAAAAGGAGTAAAACGATAAAACGGATAAAACGAATAAAACGAATAAAACGAATAAAACGAATACAACGAATAGAACGAATAGAACGAATACAACGAATAAAACGAATACAACGAATAAACGAATAAAACGAATACAACGAATAAACGAATAAAACGAATACAACGAATAAAACGAATTTTTTTCTGACTGTTATTCGAATTCGAATAATTCTATATTCGAATATTTTTTTAACGAATATTCGAATACGAAAAAAACAGTGGCGTAGCGTGTATGGATGCGATTGATGCGTTACATCCCCTATAATTTATGACCATTTATTTACTTACAGTAAAATTCAATATAATATGATAATTATTTGATTATTTCCAATTTAATATTATATTCAATTTTCAACTGAAATATTTTTGCTTTTGCTCAACTCTACACTAAAAGAAACACACCTACTATTGCAATTAATAGATCTTGGTGATGCGATTCATCGTTCGCATTTTCAGTCGCGCTTTCGTGCATTATAGAGTGCAAAGGCAAACAACCTTATGCGTATTAAAGTAGCTTCAGTATGGTGTGAATGGATGTAATTCTGTTACCGCATTAACACGTTGTACTTATTTGGAAAAAAAAGCGTTTATTTAAAATATTAAAGTAAGTTTTTCATAAGCTTGTTTACTTCATTGTATCAATAAATGCGATAAGTAAGTAAAATAAACTTAATACATTAGTAAAGTGTTATACCTACTGTAACGCAACGTTGAAGGGTCTCTGTGATGTGATTTAGAAACCGCATTAGTACACAAAATATTTAACATTATATGTCATACTTTTAGTGCCATCTACGCATGGAAATTGTTGTAACAATTTTTAATAGTAAATAAGTTTAAAAAACATGCTAAAAAGAAACATTACTTAACTTAATTTAAATTATTAAATTGATAAGCAAGAAATAAAATTTTTAACACGTTCGCTGCTGCTCCTGAAAGTAAGGTAGGTATAGCGTTGTGCTAGCTTAAGTATTTATGTGCTATGTGCTGATGCTGAAGGAAAATAAAACGTTCCGTTACATTACAGTGCTGAGCTCACACTAAAGGCATTTAAATTTAAAGGTTTAAATTTTAAAGTAGTAATACCCGGGATCCGCGTCCGTCAGTAGCGAACGTGTTAAACAATTTTTTGCTGACATGGAAATTACTGTAGTAACAACAAGCAGTACTTCTATTACCAATGATTCAAATTGCGTTTGTATTGCATCATCGAAAAACTGCAAAAACTTTTTTTTTGCATATTTCTTGAAAATCGCATCCCTGTAACAAAATGTCACGCAACGCCACTGGAAAAAAATTAAATTTGCCACCACTAGTCGTACCCAACTTTATTTGAATCAAACTATGTATACATAAAAATTATAATTACAGCGGCATAATGAAATTGGCACAAATAGTGGAAATATCATCAGTTCTAAGAATAGCAAATGTGGGAAAGAGGTACTTACCTAAATTACCGAACTTTATAGATGCGATGCGATACCGCCAATTTTAATTGTTATAATAAAACAACATATTTGACAGAGAACAAATTTTGTATCGTCTAGAATTGAATGATGCACTAAATATTTAAATAAGTAATCTTGGTAGATTTAAATATTCTTAAGCCCGCCATGAAAATATTAGTTGTGTGTTCGTACGAATTGCTTTTTGCAAACTGGCAACGTCGATTAATATCCAAAAGTGACACGCATGCGTGTTAACGTAATAAAATCGTAATCTTGCTCATGCTTCCGCCATTACCATATTTTTCTTGTTATAGTGACGCTTGTAATTTTTTTAACTATCTTTTAAATAAGCCATGAAAATGGTTGATAAAATTGATATGAGTTTAGATGATATTATTAAATCAAATAGGGGTAATCGTCGAGGTGGTGGCGCTAAACGTGGTGGAAGAGGTGCAATCCGTGCCGGCGGTGGCCGTCGTGGTGGCGGGAATTTCAGAAGAAGCAGTGGTGGAGTACAAAGAGGCCGTAATCGCGGTGGAATTGCTAGGCAATATACGAGGGTAATTCTTTAATAATTTTCATATTTTACTTGTGAAATCCAGCAATGCCCGCTCTGAGAGGAACTTGCTGAGTCCTACATAAAAACTTGTCAACCCGAGACAGTGTCGTTTTGACAAGCTGCACTTATTTCTTTAGGGAGACGTAAACAGTGCTTGGAAGCATGATCTGTTTGAGGGTTATGGCCCGCGTAAAGTCGCCGTTGCCAGATCCTTAGTACAGTCCAATGTTGGTCCAACTAAACTAATGGTATCCAATCTCGATTTTGGTGTCTCCGATTCCGACATACAAGAATTATTCGCCGAATTTGGACCGTTGAAAAGTGCCGCAGTACATTACGATCGTTCCGGAAGATCTCTCGGTACGGCGGATGTTATTTTTGAACGAAGAGCCGACGCTATAAAAGCTATGAAACAATACCATGGCGTGCCGTTAGATGGTCGAGCTATGAATATTCAACTTACCACCTCGGAAATACCGTCAGTTACGCGTGGAGGTCGTTTGGGTCAGAATCGTTTCCCGATTCGAAATCAATCACCCCGCAGAGGAGGTGCTGGCGGTGGTAAAGGGCGACCCGGAAGAGGTTAGATTTGTACTTTCTGCAGTTGATGAAATGTCTTAACCATCCCTCTTATGTTCAGGTCGCGGAAGGGGTGCTAGAAATCAAAAGAAAGCTCCAACGGCAGAAGAATTAGATGCCGAGCTAGATGCGTACAGTAAAGAAATGAAGTAGATATTTTTTGTACATAAATTAGTTTAGTTTTAAGAAGTATTTTTTTGACGTAAGTTTTCAGCGTAAATAACTGAGCTACTGTTCATTTTTATATCATTTTCAAGTTGTATATTGTCTGCAGATTCTTTAGTTATTGTTCGTTTACCTATGAATTGTATAATGTCACTATAATATTTAAACAGCCAATATAATTTAAGTTGTTTTCATCATTTCATTGAGAATTGAGATACACATTATAGTAGGTATCATTTTTTAAATAATATACTTTATACATTTAACGGGTTAATATAATGTTATGTAAGAATTGCTCATTCGTCATTTGAGTTTAGTTTACACGATTTTGAAAATATACTTAACATTTAATAAATAATCAAGTTTGATGAATTGTTCACTCGACTAATGCACCCAAATACCTCTTTATTGTTAGCTTTACTCAATTGTATCTCCCATAATGTTTGATATGTTTGTGACTGGCAACCAACCTAAAATGTTATTCATCATGGTGGTGTCAACATACTCCTTTGCAAAGTAACATTAAAATTGAGTATGTGTTAGAAATTTGGTAACTGTTCATTGGTAGAAGATAAAGTAGTAAAAGTTATATCAAATTAAAGGCAATTTAATCCTCTGTAAATTCGTTTCTGCCAAACAATCGTGGGAGGCATTAGAGGCAAATGTTTGATCAGAAGAGTTACATAGATGATTTTTTTGAAAATTTATATTCAATAACGTACATTTCGAAAAGCCGCGGTTTCCGAGACATAATCAAAAAAACTAAAAATGGCTCCTCTCTCCCAAACTCATCTCATATGGGTGGTGGTGACTTTTAGTATGTTTACCTACTACCAAAGTCCTGAAGTTAAAAATTCTCGCATATTCCATGTACTCTACACCCCCATTTTTAGTACTCGGTGACTGGACTATTCGACAACATACATTTTTAAAATTTCAGACAAGTATTTAATGCTGTATTGCAGGCCAAAATTATACCATACTTTGGGTTTTTGAGTTTGGCTCATTAAATTAATTTTATTTGAAATGTCCAATTTATTTGCAGTGCTGTTTTTGTCATGGAACAGCGTTCCACCACCTGTTTTCGACAAACACAGCCTCTTATTATATTATTATAAGATACATATAATAATTACTAGAAGTAATATAAAATTGCAAAAAAAATTTTTTAGCGTTCCACCACCTTTTTTCTACAAAAAGAGCACTGGTTATTTGTATGTCAAGGCCGCGAAAACACACTTAACGTACGATGAGAAAAATTGTCGCCAAGGCCGCTTTCGGCCGAGGCAAAACAATTCAATATTTTCGAGGACAATACACATTTTTGGGCAACCAGGCAATCAGACAAAATTTAAAATTCGATGTATATTGAAAATACATGTATCAAAGTGGCATTTACTTTAACAGCCACTGTTATAGTAACAACCACGAAATTGCTGCTATAGCAACGGCCGCAGAATCATATTTAATTGGTTGCCCAAAAAATATATTAAATTTAAGAATAAACTGTAATTACATTATAACAAGTATAAATGCTGTGAAAATGAACAACAAATTCATAATTTACATTGTGCGACTCCAGTATTTTGTAGCAAAACCTTTGGCATCGATTACAGCTTGGCAGCGCCTAGGTAACAAGTCTATTCAGTGCGTCGATTGTCGACTGAGGGGATATTCTTCCACTCTTCCTCGAGTTGTGCCAATTTTTGGGTCGTATTAGTAGCTCGCTTACTGTCCAAACGTCTGTTCAGTTCTTCCCACAATGGTTCAATAATATTTAGGTCAGGCCTAGTCACTCGACGGCGTCGGAATCAGTCTTGTAGTTCAGTCGCGCAATGCTTCGGATCATTGCCTTGCTGATACCAAAGAGTAGGTATATAATACTGTCTTTGCTGATATATAAAACCGCGATCATGTAAATGCTTTCCAAAAGGAAGCATTACATTCTCAAGGATGTTTATGTATCATTTTCGATTCATGATGTCATTGATCCTATAAAAAGGACCCAATCCTTTTGCAGAGAGGGTACTGCATCCATGACCGAACCGCTTCCATGCTTTGTTGTAGGAAGCTGGTATTTGGGGTCGAAGCTTCGTGCCTTCCTGTTCTTTGCAGAAATAAATGGCTTCTTCATGGGCCGTCGTCCATGTAGTCCTGCAGTCTGTAGGCGATATGTATGGTCCGTACAGATGGATTATACTCTTCAGGAATCAATATTATTGTAGCGCGCAGTGAGTTGTGGGCTGCAACGGGATGTGTGGAGTGATCGACAAAAGCAGTAGTACAACGGGGTCGCCCGGTTTTATTCTCCTTGACATAATCTCTCTGGATCTTTCAACACTTTATAAATTTGGTCACCGTCGACATGAAAATGCTAAACTGTTGGGCGAGCTCCTTATGCGTTCGCCCTTGTTTATGACCTTATCCCTTTTTGCTGTCATTCGTCTATATCTTTAGTGACACGAGTCTTTGCCATATTAAAACTACAAAATAATTAATTTGTAATTATAAAATAAATGATTGGAACACCAAAAACAAAGGTTCCACTTTGGAGAATATTAATAAAAAAGTCGAAGACCGTGGTGTATTGCCTAAATTTTCATTATACTTCATGTACAACTACCAGATATCTGCTGTAAAATATTTAGTGCATACGACCATTTTGACGAAAGTTATACCCAAAAAACCAAAATGTGGTATAATTTTGGCCTATACTGTATAACGCAAACTGGAAAAAGCCTTGGATACTATTGTACTTTTCACACTGAGAAGTCAGTATTATCAAGCGCACCGTTGCCTTATGTAGCATCGCTGGGGCGGTTAGGAATCAGGTGTGGCCTCAACTAAAATGCGCCGCTCGCATCTAACTTTATTTTAACGTTATTTATAAACAATTACTGAATTCTAGGTGTGAAAAGTACTTTATACGTAACTTTTTGGGTCTTCTACAAATTTTACAACCTTTTTTTATTTATTTTTATATAATAATGTGTGAGAATCATTAATTAATAACACAAACATTAGTTAAATGCAAAACCATTTATGAGATTACTTGGCAGACAAAAAAAGTAGGGTATACAGAAGACATAAAGTAGGAAAGGAAACTACGTTAATGGAAAACAACATTAAAATTATTAAAAAGAAATACAAGTATACAGTTCCATTCAATTAAACAAAAAAAACAAACCCACTTACAGTTAAACAGATCGAAAATTTTATTTCTTTTGTAGTCAAAAATTGTATAAAGCTCCTATTAATAATAAAAGTAAACTGAATAGTTACAGAGATATTGACTGATCAATGTTACCTGAAAGATTCTGTACAAAAAGTCCAGTACGATACAAGAATTACTCTAAGCATGGAAAGGATTAGAGACAGCACAGGATGAAAGAAGGTGATTAACTCAATCCACTAAGCGCACTGGCTCTGGAGTGTATAGGAGTAATGGATGGTACTGCAGAATTTCTGAAAGTCTGGCACAAAAAGGGAGCGTATTCTAAGCTGAGGTATATGCAATCCTGACAGCGAGTACTCAGCTATTCAAAGAGAACCTTGTTAAAAGGAAAATCTTCATAGTTACAGACGGCAAAGGAGGGCCAGTTCTTGAATGAGTGCAAATGTTAAACAGACTAGGCAAGTATGAAAATTAGAAATGGTTGGCATTCTTGTAACCTCTATCGATATTTTAACTCTGTCAGTAGATAATACTAATATAAAATAAATACAATAAAAAGAAAGAAAAAATAAAAGGGGTTAACACAATTGATTAAATATAAATAAATAATTTGCAAAAGCACTCGACACATATATTCAAATAATTCACAATACAAACAAATCATGTGTTCTGCATAAAAATAATGAAATCTTTAAGAAAACACTTATTGCACAAAGTACTTACAAATCCATAATTCTAACGTTAAATAAATTAAATTACGTAAGATATACACATAAACGTTGCGAAAAATATATAATAATTTAGGTGGATGAAGAATTATTTTCTATTAAAGAAAAGATGTCTAACATTTGGGAAAATAAAATTATATATTTGGAAGTCCTATATACACAGAATGTTCACGAGAATAATTAAATATAAAATGGTGGTATATATGGCAGAATAAATTTCATAAACGTTTCAATGTTCGTTTCTTGTCTTTTAATATCTTTTTCTTTTCCGCTGTTAGTTTTTTATCACCCGCATGTTTTTTCGCTAACGGTCCTTCCATCGCGCCAGCCTTTGGTACTTTTTGGGGCTGTGCATGTATTTCGGTCATCATTTTCGCTCTTTGGTAATAATCGTCGTAGTGTTCTAATAATAACTTACCGGCCTCTTCATTAAGTGCGGATTCCGCATTTGGTACTATGAGTAAACATTTTATCGTCTGTAAATTAGGATTGTAATTAATGTTAAAAGAGAGAGAGTTGGGCGTTTTTACCAATAAAATGTGTTTAATACCGAGATCAGGTTTCCAGTCTTTTTTTAGAGTGTTTACACAAATTTCGCCATTAGATGCAACATTGGGGTGGAAAATTTTTGTAAGAAAGAACGCCTTTGGTGGGATTTGTGGAAAGTCTTTACCAAGAGAAAGCTTCACTTTGAAAAGTCCACACATGTAAGGTGTACCTGCAAGATAGTAATACGTACAATAATCCTATACAGTATATAAATGACATGAAATAGTTCAGGAATAACAATATAAGAACAAGAAATTCAAGCCCTAAAAACACATGCAATTTTTCCTAAATATTTTACATTTCAACCTAGCCATTTTTGGATTGAATAAGCTGTTTATTAATGAATACCTTGGTACAATAATAATATAGTGTTATCATGTTCAATATTTGTATTATAACAATGAAATATTGTATGAATTAGATTAAACAATGAGTCCACAATAAATGTACATAGGAATACATCTGGAATAATTCCTAATAACTGGTAAGGAGCAGGAATAAATCTGACTCCATGGGAATCACTTGGATTATATGGAAATACCTGTAGATTTAATTTAGATAATATAAAATTGGAACCTGCAGGGATTGAATGAAACAATGGCTTCTAAAGAATCTAGTTAGGGAAACCAACAGGCACAACTTAGTGATTTAAAAGGCAACGATATCATGAAATTGGAAGATTATGGAATGTTTAAGGGCAGAAGATATGGTATGGGCTTCTTAATTAATAAGAAACTACAGAATTCAATAAAAAATTCGAAAAGAGATGGTAATAATGGTAAACATCCACACATCAATGAAAGGAAAAGAAGAAGGTTAAGGATGAATTCTAAAAGAATTTAAAACTTCCAAATAACTTCTCCAGAACTCATGTAAAAATACTTGATGATAAGAACATGAAGGTGGGAGTTAGCACATAGGTATGTCAGTTCCACCAGGGTGACGTTCAAACTCCTGTCCAAGATGAAGGGTAGGGGAGAGGAGGTGACGAGCATGGAGTGTGAAGAGGCAACAGCAGTAAGGGGCCACATTTGACTGTGCCAACCACCGTAGTATAGTACAGTTTTATTTTTTAATGGTAAAACTTGTACAAATTAATCTGCTATAGTGCCACCAAGTAAACAAAAGCCCTGAGAAGGCGTGGTCGAGGGAGCTACATGTTTACGAAGTACATTCAAATGCAAAATAAATTTGTTCTATAAATAAAGAAGTAAGATGAAACTGTCAAAATATTCTAGAGCTGAATGTACCACCCCCATTTTAACACTTTTTATTGGCCAGTTTGAGTTACTTCAAATTTAGTTCACATATTTCCCGGGGTTTTTGTTTACATGGTGGCACTATACCCTCTGTGCCACAGTGCATACTATCCTCGCCAGGAGTGTTTACCGCTACGTCATCACTTACAATCATATGGTGTAATATGAAAAACATGAGTCAAAATTGTTTCCTTATAATAAATTCTGATTAGAAAATATACTCCGAGATGGCAGCATTTAAAGTTGTAATTTCAGGCAGACTTGCATAATTCCAAAATGTAATTACGTATTTCTTGTGATTTATTTTGTAAACATTAGAGAACCTTAATTATCGTAATTATAACGGTCGAAAAACAATATCCTTGAAATCGAACAGGTGTTCGGTACCGGTACGTTATTTTTGTAGTCTGCAGGTTATGTAGGTTCTATTACAAACTCTGCAATTTTCAACAAAATGAGAACATTTAATAGGTAATTGCAGCGGAACTATAAAAGCAGGAGAATACTTGTGTCGTAAGTTGCTCATAAACAATCAAACAATTGATAATTATAGAATTCAATTTATAGGTTAAACAATTTGCATCGAAGAACTCAACTGTCGAGCTGCATTATTTACACCTCGCAAGGCTACTACGTTTCATAATCATAATTTCTTATTGTCGTTACCAATTCAGTAATATTGGCCAACAATAAGATTGGGAACATTATTTTACTGTAATTACACAAAATGCATATTAAGTTACGTTAGTAAATAAAATGGAAGTATTTATTCGTACGAAGATGACATTTAATGTTGAACATTACATTTTATAGGAGATGTGTGAATTAACACTTTGAGTATTTTACGACAAAATATATTATTGAAATACATTACTAATAGAAATTGTATTAAATATGAAATACACTTTTATTACAAATTGTAGGTTGTAGAAACTTGCTTGTCAAAAGTGTTCTAAGACTTCTAATCGGAGTCACTTTCTACATCTGAGCTTTCAGAACAGTTTCCCACGTTAATAACTAGTTCGTCAACTGTGATGTCCAACATTTCTTCCCGTTTATACCACTCTTTTATGGTTTCTTCAGTATGTCGCACACAATTTGCCCATACAGTCTCGTCACACTGCTGTAAAGCTTCGTTCCACATAGCAATTACATTTTCATCTTTATAGCCATCTCGTCCAATATGCCTGTCGTAATATCCCTTTGCGTGTGCCCATACTAATTCTATGGCATTAAACTCGCAGTGATATGGCGGTAATCTTAATACTTCGTGTCCATAGCTTCTAATTATTTCATCTACTTCGTACCTTTTTTGTATTTGAAGTGACTTAATTAGACCATACAGCTCGGTTTTGAATAGTGTGGGATCGTGACTGACGTTCTTCTGTGTTAACCAAGAAACCATATTGCTTTTTGTCCAGGACGAAGTTGGTAGCTTTTCAACTAACATTGAATGGTACGGTGCATTATCGATTATAATTAGCGAAGGCTCTTCTAAATTGTTTAGCAAATGTTCAATAAGCCATTTTTTAAACATGTCTCCATTCATTTCACCATGATAATCTTCCTTTAACGATCTTGACGCAAATAATAGAGCAGCACCTTGCACAAATCCTCTGGCGGATCCGGCGTGAACAACAATAAATCTCTTGCCATCGTAGCCTTCAGGTTTTCGTACACTCCTAATGTCTTCATTCTGCCATGATTTTCCTGGATTTCCTTTGGAGTAGATCCACGTTTCGTCCATAAATACAACTTGCCGACGATTCGGTGAATTGATTTCTTTAATGTATTGCTTAAGAAATTTAATTCGCATTTCTGCTATGTAACTTTTTTCCAATAAAGCTCTACGGTTGGAGTCTTTTTTGAATTTGAATCCTAGCGACTGGATTGCACGGTGAAGACTTCTGTCGCTTACTAATATGTGACTATTACGAATTTCCGTATTTAAACTTGCAACTGTGACATGCTTTTCTGTAAATAAATGTAGGACGTCAAACATCTGTAAAACATTGTGATGTAATATTACTCACTTTGTGCATACATGTTGTATAACGTATTCCTTATGCCCATTTTGGATGTCTCAGGTAGATCGTGTGATTTTAGTTTCTTGCGTGGTCGTTTTTTACCCGGACTTGTTAAAACAGGGTTAGCTGCAGCTCGAGACTTGATATTCCTCACCGTCTTCTCAGATATACCCAAGGCGTTTGCCACGCGCTGTAATTTCGTAATTGTAATAAATTAAGATATAAACACTTAATGTCATACTTACTTCTTGGACAGCAGACACCGATATCAGGGGACCCCCGTTTTCTTTCTCCCTCTCGAAATACTGCAGTAAATTTAACACGAACTGCTGTGCTTGCGTGTGCAAGGTTTTACCCTGTGCGGACATTAGGATGGCACAGAATAAAATGAATAGTAAGAAAGGCGCAAATGAATAACAAAGGGAATAGTTCTGAAAAGAACTGATTTAAAGTGTAATGATTAAAAAAAGTGAAGGTACAGTAGGAAAGGCGCAAATGAATAACAAAGGAATAGTTCTGAAAAGAACTGATTTAAAGTGTGTAACAAAAATGATGATTAAAAGAAGTAAATTTAGGAAATGAGAAACGGTCAAAGGATAAATAAACAACACGAGGTTCGAGGTTATGTAGTAGGTACTATATTAGTCAAATGAGAATTAAATTCATATGAATATAACACAAATTGATTTCGTGTTTATAGGTTTACTCTTTCTACTACATTTGCTTATTCAATACCGTATGTCGATTTCGGCAAATGCACTGCGAATGTTCACCATCTTTATTTAATTCACTGATTAATATGAGAAGGCAGTATAAACAAATTGGATAGCTAATTTCAGACATTAATGACGTAGCGGTAAACACTCCTGGCGAGGATAGTACATGAGTAAGAATCATATTGATGTAGCCCTGGTACAAGAACATTGAACCTACAAAGGGAAAATACAAGGTCTGGAACTGAAAGGAGCACGGCACAGAAGTTATCAAACGGGTGGAACACTGTCGGAGGACAGGATGGCAAGTTCTTCTTGGATGTGATGACGATGTGCACCACACTGTGTGGGCCAGCACGAACATCAAAAGAAGAGGTGAGTATTTCTAGTAAAGTGCCCTGGTGGCATGAGGGACTCGCTTGATTGCAGGCACAGACTTTCTAATGAAGCAAAAAACAAAGGAGAATGGTGTTTATACCAAACAGGAGGTACTGTGAAAAAATTGAACAAATTCCAGGGTTTTACAAGGAGGAACAGAGGTTAGAATCGGTTTCTTGAAGAAAACTGCTGGGCGGTTATAGAGTGAAGCAATAATGCTGGAACCCCTTTTAAGGGGGAACAGAAGGGCTTGGGTTTTGGCCCGTCAGATAGTGAAGCTAACCAAAATTTGGTGGGCAGTGAAGAATTTTCAGCCATATAAATCCCTAAGGATGGATGGAATTTTCCCTGTTGTACTACAAGACTTCGACTTGTTAGCCTCCACACTATGTATGGTACTAAGGGCAAGTACCTATTAGGGCTGTCAGAATCCGGATAATTTGATATCCGGATCTTGGAAAGCAGATCCGGATCTGGGTCCGAAGTCCGGATTTCGGATCCTAAGTTCTGGATCCGGATTTCGGATCCTAAATCCGGACCCGGACTCTGGATCCGAAGTCCGGATCCGGCTTCTGGATCCGAAGTTCAGATTCGGACTCTGGATCCGAAGTCCGGATCCTAAGTTCCGTATCCGGATCTCGGATATTAGATTGGAATTTGTATAAGAAAATCAGAATCAAAATTTATACGCGGAAAACGATCTTTCCACATCGACTAATAAATGTATTAAACGTGCAGTTTAACTTTAAATTAAAACTTTAAACTTAAACTGCAAGTTCAGATTCAGCTGACTTCAGATACTCCTTAAAATAGAAGGGATAAAGGGTTAAAGACCCTCCCAGCTGCATTGACAAACCTTTTAAAACAGGTAGGATGCTAGGGCCGGTTGTTGTACATATGCAGCTTAATGTAAAGCCGATTCTTAGCTGAGCAGTACACTTGCTTAACCAGTTTTGTACAATGACTTTTCCTGGCTTAAGCTCCACTTAACTTTAAACTTGGCTTAAACTGCATTTGTACAACCGGCCGGCCCTAAGACTCTTACCTTAGAATAACCTACTCTGAAGCTGAACTATGAAGGTGATACATTGTAAACATCCATTGTTAATTTATTTCTTAGAACTAATAAATAATAATTTACTTCAGCTAGACCCTAACTCCCTAAGTCCCTACCCCTACTCGGCCTACTCCCTAATCCCTATAATCGATTTGTGAAAGTTAGGAAGGACACATTGTAACAGAATTTAAATTTTAAATTTCTCATGAAATAAGATATCTAAATAAACGGAAATAACATTCAAAACAAATCAGCACCACGATACACATAAACACGGTATGCTGATTATTTGTATCAAAGCGTTCGCTTAGCGCATGACGTCACCCGAGAAGTAACAGCGTTCGGTGTAGTCGTAGCGGTACATCTAAATAACGATAACTCCTTTGTTTACAACTTTTTGAAAAAAATATATTAATAAAAGTTTTAGGAATTCTTATAAGGAACATTTTATATAAGAATAAAATTTTCACAAATATCAACCCTTATCGAGATATATGGAAAAAACTGCGTATGCAGTTTCATTACAAAATCGGTCATAGTTTTCTTGTTTATCGTTTCTCAGAAAAATTATTCAAGTAAAAGATGTAGATATTAATATGATCAATATTTTAGATATATATAATATTTTCACAGAAAGCAACCCTTAACAAGTTATTTCGGTATTTCTGAAAGTAAGCAACCCTTAAGTATGAAATCGCTCGTATCTTTTTTATTTGTAACTTATGAGGAAAAACATGTCAATAAATATTATAGAAAATTTTCTTTCGAGCATTTTATGTTGGTATGAAAATTTCTCAAAAGTCAACCCTTAACGTGATATATCGAAAAAACCAGAAACTGTCAATTTTCACACAAAATCGAGCATAACTTTTCTATACACTGTGTCCAAGATAAGGAGGGCCACTATGGGGATTTCGGAAACGGTAAGAGATAGAGTTTCGGTTAAATGGGAGAAAAGTTGGGCAATTTTGAGTTTAGTACAATGAAATTTTTAAACTTACGAAATTCCGAACCGTTCCGAAGTTATGCGACAAAAAGCGAATTTTCAGGATTTCGTTTTTGACAAATTGTTACTTTGTCGTTGATGTTAACTGAAAAGTAAAAGGACCTTCTACAGGTACTTTTTAACGTTCTTTAACATGGCATACAGCAAATTGGAATCCGACGTTTCGTTTTCGAGTAACCATCATCAACTTTATTTTTTTAAATACGGTCCTGATTTTTTTATGCATAATATTAGAAGAGCTTTTTATTCTGCATTCAAGCATGTATCACACTTTATGGTTTTATTGCGATTTTATACTTACTTTACGATTAGCGGAAAAAATCCTAAGTACGAACCTGTATCCTTCCTCAATAACATTCAAACTGAATTTTATTTATAAATGGACTTTTGCTAACTGTGCTTTCCTCATCAAATTAATGAAATGACACAGAATTTTCAATTTTGAACACAAATTTTATAACCAAGTGTACATAATTACAAACAATCAACTAACACGTCATAAATGAACAGAAAACATTTTATGAAACGAAAATTTAAACATGACACATACCAATAATTAGAAAAAAATTATAATAAATGCTCGCAAAGCCCTCCTTAGTTCTCCAATCGTCAATAGCATCTTCTAACTGTAGATTCCAAAGCATTCTTTAACATTGTAGGTGTTACAGTTTGGAATCGGTTAAGTACAAGCTTTCGGAGTTCTTCTTCTATTCCAAAGGTATCTTTGTAAACATAATTTCTTACGTACCCCCAAAGAAAAAAATCCAGCGGGGTTATTTCGGAAGAACGAGTTGGCCAGGGCGTTTCAGAATTGGCGCTTAAAACTCTTTCGGCAAACCTATTTGAAAGGTAATCCTTAACCACCCGTGAATTGTGCGCAAGTGCACCATGCTGCTGAAACCAACAATTGCGTACTACGGCTTAGGGTAAAATATCAAGAGCATCTTCCAAAGTAGAATCTAGTAAATTTAAGTACAATAGTAAAATAAGTATAAAATCGCAATTAAACCATAAAGTGTGATACATGCTTGAATGCAGAATAAAAAGCTCTTCTAATATTATGCATAAAAAAATCAGGACCGTATTTAAAAAAATAAAGTTGATGATGGTTACTCGAAAACGAAACGTCGGATTCCAATTTGCTGTATGCCATGTTAAAGAACGTTAAAAAGTACCTGTAGAAGGTCCTTTTACTTTTCAGTTAACATCAACGACAAAGTAACAATTTGTCAAAAACGAAATCCTGAAAATTCGCTTTTTGTCGCATAACTTCGGAACGGTTCGGAATTTCGTAAGTTTAAAAATTTCATTGTACTAAACTCAAAATTGCCCAACTTTTCTCCCATTTAACCGAAACTCTATCTCTTACCGTTTCCGAAATCCCCATAGTGGCCCTCCTTATCTTGGACACAGTGTATTTTACTACAGTGACATTATTGTTATATAATTCGGTAGGTATATGGATGTAGAAAATATAAGTAAGGGGTAATTCGTTTATTAAATAAAATCAAAAAATTTTTCTTCGCAGATGACGTCAGCCGGTGCGCATCAGCATACCGTGTTTATGTGTATCGTGATCAGCACTAAAAAGGCAATTAAGCACAAATGTAAGCATATTTTTAATTTTATATAAATAAGCACGCAAAAGTTAGAATCAGCGCAATAAGCATTTATAAATATTATAACACCAGAAATAACAGGATAAGAATATAAGATACAACCGAAAGCAATGGATATTTAATATTTAATTATTTAGGAACAAAATAATGTATTACGTAATTGATTGTATTTTATTCTTTGAAGCCTAACGTTTCAAATAAAATATCTCCTGACCTAAGGAGAACTTATCCAGACAATCTCCTTCTGACGTCAAATGCCGTTCTCGCCCTACCCCTTGCAATTAATATATAAGAAAAACGATTATATATTATAATATAATATATCCGGATCCGGACATAGGATCCAACATCCGGATCCGGATATCGGATCCAACATCCGGATCCGGACTTCGGATCCAAGGCCCGAATCCGTACTTCGGATTCAAGATCCGGATCCGGACTTCGGATCTAGGATTTTTGGATCCGGACTTTTGCAAATCCGGATCCGCATCCGAAATCCGCATCCGAAATCCGGATCCGGATCTCAGCCCTAGTACCTATCGCATGGGACGCACAAGTCGTATTCATACCGAAAACTGAGCGAGACTCATATGCCCAAGCCAGGTCTCCTAAAACTCATTGAGCGATTCATTATCGATGAGGTGCAGGAGGTTGAGCCCATCAGTAAATACTAATGTGTCTATGAACCAGGTAGACAGTGAGCACTGTGGACGTAGCCGAAAGGGTGATCTTCTGCAAGGAGCTGACTCTAGAGTAGAGGCGTTTTTAAATATGAGGGGGCGTTTGACAATACCTATATTGATTTCCTAGAATCAATTGAAACTGCTATGGAAAGCAAAGGAGTACATACTACTACTGTGTAGATGGATACACACCATACTAAAACATAGGAGCATCACAGCCTCTGCAGCGGGCCAATCTGCACATGGATGTCTAAAGAGTTCTCTCCACGCTACTGTAGTGTTTAGTGATAGACCAGACGGATTAGTTGTGATGCAGGGAGCTTTAAATCTAGTGAAAACATGGTGCAGAGAAGAGGGTCTGTTAATCCAACAAAAATGACAATTTTCTTTTCACGAAGAAAAGGTCCGACAAAGCTAAAGGACATACTGTATGACCCCAAGCTACACGAGGTGGGAGAAGGTAACTACTTGGCCATAACTGGTTGTTGACAAGTTTGCGAGAGTTGCAAGCGTGAATCCACTCATAGGGCCCGAACCGGCCTGTGGGATTACAAATTCCCCAAAAAGAAAATTCAGGCAATAATGACAAAACAGCACCGCAGACATTGGTCAAAAATGGTAGACAATAACGGGGAGCAGTGGACCAAAAGGTCAAAGTGCAGTAACCAATCAAGACCACTCCTAGAATAAATAATAACAATAATATTAAGCACATACTATCCAATGGTATGGAATTTGATTAATCAATTTCGATATGAAAATAAGAAAATCATGAGCACTTGCTTCAAAATAGAAAAAGATATTAGATAAACGAACATGGATAATACCAGACAAATTAAACCAATAAAATAGATGTTTGTATCTCTCACCATTTTCAAGATACCAATAGTGAGCAAATTTTGGACACAGTGTTAAGTATTGGTTTTATCAAAAAATGTTTTAGATAAAAGCTGTTTAGTATGTTTTTGTGTGGTAAAAATTATTTAAGTTTATATTTGAGGTGAGCAGAAGTGCTCTTTAAAATGAATTTTAAGTGATCTTTTAGTTTGCCCAAATATACTTGATTACAGCCTTTACAACTGATTTTATATATTCCGTTCATATCTGTGCTGTGTAATTTAACAACCACAAGGGATCTAGTTCTTCGAAAGACTGTAAAATTACTACATTTTAGTTGATTATCTGATAAGTGAGCCATGTGAGTTTCATTGAGGAAAATTTCAAATTAAAATGACTGTAAATCTTAAACTAAAGCATTAATTTTAGATTCTTTACTTGGTGTTTTGGGGAATCGCGCTTGGAGAGACCTCTAAGAGAGTTTTCGCTAACACTTTCTTATGTAAGATGAATTATTTTTGAAAATAGCAAAAAAAATGACTTGAATCAAACAAGGGGATATATTACAATATTAGAAAATAATTAAGTACTTTTTGCTGGCATTTGTTTCTCATACAAGTAACAAATGAATATCAATTTATAATACACAGCAAAATATTGAATACCTTTTATCAAAAATGTTTTTTGATAAAACCAATACATACTTATCGGGATATGCCTTGAAATAAATTCGCTAAATCAATGAGAATGTTTGTTTTTAAATGTTGGGGATATTTTGATTGGTATTTTCGTTGCAAAGTTATCAAACAAAAATGTTTTGTTTGAAAATGAAAATTACACACTAAAAAATATCGGTTGCATTTAAAAAAAACCATGTTTTTGATTTACGGTATTTACTCCAAGTTCCACACTTGCTCCATGTAAGATATTCTATACTTTCCGAACACTCTGTATTTATTTATGTTTTGCCAATTTGAAAACTGTGCAGGCTACAGAAGCTAAATATTTTCTGAAATTTGAGATTAGAATCCCACTGACTATTAATGAAATATGTTATCATCGCAACCTTCTGGGGGGTAGCATGACCTAAACCCATCGAGTTACTAAGTAAATACTAACCTGCAGGTCCGTCAATGAAAGCTTGAATATCAGTAACATCTTCCTCATTTATTTGTACTTTGATTCCTTCAGGTGGATGAGTGGAAAGTTCTTGCATTTCTCTTACAACTCCTCTTATAGTTTGTGGTGATAAATTTTCTACATTATTCGACATCTATAAAACATCATTTATGAAACAATTTTCCTGTTAGAAAAACACTTACCGAAGCCATTTCATTAGGTGTATAATTAAATTCGTGACTAAATATATTAATATAAATTTAAAACGTCACTATACTAGCAGAATTAAACGCACACATATTTGAAATTAGAAGCCATTGTTGTAGCCTCGAACCCCAAGCAATACGTTAAACAAATCCATTTTCTAAACGATTTATAAATACGATAGACATCAAAACTCTTTTAGAATATACAAAAAACATTGAAAAACCTTTTAACTAATTATTTCATTTAAAATTATTCAATACTATGGTTAAATATTTTTACATGGAAATTTACAGATGGTAGGTAACTTCATTATCGGCATCGGCCATACGAGCATGCGTTGTTTATTTACGATAACGAATTTTTCCTTGTTTAAAAAAAAGGCAACGGAAACGTAGCAACAAGAAATCAGTGAAAATTTTCGAAAAGTGACATTTTTTTTCTTTTAATTTGCGTAGAATTAAAATGGAAGATCAGGTAAATTACGAAAATTCAATTAAAACGAATATTGCATAACCTCTAATATAATTAACTTGTCATTATCAATAATTGTTTAATACACAGGAGGTGTCAACTCTCAAATTGAAAAATTCGTTCGAAAGTTGGCGAGAGGTTATCGTCTTGGTCCACTCAATACTGTTATGGGAGAAAAATTGGTATCCTAGTGCGATTGTTGGAGGTACGATACTCCTCGTACTGTTCAATGCTCACCTTTCGAATTTTAGGTACCTCATTTGTGTTTTGCAGTTTGTGGATTTTGGATCCGAGCGTCCTTACCACCTTCTCCATCCTAGGTTTAACCATTACAATTAGTGATTACATTGTGCCTATCGTATCTGCGGCACTTTTCCGATCGGAATTATGGACAGATGAAAAAGAAGAGGAATTCAAAAAGTTCTGCGGAAATATTGTAACATTCAAATTTAAATTGGATACATTAATTACTCGTTTTTATAATATGAGATCTAGCAACCCGAAGATGGTATTAATTAGAAAATTGTAATTTACGTTTGTGATAACGATATTTTTTAGTATTATGGTTTTACGATCTTATCACTTGCAGTACTAGCTTGGATTGGAAACACAGTCAATAATTTATTTTTAACATATATATTGATCACACTGTTCCTTCTTTTCCCAGGATTAATGCATCACGGAATTTTGCAGAATTGTAATGCGTTCATATCAAAGAAGCTGTCTCATTGTCCGAGATTCTCGGTTGCGAAAAAAGAACAATAAGATATATTTTTATTATAAGTATTCAATCATAGGTTAATGCGAAGTTGTAATAATTACGGTACAACTATGACTGATTTGTTTGCTATAAATGGCAAACTTTTAGATGTAATTTGTTAGTGTATAGATTTCTTTTCTCTGTTAAAATGGTATTACATATTTTGGAAATAAAAAATATATTTGTAATTATTCTTTAATTATAAAGGAGGAGTGTTTGACATATTGTTTTTGCATTATTTGGAAACTTTAAAACCATTATCATATAATCTTATTACCAATTGCTTTTCAATAAACACAATAATTGTATTTCCTGACAAACTATCGGAAGGTAAAGAGACTTGATAATAAGTAGGATTAAAAAGGCTTTGAACCACAAGAGAAGAGCTCTAGCATAGTGCTGGACAGCAAAATACAAAGTAAAACTAATACACGAGTTGCCCCCCAAAAGGGTAACAATGGCTAACTGACTATCCAAAAGATGTTGAAAATGCCTTTTATTGTAGCACCCCAATCAGCATAATTATGTAATTGCACACGAAACAATAAGGAGACAAATAAAAACCATTCTAAAGGAATAGCAGGAGGAACACCCCTGGTCAAAAACAAGTCAAGGTCTTATCGAGTTATCGGTGTCGCCCCAATCAATAAATAAACTTCCTTAAAGGAATTAAGGCACAAATGGGCCTTGAAATAGTCCTAATATGCAAGAATTATCAGGAGGGAGAAACATATCACTTATAATATTACACCATTGCATTGCACCCTAAGACTAAGACTGGATTCAGAATATTTCTGGCCCGAGGCTCTTTATTGTCATTGTAAAAAAGCACTTCAAAGGTAGTGTGGCGACCACATGATCCCGGTACACAGTCGCTTTACGTACTGAAGAGCAACGATTGATTCCCATTGGCCGCCCAATGACAACACGTCAACACCGGCCAGAATCCTTTATAAGCGAACGCTGTTACCCACAGAAATCAGTCAGAACCAGAAGTCATAGCCGCCAACAAAAGCAGCCAACACCGACCAGTCCGTCTACATGACCCTTCAGCCTGCATTCCAGAACTAAGTCTACCCTCCGGCGACCAACCAACCTACCTACTGCCTGTACCTCCATTAACCACTTTCCGCGCTGTTAAAACTTGTACATAATTTATAAATAGAAATGTTAGTTGTTTTCACAACTTCCAAAACTTTTAATCATAATTTAGCATGATACATATAGAAAATTTACACCAAAACTTTATTGTTTATTTGGCTCGATCACCAAATAGCTGGTGATCCGATTCAACCACCAAAGGTAGGTTTGACCTCAGAATATACAGGGTCCTGCACCTCACCTCCCTTCTTCTGTAGCTCCGTTATTAATTAAGTTAGGTTTTTGAAATTTTGCAGACGTTTCCTGTACCCCAGATTATATTTCAGGAAAATATTTTTGATTATACAGGGTGTCCCAACAAAGTGTGACGCCATAATGATATATTTTTTTAAATTACATGCTTTACTTTTTTTTACTTATTTGGTCGTCTTTTATGCTTGCCTACATATTCCTAAAATTCTATTGAAATCGGTTGGATGAAACCAGAGAAAAAAAATAAAAACGAAAAAATGTCGGTTTTGCATCACTGGTTTTAAAAATTAATAAAAAACGCAAATAGTACCTGGTTAATGAAATTTTACGACACGCTCATTAAATAAAGTCTAGTAGTCTCGTATACCAAGTTTCATTGATCCAAATTATACAGGGTGATCAAAATCTAGTGTCAAACTTCTCAAACTTTAAAGCACTTTATCTTTCTTATTTTAAATTGCAACCCCTGCATATTTTGATGTCATTCGATGCGGAATTGAAAAACAAACATTTTTTTCTAATACAACTCTATGGCAATTCCTAATAATGTAAAAGTTATTCAAGAAAGTCATTTTATCAATTTTAATTGATAAAAATCGAAGGCGCCTTTGTCTTGAAAGACAATTTATTAACATAACATGTTTTCTGATCACAATTATCTCTAAAGTCTTAAGGTTACCTACTAGAATTTACGTTCGATATGTCTTCCGTTTCCTTCAAGGCACAAACGAAGACGAGTATGAAATGATGTTGCCAAAAGGTCGGGTGTAATGCTTTGAAATGCGTTCAGGATTCTTTGCTGCATGTTTTCTGGTGTGATAAACGATTTCCTTAACGTAACCCCGCAAAAAGAAATCTAATTTAATTAAATCGGGTGATCGAGGAGGCCAAGCAATTGATCCTCCTCTTCTAATCCACTGATTGGGGAAGGCTGTGTTAAGATGATTCCTGTGTTCTAATGAATAGTGTGCTGGAGCTCCATCGAGTTGCAGCCACATTCCATTTCTCACAGCTATTGGCAAATTTTGAAATAAATTTGGCAATTGATTTTGAAAAAAATCCAGATCCATATTGGTCCATTCAAATGTCCGTTAAAAAAGTGAGGACCAATAACATGTTCACCAATAACCCCCACCCCCCACAAATTGTTTTTCAAAGGCGCCTTCGATTTTTATCAATTAAAATGGCTATTGCAATAATTACTTGATAAAATGACTTTTTCTTGAATAACTTTTACAATATTAGGAATTGCCATAGAGATGTATTAGAAAAAAAATTTTGCTTTTCAATTCCGCATCGAATGACATCAAAATATGTAGGGGTTGCAATTTAAAATAAGAAAGATAAAGTGCTTTAAAGTTTGAGAAGTTTGACACTAGATTTTGAGCACCCTGTATAATTTGGATCAATGAAACTTGGTATACGAGACTACTAGACTTTATTTAATGAGCGTGTCGTAAAATTTCATTAACCAGGTACTATTTGCGTTTTTTATTAATTTTTAAAACCAGTGATGCAAAACCGACATTTTTTCGTTTTTATTTTTTTTCTCTGGTTTCATCCAACCGATTTCAATAGAATTTTAGGAATATGTAGGCAAGCATAAAAGACGACCAAATAAGTAAAAAAAAGTAAAGCATGTAATTTAAAAAAATATATCATTATGGCGTCACACTTTGTTGGGACACCCTGTATAATCAAAAATATTTTCCTGAAATATAATCTGAGGTACAGGAAACGTCTGCAAAATATCAAAAACCTAACTTAATTAATAACTGAGCTATAGAAGACGGGAGGTGAGGTGCAGGACCCTGTATAAGAGGTGTTTTCTTTTTGCACGTTGTAGTTGACTTAAGTCAGCCCACTTTTATAAAAATAATTTGACTCAGTTCTCAATAACCCTATTCGTTTTAAAAGCTATTTAAGTTTTATATTAACCTGAAGAAGAAACGTCTTATGATCTTATGACCTATACATATATTTCATTCAAAAATTTGTGAGCATATTCATAATTAGAATATCACCTACATAGTTAATCGAGCACTGTCTTAAGACACAGGTTGTTAGGAGAAATAACATTACAAGAAGATCCTAAACTTTTTCAAGGGCAGTAGACTGCTTCTAATTAATGGCTGCAATACAGAAGCCTGAAGGCATTTAGGATGTTTTCCTTATGAATCCATTTTCAATTAGTGCTGTTGTGAAGGCTTTCACTTCTTCCTTTATATTGTTCAGATCAGAAAGTCTTTCTGATCTCATTACTAGTGTTTCTACAACGGATTATAGCTGCATAGGATGGTGGTGTGTGACTTTGTGCTTAGCACAGATAACGGTTGGTTTGTGTAGCTTTTCAGCACACAGTGTGTCCAAAATGTCCATTTTCCTTCTTGTATATAAGTACATCCAGGAAAGGTAACTTGTTGCTTTCTTCTGGTATCATAGTGAATTTGATTTTGTCATGGGCCTCATTAAGATCTTCCAAGAAGCTGGTGATGTCTTTAGCATCGCCATATGACAAAGATATCATCGACATATTATCTTAGGCAGTTTCTAGGGCTGTGTTTTCAAGCTCCCGCTTGAATATGTTTGCTATTACTGGAGATAACGGAGATCCCATGGGCGCTCCTTCAACTTAATTGTGTGTATCGCTGTCCTGGAGATCTTTAATTATAAATTTGATATTCAAAGCTAGACATGAAAGAAGAAACGTATGGTCAAAGGGTTGCAAAAATATTACTCAAGAACAATATGCATGTACATATTTAACATTGTGTGAAGGCTCTGCTAAATAACACAAAAAGTTTCTTGTTCAATCAAAATGCTGAATGAGATTTGTATGAAACATGACTTAGACCATGTGACCAAAGGTTAGCTATAAGAAACAAACTACGACTTGAACCTTAGACCAAAACCAGGACTTAACTTAGAAACAAACCAAGATCCTAAATCTTAGATAAAAACCAGGACTTAGTTTAGAAACAAACCACAATCATGAATGTTACCATCAGTGAACTCTATATTAGAGTTCACTGGTTACCATTGACTATAATAAATAATATTATTTAGTCAATGATATTACCATTGATTATTTATAATCAATGTTACAGCACGTACGGAGAAAGATTGCCCCAAGGTCGGATGCGCACTCGTATAATTATAAATTTTCCAAGCTTGGCAATCATGTGATACCAGTGGTGTTGCTGCTAAATTCCGTTTAATTAGTAACATCTGGCTTGAATATATAAAAAAAATGATTTTTGTCTTAAATGAGTACCTATATGTGATTTAATTTTACATGTACACGTATTTTTTCTTACTTGTTACTAAAATATAAATTTAAAAACACTGCGAGTGTTATTTCCTCATAAAAATCGACGCCACTGTTAAACGTGGAAAAAGCAGTTTACATGCCGATCGCTTCCGAATACACGAAGTTCACCTGCGCACCCGAAGCAATCTTTCTCCGTACGTGCTGTACATAAGAACCATGGCCTATCTTAGAAACAAACCACAACCCTGAATCCTAGATAAGATCCACGCTCCCAAGTTTAGACCAGAATTGGAATTTGGTATGAATCAGTACCAAACATAGAAACATCCTGTAAAGATGAGTCTTAAGGCAAGAATCACAACTTAGCTCAGACGCAAATCACTATAGAACAATAACTAGAGCTTAAGATTTGAAAGCAATCACGACCACGAATTTGTAGACCACTATGACTTACTTTAGACATAATCTTCCTAAGGCACATACATAGAAATTCAAAACTAACTGTTTTCCATTTACCAGGACACATCATTTTAAGCTTTGTTTTCCTGGTTGTGAACCCAATAAGGTCTTTTAGAAACCTAAGCCACCTAAATATTCACCACATAGGTACTACAACAAATTTCAAATTGTATTTTCCAAAATGGTGCTATATAATGCCACAAGTTACTTAACACTAAGAATTCATAGGCTCTCCCAAAACATGACACATATAGAATTGCAGTAGTAAAAGCTATAATTATAATAGTAAAAGTGTACATGCCAAATATATAATACAACTGGCATTTCTATCTAACATTCTGTAAACAAACTCAGTATGTGATTTACAGTTTTAAACTTAGTAAATTTCATATTTCATTTCAAGCTTTTATAAGCACTTAAGTTAAGAGTTTGAGTTGCTTAATATTGAGCTAGCTACCAAACTCGTTTAATTATAGAAACAAATTCTCCACACTTCGTTTATAAGAAAAATCATCAGACTTTTCGACCTGCAAAAAACTTTCTTGCTTATACTAGACATACCAAGTTGTTGGAGGTACAAACTTTAGTCGACCGCTTCACTGCACTATTTTCAACTGAAGGTCTATGCAAAATTTCATTAGCAAGATCTTCGATGTTTGAGCTAAATCAAAGGGTTTCATGCAAAAGTTTAACGAACAAGTAGTTTTTACTCTTTCTCTTTCAAAGTGGTAACAGTTTTCTCTTGATCGTTTCTTAAATTTGCTATAGTAACTTTGAGATGCTCGACTTCGCCCAAAATATCCATGAAATAGTTTTGTAACTGTTGAATTTCAGGGTGAGGTGTATCACATTGTAACTCATATCCGTCTAAATCGCTATGCGGACTTTCTGCACTGTTACGTTCTAATGTTGCACGTTGATTCAGTTTGAGATTATCAATTATAGATAAAAGATCGCTGCGAGATAAATCTTCGTATTGATCTTAAATGTCGTTATTAGCACAAAGTATTGGTTTGCATCTACATACCATTTTGGCGAGTATCATTTTTCTTTGACTCTAATCTACTAGCAGATAACGAGCGACCACTACTACCAAGTGTAAGAAATTAAGTACAACAATTAATTTACCTCGTTACCTTTTTTTAGTAAACTGTTTGTCAGTGTCATTCTGTAGTGGCTCAAAAAAATCTACCACAGGCGGTTCGTTAATAAAACAGCTATCAGTGAAAGGGATTGAGGTGTACTTACTGGAAGTACTGCCACACCTCTTCCTTTCACCAGATTTTATCGTGTATAACTTCTTGGTTTGTAAATCACTTTGTAGTCGTCGTATCGTACAGTCCTTCTCGGTCAAGATTTTTTCCAGTTTTTGAATTCGATTTCGTAACGTTATTATCATTGAGGCCCCCTTTTCTGATAATACTTTTTTAATTAACGTGGACTAAAAATTTGTAATGAACAAGGCTACGTCTACGAAAATGGTAAGTTACCTTGCATGGATCAACCAAAATTTCTATTTGTTTATCTTTTTTATTAATCTCGCTTACAAGTTTTCTTGCCTTAACTGTAAGTAAGTGATTCTCATTACGTACTGCGGCCAATTCCTTCTTCAGTTCCAAATTATCACGTTTTAAATTGAAAGTGGCATCCTAAAGTGATATAAGAATAAAAAAATGGATATTAGAATAGTTCTTCATTTTACCATAGATCGTTGCATTTTTATGTGCATTTAAGGTGAAGTGGTCATGACAATTGCACCCCACTTACACCACTAGAAGTATTGTCAATAGTACCTTGACAACTGAAGCTAATTAAGGGATGAAAGGGGAGGTTTAAACCTTCAAATATTAAAAAAATTATATGATGACAAGAAAATGTCAACTTACTTATCTAAATTTTGTTTATCAGGTAGGTGTTGAGTTCGAACTGTTTCCATTTCTTTTTGCCCTTACTGTATTTTTGCTCTTTTGTCTGTTTGACATAAAGGTCACTATGTGATCATCTCAACATCTTAGTTTTCTCCCTTTCTTGCCCTTGGCCTTACCTCAAGCATGCTCACCACAAATGACAACCAAAATTTTTCTCAACGTCCTCACCATACTGTAGCGTCTAGCCTGGCTGGTAACGTCTCAGAGTCAGTCCGAATAAATACTTTCATACACTTTTCTTTTTGCCTTTCTACTCACTTCCCTCTTGTTTATGAACGACTTCATTAGCACATAATATAATTTTTTTGCACTCCCATTTGTCTAATTGTACTTCTTTTACTCAAGAAGCATTATTTCTGCTTTCATTCTATATTTTATCAATTTTTCAGGTCGTCTGTCACAAATTCCCTCGTGTTATTTCTTTGTATCCTTATACCCTTGTTTTTAATTCGCCAACTTTCCGTCATTCCTATTCTTGTCCAATTTCAATACCAAAATTTGTTAATGCCTGGACAGGATCAATTAATACTGGCGCAAAATATCAGCATTATATATCTTCTATGGAAAGGCTGTAGGTAAAATAAAAAAAAACTAGAAAAACAAATAGGAGAGGACGTGATAGGTGAAGATCATGTGGGTTTTAGGACAGTTACAGAGAAGAAAATGCCAAAAAATTCAGCAGATCACTTGAAAAAAACGTACGATTCGGTCTTTAGAACAAAATTATGACGAAATATGTAAAACAGCTAAACTGTTACAAACCCTAAACTCCTCCAAGATTTCTCCATATCACCCACTCTGTTCAAAATCTTGCTTGAAGAAGCACTAAAAAGATGTAAAACGAAAAATGTGAGGGAACACGTCATATCGCAGTTAGAAATTTTTTTTTTTTTTTTTTTTATTTTAAAATTAATGCGCATCAACATCCAGGGTTATTAGCGCAAGATGTAAGGAAAATTACATTACAGATTTACTTATAAGTAGGTACCAATAGCTTTAATAAATTTGATCGTTTTTAAAATTTCTGTTTTGTTTGATAGAGCCCTGTTTAGGTCGGTGCACATGTTGTAAGAAGCTCTTTGAGTATTGTATAGTAAACAGTCGGATAAGATATGCCGCACGCTTAGTGGAACCGCACATATTCCGCACACAGGCGGATCTTCTTTCTTAAGTAGGTATTCATGTGTTAGTTTTGTGTGTCCTATTCGCAGTCTAGTTATGATGATTTCCTCCTTTCGCTTTAAGCTAATGCCTTTTGTCCAATGTTTTGTCTGGGTGCTGTTGCTGATTTCTCGAAGTTTGTTGTTTTTTGTACTTATCCATTCCGTTTCCCACATATCATTCATTAAATCTTTTATTGCTTTTCTAAGGTCTGAGCTAGTAATGGAAATTTCGTCAATGGTTACTTTCATAGTTGCTTGCTTAGCTTTCTTGTCCGCTTCCTCGTTTCCATGAATTCCAATGTGTGCTGGTATCCAAATGAAAGCAACTAGTTTCCCAGCCTGCCAAATTTGATGTAAGAGGTCCATAGCTCTCTCGATCGGTAGGTCATTTGAGTAGGTTTTTCCTAGAGATGTTAACACTGATAGTGAATCACTGCAAATGATAAAGTTCTGCTTAGCCTGTCGTTTTATAAATTCTAGAGCTTTAATTATTGCAAGTATTTCCGCTGTGAAGTTCGAAGATTTATCATTTAGTCTGTAGGATTCATAGTAGTTTCCGGACACAAACGCACATCCACTTTTGTTATTTGTACTTGAACCGTCAGTATATATTATATTATAGTCGCTGTACTTACTCATCACTTCATTTAATTTATTTTTGTAAAATTGGGCGCAGGTTTCTGATTTATGGAAATCGGAGAGGATAAGGTTAATTTGAGGTGGAAATCTCCTCCAAGGTGGTGTATCATTCGGTAAAGGGAGTGTGTAAATGTTGTCCTTACATATATTAAACCTATTTATTTCCCGATGAGCTCTAATCGTATATGGTGGGATCAAGTTGGGTCTGTTTTCATAGAGAGTTTGGTACTGTGGGTTCTTCATCTCCCTATAGTTTTGATGGTTTTTATTAGATAGAATGTTTGCAGCATACTTTAGTAGATTTTGCTTCCAATTGTATTGTGGTGGTTTTACTCCTGTTTCGTTGTATATACTGAGAGATGGACTAGTTATATATGCTCCAGCTGCTAACTTGAGTGCTTTGTTATATATTGCGTTTAAGGTTTTAAGTATATGTTGGTTGTGTGTACTGGTGTAGACGAAATTTGCATAATCTAGTTTTGATTGGATTAGTGCTCGAAACATTTGCTGTAATATTTCCCTATTTGCACCCCACTCGTTATGCGCCACTACTTTAATTAAATCCAGTGATCTCTTACATTTATCTTTAAGGTTTTTGATATGTGGTACCCATGTTAGCTTTCTATCGAAAATTACACCTAGATAATTAACCTCACTAGCATACACCAAGATGTCGTTATTTATTTTTAAAATTGGGTTATTAATGTGTTTTGTTTTTGCAAAATGCACGCATTTAGTTTTTTCAGCTGAAAATCTAAAACCAGTGCGTTTAGTCCATTCATACAAATTGTCCAGAGTGTTTTGTATATTCTGTCTGATCCATTCTACATTCTTATTTGAACAATAGACTACTAAATCGTCAGCATACAGTATTCCTTTTGTCGGAGATGAAATATTAGACACAATGTCATTAATTGCCACGAGGAATAGAGTAGCACTAAGTACGGACCCTTGAGGAATTCCATTTTCCTGTGACTGCGACTCTGATAAGGTGTTGTTAACCTTAACCTTGAACTGCCTGTTTGTAAGGAAATTTTTAATGAAGTTCAGTATATTCCCATTTAAACCATACTGTATCAATATCCGTATTATTCCGAATTTCCATGTTGTATCGTATGCCTTGTTCAGATCCAGCATTACAGCGATTAGGTGTTCCTTATTTGCAAAACAGTTTCTGATATCCCCTTCTAGTTTGCATATTTGATCTATGGTTGAACGGTTTTTCCTGAACCCACCTTGTACGTGACTTATTTTGTTGTTTTTTTCCAGAAACCAAATTAGCCGTTGGTTTACTATAAACTCCATAACTTTGCAAGTTGTACATGTCAGCGATATGGGTCTGTAGCTATTTGGGTCCTCTTTATCTTTATTGGGTTTAAGGATTGGAACTATAGTTGAGTTTAGCCACATACTTGGAAACACATTATTTGACCATATATAGTTAAAACTCTTTAGTATAAAGTTTTTTAGGAGGTCAGGCATATTTTTCAGCATAATATTGTATATACCGTCTGGGCCTGCTGCTGTTTTGGGTTTTAAACGAAAAAGAGCTGCATTTAGTTCAGACATACTTATATTATCGTTATAAGCTGACTTCTCTTCATTAGTAATTACGATCGGTATTTTTTCTATGTTCTCCTTTATTTTTTGGAAAGTATCAGAGTAGTGACTTGAGCTAAAACAACGTGCATAGTGTGCTGCAAAAACATGAGGGATCTCTTTTGGTTGTGTAACAAGACCTTGTTCTGTAATAAGACCAGTTATTTGGAAGGTTGTATGCTTCCCATGTATACTTCTGATTTTGTTCCATACTTCTTTATTGGATGTACAGGAATTGATATTAGAAATGTAATTTGCCCACGCTTGTCTTTTGGATTCTTTGATTTGTCTTCTTGCTTTGGCCTTGAGCTTCTTGAAGAGGAGTAGATTCTCTATGCTTTGATGTCGTTTATATTTGTTGAGGGATTTCTTCTTTTCATGCACTGCTTGCCGACATTGTAGATTCCACCACGGTACTTTATATAAACAATGCGTAGTCCGTTTGTTAATTGGGATTGACAAGTTGCTAGCTTCAATAAAGCAGTTTGTTAAGTTATTTATCGTGATGTTAATATCGTCGTTGAAAATGGGCAAGTTCCTTTCTATTAGCGATTGAAAGAGTTCCCAATTTGCTTCGTGGAATCGCCATGTTCTAATTGGCAATGGCACATTTTTTGGTTTATTAGAATCTATCAAGATGGGAAAATGGTCGCTGTCATATAAGTCGTCTAATGGGTCCCATGAGAATTTATGTTTAATTTTTGTGCTGCACATTGTTAGATCTATGGCGGAGAATTCGTTAGTTCTAGCGCATAAGTATGTTGGTTTGCCATTATTAAGGATTGATATTGTATCTATATCAAGAATTTTCTCAACTAATTTTCCCTTTCTATTAATGGATTTGGATCCCCACAGCGTGTTGTGTGCATTAAAGTCCCCCAGTACGATATATGGTGCTGGTAATTGAAGAATAATATTTTCAAGATCAGTATATACCAGATTATAATTTGGAGGAATATATATGTTGCATATAATCAAGCGCTGTGGTGTGAAAATTTCAACAGCTACTGCTTCTAGATTAGTATTTAGAGGGAATTCTTTGGAAAAAATATTTTGTTGAACCCCTATGCATACACCACCGCTTGCATGGTCTGCTGCTCGCCATTTCCCATAGATGTCATAGAGTTTAATAAGAGGGGGTTTGTTTTTTGTGTGGGTTTCTTGTAGGCATATGATTTTTGGTTGATAGTCGCTTAATAAACGCTGAATAAAATTCAAGCGTCTATAAAACCCGTTACAGTTAAACTGTATTATCTTCATTTATCTGACGACTATTTAATAGGTAGACGACTGAGACATGTCTCCGTCTGTTAGCTCTTCTTGGTAAAGTTCTTTATTAATTTTCGAAATTATCCTCGTAAACCTATATTTCATTTTCCCATGTATTAAGACGGTATATAGGTCTTTCATCATTGGTATTATGTCATTTATATCAATGGAGTAATTTGCTGCAGTTGCTACTGGGCTATTCCCAGTTAGGCAGTCTGACATAAATTTTTCGAAATCGTTTTTCGATACTGGAAACCTACCTGGTTTAGCATCTATCTGCCCAAGGGCAGGTTTTAACATATCTTCTATAGACATATCATTCCCGGATTCTTCATTTTTTGTTTTTTTTGCATTATGCTTTGACGATTTCTTGAGAGGTTTTATAAATCTGTTTGCTTCCAATTCTGTATGGTATAAGGAACTTTTTTCATTTGTGAGTGGCTGTTCTAGTATTTCTGGAGTGGATTCTGCTGATGTAGGGGCAGGAGCACGTTTTTTTGTATTTAATACTGATAAGTTATTTAAATTTATATATTGGTTTTTATCCTCCGGTTGCTTTTGGGATATTGTACTTGCCAGTATATTTGGGTTCAAGTTATTACCAATAAAACTACTTGTGTTACTGGGTTGTGGGTCAGAAGTTGACGCTGTTGCTTTACAAAAATTCGCCCGATGACCACTTTTATTACAGATGTGACATTTCATGTCGTCCGTTTGTAGAAAAATCCTGTACTCTTCACCTTCAAAGTTAATTACTAATGAGTTCGGTAGTTCTTGTATTTGTGTTGGTTCGTAAAAAATTGAGCGTCTGAAACTAATTATATGCGTATACTCTGTATCGTGTAAACCAGCATTTATAAATTGTAGTTTAGACGTTGTTGGTATTCCCGCATTTTTGATAACATTTTCAATAAAATCATGCGGTATGGATGGACTTACATTCGATATAATAAGCCTCGCAGATGTCGTAATCATTTTCCTAATATTTACTTCAAAATTCATTATTTTAATCTTTGGATGATTTTTGATTAATGATTCAACAGTTTCTTTGCTATTAAGGTACATGCAAATTCGTCCATTTGATAACCTTGACGCCGCAATTATGTTTTTTGGGTGAACTAGTTCACCAATTTTGTAAATATAATCCTTTAATTGTATTCCGTCCATTGAGTTTAGTATAATAGCTTGGTCTTTTTTGGGGTGTTTAAAGGTAGTCTGAGTTTTTACTGCATTTGTATAGGTTTTTTTTGTTGGCGTTGAATTTCCCAGTAAGGTAGTAGTTGTATTAATTTCTGTAGCGTGTTGTAGTTTAAGTGTGCTAGGTGATGGATCCATTATGTTTTAGGGTAATTCGTAAAGACTAAGGGATTCCTGGGTCCGAGGAACCAGGAGAAAAAAAAAAAAGGGGGGGGGTGGGTTCGCGGTCCAAAAGGGAAAATCAGTTTGAGTAAAAAAAGAAAACTTACAGCTCAGATCATAAAATAAATCAATTCTTGCGCACAGATTATAAAAGCGGTCCGAGAACTTTCACTCTGTATGCACGACTCCGCAGTTAGAAATGAATATCTTTATATTCAGTACTCTCATATTTTAACAAGCCAAGGTTACCTACATAAATTAGAAAAGGAATATAATAGTAGAAATGAATTAGAAAAAAAAAAACCTCAACGAAAAAGAACATCTGATGATAACATAAGATAATTTTGAAATGAAATACAAGAGAGAGTTAATAGGAACTACCTTTAAATACTTGGATTTACATTATCAAATAAAGGCACTTTGTAGAGCACCCATCTGTTCTTACGCCCGCCTTTGTTTGGACAGTGGCCACTCTCTCATTTCCACACTCTTACAGTATAGTGCCTCTAACGAGTCTATCCCAGCATCTTTGGTATCACATTCGTGCTATTCAGGGGACTAATGTTACTGAATTTGTATATTTTCCATTAATTTTTCTTTGTGGAACACATTCTCTTTTACAGTGATTGTTGGGATTCAAACCCTCAATGAATTGTCGTTTTGCACGCCCTTTTTCCTCTTTTGCACGCCTCCTACTAGGCCATTTGCCAGCTTTTTAATAAATTTTACGGCCTCCATGTGCAATGGGAGCTACTCCCCTTTCATTTTCTGTGTTAGGTATGTCCTTACATCAATAAAGGTGTCTATACTCCATCTCTCACCAAATTTAATATAAACTGACACAAATAACGTAATCATATGCAATAAGGAGGTTTTAAGTGTATGTGTAACTATTGACCAAGCAAATAAAATTGGAAAAGTTTATTGTTTTAAAACAATTTTGTAAAAAATGTTGACGCCCCTTTAATAACAGGTAGAGAAGAAGTGCTGCCGTTACCAGAAATTTGTTGAATTTGTTTCGTTAGGTCATTGATGCGCTCATCCTTAATATTTAGAAGAGATTCTAGATGTTGAACCTAAAGGATGCATTTGTAAATGAATTATACTAAAGAAATTGTGGAATTAAACCTTTTGAGTTAAGTCACTTATAGTTACATCTTTTTCTTCTAATTGTTGTTCCATACCATGAAAACTATCGATGGGAACCACTTTATGATCAACCGTTTTTGTACTATTTCTCTGACGAACCGGAATGATTGAGCCTTAAAAAGGGAATGTAATAGGATCATAAGTTAAACAATTCCAACCTGAGAGTCCCTCAATGTAACAAATATTTCGTGGAGATTTCTCTGGTGGTACTCTTTCAATTCGTTCCTTGACACTGAAGAGGAGTTTTTCGATTGCACCAGGTACTGATTGGGATAATTCTTCCATAACCTCATTTGTAAGAGATAAGTCCAATTTAGATAAAACTTTCCTATTTAACGTCTGCCAATTAATTAATTTTTGAGAAATAGAATTTTTAGGTGTATAATTATGCAACTCTACTAATTTCGGATAATGGTGCTTTAAAATTTCTGCTAGAGGTACTGAAAATGTCATATTAAAATACGCGAGAAAAATAAATGATACACACTAACTAGCATCAGAAAAATCCCTCGATATGTTTCTTTTTTGGCGACTTATAGTATATCCGTCAATCCACCTGTAAAGTTCCTCAACATTATACTCGAAGTTTACAGCCCCCATTTCAAAATTGTATTTTACATTAAATAGTTCAGTGTCAATTTGGCAATTAAGCTTGATTTCTACAAAATTTCAACATCAACTCATACAAAAACTAGGTAACCTGATAATTTTATTTAAAATACAAGTTACCTCATAAATCGACAACAATTCACGGTTACCAATTTTTTACAGCTTTAGCCATAAGATTGCGAATATTAGGATTAGCAATTCCGTCACGATTATTGTCCAATTTTGTCCATTTGGCAACATAACACATATAAATTTCTACATCACTAAATTCGTCAAACAATTCTTTCACTTCCTGTTCTGTTATTCTGGCACATTCCGTTAGAAGTGTCCGAAACGACATCGGAAATTTTTTAATAAAATTGTTAAACTCAGGATTACTTATTAAGTTAACATTTAAACTTGTCAATAGGTACCTTTCGTAAGGATTGTAATGTAAGATGGAGTTTGGTCGTGACTTGAATGTAGAACTCGACCGCTGACTCGACGTAGTATTCTTCTTCTTTGAAACACTTAATAATTGTTTCATATGCTTGTGATAAGAGCTCATCTGGTTTTTTTCAAAATTCCTTAATATGGACTTACTGTCTCTCACAAACACGGTATCTTCAAGATTTAAATTTGCAGTACCTTCGCAGTGTGCTGTGGTTGTTTTCGAATTGGTAAGTCGAACGAATGTTTCATTCCTTGCATGTCTTCTCCACATGCTCCTTTCAGTTTTTAAGCACTTATACTTTACAACCTTAACAATATCGTGACAACCTCTATGCTTCAAGCCGATCTTACTATTTGGGTATAATTTTCGTAAATACATAAACGGATTGATTAAAAATTGAATTGAACTATTGCTGAAATTTAAATTTAAAACATCCACTAAGTAGCTACGCATACAGGCAACATCTGAATTCGCAAGTACTTCCGTATAGCTACGAAAAGGTGTCAGTGATGAAGTGAACGTTAATGTTTGAGGCACTTCGTAACACTTATCTTTAAACTTTGTAAGTAGTTGTTGAATAACCTCACTTTCTCGACTTAGTTTCGGTTCGGTCTCAAACTTTAGATCTTGCGTATTAATTAAATTGAGAAATAGATCTGTGTTAGCCACATTTTTATCATCGTACAAGTACTGTGTTGGAAAATGGTGTTGCGTTAACAGCAGCTTTCGGTACTGTACATAAAACATCCAATCGTCCCATACAAACATTGGCATATCATCTGTAACGTGGCTAGTATTGATTTCCTCCGCCTGTTTGGCAAAATGGTGTTCTGTTTCGTCGTCTAAACCGAACATTGATTTTAAAAAAAATATAATCACAGACATTGCTCTGCCCTCGTAGTTCGGGATTACAGTAGATTTCTTGGTGAAAACCATTATTGGTGGTACTTGTGAAAAGACATTTACGCAGTAGCCCCATATTTCATCTAAAATTACCATATATCAGTTACATATAGAAACGCAGTGATAGATTTAATATAAAAGCTTGAGATAATTTATTTTAATCCCGTGAAGGATAGCCACGGTGCATAATGGCAGTAATAAAATTGTTTGGACCAAGTAATTGTCTTATCTATAGTTTCCATATTTGATGATATATTACTAGTAAAACTAAAAGAGAATAAGAGCAGGCTAAGCAGCGAGAGAGGATGCGATACAAGGGGAGGAGTGGATATACGGAGGAGAAAAGGCAGTAAAAAGGATGACAACAGTGATTAACCAAATATGGAAGAGGGGAAGGATTTCCAGAAAAAAAGAAGGGGAATAACGTTAAACACGGTGTATAAAATCTATGCAACAGTGCTGGATAAAAGGCTGCACGTAGAAATAGAAGAAAAGGGATTACTACCCGATGTGCAGGAGGGGTATATTTATATTATGAAACAGCTAATGGACAAAGAAATAGACAAGAAAGGTGGGAAGTGTTGACCTAAAAGCGGGAATCTCTAAGATGATGAAAGGATGTAGGAAATATATGAGGAAACGAAGAGCAGGGTAAAGGTGAAGGAGGAGTGGAGTGAGGAATTTGTAACAAAGAAAGGTCTGAGACACGGATGCCCACTGAGCCCCTGCCTATTTGCAATTTAATCGGGAGATCTGGAAGAAACACTAAAGGGGCAGCAGACCGGGGGTGGTTGTAGGGAAGATGGAGGTCTAGTCGTTAGTGTATGGAGATGCGAAGGAAGAAAAAGAAATAACGGAGATGATGAGAACCCCCAGAACGGTACCTAAAAAGAAAGGAATTAGAGATAAACAAAAGGAAATAGAAGAGACTAGGATTTCGAAAGAGAGGGGGTAGAAGGAAAATAGAAGAGTGGAAATGGGGAGAGGAAGAAATACAGCAGGTGAAAGAAGACGTTGAGACAGGACAACAAGGATGAAGAGGCACATAAAGGAAAGAGTGAGAAAATGGAATAAATTAATAGGACAAGTGTGGAGTATGAGGGAAAGGTTGTTCGGAATGGACTTAGGGAGAAGGAAGCTGTAGAAAACTAATAAAAACTGTGGTGCGTTACGAAGTAGAAGTGTGGGGGTGGCAGGAGCAAAAATAGGTGGAAGGGCTATAGGAAAAATACTGGAAATGGGGTTTGGGACTGGATAAGGACACGCCACGGTGCATAGTAAGAGAGGAAGTCCAAGTAGAAAAAACTACGAGTAGAGGCGGCAGGAACGCCAGTAAAATATGAGGAAGATATTAGAGGAAGAAGGGATTGCAAAATACTACAGGAATGTTGGAAAAAGGTAAAAAAGGAGGGAAGGTGAACTATGGACAAGAGAGCAGGGAAGAATACTATAAGAGAAACGGGTATCCGAAGGAAGAAGTAGAGAGGTTATATTAAGCGAAGAGGGAGTAAGAGTATTAAGGGAGGATATAATAAGAAGGAGCAGGGATGTACAAAAACAAGGGTGGACGAAAACAAAGGAGGCGAGGTATAATGAGAACTACAACTACTTTTTATTCCCATAATGAGATTAATAGAACCCAGTAACCAGAGCATTCTTAGAAGAAACGCATTGTGCGTCTTTCTAAAATTCATAAAAATGACATTCACTTGCGAATTAGATAACTAAATGAATATTTACAAGAAAATTTGATACCCGTCATCCACGTAACTCACAAAATAACTCAAATATGTAATATCATTGAATTTTTATTCAATGGTAATATTCAATTGTTTTACCCAAAATAGGTTCAGTATATGAAATATGTTCGAATATCACTGTCCACGGCAGCTCCAAATTTGTTCGAGTCAATTATGTCATCATTGTCAAAAGCAGAGTTCAAGCTCTGATAAAAAAGAGTACAGTACAGACCATGACTGGTTCTGCTGGAAATAATGAAGAAGGTATAGTATGGAAGTTACAGTTTTTGTAACATTATTGTATTTTTCTCAGGATCTCCTCATAGGCAGAATACACTGAAAAGCAGTATGTACAGCGGAAAAACATTTAATCCTAATTAAAAAACTTTTGTCAAGAACGAGATGATCTTTTTGTTATCATATACACAATTTATTAAACTGAGCTACTCCCCTCGCATAGAATTATTTCAATTACGACATTTTGGCCAGGTCACACTAGCTATTTTCACATTTTCTTGCTCTATGATCTAGTGACATGAACATATTTATTAATCACCTATGATAAATGTGCAATAAAAGAAGAAATAAAGCCCAACTGATTTTTGAGGGGTGTGTCTTTGGTCGCAGATGAGGGTTTGGAGATGCCTAAAACCCAAAAGGGGAGGAGTGTGTCGAGTTTGCCCAAATTCAATTAACTATATGTAGAAGATATATTAAAAACTCTGTTATGAAGGAAGATATCATTATTTATTAGTTATTATAAATGCTGTCCTCGATGACCACCACTCAAAAGACAAGAGCTAGTGGCCATGAGACTTTTCTCATGGCCACTAGCTATGATGAAGGAAAAGATGAGTGACAGAGAACAATGTGATATATTGTTAGAATTATTGAAAAAGGCCCCTTTCTATAGTCATGGTCAACTATGATTTTGAGCCCATAATTATCTACAACTTTTTCCTTTACACATTTTTGCTAAAGTCAATAATAACAGAGCACTAAAAACGAAAGAATGATTTTTTTGAGATATCTAGTTAGCAATGCATTTTTTTCAAAAAAAGGAAAACTCATTAAATTGAACTGGTAAAACTGAAATTCTTTCCCCATTTAATCGTCTCTCTATCTCTACTAGTTTCCAAGATTCACAAACAAATAATGAAAAAAAAAATCATCCTGTGTAGAAAATGAGCCAAGATGACAAACAGAGAAACGATATTTTTTTGTTATAAAAAGGCGCATGTGCCGAACGCTCTTGCTGAAAGCAATATTATGGTTTCTTTGTCATTCAAGTTGGCACAAAATAAAAGGCTAATGCTTGATCTACGGGGCAGCAGTTCTCAACGTTCTACTAACTGCGTGTTGAAGATTTTGGCGTACTGCCACCACCGGGAGGGGATGTAGATTGGAACAAAGCCCTCCCGATCCTAATTTTATTTAGAAACACATTTTCTATCAGAAACATGTCCATTATTTATTTTATTTTTTATTAAATAAGTAATAAAACTTTAGATTTAATTATTCATTCACTTTTCCATTAGTTTTCAATAAGATTAAGGCAATAAAAGAAAAATAAGTGCGTACCCGCTGAAATCTTCAGGCGTTTCCATTATAGTTTATTTTTCGTTTTATATGTATTTTTTGTGGCCCTATTTTGTTATAAGAGTATTATGTTTCTTTATGTATAAATACTGAGCTATTAAATTATTGTAGCTATAGGTAGATTGTTCAAGTTCAAGTGCTCTTTTTGTAAAAAAAATGTGGTGGAACTCTAAAAATTTTTTTTTGCAATGTTATATTATTTATAATTGTAATATGTCTTATAATATAATCTGAGGGTGTGGGGGATGTGCTCGGTATTCAGACGATTTTTCAATTATGCTGCGTTCAGTGTTTAGGCAACCAAAATGTAGGGTCGGTTAAACAGTGGAGTAATTAAGGAGCTCTTGAAAATCAAATCCGATCTGCTCTGCTCAACAGGTAATTTTATTTAGACCAACAGCTATTTAAAAAAAATCTGTGGAAAACAGGTGGTGGAACGCCGTTCCCAAGCGTTCCATGACAAAAAGAGCATTGAAGGTAATTAATAATGGCTGTCGTAACTTGAGATGTATAAATTTTTTATTTCTAAGTAATTTGCGACGCACGCATACACACACACGAACACTCACCTACCTGGTAAATTTAGTTCATGACAATATCTTCGACAAAGTTGGATCACATTTTGCACTGGTACAGAAGATGTGACATCTAAAAAATGTGCCAATTTTGCAGTAGCCATTCTCATTCTGTAATGGGACAGAAGGGAATGCTTCTCGTTCCACGTTCTTAAATTGAATTGCGTCTTATCGTAACCGTCAGGATAAAAATGATCTATGCGATGAAAACTCAAATGTCCTTCCCTTATAAATCTTAGCAAATCGCCCAATTGAACATTATCCCTATTAATTAATAGAGCTAAATACAACAATCCGTAGATTTTTAATCTTGATATTATTGCAGGACCTTCGGTGTACCGTGTTGGAAATGCTTTATAAGTAGCTTTATGGCAAGTATAGGTATTGTTCGTGTCACCAGTATGCTGTTTTAAATGACCTTTTTTCATCGTTTTTAGCAGTTGTGTTTTTGCAAACTTGTTATATTCTATATCTCGTACTGAATCTGAAGACGCATCGGATGCGGTTTTAAGACTGGTTAAACTTTGATTCGTCACCTCCTCCGAGGGTAAAGTCGAACTCATCTCGTTATACTCTGCTAATATAAAAGAACGCTAAAATTAATTGCGTTAGAATAAAAAACCTTGCACTAAGTTACTTACCCTATGCTTAGAGTGTGTCTTCTGTGATGAGTCATTTGTAACGGAGTCGAGTGGCGAAGATGTACGTGATGGGGACTTTCGTTTGCGTTTAGAAGATCTACCATATATAACTTCGACATCTCTAAAAATATTTATAAGATACAATCACTAACACGGTAATCCTTACAATTTGGAATGAACAGCTCCGATTTTCGGAAGATCCGTTGTTTTACTTCGGGTAACTTCAAGAATATTTAAATACTTAAACCATAGAATGTGGACTGTGTTTTTTAACTTAACATCTGCACCTAATTGGATAAGTTCCTCGACAAGACCTCTCAAAATGTAATTATAGCATTCCCAGGTAGTTAAACGATCAACATCTTTCTTTTCTGAACGTATCCTCCTTGAACTTTTTTGTCTAGATGAGGGTTGATCATCGGCCTCTTCGTTTATGTTAAAAACTTGTTCTTGTACGTCCTGGGATTGTGTTTGGCATTCATTACAATAATAGTAACCAGCATCTTTATGAAAACTTGTGCCCCCGCAAACATTGCACGTTATTCTATTTGCCATTGTTCTGTGACGTTTATTAATTATAAATATCTTTTAGATAATAAATGTTATTGAACCTTCGAATATATAACAAATATTGAACCACGTGTTTATCTATCTTAAATAACACGAAAAGTTAGGTTAAAGTTCACTTAAATATTCGGATGTAGTTCTGTAGCCGAATACAAATTGACTGCTAGTGGTTACTGTACCTGCACAATCAAGAGATTGTAGAAAAATTCACCTGGTGCCTGGTGCCTGTGTCTACGTCACTGCGGACCAGGAACGTGGTCGCCACAACCTGTCTGGCTATCGAGAATCAAACGAACGCAGTTTTTTCAGTAGGTACGTATACAGTATACGTACCTACTGAAAAAACTGCGTTCGTTTGATTCTCGATAGCCAGACAGGTTGTGGCGACCACGTTCCTGGTCCGCAGGTATACAACAGGCTGTGAACGGCACAAGCTGACAACGTACTGAAGCCACTGACCTGTATCTTAACAGGTCAGTGACTGAAGCACTGAAAGTTCTAATAGAGATGGCGTCGAAGTCTTTACAAGCGGATGACGTTAACACGTGTAGTAGCACTGAACGTGTTAACATTTGTTATTAATTACGCATACGCACTCGTAGACTACGAGTGCGTATGCGTAATTGTGGCTTCAGTACGTTGTCAGCTTGTGCCGTTCACAGCCTGTTGTATACGTACCTACTGAAAAAACTGCGTTCGTTTGATTCTCGATAGCCAGACAGGTTGTGGCGACCACGTTCCTGGTCAGTGGTCCGCAGTATATCGAGTCGTCGCTGCAGGTTCATTAGCTGACCAATGAGGGCGCTGCGTCGCCTACTGAAATATTTAAAAACAACGCTGAACAGCTGACCTCCAGCTACCTACAGAAGTCAGTGACAGAACCATATCCGATCGCCAGATAATCCAGCCGACGTCCATTCCACCCACGGCAGCTCCCTACACCGTCTACCGCTTGCCACATGCAGTGTTTTTAACCTGTAGGTATATACAATTTGTTGTTGTTACGACAGACGCTGCTTTCCTTTATTCCAAGCATAAATCTTATATTATAGATGTTTATTGTTTAGTGAACAATCTTAAGAGTGATTTCCCAGCCTGTGATAAAAACTTATGCATAAAGCAGTAGTTCCCAACCCCTAAAGGTAAAACTACAAAAAATAAAATTGTGTATGTACAGATAGTTGTATAAAGTACAAGTATAATATAGTACCCATTGATGATAATCAGATAATTGAAGGTAGATTCAAAAAAAAATTGTTACCTACAGTTTGTCCAGCGAATGTTTGCTGATGTATGAAATATACAACAATATACGTCCTCACAATTTAGGTTCTTATTACGCACCAAAAACAAAGATAGACGCTACCCAATTTGTTATATGCGTGTGTTGAAAGCTCAGAAATACGTTGATACCAGTTTAGTTTGTGTGTAGAAGCATAAGTTAATTAGTTTGTCTGAGCTTACGCTGTATGGATACCATTTCTATTTTGACTTCAGTAGTGTTACCACACCACTTCCGCCGAATAAATTGACATTTGTCATTATCATTCTTTGACGTTTGATTTGTTTATATTTGTTCCTTGATTTTTTGTGTTACATTTGTTGTTGACAAACTAATATCTTTTGTGACAGGTCATGAAAGTAGTTGCTGATTTAATATTTTATCTTGATTCATACACTTTGAACGGCGGCCATATCTGCAAAGATTCGCTGGATAAACTGTATGTAAGTTTTAACATTGAAATCGTTGTTTACAATCCATATAATTTATTGTATCACAGGTTGAAAACCACTGGCATAGAGCATAATTATTTTCCAAAATAAATGAAGAAGGCTGTCGTTATTCCTTCTTTACAAAACCAATCAAAGAACAAAACCTGACCAATTACTACACCATCTCTCCATTCTTTTTTCCTGTTACCTATTCTCTCGATATTTTTTTCTGTCATACTGGAGACATGAGTGGATCTAACGTAGTGAATATTGTCCAGGACAATAACACAGCGTAAAATCAATCGTTAAATCTTTTCATCTGTTAACCAAATATTTTTCTTGAAATAATTATATTCATTTAAATTGCAAAAAAATTTCACTGGAATAAAAAATGCTGCAATGATTGTTTTTCTTTCCTTTGGCTTTAGAAAAGTAATGTCAACAAGATAATAATAGCCAATAAGCAGGCCCGGATTAAAGAGTTGAGGGGACCGGGGCTTTTCTTAAACTCATCGAAATTATTTTACACGATAAACACTAAAAACATAAATTGATAGGAATATAAAGTAAGTAAATAAATGTACCAGTAAATAATTACATAAATATTTTAAATAAACAAATACTTATATTAATTTATTTCCTTCTAAGTACTAAACAATTTTTTTAAAATGGAGACCCCCTATCTAATGGGGTCCGGGGCTGTAGTCCCCCCGTTAATCCAGCCCTTGCAATAAGTTACCTTGTTATACTTTGGCTTCTCTTTGCTCTGCTAGTGCTAATAATAATTTAAAATAAGTATTACCCACGTATAGATACAAAATTGTGTGATTAGTTAATTTTTCACTACTTGTAAACACACTTAGACACTGAAGGTATCTGTTTTTAAGCAGTTTCTATAGGATTAAAGAGGGATTACATATACTCAATATTGCATGAAATGTATAAAATTATTATAAAAGTTTGTTAAATACGAGATTCATTTTTGGATATATTTTTTACATGTACATTTGTGTCAAATAGTTATCAGACATCCATAGCAGAATATTCTAGGGACACATCACTGCTATAAAAATATTATATTAGTTATCCTAGTAAGGCAACATGCACCTACACGATTTTAAAAGAAAAATGAATAGGAAAGCATAACATGAATCTGTGCATACAATTACCATTACACCGTTCTAGTAATTCAGCAGCATATTTCCGCTGGAGTGAAATGGATACATCAGAATTGGCAGATATCCAGACACCCCTATGTCCATCAAGTGCAATAGTTATATTACTCATCGGAATCAGTAGCTCCACTTTATATTCTAGATCAGCGGTTATCAACCTTTTTTGGCTTGCGTACCCCTTACATTAGAAAAATGTTTATAATTTACATACTGCTAGTTGTTATTATTTTAACATCGTTCTAAAAGTAAATAAATAGCAATAACGTGACATGGGGTATGCCATAAATAAATAACCATTATTTGTAAATAGCGAGTGCTAAAACAATTTTTTTGTCCACTGTTTTGCCACCGCTCTGAAACTGGATCGAGACAAGAGAATAGCATATTTTTAAAATCCGCCATTACTAAATTTTTTTCGCGTACCCCCAAGCCATCAAACACGCACCCCTAAGGGGTACGCGTACCACGGATTGAGAATCGCTGTTCTAGATTAATGGGCATAACAATTGTAACAAAATTTAAAAAATACAAACAAAATCCTATGTGTGTGTATTAAAATGACATAGGCAAAAAGTTAAAACATGGTTTAAAAATGAATATTTACTTTTTATTTTTTTTAATGATCAAAAATCACACAAATCAATTGACAAATAAAATATGATAAAACACGAATTAAATACAAGAATGGCATCATAACTTATGAACAGGTTCAATGAGGAATGTTATAAAAGATGTAAAACACTTGCAAATAAAGAATGTAGATTAAAATTAAAATATTTAATGTCTTTATTTGGTGTCCATATTAATGCGGCAATAAAATGAACCTTAAGTCTAAATTATTTATAATTAACTTAAATATTTCATCATATTTTTGAGAAAAATTTCATGTATATACATTATACTGTTTGATTTCCTTCTTTATACAAAAAAATTGAAGCCTTCAAGCTTCTAGATATACGTAGAGACATTTAAGCTGTTTGTTAAAGGAATATCAGTTTGTGTCACAATAACGTCAACAATCAGCAAATGGCACTGTAAGGCAAATACGTTACTTAGTTGAAAATAAGATTTCTTCATGTAATTAATTAAAATAAACTGCAGTCCTCTACACTCTTGAGTTACAATACTGGAAATACGTACTCCTTTATTTTCAGCAAAAAAATTGCGATCGTATATTTTGTTGATTATTTACAATAGTACATAATTAATTTATTAATATAAAATAACACGGGGTAAAAAATTGTTTTAACCTACAATTACAAAATGCCTTCATTGCAATACATTTAAATCTCTTAAGAGGTAATTCTTTGTAAGAATGCGTTTTGCACCATTCATGTTCTATCACGATATTTGCACTTATATTCATTTACATATCAACTATTTATTGCGAGTATTGGACGCCAACTTTGATACATCCCTCTACAACAAAAAAACAACAAAAGCTGGTAAATCTGAACATGAGACGATTTCAATACCTATAAATTCGTCTAATTATGCTAAAACTTATCTTGAAATAGAAATAAGTTATTAGTTGCCGCGACAGCGATGATATTTTCTGTAGGATGCCAAGCCGTATGCAGTATTTTTTTATTAAAATCTAAACAGTCTACACTGATTTCGTCTTTTTTTCTTTTACCACCTGTACAAACTTTACGCGGTTTAAGCACAGTTTTTGGTTTTGCGATATCACGCGATGCTTCTAATGTTACTTCACGTTTTGTCGTCCTATCAAACATTCGGAAGAAATTATTGTAGGAACCAGTCATTATCGCAGAGTCGTTACCATTCCAACAGCACTCAAATTTATCAAATATGCAATCATTTTCATATAATGAACACAACTTCGATCGAAGATACTCGTGCACCTGAAAGCAATACAATTTTTATTACAAAAAAATGTGTTCAATGCACAAAGATAATTCGTATAGTGTAATACTTTTGTCTTAGATTCTGCAATCTTTTACATAACACGAACATACATAGTAATTCAATACTAATTTATGCTATGAATCTTTATAACAAAATTTCATCAACCAATAGAAAAATAGATATCTGTTCAAGCAAACCTTATTTCAAAAAATGTATCTTGTCAGAGCCAGCTTGATCCTTGTGAATCTAACTTTTGAACAAGTACAATTTTTATGTAGACCGTTTTTGGCATAGCCTGTGCCGTGCCCTTATTGTAGTAGTGTAAATATCTGTATTACTGATTTCATAAATAAATAAATAATGTTGATTTGATTTGTGATCAAATTTTATTTGAAAAAACCTTGATAAAATAAATAATCAATTGCACATTTAATTTAACTAGTGTCAAATTGCAAATATACCAGATTTTCATCTTTGCAACTTATAAAATACATGTCAACTGTAGCAAATAATACATAATACATGAAATTAATAACCAGATCAGGGCATTTAAAAAAAGCTTTCCAAGGTAATTCCTTATACAAAATAAAGGAGCAAGTTGCTGGAATGAAATTTTTCCTTTGAAATCGTCCCCTGAAGAGATGCAAACTAAAAATCATGTTTCATGGTGATAAAGGGTAGTTAGATGACAATACGTATAAGACTTGTTTTTATTATCTGATGATAACTCTCCAGGTCCACTGGTAAACAATGCTCTATTACATTGTAATGTACAGATTCATTGAGTAACAGTTATTAACGTAGAAATAAATAATAGTCTAGTGAGTGTTGTCTATGACAGCTACAATAAATCTTTAATTAATCAGAACTGGTGAAAAATTTCCAATTGTCATTAACAGTCATTGTAATTCTAGAAAATACCAGTAAAATGTTGTCACAATTTATCCTATATGGAAAACATGTCTCAAAAGTTCATCAATCAGACAAAATGGTGACCAACTAGACAGATATAAATTTGGAAGATGTTTGTGTAGATCAACCAGAGCAAAATAATTGATGCGATGTGAATGATCTGTCTATAAACATTCTGACATGACATACTTGAATCAGGTGAGCATGAGCAGATTCTTGAGTAAGAAAGTAAGAAATAAAATTTGTTGTTCAATTATTTACTCACTTTTACTATAGTGTACAAAGGTGTGTTCCATTTAAACATACAATGCCTTAGAAACAAAATTTCCCAAATTGGATCTGTGTACACATAAATTTAACAATATTTGCCATAACGAACAGTGGATGGGCGGTACCGAACTAACTTGTGGGTTAAAAATTAACAAATACAACTGAGCTGCCTATTTTTCAAGATCTACGAAGATTCATGGAGGCGTTCTTATAACTGGTACGTGAAGATGTTCCTCATAAAATGATTGTGATTATTCATAGATCGATTGAAATACCCTGGGAACTTAGTACTATTATGTGTTGTGGTATAAATAGCACCATCATTCAACCATGATGACTGAACTATTTGTAAATAATACATTAGATAAACCACTCTGAAAATTAACATTAATAGGGGATTTTAATGTACAATTTAATCAGTGTGGTAAGCATGCAAAAAATCGCCTAACCAAATCTTTTACATGCACATTTCATAACATCTATTAGAATAGAATAATGAAATTATTAAAAAATAGTAACACCTCCGATATTTATGGTGTTTCCGTCAAAGTTATAAAACAAAACATGAACGTTCTTGTAAATCAAACTAATACATATTTCATTTCAAAGTGGAACATTTCCTTGTAATTAAAATGGCTATTGTGGGAGAAGCAACACACTCATCAAATTATCGGCCTATTTCAATATTGTGAGAGCGGAGGCTTCCACGGCCAGAGTCAGTAAGATAAGGACTTCCGGGGTAGGACCATGTCAATGTTGAAAAAGTCAACATTTCGTTCACTTTAGTAAGGGGCTTCCTCAGGACAATAACAAACACAAATAAAATAAAACAATAATAAAAATAAAATAAATATAAAAACTCTTACCAAATGAACCAAGGGGAACGACACACTCTACTATAGCTCGTTTCACTTAAAAAAAATCGTGTAACTGCCCACTGTTAATCACCAATTGATTGGCCTTCTCTATATCCCTATGCTAGGAATAAAGATGGATATAGAGTTCGTAACCTAACAACATTAAATGCTTGTATCCGCCCCGAACTCTATATCCATCTTTATTCCTAGCATAGAGATATAGAGAAGGTCTAGAGTCTAGAGGGCGGATACAAGCATTTAATGTGGTTAAAGTGTCAAATTTGGACCACCCGGTAGATTCATTGAAGTAGTCAGTCCCTCTGTGCAAAATGAAAGAATGATTGACATTTTAACCACATACACAATGTTGTGCTGATATAACAAAACCACACTTATCTTTGCCTAATGTTTTTTAGTGAGTCTAGATGCACTGAACTCAATAATACATGGAATAGCAAAGCCGTGGAGATGCTTGTGAAAAAGTGCAAATTTGAAGGTTGAAAATCGTTTAACTACGAGGACTGCGCGTTTGCGTAGTAGCAAATACCATGAAAATACATCATGTGTTGAAGTTACTGAACTCTACCTAAACAATTGAAGTTGGGTTCTAGGCAATTTTACGTGGCTTGTCTTCGTGAATACATGGATTGATATGATCTATAAACGTTACAAGGGTGAAGGGTTTACAGTGGGTGTTATGGGGTTCATGATTAAAATACAGTTGTAGATAACATATAACAGCTGTTTATTTGTATGGACTCTAATTTATTATGGCGCAAGATCGGGAACCCCGTGCGCATATTCAATTTGCATCACTTAAATTTACAACATTGCTCTTCCATGTATAATAGAGTTCAGTGGTCTAGATGAGATGAAAAATAAATACACATGCATTTTCGAAAATGATACTCTCATTTTTGTGCAACATTTTTTATCTTTTATATCATCAAGGAAAATGACCACTTATTTATAAGTAAATTGTCATTACTCATCATTAGCATTCAACCTCCTTATATGTACTCTTTATGGTGGTACCTAAATAAAAGTTAAAAACTGTTCAATATCCACACTCTGTAACACGATGTGTCAAAATAGTTGTTTGAAGCTTCGGCTACAATATGGTACCTCGTTGTGGAGATGAATCTTACACAAGAACAATTATAGAAGAGAGCAGTTAACTGGATAAGCCAAAATTGCATACATAACCAAAAGCCATTGCAATATAGAAAAAACATGCAAGAGTAAGAAGTCTATTTTATCAATCAATATTTGAGTGTCTGGATAGATTCGTAAAAGTAATATTCGCAAGAACAATAACAATGAAAAACTTACCAAATATATTTGTGATTTTAGATATGAATGTCCTTATGAGATTTTTTGTTGTCTGCGGCACAGAACTGAATCAGCAACTAATAAACGAGCATTTACCAGGCCATTTAAAAGCGACCAAAATCTTATGTTGTGAATCAAATGATTTTATTGAAATCATTCTCACTATGATACATGGTGGAATATTAAGAACGACCTGTTAAAATGGAATTAGTGTGGAAGAACATGGTGGGTAGTGGCAGAGCTTACCCTTGAATATCAGGCTTTATTTCACCATTTTCGCTATTGGGAAACTAAGGGCTCTCAAAACACCTCATCAGCTTTTAGGTAATATTAAACACTATTTTGTCTGCTAAACAATTGGATTGAAAAATTACATTGTCCAATATTTAGTTGAACCATAATTTGGTATCTTTAAACAATGGTCCGATTGCAGTGAAGTATGTACTTCCGAGAGCAACACAGCTGAATCAAATATGACACTGATAAACGCTACAACACAGTTTTTCCTATTACTGCGATATTCTTGCACTAATTTATTATTTTTTAAATCCAACTTTTATTTAATAAACAGGGAGTGCGCCACGGCAAGCAGGTGGTATCTATTATTAATTAATTAATTAATTAAAACAATGAATTACTCATACAAAAAGAGAATGAATTCCTTGAAATTTAGTATAATTTACTGTTTTCGGAAGAATCGATTTTTAGTACAAAAAATAGTACCTTATTTTGAATTCAAAATGTATTCTTTTCATGTGTTTTCATACTGTCCATAACAGGTTTTCACTTATGTGAACTTATAGGCTCTTTGTGCTCTAGTAAATGTTTGGCATAGTTTAACCTATCTGTTTATACTTATACCCTTGAACTTGTATGGGTTAAAGGGCATGCTGGAACAACAGGCAATGAAAAAGCCGATAAGTTAGCCCGACTGGCCTCAAAACAACTGTTTTATGGTCCAAGTCTTCCACTTACAGTATCAACTGTACACACCTTAACTCAAGACACCCAAGCCCAGTATAGGGTTGGGTGGAACTTCATGTCAGAATGCCGTCACGCGAGAGAGGCCCTCAGAGGACCACCTCGTAGCCTGGCGCGTTTTTGCACAGGGCTATCGAGAAAGAACCTGCGGCTACTTGTGGGCATACTTTATGGGACTGTAAACTTAACAAGCACATGCACCGCATGGGCTTGGTTGAATCACCATCCTGCAGAGGATGCTACACAGAAGATGAGACGGCGCAACACATACTTTGTGAGTGTCCCGTACTTGTCGAATTAAGACGATCCATGTTGGGGGACTCCTGGCCGGACATGGCTAAGATTAAAGCCGCTTCCCCGTCCAGCATACTCAGATTTATCTCACGTGTGGGATGGCTTGAGTGATGCTGCGGGGTCGAACGACTCTAATCAGAGGGGCAGCACAAAGAGCCCGAATAGGTGGCCTAAGTGCGCATGGACTTCTGACCACCCTCCCATCGTAATCCAGAATCCAGACCACATCCTATCTGTTTATGTTTAAATAACAACGAATATGTTTTTTATATTTAATATCAAAATTTCAAATTGTTTGACCTATGACAGAATTGTAAAATGCGCAGGTTCAATTTATAAAGAGCTGATTTCATGTTTTTAGCATTAAAAAGATATTTTATTTACCTTGTGCAATATCTTTCACAGTACTGCACTGGTATCTACACAATTTATTTTCATTAATTTTGCTCATTTTCATTTTATGCCTTCGTGAAAAGAGGGTTGTCGGAAAATTAATTATGTTGTTATTGATGAAGATCTTTTGCAACATTCATAGCTCATTTAGAGACTACATTTAATGATCGATACATGGTAGGTACTCCAATGGCAGAGCATGAAATTTTATGAACAAAAATAACAATATCAAATGAATAAGGGTGGTCTGACTAATCTGTGAGGATGAGGACTGTAGAGTTAGACAGATGGCTGTATTGCTATTTATAGTTGGTACTGTAAGTAGGTAAAGACCAATGTACTTGCAGGATATGTAGTAGATAATCAATTACATAACATATACACTGTGTCCAAGATAAGGAGGGCCACTATGGGGATTTCGGAAACGGTAAGAGATAGAGTTTCGGTTAAATGGGAGAAAAGTTGGGCAATTTTAAGTTTAGTAAAATTAAATTTTTAAACTGACAAAATTCCGAACCGTTCCGAAGTTATGCGACAAAAAGCGAATTTTCTGGATTTCGTTTTTGACAAATTGTTACTTTGTCGTTGATGTTAACTAAAAAGTAAAAGAACCTTCTACAGGTACTTTTTAACGTTCTTTAACATGCCATACAGCAAATTGGAATCCGACGTTTCGTTTTCGAGTAACCATCATCAACTTTGTTTTTTTAAATACGGTCCTGATTTTTTTATGCGTAATATTAGAAGAGCTTTTTATTCTGGATTCAAACATGTATCACACTTTATGGTTTAATTGCGATTTTATACGTATTTTACTATTTTACTTAAATTTACTAGATTCTACTTTGGAAGATGCTCTTGATATTTTACCCTAAGCCGTAGTACGCAATTGTTGGTTTCAGCAGGCTGGTGCACTTGCGCACAATTCACGGGTGGTTAAGGATTACCTTTGAAATAAGTTTGCCGAAAGAGTTTTAAGCACCAATTCTGAAACACCCTGGCCAGCCCCTTCTTCCGAAATAACCCCGCGGGATTTTTTTCTTTGGGGGTACATAAGAAATTATGTTTACAAAGATACCTTTGGAATAGAGGAAGAACTCCGAAAGTTTGTACTTAACGCATTCCAAACTGTAACATCTGCAATGTTATAGAATGCTTTGGATTCTACAGTTAGAAGATGCTGTTTACGATTGAAGAACGAAGGAGGGCTTTTCGAGCATTTATTATAATTTTTTTAAATTATTGGTATGTGTCATGTTTAAATTTTCGTTTCATCAAATGTTTTCTGTTCATTTATGACGTGTTGTTATGATTGTTTGTAATTATGTACTTGGTTATAAAATTTGTGTTCAAAATTGAAAATTCTGTGTCATTTCATTAATTTGATAAGGAAAGCACAGTTAGCAAAAGTCCATTTATAAATAAAATTCAATTTGAATGTTATTGAGGGGGGATACAGGTTCGTACTTAGGATTTTTTCCGCTAATCGTAAAGTAAATATAAAATCGCAATTAAACCATAAAGTGTGATACATGCTTGAATGCAGAATAAAAAGCTCTTCTAATATTATGCATAAAAAAATCAGGACCGTATTTAAAAAAATAAAGTTGATGATGGTTACTCGAAAACGAAACGTCAGATTCCAATTTGCTGTATGCCATGTTAAAGAACGTTAAAAAGTACCTGTAGAAGGTTCTTTTACTTTTTAGTTAAAGTCAACGACAAAGTAACAATTCGTCAAAAACGAAATCCCGAAAATTCGCTTTTTGTCGCATAACTTCGGAACGGTTCGGAATTTCGTCAGTTTAAAAATTTCATTTTATTAAACTCAAAATTGCCCAACTTTTCTCCCATTTAACCGAAACTCTATCTCTTACCGTTTCCGATATCCCCATAGTGGCCCTCCTTATCTTGGACACAGTGTATAGAAGAGAAGAGAAGCAAAAGTGCAAAATAAAAGGAAACCCAAATATCTAAGAAAAACATACCAAAACATAGCATGTTAATAAAGATAAAGAAAGATACATAATGCAAACGGGGAGCTCTCATACTTGTTTTTCAAATCAAGGAGATTCACACCAAAGTACTTATTCTAGTCGTTTCCAATCGTGTGGAGTTGTACAAATTTCGATGTGAAATTACACAATATCATAAACAAAAAACAAGTACATCTAAAAATAATTCAAAATTAATTTGTATAAAATGGGATAACCGACGCCATTGAGTGTGTGCAAATAAGATAGGAACTTATCAGTTTTTGTTATAATTATAAACATTACACCTGAGTACATTAAATTAACTAACCGATAATCTACAAAATTAAAAAAAAAAAAATATCTTACCGGGTACGTTTCAATTGGTTTAGTTTCCATATGTAAATCCCAAACTTTAACTGATAAATAGTCCCTAGAAATCATATATCTTCCCGAATTTGATAATTTAACATCGGAAATACTGGAAATAATTTCGGAAAAAAAACTTCTATTGGTAGGATCTTCGGGTTCTTCGAATAACTTAGCGTGTCTATCACATAAAGCTGCTGCTCGCATATCACATAACCTTATTGTGCCTTTGCTGCTACTGTATACAAATAAATTACACTCAACTGGATGAAATTCAGCCGCCGTAATTACTTCCGTTAATTCCTCCATATTGGTCGGTTTAATATCAACTATATTAAAACTTTGATCCGTTATTTCTAAGTGCCATAAATTAATTCGTAGATCGTCCGCCGAAAGGTAGGTTTCCTGATCCGAGTTAACGGATATCGAATTTATGTGGTACGTGTGCGCGTTGGCAAATATTCGTCTAGGTGAGGCTTCAATCATAAGTTCCATAGGTTTAATTATTGGCACTCGTAATGTGCAAAAGTTATCACGCTCGATGACCGATCCATTTTCTAACCTAGTATTATAACCTTCCACTTTTTTATCTCTTTCCGATACTTTCCATAATTTTATTGTTTTATCATTTGTCGATAAAAGGAAGTGCGCTTGGTTTTTCCGCCTAAGCCATCGGATTTTATTAATTTTTTCCTCTATTTCTAAACTTTTGAGGTAGTCAAACTCGGGTTCGTGAGATTGAAAAGTGGAATAGACATTGTACTCTCCTCGCCTTGGCAAACATGCCTTGGATGCGGGGTCTCTTTGAAAAATAACAACACGGCCACCCTTATCACCTGTTGCCAACAGTTCACCGTCGTGATTAAATTCCACACACGAAATTATATCGGCTTCCGTTACATCATCATCTAGAGTTCCTTTCACCTGCGAGAAGCTCCATTGAATATCACCATTACCTGGTGGGCAAAAAAACAACATTTGTAAGTCTGTGAAAATTAAGCAGTTAAAGTGGGTAATAAATGAGTTTTCCCTCCAAGTTGTAAAGGGAGGCAGTTTAAATGCATGTTGTGTACCTAGTAATTGGGGGTTTTTCCCCCGTTACAGTTGACGCACAAGCTAGAGATTAAAGTGTTTAAATGTGTAAAGTAACGTTTACCTTCCATTATATTCATAAAAAACTTGAATAATCAGAGCAGCATAATTCTGAAAAACTGATTGAGGTCAGGGCTGGCGACGAAAAGTACAGCGAAGCCACCAAACGGCCATTACGATATTAAAACGAATATTATTAAAACCCGTTCATATAGTCCGTTATTTTCTTTAAAACGACACGTAAACATTTAAAAAGACTGGCCGTTAATTTCGCCAAAAATTCACAAAAAACCAATAATAATGGCCGCCTCACGAGGGTTTCGCTCGCATTACAATTGCCGTATGTGACGTCATGTAAATGAAGGAAGAACGCCGTATATCGATAGAGCCGGACTCAGGCAAGGTTGTTAGAAACGGCGGAAAGGTGTCACCATATGGCTTAAAATTCAAAGTCAACCACTTTAAATTTAAATAAACCTTAACGGATGATTTACTATTAAACTATTTACACATCATCGATTATTTTATAAATAGATCGCAAGTCTAAATAAAGTCTCTATTTTTTAATTGCCTACGTATCAGACGACGCACGTAAATAAACAACGAGTCTAATTTCGGCGCTGTTTTCAATTATTTATTTTGAAATCAATCCCGCAAAACTGTCGTAAATTTAACCTTGACATTAAAAAATCAGCTGGTATGTTTGTACCAATGAATAAATCGACGCACATTTATCGGATCGGTGAAGCTATATGCGCACTCATTACTAGATGCATGGTCATCTTTCTCCGGCAAATTTAAGCGATGCATGTACAAGGAGCACTTAAAAACTGATAACAATTGTACAGGGTTCACTAATAAAATTGTATCGCAAAGGTTTTATGAATTATATTCTGTTCGTGTTTTGACACAATCTTAAAATATATAGTTTATTCGTTCTTAAATGTCGCATTTCGGATTAAACGCCCCTCCTAAAAGTAAGACAAGGTATGGTAACCTTGTCTTGCTTCTTACGCATACGTACCATTCATTCATCCCACTTTACGACGTGAAATATGTTTGTCAATGTATAAGATAAAGACAGAATAGCGGAAGGCGTGTACGCTATTCTGTCTTTGTCTAGGGTGGATTGTGAGATTGTCAGACTATAAACAGTAATACTGGGAGCATTAATAGACATAGATGGATGTTTGACAAAACAAACTTCGAAACAGCTTTACACCGTCATCGCGGTAACAAAGGTTTAGACGACATAGCTGCCCTCAAATCAGTGCACATGAGCGTTGGTAACAACACATTACGGTACACAAGTCAGAGGATGCTTTCAAGATGGAATACTGTTACCAGATCTGCCTTCTTAACCTCGGCAGGGAGTATGCAAATGATTTTCAGTTTTCAGTTATTGCGCTTGACAACAAACTGAACCTGAGCATATCTAGCTTAAAGCGGAAAAAGCAAGCAGAGTTGCCGGTAATGTCGCTACACGATTGAAAGAGTTTAGAGACCATTTTCAAAGGTGTGGCTGTGGCTGTAAATTGATGTAATTACATTTGTTTTGCTCTGGAGCAAGTGTCTGCAGTTTGTCTGGCAACCCAAACCCAGACTCTCTACATCTATTGTACTTCTCAATCATGTGCCATGTTGCAATGGAGTGCAATGGGAACAACTTCCTCTGGATCTCACGTGCAAAAGCAGACCATAGGAACTACCAGGACTTTCTTGATGCGGAAGTGGCATCCCAACCTGCTATATCCATTTTTATGGATAAATCTAAAACAATGGAAGATACAAGAAGTGGTATTTACTCCACAGAACTGAACTTCCATACCACTCAACCATTAGATAATAGTAAGAGTTCATCAAAGACTTTGGATATAGTTGGTAATACGAGGTAATCTTCTGTGGTGGTTTGTCTGGTTTAGGTATCCATTTTTTTTCTGCAACAAAGTGAAAAGCCGGTGCCTCTCTCATATTGATGTTGTATTTGATTTCCGTCGTGACCTCTAATTCGAAATGTTGCGGATTTTCATCTTCTCATGAAGATTTATGGTGGCAGATCGCAGCGTATTATGGGTTCCTGCAGTAGAGGCCTATAGCCAAAAAAGTTCAAAAATGTCTTTTATGGGACCCGGGCTGATGTGTGGAATGGAATATACACGTTGAGGAGAAAAATAAAAACCATTCTAAAGCAATAACATGAAAAATGCTGGGTGAGTACTCCTGTGTAAAGATTTTGTTAGGGTCATCTTCCCTGCTGAAACTCAGTAAGGAAGACATACCTCTTTTGACACATCTACTAACGGAGCACTGTCGACTGAAAAAACACTTCACAAAATGAGCCTTTGAACAGATTCAACGTGTCGGGGTTGTGAGAAGGAGGAAGAATACATATATATGTACTGGTCACTGCAAGGCAAGGTTTTTTGGGGAAACGAAATTACAATCATACGAGCATTTCATGTCGCTCAGGGATACAGTCAAACTGAGGCAATGTACTTAAAACTAGAGGATACAATAGGCAACATATTTGCAGTACAGCTGCCTCTGAGAGGAAACAAAAAATTCTTTCACTAAACATTTGGATACAAATCTTGCAAATTTCAGATTATATTTTGAAAAATTACCCATTGATTTTTCCAATGTCTACTGATATCGAATTTGTCGAATTCAGTAAATATAAAAATTACTTACCAGAAGCTTTTTTAGTAGCTTGAACGGCATTATTAATAAATCCGCCAAGTTTTCCGAAGCCCGTGTGCCGCATTCCCGGTGATCCGGGTTTTGCCAACCCACGTTGGCCTGCAACTGGGGAGGCCCATAGGCCGATAACACCCGCGTGGCGAATCGTGCTTCCAACGTTTCTAGTATCCTGTAAGTAAAAAATGAAACACATGAAGATGCAAGACACCTCCCCTAAAACTAATGCAATTAGGTCGAAGTAATAATTAATTGCAAATCATGGCGTAGGTATGTCAATGAAGGTTTAGTATAATTATATAGCTTGTTTTTCATTATCATTTATGAATATTTTAATTACGAAGAATAATGAAGGAGATACACGGTCAAAACTGACAAAATTGCTCACCTATTATTATTATACGAAGTAACATTTTTGTGTTACTTAACTTCAGTACAAATTTGACAACGATCATTATAAATGTAGTTACCAAGGTAACGAATAGTATTTACCGTTAATATTATAATTAGATAGGGAACTACCTTCCATTCAAATAATTACCTAAATCTTTACGTGTGTTCATCCAACCAATCGTGTCCAACTTCCACGCATACACTCCCCACTCAGAAAAGCATCAATGCTTTACCACTTCTAAAGAGTGCCAGAAAAATTGTGAAAAGTGACACACATGGTATAAGAGTGGTCGGTTTCAACTTAAAGACTACTACAAAATTAAATCAAAGGCAAAACAAGATGTAAACTGGTTTTCAGAGTAGCTGCCGCTCACTGCGTACTTTGCTAAAAAGAACAAACGTTTACATCGTTGTTGGAATGCAACATGCAACAATCGTCTCCGATGGCTATTTCGAGAAAAAAAAACATCGATCACATATCGGACGTTTTGTTCGATGAATCCGCTAATGCTATGAAAACGAAGAGCAACTTTTTGAAAAACGTCCGAAATGAGGAACGATTAGTTGCTCGATTGGCCAGTGCCATAACGTTCAAAGGAATTGATTCTCTTATCTCCCAGAGTGATGCAGATACACTAATCGTTAGTATTAGACAGTATTCCATTGTTCTTGAAAACAAGTCCTGCAAGTGTTCCAAAATCCACTTATTTTGATTTCGACTTGCAATTCTCTCCAACGAGCAGTTATTTCTGCATACATTTAGCGAAAACAATATCGCCTTGTTCAGCAAAGAATGTGACATTGATATTTGCTACACTCAAAATAATTCTCTTCTGGCACAAACAGTGTTCACTATTCAACGTACCATTTAGCTATGACAGGTATCTACTCCTCTAGCTTAATAAGCTCACTAGGCTGATACTCTAAAGAACACAACGTAAGTACATTACTTTCTTCATTCCTTTCCAATTATTGTTGGTGTGGCCTCGTCTTCATGGATCCATACGCGGCTCCCTTGTCGAGATGGCATGTCGAAAAATAGTATGTAAGTTTCATCGCCTGTTATAATTTTCGAAAAAATTGGATATCCACGATTTTTAAGCAATGTTAGAGTTTCGTAGCAAATTCGTACACGTTTTACTTTTTGAAAATGTGGGGTACAAAACGATTAATGATTTTTTCCAGATAAAGGTGGCCGTGTATTTAGATAAGGATCCAATCCACAGTTGAGCCTCTATTACAACGTAACTATATGGTTATCTGCTTTCATAATCTTCTTCAGAGCAGCAACGTTTCCCTCTGTCACAGCGGTAATGGGAGGGCCTGCGTGCGCCTTTCTAGTGATCAACTGTAGTTCTTGCCACTGACTTAAGATACAGGTCAGTGAGTTCTTCCACGTTCGAAATCCTTGTACCATCTGTAAATTGTTGCCAGGGAAGGGGCCTGATCGCCAAACGTTAATTTCAAACTTTCTTCGCAGTAATACGCACTTAAACATTTCTTAAAGGCGGCCGGCCAAAACTCAGCAACTATTTGAGATAGAGCAGTGAAATAAAAATCGTACAATAAATGTGACAAAGAAAAAATGCTTGAAAATATTTTTAATGTCCTATGAATGCTGCCAGAGGGCGTTTCAGAGGGGGAACTATAATAGATAACGTGTTATTGGAAAAAATCGTGTAACTTCGAAACGGGTTGCTTGAATTTGTCAAGATGAGTCTCGATGTTAAGGGAATACTTGATATTACCAAACAAATACAAAACCACAACAATTTCTTATCTCCGTCTACCATTAGAGGGCGCAACTTATTGAAGGAACAAAACGGTAGACTTTTCTAAAAAAATTCAAATGATACCAAATGTTTTCACTGTTATTGGAAGGAAAATTAATTAATAAATATGTACAAAAAATTATGTCAACCGAAGTATAGTCAAAAATGTGATAATGTAACAGGCAATTTGAGGTATAATGCTTAAAATAAATAAGTAGGCTATGATAACAAAGTGACATTAAGTACATATATTTCGGTTGTTGTATATTTAATTGCATTAACAAACAATGCAAAATGTGCTTTTCCCATTGTAATTTCAACAAAAATAAAAGAAAATTGGATACGCTTGGTTTACTTAATTCTTCCATTGTCTGGTTTCTGTTACCTTTCCCAGATCTTCTACGCCTCTTCCGCAGGAATATTGTTTTGTGGTCTTTCCCCTTTTATTTTCGACACGAGTTTTTCTTAGTGTATGTAGACGTTTCACAATTATTTCCTCTTTCTTCTCATTTATGTTAATACACTTTCCCATAGATTCTTTTATTTGTCTTTGTCTTATTCCTCAACATATCTACAACAGTGTTTCATTCCACATCACATCCACTGCTTATGATGTTAATTCTATTTACAAATTCATGTACTACTTCATCTTCTTCATCAGCCTTATTGGTTTTCAATTCTTTGATTTCTTCTAGCAGTTCGCATTTTCGATCTTTAACGTTTCTTCATCTATTGGCAATTAATTTTTTCTTCGCTTTGTACTTTTTGGTAACGACGGTGACGTGTCCATATTTCTTCGATCTCTTTTTCGTTTCCCACCTACGTTTGTTTTTTTAATTTGTCTTTAACTTGATTTATTACTATTTCTTGAATTTCACTTGTTTCGTTTATATATTTTTTTTATTATTCATTCTTATTAGTTTTGTCAAATCCCGTTTTATTTTTGTGGTTCACAGTACGTTGTTGTTAATCAGTCCTGTCATATTAGATTCATAGTGGTTCCTATCGATATTCGTTCCTCGTATGTGGTATATATTCTTTGTATCACTACATGATCTATTTTATGACATGTTCTTCTATCAAGCAAAACAAAACATTGACCGCTTCATAAGCGGAAAAATACGGACACTTTCCATTTGCAAAAAAATTGAGGCGGTTGGCGGTTAAGTGACCTAAACGGTACTCATTACAAAAAAAAGGACTAAGAAGCATCATCTGGAAACACAACACCCAAAAGGCACACGAGATCTCAAAATCACATAAGTTTACGACCGTATTTTAAGAAGTGCTAATGTGCTATATATTTTGAAAACTTCCAATATTATTTTCGACCATAATCACTTACGTTTGACATTTCCCTTGAAACTGTTAAGTTATAAATAACAAATATTTTCTATATACAAAAATGAAACATTATTTAACACATAGCACATGTGAGAAAAATTGATTAGCGCCCCGCTAATTGTAATTATCTTGTTTTGAGGTAACTTTAATTATGTAATTACCTTCTAAAATAATTAAATTGTGTACTTTTCAGTTAAGGCAGGTTAAAACTGCTTCAGACCTAAATAATTTGCACGTCCTGCATTTACGCAGTTAATATTTAAATTTGCTAACGCGCTCTTTAGTAATAATAAAATAAATTTTACCTCTCGTTGATAAAGCGTTGCTCCAGTAGAAGTCAAACAAGGCCTACCAATTTCGATGCTCATACCTTAATTAGGGCCCGATGTTGATTGGGGTCACTAAAAATAAATTTAATTATTACTTTTCGTTGATAAACGAATACCTGTATAAAATGTGCTATAACAGTATTAAGTTAAGAGGGTTAATTATGAATGCCGCAAGCGTCACCCTCTTAATAAACTCCCAACACGAATCTAGTAGCCTGAAGCCTGTAGCGTAGCATACATAATTAAAAGCTGGATGGCATTTACATTCTATTTGTAAGAAGATCTTGACATAAAGTGGATGGTAGAAAACCACAAACAATTTCCCCCTAGTTTTCTCGAGCAAAAATTTTCTCATTTTTCTTACGGACAATGTAATTTTTGTGTCTTTTTAAAGGGGATAGGGTCGACTTTATAAAATTCGTTTTCGGAAAGATAAGCAGATTATGATTAAAGCTAATATCGACAATTTGGCGAAACCAAAAGGGAAATTTATTTTTTATGTAAAGTAATTTAATTGCATCTTTTTTTTGACTTTGCAGACATGAAATTTAATTTTGGTTTACGATAAAAATATAAATAGTGCGGTATTCTCTGAGGACTTGTGGCAGTAAAAATTTATGAGTAGCGTCTTTTAGAAAAAAAAAGGAAAAGGGAGCGAATAAACACGAGTCTGCTGTTCTATATCTTGTACTGGGCGAAGTTTTACCAATGACTATCATAGTATCAAATACAGTATAATCTTGTGGTACAAATCAGTATTTTTGTGCATTATGAAGCAATATCGCATATCATACTCACATAATATGTTCATGCTCATATGCTGCAAAAATAGCCATTTTTCATGAGCAAAACTCTTACATTGTACACCACAAGGCGTTTTTAGGTAATTCCCGGGAAATAAATTTCAATTTTTTACATTATTGCTATTCATGTGTTCTTTTCTACATACAGGGTAGCCCAAGGAAGTCCAATATTTCATTCTACAGGGTTATTAGAAAGTATGGAGACGGCGAATTATTGTCGTTAATATTCATTTTAGGAAAAATTGTTCAATACAAAAGTTGTTTATGTAATTTTTATCTATACTTGGGAATACTTCAACTTTTGTAATCTGCAATTGTTTCTGAGTTACCCCGTTCCGCATAATTTTTTTTAAATGAGAACATATTACTTTTACCTTACCATTCGATAGAGCATTTTTTGCTCTTTAAAACAGCACCAAAGAAAATTTTTTAAAATTTATTTTAATAACATTTTTTTCAAAAATACGCCGATTCAAGTATTTACATGAAGTAGGTATATGGAAGACAAAAAAAAGTTATGAATCAAAATCTTATCACTAAAAACAAATTAATAACTAAGTAATTTAAAGTAAGTGTTCAAATTGTCCCCCATTTGTCATTTGACAATGGCTCAGTCGATTTATAAATATATAAATTTATAAAACCACGTACCTACTTGAATCGGCGTATTTTTGAAAAAAAAATTTTAAAATTTATTTTAATAACATTTTACATCAAGTAGGTACGTGGTTTTATAAATCGACTGAGCCATTGTCAAATGGGGGACAATTTGAACACTTACTTTGAATTACTTAGTTATTAATTTGTTTTTAGTGATAAGATTTTGATTCATAACTTTTTTTTTGTCTTCCATATACCTACTTCATGTAAATACTTGAATCGGCGTATTTTTGAAAAAAATGTTATTAAAATAAATTTTAAAAAATTTTCTTTGGTGCTGTTTTAAAGAGCAAAAAATGCTCTATCGAATGGTAAGGTAAAAGTAATATGTTCTCATTTAAAAAAATTATGCGGAACGGGGTAACTCAGAAACAATTGCAGATCACAAAAGTTGAAGTATTCCCAAGTATAGATAAAAATTACATAAACAACTTTTGTATTGAACAATTTTTCCTAAAATGAATATTAACGACAATAAATCGCCGTCTCCATACTTTCTAATAACCCTGTATATCATACGGATTAAAAAATGTTTCAAATAAAAGTTGTAGGATACGAACCATTGCATATTTGTAAAATACTTATAAACATACAGGGTGGTTCGAATAATCGTGGCTCCGTGCCATCTTTAAAGTTTTTTCCTTAATCATTATTCTGAAAGTAAAATTCCTTTGACTGGTGTACCACAAGTTTCCAAGCTTGGGCCATTGTTATTTTTAATCTTTATAAATGATTTGTTAAATATATATTTAAGTCCAATTGTCTAATATCTTATGTATGCCGATGACGATATGATGTACGTATTCTCCAGGAAGATCTTGATAGGCTCTATTACTGGCGCAGTAATAATAATTTACTATTAAACATAAAAAATGTGTTGTCATGTCGATTTCCAGAGCAAAATTAACATATAACCCATGGTATCTAATTAACGATTCTGTCCTAGATTCGGTTGACCCTGTAAAGGACCTAGGTGTCATGTTAACAAAAATCTTCTCATTTATGATTATAAATTCTTCTTATAATTTATGTGGTTTTATGAAAAGATACACCAAGGATTTTAAAGATATAAAGACAACTAAACTATAATTGTACTTTACTTTAATTAGGAGTAGATTAAAATACTACGCGAAGGTTTGGTTTCCTCGCAAAATTAAGAATATAAAGAGACTAGGTGCCCTTTTGATATTCCTACCAAAGCCCTTAGGGAAATATTTGGTGTTAGATTCATTGCATGTACCTAGGATCACTGAATACTGTTAATGTAAACAAAGCCAATATCACCACTTATATAATGAGCTTAACAAAAAATATTCCAATAAATTTGACATTTATATGAATTCCTTAAATATCTTTAATAATAATATTTCTAAATGTTTGGAAGAATAGCATGTTTATGTTTAGTATTAATTAGTTTTTCATTATTTATTTATTTATTTTTGTATATAAATTAAGTAATTTATGACAACTTAAGTTATAAGGCTAATGGCATAACTAGAAATTAAATATGTAATTGTTTGTAATTTATATGAATTGTTATCATTGTTTGTTAGAGTTAATTAAGTAAATAAATAAATAAATAAAAACTGTTTGGTATATAGATTGACCAATTGGCCTCTTTCTAAGAAAAAATGATATTAAGAACCATTATGCATAATCAACGAAATTGCCTATAATTTTACTAAGGACAAGCCCATTTTAAGCATGTGACTATGTAAGCCCGTTCCTATAGGACTTATGGAATCTATGGTAAATGATCAAATTATCGTTCAAATACAAAAGGTTTTAATTAAATTTACAAACGACCATAACCTCAGAAGTTAGTATATAAAGGTCAATTGGACAAGGGAAAATATGACTTAAAATTCGTTTTAAAGAGCACTTGGGTCATAACTAACTACAATCGCTGGTACAACGCTATATGCTTACGAAAAAAGTGATAATATTTCCTAAATTAAACAAGTAAATAATAAGCACGAATTCGGCCGTTATAATAATTTATATGTGATGATAGGGGTCCTTTTATAATGAATTTTAAAAATCAACCCGCAATTCTTAGAAGCAAACTTCCAATTAACAGACGAGGTGGGCTACGCTACATAAGGAAACTCAATGGATCAATAGGTGGATAAAAAACAATATATTATCAAGCACTAACCTTACAAACTTCTACTTTGAAATATTGATGTTTACAATTAAATAACACTAATATAGCACTAAACCCGAGCTAAAGGTTGATCAAACGTTCAGAATGAAACTGAAACAAAGTAGAAATTAAGTAATCTGTTATGACTACAATGTAAAATTTGGTAAATAGAAATGCAATGACTATAACGTACCTACGTATATGCTAAGTCAATATTAATATTAGTTATAATACGGTAAAAAATATTTGTCTCAAAGAGGATAAACTTTTATTATGGGAGTTCGTAAAATTGTTATATGGCCAGATAAAAAGCACCGATAGCTATATGGCATATTTCGGCGCTCCTATAAAGTTCACGTCTTTGGTCCACGAATTCATGAAATTTACGTTTCAGATAAGTAATAGAAACGTCTGATGACGTACTATAGAAATACGTACGTTATCTGATACGTTTCCGCAAATTGAAAGGTATTGTTAATGTCAATCTCTCATAAGATATCTAAGGTTATTGCTGGCGCCACTAGTTAGACGTTATTAAATGACATGGATTTTCATTACGCGTTATTTACTTCAGTTAACGTCTTTTAATTAATTTGTTATTAATCTTGTTAGTTTAGTGCACCCGTTCGAATTTATAGATCGCGCTTTTTGAACTGCGTACAACTATTTTCCACGGTAGAGACTGCCAAAATTGAACAATGAGTCAACGTTCCAAGTATAAATTCCATTTTGACCAAAAAATAGAATAACATTCGGTTCAACTTGTGACTTAAAAAGGAAACAACAACCATATCCAACCTTTAGATTCCTAGAGAATTGAAAACATTTTTTCAAATTTTACATTTAACCTGGTATTTAGTAGACATCGATTATCTGTCCTCTTCCTCATTAATAGTAGATTGAATAACTATTTTAGTCTACAAAAATGAATATTACAATAGTTTCGCCTATTTACAGGCAAATGACGTGTAACAGAGTCAATGGTGATGATAGCTTAAGGGCCTAATGAGAATGTAAAAAAGAAGAAAAGGATGAATTTTTTAAAGAAGTGTGGTATGAGCGCAAGAAAACACAAGTTCAGTATAGACCCCCTCCCTTACATAACAATTTCTGATCTAAGGTTTTGTAGTTTACATTTTTGAAAACAGCATACAAAAAAGCAAAAAGCGAACTTCTAAATAGTTCAAAAGAATTTAGTTGAGAAATGGAGCTAGAAATTACACAAAATACCACGAGATATACCAAATGGTAACGACAAATCGAGGTAAGAAAGAGTAAATCAAAAAAGTTATAAAAGGTAAAAGAAGAAAGAGAAATGGAAAACGTGGAAAGAATTCAAACAACTGCGGCAAAAAGTTGTAAAATAATGGCGGTGCGAACAAGTAAAAGGAGCTATCAAAAAAAAAGGACGAAAAATAATAGTAACGTAAATAGGAAAAAAACAAAGTTAAGTAATAAAAGAAGCAAAAGAAGAAACTTGGAAAAAGACAAGAAAAAAAAGTGTTACAGCTCACTAAGCATTCGCAGCAGTGTTTGAAATAGTGTAGTCTAAGATTAGTGTGACAGAGTTTAGAGACAAATCTTGGTTCAGTTTCGTAATAATATGATCGCTGCTTGCAGATATAAAGAAGTGATTTTCAATTCGTCATTGAAAGGCGTGGGCGTGTGCACGGGACTGCATTAGTTATTGGACTAGATCTCATTTAGTATTCATTTCATCGATATATTGAAAAAAGTAGATCCCCTTTTTCAAGAAGTTAACCGATGCCACGACCACCAAGATCTTCTGACTTATATGGGAGCGTGTAATGGGATATGAGGAGGAGGAAGTTAAGGCCAATCTATATAACCTTTTACAGGCACTAGAAGTTCAATGGCATGAATTACAAGTTGCTTAGGATAAAATACATGAAGTAGACTAGACGTAAATCACCTGGTGGATCCCATGCAACGGTGAGCCAAGGAGTGCGCATATAAATTTGTAATTTTACTGTAAATCTTCAATAAAAAATAGGTACGCTACCGCAAGTGTATTTTTTCGTTTCACTTGAGTGGTGTGGGTTTGAAGTTTGAACCCGACCAAGGTAGTCGTCTAAAACGAAGAACAGTTCGGCTCAGGGGATTCTGGATTCCAGTTGGAAGGTCGTTAAAGTGCAGGTAGGTCTATAATACGGGTCCCTTGTCAAACACTTATGGTTAAGGTTCCCAGCCTCATCGGTCCCATTGTAGTCGTTCCACTCGTGAGAGATACTCCAAGAGACTGGCAGAGGAAAAACTCCTAGTAGTAACCACCTCCAACTAGAATCTAAGATAAGTATTACATACTCGCAAAGAACTTGGTACGCCGTTTCGTCGTCAGAAGGGCTTTTTAGGGCCAAGCGCCCTTCTTTAGTAGTTTCCGTGTGTATGAAACAAATAATTTTAGGGAAAAGGTTGACAATAAGAACAAGTTCCATTGTCTAAGGTAAATTGGGAAGTTTTGTACATCTAAATGTTTAAACCAAGCTTATTCAAAAGCTTCATTCAAAAACAATTTTCTTATTGCATTTGCAGAAAGTACGATTATCGAATGCTTATAGATATTTATCGCCATAGTGATCTTTCCTATAAAAATGTACAGAATGGTTTAATTATAAGTGGCGATTTTGTTAAAAAGCAGAGAAAAACTGCAGGGGTTGAAATGAAAATTGATATAAAACCCAGAAAACACTTGTAGAAGATTGTGTTCCATCTCTCGTTTCTGTTCGCTTGAAAGCTCTACAACGGAAAATTGCTATATGAAGTGAAGCTAAGAGATATTAAAAGAAGAAATACTGTATGCGAAAAAGTGTTTGCTATGAAACAAAAAAAGAGGTTTTTGCATCGCGTCATCAGTGGGGATAAAAATTGATATATTTTGACAATCCCAGGGCTAGAGAAATAATTTGGGACCGTAGCCTATCTTGAAAATGAACCATGAAAAGGAAGTGTTGGGCACCATGAGATGTTAACGGTCACAGAAAGAACAAATGATGAAATTTGCATGAAAAACGATGAGAATGCAGTGATTTCTCTATGCTTCACGAAAACACTCCGCATTCGGCAAACTGTGTCTTTTTCGACTACCACTTGGGCACTTGTTCCACTTTATGGCGACACATAGACGTGCTAAGGAACGCGTAAATTTTAGTAAGAGGTCGAAAAAAGTTGAGTCACTCAATCGTAACACAATTCGCTTGTTGCCCATATTACATTCATTTTGATAAAAGCATGCGCCTGCCAACTTCGAAAAAATTGGAAATTATATCAAATTCGGCGTTCTCTACGGAATACCTTTGTAAGGTAACTACATTACATCCCATGCGCAGTAAATGAAGATCCATTAAGACGCAGATGAATCTGACACAATTGAATCACAATGACCAACCATTAAAGTTTTTTTACATTTGCAAACAATTTACATTCTAGAGGAAACTTAGGAGACTCAATACAAATTCTGTCAAATATCTTCATATAAGGGAAAGCAAAAATGGTAAAACATCCATGTGTGTGAGTAGGAGTGGCCTCCCTCACTATTTTATTAAACCGTACATCAGTAATCAATTAACATTTGCATACGATTTAATAAAATATTATTGTGGTTTTTGGTATTGTGTTCCATGGGACCATGGCAACAAGTGTCTCGCAGTTTTTCCAGTTCCACTGTATAACTAAATAAAAATTGTATTTCAATGAAATATGGAGAACCAAATAAAACCCAATCTTGTATTTACATTTTTCCTTTTAGTATTCACTACTTCCCTCTGTATACTTATACATTTATCTGCAGAGTGGTTTGATAACACTGGAATACTGCAAACCACAGTAATAGTTTATTAAATCGGACGCGTTTCGAGAGCAAAGCTGTCACCATTAGCCAACAACTGATAGGAACCATGGGGATGTTTGTGGACGGCTTTTTTTTAAAACAGCACACAAATTATTGGATATTTCGAATAAATTCCAAATTTCCAATCTATTAACCACAAATACTAAGGGAGAGTTTCCGGGTAGTAAAATGTGACATTAATAGAATAATTTTCAAATACATTGGTGCATGAACGTGGATGAAACATAGAAAAGAACAAATTCAGTAAATGTCTCGTTCAAAGCGAGCTTTCCAATTTGAAAAGGGGAAATAAATTACGCAACATTCACGCTGCAAAAGTAATTATTTATAATGAGTAAATATATATAATGAAAAGAGGGCGACGTAAACAGAAAATTAAAATTAACACGAATTTATCTTGCCCTAAAGACGTCACATATTCAAGTATCGATCTGCTGCAACTATTTTTTTTTCGACGTAAAGTTCCCTCGGGAAATTTGTGAAAAAGTAGAGAGACACAGGTAATTACGTCGGAAGGAAATCTGTTGATTATTGACATTATAAGTTTTGTTGTTGGGCACGCAATTAAAAAAGGATTATTGTTACACTTGTTTTATTGCTTACAGGCTTAATTGGAGTTTATTTACGAGCGCCAGACGGGAATTGAAATCGATTTTTGACTGATTCGTGATTTGTGGTTCTTCAAGAAATAAAGCGGGCGCGTATTTAAGAAATAAATGCTTTTATTCGCTAAACCAGTAACACTCGCGAATCGTGTTCCACATAAGAACATTAACGGTGTATGGGTAGTATATTATAATAAAATAATACATTCCTGATATCAGGAGTGCCACAAGGATCTCAATGTGGCTCTGTTCTATTGATTCTTAATTTCTCAATTATAATTGATGTTCCTTCACTACAACATGATGATAATATGATGGAAGGTCGTTGATCATTTAATGCTAGAAAGAGAGCTCATGCTTAACTTAACATCTCTTGTAACAAAGAGGATTGTATTCAATAATAATGATCTGCTTCTGTGGGATCTATGTCTCAATTTATATAACAAACTAAGTAGAAAATATAATTTTAATCGCGCATCCTACCCATCAAAATAAGTTTACCTAACATATTTTTTTGAAAATTCTGAAAAATAACCGCAGACGTTGTCCCGACTAAGTAGGTTGATCGCACTCACTTGCATTTATCTCCTGTCTATTTCCTTTAACTCTTGTTCATCTTCATTTTCCCCCATTTCCTCTGCGTTTATTATAGTTTGAAATTACTTCTGTCACTTTCTATTTTTTCATCAATATACTCAGAGATCTATCTTCTTCTTTGATAAGAACGGTTACGGTTCTCATCTGGAACCTCTTCTTCTCGTATCTTCTAACTGCTTTATGATCTGATATATTTTTCTCTGATGTATTCTTAACATCTCTGATTTTAACTTTCCTCTATTCTTTAGTAATACTTTACATCGCTCATCGAACCATCCTTTTGCTTCTTATACTTTTACCCTGTTCGTAATATTTTCTTTAATACTTATTCCATCTCTCATTTACTTATATTTAAATTCTTCTTGCCCATGGGCAATTTTCTATTAAAAGAAGTTAAGAAAAATTCCATTGTTTGGGTGAACCGAATCCCACAAAAGTTGTTCACGAAGCACTTCCAAGGAAATGATCGTTTGAACTGAACATGTATCCATTCCTTTAGAATTAGATGATCGAAGAAGAGTTAACGTTGAATAGTATACCTACAACAAGAAGTCATCGATGAAATTGAGAAAAACAATAAAAAACGTCATATTATTCTCCATCAAAAAGCCGTTCAGGTGTTTGAAATCCATATTTTTGAGCGAAACTTCACACAGAATTTTTTTTGCAAAAATTGGTTTGAAGGCATGCACAAGTGTATGAAACTTAAAGGCAAATATTTTGAAAAAAAAAGTATTTTTCTTTCCTAGTTTTTGTAACTATTTAAAAGGTAGCCCTCGTATAAGTTTCCAAATAATTTGAAATGTAAATGATGATGATCGCACTTAAGAGGACTTGAACCCTCACCGCAAATGTGTTCAATTTTTCCTTCTTCTAACTGCATCGCATAATTTTTAATATAAATGTTAAAAAACCTTCATCTGAAACTGCGATCAACACATTCGAATTCCAACCTACACAACTCATTGACATCTTGTCTTCTTTATTTACAAGCACCATCAGGGTCAACTAATTTGATTTAGTTCAATAGTTGATAAGTGGATGCACTTATGACCGCTGATAACTTAATTACTTAAGTGTTTTGGGGCTCATTTTCATTTGGTTACATTGGTACTTAACTAGAATAGAACCCACACTAGGTCATGTAAACACAAATAATTATACAGGATGCCTGTAAATTACTGTTTTGATGCATTCATTTTATAATTTGTACATGTGTGAACTTTCAAGTCAAGATAATTGTATGCTTTTATGCGCGTTGGGAATTGCATGCTTACGGAATCTGCTGCAATTACAAGCGTCACTGTAAAAACGTTTACAGGTGAGCGAATTTTCGGCTACTACAAAACAGAACATTATCTACCCTTATCGTATTAAAGTACATAATACATTCTGTGATGTGTGCTAAATTTAATTTGGGAGAGTATAATAATGACGATATTTCCTGCATTAAAATTTTCCTCCGAAGACCACAAACCACAACTAAGTCGTATCACACAACCAAAAACCTCCAAGTGTTTCTAGGTATTAGAAAATATATAAAAACATAAACCTTAAAATATAAAACGATTGATGATTCAATTTGATCTTGACGTTGCAGTTATTTTTAGGAATTAAATGTGCCATTGTTTGCGTTTTGTTCGTCCGTCTAGCCCTATTTCTGTAATTTTCATAGAGCTGAAACTTACTACAGTCTATACCTTGAATAATAACATCCCTCAGACTCCTAAAGTTTGCCCTATTCTTTAACCTGTTGGATTTCGCCAACGCCAAAATGTGTGGTGGTGGAGTTCAAGTTATTACCGTAACACCATTTGTGGCCACTATTCTGCAGGTGCTCCATGTCCTAATCGTTAATTTCCTCTGCAGCGATTTGATGTTCTTAACGACCATATCAAAGCGCCATGATGTCGGTTACCCAGTTTACGGCAGATGTAATATGTACTTCTTACCCATGTCTTCTTATGTTTTAGGTAATCGGCCACGAATTTAATCAGCAGATTTAACGCCTTCCTCTCCCTCATGCCTTCCAAGGCGATTTAAATGCGATATCTGATATCTACATCACGATTACCCTCAAACTGTAGAAAAACCCTTTCTAAAGCCAAATTAGTTTTGGGATAATTGTGGCTCTACAGTATTCCATAGTCGCCTCTAAAAAACTTCATCAGCAATATAAAAACTACAGAAAAACAATTCCTTGAACCAACACATTTTCTATCCTTCAAATTATAGAACATAATTCAAACCATCCACAATTACTCATGGTCCTTCGAGCGGCAAATGCGATAAGTATAGTCAATACAAGACCTATATGGCTGATATGCGTGGACAGTCTTGGGGACCACGATTAAATTTGTTATCTTCGTGTCGTGTTTTCGTGTTTACCTCTTTAAAGCAACTCATTACAAATCTTAAGTCACAAATTGCTTTTTTTTGACAAGCTATTCACGGCTAATCTAACCGCCTCCGATGACGAACGAGGAAAATCCCCTGGGCCCGTCGCGTATGTGTCATAGTGAGGAAGAAGCGCTTTAACAACTCTATAAAAATGTTCATATGTTAAACAAACGATGGTCTCCCTTTTCCTGACTTAAGGGCTTCTTAAATCAACTTACTAAGTGGACAGCGTCTCCCAAAACAGTACGCGACGCAGTACCCCATTTTTCGGTGAAATCGAAACATATCGTGATGTACTTTTTTATAACAATATCCTCATAATGGACACATTTTGCCACTAAGAGAAAAAAAACACAATACTATTCATTATTGTAGTTTGTGTTGTGGGCCAGGATTTTAACAAGTAGCTTTATGTGCGTCGACTATTTCAGTTATTAGGACCACCCTTAATAGATTTTTGCCTGAATTACACCCTCATATTCGAGAAAAAGTTGTGCTTCAGCTTGTAGAAAAACCTTGGTTACGAGTATTAACAACGTTAATTGAATTTTGACGACGAAGTAATTTATTACGAAAAACTTATAAAAGACGTACGATATTGCAAAAAAATGAAATAAGAAATCGATTACGCTTTATATGCCTTTTGTATTGGTAAGTTAAATTCTTTCTTGAACGAAATCGACAAAATTTACTATAGTAGACTATGTGAAATGCATATAAAGTAGGATGGTAAAACGTGATGTGGATTGCTTGTTAGCATTCATGAATGGTAAATAGTAGGATGCAAATTTTCGTGGTAATTAAATTGGAAACTCGGTGTTTCCAGCGCTTGATAACAACAAAATAGCGAAATTGTCCTTTAAAATGTAACAAATATAAAGTCAATGTTCGTATTTCTGCTCTATAAGAATCTTTCTTAATTTGATGTATTAGGTCTATTTACATAACCCTATAACAACATTTGTAATAGGTATCTTCCCAACTTCTGCCTCGTGAACAGTTTAAACTGCACGTAGGACTATGAATAAACGAGTGGACATTAATAATAATAGTAAAATTTTATTCTAGAAGAGAAGAGGCTTAAATGATATACAGTACATACCTACTTTCTCGGTTGGCACTTTAAAACGTGTACAATAATTTCTAATACCATTTGCATAATGTCCAAAAACATATTAGTTAGCTACAAATAAACAATCGTTTAAGTGATTTATAGATAGCACACGGTGGCAACAGGATACCTAAACGCCTCATTTCTAATGCTGTGATCTGTGATGACAGATTTTGCTGGACAAGAGCAATACATTTTTTAAAGAAAACGAGCTCACCTGCTTCCATAAGTATAGCATAACTGATCTATTGAGAGATTGAATGAAAAACGTCGAACTAAATCTCGAGAAAGATTGAAAAATTATAAACATTCGGGAAAAACAAGAGGGGAGGGGAAAATGGGGCAAATATGTGGTAACGAAGAATTATAATGTTTTAAACAGAAGAATAGTTATCTGTAGAATATACTTACAGAGTTTACAGACAAATTTTTTAACCCAAATAAAGAGTATGAAATTTTTTCCTGGTTTCCTTGGCAAAAATTAAGTTTTTATTATAATCCGACATTACTGAATCTCTTAAAAAATCATGTTTGGTGGATGTTTTGTATATGTAAAAAACGCGACCGAATTACTAATTGTGTAAAAAGGTCGCTTATTCCCAGTTAATTAAAACAGCAAGATATTAAAAACCTTTATCTACCATACTTTTTTGCATAAAAACATTAGTTTTAATTAGTTGTAAACAAGGAAGAAGAAAAAGAAATTTACCGATCCGTTCAAAATTTGTTTAACTGTCCACGAAACCGCGATTTCTACACTTTCGTCGTCCGAGGAATGCAGGTCGCCCAAATCCTATTTTATTGATCCGAAAAGCTGGTAATCTACAGAACAGTGGATGTTAATTCGCTGTAGAGAGTTTTAAATACTTGTTCCATTGTGTTCGCACTATGAGGACGTGAGTTACCATTTTAAAAATACATTTTCACAAAATTCCACATCGTTTCCTCCTTACTGATAGTTTCAGAACACCTTTCAACAAGTTACAATAGGTAGTTAAGTGTACTGCCCTAAGTTATACAATACTTAACAATTGTAGCATTTTTGTTTCAAAATACGATCACCATTACTTTTGCGGCGGTCGGTGCCACTTTGAATTTTTTTTTTGGATTCGGCGAGGCATCCCGTTCTTCCTTGACTGCTTGCACTCGGGTAGATAGTGGTGCATCCGGCTTCCATTACAAGTTGTTATTCCGTTCAGAAACACTTCCTCATGTGGCTGAAGAATAGTAATAAATGCTTAAACTCCTTAATTGGTGGTACACCCTGAATAGTTAAAAAATCGTACAAGTAGCACATCTCTTCACGGACGCTACTGTAAATAATGATGACAGGTTGGCGTTGCTGTTACGGCTAATAAATTAAGCGATCAGAATCTCCTTCAATGTACTTTGTAACATATTTGGATGCTCTACAGACCCAATCAGGATTTCATTTGCAACAATCTCGTAACAAATGCAAAGGGTTTACAAATGCTGATACGGCAAATGAATAATGACCAACATCACAACGCCAATAGGGATGAAAATGTTCATCACTTGTTGACTCAACTCTCGCTATGTCTTTTTGAGTCCTTCCAACACCTTGTATTGTAATTAAGATAAATTTATTCATCCAGTATAATATATCTAACGGTCTGTCTGGCACTCTCGCCCTTTAAATTGCTGTCAGGTATCATTCTTGAGAAATGACAAATTACGCCAAAACCGCAATCCATAATACGCAACACGCTTGACGTAACATAAACGCAAAAAACAATTTTATTTTCTAGTTTCTTTTGATTAATCAAACTCACTTCAAAACGAGAAAAACATAAAATAATCTCCCTTATAATTTATGTACGTAGATTAATATTCGTTATATTTGAAAGGCTAAACAGGCTGTGGTAATCAATACCTTGACTTTTGCTGGGAACGAGACTCGGCCAACATACCGAATGTCTCATTTTTAATTCAATAACGCCAGTTTGATTGGTACGAAAAGCAAATCCAATTACTTTAGATTACAAAGTCAAAATTTCCCCACCGTGATTAGTTTTGATTATAAAATTAAAAAACGCACTATAAGGTCAAGGAAATATGGGAGGGAACTCATCGTAATTCAATTCTTTCTTCTTATAATGAAAATGTTTTGACAGAAGTTGTTATTCGTTAAGAGGTATGAAATTAATTTAAGTAAATGCAATTGACGTGAATACGTAATATTCCATTTTTGGATTTAGTATTAATCGGTGGGATAGTTAAAAGGCAGAGATTCCACTTAAAACAAACCAACTTTGGTTGGTCAAGACAATGGTGCGATTATCAAATCTCCGGGAAAAGATCGCAATGAACGTCTTTTTGACTTCAATCGAGAAGAAATTGGTAAACACTACTTGGTAGATCAATGTAAAGTTTAGAAGGCACAGAACGGCTTAGCAGGAACATGACCGAAAGGCGTCAAGAATCAAGGGGAAAATTCAACCACCCCATTAACTCCACTAAAGATTGTCGCTCACGAACAGCAACTAAGCTCTTTATTAACCAAAAATAAGTCTCATATGCAAGAAACAACAAGGTCAGGTGAAAAACTGTAGATCGTCATATGTGGATAATACCACCAATTCGTTCGTCGAGTAATCTCATTCCGAAAGGTCAACGCCCGAAGAAATTGTCTCCAGAACTAACACTACCACCAGTCAGCTGTTCGTGGATTTGGCATTGTGATTCTTAGCGGAAAGAATGGTATAACTACTGATGAGTTGATGACTGATGGACCTAAGACAACCACATTCAAACCCGCACAACTGTTCATACCTAATAGCTAAATTATGTGCTACAAGGTTTTAGACTGATACGTTCCAAATGTAGATTGTGCACTTTTTCGTCGATCCTGCCCTCATCAGGACTTATGGTGCAGTAGCTACTGAACAAAAACCGAACTGGGCTAGGAACCTTAGAGTTCGAAGGACAATGACTTTTTCGAAGAACAATTGAATGTATGTAGCCTTAAGAATAGATTTGACAAAAAACGCGGCAACAGTGCGTGTAAGCTAGAACTACAACTTCAAGAATCCAAGACCTCAAAAATCTGAGAATGAAGAAATGTAAGAACCTAATCATCCAAAATTTATGCACTTACTGCAGAATGTACCTGATTGTATCTTGTTTACTGTGTAGGGTAGGGGAAATATATGTATATTAAGACAAGCCACTTCAAAACTGCTTAGTTTCGTATCTGCCACTATTCCAGCCCTGTCCAGCGAAAACTGTTCGACAGAATCTTGCTTATCATAACTGTGTTTATTTTTTTATTCGCAACTCACTCCCGCTCCTAATATTTGACGTAAATTGAACATTCATTTCCATGATGATGGAACTGGATGACGTTAAGGGGTAATTTTTCCAAGAAACACGCATGGCGGCCGCTACCATAATTACGAAATGGCTGCTAAATGTGTTGAAACATTTTTCGGAGCAGAATCAAATCTACAAACCAACTTAGATAGAAATCCCAAAACATGCTAGTTGATGAATTTTACTGAAACTTTCAAAAATTCCTATTTTGATAAAGCAAGGTATGATTAAAAATTTAACAAAACATGTTATTTGCTATCATTTAGTAATAATAAATTTTATGAAATAAGCTATTTGGTGTATAATTGTCAACTTTGCAATAATTGGTTTGCTACTATGTATTGCTTTCTGAACATAGTCATTAAATGATTTTGAATGTGACCGTATTATTGGCATGAAAGAGGCAGGAGAAATTTCTGGGTGTATAAGTCGTAATGTTGCAACGGTGGTAAGATGCTGGTCCAGATCGTCTGAAGGAAGGATTCAACAACGTTGCCCTAGATATGGACATTCCCGTGATCAACGCCGTTGAAGATTTTTGCCCACAACATACAGATTTTCCACAACTCCGTCAATTGCAATGGAATGGATGCAAGGTGTAGGAACCAGAATGCCAATTTCATCTACCGCCGAATAAAATCTAACGAACTGCATTTCCATCGTTCACTTACCCCACTTCACCGTATCCGCAGACTACAATGGAGCATCGAAAGAGTGAATTGAGTACACGAATGGCATCAAATCGAAATTTTTGTATATGGGCCCACGATGGTCGTAGGAGGGCGAATGCGTGGACAACGCAAAAATTTGACATTTTGCAAGAAGCTAACAAGAGATTTTCAATATGCCGACCGTGTACTTCTAAACAAAGTCTAGTGGGGTGAAATCTGGAGATCGCGCTGGCCACTTTGTTAAAGATGCGATATAATAGTACATTAAAGTATAAGTGGATAAACAGGTCTTTAAAACACGCGCGAGTTTTCAAGCACGACGGCGCAGCCGGAGTGCTTGAAATAGAGCAAGTGTTGTAAAGACCTGTTTATCCACGAATACTTTACGCTATTTTTATTTATTGGTTCACTTTGAAATCTAGTAGTAGTCGTAGCGGTACATCTAAATGTCTGTCAAATTGTGCGGGAAGTGTGAAATTAGGTACACTTATTAATTAGATCAAAATAAACGATTTGACCCGCAGCACCCCTATTTTCAACCCTTAGTTTTCAAAAGTGCCCCGTATTTAGTTTTTTCCATCCCCTCACGATAACTCCTTTGTTTACAACTTTTCGAAAAAAATATATTAATAAAAGTTTTAGGAATTCTTATAAGGAACATTTTATATAAGGATAAAATTTTCACAAATATCAACCCTTATCGAGATATGTGGGAAAAACTGATTTTTGCAGTTTCATTACAAAATCGGTCATAGTTTTCTTGTTTATCGTTTCTCAGAAAAATTATTCAAATAAAAGATGTAGATATTAATATGATCAATATTTTAGGTATATATAATATTTTCACAGAAAGCAACCCTTAACAAGTTATTTCGATATTTCTGAAAGTAAGCAACCCTTAAGTATGAAATCGCTCGTATCTTTTTTATTTGTAACTTATGAGGAAAAACATGTGAATAAATATTATAGAAAATTATCTTTTGGGCATTTTATGTAGGTATGAAAATTTCTCAAAAGTCAACCCCTAACGAGATATATCGAAAATACCAGAAACTGTCAATTTTCACATAAAATCGAGCATAACTTTTCTATATTTCACTACAGTGACATTATTGTTATATAATTCGGTAGGTATATGGATGTAGAAAATATAAGTAAGGGGTAATTTTTTTACAAAAACTCACCCTTAGCGAGATATTTTGACAAAAACAAACTTTCGGCACTTTTTAGAAAAGCTTTCGTAACTTTTTCAATTACGATGGTTAATATTATTTCTTCGCGGTTAATAATAGCCAATTACAGTGCGTTTCATGAAATCATAGTGATTTTGCATCATATCACACTGGTGCGGGAATTTTCAACGTACAAAGTGTAGGGTTTATTCGCGGTAATATAATTAAAAAGAAACAATCTAATTGTGCCCAAAATGCAAACATAGGTCGATTTTTATATCAAGGAAGACATATTTTGATGTTATTTTCTTGGGGGTGGTTCTCACCTCCAGCGCTTCACAGGGGGTGATATTGAAATTTCAAATCGGAAGGCGGGTCATGTGATACATCATTGGAAAGCTAATTCCTTGGCTTTTTCATTTTTGCATTTTTTTCACTTTATATCTATCAGTAGCTAAGTAAAATACTGAAATATTTATTTAAACACATTTGGCTTAGGTGCGCGAGCTCGTTACGTAGCGGGCGTCGCGGCGTATGGTTTCGCTCGGGTGTCGCATCTCCTTTAGACATTTTACATGCGAAAATAAAAGGTAAGCACTTCAACAGCAAGTTAGTATTATCTCACCGACTCGTATTTTAGTGAGAACAACCAAATAGAAGACTAAAGAGGAGATGCGACACCCGAGCGAAACCATACGCCGCGACGAAATTTCAATGTCACCCCCTGTGAAGCGCTGGAGGTGAGAACCACCCCCAAGAAAATAACATCAAAATATGTCTTCCGTGATATAAAAATCGACCTATGTTTGCATTTTGGGTACAATTAGATTGTTTCTTTTTAATTATATTACCGCGAATAAACCCTACACTTTGTACGTTGAAAATTCCCGCACCAGTGTGATATGGTGCAAAATCACTATGATTTCATGAAACGCACTGTAATTGGCTATTATTAACCGCGAAGAAATAATATTAACCATCATAATTAAAAAAGTTACGAAAGCTTTTCTAAAAAGTGCCGAAAGTTTGTTTTTGTCAAAATATCTCGCTAAGGGTGAGTTTTTGTAAAAAAATTACCCCTTACATATATTTTCTACATCCATATACCTACCGAATTATATAACAATAATGTCACTGTAGTGAAATATAGAAAAGTTATGCTCGATTTTATGTGAAAATTGACAGTTTCTGGTATTTTCGATATATCTCGTTAGGGGTTGACTTTTGAGAAATTTTCATACCTACATAAAATGCCCAAAAGATAATTTTCTATAATATTTATTCACATGTTTTTCCTCATAAGTTACAAATAAAAAAGATACGAGCGATTTCATACTTAAGGGTTGCTTACTTTCAGAAATATCGAAATAACTTGTTAAGGGTTGCTTTCTGTGAAAATATTATATATACCTAAAATATTGATCATATTAATATCTACATCTTTTATTTGAATAATTTTTCTGAGAAACGATAAACAAGAAAACTATGACCGATTTTGTAATGAAACTGCAAAAATCAGTTTTTCCCACATATCTCGATAAGGGTTGATATTTGTGAAAATTTTATCCTTATATAAAATGTTCCTTGTAAGAATTCCTAAAACTTTTATTAATATATTTTTTTCGAAAAGTTGTAAACAAAGGAGTTATCGTGAGGGGATGGAAAAAACTAAATACGGGGCACTTTTGAAAACTAAGGGTTGAAAATAGGGGTGCTGCGGGTCAAATCGTTTATTTTGATCTAATTAATAAGTGTACCTAATTTCACACTTCCCGCACAATTTGACAGACATTTGCGATTTTCTCGATGTACCGCTACGACTATAGTAAAATGGAAATAAGAACTTATAATGTGAAATGGTTGAATTCCTAATGTGAAATCACTGATTTCAAATCAGTACACCTTTCGTTATGGATATGACGCTCTATACTCAGAAACTAATAAAGGTATCGAAATGCGGTTTTCGCCAATCGATTACATTCGGACCAAGGACGAAAATGCTGATATTACCTTCGATGGCGTCACTTCCGATATAAGCTAAAATGGCGGCGTTCATTTTTTATAAGATAAAGTTGCAGTTTTTTGGTACGAGGGCAGTACTTGCCAGAATTTTTTTCATCATGTAAGCAGTCCATTTTAACGGAAAAACAAAGAAGGTCTGAGCAGATGATACAAAGGCCGCAATATTCTTTCCATTTAACCGAGTTAGTATCTCCAAGATGGTGAGCATCGAATTTTGTACACGGTGTATAATAGGAAAGCACATTTTGGAGTTTGTAACCGCTGAATATATTGTTTCTGTTTGATAAGTTATTATGTTCCCTTAAGGTGAAGAAAATGAGTTAAATTGCACATGCAGCGCTAATATTGCATTGAATTAGTATTATTAGCCAACTATGATCAATGAACGTAAATTATTCGCATTTAGGTCATTCCTTTTATTGCTTTCAAGTTTATGATTTATTGAAATGTAATTTTATTCGCATACGCATGGGTAATGGTATCAAACCTTATAAATGTTAAATCCCCCAAAAAGATTGAGATGTCACTAACTACGCACTATAGCGTAAACCAGATAATTGGTTTACAATCCCTTCTCGTTCATTTTCAAAATTTAAAATATAAAAACCTCTTTACAACAAAAAGGGAAAGCAATAAATCTGTTAATCTCCACTTTAATACCGTAAGGTCAAACCGTAATGAATGGTTTTGTCATTGATAAACGACATACTAAATAATGATTTCTGAGGTCAACTTTTTTTTTACTATGTACTTACGTTGTGTAAAGGACGTTTGTTTTAACTGGTATGAACACTTTCAAGTTATCATTTAAATATAAACTCACTTACCGTCGTCGGCGTCGTCGTCGTCGTCGCCACCGCCGTATTCGATAATGACCTTACCCTACTAATCTGCTGAAGAAAATTGCTTTTGAGCACACGGGCAAGCGTCACCAATATATGACAGTTTATAAGTTATCAGAACATTTTCAGCTCAATAAATTGACATCTCGAATGCTATACCTACCGCAAAAGTGGAAGTATTGATAAGATCACTCCAACTCGTGTCAAGGAAGTGTCAGGACGTCGACGCCTTATTGATACTGGCCCTTTTATACGATATAAATGTTGAATCCTTTTCTAAAAGTAGTTATGGCTTAAAACTGCGGTCTTTTCTTCGTTAATTTTCAAATTTACGTATTGGTATTTTACAGTTTACCTACACATCTAATGTGGTGGTCAGGTCATTAATTAACATAAGCAAATAGTATACAGCGTGTTTGGATAAAAATAGGCGCATTAATTCTCATTATGAGGGTATATTAATATCTGGTTAGCCTCCAGGTTCGAATTGCACAAAATCAATTTTCATTGCCATAGCAACTAACAACTTAATGTGAAATGTCACTGTAATTTTTTAGTATGAAAAAGTTAACCTTAACGCTTTAGATTTATCGAAATTCACCGCCCACTCGCCGCAAATAATTAGGGGTGCTCATTAAGAAGTTAGTACTTTTGCTATTTGGCACAAAAATGTATCTATTTTGGATGGCGCCAACGTTAAACGGTATATCTTCTTTTTCTCCTGTAATGTGATTACGAAATTTTTGTGTTTCTATTCCTGACACTTGACAACTTTTTAAAAATACTCAGCCTACCTCACAATTTATATTTAATTTCTCAACTTCTTTCAAAAGACTTCTGCCATACAACACCACCTATTAAACTAAAGAGTTTTCTCGCCCGAGTTCTCATTTCGGAATTTTATTCAACTTAAAAAGATCAATCGAAAACAACTCAATTGAAACTAACATAATGTAGAAAATTTCATAACTAAGAACTAACTAGGTACCTAACAAAAAGAATTGATATTCTCTTTATTGCCAGTGAGATCAAATTAAAAGGAATAAAAGACAAACTGTAAAACAAAGAAATAAGATCATTTCACTATGAGGTAAAGAAGGGGGAAAGGACCAACGCCAGTAACTTCATTAAAATGACCCAAAAGAAATAATTTTTTTTTACCGAATTTACCGAATTAACTCTGGAGTCCCACAGGGAAGTGTATTGGGCCCGTTGTTATACCTATTGTTTACTGCAGATCTACCTACAACCACACAAACAACAATTGCTACATATGCCGACGACACGGCCATACTGTCATGCCATCACGACCCCAATACAGCATCTCAACAGCTACAAACTCATCTCGGCAAGTTACAAATTTGGTTTAAAAAATGGCGAGTTAAAGTCAATGAATCGAAATCCACTCATGTAACCTTTACAATGAGGAGAGAAACCTGCCCACCAGTTCTTCTAAATGGACAACAACTTCCCCAACAAGCAACAGTTAAGTACTTAGGAATCCACTTAGACAGACGTCTCACCTGGAAACAACACATTTGGACCAAACGAAAACAATTAGGGCTTACATTTAGGAAAATGTATTGGTTGCTATGGGGGAAGTCACAGCTAGCATTGTCTAACAAAATACTACTTTATAAAACAATACTACGACCGATATGGACATATGGATTGCAGTTATGGGCTGCAGCTGCTAACTCCTCCATAAATATAATCAGGCGATTCCAGTCTAAAGTGCTACGTCAAATAGCCAATGCCCCTTGGTACGTACCTAACGACGTCATAAGCCGCGACCTCGGAGTTAGTTCGGTTAGTGAAGTGATAACAAATCTGAGTGGTAATTACAGTGCGCGGCTCAGTGTGCACCCAAACAAGTTGGCCAGTGATCTACTAAAAGCTCGAGTAGTGCGACGTCTTAAGAGGTTCAAACCATTGGATCTACCAAATAGATTTACCTAATATCTAGTAGTTTAAACAGCGATACTATATCGTAAATGCAAGACATTAGTTTAGTTTAGTTTTTAGCATAAGGTAATCTAATCAAACACCTAACCAGTATAGGGTAAATAAGGGAAATAGCTAATTAAGCAATAACCCACAAGTCATGTTCACTTTCACATAATTTGCTGAATGCTGTATGGAATGTCAGATTGTAAATAAAGAAGAAAATAAAAAAAAAAAAAGAATGCGAAAGGCACTTTGAACTCATGTGGGACAATGAAGAAATGTCCACTACATAAAAAAAGGACATGAAATGCTAAAATTACAGAGAACACCACACACAAAATAATCACAAAAATACTGGTAAGGAATATTAAAAAACACTATTTAAGAGTAGGCGGGAAAGATATTACAAGAATATCATGCAGGATTCAGAAACAACAGGTCCACAACTGATTAAATCTTATTAAAGGAAATACAGACAACATGCTGTGCAAATAAAGAAACAAACACAGAAAAAGAGTTCAGGAGAGTGGTATACAAAATATAGAAAATAGACGAAGAAGATAGAAAATACGGATGGCCCTGAAAAGCATAATAATGGAAAATGATATAGAAAAAACACGAAATAGATGATAATGAAGAAAATAACAGAATAGAATAACATAATTTTGTCTGCTCTTGATCTCTCCCTACTTTTATCATTATTGGCCCTTTGGATTTTTAGTAATATCGTTAGTTGTTATACAGTTTCTACTTCCGTGGCATATAACATAACTTGGACGTCTCTGTAAGTAAATTGGCACATTGAAGAAGTTGGAGTTCCAATCGATAAGTCAGACAGAAACATACGAAATTTTCCAAAAGTAAACGTTGATGCGACCTGATACAAAACAAAATTTTTGAACGCATTTTCAATTCAGAAACCAACTCCCATTACAACGTGTATTTGGGCACGCCATGGAATCTTCCGTTCCTTCAATTTGGAAAATTTGGGTCCAGATCATTTTCCAATAAGATAAGCTTGCCCCACTCTCCTTTGCCTATTAATTGTGTGCAATAAGAAATAAACCGTAGACTTTCGCAGCGGCGGATGGCAGAAATTCACCCATCTCATCGCTCGCAAATTCCTGCCCAGAGGGACATGTTATGTCTGAAGAACTGTATAAAGCAAACAATAGCAAGCGTAACTCCTGATGTTTCAGCGGAGTGATACGCATAAGGAAATCTTTTAATTATAGTAATTATGTTAAGTAAAGGCCCGGGGTTCGAATCCACAAGCTAAATTTGTCAATATGTGTAGACTAATTGTGTTTGGAATACTAATGATATGTGAAATCTTTGAATATTGTTTATTTGTTTCGAAATATTTTTGAGTTGTGGAATCAAGTCAACACGCTTTTAAACTATTACGCAGAGCACTTACTGTACTAAAACCTCATGAAATCTCACCATTTATTCTCAGATTCCCTGTACCAGTTGACAAGTTGCTTTAATTCCGTAATAAACTTCAGAATGAACTATAGAGACCGAACCTACGAAAACAACTGAACAAACTGTTGAAGAGCTAACACAGACAACAACTAAATCAATAACTGGGGGAACAGAAGAAACCACTGACACTAAAACTATGGAAAGAACCGATTAATCTATTGAGAAGTTAACTGAGTTTGAATTACAACATTTTAGCCTTCACTCAATTTGATATTCGGTAGCCTAAAAACCATTCCCAACAATGCCCACGATACTGAGGTAAGCTTGTCGTGTTGCTATTGATTCCAAAATGCATCTACCACAAAGTTGTGATTAATTTATTGTTAATTGAACCGAAGTTTGTTTCCATTCGTTAGGAAGAACTTCAATAAAAATTTGAATGGATTTGAAGAGATTCTTTCGAACTGCTTTTTTTGCAAAATATTACAAATTATAATTTCAACTGAACGGGAGCCCACAGGTAAGTTGCAGTACCGGTACAGCAGTGTAACTGGATCAGCTCTGAGCAGTGCAGGTTAATGGCGGTAGTTTCACGTTCTCAAAGACTTGAATTAATTACCACTCATTTGATTTCAAAGTAGTTGACAATGGATTTTTGATTAATGGTATAGGTATTATACCGCTTTACCAGTTTTGTAAATTTCTCATCGACATAGCAGAAGATTCAATGTTTTATTGAAACTTAATACATAAACTACGAACTTTTGTGAGAAGAAGGATAGAAATAATTGATGCACCTTATAAATACAGCGTTATGCGTATCCATACATCTATCCTCACGGATTCAATCTCTATGTTACCATAAATGTGGTTCGAAAAAAATGAGCTTATAGCGATATGCACAATTTGTATTGTCCACCTGATGCACCACCAACGGTTTATATAATTTCAACCCCATCCTTTTATTAATTAGCACGTCCATGTTCATTTTAGACAAACAATTTTGAAGTTAGCTAAACATTCTTTAAACGGCAGCTGGTAAAACGCAAAAGAAAAAAGGAAAAGAGCAATATTAAGAATGATGTGAAAAGTTGTAACGTAATTTCTGACGGATAACGAAACGATAAAGTTATTCAAACTTCTTGAACCGTAAGGAACTTTTATCGACGTCTATTAAAGTGATCATAAAGTCTGTATTGAGTTAAGAACTGATTTCTATTCACAATAAGGATGGTATTTTTGGAAAAAAAACCTTTTTTTGCGGCTTGAAAATATTATATCAATGAAAGTGCGACAATTACTTACCCCTATCCACTGAGAGGGTTCCAATTTCGTCTTAGATTTTGTCCTGAAACAAGTAGAGAATAAGAGAAAAAGATCTGTAATAGATTTGAAACTGTTAAGAACTAAGTGCTTGTAACAAGGAATGTCACAATAGGTATAAAATATGATATCTTTGTAAATAATGATCTTAGAAAACCAGATTCTTCCATTTCATCAAGACAATAAAGTTCTGTCATGTTAATAAATCTAAATGCCAAAAGCGTTTTAAATACGTAGACGTGCTATTGTGACGCAAGTGATTGATTATTTACAGAAAATGAATCTTCGAAGATTCGCGAAAGTAAGAAATATCACTTTTCGAAAAATCTACGCTTAGGAATTTAACACAGTCAACTTTGACACTACCATTTTGATTATTCCTAAAGTCTTCTTTGAACACGAAAACAAGAGCAAATGGAGACAAGACAAGTAATTTGTCAACTCTACGTTTTGTACCTATGCCTTAAATTAGGTTCATCGGCAACGTTTGAAAGTAAATAAAACTACTTAGTACCTCCCCTTAGACAATGAATTTAATTAGTGAATTAAGTCAGAACTTAGATGAATTGAAGAATGGGATGAGTGGTTATGTTTTTTGAGATAAGTATATCGAAGTATACTGAAACATTAGCCCCGAAATTAATCGGCAACACTAATGGGTAATGACGTAAAACAATTAATTGGAAGCACCCCGCTACTCACTTTCACGAGGGTGACAATCCAGCATTAATCGGAAAAAAAAATTTTTTTCCGATTAATGCTGGATTGTCACCCTCGTTTTTTCGAATTTTTCGAAAATTTATTTCAATAGTAGGTAAGAAACCCAAAAGTTATTAAATTCAATATAAATTTCATTAATATGAAGTTTGATATAAAGGAAGTAAACACCCTGTATAATTATTAGGTAATATAAATCAAAGAAAGCGTGTGGTATTAAAATAACGTCAATATGAAAAAGGTCCCTCAAACCAATGTGATGGAATTAACAAAGAGTAATCCGTAATACGCAACTATGCGCACGCGAGGATTCCGAAATTTGAAACACCCCATTAAAAGGATTACATTCATGCCAGCATGAGTATTCATCAAGTAAATTCATGATTTATTAAAATTGTAATTAAATCATTTTATCTGGCGAGAGAAAATAACGCGAGACGAAATTGTACCTATCTACGTATACCGGGTGTTTTATTTTACATTCGATTTTCAATTTAAGTAAGTATATTTGTTAAGGGTCGTCAATTCAGATAAGTTATTTCAAAAGAATTCCGAAAATTAGATTTCTAGGTTTTCCATGTATGGATACATAATTCTAGTCTTGGTGCGTTTCCATGTTACAATTACAATGGCGCTACCAATTTAACTAGACAAAAAGAGCCCCGAGAGTGTGAAATGTTGAAAATTACCTTAATCGTAGAAGCAGCTCAAGGGAAAAATGAATTGACTAGTTTTGTGATAAACCAATTGAATCAAAGAAATATGTTTTGAAAAATTGGGTTAGGAACGTACGGAATTTTTTAATGACCGATACCAGGTCAGGCCACCACATTCTCTTTATATCTCTTACACTGAAAATATAGAAATGGTAGTAAACGGATGATGAAACTCTAAGTGACCACTATAACGCGACAATATATATAGAGAATAAATATCTTGGGGAAAAAAATATAATGCATAGCAAAGAAAAAAAATGCCAAAAAAGTTGGACAAACAATGCATCATTCCGTATCTAAATAAAATAATTAAAAATTACGAAGAGGCGGAAAAATCAAAATGTGTACAAACATGGCCAGAAAAATAGGCCAATAAATACGAAGCGGAAATACGGTTCCATACAATACAACTTTGTCATTCTTACAAGAAGCTGACTAAAATAGTTACAAGCTTAAAAAAAAGAAACGAACAGCAAAAAGAAACTACATTAGATAAATGGAAAAAAGAATGAACAAGAATGACACAGACTAGAAGACAAAAAATATAAATAACAAATGCAGACTAATTTTCGTTCCAGAAAACGCTTGTTTTAAAATACCGCATAGGAACATGGGAAAAAACTACATAGCAGAACACGCGATGAGTAAATGGGAGAAAAAAGGGAGAAATTGAAAAAAAACATGAAATACAATATTAAAGAAAATCTTAGAAAGCAACAAAGAACGAGATTCGGTCATCCATGAAGGATAATATTAGTTAAAACATCATCACAAACCGTGTGTCTTGGACACATCCCCATTTTTTATTACGAAAATTTGAATTTTAAATGACACGCTTATGAATAAACACGTAAAGTAATCAATTCCAACAAGCTACGTAATAAATTTTTAGAATTTATATTAACGATTAAGCAAAACAAATTTATTCCACAGTTAAAAGTTGACGTTTGCATGCTCGATTATTATTTCATGGTTGTCATTTATTTTCATGAAGCTTTACAAATAATTAAGAATGATAGTTTATAACAGTTAATACACAGTAATTCGTAAATGTAGTGCAGGACCTTCGCTTAAAATGTTACACATTGATGAATATGGAATGTGTAGACAGTACAGAGTTTGAGCGATCTCTAACGGTTGAAAATTGTCGTAAATTCTGGCGACGGGACAAAACGTTGAGTAGCTAATATTTTGTAAATGAGATGAAAGTTCGATCGCACAGTTGGGGTGTGACGTAGCGTTGGTCAAAAGCCAATAAATTACGTACGCTTTATACTCTTCTTGTTCCGGCGAGCCAGTGATCATTAACCAGAACGTGTCGATTTGATCTACGTCAGCAACATCGACAATGGCGGCGCACTGGGTAAAATTATATTCAATATCTTTGACATCGTGGTGCAAGTACAACTCTTCTCCTCTCGCACAGCGATGGCAGGTAATGTCAGGGTGATCATATTTGAAATGTTGGGCGAAAGAAGATATGGTGACCATTTTTCTACAATGACCATGGGGACAGATGATTGGTTTCCTTGACAAACTACACACCGAGAATGAATTTTTAACAATCACGCTGTTTGAAGGGCACTTCCTACGTAAATCGACAACAGTATCGCCTCTTTCAAATTTGTGGCGCCACGTCAATGCCGGTCGATGTTTGTTCCTCAATCCGAACAACTGCTTAATTTGAAAACGGTTAAGCTGAAAAAGCTTCTCGATCGTTATATCTTTTTTAGGCACGCTTTTATCGTACGTTTCAATCGATAAAGGCCAGTATCCATGATCGTACCTCCTACTGCGACCGATGCCAGGTTTAATTCTTAATTTACGTAAAAAATCTGCAGAAATTGCGTGTTTCGTAAGGTCCAAACTGTGACACCTGCCACACTTTGGACGAAGACCTAGAAAATGAGCGTAAGGAACGCTGGGCTGGAATAACGATTACCTCTCTCTTTTAGTGCAGAGAAACAGTTTTTGCACAAATAGTGTCCCATATCGCATTTGTACATAAGTGAGTCATCTGGGAGTTTTTCGCATTCGCTGCACATCATCATCGTCAACCAATGTTCGGAAGAAGTAACCTTAACCAAATCGGTATTCATTGCTTTGATTTAAATACAACAAATTTTGATAGCAAAAATAGGTACAAGATTCACAATAAATTTAGTTTATGACATCGACACAATAATTTGACTGATTTGATATTACTTGATTAGATATATCAATTTGGTTTTGTAATCTAGGTACAATCATTGATAAATCATTATAACAATAAATGTTTAATGACAATACAAGACCCAAGAGAAAAATGTTAACAGTAAGTACGAGATCTAGGATGGTCTGAGGGAAATTAGGGTAAGGGACGACTCTCGCCAACAAAGGAGAACGGGCACTACCATACACCATACCCCAATACGCTTCAGATGACACCCAAATCCACCGTGCGAAGTAGGTATGCGAACTGCTGCACGTCTCGGTACGTGATTTTGGAAAAGCCAAGATTGAATGTTTGGGATTAAGGAATAAGTGCTGCCGAGGGTGCTGCGTTCTTTCTTGGACGTATCCCACAACCCCTGCCATTCACCTAAAATCAAGGCCTTAGTGGGACGACGAACGGCCGAAAAGGAAGGAAACATACTGCACAGTTAGATTATCTCTAGTGACTTTTTAGGTAGATTCCATTTAAGACGTGAGTATTTGTAAAATAAATCAAGCAGTTTAATTTCGAGTCTAACGCCACCCCCAAGAATTTAATTTTATTTGGTTTATCTGATTTAGCATTATTTTTTGATGTGTTTAAATGCAATCTGTTATCTGTAAGCCGTTTAAGATACATGTTAATTCTACGGCATGTAAATCTTCTACCGCATTTAGAAATATCGTGTCGTCTGCGTACCAAATATTATTGTTTTCATCGGTTTGATAAGCAGTATCATTGAAATAGACTAGAAATAGTATAGGACCAAGAACCGAGCCTTGAGGTACACCTACTGTATCTCTTTAGTTTGAGATACAGTGACGATCTGTTAGGTACGATTGCAACAACCCTTACTAAAATTATATTTTCTAAGTTTATTAATTCATATTATGTTATGATTGACACAATCAAAGGCTTTAGATAAATCTAAAAAATTTGCTACACAATACTTGGAATTTTCGAGACAACCAATTATAAAATTTGTAAGCATCAAAATTGCACTACGGCTTGACATTCCATTACGGAAACGAAACTGAGTGCTAGATAACAGCTCATGTCGCTGTAAGTAATCCATGATTTGTGATATTAATACCTTTTTAAAAATTAATTGACAGTCTCAATATCGAAGCAATCAATATACAAAAAAACAACTATAGTTTCCAATTACAAAACCATCATTTCCATTATCAGATGAAGACATTTCAATTATCAACTAATATACAGTAATTACTATAAAACTCGAACAACGCTTATCTTCCGCCTTAAAGAGAGAGAAGTAGGCTAGATGGATGCATTCGAGAAAGATCAATAATTTACAACTAACTTTTAAAACGCTGAAAAAGTGCTGACATAACTTTTTTATTTCTTCGTGAACTTTAATCTTATGGGCGTCTCAAACTTTGTTCTTATTTCTTATAACACTATTAAAGACAGATGCTTTTCGCTTCCGGAATTAGGTAACAAAAAAGAATAAACTGAAAAAAGTTTTGTGGCAAATTAACAATAGTCACTCGAGTTTTAACCTCATTGTAACCCTCTGTAAAGAGCAATTACTAAGCTACCACTTATACTTTGAATAATATGTCAAAATTTTATTAAAACGAATAAAAAGAGAGTTTAGAAACTATGTAACCGCCATACTGAAGGATTCGTTTGCAAAGTGACTGAATTTTCTGCACTTTATATGTTTTCGGCATTTGCTGGGTAATTGGGTAATTTTCTCCAATTTTCAAGCTTTGGAGTAAGCTGTTCACACCTCATTTTAATTAAATTTTCCTATTTTATGGTCAAATTTTACTAAAAAAATAATATCACTATTTTTCTCCCAGACCGGTTTCTAGTAGGTTTAAAGTCCAGTCTCCTAATATTAAGGAATCGAAAAATTATTTACGCAGTGAACGTTTTCTACCTTTCTGTTTACAAGAATAAATTTAAAGAACTTTACTCGTAGGTATAAAACGAAAAATGTTTCAATGAATTTCTGTCAAATTCATTTTCCGCTGTCAACAAACATCTAAAATTTCCAACTGATTTGTGATTTCTCCAATTTCAAATAATGTTGAAGTAGAGGTCCTATTAATAAAAAAATTGAAATTATTTTAACTCATTTATGAAGTCTTTTAGTTTTGGATTCAGTTCTTTTGTTTTACCTTTTAATTAATATTACCTAATTAAGTTGTGCAAATATACTTTTGTAAATAATTTTTTTAAAACTTCCACCTTGCCATATAAATAACTAATTTACTATACAGGGAGCTCCGAACAGACACTGATCTAACACCCTCGTTTTCATATTACTAGTCGCATTACTAAAATTTAATTTATTGTCTGATAACCAGGGTAGCTTTCCCTAAATGTGGCCCCCATTCTTATTCCCTGTTTAGATCAATTCGATTGAAATAATTACTAACCCACACAGAATCTTTGCACTGAGTAGGTTCCATAATACGCGTTCTTACCATTTTCTTTGATTCGTTTCCGTAAAATTAAAGATGGAGAAAACATTTCAGTAGCAACGAAAGGGCGAAGGAATATTTTTGAGCTGTATTGAATTGCTGCTGAAACGCGATGTACTGATTGTAAAGAAGGATTATATTGAAAAGTAAACTTTAATTGTATGCGAAGAAGGCCAACTGAATATACAGAATAACAAATGGGAAAATAACAAACAATAACCACATTAGTTTTGGGAAATTCGAAAGCTTCTTGCATGATACTATAAAGTATAAAGTATCATGGCTTCTTGCAACCTTCCTACGACAGTGCTTTTATTGAAGTATATACATGAAAGTAAAAACGTAACATACATTTAGCATGTACAATAATGGGGATGTAATGAGGGAGATATAATTTAATTATAGAAGCTATTCTTGTTTTGCTTTTTGTTCGTATTCATCTCTCCTCTATTGAATGTAAAGGCATTTCCTTCAATGTAAAGTTAGTACTTCTCTGTGTTTCTCAGATAACAGCTTTAGTTCTCTGATTAGAGAGCTTACGAATTCTCCTTAATTCATTTAAATATTGTTTTTATTAAATATACGAGATCAAAGATTGCAAAAGTAATTTTTTCAAAGTTTTCTCAAGAGATGAATAAAAAACAGAACACTTTTAATGCCTTTTTGACATTCGTTGAAAGATTAACGGGTTAAAATTACTTTTGAGGGCACTTTAGAGCTTTTCCTCGGTTTTAATTAGTTTACTTTATTTGATAAGGATCGTCGGATTTAATCGTTCTTCTCGTTTAATGAACTTATGAAACAATTTCAATAATGAGTATACGCGAAGTACATCAAATCGACCCTTAACGTTATCATGACCACCGAAATTTGTTCGCATATCGACGCGTTATTTTGCCTTTTATTGCGTCTCCTTAATCAATTCCATTAATGAAGTTTAACACTTTTAAGAAAATTTTACTGGTCTCTCAAATTATACAAAAATATAAGATTATTTACAGAGATGGTCCATGAATTACAGTTGTAAAATATGTTCGATACAGTTGCTCCTTTATGTTGGATCACGTCATCAGGAATGGAATTCTTGACAAACTTCCAACAATACTATAGTTTTCAATCGTCTTTGTGTTGCTTTTCTTATTTACAGAGTAAACAGTAAAATGAATTAAGGTGCATCGATCTAATTTTTTGAGACAACTTCTGGATATTCATGGCGCCACATTTATTCTTTGCATTTGATAGAAAGAGTTGGATGCAGTGGATCATGAACGCTATCAACCACAAACGCAAGTGGAACAATCATTGAACCAAAAATGGTTAGATGAGGCGAAAAGGCGCTATAAAGTGACTTTCCAACACATGTTGCGAAGATATCAATATATGGCTAGATTCATGGATAGCTTTAACAGATGTGTCGCTCTTTCGACGTGCCATCAACGTATTATCAGAAAGACGAGAAAAAGTAATAACTATAGCGATGGACCCCGGTCTCAAGTTTAGTAAAGTTTCCAAAATTATTTTGCCAAGTATCTTATTGTTTCTCTAAGAAGAGCGCACTTCTTAGCTATTCATGAATAGTGTCCATGGAATCGGCACCATACAAATTTTACTAAATTTTGAAAAATCACAATTCGAGAATTGAATTTATTTAATGTAGAAATTCAGAATGGTCCAACATCCAAAAGTTTAATTTTAATAATAAGAGCATTTTTTAAACAAAATTAATTTTGTTTCTAAGGATTTTCCTAAGGAAATTGCTTTAAATAAAAAAATAAAAATGCGAACAGTAAAAATCTTGGAAAAAAAAATACGAAAAAATTAAAAATCTTACAGCGCAAAAGAAACAACTTTCTTCTGTATCGTTTTCCTAAATTCCATTCAAAACAATTTTTATACTTTTTAGCAAAAAAAGGTCTTTTGTTTTCTACCAGAATAACAATGCATGTATTTCTTGAAAAATTTTCGTTACCTTTGCCCTATGTTTTTGGCTCATATTAAATTATGATCTCTCATTTTATTGGTTTGGTTATAATTACTGCTTTGTTTGCCTCTCTCATTGTTATCTTTATTTCTCTCCAGGTTTATTCAATGTACATTTCTTGATTGTGTATATTTAAACCTTTCGTTATTCCCGTTTTGTAGTGCATGATTTTTCCAAAAAATGTTGATTTTTATAGAATCTCCGAAACTAATCGACATTTAACCGATTTTGTATCTCCTACATTTCTCGATGTCCTTACACTGGGCATGCATTCTTAAATTGGACACCGTGGTAATTCAAAGACTACACTAACTTTTCCAAACTTTTCAAGGTATCGCCAATTGTTTTACAATAAGTAACTTAACAATGAGTCATTTGAGTCCTTTTAAAATTTTCAAAAATTAGAAGTTATCATTTATCAATAAGGAAAAAGAACACCATGCTTTATCTTTTATGGATACCTACATAAAGTTTATAGTTTCGAAAATATTTCTAAAAGAGCTTCTTGTTCAGACAACTAGGTATAGTTGCTTAAATGAAAATAATACAATTAAATTTCTGTAAATTTACGTTGTGGAACTCCATAAATAAATATAACAACAGGTAATTAATTAATTAAATTAGGTAATTAAAACGAGCAATTCCACGTAAATGTTAATTTAATTAAATAATTACATACATTTAAAATAATACGAAATTTAGTTTCAAAATATTTTCGAGAGTATCAATTTTATTATTGTTCCACGACAATCCCAATAAACCTCATGGGCAACCATCTATTGGCTATTTTGTTTTGGATTTAATTTTATTACACAGCATTTGTAAGTGATATTTCACTTACAACCCTGGTCTCCCAGAGGATCTACTAATAACAGGGTAGTATCAGCAGAAGCCATTTCTAAAGTTGAACAAAAATAGACCCCCCTCGTTTAACACCTCATTTGATTTTATCGCGAATAGTAAGAAAAGTGAAAGCATAATAATCATTTTTGTCAAGATGAAGTCAAACAGTACTAATTGCTAAAAATCACGAGGGGTTAATTAAAAATGGCCGCCCTCATCCTTTTAACAACTGTAATCCCAATATCCATAATTTCCTCCTTTTTCGGTATTTCCTGTCGTGATTAATCAGAATTTCCTTCATTCCTTTTTATTGATTCCTAAATTCCTTGTGGCGACAAATCAATAGAAGTAATATAAGATCGCGTTCCAGGATTATAAACATAACTTTTAAACACAATTCCTAACCTTTCCCAAATTAAACACGAACTACTCAATCATTTTGAAATTGGACTCATTTCCATATTTATAAAGCATTCTAATTTGTCAATCTCGAGTTAAATGAAAAATGGTTTGCTTAACATTCGTGAAAAGACAAAGGAGGCTTTTTTCGTTTGATAGATGAAGGGGCGGAAGTACGGTTTTCAGGGTACTTGATTTTACGGCCCTTTAATTGATTTTGGTATAAAAAGATGGGGCAAGTACGCAAATGTGAAATATGGCGGTATAGCGACGCACTTCAGGAAATAATTGCCACTTAATGGACTCACGCTGAAATAATAATAAAGGGCTTTTTATTATAGAGCGATTACAATATGTAGGTCAATCAAAAGCAACTTGTTGCGTTGGCGATTATTACATCATATTTACGTGGAAAAACGAAAGGTTTACAGAATAAAATACCCTTACATTAGGTTAGCGATGCGTAAAAACACGCGAACTTTATTGATTCATTGCCCGAAACACTCGTCATTTAAAGTTGAGCAATTAATTCCGGAAGAACAATTCGGTCAGATGTTTTTGACGACTTTTCCCTTACAAGATAAAAGGTTTCTTTGGGTGTCACCTTGTACCTAAGTTTCATTGTGATTTAGCTTTAAGGAAAACTACAAATTTACCTTTTGCGACCTCTTTTTTGGTGTAATTCATTGTCAAGTTGGCATAGCACGCATCCACATATGTCCATAAACAGGTTGTAATGGAGGGAAACTCACAGATTGGAGTCCTATGGACGGAGAAAAGAAGTCGGCCTACAGAACATTGGAAAGAGTGCAGATGAAGCAATGAAAACAAGAGGACATGGAAGAGAACAAGAGATTATTTACAACAGTAAGAACAGATATTAAAACAATAGAAAGGCAAATGCAGAAATATGGGCGAAGGAGGATGTAGAACGCCTAGAGGTAGATGAAGTTATGGATTAGGGAAAACAGAGCATGGAATGAAAAGAGGCAAGTCGCGAACGCAAAAAGCGAGGGTGTCAAAATTGACAATCAAAGCCATGCTCATGGTTTTTTTGACTTCTGAGGACTGATGTTTCAAGAATTAATCCTCAGAGTCAAGCAATTAATGGTGCTTACTTCCAGGAGCTAATGAGAGGTTTGAAGGAACGAGTTCATCGATAGCGGTTCGATTTGTGGCAAGACCAGTCATAGCATTGACTTTATACATTATAGGTGCTTCACCACGACAATGCACTCGTCCTCTTTCATTATCAAGCAGTTTTAGCCAAACTCCCCACCCCCTCCCCCTATTCATTCAATAACTCTACGGAAAATTAAAAAAATACTGCCAGGCCAACAGAGGAGCAATTTCTCGAGTGCTTCGAAACGCCGAATTAGGACTCTGGGGAGCACTTTTAAGATAATTATACGCTTTTTTGAATGAATAATTTTTATAGGATCTTTCCTCGAACTTTATCGTCATGCCCCGTATATGAAATTATATTTGCCTACATTCTGGGAAGAACTACGCGCAGTTTACTTTCTTTATCTTCCCGCAGATGGTCAATTTTTGACTGTAAACTTTACACCAGAGGATGGAGTAATGGGCAAAGATGAGCTTTCTACCAATCTATCGCTCTGGCTCATCGCTCGATCGTAAGATACGTTGGGTCAAACCGTAGAAAAACTATTGAACGCTTCTTCGTTAACTTAGTCCCCTCGATCTCGCTCCTCAGTCTCTGGTCTATGTCACTTTGTTTTTAAGTTCGTTTAATTTTTGTTTTTATTCAGCTTTGATCTATAGTCGAGGAAATAAAGCACTGAACCTACCAAATTTTTGTAGTAAGACGGATTGAGATGGGGTTTTTTGCATTCGCTTCCTAAATTTAATAGGAAACTTTGTACCTACTTTTCATCATGTTTTTTTTCGAAATTGCATTTGTGCAGTCGAAAATGCATCCAGAAAAATGCATTTTCATAGAAAAAATTCATAACTTCGTTATAAGCTTCTAGAATCGACTTAATTCGGGTACAAGGGGATTTTCGAGGTCGCTGATCCCGAATATGACCTCCAAATTGCCTCACCGCCCACCTGGAGCTCAGGATGGCTGAGCAACGTCATCTCCGAAGCTTTTCTGAAATTCACGCTCAAATGATTCTAGACATCTCATCCGAGGGTTTTTAGGGTTGCTGATTCCAAATCAGGCATTGGAAACCGTCCCCCGCGTACCTGGTGCCCCGCATCCGAACATCAACGTCATCCTCTTGAGTTTCACTGAAGTTTCAAGCCTATAGAGAACCGAAAATTGTTTCCGGATTTTATTGGGTCGCTCAGATCGAATTTGTTCCCGGATACTTTCTAACGGATACCATGGTGCACCACACCGCGGCGGCATCAACCTCATCCTCTGGAGTTTCGCTTGAAATTTTCGCTCAAATGCTTTCATTCTAATGCTTGTTTCATCATATCAGGAAATCATGAGGTAAAACTTATAATAGAACATTTGAATAGATGTGGACATTTTCATTTTGTGAAACAAAATTGAGATATACAATAAAAAAATGTAAGTTTTGTTTAATAACATTATCATCCAAATGTATGAAGTTAATATTATAAAATATTTAGTTTAAATTTAATTTAATTTAATTTGTTCCTTTTATTACAGATTAAATTTGTATGTAAAACTCCTAATATAAGGTTGGTAGTTAGAGTAGTTTCAAAATCTCGTGGAGAACTTCGGAATCTGCCTCTGCAGGCGGGCTATGTACCATGCACGGCTGGAAGAACCCCGTCCTAGCAATTACAAATTATTTTCGGTTCACTAGGCTTGAAATTTTAGTGAAACTCCAGAGGATGACGTTGATGTCGCCGCGGTGTGATGCACCAGGTGTCCGTTAGCAAGAATCTGGTGCCACATTCGTCCTAAGCTACCCAAAAAACCCCGGAAACAATTTTCGGTTCCCTATAGTCTTGAAACTTCAGAGGATGACGTTGATGCCCGGATGTAGGGTAACAGGTACGCGGGGGACGGTTGCCGATGCCTGATTTGGAATCAGCAACCCAAAAAACCCCCAGATGAGATGTCTAGAATCATTTGAGAGTGAATTTCAGAAAAAGCTTCGGAGATGACGTTGCTCGGCCATCCTGAGCTCCAGGTGGGCGGTGAGGCAATTTGGAGGTCATATTCGGGATCAGCGACCTCGAAAACCTCCTTGAACCCGAATTGAGTCGATTCTAGAAGTTTATAACGAAGTTATGAATTTTTTATATGAAAATGCATTTTTCAGGATGCATTTTCGACTGCACAAATGCAATTTCGAAAAAAAACATGATGAAAAGTAGGTACAAAGTTTCCTGTTAAATTTAGGAAGCGAATGCAAAAAAACCCATCTCAATCCGTCTTACTACAAAAATTTGGTAGGTTTGGCTTATTTTAGTGCTTTATTTCCTCGACATGATGATTGTATTGATGTTATGGGCGGAGATCTAGGAACAGCAAATTTCCAAGCACCTCTACGCGCATCAACTGCTTTGGTTATTAGCACTACCCTTACTAGAATTTTGTCTGACTAAGGGAATTTCACCCTTAATCAGGATCTTTATCGTGCCGAACATCGCATCGACACGGGACCTACGATTTTACTTCCTATCCGAGAAGATATATGGCTAACTGCAAAGGGCCCTCGATCGTTCCCAACCGCTCACATTCAAGTAGGACGTGACTCTCCCAGTCTCGTTTGTCGTAGTTAATGCGAAGAGCTGTAGTTCGTTTTTCAGAGTGATGCAGACTTCTTTCTGCGCCCCGTGATACACTGCGTCAAAACGGAATTAATTTGGCTGTGAGTCGTATCGCCTATTTCAGGAATTCGAAAAGAGTTTGTAGTTCAAAATTTAGTAATAGAGGATGGTCCGATACAACGATTTTGTTTTTGAAGATCCTGCATGATCTTCTGCAGCCACTACACTGAATGGGTATTGTTATTAAGATGAAGCTTGGGTTCATTATTATAATGATTATTACGCAGTGCGTGCAATGCAATCAAACTGTCCTAAATGGCAGGAAAATCAATTTGTTAAAACACCGCGGGAATCCTTCGTTGTAATTCTAAAGCGATCGCGAGAATCCGTTAAGGAAAAACAAGAGGAAAATCAAACAAAAGTGTTTTACAACACGACAATCCACTTGTGCACGGCAGTAAAGTTGCGTTGGCCACCCTACACAACGCGAACTTCGATATATTACCCTCCAGACCACAATAGTCCAGATCTGAGTTTCGACGATTTTATTACTCTTCCCAAAAAACTGCAAGAAACAAAGCAAGGTTCAATTTCTGGATATTGTGAAGAGAAGGAGATATAATTTTGTTCGAAAAACTACATAAGCTAGTTCAAAGATACGAAAAATATTTAGAAGGAAAAAAATCCTTCGCCTTCATTTCGCGAACTCAAAAATGCACCCTCGCACATTCATGTACGCATTCCTAATCCTCTACATTTAAATTTAAACAGAAATACAATAAATGAGAAATTCGAATGACTAGATTGATCCAATTTATGGAATCGACTGGATGAAGTTTTTATCTGACAGTTTCAGTTAGTGAATAAGATGGTTTCGTTGTAATCGTAAAATGAGGTCATAAAAGTTGAATTTTTTTTTGTATCCTTTTATTTTGTCACGTTAGAAGACGTACGGACATTCCTTGAAAATAATGCTCACATTTCAGTGTAATGGTCAAATGACAAGTAGTATAAAAACATCAAGAAAATTTAGTACTTTTCATTAAGTCTGACGAAATTATTGTCGCGACCTTAACTTTTCGTTCTATTTTTTAATACCAACGCCTGACTAACATACGGAATAGAGATTTCGCTTGGCGCTCCCATTAGCTACAGCTCATTTGGTCCAAATGTATTTGTGTGGTTTGTAAGTTATTAAGCACACTTCTTGCCTCTCTGAGATGTGTAGGCATTAAATGTAATTAAGATGACAGGTAAGTTCTACTCAGAAAATTAAGTGCTAATGACATTTATCGATATTATTTGTGTTCATTTAGGTGATAAGCAATCTGAGGCAATAAACTGGTGGAATTTCTGTCTTCGTCTTACTCATAATTAGTAATGGTAAAACTCTATCGAGAAAACCACGAATGGAAAAACTTAGGAACACATTTAAAGTACATACTTAATAGTTGTTAAACGAGAGACGGACCTGAAGTAAGTTTCATCATTTTTTTCCCGAAGAAACTTTATTACAAATCGAAAAAAAATTTAACGTAATAACAAAACACAATCTGTTGGTTTTTTTTATACAATTTGTCACCGGAATTGATACATTTGTCTTAGTGTGAATCAATTTCAACAACTCATCCTGGTCAAAATGGTTTCACAGCGTGTTGCACATATGGAGCGTACTGATGCAAGAAAAAGGTGGAAGTCTAATGGGCCATGATCAATAGTCGGATAGTTGAATTTCTCTTATTTCAGAGGACGAATGTGTTCTACAGTATCTCGCTTGCTGTCTAGAATCCTTGCATCGAAACACTTCTCACCCTACATTTCTAGCCAAAGTCGTCAACAAACTTTTGATTTGCTTGTTAATGGATAAATTTACCCCACCAAAATAAAAGTTTATTACAAAACTTTAGGCCGATGTGGTCAATAATATAACTAAACAACGATAATGCTCAAATAATGATGGTCTGTTTTGTGGGTAATTAACGTTTCGTTTATGTATTTACCCAGCTTACCAACCGGCAGTAATTTGTACACAACTCTAAACAAATTATAAATTATTCGAGACGGAGACGGAAAAACTTCTCATGAACATTCCATATTCTTTTCAAGCCACATATTTTTATTGCGTTCCAGAAATATCGTTGCGCAACAACCAATAAATCACCCAAACCACCCCCCACAAGTATCATAAAAGAGCCACCGTCTAGCGAAATCTATGTTCGTACAAGCTGACTTCTCCGCGTAACTTGCAGTTGAAACCACATTTTCCTGTAGATGAACCTAATTCTATATAATCTCTATCACCCCTATAAAGGATAAGATAGAGAGATGACGAAGATCAATAAAATAAAACCTTTAAACATTTTTTTGCTTTTACGTGTTGGTTGGTTGATATAATTGGATGAATAAAAAACGAAGCACCTTCGAATGACAGTCACTCACACTACACCCCCATAAACCCTTCTGGAATTTAATCGTGAACCTTTAGTGACCGGTCTCTAAATCGGTTCATGTTAATTAAAATTCTACTTTGGCGACCGCTTCGTTTAATTTTTTTTTCAGAATAGATATGACGCCTTTAATTTCGTAACGCCCATGCTCCATTTCCGTCAAATTTGAGTTCTATGCGGTGCGGCGGTTTCAATTTTAATATGCGCTTTTATATACTTAGCGAGATTGAAAATAAGAAACTCGACGGAATTGAGATTGTGACACGATTGTAATGCAACTATGTATTGGAAAATCTTCATTTTATTGTGTTCTAACGTGTTGGAAATATTAACTTGCATTCAGGAAGTATAGCCCTTTGATTCCCATACTGACATTCCATGTAATAGAAATGTCGTTCCTGCACCAGTTTTGAGCATTTTACTGTATCTCATCTTTTAAAATACATCTCATTACGTTTTCCAAATAGATTGAAACTGATCTTATTATTTACAATAATTTACTGATATTGATCTATCAACAAAAATCTATAGGCTGAGTTCGTATATCTTAAGAAGGAATCTGTTATAGGTAGTTCTACCTAACACAGTTAATACATTTATGCACTGGAGAATGTTCTGAAGGTCGCTTGCGTGTCACTTTTCCTAAAAATGGTCCATTACCTTTACTTTGCGAAGCACCCGCTACACATATTCTCAACTACCTATTTCAAGGTAAACAATTTCCTGAATTTAACAACCAACTGTTTTGCTCGAGAAAAAAATTTGGATACAATTTATGTTTTTGTTCAGATGCACAACACGCACTTGAAAAAAAAAGTTGCATTGAAATTTGTTTCCCAAGGCCATTGATTCTTTGCGATTCTGTGTCCCACAAAAAACTGAAAGCTACAAGATGAAACACAATAGGATAAGTTAATTGATTCGTACGTAAAAAATTAAAATTGAAAAACATTGGTGTTCCGCAAGGCAGCATAGTGGGCTCGCTACTTTTTGTTGTAAATTTTTGACAGACTTTGCAGACACTTGCTCTAAAGACAACTTATACCTACTTTGAGTAGCAACTAAATTGTGCTTAAACAAAAACGAAACCCAAACTACGATATTTTCTAGTTAAGAAATGTCGTACGTAGATAATAATAACAACCAGTATGTGACATTGAGAGAGTGCAAATTAAAACGACTATTTAGCTTCTAAGTCAAACAAAAACGTTAAATGCTTCAGCGGTGTGCTTCATCTAATGAGTTATGGACAAGTTACTTCGTAATTTTTATTGTCACGTACTACCGAGTCACTCAACTGGGCAAATTTGTCTTTTCGGACTATTCATTTATAAGAATGGTTATTGCAGAATGACCTCATATAAAATAATTTGTTATTTTCTCGAAATTTTTGCTCAACTCTTCTCCATCGGTGTTTTCAAAAGTAAAGGAAAGGCTATTATCATGTATCAGCCGTTTTGGGTTTATATGAAATTCTTTCCCCTCCCCCACAAGATAAAAACACAAATCGCGAAATTACAGCAAGTTAAATTACCTTTGGACCTCCCTCGGAACCATGTGGTTACATACAGAATAAATGGAAGAAGACCTTGTTCAACGAGTGGACTATGTCGTTCGGGAGAAACAGATTTTGCTACAGGTGAGTTATGTGTGTATGAAGCTTACTGAAATGTCGAGATCATCTCTTTACACAATGGGAATGTTACCATAAAGAAGCGTATTTTGAAAGCAATTGTAGCTGGAGATGAGGCCTGGACTTGGTATGTCAACCCAGAAACAAATGATACGGTTTTTGCCGCCCAAACGGTGTTTTTGCTTGCTATGTTTATGGAACGGCAGTAGCTGTTTATCGTCGTACTTTAAGACGTCTACGAAGATCCAAAGTAAAAAAGACCAGGAACTGCCCTCCATTCATTTCATGACGATTGCTCTCACAGTGCTGCTCAATAGCTTGTGAAGTAGCTTAAATGGGGCGTGTTGAATCAATCCAATTTGGTGCAGATGTGTATTTCGTCCCCTAATTGAAGAACGGACTAAGAGGACAAAGTTTTCAGACCAGAGCTTCAAATCAACGCTTTGGACAATCTCACTTGAAAATCTTCATAGTCATAGTACAGGTTCCATTCCATTATGGGTACTTTTCAGTATACACAGTTTTTCACAATTCCTTGCACTTCTTACACAGCGTATCCCTAAAGTCCTTATACCCCTTTAATTAGTTGTAAATTCGAAACCAATCAACTAAGTCGCAGCTTTTTATAAATTCTTAAGATTCCAAAATCTATTGTCAAATAGCTTTCTATCCAAACCCTATTTAAAATATACACAATATTAACAAATTTGGTGCAATTGATGTACCAAATGCAAAACTTATTCAATACTCTAAATCTAAACGACGTATTAATTAGAATTAGCGGCTCAATTACCTACATTACGTGTTGCGTTAGTAGGAGAATTTCAACCTACTAGAATATAACATAACGTAACCAATTTCAGTACGAAAGTTTTCTCGTAATTAAACCCTGTTCAAAGGGAACAGACGAAAATTCATTTGGGAAATCTACTTGTTATGCTAATAATTCAATGCACGTGTAACCACTGTTTATGTTTCGAGCTGGTAACTACTGGGACTAATTGGACTTTCTCGTACTGGAATCAGTATGAAGGCTTTTCCATTTCTACCTCTCTAATGTTAAAATTTTTCGGAGAAACTCAACTCAAATTCGTCGCCGTCGAGATGGAAAATGTGTTACTGCGGTTGTACCTTTTCGACAAGTATAGCAGAAAATTGGAATTTTTCCGACTAACACATTTCTATGATAAATGAGTGGTGCACATATTGCCAGATCCAAATTTCTCGTTTAGGACGCTTCTAAGGATGTTACGTTTTCTTTGGCGAATCGAATTTATTATTCATTTCATTAAATTTAATATTCTTACACTATCTGTAGCATTTTTCTTCACTTTTGGGGAATGAACTAATTACGTTGCCAATTGCAAACACTGTCTCACCTTTCGCTCACCTGATAAATTCACTGAAATCTCTAAATAAGCTAATATCAAACAATCACACATATTTTCTATTCTCAACACGAAATTTTTACGCATCTCAATTTAAAAGATCATCAACTACACCGATTTCAAAGAGCTATGTTGTATATTTGGTATTATTTGAGCTTTTTTTATTATTTATTTAAGGATACAAAACGGGATAAGTACGATATAGAAATTACAATACATAGTGAACTTGTTAGTAGCACAGCTTAGTAAGACTACTATGTAAGAGCAACAAGATACATCCCAATTTCAGTGGTCCTTTCCTATGGATTCAGTAACAAACTTTCAATGATAATACTTTGCCTCAGACATTTAGACACTTTTTAATCAGAATTTTTCTACAGAGACATAGGAGGGTTTTAAAAGTGGAGGTATTTTATCAACTATTTTTTAATATCTCAACACGTTTTGGAGACATTCTTGAAAATTATTTTTTGCAAATGATGATTTAATTTAATTTCAACAAGAGCGCTAAATCCTTGTAAACGTTGTGTGTAATTACCGTTTATTCTAAAGCAAAATCCACGAATAACGGATTAAGATACAAACTGTTTCAGCTTTAGTCGTTAAAATAACATAGTTCTCCATTGGAAATTGCCATTAAAACTTCAGCAGAAGTATGCACATCAATTAGATTCGCAAAGAAATGTGAAAGCAGAACATGTTCACCGGCCAGCGTTCAAACGAAATATCATCAATTTTTTTGGTTTTCAGATTGATTACGTAAAATTTGGTTATGCTGAGACTTACTTAGTATTGTTGTTAGTATTTTGTCTAAGCAATATGTAATTTGGTATATGGATTGATTTTATTGCTGTAATGGAACCCCATCATCTCAATTACCAGTTGGCTAATTACAATATTTAAATTAGCACACATTAAAAAAATAGGAATCTGGAAGGGTTTCTGGCAGAAAATATATGATACAAAAACACCTAATTCCCGATACTTGCAAATTAAAATCAATAAATTTGTTTGTTCTTTCTGTTGCCAATAAATATGAATTTTGCATCATACATAGGTATCTTATGCGCCTTTGCACTATCCAAATATCTTTAATTAGTACATAACTACATACTACCATTTACTATCCGTTGCTAAATTGCAATGTATAGTATTATCATTCAGCGATAGTAGTCATAGTTCGATACTTATTGCTTTTATGACACGGCATTTAACTGACCTACCATTCAAGACAATTGATTGATAACCTTATCACTGTCAATGAACTAAAAGTAATTTAAGCCAAGGTTAGATAATAATAACGAGCAAATCTACTCGCTTATTCAGTATTGAAAAGCACAGGAAATCGATAGTCGCTGTTTGTTCTAGTACAACAAACATTTTGACATTGCGCTCCCATCAAAGTACACTTGTTGAGTAGTAAGGAATAGGCAGGGTGACAGGACCGTAGTACAGGGTACACAAAACTAGGTAAACAAATTTTAACAGATCCATTTAATTCATTTGAAAATAAAGTTTTTGTTGGCGTATCAAGTAAGAACAGTCTCTCGCAACAGAAAAATTCCCACGTTATTTAATTGAACTTGTAAACTTTTTGCGAAAGTTAACTTCTCAATCTTTTTTAGCTTGAGTAAGGGGGAGGGAGAAGTAAAAATTGTCGCTACTTGTAAGTTGCCGTAGCTAAAAAACAGAATTTCTAATGGAACAAAAACAACGGCCAAGGACGCGAATTTTGTAAATTACCTACGATGATGCATTAAAAAGTCAAGAACAGTTATGTTTTTTATTTGAATGATGAGACCAAATAAAATTAAATATGGTAGACCAAGAAGGCAACGACATAATTTTTTCTGGAAATAGTTAAGTTCAAAGGCTGTCTTTTATTCTTATATCAGGTTGCGCAACAGTAATTTGTTCTAAAAAAATTTGGCGTAAGAAAATTTAAAAAAATTTTCCGGCATGTAAGGGTGGAAAAATTCGGAATCGGTACGCATTTGAATGCATTCACTTGACAAAAAGTCTCCATTGACTGTTACCATTGCACTCGGTGCATCAGATTAAAAAAAACACCCCCAATTTTGAAAAAAACTCCGAAGTTAGGCAATTTCAAATTTGGAATTTGGAAGAGAAATATAAAGTTGAAATTTTTATGGATCAACAGGCGCAAGGACGAGCGTAAAGCGATGACGCTTTTGTATTGCTGCGAAAAAACAATTTGTTCTATGTAACACGTGGTAAAAGAAACTAAAATATGGGAAATCTGCCCAAAAAGTGACCGATTTATCACTGCTATTGCATAATGTTATCTTGTTGTTCAGCTAAGAAGAAAAAACCGAAATTGTTGCAAATTTACGGAAATTGTTTCTAAAGCGCATTCTTTTTCTTCCTTCTTATAATATACACTAACCTGGTTGGAAAGTCGAGAATAATGCTCAAATTGCTACTCTTATGATTCCTGTCCAGTTTGTTGTAAAATAGCACAAAGAAACACTTTAAAATGACACAAACAACACCATGATTTCCTTGATAACTCAAGCTTTTCCACAAATAAGCTTGGCTAGGATAATATTTAAGCTTGACTTGGTTTTTTGTAGGCTTGACTTGAATTTATGTCAAGCTTTAAAAATTCAAGCCAAGTCCGTGAAGTTGTTTATTAACGGGAAAACTGGAAAAAGTGTAAAGATTATGTGCTTTTCCTGCCACTGGTACACTTAGCTTTCTCTTTAATTATTTGAACAAGAATCCTAATTTCACTACCTTCTAAACGTCCCATCTTTGGGTTCAATGACGAAATCCACCACGCAATCCAGACAACTCAAGATCCCCACCATGGTTATAACCCTTCTAATTAGACATTGATATTTAGATATTAAGCGAGGTATTAATAAGAGGGAAAAATTGTATTTTCATAACAAAATCAATTATTTTTCTTATCAACCTCGTCACATGTTTAAAATTATGGAAATTTCAAAACACAATAAGCAATAGTTAAGTATATTATATGTACATTTAATGCAAATTATGAGATTTTGTCGTTTTTTTCAGAGTTGATCATCAAAGACGTAATCTCCAAGTTCGTGCAACAAACTGTAAATAAAACCTCTATCAGGACCACAAAATATGTTTAAAATCGATACATGGAATTCACAAATGCCAATTAACAATAAAATCACGAACTCGAAAAGGGATCTCTTTTTTTTACATTTCAAGGATTCTAATTGAAAGCACACTTTTTCGTTATGTTGGAACGCGTGTTACAGTGAAGCAATGCCACAAAAATAAACAGTACGCAAAAGTTTTTAAAACATCATGGTGTAACAGTGACTGTTGATGAAGAATTCTGCGATGAGAAAGATGGGCCAGGATCGAACCTTTCGGGACAATAACAGAGCGTTGTGCGATTTTTCGATCACTGTACCAAAAAAAATTCAATGTTGGAGAAAAAATCGATGTAATCTGATCTAGCATAGAACAGTGCTGCCCATTGGCGAGGGCGAGTTTGGAATTTACAATAAAATAAAATAAATAATTTTGTTCCTTTCAATCCTTCAGCACACTATATTTTTGGCTACCAAATCAAAATAATGAATTCAATTTGAGATATCAAAAAACCACCCAGACTAGAACAATGGATAAGAACATAAAACAACAACTACTTAACAAAAAACTATTAGGGCAATACAAAAAAAATAATCAAAATAGAAAATTACAAGTCAAAGAAACAAAAGATACTAATAGTAACGTGTACGATGTATCAACTCGAAAAGGAAGAGGAAATAGTACAGATGATTAAACAAAGAATAGAAATACAAGGAGCGTGCAAAACAAAAAGAAAAGAAATGAAATGAAATAAGACAAATCCATAAAGAGGGCTGCACAAACAATACTGGAACCGAGTAAAGGATACAAGGTAGGCTCAAACAGGAAGTGATCACTATTTAGTAATGATGAAATGAAAACTAAACAATGGCACACCACATACTTAAAGAGAATGTAGAACTTAATAATGGACAAGCCATTTACAAAAAACCTCGCAAAAAACTATAAAAAAGAAGGAGAGATGAAAAATATATCTTAGTTTGGAAAAATGTTCCAATAGCCCCCTCCATTTACAAACCCTGTGATGTAACACGAATTTAAATGATCCCCACTCAAAGTTTGCCTGATTACAGAAACGAGGGTTATACAATAATGGAACAAGGACAGACAGCAAGTAGGTACGGGAGAAAATTTTTGAAGAAAAGCGGACGTGGACGAGGTGTATAAATTAAGTAATGAGACTGGCAACGTAGTGTTCGATGTGGCGACACTTGGCACGCGGGACTTGGAGGGCGGGCAGGTGATCATGTGATAAGCCTTCATTACGAGTTTGTAAACTCGCTAAAGTCATTTGGTTATCCTTGCAGATTTTTTTGAATATTAATCAGGTGTTCCTAATATCCTCCTAAGAAAGAAATTGTATATACCGTGGGCGGGGTGTTATCGCTTAAAAGTCGACACCTGAAGTTAAGTAAAATACAAATATAAACACAAGTTGTTTAAGGTTAGTTGTCATTTTGACAGATAGATGACTGAATTGTCAATATCATGTTTTTTTAAATCATAAATTTTAATGTGATACATATAAAAAATTTACACCGTTGTCGGGATTTGAACCCGGGCCTCCACCTCTCTAGGGTGATGCTCTTCCAACTGAGCTACCACGGCATCTCACATTAAAATTTATGATTTAAAAAAACATATCATATATCAAAGACATTTTCTCTATTCTTTCATTTTTAAAGAAGAAAGGGAAATGAAATTTCCGGCGATAATCGATCACGTTGAGAACAATGTAGAGCAAAGCTCAAGTAATCTCGGAATTTAGATTTACAGTTAAAAGATCAGGAACACGACTTCAGATCCTTCGTCCAAGCATGTCCCAAACAACTTAACGCTGGAATGTTTACCTCGTGTAAGTACTGTTGAGTTATTCACGCGGGCATTATAATGCATCAGAAGAAAGTCATTTCCAATAAAGCCAACATAAGGAACAACAAAATCATGGAGAATGTCCTCAATGTACCTGGCAGCAGTTAAGGAGCCTCTCGGAAGGATGTACAATTCTGTGTGTGCCTTCAGAGAAATGCCGGCCCACACCATAACTGACTCCCCTTGGTATCCTACCCGAGAGCTGAAGGTACATTCTGCGAAACACTCGTGTGGTCTTCGTCATACCCTCATGACCATCTGGAGACCGCGGGCTAAATCTGAACTCATCGGTAACTAAAACGTGCACCCATTCATTTTCATCCAAGTGCTCATGAATTCTGGTAAACTGTTCTGGGCTCGTGGCAGGTCTACGACTGGTAAGATTGGCTTCCCCGAGTCTTCTGTTCGCTTACGTTGGTTTGCCGGACATGCTGAAGTCGATTTCTGATTTCAACAGCTGTAGCATGACGATGTCGCAGACTTTGTAAGATGATAAACCGATCATCACGAGCGCTAGTTCTGCATTAGGGACCAGTTCCAGATGGTGTGGTATAAGCTTCAGTTTCCAAAAAGCGTGTAAAAATACGGTGCACACTACACAGTGCTATTAGAGATGATACTGTTGGGCAACATATCGTTCACTTCTTCCATCTTGAAGCAACTCAACAATAGCAGTCCCTGTTTCGGGATTTTCAGCCATATTTTTTAGATTAAATAAACGCAGCACGACTTTAATACGTTCTTCGATCTATCAGATTTCTCAAAACAATGAAAACAACCAAGCGTTGATTGAATTCAATCAACGCAACCAAGGTTAAAATACTAACCTTGGGAAACAACAGCATTGTTGACGTGCGTTCACGGCCAAGTAAGTTATAAGATTTCTGGAATTTATGATCTTTTCTCAAAAACATTGTTTTTCTTCAAATAAAGCTTCAACTTAAAACATGTTGTTTTGTTTGTGGGTCTGGGTAAGATATTATAATAATAAAACATCATAGAGTTAAAATTTGAAGTTTGTTTAAAAAAATTCAACTGCTCCGTTTTTCGTGTCTAGTTTCACCGATTCGACTGGCTGCTGGCTTAGGTACGCTATACTTATACATATGTACAACAAAAAAGATTCATTGCAAAAATAGAGCTATTTGTACCATGTAATTGTAATGTCTTTTCACTGTATGAGGCAAGTGTCACACTATCCTACATTTTTGGACGATACGAAGCCATACGAGTTGGCGGACAACCTGGAAGGCGTTAACGAGAAAACATACCACTGCTGTCCAATCTCAAAGTAAACTTCCACTTTCCACACTATGTGAAGAATGATAACTAAGATCGTTATGTTAGGCACATTTCGTTAAGAATTATTTAATATCAAAAAACCCAAAAAAGTGTGAAAATGTTGCAGTATTTTGATTAGCCAAAATTAAGCTCATCTACCTACCAATTTCTTCCTAATTGTTTAGGGAAGAATTCTAATTTTACTGCCCTAAAAGTCATGTTTTTGGGTCCAAGGACGACAACTCGAGATAATCAAGAGCTGATCACCTCCAACCCTTCGCTCCATGGTATGGCCTGACTATGATAACATTGATAACTATGATAAGTAATAGGGAAAAATTGTATTTTCACACTAAAACAATTTATTCTTCTTATGAACCCTGTCACATGCTTTCAAATTATACGAATGTCGAAACACACAATTATTATATGTAGATTTAATGCAAATTATGAGATTTTGCCGTTTTTTCCGAGCTTAAGCATCAAGAGTCAAGACGTAATTTCCAAATTCGTATAGCCTTTCTTTATCATACACACTGTAAATAAATAAAATCACTATCAGTAGGCTTACAAACTAGGTATGTTCAAACTTGATAAATGGAATTCATCACGGTGTCAATTTACTAAAAGCTCAAGAATTCGAAAAGGGACCTCTTTTTTTAATTAAGTGCTTTTTTACATTTGATCGATTCTAACCGAAAGCACATTTTTTTATAAAACCCATTAATCAAATTGGGTGAAAGTTGATAGGTAGAGAAGCCTGAAAAAGTGAGCTAAATTTTAATTATGTCTTGAAAAAAACGAAAAGTGTATTTTTAGTTTAAATTTGAGTAGATGCCAATAATTTCGTACCTACGTTCCAATAATTTACTTACAAAAAAAAATGTCATTTTTTTCCTGATTGTACCTATTACATACATATCATTTAAGTTTAAAATTTTACCTAAATAAAAAAGAGGTGACTTACCTTTAAACGGTTAAATTTTTCATTCAAATCAAGGCCCGAAAGTCATCACACACGAAAATTTTAATTAAACACAAACACACAAGTTAAAACAAGAGCAATTTCACTGCACTGGACAACGTACTAAGAAGTTCTGGCTGCATATCAACAGGTTTAAAGAGCAACAATCAAGGTGCAAGTGAGGCGACGTCTCTCGTCATTTTTGTGCAACTAAAATTATAAATTGATTGACAAGCAACGTTAATTGCACGTAACGGTTACTTTCGATTTAACTCCCGTAGAAAGTCTACCTTTTTACTTTCCTTTTATTCGTACAAATAAAGGAGATAAACTCGAAAGAGAGCGTAAACGTAGAAAAGTCAATAAGAACGCAACGACGTGGAAGAAATATTTATATTATTACGCTCCAAGTGCAATAACAGTGGACGTTCTTAATGCCAATACTACCTTCCCTAAAATTTCGCATAATCTCTCAGGTCCGCCGGACCACGACACCACGTCGACGTCGCGACGCGACGTCCACGTCTTTACAGCTTACGCTTGTATCCCAGTATTCCCATTTTCTTATAATCGTACACACATTTTTCAATCTATTTAAATTTGATAACAACCCTCTTCCACTGCACAATGCAGTATATATTTTGATCGGTATAACCTTAGATCGAGTATATATGATCTAAGGGTATAACTAAAAGCCTTTGTTTGGGTTCAAACTGTATAACATTTTTGAGTTTTGAGTTGAGGTTGAGGTTATGTCAATAGAAAAATGCCGTCTTGGACACAAATTCAATCGCAAATGAAAAACCCCTCAAATCCCGTCGTATTCTTCGACGTATCGGTGGGAACTACAGTAACTACCTCTTACTTTTATTGTTATCGCATTTTAATCTAATTACTTTGCAGGAAATCGGTCGCATGATCTTCGAGCTGTATGCGGATGTTGTTCCGAAAACAAGTGAGAATTTTCGACAATTTTGTACGGGCGAGTATAGAAGAGATGCTGTACCGATTGGTTATAAGGGTGCAAGCTTTCATCGTGTTATTAAAGATTTCATGATACAAGGGGGTGATTTCGTTAATGTAAGTTTAAGTTGACTTGTCATCTGCCTCTCTTTTGTTTATACTTAACACATGATGCAGTGCTTTCCTGTATACAGAGTGTCCCACATTTGGCCACGAAACTTATACCATGTGGAGGTCATTCTGACCAAAAAACCTCATGTATACTATTGGTGAATTCCTTTTCATTTCGGAGATATCGAGGAAATTGTTAAAAATGTGAAGAATAAAAAACTAATCTTGATAAATGACTTCTAAAGGAATTGTTTGACAGTTATACCCTTGTTTCATAACTTAGTAAAAAGATGAGGCGAGTATTTGGTCCTATTAATGATTGATAACGATGAGTTATTGGGTGTTAGACCATACAGTGTAATTAACAAGTAGTTTTATTATCCAATATTTCGCTAATTAAATTATTACTAGCTTCATCAGGAATCAGGGCAACAATTACAATTGTGAAAAAACAATTTTTGAATACTTACTATAGTTAATAGTTAATTAACTATTAGTTTAGATTAGAAGAGCAACAATTACAATTGTGAAAAAACAATCTTTGAATACTTACTATAATTAATAGTTAATTAACTATTTTGAATACTTACCACACTTATATAATTAATTATAGTAAGTATGTATTCAAAAAATTTTTTTTTCACAATTGTAATTGGTGACATTCTAATCTTTTAGTTCCTGATTAAGCTAATAATTTAATTAGCGAAATATCGAATATTAAAACTACTTGTTAATTATACGTGTATGGTCTAACACTCAATAACCCATCGTTATCACTTAGTAAAAATACATAAGTGTAACTGTTATTAACTTATGGCAATTATGCCTCACTTTACTAATGAAGAATATGCCAATATGATTTTTGTCTATAGTGCAGCAGAGCACCACAGTAGGTACCCACATCAAGTTGTTCCTCACATGCAGCATTTTCTATTCTCATTCGTTAGTTAAGAGAAAAGGGATCTTTTCCAAGTAGTTCTGTAGAAAGAGAAGGAAATGGGAATCGTCAATAAATTGAAGTCGTTTCAAATGCAGTTCAACAAGGACCTTTTCCAAGTATTTCTGGGTACTTATCCTAAACAAGCAGAATATCTCACAGTAACATATTATGAAGAATTCTTTATCCCTATCATTTACAATAAGTCCAGCATTTGCCTCCTAACGATTTACAACACCGTGTTAGATATTGTCAGTTTTTGAGATTATTTCGCATGTACTTTTTACGTATGAGGCACAATTTACAATGGTATTAACAACACACACACGATTCTCACACTTAGGGACATCAAAACCCATATCACACACGTAGTAGCAAATTGAAATCATCAACAGCCCTTTTCAATAAATGTATGATACCGAGTATGATATGGTTTGTTAAATAACCATCTTGTCGAGCCGCACTTTATTGAAGGATCTCTTAGAGGTTACGTTTATATTTTGGAATTAATTATTGCGGTATTATATGAATTTATATTCCTCTAGATTCTAGAAACTCAACGAAATATGTGATTTTCTAACAAGATGGAGCACCACCACATTTTGTTAGGCAAATAACAATGTTTCAGGAAAGTTGGATAGGACTAGAAGGTCCTATATAGCAAGCTAGATCACCTGATTTATCGCCTCTAGAATACACGGTATAAGTGTATTAGTCAAGTTCTGGGTTACCCTGTATCATATATACAATGCCTGTATACTGGCCTATTTTTCCTATTTGCTCTCCCGTTTGACTATTTTTATATTAATGATACCAATGATGATACATAAATGTCAACAATAAAAAAAGCATGCCATGAAGCATTTTTCTTCCTGATATTGTACCACGCCTAACTCAGTGAACCACCCTGTATAATCAAAACCTTATTACAGTAAAAGCTCTTTTATCCGGCACATTTTCAAATTCAAAATTTTTGAAAAACGGTCATCGTGTATCAGGCAGTCAGACATCTGTGATTACTTTAAAAAGCATTAAAACATACTAAAATCATTAGTGACATTAGTGACTTCTAAATTATTTTATTACAGGGTGACGGAACAGGAGTGATGAGTATTTATGGTGGAGCGACGTTTGCCGATGAGAATTTTAATTTGAAGCATGATGCACCGGGACTTCTTTCGATGGCAAATAGTGGTAAAGATACTAACGGATGCCAGTTCTTTATCACCTGTGCAAAGTGTAATTTCCTTGACGGTAAACATGTTGTGTTTGGTAGAGTGATTGATGGACTATTAGTGATGCGAAAAATTGAAAACGTGCCTACGGGACCTAATAATAAACCTAAAATACCTGTCAATATTATACAATCTGGACAAATGTAGATTTTTAAATTTAGTTTTTATACTTTAAGTATGTGAATTGTAAGAAATGTATTTTTTATGGTAATTACAATGTATTTTTTACATGCTTACATGGCATATATGCAATGACATCGGTTTACTTAATCATTCATAAATTAAGTACTGTAGTGGGGCCACTGAACTCAATATCGAGTTCAGTGAGTGGGGCGCATTCACATGTTGAATATTTACGAAAATAAAGAAGTTATGCTATAAGTAATGACACTTAAATCTTAAATAAAGAATTGAGTGAAATGACTTGTTATTATTATAATATAATTACTACTTCAAATATTTTCTGCAGATATTAAATGTTGTTACACTTGAAAATATGTACATATTTGCATAAATTCAATATTTTGTTAAATTAATAATGAATTTCATAAATCAGAAATATCCAAATTAAATTATGATGTTGTCACAATCTTAATCTATTTTATATGATATTTTATCTTTGACTAGCGAGAAGGCTTGTGTTTTCTTAATCATATTTTTATGGACAATAAGAAAATAATTGCTTTCCACTGCCATAGATATCTTGAACAAGGAAGATGCTGTCTTTGGTATGTTAGTAGAAAATATGTTACATGAGTAGCACAAGGCTACATCTTATGTAATGTGTCTAAGCTTGTTGAACTGAAACGATCCTGTTTTCTAAAGTCAACATACCCTAATATAAGGAAATGAAACGATTACACAAGAGGAAGTACCTAAGGAAGATTCACTGTACTAAAATCCTGGACTTTTGTTAGAGATACTGAAACCCTTGAAGGGAGGGCAATAGGCCAAAAGGTTGCGCATTGCAGGAATCAATCAGGACCACTCCTAGAGAAATAATACTTGTATGGATATGACTCCTATGTGTGTTTGTCCACCCTCCATTTTAAATCCAGAATACAGCCAACATAACAGGATAAACCACAAATATTTCCACGCTAAAGTTTCTGTTTAAGACATTGTGCCAATTTCGGTATATATACCCCACTACTTAGTCAATCATAATACTTAATGACATGGATCAAATGTAATACCACCTTATCACTGTAAAACTGTAATATTGCATCTTCGATTTCATTGATTTACATTAATATTGTATTATTGCGAATAACGAATTGCTTAGGAAACTTATGTTCAACACAAATAGTTTCCAGGCACTTGTTGAGAACCTACATATTTTGCATGTAGTAAGCTGTTGGTGAACCTGTATAAGCAGATACACGCTCTGACTTGTACCAACACTATAAGGAAAAACTGTATGAACTATAAACACCAAATGGTAATGAGACGATTGTATATGCTCGGTGGTGATTTTGAATTGCTCATTGGAGAGACTAATATATACACACAACATTTGTATTACTCAAACATTGTATCGGTAATTGGTAAGAGTAAAAGAAAATTAAACTTAAATTCATGAAACAAAACTTAGAAAAATATATCTCATATCCAAAATAAGGGAATCTCCAATTGTTTTAAGACAAGTTTTATGGTTCAGTTTAGGTATAATCTCTTTTGTATTAAAAGGACTGACCAATTGAAAATATAAATATAATATAAGAACTTGAAATAAATATGTAATATTGTTAAATCTATTTAAATCACCCTAGTCTGATCAGTGCAGAAATTTAGTCTTCATATCCCTCAATTAAAGCAATAAAAAATGGTCTTCCTAAATAAACAACCTACTCACAGCAGTTTCAATACTCGCCACCAGGGGTTGTCGCGATAATTCTAAGTATTATTTGCATTATGAATGAAGTGGTTCATAACACAATTTATATGTAAACTGTTGAATGTAATAAAAAACATGGATATTACTAAATATAAAGGTAGGTTTTAATTCATTCAAATTATTCAACAAATAATGAAAACTATGAAGTTTCATTACGATCTGGCACTATTATTTCTTCAGGCCAATCTAAATGAATTGCGATCACATCCAATGCAATTATATCAACTTCATCATCGATAATATCGCCAATACTTGGTTTTGTACGACCAAAATCACCATGAACAAATTCTTTCACATACGTGCCCGCTTCCGTTTCTAATGATAATTCAAAAAGATTCAACTTATCTGCAACAGAACACGAAAAATATACATAAACGAATCTCATTTTACCAACCCGGTACTAAACGTGCTTCCATTCGAAAAATTCTTTTCTTCCTAACTGCCAGAGGTCGCCTGTGTAAGACTCTGATGGGAGTTTTTTGTTCTAAGATAGCTTCACCAAAATTGTTAATTTTGTCAATTTGCTCTTGAGTGATGGCAGCTTTTGTTACACATACTGCTAAGTAGTCTTTCGTTTTGAGTTGTTCACCCTCCTTAATTTTACAGAGCTCTGATCTAGTAAGAAAAAGTGTAAATGTATATACTTTTAACGCAATTAAATATTATTTGTTTTCCTAGTTAGGGAAATGGTGTTGGCAATACTGCTTACTTTCATCCCTAGCGGAAAATTTTACTTGCTTCACTAATTGCAAAAACTACTCCTTTCCAAGGCGACTTTAGAAAATCTGTTATTTGTACAACTAAAGAAGAAATTTGAATTTTTTTCAGGCCGAGTTCAATTGGGCGAGATTTGAAAAAACACTTTCTGCTCATGTTTTCACATATTTTTTTAAGACTGTGTGTAATTCAAAAATGTATACGAAATTTAGATTTTCAATATGGAAGTATAAATGTTTATAATTTAATGTACATATTTAAATATTATTTTGTATTTCTAGTTAGGGGAATGGTGTTGGCAATACTGTTTGCTTTCATCCCTACACGAAAATTTTACTTGCTTCGCTAATTACAAAAAATACTATTTTCCAAGACAATTTTAGAAAATATAATTACTTATGCAACTTAGAGAAGAAATTTGAATTTTTTTGAGCTTGAGCTCAATTGAGCGAGATTTGAAAAAACACTTTCTGCTTGTGTTTAACACATATTTTTTCTAAAACTGCATATAATTAAAAATGAAATTTAGATTTTCAACATTGAAGTTCACATTTTAACGTAATTAAATATTCTTTTGTTTTGCTAGTTAGGAAAATGGTGTTGGCGATAGTGTTTACTTTCAACTCTCTAGAGTCTATAAGGAAAATGTTGCTTTCTTTACTAATTTTGCTAAAGGAAATACTATTTTCCAGAGCAGTTTTAGAAAAAATTAGTAGAGAAATATTGAGTTACCGCTGTACACTTTGTAAATCACGAACTTGTATTAATGTAGACTCATTAATACTAGATTCCAGTACTCGAAATTCGTCATAGGTAAAAACAGTTTTCTTGGGATCAAGTATTTCTATATAAAAAGGTCTTCCTTTTCCCAAACATCGAACATCGCAATCTTCTCGACCACTAGAAGAAAATTTTAAATTCGTTTGAGGTATGCCAAAAACTTTGTGGATTTGCTCAAAAATTATTTCTTCGACAGATGTTTCCATTGCTTTAATACCGTCGACAATCCACGGACTTTGACTCAATTCCCTTGAGAATTTACAGTATCGACCTGCCATATAAATAGAATTATGTTTACACTCGATTTGCTTGCATGTTAAGTACACTGAAGGAATCGAAAGGGGTGCTTTTACAATGTCATGAAACTTATGTGCCAAGCAGTTCGATAAGATACTTAAAATTGACTTTCGACCAATGAGGTCACCATTTTTCGCCTTTTCCGCTAGTTCTTTTACAACTGATACTTCCTTAAAAGACAATGTGAGCTTTTATTTGTGTGGGAAGGTAAGTACCTGCCGATTATCCGCATAGTCCATAGTAACATTGATCGAAAAATTACAAATATCGGAATTTTCGAAATTGATACCTAGTTTTTCACTTATTTTATCTTTAATTATTAACTTCCACGCCTTATTTAATGGTATCTCCTCAATGTCTAGAAGAAAGAGCAAATTATTCTGTAACGGCTGCTGTAAACGAACCGTCTATGTAGAATTCTGCAAATTTCTGCCGTAAGTCAAGACGAATGGCATGCTCCCTTAGAATTGTTGCAGAAGGAATGCTAATCGAACACGTAAATACTTTTGAATCATACTTTTGCACTTCCGATATCACGATCCTGTTAACTGTGTCCTCTATAAGAGAATCCTGAAGTAGGCCCAAGCAAAGACAGCATGGATTAGGTTTGTGTTGTTTAATTACTGGTTCTGTGTCAATAATTGAGAGTTTTTTCTAAAAATTGTGAAATTTGGAAATTATCTCGGAATTACCCAATACCTTCTCTATATATTCGTTAATGTTGCTAAAATCTACATAACGGTCTTGTAAATATCGTAATGAACAATATTTACAACATCCCACGTCTAATAAATAATTATAAATTTTACTTTCCATTTAAACAAAGATTAAACCTCCCTAATCTTTGCATTTAAACATGTAAAGTAGTTTGTGGTTATGTATTGCAATAGGGAATTTTGATATAACCACAACATCTTTAGACATAACACTGTAGTGAAATTGGTAGCGAATTTACAAACGGCAACATCGCAAGCCAAGCACCTCCCCTACGAAAAGCCATGTGGTCATCTATTTAAAAAAGAACTCTTTTTAGTTTATGGTTTCTTAGTATTCATTTGCACAACAATGGCAACGAAAGGTTTATGGGATTCGCAATCTATGGGCGATGTTCACACGCCCAGGCAAGTCGTTAAGACCTATCACTCTAATGTCGTTTTGTTGAAACTACGGTAGAAACTTATAGAACAACATAATAGAGACGAGGTGCTGGGGCTGGAACTCATCAAAAAATGCCAATGCGCCATAAATCCTATATGAACTTTACTTCGCCATCTTCTACAGGGTAATAGTGAACATAGGCGAAAGGGCGATCTCCTGTAAAAAGAGGTGGCCAGAGGGGTTATTACATACCTATAGAGGAGGCTTTTGACAATACCTCTTTAGAATCAATTAAAGCAAGGGAGTGCACACTACCGTGCGTAGATCAATACACACCATGCTAAAACATAGAAACGTTATACAGCCACGCTATAACGACTCTGTAACGGTCAGAGCTGCATGAGGATGTCACAGAGACAGAGGGGAAGTTCTCTCCCCTCTACTGTTGTGCCTGGTAGTGGGCGGACTGCTGTGATAATTAACTACATGCCTATACTACTGTTGGCTATATCATTGACATAGCGATTGTATACCTCGGTATACCTGTGTGGCATTTGGGAAGCAAGGCATTACATTCTACTCTGTATGTAGACCTAACCTACTATGCTAAAACGGTGTATGGTTAGAAATCTGTGCCTAAAACACAGGAATATAATGGCGTTACTTCATAACAACTCGAGCATTCCAAGACAGGAGCTATATGTGGATACTCTTTGGAACCAACCACCACTATAGAGTTAGTAATTAGGGCAGAGGCGCCCAGAGCGGCACACAAGTTGAAAATCAATGGCGAGGAGGGAACACCTCAGCAAATTGTAACCAAGAGGAAGACCAAAACCTATTAAAGTCCAAGTAGCAATTGTCCTACTAAACTGTTTAAGATGGCTAGGTCACATTAGGTACCATTGGGAAATACTTGAATGTAGGTAGGTACACAAATATTAAATGCACTAGAGGTAAGTGTAATACGGTCACAGAGCAGAGATGTGAGAATCGCAAGCAACCACGTTGTAGACAAGATTTGCGAGAATTACAAGCAGAAAACCACTTATAGGACCCGAACTGGGTTGTGGGATTACACATAACACAGTCAAAAAGGAGATTCAGGCAATACTTACAAGAATACTGGTCGAAAATTACGGAGCAGAATCACTCCACGATCATTTGTCAATGTGGATGCACAAGGGTAAGGAAACACCTACAGGATATATAATAGGGCGCAGTGCAGGAATCCCTCCCGACCACCCCTAAGGAATAATAATAAATAAATAATTTGGATAAAATCTAACTGTTTTCGAATTAATCTTTCGAAGAAAGAAAAGCAGGTTTTGAGGTCATTAATATAGTGGAATTTATATGTTGTTTAATAATTAACTAATTTGATACATTAGTAGAATATAACTAAAAATTTATAAGAACAAAATATGACATCTGTCACCGGTCCTATCTGCATATAAATACAACTTATAGATAATAAGATAGAATAGAAACAGCTAACTTAGTTACAGTAGACTCCCTCTTAACCGGCGTGTACCACCTCCTACAGTGAATTGAAGAGAGGAGTGTGCTCAAATGAAGTTAGCGTTACTTGTGAACATATTTCTGTTCTATTAATTACTCTACGAACATAAACTTATATAAATTCTACAAAACAAATACAAGTGAAATCGTTATTCCCAACACTATCTATCAGAGAGCACTGTGGTTCACGAAAACTGAAGCCATATTATTGTTATAATTGTTAATACCAACAATTTCACATGAAGAACCACAGCGACTATTCTCATATGCCTGCAAACATTTTTTTACTCTTTGTTCTATACACTCAGATGGGATACATTTGAACCATGGTGACCACTTTTAAATAGTCCGTCCACCTTGTTACAAATGTCACACTGAACATATCTATATTAAGTTAAATAATGAATACGATTTACATGTATAGTTAGACTGCACAGTCACACTAACCACACTTATACTCCTTTGTACCATGAATTCTTCTCATATGTCTGGTAAAATTGGGACGATTTGTACTTTTATGTGCACAAAGTGTGCATTTAAATTCAATCACACTATGCCGTATCTCTATATGTCTTACCAAATACAGTTTATAGTTTGTAGTATAATCACAATTGTTACATTTAAACTGAGCTGAACTATGGCGACGATTAACATGTTGAGTGAGATAGTCCTTAGTTTTTGTTTTGAAGTCACAGTCAGCACATTTATATGCTTCCGAACTATGAATTCTTCTCATATGTGCGACAAAACTCGGATGATTTGTACTCTTATGTGGACAAAGTGTGCATTTATATTCAATGAAATTATGCCGTGTCTTTATATGTTTTATCAAATTTGGTTTGTACTTTGTAACATAGTCACAAATGTTACATTCAAATACAGATGAACTATGTCGACAATTTACATGTTGCGTAAGGCAGTCCTTCATTTTTGTTGTGAAGTCACACTGCACACATTTGTATTCTTTCGACTCGTGAATACTTCTTGTATGTCTGAGAAAATTTACACGATTCGTACTCTTATGTGTACAAAGTGTACATTTAAATTCAATCGAACTATGCCGCGTCCTTATATGTTTTTTCAAATTTGGTTTATACTTAGTAATATAATCGCAATCGTTGCATTTAAATTCGGATAAACTATGTTGACGACTTACGTGTCGGGTGAGGCAGTCCTTTGTTTTTGTTTTGAAGTCACACTGAACACATTCATATTCCTTCGAACCGTGAACTCCATTCATATGTCTGAGAAAATTCGGACGATTCGTACTCGTATGTGGACAAAGTGTACAATTAAATTCGACCAAGCTATGACATGTCTTTATATGTGTTATTAAATACCATCTACACTTTGTACTGTAAGCACACTTGTCACATTTAAATTCAGATGAACTAGATGAATTATGGCGACAATTTACATGTTTGGCGAGATAGGCCTTAGTTTTTGTTTTGAAGTTACACTCACTACATTTATATTTCTTCAAACTATGAAGGCCTTTCATATGTCTCACAAAATTAGCACGAATTGTACTCTCATATGGGCAAAGTGTGCATTTAAATTCACTCAAACTATGCAGGTTCTTTATATGATTTATCAAATATGATTTACACTTTGTAATGTAAGCACAATCGTTACATTTAAATTCAGCTGAACCGTGGTGTTGATTTACATGTTGGGTAAGAGAGCCTTTTGTTTTTGTTGTGAAATCGCACTGATCACATTTATACCCCTTCGCACCATGGATTGTGTTCACATGCTTTATAAAGTGACCCCTCCACTTCGTTTTACACTCACAATGTTCACATTTCAAATGCGTTGAATCATGAAGAGCACTAATATGTGTGGCTGGATTGGAGTTCGTTCCGGAGCTGTAATTACACTGATTACACGTACATTCCTTCGATTCGAGTTTTATGTTTACGTGGGTCTCACAACCCTCAGTGGTATCTTCCTGCTTTACACTAACACTATTATGATAATTTATTGAAAAATCCTGGTTTGTTAGAACTAAATTGATTTCTTTTTCATATTTTGGTTCAATCTTTATGATATTCAAATCAGCCACAATTTCTGTGTTATTCATGTCTGCTTTTCCTTGAGGTTTACTTTACTAAAGGGATTACTGTACCTCTGTTAAATAATTGCACAGACTAAACAGTGTAATCTTAAAAAAAATAAAAATGTAGGTAAGCTTTACATTTTTCTAGGAGTCTAATGATTGAAAGCATTGGCGGCATTGGAAATATTGGAATGGTAACGGTGTCGGTAAGTGGTAACTGTAAAAGCACAGCCATAGACAAGGTTTTGTCTAGGAGCACAGCTTAAATACACACAGCTATAACACTCTCTTGGCGGGAACGGTTTGCGTCGATCCCTTCGCGCAGGCTTTATGCTCCGCCTCTTAGGGGAAAAGATGTCTTTGACGTGCAGTCGGGAATTGCCTTAGCAATCATAGGCGTACTTACGATTTGTAGAACTTTGTTTTAAGTTTTGTTTTGTAAACTCTAATAAAATGGGTGACAAAAAACCAACAGGACATCATCATATAATATCATATATCATAATATAAGACTTATTAAAAATGTAAGCTGCACAACTCTATTTTATTACCAAAACAGTATCCTTGAAATTGAACAGGTGCTCGGTACGTTATTTTTGTAGTCTGCAGGTTATGTAGGTTCTAATCCAAACAGCAATTTTCAACAAAATGAAAACATTTAATAGGTAATTGCAGCGGAACTATAAAAGTAGGAGAATGGTTGTGTGGTAAGTTACTGATAAACAATTAAACAATTGATAATTATAGAATTCAATTTATAGGTTAAACAATTTGCATCGAAGAACTCAACTGTCGAGCTACATTATTTACACCTCGCAAGGCTACTACGTTTCATAATCATAATTTCTTATTGTTACCAATTCAGTAATATTGGGCAACAATGTGATGGTAACATTATTATACTGTAATTACACAAAATGCATATTAAGTTACATGAATAAATAAAATGGAAGTACATATTTATTCGTACGAAGATGACATTTTTAATGTTGAACATTACATAGGAAATGTGTGAATTAACAGCATTTTACGACAAAATATATTGTACTTACATGATTGAAATACATTACTAATAGAAATTGTATTAAATATGAAATACACTTTTATTACAAATTGTAAGTTGTAGAATCATGCTTGTCAAAGTGTTCTAAGACTTCTAATCGGAGTCACTTTCTACATCTCAGCTTTCAGAACAGTTTCCCACGTTAATAATTAGTTCGTCAACTGCGACGTCCAACATTTCTTCCTGTTTATACCACTCTTTTATGGTTTCTTTAGTATGTCGCACACTATTAGCCCATACAGTCTCATCACACTGCTGTAAAGCTTTGTTCCACATAGCAATTACGTTTTCATCTTTATAGCCATCTCGTCCAATATGCCTGTCATAATATCCCTTTGTGTGTGCCCATGCCGCCCATACTAATTCTATGGCATTAAACTCGCAGTGATGTGGTGGTAAACTTAATACTTCGTGTCCATAGCTTCTAATTATTTCATGTATGTACTTACTTCATACCTTTTTTGTATTTAAAGTTACTTAATTAGACCATACAGCTCGGTTTTGAATAGTGTAGAAATAATAGAGCAGCACCTTGTACAAATCCTCTGGCAGATCCAGCGTGAACAACAATGAATCTCTTGCCATCGTAGCCTTCAGGTTTTCATACACTCCTAATGTCTTCATTCTGCCATGATTGTCCCGGATTTCCTTTCGACTAGATCCACCTTTCATTGAGTTTCATCCATAATAATACAACTTGCAGACGATTCGGTGAATTGATCTCTTTAATGTATTGCTTAAGAAATTTAATTCGCATTTCTGCAATGTAACTTTTTTCCAATAAAGCTCTACGGTTGGAGTCTTTTTTTAATTTGAATCCTAGCGACTGGATTGCACGGTGAAGACTTCTGTCGCTTACTAAATATGTGGCTATTACGAATTTCTGTATTTAAACTTGCAACTGTGGCATGCTTTTCTGTAAACAAAATGTAGTACCTACGTCAAACATCTGTAAAACACTGTGAAACTGTGATGTAATATTACTCACTTTGTGCATACATGTTGGATAACGTATTCCTTATGCCCATTTTGGATATGTTGCAGGTAGATCGTCTGATTTTAGTTTCTTGCGTGGTCGTTTTTACCCGTACTTGTTAAAATTAAAACAGGGTTAGCTGCAGCTCGAAACTTGATATTTCTCACCGTCTTCTCAGATATACCCAAGCACAAATTGATTTCGTGTTTATAGGTTTACTCTTTCTATTACATTTGCTTATTCAATACTGTATGTCGATTTCGTCAAATGCACTGCGAATGTTCACCATCTTTTATTTAATTCACTGATTAATATGAGAAGGCACAGAAGGCAGTATAAACAAATTGGATAGCTAGTTCAGGCATTAATGACGTAGCGGTAAACACTCCTGGCGAGGACTGTAGATTCAAAAAATATCATAATCCAATAAATTTTAAAATTACCTACTACTACGGTACTGTCAGGAAGATTGAATAAATAATCATTTTAATCCGGCCCTGACTTTTCCCCTCTGTGCGACAGAGACAGCAAGGCTTCTGTCTCGCTTACTCGTAGACCGCCACATCAAAGGTGCCGCCGAGAGTTGGCTAGCTGTGTGTATTTAAGCTGTGGTAAAAGTAGATAGAATGGCGTTACCATATTGTATCGTTGGAGCTACTTAGATGTTTCTTTGAACTACTAATAGAATCAATCTTACTACTATACAGTTCATTGGCAAAGTAACTGTATACTTTGTCATTGTCATTGCTCATTGGTTAGAATAAAAGCAGGGGTGTAGTGGCAAATTTTCCAGTGTGGGAACGCTAAAAATTCTCGTTTTATAAGTACATATATATTTTTTTAAACCAAATGCCATATAGTTTAAAACGTTTTCATAGCACTTTTACGCTATGAAAACGTTTCAAACTGTAATGGCATTGGTTTAAAATTATCTAATAATTGTGAACACTTTCGAATAACGTTGTTTATTTTTAATTTTATTTAATAATCACATAACATAAGTTTATGCTATTGCATTTTTTTTAAAGAAAGGGGGGGGAACCATAGTAAAAAGGGAAACATGGCCCGCCGCAGACGAAATTTTTTTTGAAAAAGAGACGTGATTGTCAGTTTTATAAATTTAACGTAATACCTTTTTTTGGTAGTAGTAATTCCAAGGGGGTCAACTGCCCTACCCTCATCCCTCTAAATGACGCCCCTGTTTCAGGTACATGTTTCTGAGTACACTTTCTTTTCAGTACGTGTACGTTCGATTGAGCATCGCTCATCATAGTTGCAATAAAACAAAAGAACACTTTTCAGTAAATGTGCTAGTATATTTACAATTTTTTATGGACTAGTACAGTCACGCATAGCATATCATATGGTATTGTCGTATGGGTATGGGGTAGTGCTAGTGAGACGCTACTTAGTAAACTTGAAATATTGCAAAAACGGTTTCTTAAAATAATTTATAAAAAAGAACACATGTATCCGACTAGCTTGTTGTATAAAGAGACTGGTATTTTTGATATAAAACAACTCTATTTTTATAAAGTAGTACTAAAACAATATACCGAAATTCACGTAGCGAACGTTATTTCCCATCCACATTTCAATAGGCTAAGGAACCAAAATTATTTAGTAACAAGTGTGGCAAGGAAAAAAGTTGGACAGAGATCTATTTCCTACGTAGCATCCAGGTATTTCAACACTTTACCTAAAGACCTAAAAGATAAAAAAATAGTTTCAAAAACGGTGTAAAAAAATTTATGTTACATACAGGAAGAGAGGAATTTTATAGGTGTCTTATGAAGGTTTAAAGCAAATGCGGAGCAATATTATATTATGTAAATATGTTACTTAATTAGAAAACAGCTTTCTTGTTGAATAGTGTAGGTAATGTAATGATGTTAAATGTATACTCGAGAATACCCCACGCACAAGCGTTGCTTTTGTGGGTTTCTTTTATTTTATGCAATTACTTGGATCATTATGTCCATGTAATGTAAGGAAAGGGGAAGATGTATAAAATAAATTTATTATTATTATTATTATTTAATTTGTTGAGCTTGCTCTTTATTTTTTTAAAGTTTATTGACGGAACTAAACTAGTTAATGTATTTTTTGTTCTAAATCTATTCAAAAAATTATAATTTTTTTAATATTTATTTAAATTTACCAAAAACCAGTATACACCCCTGAATAAAAGCATGGTACACTGACCTATATTGTACCATGTTATCATCGATCAATGTTAGTTAATAGTTAACACGTCATCGACATGTAAAACAATATTAAGTAACGAATGTAAAGTATAAAATTATTAATTTTCATTTGACCGACAATTTTAATCAGTGGTGGAACTACTTTGCGTTATGATGACGGCTGACCGTCAGAGCAGGGGCGCCAGGTTTTTGTTTCGGGGGGGGGGGGGGGGGGTCAAAAAATATCTAACTTCATCGAAGAAACAAAGTGGTGCGTGGTGCGTATCCAACCACTTTTTTGTATACCTACACTACCTACGGTACAGCAATATTGCTAAATTTTGAAGGTGAAGTTATTTGTCGGCAATTCGAGGGGGGGGGGTGCGCCACTGCGTCAAAGGGTCCCAAAATTTCGACATTAGAAAGTACATACGAATAGGTATATGTGAGGGAAGCATGCCACTTTGAACGTTTTTTCTATTGACCAATTAATAAGCTACTTGGTCCGAACCGTTTGTCGTTTCAACTTTCAAGTCCTAGGTTTTGATTGGAGGGGTTGATAGTAGGGGCGTAGCCATAGATAATTTTCGCGGGGGGGGGGGGGGGTCTGCATGAAAGTTCGTCAGGTCGAGTCAACTATCCCCAATTCAGTAATGAGACAATGTATGTACGGCTGACCATGTGATTTAGAATGTAGTGCAGAATGTTAACTTATTTCGGGGAGCCCCCCCTATATACGGAACTGGTTGAAAGGGGTAAGTTGTTAAAACAAATATTATACAATAGACTGGTTACCCGATTTTTACGTATCGAGAATCTAGAAAATATGCGATTCTTTTGGTAATTAGGTATGTTATTATTCTAAAACACATTTACGTACCTGCAAGGGTGGGCAGTCACAAAATACTTGTATTGAAAATACAGTATTTGAAATACATTTGTATTTTGTATTTTGTATTTGATGATTTTTCCCTAAAGTATATTTTGTATGTTGTATTTCAAATACTCTCTTATGAGTATTTTGAATTTTGTATTTGAAATACATTAATGTAGTATGTATTTTGCCCACCGCAATGTTAACGATAGATTCAGAGTGCCCAGCCCTGCGTACCTGTAGTGTCTGTTAAAACAAAGACCGTCCAATTTTAATCTTTTTGATGCAAACAAATACCTTACCTACTCGTTTTATCTCCACATTTTATAACTGTCGCAAAGTTGAACGGTTCAGTTTCTTTTGAAACTAGGCGTACTGTACTGTACTAATACGACACCCTTCGCTACACAGTTCGAAGAAAATAAAATGTTGCGATAAAAATGGGGAAGTTCGAGGCTTTAAAATGGTCTTGTCTTTGCTTGAGAGATGGGTGTGCTTTCGCACGTTGTTTTTCTGGGACACATCGGACTACCCGTCTATAAATTTTCTATTTTGTTAAAAACTAAGTTGCAATAACTAATAAATATGTCAATAATCGTCATCTAATGACAATTCTTCAACTCTATTTACTCAAATTAGATCTAAATTTAACCAAGAGCGGATCAAAACGTATTATATTCATAATTTGAGTTGTGTGTGAACGATAATTATTGTACATATGGTTTAGTTCAGGGGGGGTCATTTAGGGGGGGGGGCAGGGTAGGGCAGTTGACCCCCCTGGAATTACCACTACCAAAAAAAAGTACGTTAAACTTATAAAACTGACAATTACGTCCCTTTTGCAACAAACATTTCGCCTGCCCCCCCTCCGTAAAATACTGAATTGACGCGGCTGGTTTAGGGGGAGGACCTGTAGATTTCCCCTTGAATCCCAGGCCATCCGGTAAGTGTTGCCAAGGTGAAATGACGACCATGCTGTTGTTTTGTAACTGACGTGATGGGGCGTAGCGAGGATAGGGCGCGCCCGGGTACAGGTATTAAAATTACATATATGTATAATAATATAGTGAAGGAAATAAAAAATAAAGACTTTCAATAATTTTTGAATAATTTTGAAGTCAAAATAAAAGGCACGCTACATTATTACTAAAGAAAAACAAGATTTGTGTTGTTTTTCTTTACTAATTGTTACTGCGTACTGTAATGTTGTAGTTGTAAACCGCCTTTTATTGTTTGGTGGCGTTAAATTTCCGAAAATGTTCAACTAACACACACTAACCAGCATGTACTCGAGAGAAGGACAGGGATGTCCCTTGCGGGTCCTCTCTCTCGGATCGGGGCTGGGGCCTCAGTAAGTATAATTAGAATTAGAGTTCAGTCCCGGGGCAGATGCCCCCTCTGCCCCCCCCCCCCTCGCTAGGCTTCTGCTAACGTGTTATTTCTATATGTTCATTTTCCTTCTCTCGAATTTCATTGGGTGATACTCAGCCAATGATATTACTAATAAAATGGACAGATATCCAGGCAGATCGACCGAGAGATAGACGAACGGTTTTGTTATACGTTATGATGATAAATTACACGATGTTTTTTAACGGTATGATCGATTTCGAACAATTAAAACGATGTAAGCAGCTTCTAAGGTCAACATTCTTATTTAGGCTTCAGATTTAGAACCTCTAATATTTGGAAATTTTCCCTATATGTATTTGGGTGTCATTTTCAAACTTTTTGAGGTCTCTAATGCGATCTGTGAACGTACGTGATAACATTCCCATTTACTATCACAATTACCCTACGATTAGAGCCACTTCCCCTTCCAGCATCCTCAGATTTATCTCACGTGTGGGATGGTTTGAGTGACGTTGTGGGGTCGAACGACTCTAATCAGGGATGAGATAGCACAAAGGGCTCGAATAGGTGGCCTATGTGCGGGTGGACTTCTGACCACACTCCCATTGTAATCTACAATCCAGAATCCAGATACAGATGGATTGTGCCCGATATAATATAATCACCTTGGTAAAAAGGAGATATATTGGATAAAATTGCGGTAGAGCATAGTGCCTGAAATGTATGTAGACGAGGTACTAGCTAGGGTGGAGCGTTGTGAACGGTGTCTGTTTGGAATAAACATTGGCCAGGGAATGGCCTTAATTAAAGTTTCGTTAACACATTACTGTGCGCCGATAGATCGTAAGACGGTGGGTGTCCGAAAATGGTTTTTCCACCTTTGAGACTTTTGCGAACAAAAGTAGTTGATAGGAAAAACGTGGGGATTTTGTTTTGAAGGTGTTTTGCGGTGGGGCCAGTAGTTGGAGTAATCTCAATTTCATACTTAACTCAAAGCAAAAAGATTTTTCATTAGGGGCTAGACCTACACAAATATTGAAGAATATTGAAGTAGGTACTCCATCGTTAAAGTTGATTTTTTATCCTCACTGACTGGAGCAGAACGTTTTTAAAATATAACGAATTAAATAAAAATAGTAAAAAAAATGTTTTAATGCCCACGATTACGTATGTGAACGCTCGTTGTGATATTATTTCCCTTGCCCACTGATGAGCGTTGACGGCTCACTGATTTCAATTTTTGTCCGTTTCTAGATAGGAACCTACAAAATCCATCAGAAGGTATAAAACCTTAGATGGAAATATCCTAAAACAAAATGAATGTTAATTTTGGTGGTAACGGAAATTACGTCCCGGCTACCTAACAAAACATCCCAATCCTAAAAGAAATCCTGGAATAGAAGTGTCTATAACATCTCTCCTTTGGGCATCGATAATATGCTTTGCAGCACTTTCAGGAGTGACAATCGGTAACAAACTTTTAAATCGAATTACAGGTTGCTTACACAGTCCTGTATTAACCATGTATGGATAGATAGTTGTAAGTCTAATTTTGTTGTTTGGATTTGTTCGAAGTTCTACTTGAAGAGCTTCCATTGCACCTCTGACCGCAAATTTAGACGCACTGTAGGGTACAAGGTTTAACTGGCCGGCGTATCCGGCTACTGATGATACAGCTACTATATGTCCATGATTATTCTTCAACATATCTGGTAAAAACGCTTGTAATGTCTGAAAAATTTTGCTACGTTTTATCACGCTTGTACAAAAATTACCTACTATTACCTACCCAAAAGTGAGCCATGATGTTAATATTCATAGTTCGCTCAATTTCTTCGGTTGTTTGCTCCAAAAATCGGTGGCATGGCATAATTCCCGCATTATTCAATAATATAGTAACGGAACCTACTTCCTTCTGTACTTTAGCTGCAGTTTCCATTACCTCGGCACGATTTGCCACATTACACCTACAAAGCTAAAACTATTACTACAACGGCACGAGGATAATTTGAAAACCTCTCAAAATGACCTATAATTAAGCGTTGATTGAAATATTTCAATCAACGCTATAAGTAAGTACCTACAGGTAAAATTTTATCTTCCATACACCACGAGCTAGTGAAATATAGGCCAAAGGAGTTGTTGAGACTGGTGAATCTACTTCAAAGATGCATAAATGGAAGAATGGAGAATATCATACTTGCCCCAATTTATAACAATGATCCCAACATTCAAAAATCGTAATAGAAGAAAAATTTGAAGACAAACACATAAAACAGCAGCATAAGGATAGTGTTCCATAATAGAGGAACACTGGACTACAAAAATACACGATATGGACAATGGTGATTGAAAGTTACTGAGTAACTAACAATAATGTTTTTCCCTAGATGAGTGTCGCATTCCTTTAATAAGGCCAGGAAGAATTTGAACAATCAGTAAAACTTGGATCCATCATCACAAGTATACAAAATACCAGTCGAGACGGTAGGTAAAAACTTCAAGGGCGGTTAAATCGGTTTCATCAGCTGGGTGGAATTGATTACTTGGAGAAGGGCCAAACAGTGGCTAAATCACATCATGCAATATGCAAACCTTCTAGACAAATTAGATAAAAATCGCAAAACGGAAAGAGCTGATGGTTTATCGAAAAAAGGGCCTCCTCATAACAGACTAATTGCAAAAGTTGAATTAGGTTCTGAAGATTTAATACTGCCAGACTGCCACATTTTTCCTTTAAAAAAATATTCATTAGAAACGAAGGAGTCTACTTTGAATAGCTTTTGAAGGATCATTACCAGAAAGGGATGAATTATCTCTGAAGTAATAATAGACGGTTAAGGATAGCACACACTGTATCCCTGGGAATATTTCAACAGGTTTTAAATTAAGTAGCTCAGACTAATAAAATATGTTCAAAAAGCGGAACTAATGTTGAAAAATAAAATAATTTTTGCAAATTATGAATAGGTATGTTTTTTAACTAGCGTTCTGAGAACTTTTCAAATTATCCTCGCATGTTAATTAAGCCTCTTACGTGTACGCGTACGCTTTTGGATAATTCATCTTAGCGATATCCGTAATTGTTCCATCTAAAGTTATCGGGTTGATGTCCCAACCTACCACCGTTGCTCCATGGGACGCGTATTGTAAAGCGAGCTCTCTTCCCATTCCATGTCCAGCACCTGTTACCTAAAGCAAAAGTTTTACAACCACTTTAAGCACATTAAAACATGTTTACCAAAACTATTTCACCCTTCACAGATTTCTTGGGAGCTGGTGAAAACATTCTGAAGGTTCCAAGACAAGTTAGCCATAGTACATGAAGAATAAAAACGATAAAATCGCCGATTACTTGAAGAACGAATTTCATTTGCGATGCTGCGCTTTCATGTTGGGATCTATAACATACAAATTAACTTACTGAACCAATTATGATGCACAGTTTCCATTATACATACAAATACACGAATATGTAAGTAATTACATAAAACTAAAAGTATCAAAGACATACTCAATTATTTGCTGCACGAGTGGGTCGACTCCCATTTTTGCTGAATCAGTAAAAATCAGTTCACTAACCAATGTATTTCTGGTAATAGAATCTACTAGGTATGTAATTGAAGGCAAATTCACATGGTTTTAATTATGTTCGTACTGAAATCACCGTCCTTCACATCAGTAATGGACGTAATGGTACATTATAACTAGAAATTGCAGTAAGTACTTATGCTAATCACAAATAATTGTATCACAGAGGATGACCTTTAGATGCATTTTTTTTGTTATTCACTGATTCGTCAAGTAAAAATTAGTGTAGTATCTAATTCAATGCGCAATTAATGCTTTGTCGTCGCTTATTCCCACGCGTTGAAATGATTTTTTTCCTCTTCTGACGAAAATACCGCGTACAAGACATCAGGAATTGGTGTCTTTGGTTCGTGATGTGAATACAATGTGGATGTCTAAAATCGCTAAACGAGAATGTAATTGTGAAAGAATTATAGAGCAATCTATAGTCTTGGAGGGGGGGGGGGGGGGCAATGTTTACGCACACGACCACGAAATTGAAATCCCTCGGTTTCCCAGTTTATGATAGGGAGGAACTGATACGTCATTTCTTGATGCGCAAGTGGCTTCCCAACCTTACATAATCCTTCTTCACGGGTCCCAAGAACTGAACTCACTCAAATTCTAATTATATTCGAAACAAAACTGGTAGAATAACACTTGGTGCAAAGAATGTTCTCGTAGATACAGATATCAATATCACCAATAGGTGTTTTCTTTTTGCATGTTGTGGTAGGCTTAAGTCAGCTCTGTCAATAACACACCATTCGTTTTATAAAAATAATTTGACTCAGTTCTCAATAACCCTATTCGTTTTAAAAGCTTTATTTAATTGTTTTAGATTAACATGAGGCAGAAATGTCTACATGACGCAAGGCACTTCAATCACGTGATGATTGTGATTTTACCTAACCCTGTGGCGATGTAAAAAGAAAACACCTAATGACAGTAGGAAATAGGTCACTACAAAATTATCTCTACAGTGATTTCCGAGTGTTACCATATATTAAAGGAGGTAAGTTCGTATATGAATTAAAAGGCATGTCGAATAAAAGGCAGTGGAACTCCAAACTGTCCTCTTCCACTTACTACTTACACACAACTGTCGTCATGCGAGCGAGGCCTCTAGCAATCTGGCGCGTTTCTGCACAGGACTATAAAGGAAGAACCTGTGCTTGGTCGTGGCATACTTTCTGGGCACTGCAAAATGAATGAGTAGATGTATCGTTGGCCTTGGTCCAATCACCATCTCTTATAGAGCCCTCAACTTGTACAACTGTTAGAGAATCCTGGCAGGACATGGGTACGATTAGAGCGGCTTCCCCTGCCAGCATCCTCAAGTACATCTCATGTGTGCGCGATCGGACGGCCGAGAAATATTGCGTAATGGTTACTCCAGACATTATAAAAGATGAATTGAGAAATGCTCTCGGGTGTTTCTGTATGAAGTGGCTTCCCTATTCAGTGACTAAGACGATTGGAAGAACTAAGGAGTACCGGAGTATAATATAAAAGAGAATGAACAAATTTAATAATAAGGTTCCATCGCAGGGACGGTTGTACCATTTGTAGAGCTACAACTTTTTTTATGTAATTTCTCAAGAAATTCAGATTACAGGAGCAATGACGCCTGGAGCCAGCAATGCCATTGAACTATTGACGTTTTCTGATAATTAATTTCTTTATTCCTCACTGTCCCGTTGTTTATTATTTTCTACAGCATTCTTTTGAGCTCTCTGCGTAGACTGATTAATTCACTAGCACACTGTTAGAAATTAGAAATTACCTACATGAGGATGCGGAAAAAATACCAATATTCCTCTTTATGCCTACGCATAACCTTCGTTTTACATTTTCAAAAATCCTTTTGAAAGATACAGAGATACAACGAACTAAAAAAAATTTATAAACGTACAATTTTCTATATTGGCGATAGATTTTTGAATTATTAAAATTCTCATAAAAATATCTTTCATTTACGTAGGTACCACATGATTACCTTCAAAGCAGGAAAACACGAGACAATAAAATTTCATCAAAAGTAGGCCTTGTAGGTAATAAAATGTACTTATGTACAAAAAGATGATTTCAAAATAATTATTAAAAACATGAGGCAATTTTGAATTGGTAATTTTGTACTTTACTCATTGGTTTGTAGTCCATCCAGAATTTAATTGTTTAATTGTTATTTGTTACTTCTCAAGGCCCAATATAATGAACGGATAATTTTGCACTTTTTCGCACTTCACCTTCTATGGCATAAATGCAAAGCATTTTTTATGAAAATTTTAATAATTCAAAAATCCAATATAGGGTCCATATAAAAATAAAAGTTTGATATGAATATGTGAAATCTAAATTATTCGATTCCTTAAAACTTTTTTCAACTATTTCTAATATAGACCAGTGCAGATAATATTTTTAGAGGAAAAAATTAATAACAGCACAGTGCTAGTTGGAAATGGTAGTAAAAAGTATGTAGAATTCGGGAATAAAAAATGCAACACGATCAGAGGGGGGCGGGAGAAATGGGAGGGGGTTTTAGGAGGTACACACGGTTTTTAATTATTTACAGCGAAACTAAGCCTCGTATCGAAAAACTTTAAATGGAAAAGTTGTAGGTATTAAAAAGTTCTGCAACTTTTGTATACAACATTTTTTACATAACCTCAAAATTTCCTGGAAAATAGAAAAAACCGCGTTTTTCGTTTTGAATTTTTTTCTCCGGTGAAAATGAATATTTTTTCACCATGTTTGGTGGAAACATACCTTTTTATGTCCCAAATAAGCTGGAATTTTTTCAAATAAAAATATTAATTTTTACGTCTTACATTGCTCGAAAACTGAAAAAAGTACCTCAACTTCAGTCAAAAAGTCTGGTGTCAAAACTCAATTTTTTTGGAAATTTCCGTGTCGTTTTTTATTCGTTGAAACGTGTACTTTTAGATGGTTTAATGAAAAATTGGCATCACTATAGAAAAATTTGCCAAAAAATGCGAAAAACTGAAAAAACGTGATTTTCAAACAGCATTTTTGTAATTTTCCGTTAATACATATATTACAGCAAAAATCCTTGAAAATTATAACATTTATTGTTACATATATCAATAAATAAAGCAATTGCAAACCCTTAAAATATGGAAAGTTGCAAAAAAACATGAAAATATAATTATTTATCCGACTATTATTGTAAGGTTTTACGTGAAAGAATGGTTACTGCAATATTATACCATCTAAAAAAGTAGATTTATTAAAACAAAGTTTTATAAAAATTTCCATTGAAAATCTCCAGCTTGGTTGAAGCAGACTCGTCAGTACATCGTTGTGGGTCAGTTTTGGCCTCTTTGATGGTAGTTCTTCATCGCCGGATTCATAAAAACTGTCAGAATCTGTTAGATCTTCGTCATGGTCATCACTCATCATCATCTTCAAAAATGTTTGGTGCGATTTGGTCCACCGTCGTTAATGTCGTATTGTCGCTGAAAGACTCATATGGTTTTGTCTCGTAATTGCAGCACAGTTAGTACATATACGTGTACATTTCAAGCCGTGCTTCTTACAGCCACATTTTTTATTATTGCATCCAGTTTCACAGATTTTGACAGTTTTTATGAATCCAGCGATGAAGAACTACCATCAAAGAGGCCAAAACTGACCCACAACGATGTACTGACGAGGCTGAACCCCTAATCCTGTAAGGGGAAGGGGGAGTAAGTCTGCTTCAACCAAGCTGGAGATTTTCAATATAACTTTTTATAAAACAATGTTTTAATAAATCTACTGTTTTAGATGGAAAAATATTGCAGTAACCATTCCTTCTTTGTGAAACCACGTAAAACCTTACAATAATAGACGGATAAATAATTATATTTTCATGTTTTTTTGCAACTTTCCATACTTTAACGCTTTGCAATTGCTTCATTTATTGATATAACAATAAATGTTATAAGGATTTTTGCTGTAAATTTTAATAAATAATTACATATATGTATTAACGGAAAATTACAAAAATGCTGTTTGAAAATCACGTTTTTTCAGTTTTTCGCATTTTTTGGCAAATTTTTCTATAGTGATGCCAATTTTTCATTAAACCATCTAAAAGTACACGTTTCAACGAATAAAAAACGACACGGAAATTGCCAAAAAAATTGAGTTTTGACACCAGACTTTTTGACTGAAGTTGAGGTACTTTTTTCAGTTTTCGAGCAATGTAAGACGTAAAAATTAATATTTTTATTTGAAAAAATTCCAGCTTATTTGGGACATAAAAAGGTATGTTTCCACCAAACATGGTGAAAAAATATTAATTTTCACCGGAGAAAAAAATTCAAAACGAAAAACGCTGTTTTTTCTATTTTCCAGGAAATTTTGAGGTTATGTAAAAAAATTTTGTATACAAAAGTTGCAGAACTTTTAATACCTACAACTTTTCCATTTAAAGTTTTTCGATACGAGGCTTAGTTTCGCTGTAAATAATTAAAAACCGTGTGTACCTCCTAAAACCCCCTCCCATTTCTCCCACCCCCCTCTGATCGTGTTGCATTTTTTATTCCCGAATTCTACATACTTTTTACTACCATTTCCAAGTTCCAACTAGCGCCGTGCTGTTATTAATTTTTTTCATTCTTGGCTGTTTTTGAACCTAACTGCACTGGTCTAATAATTATGTTTTTAAAAATGTATTAGGTACTTACTGTACATGTAGGTATCTTTCAAGGGGAGTTGATTTTCTCATTTAAGCAACCTTGCATCTTTTACAGTTTCAATTATCTCCATGCCGATCATTTTAAATTGGACACACTGTATAGTTTTTATAAATCAAATTGCAAAAATTAGGAATAGGCGGCACGTTTCACAAATTCTATCAAAAGTGACATATTATTGATTTGTGAGATATACTGAATAACTTTTATGTTGTTTAGCATTCCAGTTTAAATCGTTAAATATGTAGTATGAACGCTGAAATTGTTAATAAATAGATAATAATTATATCTATTTAATAATAATAATAATAATAATAATAATAATAATAATAGGTAATAATAACTTTATTTGTGCATATACAATAATGTAATTCACAAAAAGGTAAGGGTTTGGCAAAGCCATTCTTACACCCTTCCTAGTATATTAAGAATAACTGTTTACAACGACTAATAAACTTACTAGAACCATAAAAAGGAACTCAGTGGCTAAAGAGTAGATTTTGAACACACTGCAATGATTGTGTACCAGATTTTGTAAATATTTTAGAAATACCATCAATTACATTTATTTTAGTAATGCTATTATCAAAGATTAGGGAGGTCCCTAATCTTTGGCTATTATATCATGCTTAAACCTAGCGATTGGGGTTACCGGCATTTTTGAGACATATTTGTTTAACATTTTTGGCGCAGCGTAGGAGAAACAACATTTGTATTTTTCTGTTTGGTGTTTAGGAATTGTATATACAGGGTTTTTCAACGAAAAGGAGCCACCCTTTATAACTTCTAACAGAATCAAAATTTGAAAAATCGGCGATACCCGTCTATAATAATATCGAGGGGGACACTTTTTGACATAAGTTTGAGATTTCATACCTTAACCCCCTGGGTCCCACAAACATACCCTTAATTTTTTTAAATGGCAACATGGGTCATGTGATACGTCATTTGAAAGGTCTTTTGATATCTTGCATTACTGCGTTTAAAATTTTAAAATCGTTCAATTCGTTTGTGAGATATTTTAATTTAAAGTTTTAGAGAACTGATATAATTTTCTTCAAAATGGTTGTTTTTTATTTATTTTTTTGCTTTTATAGTCAAGATAAATTGATACGAAATTCATTGTATTAAACTTTTTTTTATTTACATGGAAATAAAACTTAAAATAAATTAAAAAGTCAGTAATACTTTTATATTGCATTATTATAACGACAAATTATATCAGTTCTCTAAAACTTTAAATTAAAATATCTCACAAACGAATTGAACGATTTTAAAATTTTAAACGCAGTAATGCAAGATATCAAAAGACCTTTCAAATGACGTATCACATGACCCATGTTGCCATTTAAAAAAATTAAGGGTATGTTTGTGGGACCCAGGGGGTTAAGGTATGAAATCTCAAACTTATGTCAAAAAGTGTCCCCCTCGATATTATTATAGACGGGTATCGCCGATTTTTCAAATTTTGATTCTGTTAGAAGTTATAAAGGGTGGCTCCTTTTCGTTGAAAAACCCTGTATGTATCATATCTTATATTATTAACATTATGCATTTACAGTATAACAGTTTGAATGTAATTAGATTTTAATTATAGCACCAAAATTTATATTTTAGCCAATTTAAATTATTCATTTGTGTACGTCAACTTGTTTTATTAAAAAAAATATATATATGTACTTATGGTTTATAAATTATTATTATACTCATCCATAAAAAATCAAAAATTTTATAGTACATAATTATTTATACATAATAGGTTTTTCCACAATAGGTACTAAGTGTACCTTGCTGTTATAATATTCCTTAAATAACAGCGTATTAAGAGATTTGCGTATTCTTATGTTTGATCTGCGAAGATATTTGAATTAATATGTAGGTATATGGAAATTTTTATATAATAATGATAATTATTATTAGCTACTTTAGACTTTGAATTTGCCCTTCTCGATTTTGGTGCTCAAAAAAGTATTTTCATTTCTTAATTTTTATTACTCATTATGAAAAAATATGGCAAGAAAATTTTCAAAACGTTCATTAACTATACATTATTACATACTGTACTTTCTTAATTATCTACTTAAAATATATCACAATCAAGGGAACTTTTTTAAATTGATTTGCCGAAAAAGTGTTAATTTTTTTAATTTTAGCAAAACCTTGACTTTAATTTTTATTAAAATTCAACAATTTGTGTTGCAATTTGCAATCAATGGAATATTAAAAATATCGGACACGTTTGGACAGAAATCATCATCAGAAATGATAAACCTTTAATGTTAATTTTGTCATTACCCAATTACCACCAGGCAGTAAAGGCAGGCCAGTGCCAGTGTCAGTGGTATATACAGTTGAATGAATTGGGCGCCATTATGATGGTATCACATTTGTTACCGAATGTGTGTGTCTTTCAGTATCACATAAAAAAGCCTTCCACGTAAGAAGGATAAGTATATCGTTCTGTACTTACGCCATCATCAAGAACTTCGATGAAATGCAAACGATTGCTAAAAATCTTGATTGTACGATGACAGTACAGTATATAGTATAATACCATCCCCGTAAATTGAGTCTTATCAGTTCATAATATTCTATTTTCGTTACTAGGTACAAAAGTTCATACGGCGGCCATCATCTTTTGGTTGTATCGTTTGAACCCGTTGAATCTGATAAAGATGCAATTCCTCGGTAATGTGCTCCACACAGAAAGATGCAAATCAGGGACGAAACTATGTCTCCTTTCACCCTATTCATTTCACTCTCATCTCTCTATAACCAAATACAGGGGTGGGCACTCACAAAGTACTTGTATTAAAAATACAGTATTTGAAATACATTTGTATTTTGTATTTAGTATTTGATGATTTTTCCCTAAAGTATTTTGTATTTTGTATTTCAAATACTCTCTTATGAGTATTTTGAATTTTACATTTGAAATACATTAATGTATGTCTTTTGCCCACCGCAATGTTAACGCGATAGATTCACAGTGAATTCTAAGTAGGTAAGCATTTTCAAGAACCTACCTATAAAACTTTCCTAGAAACGTCTCCCAAAAAAACACCACGTATGCGTATATAATAGGTATTTTTGTATTTTTGTATTTCAAATATTGTATTTGTATTTTGTATTTTTAAAAATAATATAAAAGTATCTCGTATTTTGTATTTCAAATACATTTCTAGGAATATTTTGTAATTTGTATTTGAAATACGTTAGTGCATGTATTTTGCCCAGCCCTGACCAAATAGCAGTACTCCCCCTATCACAAATCTCGGACAAATTCGAAATACACCAGCGCCCCTACGGGATTGCGTGACATCTGGTATTCACACAAAATAAACCCTAAATAATATCCTCTGAATAAGTACGCTTACCAATTAATTTCGTTTAAAGCCTGACGATGACCTTTTCGGTCGAATTATTTAACTACACCCCTTGAATAGAGGTTGACGGCGTTACCTATTTATTAGATTATTAGCCCTATAGGTACATCACTCGGTCAAGATTCGAACCCGCGGCCACTTTGGTCGAAATCAGCTCCATTTAAAATATTATTTAACATTTTTGTAATTAATTTGATTAAACTGTTCTTCTTGTCAGAGTGGAGGTTTTCACGTCTAAAGTCAGTAAGATAAAGACGACTTTCGGAGTAGGACCAAGTCAATTTTGAAAAAGTCAACGTTTCATCAGAACAAGAAACAAATGAAAGCCCCGGAAGTAGTTTTTATCTTAAGTATTCTTTTTCTCCATCCATTGAAGATGATGACGAGTGTCATGACTCATGACTAAGGGTGAATGGTTTGCTCGTTTTGTTTTAGTGCATCGTCGACAATGAAAAAGTACGTAAGTATTTGTTTCATATCTGATGAAGGATAAGCCTGTAATTGCGTCTTATTAGAGTGATTGTTTATTTCTGATGTCTCTGGAAGCTGTTCTCTTGGGTGGCGTATTTAAATGTTTGCATTCTTCCATACAGATACTTGACAAATCTCTTGATCTTATAAATTATTGAGAGTGTTTCCTTTTCAATCGGCTTTTCTGATCAATTTGGATGCTTGTGAAATAACACTGCTGCAATTCCTTTGTGCTGATGAGGTATCTGTGGCCAGTACCACAGTTTCAGAAATGGTGCTTCTTCTTATTGGATGTATTTGAGCTGTACATTTATTTATTCTAATTTTTTTTTATTTCTGTGATTTTGAACTAATCTTGAGAGAACTTCCTTTTTCTATACCATACTATAAGTATGTGTCTCGAAAAAAGATATGTCATATCCACAATTTGTGCTACACAGGCTTCCAACTCCCATTCACCACAGGTTTCCCCTGTAAACATTTCCAGGATTTGTTTGAACAATTCTACTCTGCGTAAAATGTTGCACTTCTCTCCTCATTTTACCGTTTTTTTATCATTTTTAATGTACGAAATCCCCATAAAGAAAATGAAAGTAATATTGTACGTTAGGTGCACTACAAACCGCAATTATTTATACGTAGATACCTATATACTGTATACTTGACCTATATTATTAAATCTACATACGTGCACGATATATTGTTTAAATCTAACAATAGAGACTGTTGCAAAGATTTCTAGGTGAATAGATTTATTCGTATCCACGATACTTACTCTAAGGAGACTCTGTAAATGTTACTAATTAATTCTTTGTAAGACATAAGTATCTGCGGAGATTGAAATGATCGACATTGAAAAGGAAGGTCAACAATAAGGTCTCACTCAACCTTATATTTTTGTAAGGTGACAGGTTGCCGTTAACTACGCTTAAAATGTATTTTTTGTACAACAGAGTTGTAGAAGAATTTTAAAAATAATCAGTCAGACTTTGCTCCCTAAATATGAAACTAAACTTTTACTATTTATCGTTTTGTTCGAGATGCTTATAATAATTAGAGATACGATAATTTGCCGATAAGACTTCTTATTCCGTATTTACTTACATGATTGTTAAATACCGCCTAGCTTTATTTGTTGCAAAAGTAAAATGTTTAATAATGTCAGCAATTACGTTAGCAATTGGCCAGACGACGAATTATTTTATAATGGCTATTAGGTACCTATTAATTATATAATTCCTGCCAGGTTTACGTAACTTGCATTACCATTTACAATGTTCTTACACAATTAACATCGAACCCATTGACCTAATTGACAAGACTATAGTAAGATGTACCTACCTAATTTACTAAAAATCTAATTACTCAAGCATTAGTAGAACTGAATATTATAGTTTTTTGAAAAATCACAGAATTAAAAATATTTACTAGTTAAATAATTACAAAAAAAATATTATTTTACTCACATATTCATGGTGTCGCGCGGTTTCTTATTAATTAACGTGGTCATGATAAGCGTCGACGAACAACTGACGCCTGACGGTTCGCTTCTCGCCAGGAATTGTTTACACCGCTATCAGTTTCATTTGAAATTCATAAAAATGTTTTGGTGGTAGTGTAGACAGGATGACCTTATGCATACTTGAATAATATCTGGTTTTCCTTCCTGAGACGCTTGTAATGTAGATTAGTATGCACCATACTTTTTCTTAATTAATTTATTTCGCTTGAATTTTCTGTGATCATCTTTTCCACTCGATTATATTATCCGAGTGACCTTTCATTATTGGTCATTTATTATTATAAATTAGATGACTCTACTTCGCTTTCTTTCTTGCAGGGAGGTGTGTCCCATTAATTAATATCATTCCAATTAGTCCATTCCAAACAACCTTTATTTCCTTTTCTCACTCTTTCCTTTATGTGTTCCCCATCCTTATTTTCCTGTATATCCCAGCGATGTGAATTCTTGCACCTGCTGCACTTATTCCTCCCTCCATTTCTACTACTCCCGTTTGTTTCTCCTCCTCTCTTTCTAAACACTATTAGCTTTCACCTTCAATTTTCTTACCACCAACCCTCCTATCTCCTGCACTTTTAATGTTTCCTCCAAATCCACCGTAAATATTGCGAACACACTAGTGGGCATCCCTGTCATAGACCCTTCCTTGTGACGAATTTTGTTTTATTACAAACAAGTCAACCCATTGCAATATACTTCAAAAATACTATCTCTAACTTAACGAAATTATGAAAAGGAATTTTTGGGAATTATAGTGAAAACTTAAGGATTTCATAATTTTGTTTATGGAGTTAATCTTATTATTAAAACTAACTGTTCTATAGAAATCTTTGTTAACTACCCCTTTAACTACAACTGGGATAACCTGAACCTGAAAACAAGCTAGATGCTGTATTAGAATCACAAAATTTTTTTCAAAAATATCTTGTGGGAAAATGTTCTTCCACAGTTCAACTTAGTTACTTAAACAAAATATGTTGATAAATTTTTTTTGTTTCGTAATCACCTGATTTCAAATTGGTTAATTTTCGTGAGTCGTCAAGTCACTTCAAGCCGACATTCTTGTTAAACTGTTAAAGTAACCAGTTTTTATAAATTTTGATAACGTTCTGTAACTTTTAGAATACGTTAAAGATCAGTGCATTAACTACATTTGTAGCGGTAGGAATTGCAGTTAAATAAAGTTCAAAATTTCTTTCGTTTTCGCGTTCGTGTTTTCGAAATTAAAATTCTGTGCCTGTGTAATTACTAATTAAATCGTAAACGTTGTTTAATTATAGTGCTGTGTCTGCGGAAAAACAGATAGTGGCGTCACTAAGGGTAAGTTGTTTCTATAAACGTTGTATAAATTTGCTGATTTCATTTGTTTTCTGTTTTAGACGAAGCAGTGGCGCGAGGTGAGTGATTTTCATGTGATTTCCCCTATATTCCTTGAATTGCATGTTAAGTTGGGTTCATGATTATGAATCCAAATAAGCAAGAAAAGGTTACCACATACGTTTTACCTTCTCTTACCTTTAGGGGCGTTTAATCCGATAGAGGACATTTAAAATGGTATAGACTATAGAAATAATTTTCGCCCAACTTTTAATGTTCTTATGGGCAACATATTAGATTTTTACAAGAATCTCATAAAATGTTTTTCAGTGATCTATCACACGACCTTTCAAAGATTAGAAAGTACCATTGAATAAATATATCTTTCACTCAACGAAAGTACGAAGGAATACAAAATTGTGAAGTCATTGTTGTGTTCTATAGTTGAAATCATGTATTTGAATATTTTAGCAGTTTAGGACCTGCACATTTTTCTATTTCAAGTGACAGGTCATTTTGTTGCTATACCGCTATGAATATTTGAAAATTTTACATATCTTGCAGTTAAAATGATATTTGAATATTTTGGTGACTTTAAATCTGTACATTTTCATGTTACACGTGCCACAGAGTAAGCCATTTTGTTGTTACTCTGTGTTTTTTAAGGGTTCATGTTATTCTGGATCTCGATGGGAGGGTGGTCAAAAGTCCACGTGCACGTAGGCCACCTATTCGGGCCCTTTGTGTTGCCTCCCTGACTAGAGTCACTCAGTCCCGCAACATCACTCAAGCCACCCCACGCGTGAGATGAACCTGAGGATGCTGGACGGGGGAGCGGCTCTAATCATAGCCATGTCCGGCCAGGATTCCCCCAACATGGATCGTCTTGTTTCAACGAGTACGGGACACTCACAGAGTATGTGTTGCGCCGTCTCGTCGTCTGTGTAGCATCCTCTACAGGATGGTGACTCGACCAAGCCCATGCGGTGCATGTGCTTGTTAAGTTTACAGTGCCCAGATAGTATGCCCACAAGTAGTCGCAGGTTCCTTCTGGATAGCCCTGTGCAAAAGCGCGCCAGGCTACGGGATGGTCCTCTAAAGGCCTCTCTCGCGTGACGGCTGCCTGACATCAAGTTCCACCTAGCCTTGTGTTGGACTAGGGTATCTTGAGTTATCAAGTTGTTTACAGTTGATACTGTAAGTGGGAGAGCCGGCTCTGGACCATAAAACAGTTGTTTTGAGGCCAGTCGGGCTAACTTATCGGCTTTTTCGTTGCCTATTGTTCCAGCATGCCCTTTGACCCATACGAGCTGAAGGGTATTGCTGTTTGTCACTTGCTCTAGTGCTTGGTGACACTCGGAAACCAGCCTAGAGGTGATTTTGTATTGGCCTAGTGCCTGCAGAGCGGCTCTGCAGGGTTCATGTTAATAATGAACCTAAACACTACGAGTCCAGAATCATATCATTTGGCTCAGTCATTCTTGTATTACTTTATTAAATTTAGTGTTCTGTGCATATCTCTAGTTTTCTAATAGGTATTAGTTTTAGTAAAAAATGTTTACATGAATGTTTCAAATTACAATAATAATAAGTAGTTGCATTCAATAGGTTTTTCTTCACCAAAGTCTTCTAAAATACAATAAAAAATAAAACAATGACTAGGCCAAATGATATGATTCTGGGCTCGTATATGTAGGTATAGATACGATATACCTATGATAGTACTTAGGTATCTATTATAAGTTGATACAGGTTTGTTTGAAATGTGTTTTAACAAAAACAATATATTGAGTCAATCAGGTAAACCGAAAACGTGAGATTTTTCACTAATGATTGTTTAAAAAGTAGGCAGGTACAGTAATTTATGGAAATTATTCATTTAAGCGTTAAACAGTTGAAAGCAAGAGTACTAGAAGCGCAGAAATCCTACAGCTTCTATAATAACAAAGGTTTTCTCAACAATAGAGGGTGGTCGAGTTAAGATTATGAAAATCTAAATAATGATCACGTTGGTGATTCTATAAACAGAGAACAGGGTACTAGTTACCATTATAATTAGTAGCTTAAGGAAGGCTTCCATTGCATTTTGTCTTCTTCAATATTGCATATTGAATGTATCTTCGTGTAATTTTATTTGGTTCTCTTCAACTGAAGCCCCTACTAACCTTTTTTATTTACCTATTTTGCTATAGAGGTTCTTGCACCATACTATACTCAACAAAGGATTATAGGTACTAACAATAAATTATAATTTTCGCAAATTGTCGTGTTGTATAAATAACGAGAGAAGATACTAAACGAAAAAGGTAGTACCTACCTAAACAATTTTTGAGAATGTCTGGTTAAAAATTGGAACCTTTCAATTGAAAATTTGAGTTTACATTTTCGGTTTCGTTCCAATTATCGTTCAGTCTGATTCTTCATTCTTCGAATTTTATTTCATGTAGGTGTCAATTGAACGAGAATTGAATTGAAAATTTTGGAAAGAACGAAAAATAAGTTCACTAAAAAATTTTTTATGCGACTTAGTTGTTTATGGTTTCCGCGGTATTTTTATTCGTCGAGTTTTACTAGTGATGTTTATTAAGTGAAGTTATTAATTAATGACTTGTAATCCTTGCGTAATCAAGTAATATTAATATTATTACGTGTAATCGGTATGTATCAAATTTTGTTTATTAAGTATTATACCTCACAGCATAAAATAGAAGGTTTCAGATTAATAAACTTCTACAACTGAAACAATAGGTGGATACAAAAAACTTCCAAAGAAATGGTAGAAGCACAGGTTCCTTAAGGCCAAAAGAAGCGATTCCAAACGTAGGTCTCCCATGTGTTGAGTTGCTTCTATGCTGAATTGTTGTGAAAGCAGCTACGAAAACATTCTGGTCATCATACGTACGCCTCCGTAGTAAATCCTTTGTTTTTGAATTTAATGGAACGTGAGGGGTCGCATTCGGGGTCAAAACTGGATTGTTGGTAACGTAATTTACACTTTGGTTTGTCGTTTTGGGTTACGACTTTGCTACTAACTTATCTTACCCGTGATATCCTCGTTAATATTATGTAACTTGAGATTTTTTTGAAAAGATAACTCATCCTGCCTCTGTTACCTTTTTTAAGAATGGATATCGTATTTAAGTAATTTTTGAAAGCAAACATTTATTAATTTCGTTAGTTTACTTGGACTACTATTTTCTTTCTTCTTTTGTAGTTAGTCGTAGTCGTAGTCTTCTTGTAGGTTTCTTCGCAATTCTTAAAAATTAAAGAAATAAGTTTGACGGTTTTGAACCGTTGGGAATCTTTTTGATATCAGGAAGGACGTCCTATTGCCCGCCTGAACCCACTTCTATGGTTTAGTTAATCGTTAGGTAATTTTCTTTCATTTTTCTGTGTATTGCCGAAGATTTCCCAATTTAAACATTTTACTTTTGACAACCATGGTTTTAGCAACGGTTAGGAAATACATATTTTCCAGGTGATTTTTAGCCCACATATTACCTTATTAAATGTCCACCACTTTTCCTCATATAATAGTAGATCAGCCATTCAAGGTAGTTTCGGGCGTTGCAGCGAACATTTGCTGTAATTGTTTTGGTATTCACCATTTTCGTAAATCTTCTAAGGGTTCAGGCTGGGTGGTATACATTTTCGATTTAGGAAAGAAATAATAAATAATGGGGATTCATTCAAGTCAAGGGAATCATTCAATAGCAGCCCTCCTCCCAGTTGATCCTCCAGTTCATTTAGTAGCTAACTTGGTTTCATTATAACATCGGTCGTTTTCCACAATTTCGATCGATGTTGGATTAATAGTATTTAAGTTCGTAGAAAAATGGTTCAAGTATAGGATCACCAAAAATAATAGCCCAATTTATGATTTTGCAAGTTGTCGTGTATGAAACATCGTGGTAGACCCCTAGATCCATATCGAACCAGTATTGAACGCTGATCGCGCTGGTGGAGAAGAATGAGTATTTGACTGATTATTTCGCAAAATGTTCATCTTCATTCAATTCTTTGGCAAATTGGATTTTCATTTTTATGTTGCCGAATTTTCTGTAGAACTTTATCCTCCCATTTTATTCTGACTTTTCGTAGAATAACCATTGCATCCACCAGCAGACCCAGTCATTTAAGCCGCTTCGTGAACTGTTGATGGATGTTCTTCGACTGTTGCAGCAGTGAAGTAATTCTTTGGAGAGCGGTCAAGCGGTGGCAGTTGATGTCCAATTAAGACAAGCTCGTCGAGTGATTCTAACGGTAAGTTTTTCATTTTAATTTAATAACACGAACAAGCATTTCTCCTCCTTTATCATTATCCTCTTTACTGAACCATCTGAAAAGTTTCAGAGATTCGATTTTAAACAACGATTAAATGCCAATGGAAGGCTGGTAACAAGGGCAAAAACATATGATTGAATAGAGGTTTATCAGACCTTTCAAATGATACCGAAGGCCATTTGAAACTTCAGTAGGGAGGGGGTGAATTTGACGTTTATGACATTAGCGCCAAAAAGTGTCTCTCTCAAGTTAAAAGTTGACGTGCTTCGGCATCCCTTTCTAACACTGTGCATTTCTGAAATATTAAGGGTGGGTCGTTTTCAAATGAACACAGTGTACAATACATTGTGTTACCAAATATTACTATAATAATATATTAGTAGTGTACTCTACAATACCTAAATAGAATCATGCTGTTAAGTAGTAAGTTAAGTCCAATAATAGTTAAACAAATTTAAGAGTCACTGAATCCTTCGTTGGTATAACCACCAATCAACAACATTTGTGTAGATCGCCTTTTCTGCACACTACGTCTCTTGTTATTAATAGCGAGTGCAATTGATTTTTTGGCGGCTGCTTGAGGATCTATAAAGAGAAGAACTTAAAAACGTTAATTCTAAACCACTAAACTTACTTAAATTATTCAAATATCTAGTTGTACGTTTTTCGAATGCCTGGACAAGATCGTTAACTGATTGTTTTTTGTGTGGTTGTTCGGCAAGTTGCTTGACCGTTTTTCGTCTTCCAACAACCTCGATCTCAATTTTATCCTCATCTTCATCGTCCGCGCCTTTTATTTTGATGAATTCTTTCATTACTTTTACTGGATTTGCCAAAATTTCATCTTCGGTTAAAGGTGCTTTATTTTTTTTTACGTAGGCCCTCCAATTGATGTAAGTGTTTGACAATATTTGCGTAAATGTAGAAAATCGATGGAATAACATTGCAAGGAATTGTACGATGAGAAGGGACGCAAAGAATATTAAAAACACAAATCCGATTGGCTCAAGTTGGAGTGGAGTTGTATTTAGTTGAATCTAAAAGGTTCTAATGCATTAATGTAAAATATAATTAAATTATCGTACGTCTCTTCTGTCGTTATCATATGTAAAGTTGTACTTCGCACCAAAAGGCCAATTTACGTGCAATAAGTCTTTCTTGAGAGTTAGCAGAAATACAACAAGTACAAATAATGCGTTAATCATGAAGAACGCCAGAACAGTTTTATCACGCAAATCTTTTAGATCTTTATCAACCTAAAAGTTTCGAAGGATGTTAGCGTTATTGCATAATAACATGGAGTAATACCTGTGGATCTTTGTCTGCAATTTGGGAGGGGAGATATCTGCCTATCAACTCTTTGAAGAACAATCTTTCCTTTGGATCTAAAGGCCCGCAATTACCTGAACCTAACTCTTTCTGATCGATCCATTGGTAAAGTTCTTCCTTTTCTATACTATCCGATATTGCACTGTTATCAAAATTATCACCTTTTTTTGATGGTGGAGTAATATGCCCTTTCAAACCTTCCAGTATTATTGGTTTTAGCTGCGAATCAATAGTAGATCTTTCATCTTCGTCATTCTTATTATGTAAGGTTCTCTCGAGCACGTCTAGTTTGGCTGATAGAGCTTTTAAACTTTCACCTATCTGTATTAACATTGCATTATCTTCGTCTTTTTTGGAATGTGTACATAGTAGACACTTAAAGATACCTGCAACGCTAAACTCAAACGTTCCCGCATTTTCTTCATTGTCGCCATGAGGAAGTAAAGAAAAACTTTTCTCTTTTGGTTTGGGTTCTTCTTTTTTCTTTTCTTCTTTCTCTTTCTAAAATATAATTGTAAAAGGCTAGAATACCAAAAACGAGTGCATACATCTGATGGTACTACTGTAAGTTCTCTAGTCCCCCATGAAATGTTGTTTAGATTAAACACCGAGTAGATTACTAATAACATATACATACTGGGTACGGTAACGTAATACACCAAACCATATAATAAACAATTAACTTCTTTGGGATGTAACAAAGCAGTTATGATTAATTCCGCGGCAAAACAAAAGAAGAACAAAGATGAGGGCGCTAATATACCATCAGCGTTAATTTGTATTAATACACCAATTAATACGGCCATCATTACCAAACCATAAACAGCGCTAATAATACCTGCGAATAATAACTAAAACAAAGTGCTGCGTTACATACAGTTTATATGTGGCGATTATCCTCTCACCTGAATATCCGACTTAAACAGAATGCAAGCTGCCACAATTATTAAAATAGGGACAGCGTTCCACAAGAAACTGGTCCACTGATCCAATTGGAATACAGCTACAAATGCACCAACCAACATCAAAAATATTGTTCCTGTACCCAAAACTGTTCCGATCAGCAACACTATCTAGAAAAGTAAAAACTGTTGACTATTACATTAATTTGTACCTAATAAATTACTTGGTATAAGATGTAAGGCCTTGAAATGCTGTCATTCATTATTATAGTTCTTTCATAACTCATCAGTAAGTCCATAATGTTAGCAGTAGTTGAAGGCATCCATCTTCTACGTTGAACATAAAAGTCTTTAAACCCTTCTGGGCAATGCGTAAAAGCGTCTGACGCCGCAGAATATTCAATTCGATAACCATTTTGCAGAAGTAAAGTACAAAGCCATCGATCTTCTCCTAAGTCATACTGAACAATTTCGCGCGCGAGTTTTGCTTCGGATGCATATCTACGCATAACACCATTATCCATTAAAGCCTTTGCTCGGAACAACGAAAAACAACCGGGACTACATAAGACGCAACCGATCATATGTTCAGTTGCCTTTTGTAACCAATGACCGATAGCGTACTCAAACATTTGGTACCAAACCAACGGTCCCGATCCTAAAGGATGTAGACGACCACATGCTGCTCCTAGATCTTTATTCTTCCTCATTAATTCAATCAGTAAATGTACGGCATGTGGTTGAAAGTCGACGTCTCCATCTAAAGCGAGGATATACGTGTTTTCTGATTCTGTATCTTTTTCTCCAGGAGATAAATCATCTCGTTCCATTAATCTATTGCCGGTCAGCGTAAATTTGTTATCAGAATGTTAGACTTACCTATAGCCTAATAAGTAGTACATGTACATCACCTGAGACCAACGTTTTTTTTGACGTATTTTCTTCGAATCTTTTAAATGTGCAATTAGGCGATTTTTTCCAGGTAGTATCCACTCCAATCTCCCGCCGTAAGGGGTGACATACTTTGTTGGGGCTCGAAGTTTTATATCGACTTGGTGGACTTTCTTTGCGGCTTCATTTACTGCTTCAACCAATCGTATGACGTGTTCGTTTACTTCTGGGTTATTGTCTTTTACATGTTTGCGCACAAATGCGTCATCGAAGAAGATATGCGCTGCAAGTAAGATTGCCTTGAGAAAAAGTAACTCATATCAATACAAATTTACTTTCCAACTCGTAATAATTCCGTAATGGTAACCCTAATTCTTCTTTTACCAAACGCCTTGCGCATTGATCTTCGTCAAGCCTAAAAATTGACTTTAAACATTCTACCATTTCTTCACGAGACTCGTGCCACATTGTAGCACAGGCGTATATTCGAATTACTGAACAATCATAGAACTTGTTTCGTAGGATTGGTTCGTCCATTACTGCAACAGTCTTAAGACTGTACACCATGTTTAAGTCAATTTACAAACTTACCAAAGTCGTCATTCTGGTGGTCGTCGTCATCGTCTTTTTGGGGCACATCATCATCTCTTCTTCTGTTTAGCGCTAATGACTGATCAATCAGAAACGCGTCAAACATTGGTTTCACGTATAGTTTTTCAGTTCTTGCCAAGTTTTCACATCGTGGTGACCATATATGGAATGTAATCCAGGTTTGGGATAATAACCACAACAGCCATAGCCATACGTGTTTATTACCAATAAACTCTTTTAGGAAGTAAAACGGTGGAGTATTAAAGAATAAATAAGGGGGAATTGTAGAACTAAATGCGCACGGATTCCCAGTGCGTATACCACAAATTGCTATTAGTATAGTAATTGTTACAGGAACGGTTAAATTTATAGGAAACGCATAGCTGAAACGTTGAATTAAGATTTTACAAGCAAATTTTCCAAATAAGTAACAAATGTAAGAAGCAGATACATTAATTAAAAATACCCATATTGGAGTAAGACCATTGGACATTATTAGTTTTTGATTGTGGATGTCGAATAGTTCTTCATATTCGTCAATTAGTGGTTTTATCTGGAATAAAATGTCATTTAGTGCTCGCGTAAACTTAACGATCGTTATCACAGTTACCTCAGTAACATTTATCGCGTGGTTCCTAAATGCTTCAGTGAAATTGTCGAACATAAAATCAACGGATTCTTCTTTCACCGAAATTATGATAATGGTCGTTATAAAAAATAATATACATTTCCATATGGAAACAAAAATGTAAAGAAAATATCGATCGTTTTCAATTTTTTTCCTTTCCTTTCCTAATACTTTAATGAATGGAACCGACGAACCTTCAGAGACGAAGTTTTCCCACCAACTAACTGAGATTAGTAACAATGCTACTGGTATTAACCACATAACTGGTTTTTTCTCGAGCATGGGCCAAATTACAAGCGCAGATCCTTGCGCTAAAATACTAATAATATCTAAAGACATATTTGTAATGTTGTTCTTCTCGCCAGGTGTTCGCGAAAAGAAGGCTGAAGTTGAAGGATGATTAATGATCTTGTTTAGCAAAATGTTCTAGTTTTATTACCAACAACTGCCGGTACCAAGCAAACTGCGTTTGTAAGCATCACTCCTTGAACAACGTCTAGTTCGGGAAGTATGGCGAACACTAACAAGGCGCTACCAATCGCAGGTAAAGATTCTGTGGCAATTAATGACCAAAACTCCTTGGAAGGTGGCACTTTCCATCTTTTAAAAAGACATATTCGTATTGATCTCAGGAATGTTAATAATTCAGGTATAAAGTAAGTAAAAATTAGCATCCATATCCATGCCGTGCGCTCAACTTGGGGAAGTTTAACAACAAATTGCTTATTTCTATCTAAAAGATAATCATTTAAAAAGCGGCTTACATCAATTTTCGTATGTACGTGCCTATAAGTTCATTACAATACGCCTTTGTTACGTTTTGACCTATTTGTGAGGTCATAAAGAGTAAGGTTCCTTTTGATATTGTGGCTGTACTAAGAACTACCACGAAGACGAGTAGGTAGGCAATTAGTTTAAAGACTATGAGAAAGCCATCGAGAATTTTAGATTCTTGCATAGACCCTGACAGTACTTCCAGTTGGGTGTCTTTGAAATTATCCCATCGCTTTTTACTTTGCTCTGGTTGACTGAAAATGACCAGCAGGTACTGATTATTTAACGCATACAGATACAAATTACTTACCATGGATCATGTAAATATGTCTCATCGACATTTTTTCGATACATTCTTCAACATAAAATTGCACAAACTATTAATCGAAGTACCCAATCTATATTGATAATTATGGTATTAGTTGATAACGATAAGGTGGGTCTATTAATCACTTACAAACAAATAAGGAAGGTTTTGTATCAAGAAAATATATCACAATAACAGATTGATAACGGGTAAAATGATAGATCGATTTTTCCACGAAAGAAGACTAGAGCGCTTTTGGTTTGAAATATCCTTGATGATCTTGATATAGAGTAGCTACTGAATGTTTGAAGAAGTTTAACAATGTACAGTATTTTTAATCACACACATGCATCATTGTGAATGTTGAAAACCAAAAACGAATCAACTCATTTTTTTTCACAATTTTTCTCAACACTTTGTATAGGAAAGTTGGCCCTGTACGGTTTCAGCGAAAACTTTTAATTCATGTCATAAGATAACGTTAAGTATATTTAGTTTGATGTCATTTATTTATTGATAATATTTAAGCGTATTTTATTAGGAATCTACTACACTATCGGAGTAAAAAGTACCTATAGTCCGCTCACTTTAAAGGATAAAATCTCAAAATCGGTACAGCCGATTCTAATGAAATTTTGGGTACTTATAAATTGATAATTTGTTTATTTTTCAACAAAAATTCATATAATTTCGATATAAGGGCCCATTTCTAATTGAAGTTATTCTAGACAGAATTGTGGAATTAAGTTGTTCTATTTTGGTGTAATTAGCAGAAAGCAAAAATGTTGCAACGTAGCTATTGAAAGAAACAAGCTTTAGATATTTGTGTTTGTAAATTAAACAATATTCTGCTTCCGGAAAAAGATGAAAACGTGATGACGATAATAACGACATTAATGACTATACCTACGAATCTCGAAGAAGGTATCGATAATGATAATGAGTGTACCTACAGGGTGTAAAATTAGCAGATGCACCACAGGGATTTCAATGTAAAAAATCTTAATATTTGATTATTTGCTCCCCTAAATATTTTAGACAAAAAGTCTATTTAACTTCTAATTTTTTTTTAAGTGTGATGGTCGAGTCATTTAAATGTCTCCATCCAGTTCTCCATTGCTGCAATGCTGTTTTTATATCAAATTGGAGGATAGAAAATTGTTCCTGAACTCTAATTTTACCGTAAGCAGTTGTTGGAGCATACGTTTCATTGTAATCTATACATTCAACCTGATTAAATCCACGTGCACACATTCGTGCTTAATATCGAGTAATTTTTCCATCCCTAGACCTTTTCACTTTGAATTCCCATTTCCAATCGATTATATTTTTATTCACTGATAATAATTGGACCATGCCCCACCTATTATTTGTATGCAGGGGATCTGATTTCTTCTTCGATTGTAGATTTCTATTTTTCTCCATCTTATGAAGTTATTGCTTGCTCGTAGGTTTGCGGTATTTCTACTTCGACCAGATTCAATTCCATATGTTCAAATCGCTTCGAAAGTTGAAATGTGTTATATTGTTCACTTAATTTTGCTGCATCAGAATTGGCGTCAAAGTTAGCCTCACAGTTCTGGTTCGTAGTTTGGACATTTTCATCTTCTGACTTATGTTATGAACAATATCCAACATTTTTAATTGATTGTCCACTCTGTCTTGTTCTTGTTTTCTGTACTTCAATCTATGTTGCTTGTCCATTATACACGCTTTATTTATTGTTTTTGCTTCTAATTGAATGACGTTTAAACTGCATATGGTATCCCTTCTTAAAATCATAAAACAAAGTCCCCCTCGGCGTCTGTTTGTCTGTCTGAAATCGATAAACTCCAAAACTAACAAATAAAACAAATCGGATGAATTTAATTGGAAATACAATTTTACTTTATTTCATTTATTAAAGTAGGGCCTACAAGTTTTGCAGTTGTCTGACAATATTATTCGATTTTTCAATTGAAGAATTAGCTGTTATAGCTCGTTTTCTTGATGAAGATGCTGCAAATAAGAAAAGAGTGAAAGACAAGACGACGAAAAGAAGATTGTGGATGCATCCAAGCTTATTAGCGAGGAAAACTGAAGGCGAATACTACATTTGAAACAAAAACGTATTCACACTATGAGTACAAGTCAGCTCCAGTCCGATCACGCTCCGGCAAAATATTCTTCAAAACATATCGGTGCCGGAGTGTGATTGAATCGAAACTTGAGCGGTGCTGATAGTATGAATACCCTCATTGTTTCTTGTGTAAGAATCTTTTACCGAACCGAGACTGGACCGAGAGCGAACCGTGACCGGCACTATAGTGTGAATCGAGTCTTACCGAGAATAAATTTTTGAATGACAGTGATACATATACAGCACATCTAAAAGTGTAGCATCACTCCATTTGTTATTTATGAACTTACGTATTTTTATATTTCTTTTGCCCTTAATTTGAAGGTCCTTATTGTTACTTAATTTAAGGATAACACCCTCTTTCTCAGACGTACAGAAGTATTCAAGCTTGTTCACGCAACGCCCGTGGTGCCTTCATAACTTTATGTCATACTTGCATGAAGTTGATTAAGATGATTAAAACAGATGATAACAATAAAATCAGTATAGACTCACATTTAACATCCTTGACCGGCTGAGGCATAATTTTACATTTGCGAGTGTTATAAGCAGGCGTTATAAAAAATAACGCCCGTTGCTATCTAAAATCCGGTTGTCATGTAAAGAGGCGTTATTTAGTCATTAATGTTTCTTGTTTCAGCAGTTGTTATGGTGAAATAATAAGGTATTATGACATAAATACATTTAATTGTTCTGGCAAGGTCTAATTATCTAATAACCTTTATGATTCTATGTCTTAAATATTGTTACAAAGATTGCATTTGTTAAGGCGGGTATGACTCATCCGCCGGAAGTTTCGAGAAAGCCGCGCGCGGTGACTTACCGTTCCTTCTAGAATTTTCGAGAGCAAATGCGGACTTGTATAAATAATGCCGCTCAATTATTACGAGGCAGTTGATAGTTCACAGTTTTACAGTTTAACGCGTTCGCGAAGTTTAAATGTGATTACCTTAAACGTTGATTCGGTTAGACTTTTTAGTGATTAAATATTAAGTGTGATTAAAATAATTAGTGAACCTCTAGTGTAAATAAAGTGATTAATTCTTAAGTTAACAACTAAGTACCTATTCGTAATTAGAAATAAGTGATTAATAATTAGCGTGTAAATAAATAATTATTCGACTTGGTTTCTTAAATAAAGTTTCGTTACAATTGGTGTCAGGTGTGGGGTTAAAATGAAGAAGCTAAGTCAATTAAAGGTTGCTGAATTGAAAGTAGAGTTGGAAGACAGGGGATTAGACACTACCGGTGTAAAACTCGATCTTGTGGAACGATTAAAAGAAGCAATAATCAATGATGGAAATGATCCGGAAAATTATTACTTTCAGTCCGAGAATGAATTATTATTCCAAAACATCGAGAAAACATTAAAGGAGGAATTAAAAGAAAGTTCCACGGCATTAAGGGAAGAATTAAAAGAAAGTTCCACGGCATTAGGGGAAGAATTAAAAGAAAGTTCCACGGCATTAAGGGAAGAATTAAAAGAAAGTTCCACAACATTAAAGGAAGAATTAAAGGAACTCGCCGAAAGCTCTAGAACGATCGAGAGAAAAATGGAAGAAAATTCGAAAATATTAGAATTTAAATTCGATAGAAAAATCGAGGCAGTTCTGGAAAATTCGGTGGTTTTGGAACATAAAATAGTGGAAAACTTCCAACAAATAGGTGCGATAAAAGAAGAATTTTACGACAAGTTCCGGGAACTGGAGAGACGCTTGGATAGTCGACATATTGAAACCGAGAGGCATCAAATAATGGAGACTGATGCGCCCAACGGTGAGGAACAAGTAAGTAGAATCAGTGAAGTGCATGAGCCCACAATTCGACGACTGGATGCAGCAGTAAAGCCACCTACATTTGATGGGAAAACAACCTGGGAAAACTACTTCATCCAGTTCGACGCTGCTGCTGTGTCGAATGGCTGGAACGACGACCAAAAGGCTGTAGCATTGACAGTCGCCTTGCGCGGAGAGGCACTGGATGTTCTGCAGACACTCCCTCCTGCACAACGTAAAAGCTACGGCCACATAGTGGAACGTCTGGCGACTAGGTATGGGCATGCTCATATGGTAGGAGCTTTTAGGATGCAGCTCCGGAATAGGAGTCAGAAGCCTGGAGAAAGTTTGCAAGAGTACGAGGCGGATGTTGCCCGTCTGAGTCAAATCGTGTACAATAATGTACCTGATTCCGTACTGCAAGAATGGACAGTAGAGAGGTTCACGGATGGATTGCGTGATCCCGAAATAAAACAGGCCTTGTACTTGAGCCGTCCTAAGACGTTAACAGCTGCGCTCGCTCAAGCGCTGGAGATGCAAGCGGCTATACAGGCAGTTAAAGGGCATGGATACGTCAGAACTGTGGAATCGGAAAATGCTGACCAGCTGGCAGAGAAAATAACTGCAACTATGACCGAAATGATCCAGAAGCTAGAAGGCACCGTGAATCTTTTGAAAAACAACAAGGAAGTCCGCTGCTGGAATTGTGGTGAAGTGGGCCATATCCGAAGTCGCTGTAAAAAGCCTATCAGGAGAGGCTATGGCAGAGGTCCCTCAATGGAGCAGCAGGAAAACTAAAACAGGTCGGCGTCAAGGGGCAAACGTCGACCTCTCATAATAGAGCCCTAACAGCATGCATATCCTTTTTAAATAACATAACTCCAAAGTCGATTGTTGTAGATGCTTTCGTGGATGGTTCACCAGTTAGGATGCTTGTGGATACTGGAGCTACGAGAACTATCGTGGGACCAAATGTCGTCAAGAAGAGACTCTCCACTACCAGATGGGGACTGCGTACAGCAACTGGAGATGCTGTGAAGATTTATGGAGAAGTGACTGTGAATATTGCATTTGGAAACTTTTGCATAAATGAAAAGGTTCTGGTAGCTGAGATTCAGAGTGAACTCATTTTGGGCATGGACATCTTGACGAAGTATGGGTTTAGGATGGATCTACAACAAGGAGTGATCCATGTTAATAATGAGGAACTGGTGATCCATCCACAAAAAGAGTGTGAATCGCGAGTGATTTTGTGCAAGGACACAGTGCTAAAGGACCGAACCGAAGTTATGGTCGCGGGTTGTTTGGACGGAGACTTTACTGAGGGCAGTGTTATGCTTCTCGAGCCTGCGAGTGATGAACAAATGGTCGGTCGCGGTGTTTTAGTCGGTAAAGAAGTGTTCCGATGTAAAAAGACAATTCCGGTTCGTGTGATGAATGTCAACTATTATCCAGTGACTTTGCGGAAAGGCACTGTTCTTGGAGAATGTTCAAGTGTTTCGTGCGTGATTCGTCAAGTTAGCGGTGTAGACACTGGAAACACGGTTAATAAGAGCGGTGCATCCCAAATTCTGAATCAACTTTGGCCGAAGGATTCCCGCTTGTCAAAGGAGCAGCAGAAGAGGGTGAAAGAATTTATAGCTCGATTCCAAGACGTATTTGAAAGCAAGAATGGCTCCAAGGGAAAAACTAATCTCGTGCAGCACAAAATCAATACTGGGAGTGCACAGCCTATCCGACAACCACCTAGAAGGCTGCCACTTGCCAAGCGAGAGGAAGCCGAGAAGATAATACAAGACATGGAATCTGAAGGTGTCATCGAGCCGTCGAGCAGTCCTTGGGCGTCACCGGTGGTATTAGTGAAGAAGAAGGATGGGTCGACGCGATTTTGTGTAGATTATCGTCGTCTTAATGACGTGACCAAGAAAGACAGTTATCCTTTACCGAGAATTGATGACACCTTGGATACGTTGTCTGGCTCCAAGTTCTTTTCTACCCTTGATCTGAAGAGTGGTTATTGGCAAGTGGGCGTAGCTTCTGAAGATCGTGAGAAAACGGCATTCACAATTGGAACTGGATTATGGCAATTCACAGTAATGCCATTTGGTTTATGCAACGCTCCGGCCACCTTTGAACGGCTAATGGAGTCCGTATTGAAAGGATTATCGTGGAAAACGTGTCTGGTATACCTGGATGACATAATTGTGGTAGGGGAGACGTTTGAAGACCACATGAAGAATCTCGAGGAGGTATTCCAAAGGCTTCGCTCGGCCAATCTCACGCTTTCCCCGAAGAAGTGTCACCTTTTTGAGAAAGCTGTCCAGTATTTGGGACATATCGTTTCCGACCAAGGTGTTGCCGTTGATCCGGAGAAAACCAAAGCCGTAAGTGAATGGCCAGTTCCAAAAGATAAACATCAAATCAGAAGCTTCCTTGGACTGTGCACCTATTATCGTCGCTATGTGCCTGGATTTGCTACCATCGCTAAACCGCTAACCCGTCTCACTGAAGATGGCAGAACGTTTATGTGGACCGAGGAATGTGAAGCGGCGTTTCAAGAGCTGAAGTTGCGACTGATCAGTGCCCCGATTTTGTGCTATCCTCAAGCCGAGGGTGAATTTATATTGGATACGGACGCCAGCAATGTTGCGATTGGAGGCGTACTTTCGCAGAAACAAAATGGGCAGGAAAAAGTGATTGGGTACTTCAGCAAGGTTCTGTCAAAACCAGAGCGTAATTATTGTGTGACGAGAAGAGAACTTCTGGCGGCTGTGAAGTCCATCGAGCATTTCTATAAATATCTGTATGGGAGAAAATTCCTATTAAGAACAGACCATGCAGCTTTGAAATGGTTACTGAACTTTAAGAGTCCAGAGGGTCAAATTGCAAGATGGATTGAGAGACTTCAGGAGTACGACTTCAGAACTGAGCACCGAGCAGGAACCAGTCATCGAAATGCAGATGCATTATCTCGGAGACCTTGCGGGTTAAATTGCAACCATTGTAATCGAGCAGAAGAAAAGATGGGGTCAATTTGTGCTACTACTTTGGTGGATGACTTTTGGCAACCTGCTGTCGTTGCTCAAGAGCAAGAGGCGGATCCTGATCTACAACCGATTGTGGAATGGAAGAAGAATGGAGATAGACCAAATTGGCAAGAGGTGGCGCGACATTCCCCCAATGTTAAGGCGTACTGGGCACAATGGGATTCCTTGGTGATAGAGGATGGTCTTCTCAAACGAATCCTGGAGAGTGACGATGGGCAAGAGCGGAAAAGGCAATTGCTGGTTCCGAGAAGCAGGGTCGCGGAAGTATTGAAGCAACTTCACGAGGAAGTTGGTGGAGGTCACTTTGGATCGAAGAAGACGTTGGAAAAGTTGCGCCAAAGATTTTATTGGGTCGGTTGCAAGAAAGATGTAGATGAGTGGTGCAAGAAGTGCACCGTCTGTGCCGCTAGCAAGGGACCGCATCGACGACCAACAGCTCCAATGAAGCAGTATAATGTGGGGAGTCCATTTGAGCGAATTGCAATTGACATCGCTGGTCCGTTCCCTGAAAGTGAACGCGGCAACAAATACATTCTGGTCGCGATGGATTACTTCAGCAAATGGGTTGAAGCTTACGCTTTGCCTAACCAAGAGGCCGTTACTGTAGCTGAAGTATTGGTTAATGACTGGATTTGCCGTTTTGGAGTGCCACTAGAATTACATTCTGACCAAGGAAGAAATTTTGAGTCTGCTGTTTTCCAGGAAGTTTGCAAAGTCATGGACATCAAGAAGACCAGAACGACGGCTTTACACCCACAGTCAGATGGAATGGTCGAAAGAATGAACAGAACAGTTAACAGGTATTTGTCCAAAGTGGTATCTGCCAATCAACGAGACTGGGACCAACATCTCAACTTCTTCCTTCTGGCGTATCGATCATCCGTCCATGAATCCACTAAGCAAACACCTGCTAACGTCATTTTTGGTCGAGAACTCCGCTTGCCGTGTGATTTGAGGTTTGGTAGTAAACCTGGTGAAGATTTGGCTGGCGAAGGCTACGTGAGCGGCTTAAGAAGGAAAATGGATAGCATTCATAACCTAGTACGATCAAATCTTCAATGTGCAAGCGACCGAATGAAACAAAATTATGACGTTCGAGCTCAAGAAGGGGGTTACCAAGAAGAAGATTTGGTTTGGCTTTATAACCCTCAAAAGCGTCGTGGTTTGTCTCCCAAGCTTCAGAATAACTGGGAGGGTCCATACAAAGTGGTAAAACGAATTAACGATGTCGTTTATCGTATTCGTAAAATGCCAAATGGAAAGCCGAGAGTTGTCCATTTTAATAGACTTGGACGTTATGACGGGAACAACCATGCAGATGGTGTACGCAGAGTAACGGAACAAAAGAAGGAAGTCTCATACGAAGAGTTTCAGAGGATGTATGGAGACAATAAAGTGGCTTCATTCGGCGTAACCATTGAGAGACACCAAGACCTCTTCACTCTGTCGTCAGAATATTCACTTGCTCATTGTGTGGCGGCCGATCTCCGCATGTCCCGTGGAATTGCTTCCGTTTTCAAAGCGAAGTTTGGTCAAGTAGAGAAGCTGCGAGAGTTTGGTCCACGTGTCGGAAGAGTGCTATGGTTAAGGGATCAAGAACGATTCATTTACTACTTGGTGACAAAGAAGTTATCGTCTGGAAAACCTGATTATCGAGAAATGTGGAATTCGTTGCTTGATCTAAAAAGAAGAGTGTTATGGAGTGGCATAAGGAAGATCGCAATGCCCAGAATTGGCTGTGGTTTAGATGGTCTCGAGTGGAGGAAGGTCCGGAATATGCTGGAGGAGATATTCCAGGGAACCGGTGTGCAAATCTTGGTTTGCAGGTTTAACCCGAAAAGTATCCCCACTCCGGGAACGGTGGATTGTCGGCGGACAGCGTTGCGCGATCTTGGACATGGTTTACCAACGATAGCTAATGAATTTCGAGACGAAATTGGTTTTAATGAGGGGGCAATGTTACAAAGATTGCATTTGTTAAGGCGGGTATGACTCATCCGCCGGAAGTTTCGAGAAAGCCGCGCGCGGTGACTTACCGTTCCTTCTAGAATTTTCGAGAGCAAATGCGGACTTGTATAAATAATGCCGCTCAATTATTACGAGGCAGTTGATAGTTCACAGTTTTACAGTTTAACGCGTTCGCGAAGTTTAAATGTGATTACCTTAAACGTTGATTCGGTTAGACTTTTTAGTGATTAAATATTAAGTGTGATTAAAATAATTAGTGAACCTCTAGTGTAAATAAAGTGATTAATTCTTAAGTTAACAACTAAGTACCTATTCGTAATTAGAAATAAGTGATTAATAATTAGCGTGTAAATAAATAATTATTCGACTTGGTTTCTTAAATAAAGTTTCGTTACAATATATTAACTCTAATCTAATGAAAATAAAAGTGGATTCAATGAAAGATAAAATTATATAAGACAAGGAATTAATTTTTCAAATCTCTGTATTAATCTGTATACTGTTTCCATGACTTCATACCTTCATAATTAGCTGTTTTTTGCAATTTGGCCTTTACCTAGATACATGTCACATTGCGTGTAGTGTACCTAATATATGCATAGAAAAAGAACAAGAGTTAATAAATAATTATAAGTCATTACTCATTAATGGCGTTTGGGGAAGGAATCGAATCGCCCATAATAGGAAAATGTGTTAAAATAAAAAAAAAGGTAGTGTGTACAAAAATGAACCATTAAGGGAATATAGACTCTTTGCAGTTGAAATGTGTTTAGTTCAATACTTTTGTGATTATTAGTGTTTGGTGTCTGGCATATTCTTCTTCGTTTGTCAATTTTCTTGGAATCTGGAAGACCGGCTATCCTTCCATCTTTCAACCAACTCGCTATGACTCTTTCAAAATTATATTCTCTCTATAAGTATTTTGAATAGTGTGTATTGCAGGATTTTATATTCTATATAGAATTGCCCCTCTCCCTTCTTCTATTCGATGGGGTCCTTTCTTAAACAAATCGGTCGATTTTACCATTTAGAGATTATTTCTTTGGGAAGAATATTTCATTCTGTTCATTTCAATTTTTGCGTGTATTGGGTTGCAAGTTCATTGCCACAACCTTCCTGTCTATTTCGGATTTTGGACCGGTAACAGAACCTTGGCTACACGCTGCATTATATTATAACCATTGACTTTAGTCAACGTCATAACTCATGTAGATAAATATTGTAGGCGGGTAGGCGATGATATGATTATTATCAGTTATACAACCTAACATACGTAGGTGTATTCGTCAAAAGTAAAACTAAATTCAAAAATACACTCCATTTTGGATTTTTTCAAAGATGCGTGCAAATTTGTTACATATTTTATTACGGAAAAAAATGAAAGTGCGTGGCTTTATTTGATGAATCATGAGTTCTAAAAAGACAAACCTTCCCCAAGAGAAATGCGCATCCACAATGTTCGCTTTTACGTAGCTAGGTATATAATTTTTCCGGAAATCGTCTTGGAAACAACTTTTTCCATAAACTTGATTTTTGTGGAATTTGTAAACAAAATTTCTAACATATGTAAATTTTGTCTTTTTTTGCCATTTCCGGAAAAATTTAATACAAAACACGTCAGTAAAATCTCTTACTTGACTCGAAGCTTTAAAATACTCAGCACGAAGTGCCTCTCGTATTTCAACGTAAGCTACTCTTCAGTAATGTGAGACTTCCCCTTAGGCCAGGATTTTCCTTACTTTTATGTACCTATATCTATCTATCTTAAAACGTCCTTACTTGATAATGGCATCATGTTCTTCGCAAAATCTAATTCATTAACTCTGTTCCTGTAGATCCATACTTGAGCCTTACGGTTTTTCACCGCTAGAAATACATAATTTCTTCTTTTTTCTACTTATCAAATACCTACCTTCTTCAGATCTATATAATACCTATATGTGCGTTTCTCTCCTTTTTATGGTCTTTCTCCAATTTGTGTTATTGCAAAAATCAAGTCCTTCGTTCCTCTCTGATTTCTGAATTCGCATTGTGCATATAGTAGTAGTAGTACATATAACGACTACAGATGGCGTAAAAATATAGAATTGGAAATTCAAATCGCCACAGAATTACGTTGAAAAATGTGCATGGGAATTCATTTTCATTATGACTGTTTATGGAGCACACTGAAATTTGTTAATGGTGTTTTTCGTTTTGAAATCGTTTTTGATTTTTTGAAAGACAAACCACTGCTCATTATTGTTATTTTCCAATCACCCCGTGAATTTCCATTATTCATACTCGACTTCCATGTGTAAATGGATGGAAAAGCGACTACGAATATCTACTTCAAATCAGCGCCTAAAATGTATACCTCTCACAATTGAAACATGCATGCCAGCGAATATAATCAGAAATTTCCTAAACATAAAAAGAACTTATAATTTATCAATTTGTGGGGAAAAATAAAAAAAAAACTTTGATATCGCCAGCTTGATACTACTCGAGTAACGGAAACATACTCAAAAACCCCCATTGCAACTAACCTACGATAATGATTATCTACTTTAACCTTTAACTATGATCAATGATCCCTAATTCAAAATCTGATTTCAGAGCTTTATAGCAAACTAGAGTAGAATTAGATAACGAAACTATACATTAATTACTCTAACTGCAAGATAAAGTACACTTTTCCCGAAAATATTGCCAGATTTCGTTTAATTTCGTCGTTTCATTCACGCTATGCTCCCAATGTGCTCAGTAACACTAATTTTTGCAAAAAAACATTTGATAACCTGTACGAAGGTTCAGAAAGTAATCAGATACTCGAACTATTCAAGGAAAATGTCCAATTGTTTCGTAATAGTGCCAGATAAAAAGATTATTTATAGTATTACTTTTAAACAATTGATACTTGATAAAAAATTTTGCAAGAACATGTAACAAATACGTGATTAGTATCAGCAAGAAGTTGTTTTGATGGATAATGCGATTTCAACACGGTATCAAAATGGAAGAGTGTCCATTTCTTACACCGATATAACTAAAGAGAGCCGAAACGTCCTTCTAAAAGAAGGGTCTGAATTTCGCAATTTTAACTTAATTTCAAAATTAGATTTTCTACCGAAATTCGGGGGCGCCTAAAATGAATGGGGAACGATTTCTATTAAACTACTGGATGACCAAGTAGTGCATGTGACCAGCTACTAGTCTGCAAATTAATTATTTCAAATTAAAATCACTTCCATCGTATCATGTTTTTGATAAGCTTATCTCTAGACGTAGGCACGTAGCATCCTCGAATTACATGTGCGCCTCACTTAATTGGAACCTGATAGAGCAGCATGCTATGACCTTTTTCCAATTTCCAAAAGAAGAGGAAGAGAAACAACTTTATCCCCGTTCTTCCTAAATTAGCCATTTAGCTAGTATGTACTTAGAAATCGTATAAGCTAAAATATTCTTATCGGAGAAGGTTGCCGAGAGTTTTATTTTAAAGAGAAATACTAGAAAACAGTGATGCCATTTTAATTTTCGCTTTTGTAGGACGAGTCAAGCAAATTGTTGGATTGAAGCTTTTTAGAGCACGCTTGAATAAAAGTCAATGAGACCGCCGATGCGTTAACCCAATTCGCCTTAAAGCAAGTGTTTTGTTTACAATACTAACTGTAAAAAACCTAACTCAAGATACCAATTACCAGCTCAAGACTGTGTGGCACTTCATGTTAGACTGTTGTCATCCAAGACCTTTTTCAAGTGATCATCTCAGTCTGGTGCGTTTCTGTACAGGCGCACCACGGAAGAACTTGCCCTTGCTTGTGGGCATACTTTTTAGGAACTATAAACTAGGCAAGAAAAGAAGAAATACTGTTTAACATTTTGCCTATTACTTCTTCTTTCCAAGTTTAGTCAGAAATCCTTTCCTTCAAATCTTGTCAAAGTAGTTTTAAAATCAACAAATATCTTTAATTTCTGTTCTATTGAATTTCTATGTTTCGCAAAACCACCCTGGTTGAGTGAGAGAAGATTCAAAATTGTGTACTTTTGATACAGTCATTCGTTTGTATATTTTATATACAGTGTGTCCCAAATAGTTTTATACAAATGGGGATGGATGCTGGATAGCGTAGCGTAGTAATTAACTGTGGAATTTTTTTGTGAGGGGTGTATTTATTCTCGTGTCAAAAAAAAACTTTAATTTTGTTAATAAATAAATATTTCACATGATTATAGTTTGAAGGTTCACTGGATATGCAGTAAAGATCAATATCGTTTTTGGTTCTAATGTGAATTTGTTAGCCAATCTGCGTTCCAAAATAAAATTCTGAGCAGAGGTTTGTGCAGTCCTTCAGAAATGCCGATTGTATGGCCGTTGATTTGTGAAGGTTGATTCATTTTGTTGCAAATGAGCTACTTTTTCTGGTGATTGATTTATTTATTTTCTTATTTTGTGGGCCGAGATTTAGGAATAAACTCCTTTAAGCGGGTTAAGCCAATCAGTCTAAATTTCCATTGAAACAATTGTGGCCAAATTTTAAGCAAAAAATAACAAATTTGTTAATAGATATGGTCCTTTTAATCATTACAGAATCTTGACGAATTTTGGCATAAGAAATCTATTAGAAATTAAACATACCTACTTTATTTAAAAATCTCAATTTAAAGTCGAAGATGGTAGTGCCACTTGGGAAAAAGGGGGAAACCGATACTATCGGACGTTAACCAGAAATACCAGTGTTATAGTTTAAGATAAAACTTGTTACTATTTTTAAACCTTTGATAACAATTGACGAAGTGTTCTCTCATTTGTCCTTTTTGCCTTGTTTCAATTTATCTGAAACATTCTCGTTTGGATTACCCAACCGCCTAAATCGTATCGGATATGATAACCCACAAGCAGCTCGTGATAAACCACAAATCCCATAGTCACTGAAGTATTCCCAAATTTGGAAAACTGAATTTGTTGTGAAAAAAATCGCCAATTCTATTGTTAAATCGTTCGATCTTGTTTACTGTGTTGTTTTAAGTCAAGGTTCCAATGCACTTCGGGCTAATTTTAGATGTAATTTCAAAACTCTTAAATTTATCTTGCTATACTTACGTAAGGCCAGTTGGAAGATAAAAATTATTATTAAGAGAGACAGAAATAGCGAAAACGGCGTAAAGGTTAAAAAAAATTATAAATAGAAATTGAAGTAAGTATGAACGCTAGAGTACGTTTTCCGTTAATTTACTACAAGACCGCTTTTAATTTTGCGATTACATTATTATCAGTCCTGATAAGGATTTATAAGTAATTTAAAACAGGTGCTTCACTGTGTTCCGAGATTAATTTACTCATAGTAGTTTCGCGAGGTCGAATAGACGCGGACGAGTATCTAATTTTTTTTTTTTTGCACGCATATATTACAAATTTTATTAACTTGTTTTAATAAATGAAATGTGACGTAATCTGGCTTCATAGGTGTAATTGTATAGTTAAACCTAATTATATACGGTTTCTTTGTTGATTTAATTAGAGCCATTAAAAAAACAGCCGAAATACAGTGAAAATGTTTGTGGAAATGTGGAAATTGGTTTTATTAATATCGTTATGGACTAATGATGTTTTTTCTTTAGAGATTAATTTTGTTGGTGAGTTAATTTCTTATTTGTAATGTAGCTACTTAACCCGAATTTATTTATAATTTTCAATGGTGAATTCCAATTTTCGCTTTTGTAGTCCTTGCCTTTTCATAACGGGGATACCCAAAACTGTTTTTGATGTACTTACCTAATCTTAAAGATAAAAAAATTAAACATGAAGGGTTTTGCCGTGTATCATAAATTTAAATTTCGCGTGTATCACTTCATTCATTTCAAATTTGAAAGTGCCTCTCCATTGTTTTTGGACAAATGCAAGTCAGTTTAGATTTGACATTCAATAACACTTCCGCACATTCTGCGTTTTAAACAGCGAAGGTGAAGATAAGAAGATTTATTGTAAATAAGTTACATATTTGTTTTTCCTACGACCATGGAAATGAAAAGATTTCCCATGAGCATGTAGACTTTAAGAATAAGGTAGACACACAAAATGAGTCACTTGCCCATCTTGCCCTATAGCTTTTACTAAGCTCCTATTGAGTTTTCACCAATTTCGTTGGTTTGCTCGCAAGACGTTATCTAAATACCTACAAATATTATGATGTTAATTAGTTTTCATTTGTTGATGTTTTGTGGTGACTTTTAGAGGAAAGTATTAATACCAAGTTACATGTCAACTTAATGCTGCCTTTTGCTTTCAATGACTGGTTTACCGAAGATCTCGAACGATGACAACTGGTTTCTGGTTCCGGATGCAGTCTCTCCATTAAAAATGTAGGCAATGTTACGAGATTTAAAAACGAAGAAGTTAATTTAATTTAAATACATTAATTATTATCAGCACCTTTGAATGAAAACTTTGGACAAGAATAAGGTCCTCCACACCACAATATGACAACTTTGATCGATGATCTTGAAGAAACAATGAGTACATTCTCACTTAATCTTTTTATCTATAAAAAAACGAAAAGTGAGGTTACTTAAATCATACGCTAGTCAATGGCAATGAAATTAAATTGCGGAAAGGCAATAGAGATCTAGATGTGTGTAGTACAGTAAAGCTACTGCTAATACACCAATTTAGCTGAGTAAATCTAACGACATAATTACCGTTTTCCTTATTACTATTATTATTTCTCTCAGATCAGTTGAAATTTCACTTAAAGGGCACATTCTGTGAAGGTGGTTCGACAGTGACCCAAACAGTATTTCGCCCTATAATATTGCGATTCTTAGTCTCTCGTCTATAGCCGAGCCCTCAATGTCCCCGTCAGTTTTGAACTTCTTTTATTGTTTGCCCAATCTTTATTCTGCCTGGAATCATTTTTAAGATGTAATGTGTACTTTTAACTCGCATCCTCTTTTCATCGCAATCTAAATAGGGTAACCCTCGTACCTTTTTGTGCTTCGGTTCTCTTTCACCACTTTCACCATCCCTGGGGACTTTCTTTGGCGGTAGGCCTAACTTTTCCACAGGTTCATAGCGCTATGATGACTTCATTCGTTGTTTTCTCCAAAAATGCTGTGCATGTAAAAGTTTTGAAGAAGGTTACTCCTAGTTACTTGACTTCATTCTTCATAGGGATTTGAGATCCATAGAAAAAACATAGCCTTTTTTACACAGGAAATTGCATGAAGGAAGTTCGCCGATAGTACCTTTTTCACACAACCTTTGTATCAGTTTGAGAGCTTCCTGTATCCTGTCGCATAAATCTTCCGAAGACTATAATCTCTTTGAATTTTAATGTTTCTTCTACTCTGTGTAGGGCTAGTTCGCAAGTCTTCCTCGTTTGGTTACCATAGTGGTTAATCTTTGGAGGTCTGAGGTGTAAGACTTTGTCCTTAATATGTCTTTCTACCATCCATTGTAAAGCCTTCTTGTCCCCATCAACCCCCAAGTGCACCCCTCCTCTTGCCACAGTGGTAATTTCCATTTCTATTCCTTTAGCGGACGACTGGCTTCGAAGAATTGTTTTATCGCCTCTACAATTTTAATCTCAATTGTATTTCTCCGCTTTTTTATTAGTTCATCCTACTTTTAAATACCATAAACGTTATCGGATCGACGGATTTGGAATATAAATGATTAATCTTCGTTGCTTGTTCAATATGTCATTCATCGCTTATATCATTAATAAATAATTGCTTAAACTTATAGTGAACGCCAAACAAAATCCGTTGCACGTCATATAATGTGAGTGACGTAGATTGGGGGCAATGTTGCCAGATTGTAATTGAAAGAAGGTAACGCAAATAAAACTTCAGAGTTCACTCGTAACTTTAGTTGTAATAAATAAAAAACAAAATCAAAACTTCAAAATTGTGACAATCAAAACATAACCACAACAAAACATTACAAAATTGATATCTTATGGAATTGGCATTGGCAACGTTGCTCAAAACAATCCATTGTTACCAACGTGGCGATCATAAAATTCTGATGAAATTAATTTTTACAGGTCGAATTTTCACGATTTTTATGCCGTTACATTTACGGCAGGGACGTCAATTATCAGCTGATTGCTGACGTGCAACGGATTTTGTTTGGCGTTTACTGTATATAGTTTTCTAGGAATTTCGTAAATCAGAACTTCAAACAATTTAATAATCTCCATACTTCCATTGATCTCATACCTACTGGTGGAAAACGTAAAAATAGGTGTACCTCAAGGATCAGTCCTAGGGCCTACGCTCTTCCTAATATCCATTTACGGCTTAGCCACTTTTTTAAGTTCTTTTTCAAGTACCAATGTAGATGTACTGCTCTTTGCTGATGACACTACGATTCTCATGTCCCACCCCAAGCTGGGAGTTTTACAAAAACGCTTGGCGGATACACGGTCGGGAGTTGTCGAATGGCTTGCAAAAATAAGTTAAAACTAAATGAATCTAAAACTATTCAGGTTATCTTCACGCACAGGCCTGTGGAAAATAGCAACGCAAATTATGTTAAGTACCTCGGATTTGTACTTTAATCCAAAATTACAATAGGGCAAATACATTGAGATCTTGGCTAACAAATTGGCAAAAAAACATATTCCTAATACGTAACTTGGCTAATGTAATTCTATCGGCAACTATTTTGGGCCAAAATTTTTTAATCATCTACCATCTCGAATCAAAGCTCTGCCCATTTCTCAATTTAAAAACAAAATAAAGTCGATATTAATAGAAAATGCTTTTTACAACATTGATGCTTATTTTTCATTATACGTTTTTGTGATTTAGTTGTTTACTGCTTATATGTAACATATTCATGCATTAAGGTCTTATGTAAACTTGTTATCTTTTGACGTGTGAGATCAATATTTGTATTGTAATTGGCAAAGTAAATAAACTAAACTAAACTAAACATACCTTTAAAAAAAACCTTAAAAATGCATGGACACACTTTTAGTGAAATTCGTCAAACAAAACCTGAAGCGGACCGATGTAAAGGAAGTAGAATTTGAAGCGTCAGACTTTCATGAATTGTTTGTCGATCCCGAGACTAAAGTGTCATAACTGGGGTCAAAAGATTTAACTTGAGATGCAAACAGTGACTTAGATTCTGTCAGTTCTAGTACCAGTTGAACTGTTTCAATATTTGGTGCAAACATTTGAAAGCTATTGAAGTTGTAGAAAGGTACCCAGCATCCAAGAAAAGACATGCAATCAAGGAAGTGTGGATGGGTGTAATGGATACTTTGTTGGGTCTTTACAAAGAGCTAAGCTAAGGTCAAACGACACATCCTTGACTTAACCATAACATGTAATTGCCATTAACATGTAAAAGTGGCTACAGGATGTTACTAACAATGGACACTATTTGGTAAGCAGAACTCAATCTAAATTATATTATTTTTTTCTTATAGTGTAGGTTGTCTAATAAAATTAAACATGGTTTTGGGTGCCCAACTGTGGTAATCTGGGACACAGAAGGAGTTAAATTTAAGTAAAATGCTATTTAAATTATACCAGGTGTCCAAAAAATCGAGAACGACACATCCGATCACGAAAATAAAAAACACGGTGTTCCGTTAGTTTTTGAAACCTATTCAGTCATGATACGTCAACATCACCCTCAGCCCTCTGGAGATGGAACCGGGGTGACTTTTGAAAACTTAAATGAGAACAGTATTTTTTATGGCACTTTTGCATTCTCCATAAAAAACTCTTTTCAAATTACAAATTGCACCCCCAACCTTGTTTTTTGGGGTGGAAAGGGAGAAAATTGCATAGGTATGTCCGTAGAAAAGCGATCTTTTTTTGCTTTCCTTTTCCTTCAACATTTTTTGTGATTTAAAAATTGTCCGCCACCATCTCCCTTAAGGATAGAAAGAAAAACAATGCATCATTTGGCAAGAATCTTGGGATTCTTGGGAATGGGGGGGGGGGGGGGGCGGAGAGAGTGGCGGACGATTTGTAAATCACAAAAAAAATGTTGGGGGAAGCAAAGCAAAAAAGATCATTTTTCTGCGTACATGTGCAATTTTCCCCCTTTCCACCCCCAAAAAAGGGGTCGAAATTTGCAATTTGAAAACAGTTTTTATGGAGAATGCAAAAGTGCAATAAAAAATAGTGATCTCATTTCAGTTTTCAAAAGTCACCCTCGCCCCACCCTCAGGGGTTACTTAAATTTAACCCCTTCTGTATCCTAGCCTAGAGCACCACAGTTGGGGACCCAAAACCATGTTTAATTTTTATTAGACAACCTACCTACACTATAAGAAAAAAATAATATAATTTAGATTGAGTTCTGCTTACCAAATAGTGTTGATTGTTAAGAAGTTCAATAAGTGGTACGTTTTTCCAGTGGTCGTCTAGTCGTTTAAACAAGCAAGTACCTAGGTTAAGCAACCTTCGCTGTATACTCTGCTCTCATGCTAAGATTTCATTTAGGTGACTTCTTCGACACCTTATGTAACGTAAAAGGGACAATTTTTCTCTAACCGCACCTAGATATAATCTCAACGTATAATCCAGTGAATAATCAATGGAGAAAAAGCGCTGTTAATGCTATAGATAAGATACTGACTTACCTCGGTGACTAAACTCTACTCCACCAACGTCATTATATTCAAGATTTGGTTTATACCAGTATTAATAATCAAGTAATCAGTACTAAAACGCATGGGGTTCACTTAATTTGACCAAAAGTGGTTTCATAGAGATTCACAGACATTTCAGTTCATCATCACAGCCTAAACGTATGGTGTTGAGAATTTATCGATGCACATGTAGTGAATCCAATCTTAGTGCCTTATTTGGCAAAGCGTTTTTTTGAAATCTCTAACATTATTAGCAATTAAAATAAGTATAGATACAAATCTTTAGGGCTTTGATGAAATCTTGCTCCCTTCCACTAAATCCTATTTTAGGTTCCTAATTTCAAGTTGATTTTTGAGAATTCAATAGTTGATGAAGTTGAAGAAAAACAGGCGCAAATACAAAATAGTTTTCCGAAAAAACATTTATTCCACCTTTCATCCATTCCCAATGTTCCCGGTGTTCATTCAAGATTTTTAATGTACGTAAAAATGTAGAGTACATTTACTTATTAGGAAATAAGTGCTAACTCATACTATTTTCTAATTACAGTTGAAGGTTTTATTAACATTATTAGCAATTACGAATTTGCAATGTCAGATCTAATTAGAACTAGACGAAATTCATCAGATTACAGAACGAACTTCGAATACCGCAGTAACGAAAGTATAAAAAAAATCTGGTCTTATCAAAAAGACAAAATTTGATAATTTCGAAATTTCGACTTTAAAGTCGAATACTTATCTCGAAAAGTATTTGAGACACCGAAAAATTGGCACTGGATAAGATCCATATCAGACATACACTCATCTCTTGCAACACACGGACGCACAGACGGAATATTGAATACAGTAACGAACGAGTTCTTTGAAAATTCTCTTAAGAATTGCCATAGCAACTTTAATTATTAATATCATTAAAAATGAAAATGTTGATAATGATTCTAATCAAATTTTAAAGATAACATTTCTTGCCAAAAAGCTATCACTCAACTGACGTCAATTATGATGTAGCGAAAATAGCTTTGAACGTTTCAGTGAAGTTGAATTTTTCCATTCTGAAAAGTTTTTCATTTGAAATTCAATTTCTAGGGTATTTTAGCTGTTAACAAAATTTGTTTGTGCGATGGAATTAAAGCTGTCAATAAACCTATGCCTTCGTTTAACATTGAAGTTAAGCTTTATTAATCCGAAGTCAATAACGTTTCATTTATCTGATAATTTAATTACGTAAATAAAAAAATTTGATAATCTGTAATTCGATTGTTTACCACTATTGGGTTATCTACTTTATAATTGTTATTGTGCAAAGCACGTAATAAATGTTTGCAAAGACATAGGTACGTGCCGTTTCTCCAAATTGATTTGAGAATTCTGTTTTGTTCTCAGATAAAAATAACTGATAGTCTGGCTTGTTATGATAAATTTCTTTATAGTAACAAAACGCAAGCTTACTTGTTATAAAAGGAAAAAAATAAACAACAATTGCTTCATGTTGTGTAATCATGAAAAAGGTAAAAGCGATTAATTTTGAAGTGTTTATATCCTGAGCTAACAAAGTTATCTAGTCGTAGTGCCGTTTTTTTTTCAGTAGGTACTTTACGTTGTCTAACATAAAATAATCTTGTTTCAGATGACAAAAGTCAGAATGCTGATACAAAAGAAGATGTTATAGTACCGGAGTCTGTAAGGTTTGATCCGAATGGAAATTTGGTTGAAGTGAAAGGGATATATTACAGTAATGGAGTCAAACCAAGAATATTTCTTGAGTATCCTCGACAGGACGATTTTATTACTAATATGAATCACATAGAAAGCATAGAAGAAAACAGTTCTAATGAAAATGGTAAGCATATTTGGTGTTTAAGCGTGTAGGTAATGTCTATCTTTTTGTTTACAGAGGACAGTCACTTTGAACCGTGGTCAATTTTGTGGTACGTGGGCTCATTTGGTGGATTAATAGTGTTTTTCCTCATCGTATCATGTTCGGAATGGTGCTGTAGGACGCGACTCGGGAACAGAAGCATACAAAGAGGAACTGCATCACCCACTCATAGCGAATTACCACCACCCGCATATGATTTATTTGCTCCACCGTCTTACGACAGTTTGTGCAAGCCTACTATGGAAAAACGGGAGTACGACGTTTACGTTGTACCGGTACATACCTTAGATGCGTTAAGGAGTCTCGATGCAAGTAATGCAGATTCGCCTCCATGTTATAGTCACCATATGAGTCAAGAGGTTGTACTTCCACCACCTAATATTGAAGAAGAACATAAGTCAGAATCGTCAAATTCACCGCAAACGTAACTAGCATGAAATTATTAGTAAATTATAAACGGAATTGTTTACGTATCACTCTCGACGGTCCGAGTAATTGGCTAAAGAACTACCACGCGAATAGGAAGGGGGTGGTTCGGGTATAGTCAACCGATCGAAAGAAAGTGAACTGGAGCAATTATAAAATAAACAGTATTTATTGAAACATTTTGCTGTGATGTTAGATTTAAGTCTTATTATTTAGCGCATTATGCAGCGAATTTGTTAAGCATGTTATTTATTAAATGTTATCCTCACTGTGATATAAAATATCCCTATTTTCGTAATGAATTCTTAATTGTTGATACGAAATGCGGACATCTTGTTTTTTCTTTTACTTTGAGTTTTCATTTCGTACGTCTTCTGTTTGATGAAATTTTCCGATAGTTAATGATGTAATCGAAATGCTATAAGAATTAAAAATTAAGTTTATTTAAACTGTTTCTAAAAAATAGCTTGTCCCCATTACAATACGTTTTGTTTTGTTTTTGCCATAGGTGATTAGTGCAGATACCTTCCTTTCTAGAAACTTTGATTGTTTAACGCCTTTTTAATATGATTATAAGCTAACATCAAGTTCTATCTAGCCTTGTGCTGCACCTGAAGTGTCTTATTAAATTATTATACGCTGCTTGCAGTTGGCATTGTCAGGTTATAGAAGCGCATCTGGAACTGAATTACAGCTTCGAGGTCAGTCAAGCTAACACATTGTATCTCTCATTTCCTTTTGTAGTAGTATTTTACATAGAGGGCAGTTCTGCTGTCACTGAACATTGTGATTACCTCGCCTAGAATTTCTTTTGTTGCAATCTTTCTTTAACCCAATACCCAATCAGCAAGAGTCCTTCATGATCGAACAAAAATGTTAATATCACTTTGTCTAAAGTTGTGCTTTAAGCGTCTTTGGTGGTGGTAGTGGTGAACACTCACTCTAGTGAAATTCGACGATTTTCTCTAATACGATCTTCCACTCAAGTCATATTGTCTGTGAATGCAGTGCAAAGTGCACGATTTCGTAGTTTAAAATTCATCCCCTTTTTTTACTCCTAAATTTTCAACACCAGTTCTCCATAGTTGTACGCAGTCATGCATTTCCATACACTGCTTAAACTCACGTATGGATGGTTACCCACCTTTAGTACACAAAAATGAATGACCGCACCTGAACGGATTTTTGACAACAAATATTATTTCTAATAATCCAGATATATTAACAAAATAAACTGATCAGTGTGGGGGTTACAAACACTGCCCAATGTGGAAAGGTTACAACTGTTTCCAATCCGACCAAAGATAGGTTTCAATTGAAGAAGCCTACCGAGTATGAATAGTTTTTTCAATATTGAAATTGATCATCCCCGTGTAGGAACAGAGTAAGAATTATCTTACCGCAGGGCCATTGCGTGTAGTAAAAGGCGACTAATCAATGGTCTTAGCAGGGCCGTTCCGAGGGTTAGCGGGGCCTGGCGCGAGAAAATGCGCGGGGTCCTATTAGGTATAACTTGTGGGGTGGAAGGGGGGGGGGGGGCAATCAATTTGTCGAAGAAGAAAATGCTATAAAAGAAAATTTGGAACGGAAAAGGAATTTTTTTTGAAAAAAAAAATACAATCAAAGCTTATTTCAGATCTCATTTTATTCAATTTTTGGTTTTCGAACAACGCTTAAAATAAGCTTAAAATATACTCACAGGAGATAGGAAGCACGTATCTGATCAATCAAAAGGAATAATTGGACAATTAAATAAAATAAAATATGGAAACAGAGATAATTTAATCATTTGGCATAAACTTAGGTGCCTATAATACATAGAAAACATATTTACAGTACCGTACTCTACAATTCAGTTTTTCATAGACTAGTCCACTACAAATAATGGCAGCTAAAGCACACTAACTAGTTCCATCGGTAAAAATGATCTGAAAAGACACTTCGTAGGAGAAATAAAAAGTAAAAACAGGCTTTCAAGCAAGTGATTTCTTTTGACGAAAATATAATCCTTTCGGTTTCTTAGAGCTTAGAGCTCCCTATTTATTTAAAAGGTACTTTTCGAGCTATTGCAAAGGCAAAAGCGCTGATTAAATTATCTACATCTAACTTTTCACATTCTATTGATAACGTAGCCAAACCATTAAGACGCTCCTGCGCCACAGTTGACCGAAGATAATTTTTTAAATTTCAAAATCGAAAAGGTCCCAATTAAATAGCGGAGCGCGGGGCCTGGTACAGCGCGGGGCCTGGCGCGATCGCACCACTCGCGCCGCCCTCGGGACGGCCCTGGGTCTTAGGGGAGTAGAAGTAGTGTGAATGCAGGTTGAATGGAATTAAATTAATGTTAGCTGTTATTTATTAAATGAGAGAATTTTCGAATGCTCCTGGTATAAGTTTTGATGCGATGCATTTCTCAAGCTGTGTAATCTCAATTGCAACTGAATAAGAATTTTGTTATTATTAATGACGCAACTCGTCATTCATGCGCCCTCTTTATATTTTAAATCGCAGAGTGGATAACGATGAAATCCTTGGGTAACTGCCGGTCGTTTTTAACTACGCATGAAAGCAAGTAGAAACTTTTATGTCTTGCATGTGCGATTTTGTCAGAGAAATTCTAATTTCAGGGTTATTAGGGAAAGTAAAATCCAATAAATTGATTGGTAAAGTAACCCTTAACCTAGTGTTGTTTTGAAATAGATAATATTGTTTTTTTGGGTGCGTTAATATTGTAAGTTTTAAGATTTACTTCTTTAATAAAAGGGAATTCACTCCTGGAGTAAATTTGAGAATGAGAACCATTTTACAATTGCAAAAAAGACTACGCTATTTTTTGTATTGACTAGTTTAAATAGACCCAGATTAAATCAACGTTTGTGTTTTGATTTCAATTTTTCGGTCAAGTAGGAGTTCTTTTTATAGGCTGGATTAGGCCAGTAGGATTACGGCTTGCAGGGATAAAATTCAAAAAATTCTGCAAATATCTGAATGTTAAGTTTTTTATTTGCGTACTACGAAGACGTTTACGTCTAGTACATTGGTTAAAGGTTAAAGGCCGGTTCTTCAATTTCAAGAAGAAAAGAGGCTTCTGGTGTTGGTATCGATAAATCCGGTTGTGCAACTTTGATACCGCAATTATAGGTGCGTCGACGTACAATTGTTTGTATATCTTTCAGGATTTGTGTGATATAAAATAAGACGTATACGAACTATCCATATAAACATAATACAAATGAACAAAGTGAGCACTATCTAAATTCAAGAAAAGCACAAGCCTAAACGGTGTAATCTAAATTCAAAAACATATTCAACAGTAGATAAGGAAGCCTAACATTCTACAAGTTGTTTCAAAAAGGTTCAGCTGGCTGTACATAATCGCTTGCCTCTCATCAAATTCGAAGATAAATCGGAAAAATCTAAATCTATTCCACCCCAAAAATCATTATTCGATGACTGTGCACCTAAACGAAGGATTGGATATGCAATTAAGTACTTACTTATTTGGATTTACATTGGCATCACCAATTTATATTAAATCCTTCAAAATCGTGAAATAAAATGTAGGAAAATGAGACTATAAAACTGCATGTTTCGATGATCTTATCTGTTACCATTTTGGGGAACCTATTTAAGTCAACAAACCGTCCTAGTGGCTACGTGCCCGTCGGCAGTACACAATAAATTACAATCGCTGGAAATATCTGGGGGAAAACCAACTGCATTCATATGATACGTTTTCAATTTATTAATTAGAAACTTAATTCTATGCAGAGTGTATTTTAATTAAGTATATTGTTCTTAGCTCTAAACATTGAGACAATGGTGGTTTATTTGAAAACCATAATAAAAAGACAAAAAGGTGATTTTACCTACATTAATAGTCACTAACGTGATTTTTTTAGTTTTATATTCTCATTATTTCTTCGTAGAAATTGGACAAAGAACCATCTACTTAGTAAACAAAACTGTAATATAGCATCGCTAGTAATGAGGCAATTGTGAAGTAAAGCGCCCTTCATCACAATGAAAATAATAGCCCAAGAATTTTAGTTGAAATTGTGAATCTACCCGAAATTAAATAATGTAAAGTTGAAAATGAGCACAGTTGTTCTATTTGATATCCTGAATAACATTATTAAAAGTCCCCTAACATACCGTGTGCGCGTCCTGAAATTTTAGAGATTTAGCCTGGAAGTCCTGAAACAGCGTTTGAAACTGGCTAAAATAATATTACGACTGAAAGAATTGACGTGGAGTACTTTCCTTTGGTGGTAGAAAAAATGCTGAGGTATTATTTTTAGCAGTAGTCCCTAGAGAAGTTTAAATTGGAAAAAGGGACCTTTGGTTATAACCAGGGCGTAGTGAAGTTACCGTTGAATAAGGCCTTAGACTCTGCCGCCAACTAATGTTTCCAAATAACACTGCCTCCGAGATTGTTTGCAGGATAGCAATGTTATTATGACTTACTGAATTGTTTTATGGCTAAAATAAAGTATGTCTAACCAGTGCCGGATTAAATAAGATGGAGGCCCTTAGGCAGTCGAAATATCAGGGGCCCTGTCACCTACCTAATAAATTTTACGAATATGATTTTATTACACAACAGCTTTAGGAATCTAATTTCATTACACCAAAAAAAAAAAAATTATCAACAAATTAATATAAAATATAAATAAGCGATAATTATTATTATATTATAACCAAGGCCTAATGTAGACTTTCGAAATATGTATATTTTTTGAGCTTTTACCCCTACGCGACTCGCTAAAGTGTCAAAAGGCAATTTAAGCAAATTTAAATTCATAGTAAGATTTCTTAACACTGCAATCAAACATTTCTTTCGTGTAATCAAAATTTCTTCATTTAAGGTTGTATATTATACAGGGTGAGTTTTTTCCGATGTTTAGTATCGGGATCTTGGAAGGTATAGCTAGGGTATAGATAGGGACTAAATGAGGGAAGAATTGCGATTTTACCAGCCCAATTTATGAGATTTTCTAAAAAAACACATTTTTTTCGTTTTTTTGTTTCGTGCCTATATATCTGTAATTGTTAATTTAAAAAAAATGTGTAGGAAGGAAAATTTTGTAGGTATTTATGTGTTCAATAATACAGTTTAATCAATTTTTTTATTTAAGCTCTAATTTTTGAGGTATGACACAAAATTGTGCCTTTTCTAATAGAAACCATAGTTGGCCATGACTATAAAAAAGGCCCTTTTTCAAAGATTCTAACAAAAAATGGCCATAATTTCTATATTTATGAAAATAAGTATGTATGTCAAGTGATATAGGTATTGTTAGAATCGTTGAAAAAGGGCCTTTTTTATAAAGTTATGGCCAACTATACATAGTTTCCATTAGAAAAAACACACGTTTGTGTCATAATTCAAAAATTAGAACTTAAATAAAAGATTTGATTGAACCGAACTGTATTATTGAGCCCATAATTATCTACAACTTTTCCCTTTATACATTTTTTCTAAACTCAATAATAACAACTATAGGCACTAAACAAAAAAACGAAGAAATGATTTATTTGAGATACCTAGTTAGCCATGCATTTTTTCAAAAAACGAAAAGCTTACTAAATGGAGCTGGTAAAACTGCAATTCTTTCCCCTTTTAATCGTCTCTCTATCGCTGCTAGTTTCCAAGATGCCTACACCAAAGATCGGAAAACACTCACCCTGTATTATATTATATGTATATGTACAGTTTAATCTAATGCTACGGGGCCCCTAAAAGCGTGGGGCCCATAGGCCATTGCCTACTCCGCCTAATGGGTAATCCGGCACTGTGTCTAACAATTTCCGCCTTTTTCGTAGTTTAAACAATGGCTCGTTGTTAACATAAGAAGAGTTGATTTAATAGCTTAATGTACCGCAGTTTCATACATTTTTTCAGGTTTCCAGGACTTCCAGGTCTTGAAATTTCAGGGACTTTTGATATGTTGTTCAGAACATCAAATAAAACAACTGTGCCAATTTTCAGTTTTACATTATTTAAAAAGAGACAAACAATGTCATTATTTTCTGTTATGTTAAATATTCTTCCATATCCTAGTAGGTTATCCCCTAGCGCACTAATCCCTCCAGAAAGGAGCCCAAATACCTACATGGTGAATGATTTTAAATGTATTATACTCATAAAAGGACTACTTTTCAGAGAACGAACCTCTTTTTTCAGTTTATTATCTATACAGAAATCCCATTCTTACAAAGAAAATACTATACTATTATGTATTATAGTGTGAATAACTTATGAATACAGTTTGAAAACAATTGTATCTCATCATCATAGATTCTTTAAAGAGTTGCCTTGATTTTGCAAACCAACTACATGTAAAACATGCATTACCTAACAATCATGCGACGTAAGCTGTACCACAACTAAAATTCGATTTAATCAATGCAATGTAAAATAGGCTGAATTGTCTCATAAATAGTGAGCTATAACTAAATTACACTTGATTTAGCAAGTTCTGGCAGGCAGTTATTTCATTAACTATTTTGAATAAAGTGCATAAATCTGAAAGTTGTTTTCTTGATTTTTTTAAACCTTTAACGTCAACATATTTAATACAGATTACTACGGATGTTGCTATAATATGTGACAAGTCTTCTCAATATCTGTGTACGACAATCAAGAACGATGACAACCAATTTACCACCTTACCGTTGAAACCAAGTTTTCTAGCAGCATCAGATGATTGTCCTTACGCAGTGATACTGAATTTAGGGTTATACTGAATTCTGCACGGAAGGAAAATTATGCTAATTCAAATACAAGAATTTGTTTGATTCTGTCCGGTGTATTACTTTTACTACCCCATGATGTCTTTTAGTTGTTTTTGTTTAACACCTCTTGTTTCTCTGGAAGAATTGAAAGCAATAATCGACTGTAATAAGCTACCCCCTGAAAATTTTTTGCTACATTGATAAAGAGCCTTCGCCACCTGTGTTTGTAAGCTTCGTCCAATCACTTAGGTATATATATTTAAAAATTTTATTCCCTCGCTTCACTGTGTTGTACCGTTAAATTAAATCAGAGAGGTAGAGTGATAGTTTCTTGGCCAATAGATTTGCATATTGTAATCCTTTTCGAGTAAATACAGGATGCGCGGAAATAACGGAGCCGAATATTGGTCAATTGGTCAATACAGAAAATTTGTGGCCATGGGACGCAGCACATCCGGCGTTGGTTAATCAGTCCCACTCCCGACGCGGAGCTCTCATCCTGTAAATAGTTATTAAGCTCCATTTACAGAAGTACCTCGTTCAAAACCTGTACCTATTTAATGAAAGGCATTTTTCTACATCAACCGCCGGAGTTCTATGCACAGGTCGTTCTACAAAAATTAAAGTTCGTACCTTTCTCCACGTTTCCTTTGGATTCGCATGCAGACTCATTCACGACTGAAATACCGCACCACTTAAGGTTTTAGCCTGCGATATTCCAAATGTAGCGCCCTAATGTTGCCTGTCCGATACAGGCAAAAAGGCGACGACCATTATTGGCAAAGCATTGATCAGCAATTATTCTGGTACAAAATAATACTGATATCTTGGAATGGAAGTTCATGGTGGAGTCAGAGGCTCAAAAAGGGGTAGTGGTTAAAATAATAAAACGACTTGAAACCTCCCCTTAGACAATGGTCTTGTTCTTGGAATGGGTCATTATTTCGTTTCTTTTTGACGTCTTGTTCCTCTTCTGCGTCGATTTTGAGCTGTCCTTAGTCCATGACTTATACGATTTACAGAATACTTGAAGCAAACGACAAGTATTAAAATAATAACTCAAGAAAATGATCGCAAAGTGAATTTGCTACCTCAGTGGTCTAAAGGTAAGCGTCTTTACTTTTCGTGAGTGCCAACCCGGGCAAAGTAGTCGTTTTTCTAAAATTAGTGTGCTGTAGCAGTACTTTTCATTTCAACAAATACAACTGAATAATTGTTATAAGAAATATGGGAATGAGATTCCTGTTTTTATTGTATACAAGGTGTAGAGTTTACCGATGCACCATAGGGATTTTAATGTAAAAATCTTAATATTCGATTATTTGCTTCCCTAATTATTTTACACAAAAAGGCTATTTAACTTTTTTGTAGATTAAAATTTAAAAAATCCACATACGTACATGTTGTTCGTTTTTATTTTACTTATAATATGGCATGAATAAAAATTGAAAATTAAATGTGATACTTTGGCAAAAGAAATAGTAGTGCCATGGCATAGTTGACGTAAAAACAATAGTTGAGCGCCTTTGCAGCAAGATTCAATCTGATTCAATTACTTATTCTACATACGAAAACGTCGAAATGATGAAATGAGTTTATTCTGGAAGCAAGTTACCATTAATATTCGTTAAATGAAGTTATTTTATTTATTTAGTATTATTAATTAAACGATTTTAGTCGCATTGTGTAAAAGTTTACTTTTTTCAACAATTTCCAGGTATCATTGATTTTTGAGAAAGTGGACATTTTTATTTGCTTAAATATTTGTTTTCTGAAAAATTCAAAATAAAAATAAAAAACATCAGTCGGTTCAGAATTTTTGTCTCTACAAAAAAGTTAAATAGACTTTTTATCTAAAATAATTAGGGAAGCAAATCGGATATTAAGATTTTTACATTGAAATCCATATGGTGCATCGGCCAATTCTACACCCTGTATAGACTGCTGCCAAAGTTTCTAGAAATACTATAGTAATGTTTAGCGCCACATTCGAAATATTTTCTGTTTTAGACCGCATGTTCAATAAATTTAACAGACTGGATTCAAATGAGTCGGTGGTAGTAAACGTGCAGCAAGGAGAACGATATTCGCTAATTGGTATGTCAAAATTTGTTTGCGGGAAATCATGGAATAAACAATCGAAATTGATTAATTATTTTTCACCATGGAAATACCAGCTCATGCTCACTAAACTGATGACCTTATGGAGTGAAAATCTCAAAATTTTAATTTCCAAGTTTTCCTGATTCACCTTTTGTTTCCAATGATTAAATAACAATTGTGAGCAATAATAAGTGCTTTAAGCATTGCGCAAACAAATTTCAGCGGTACCAGCTTCAGTGTGAAACCAGTTGAGAATGCTCTTCTAGCTTTGCCATAGACTGAACAAATTATTTATCTAGCCAAAAAGAAATATCAAAATTTAATTTGGATATTCGTACTCAGCGTTAAAAAACACATAAAATTGATATATCATATGTCGGGGTAATAAAATTATCATATTTCAGACGCCATTTTGAAGGTGTTCCTGAAAAGTTACGACGGGCGGCATGAACATTTTAGATTACTTTCGATGCTCTATCAGAGTCTGATGTCAGAATTTTAGAATTCCTTAACACAAAAAAGCTACATACACACAGAACGAATTCGCAGATAGGTACCGAACAAATTTGTTCGGTGAAAATAACCTGCCATATTCCTTTGAGCTTATGAAAAGTGCATTGACACCAAATGCCAAATACAATAAAGCCGTTTAGCCAGTTTCATGTCATTTTAAGAACCTCACAAATCATTTGTAGTAATCGTCGAAGAAGGACTGAACTGAAAAATGCGTACTATGTTACAGTTAATCTAAACGGAACCATAGCAACAGACAAAAGTAAACCTTGTTTCTTATCATAGATACACAATGTGATGATAAAATCCAGAAAAATACTGGTACTAAATCTTAGGATAGTTGCCCTCGGCAAGAAGACCTTATCAAATGACCTCAAAAAGTTCGAGAAAAAACCGCTGGAAAAAGTATAATAGAACACCAAGACAGGCAAGAATCGGCAGTCATTTCTAATAAATCGGGTTGATGATTTCTGAAAGGAATAACGCATTTAAATATTTTAATAACTAAATATACAAGGTTGTCAGGTGACCCGTTACCGTTCATAAAACTAGGTAAGAATCCTTTCCGCGCAATCACTCGATTAGTTTTGCGACAATTAATCACTTTGGGAGACATTAACGACGGTAAAGACAAGTCGTCCATAAAATCTAATAATAATAATTTATCTGAAAGTTGAAAATTTTAATGGAATAAGTGATAAACTGACGCCATTCAAAACGTTACTCTCGTGGCCTTACATTAACAACTTCCAGTTTGTATATTTTAGTGATGCGATTGTGTTGTTTAGTTACAGTAGCTCTTTTGTGTTGTTTTCCTCTTAATCGGTAACGTTTTGGTATTATGAACAGTTACAGAAACGGATTAATTTTTAATATTTTCCGTTATGATACAGTGCTAAGACGACAATGAAGTTGTGCGCCTTATTTGTGCTTGTATTCACTTTGGACTTTTGGAAAAATTCCTTAGTTTCTTCTACAGGTGAGTGATACATGCTTATATTTTGTTTTTGCACATTTACGGCATATTAAGTGTGTTAAGTAAAGTGATAGTTTTGTTTATCGGCTTTAAAAGTAAACAAATTTTGTATATTGGCAAGGCGTAAAGGTCAAATATAAATTTACCATTAGTAAAAACAGGAAGACCTTACGTAAGGTCAATACTAACAATTATCATACGTATTTATATTATTACCTATCTGCACACATAATAAAAAAAGTTCTTCAAATTTCCAAATGACCGACCTAGTGGCCGTGGACTTCATTATCTGATCGCGTTAATTACTTTATTTGTTGAAAATAAGTGTGAAATTAAAGATTTTTGTAAATTTCCGTTACGCTTATGATTATAAAACTTGGTAATTGTTAACTAGATTTTAATAACTACCAGGTATTAGATAAGGTGAGGTGACGTTTCAATTACTGAAACACTGAAACTGTCATAGCTCATAATCAACCTATTCATTACAATGTTTTACACGTGACCTAAGGGATTTTTGAAAGTACATCACGTAATTGTATGCTTTATAGACCTTTTATGCCTTTGTGACCAAATTTCAGATAATTTTTAGGCACAAAATCGAAAGCCAAAAGATGTTGAATATGCCTGAAAAATGATTAGTCCCAACAGATGTCCAAACCTGATGTATAGTTGTTATAGTAATTATTGAAGGTGAATGTAGTAATTGTGTTTGTCTAGTATTTTATGCTCGATTCAAACGCAAATAAATAAGCACTTATAATGAATTATTATTAGCAATTTTGACCATTTAAGGGATTTTATAATTAACATCGTTACCTTCATTCACAACTTGGGTACTCGTACTTGAAACTCTATATTATTATTAATAAACATTCTTCAGATTCTTCAGATAGGAGGGAGTTTATATTCTATATTTTGTGCACGAGGACCAAATAACAGCTGAGAAATTTGAGCGGAGCATTCAGAATGATGTTCTAGATCTAGGATTTCCTATTATTTGTACTTTTAATGCTAAAATTTACCTTTACTTGAGTTAATTTTTGTTTATAACAACAGGGAAGATATAATCTAGCTGGAGAAATAAGAAGGGTTGGTGAAGATAATTCCTCATCAAATTATATAAACCTCTTCGAGGTTCTCTTGATCCATCATTTGTTCTTGTATATTCTTCTACCGTGATTTCCTTCCGTTTGTTTGTTGCGACCCCAATTAAATCTTATTGTTTTTCTTGTAGCTGTTCGGCTGTCTTCTGGATTCCATCCCAGCACCTCGTATACCGTTGATCCAGAACCTCTCTCCATACATCCCCTACTATTTAGCTCCCTGTTGCATAATTTTCGTTATTATGCCTTTTTCTCATTCTTGCAAAACTTCATAAGATGGTGTCGCTTATTTTTATAGGGCCTAATTTTTAGGCTCCCCGTATTCCTTTCTTTTGTACTATTGTACTCATTTTGTAGTTTTTAACCATAATTTTATTTCTTATACATCTATTAGTTGCATTAAATATTTTCTTTGTCGTTATTTTCTTTTTAACTTCTAGTTTCTACTGTTTTGTTGCTTGTTTATTAACCCTTATCCAGTATGTATTTCAATATGTCCACTTCATCCAGTTCTTTTCTCTTTTAATCAGTTTCTTCAACGTTGTTTCTTCCATCCATTATACTTCGATTCTTCGTGATCACTGTCAAACAACATTTAAAGCTATGCCCGTTCTCAGAGTTCTCTTCTTTATTTTTCGTGGCACAAAATATAATAGGACCTAGCAGCTAGGTGGGAGTGTGGGACGGACCCCTTATTAATTTTTGTCTTTTGTCTCACCTATCCAGGTTTTAGTCTTGCCACTGCCAGTTTCGAATATATTCGTAATTCATTCAGTGCCCTTTTGATTTTAGAAGAGTTAATTAAGGAATGTTCATTTGTCACCCTCTCTGTAAAGTGAATACGAATGGTTCAATAAATATTGCGAAATAAAATTTTCACAATAAGATTAGTTTCGAAGACTCCCCTTCAAAGCAGTAATGGATGACCTACATCGCACATTAAAATGTAAAAAAGTAGTTATATGGAGGTCATGTAGCAATTTGGAAATATCAAAGTTATTCTGCATAAATTTGAATATGAAAGACACATAAAAGACTTAATCGGCCCGTTACGAAAGTAAAATTAAGATAAGGTATAATCATAAGATTTCAAAGGTCGATTGTCAATATTTTAAAGTTGAAGTTTAAAAAATTCGACATGTGTACTAATGTATCGAATTTTCACGATTTCTAAGCCTTTATAGGTATATTAATTATATATGGCATTTTGATATTTCGAGGTTTAAAAAAAAATGTCAACATTTTCACTTGTTTAGATCGTGGGGATCATTTGAGGATTTCAAATTTTGATTCATGTACCTACTAATTATCGGTAATTCGTGAATTTGCAAGTAATTTCTGATTCTGAGGGAAATAACAAAATAGTTTGTGTCAATTTTAATAGGTATTCAAAAATTTATAGATGGTGAAATCTTAATTGTGGGTCTAAAGATTCACAATTCAAAAAGTGAAATTCTACTTTTTATTAGAAATTTATCGAAAATCGTGATTGAAAATTTAATAACATTACGTTTGTCAGATTAAGAGCAAATTTTGAAACTCCGGGATTTCAAGATTTCTGATTGCAAGATTTTATATCTTCCATTCTATTTGGGAACCTGCCGTAGTTTAAAAATTCGTGAAATCAAATTTTTATAATTCTACCATAATACAAAGCTTTGACTAAGTAAACTTTATAACTTCCTATAAACTTTTCTTAAAAGCGATAGAGGTCGATAGCTATTCTAATTTCTTCAAGAAGATATTTATGAATGTAAAGCATTATGGAATGTTAATTTCCTTCCGAAAATTCTAAAAACCCGGTATTGTTGAATGCGTCAACGGTGGTGTAAAATATGTACATTTCCCTCACTCTGTTTTAGATTTTGGAATAACAGGGGCCCGACATTTTCAGAATTGCTGCGCAAGTTAAAGGAAATAGGATGAAAAACACGTAGCCTTTTCGGTAATTAAAAAATACAGATAATGAACTTTCGCGTAGCTGTATTTCCTGGAAATGTTTGCAAATTCTTCAAAAGTATAACCATATTTCGAGTTATGAGTGAATTTTGGAAAGAGATTCCCAAAAAGCACAAATATAAATATTATACATTTTGAAATTCCACTAGGTTTCAGATTTATAGATCTTTAGCAATAATTACTGGTGAACCAACTTGGTAGGTTATTTAAAATTTCTATAAAATTGTTATGGTTTTTTTTTAAATTTGTCAAATCAAAAATGTTACAATACAATTAGTAACAATATTATTATAATTATTACATTGTAAATTTCAATTAGGTAGGTAATTTCTTTGAATTCCAGAATTCCGGAAATGGTAAACAAACACTTTTTCTGTAACAGAACTTGATTCTTGAAATTATTCTTTAACTGCGCCCAGAATTAATTCACAAACACTTTATGTTTCTTCAACAAAGTGCTGTAAACCAAAAGAACTGTCCCTTAGTTTTTACCTTTTCGTTTTCCAGTGAGGCCTAGGATAGTTGAATGCTTACAATTTATAGATTTCTACAAATTTTAAAGCATTTTGTAAACATCAATTATGTAACATTGTACGCGACAAAATTCATGTATATTTAAATAGAAAAAGTGCACGGTTCTCATATTTAAAATGTATAATAATTACGAGTATAAGTAGAGCATGGGAATAAAATTGGCAATCAGAACCAACGGAAGATTGAGTTAATAGAATTATCACATTAGAGGATATAGGAACTGCTAATGAAACAATTACAATTTTATATATCGTTCACTTTAATAATCCTAAACAACCGGCATTTTGTTAAGGAGGGGCTCAATTGTCCTAAGTAATAAAAATTTCATAATCGCACTCCCATATAAAAGCCATGTTAAAATTGGACTTTGGCACGCATTTCTGGACAACTCGCTCTGATCATAGTTTCACTCCGATCATGGAGATTTATGTCTCAAAATGACCCTAAGAACATGCCACGGCTCATATGCCTAGTTTTAGCAAAAAGTATAATGTTTCAAGCTGTCTAGGATGTGTCAAAGTGAGACAGATACCGTTTTCTTGCGATATTTTACGATTCTTTCAAAGTTACAATAGAAATAGCATACCCCATTGCGATATCGATAGGCATAACTGCCGTAAGGGTTCATTGGGGTCATTTTCAGATATAAAAGTCAAAAATCCGACCAATACAGTGGTCACAGCGAGTTTTCCAAAAAATGAAGTCCGAGTATTTTCCAATGGCGAGTGAACTTTTGGCGTACTAGCAGGAAAAATTGTCGTTCCATCACAACTCTTTACCTCAGGCTAAATTTCCTCGTAAATTGCTCTCATTATTCGAAAATTTCTGAATTCATCAAACAAATTTGTAGAGATTTCTTCAGTGGAATGGGCCAACGTAAACCAAGATCGGTGCGTGCAGGTGAAAGAAAGGTGCCTAAGAAGCAGACCAAACTGGACAGACGTTAAGAGAGCTTTGGAGGCCTTCAACGCGATGGAAATCAGGGTCAATATTGGATCGAACAAGTTCTTGAACCCCCCCTTAAATAAGGAAACATTTTGGACGTACATTTCTTCACCACCGAGGTGGTAAGATCTCCAGGGTAGCTGTGGGGTTATAGTCATCACTTGACCTTGTGTTTTCAGTTCCCTTCGACCACACTAAGGTGGCATAATTATAGGTATAACGATAAGTTTCATCAACGGTTCATCTTTGGTGATGGATCTCACTTTTCTCCCCTTTTATTCACCACGTGGTGGGCCCTTCAAAGAAGGAAGTTAGTTTTAGAAGAAATTCTGACTAATTGTATGGAATAAGTAATTCTACAGTCACGATTTGTGATGTGGCAGGCGACGTTGCCACCATTTTCGTGCCAACGTTTCCTGGGAGGTTCCCCGTCTGGTAAGAACGAACTATTGACCGACGTTATAGACCCAATGGACAACTAGATTAATGCATTCCTATTTCACTCAGTCCAACTCCAACCTTTTGCGTCAAACACCTGAGAGTTTCGATCAAACATTTCTCTCATGTTTCTTAAAACACGTGATATGTGAGCAAATCGTACATTCACATGTGAATAAACGTGTTATCATCACATGTAAATAATTGTTTTCTGGTGACGAAAATTGATCAAGAAAAACATGCTAACGTATCGACTTAATCAAATAAAGAAACATTTACAGCACAAGATGGCAAGAAAGGTAGAGATTCTTGATTGATAACAGTTTTCTTTTCTGCGATATCAAGATCACTGTTTGTACCACATTTTTTTGTGTCACAGTACTCACAGTGAGTTTGTTCATCATTTAATTAATAGTACCTATTGAATGTTTCAGAGGATATTGTGTGGATTTACAGTCTGTACCATATTAGTGGCAAACGTACTCTGAAACGACCACAAATCATTGAATTTATATTGGTACCTTGGAATCAACGACACCATAATCAGAAAATTCTTATACGGGTTAAAATTATGTATGAATTTTTGAGCTGCAGCATAATTTTGTTATTATTTTTCAGTTTAACACTTATAATTATAGATACCACTGTAAAATTGTTTAAATTGGCCTAATCTAAACAAAGCCTAAAATCTTTATATCATTTAGTGCGTGGAATATGAAAGTAATAGTGAACAAATTACCACTAATCAGAAAGAACGAAGTAATTAATTGACTGAATGAACCAACCACACAAATGAAATATTTTATTTTGTCAAGAAAGGACTTGCTTTGCTGCGTCAAACGGGAGAAAATACTAGGACGATCAATAATTGAAACGTTGGGTTTTAATTATTTTCTCATTCCCATCTAATCATTAAAAACAAAAGTATGGTGGGTGCTTTGGCAGTTTTTGGTAGAAATTTTAAGAAATTCTCTAAAAACTTTATTATGACTGTAATAAATGCCATAAAATTTCTGGAAGATCATTTGATAAGAATAATTGGAAGAACTGGAACCTTTTGTGGCAGTTGAACACAAGACTGCAAACACCAAAAACCGCAAGGAAAATTGACCAAATCGGACGCGTTTCCACGGCAAAAGCAATTTTTCTCTGATGATGGTAGCTTATCCAGCAAAACGCCTCCCATTTAATAAATTTTTATTGTGGTTCTTGGTCACAAAAATACTTTATTTTTAAGAAAAAATCTGTCTTGATTACTGGGATTTTCTGTATCATAATCTTAAGTTCAACCACGATATAAGTGTTCCAGTTCTTTCAGTATTGTTATTGGTTTTTTATTTGTATTTATAATTTTTTTATTCTTGCTGTTTGTAAAGGTCGTATTCGGTGTCAACTATTAATCAGTATGAGTAATACACACGCTTGTTTGTGTCGTGATATAACTTCTGATCAATTCTATTTTTATACTCATTTGAAATGACCTTAATTTCTTCAGGAATCTTACAAATATCACCGCTACCGTTTTAGAATATCTTTTTAGGTATTTGGTTTTGATATTTCCTTGTATTTTCTTTCTCTGCACATAAAAAAATGCCCAACGTTTCATAATATTTTTTTCCACATATGAATACTTTTTTAGGTTTTTTTTTTGTAATTTTCAACAGCCCGGATTTTTGAGGGCGACAGTCCCGCAAGGATCAGTACATCAAGTGTGACAATCTTACTAAAATCTTCTTAAAAAATTTCCTAACGCGTTTCGACACACTACCGGTCATTAAAATTATAATTAATAGATTAAAAAAATACTCTTTGGGAATTTTTGTAAAATAACGTGGAATTGAGATTGTTATTATTGAAAAGGTTTCGCAATGTGAGTGAGGATGAAATGAACATGATGAAATTTCCAAATTTCACAAACTTAAAAACCACAAATTTGAAAGTATTTAAATAAGTAGGTACCTAATGTAAATATGTTGTTCAAAAATAATCATAAAATAATAAGCAGATGCTAATAGTATGGATAGAATATTTTAATTTTGTCTATTTTTCAAACTAAATAAGCATACAAAGTAATTGCCATTTTTAAATATACAAGACCTTCATAATGGCAAATGAAAAATAGTAATAATAATAAATAATATCATCAATTTTTTTGAATATTTTTTTTACCTATTATAATCTTCACATAGTTACACCATTATTATTAATTTTCCTTGGTCTCCCTCTGAAACTAGCCCTATATTATATTCTTCATACCGTAGCCTGTTGTTTAATATTCTTGTGAATATGATGTTCAGGATTATTTTCAGCGGACCAAATTTTCCCAGCGAGACGTTTGCCTAGTATTTCATCTTTTGCAATTTTCCGTCAAACATTAAACCTGCCGGAACTACATTAATATTATCGTCGTGTTTTTTTAAGAAATCTGCACCAAGTATATTTTTTTCCCAGAACGAGTTTGGTAACAATTCACCGATTTTAAACACACGTTTTTGATCAAATATTTTCTACATTGTATGTGGTCTGATAGCGATATCATTCGTTAAACTTTGTTTCGGCAGTTTTCATGTATTTGGATGGGAAATTATTAATCTGTAAGAATTTGAACTGACCTTATGTGTTTGTAAGGGCGAAAATCGCCAGATAATTTTTATTCTCTTAAAAACAAACGTAGAAACTTGGTGGTCTTATCGATGAGCAAGAAAGCGGAGAATGTTTTAGTTCATATTGTAACAATACCTGCGCGCTGCAAACCCCAGTTAACATTAACATTGTATTTCCAATTTTTTTTGAGATACGTGCAACTAATTTCAATTCATCTTACGCTGTAAAACTCTCTGAACGAATGTTATCCATTTACATTGATTTTACGTAGATTCAAAAAATAAAAAAAAATTCCGTCTGTCGTCTATAGAGTTTGTAGTCTGTCCGTACACTTTCCTTGCAACGCTCTAAACTCAGAAACTGTTAAAGTTATCGAAATGCGGTTTTCGCGAATGGATTACATTCGGACCAAGGACGAAAATGCTGATATTACCTTTGATTACGGCACTTCCGGTATAAGCTAAAATGGCGGCACGCATTTTTTTTTAAGAAAAAGTTGCAGTTTTTGGTACAAGGGAAGTCTGGTGGCAATACAGGTCAGAATTTTTTCTATTTTATCAAGGGACTCGATTTTATTGATGACGTTCTGGGTAAATAACCATTGTTTTTTAATCGAGAAAATTTGCTCTAACTGTTATAGCGGTAATCATATAAACAAATAGCATATTATTATTTAATTGTCTTGATCTTGTAATACAAACAACAAAAACTCAGCCATTCGAATAAGATGTATTATATGCATTATATACATAGCATTACAATATTACATTTGAATTATGTAATCAGTAGAAAAAATGGGAGTTAGAATACAAGCGTTTTAGTTGCTTGCGTAGCTTTCAGTTTTTTTTTAATGTTATTATTGCTCCGTTAGGATTATGTAATTAAAAATTTTTAAAATTAAAAAAAAAGCTATTTACTTATAAATTAAAGAATATGCAGTAAAGGTCGTTTGAATAAAACATAATAAAGGTATATTTCCATCCATTAATATTGAATTTTTCTTATGTTTGTACATTATGATGGACTTGAATATTACAATTTATGAAAAAGTTGTGTTGTTTTTTTGAACGTTCATGCACTCAGACATTTTACATCCCATAGCAATAGAGCAAGGTCACAATTGGTATTTTTTATTTGCAAAATCTGTTCAAAATACTGTGTATACCCTTAAAGACGTCTGCTTTTGAAAACAATTGGGAACGCATAATAGTCCAGTCAAAATAGACAAAAAAAAGTTATAACTTAGCCAAAATTCGCATAGAGCTGAAAATTGGTATACACGTTAAATATACCATTACAAATGAAATGTCAAAAATCCCCTTCGATCCTACATCTGCAAAAAATTTTATCGAAGGTCAAAGGTCAAAAATTCAGGTTTTTTTCATTTTTCTCTTAAACAGTAAGTGTTATCATAAAAATAGGTCAGACAAAAGTTGTAGATCATGCAATTGTCTACAAAAATTGTTTAGATACTTTTTTTTGTACGAATCAGCATTCGTGAGATATCGCGATTTCAAAAGTTAAAAAATTCATATTCGACATAATATGCACACATTTCCACACCACTGATGAGGTAATGTACTTGGCGCATTTTTTTTAACGTGGTTTCCCCAGTAGGCATACTCCACGATTTATTGTGATAAAGAAAGTTTGATCAGATCGTATCCTATTGATTGAAAGAATGGTACTATTGCTAATGATCAATGTGGAACGGGAAGATTTCTTCTAAATTTTATTATGATAGATAATTTTATAATTCTACTTCAACAGTTACTTCTTCATCTTCACTTTCTTCTTCTTCTAGTTCTTCTCCTTGCAGGATTTCTGTTCGTTGTTCTAAGAAAAGTGATGCATCAGTTGTCTCTTCATTGATATCATAAATATTGTCATCTGTTGTATTTGATTCAATATTGGAGCAAGTCTGACCCTGACAATTGATACATACTGGCGAACAAAATAATCCCACTTTTTGACAGCCACAATTCTTAGTACAATCCGTCTTGCAGTTACAAAAAACAGTATTAAGCAACTTTTCTGGGGCAGACGGGAGTAGGGTTTGAATTGGTTCCAAACAATTATCTATTAATTTCCAGCCCCATTCTTCTGGGTCCAGCTCATTGCCTAGCCACACTTAAACTTGATAATACACACGATATAGGTGTTGAAAGGCAGAAGCAGATGTTGGAGGCAGACAAGACAACTGTACTGTTTTATTGTTCCATACCGATTTTACAAACCTTAAATATCTATACTTGTCTATACAATCAATTTATTTAGGAGCATCATACATTGCAAGAAGAAGAGTCAAGCTTGGTAAATACTTTTGCGCAATCAATTAAATCATTACGTTTTTCGAACAATTAAAATACTGATTTGCTGGATGGACTGTCACAGATTGCTTGTCTTTCAAGTATTCAAAAAAATTATCATTTCTTTCAACACTTGCATCAATCAAAGTATTCATTCCACGATCAACAACAACTTCACTTTCATACAAACGTTTATTACAAATGAAACAAACTTCTGACATTATGTTAACATTATTTTATGTCATACTAGCTTATTATTTCACCATAACAACTACTAAAACAAGAGACATTAATGACTAAATAACGCCCCCTTACATGACAACCGGATTTTACATAGCAACGGGCGTTATTTTTTATAAAGCTATAGCTTATAACGCCCGCAAATGTCAAATATTATACCTCATTTTAAATGTCAGTCTATACTGATTTTATTGTTATCATCTGTTTTAACCATCTTAATCAACTTCTTTCAAGTATGACATAAAGTTATGAAGGCACCTAGGTAACTAGGGCGTTATGTTCATAACGCCCTAGTTACCTTAACATAACGCCCTAGTTACCTTAATTGCTATAACGGCACAAATTGAAATTGAAAATATTGCGAACGGAATATATGTATTATTATACGGACGAATTGAATTAGGGACTGACAGTATAGTCTGATACCTACTTTAGAATATTCATTCAATTTGTACAGGCTTTAGTGTGTGAGTAACACAAACCAATAGTTTCTTATTTTTATTTATTAATATTGAACGTCCGATGAAGTATACAGGCTGCATGTGTGCATATTATGTCGAATATGAATTTTTTAACTTTTGAAATCGCGATATCTCACGAATGTTGATTCGTACAAAAAAAAGTATCTGAACAATTTTTTTAGATAATTGCATGATCTACAACTTTTGTCTGACCTATTTTTATGATAACACTTACTGTTTAAGAGAAAAATGAAAAAAACCTGAATTTTTGACCTTTGACCTTCGATAAAAATTTTTGCAGATATAGGATCGAAGGGGATTTTTGACATTTCATTTGTAATGGTATATTTAACGTGTATACCAATTTTCAGCTCTATGCGAATTTTGGCTAAGTTAAATGTCTATTTTGACTGGACTATAAGTCATTAGCTGATGTTTTAGTCAAGCTTTAGTTGTTTATTTAAATCCGAGGAGTAGTAATATCCTAACCCAAAAAGTCACTAGAAAAGTTATTAAATGAATATGAACTGGATTTCAACACAACAAAAGACTGTAAATTTTTGAAAGTTGGGGGGGGGGCGAACTTTCCACGGGATTTATTTTTAGTTTTGGTTTTAGCTGGAATGCACTGATGTACATAATTTTATAATTTAATTGTACCTCGCATCGCATGAGCTCGTTCTTATTCATACGCATACCTAATGTTGTCATTTTTTAGCACCGGTTAAAATAATGTGCTATAGACTATAGTAGATCTTTAAATGGAATGAAAATTAATTCATCAATTGAAAACGGCCTTCGTGTGCTATTGAGTATTCTTGTATAGACGTTTACGTTTACGGAACTGTGTGTAGTTTTACCGCAATTTCCTATAGTTACTGTTATTTAAAGATTATTATAATCATTTGCAACTTGTACTTGCACCTATTTTTATAAAATGTACCGTTATGAAAGTATGGGTAAGGTAAGGACATCCGAAACGACATTGGTTTGACACAAAACCGAATGTCCTCTTGTCGTACATTAACGTCTATCCAGTACATTTGTTGAATACAGTAGGTACTAGGTACCTACCTATACAAGAATTATTGCTCTTGTCATGGAAATGGTACGTGGAATTCTACAGAGTAGCAAATATTTGCTTTGGGGTACCATTTTCAAACACAACAGAAAAATATGGATTTACAAAGCTAATATGCAAAATTATCAAGTAAAAACTGCTTTCGACTACAACAAATATGTACCTACATTTCACCGGTTCCCAAAATGGGTACCTAATCTAATCTTAGCAATTACTTTATGTACCTACTGTCTCCACATGATGGCGCCCGAATTTTAAAATCGGTTTGTTTATGTTTATTTACTATATTTTTTTAAGTCGTAGTATTTAGAAATTATCTCTAAATGGAAAAACAAGCGATCAACATGTATTATCATCACATTTTGTAACTAACAAAGCATTCTCTTTCATTTTTTTTTTAATTTAAACTTTTCACTGATAAAATTGCCCAAGGTTACTCCCTAAATCAACACACGTGCTATTTGCATTGGGGAATGAAAACTTCCTCTTAATACTTATTGTCGCTGAAAATGAAAAACGATATCATATTTGATTTGGATGATAATTTTTATTTAGGGATTTATTTTATTTCTCTTGATTGTCCAAAATTTGCATCTTTTAATTGTAGGGAATTTCCAATACGTACATTCTACGGGCTACGAGTTTACAACCCCATTCCTCCAGAGCGCACGATTAGATGCGTCAATTGTAACTTTTTGCGAATCTGACTCCTGAGATCAGACGTATGAACACCTTGCAGCGTCTCGATAAATGGTATAAGCACAGTATAAAGGTGCGTTTCCACCGAAGAAGCGAGCAAGAGCGTGCAAGAGCATACACGCATTCTTTATATGTGCTTGCTTGGTCGAAACTGACTTACGAGCGCGCAAACACTTGCTTGCTCGTGCTCGAATGTGATCGGGAGGGTGTCGGAACTACAAAGAGATATTCTGTTCGCACTTATTTTGGTTGAAACGAGTTCAGAAAATCCCTTCGAGCAAAATTGTAATCGAAAAGAGTTTAAAAAAATATTATTTTTATAAGTTTTATTTTCGGTTTTGTTATGGAGTGGAGTAATGAGGACATGCTGAGATTAATTGACGAATACCGCATAAGGCCTGTGCTATGGGATCCGACAAGTAGATTATTTAAAAATCGTAACAAAAAGGAGGATGCTTGGAAGGACTTGGCAGATCTGTTTAAAACAGACACGGTCGAAATTAAAAGAAAAGTCAATTCACTAACGCTAAATTATTATTATATTGTTCCATTTTTATTCGTCTTTAACTCAACTTTTCTTCACACCTGGATCATTCGCGAATATGAGCAAATTTTATGGGCTCGTTTGGATATACCGAAAAGCTCATGCAAGCCGATGCTCGCGAGCAAATTCACAAAAGGGCAAGCAAATAATTGCTCCTGTTCGTTCTTTTCGGTGGAAACGCACCTTAATGAGTAAGCATTAAGCTGTGGTATAAGTAAATGTGATGAAAGTCCATTTAAATATTTTACATGCATCAACATTGTGAAAAATTCAGTCATCAGATATGAAGAAGTTGTAGCAGTCAAAAACGCAGCAAAGATTGATAAAATAGATAACAAATGAAAGGTCATAGACATTAAAATGTATTTTTATTGACGTATATTAGGTTATCAATTAGGATATCAATAATATAAGATGTGCCATAGTTTATTTATATGAATAATTAAATATGCGCATTTCTGTTAAAGAATTACTCATTATTCAATAATGGATACAGTAATTACATATTTAAATGAAATTGTATGAAGTTGTAATCACATACGAAAATCTCAACTTTTTATAATTGTAAATTTGCGTGTAATGTACAATAATACAATGTATGAACCAGTCCAATATGATTATTTCAAGGATTTATATTTAAATAATATGCATATTCGCGTTAAGGATTTTCAAAGGCAATACGCATTTAATTTTAATTAAATGAAATAATTGAGTTACGGAATTCAGTTCTGCCATTTACGTTCTAGTTATCGAATAACAATGTAGGCATAAAAGGCACAGCTCTGGACAGGCATAACTACCTATACCGATCGGTTTAGGCAAAATACGAACTCTCAACCTCCCCGATCGCTCAGCTCACTGTTCTCAGGTCCTCTTCAGTTTTGGATTCTCAATCTCTGTATCTTCATTTATATTTGGTTCAACCTTCGACCTTCCCTTTTCTATTTCGGTTCCCATTCTCGTTTATATATCGAAATCATCGCAATCTTTCCAGATTTATTTGTTTCACATTTTCGGTATTTCAATTACCGGCGCATATAATAATAATAATAATTAATAATAATAATAATGATATTATTTGCCCAACAGCATAACCAATAACAAGGTACAGACTTCTAGTTATGATTAAGAAATGTTTTCACACAGGTTTTAGGGTTATTAATTGCCACTTTTTTGTTTTACATATACATATATTAAACGACGTTTCGCCAAATCTGGCTTTTTCAAGTCAATTTTTGGAAATAAGTTATTTACTAAGGTACATGTGTAAAATTATAAAATCAAATTGTGTGTTGATGCAATAGTTATGAATATCTTTTATTCAAAAACTTTACTAAGGTACATGTGTACAATTATAATTTGATTTTATAATTTTACACATGTACGTTAGTAAATAACTTATTTCCAAAAATTGACTTGAAAAAGCCAGATTTGGCGAAACGTCGTCTAATATATGTATATGTAAAACAAAAAAGTGGCAATTAATAACCCTAAAACCTGTGTGATAAGTTTTAAATGTTATATCCGTTTTCAGCGTTAAAAATCACATAGAAATGTCAATATTTACCAAACTTACATTTTGATCGAGTTGCCGATGAGTTACAGCGAAGCACATCAAGATCTAAGCTTACTTTTTGATGCTCTTCCACAATCACCATTAGTAATTGAAGTAACTGATGAAAATATTTTTAAATCCTCAGTATAGGTACGTTCGATGAAATTTTTTGGCATATGTCTTTAATAAATATAACAAACAACTGAGGACCAAGATTGGATCCTTGGAGGGCTCCTTGACTTGGTTGGAATTCATACGTATTGTATTAACTTTACCTTGGTTATCCAAAACCCCATGACAATACTGAAAAACGCAGCATTGTTCAGCCACTTTAATAGGGAATGATTATTTGCTTGATACTTGATGTAGTATAACCTCAAATAGCTTGATAGGATAGCTATCGGTCGTAGTGGCTGATCGCAGATTGAGTATCTCTTGTGAACACAGGGACAAAATTTGAATAGTTTTCCATATTTGTGGAAAACCCTTTTTTTCTATTACTTTTACTCGTTTACTAAATAAGAAGGAATTTTGTGAAACCCTAATGTTCTTATTTTTTACACGAGAAGTTGTTTTAAAATGTCTGCCTCAGATACCAGATTTATAAGAATTAGGAACACTGTAGAAGACAACAAACCATACATAAACAAATTGAACGTCAGTGAATTTTGCTGTAATCTATAACACGATAGGCCGAAAAATGAAACTTATGTAACTAGCTCAAAATAAATAGGTTCTTTTTGCATATCAAGAAAACAACACGGTAGGTAACACACAATTCACAAAGAAATCAACAATGAAAAAAGATGGCGATTAAACATGCTATCATGACGAACTACTAAAAACAAATACGAAAAAAATGTATCAATGCAATGAAATGGGAATAAGTCGGAAAGTATTAAAGATAGGTATAGGAACATAATACATTTGGAACCCCATAGATAAGATCGCACGTAACTTAAATTTTTATGAGCATACCGAAGGAAAGCCAAATTCTTCCTATTATAACAATATTACGAGTATGTAGGGTTGCATACATGGAGGGAAATACTCAATCAAGTTGGAGCGTTATCGGTGAAATCCAGAAATTTAAATTTGTTATCCTTTTTTCAAAATGTAAAAGATTGTTCATTTTTATTCTCTCCATTGTTGAGTTCAGTACTAAAAATCAGTTGGTTTTATTAATTTAGGAAGCAGTTAAACTGGATCCTTACCACTCATTTTTAGTAGGTACCTACTGCACTCAACAGTTACCGTTTAAAATTAGGAAGTTACTAGTTCTTTCCGGTATTTTCGTAAGCGCTGCCATTTGGAAAATATTTTCAAAAACCTACCTATAAAAATTTCCTAGAAACGTCTATCTAAAGCTCCCAAAGAAACGCTTATTTCTAATTAAAGGACCATGTATGTTAAACAGTGAGTATAGTTTATCGTAAAAAATGTTACAGGCGTCATTTGAGACAATCATCAAGTTGACACCAATCAATTGAACATATCATTGTAGAGATTACAAAAATCTGCTCTTCGAAAATTGTGTTGTATATTAATTTAGTAAATTAGAGTTTAAATTTAACGGTAGTCCTTAAAAAGTGCTTTTCAAGAATGTATAACATGCCCGAAAAAAATTTAGTTATTAGGAAAATATTAATAAAAACGTAAATTAATCTTTAGTGTGAAATTTACTTTACTTTACGATTTTATTAATATTTTCGTTTTAAGTAGCTAAACATTTATCGGGCATGTTATACATTGTTGAAAAGCACTTTTTAAGGACTGCCTTTAAAAGAGGTCAGATATTAAGCGTTATTCAGTTTTTGAGGAATGATGAAATCGCCAGTTTTTTTGATTTTCCAAAATTATTTTAAAAATTAAAAAAAATAGATCAAATTTGAAATAAGATTTCCAGTATTGGATTTCCAGTATTGAATTTTGCAAAACATTTCCCATTTAACCGTTGCTTTATGTCTTCTAATAACCGAGATACCAATGGTGAGCATCGAAATTGAGACACATGGTACATATAATATTGATAATCGTCTCCAAAGGAGACAAAAGGATCAGAGGCGAAAAGAGCTATTTGACTACAGATCGAAAGTGCTAGACAACAATACAGTTTCTATTGAGTATCTGATGATTGACTCACAATCCAATTCGCTTGACAAGCTTTAATCGAAGAGTGTTACCACATCGACATCCAGTACACATCCGGACAAGCTCAAAAATATTTGAAAATGCCCATTCGTTTCCCATTTTCTTGTAAAAGTCAAGTAAAGTTTGACGCTAACAGTAAGAACCTTAAGAAAAAATGGACGGCCCTTGTAGATCCACAAACATCCTTTAAATTAGCAAAAGTGTAAATGTATTTACATTGAAAGAACTTTAATTGATAATTATCAGATATGGTCAATAGAAACTTTTTGAAGGTAAATCCTAATTAGTCATTAATCATTATGTTTGTCAAAATAAAATAAATGCCAATATTTCATTTTTAGTTCCTTACAATAAATTATAAAAAAGCTAGTTAGTTTAATAATACAGAGGCCGTTAAGTTTTCCAAAACAGATAAACAACTAAATGGTATTCATAATAATATTACAGACTTGGATACGATGAGGTACAGAGATCCGTCCTCAAGGTTTACAAGTTTACATTCCATTTTAAGTAATAAGTATGTATTTCAATCACCTGAATGTCTTAGACATAGGTATTTTACTCTAAACTCCAGATTTTATAATTTTGAGTGATATTTTCAGGTTTGGTCTTTTAAAGTGTTTGATGAATCTTGGTAAAAAGTAATTTTCTTTCCTTTCATTTTGGTTTGTTTGTTATTTGAAGAACTTAAATCTAATATAAATTCCTAAACTAGTTACTTATCGTATTTAAATCGCAGCAACGATGGCCCTCTACTTACAAAATGTGAAAACATTTTTCCAGGGCAAATGTATAGTTTCACCATGATTTCAACCATTTATCAAAAGAAAAGCATTGAACACTTTCTTCATTACTTTCGATTTCATAAAATGCTCATTTAAGAAGGTATCAAGATTCAATTGCAACTTTAAACTCAGGATGTGCAGATACAGAAACACATACTTTATTAATGTTCACTCTATTCCTTGCAGAAGAAAGATTAAAGAATTTAGTCGCCCATTTTTTTAGTCCTTTATTGCTCCTCATTATGAACTTATATGCAAGATAACAAATGCAATGTGCAAGGTATAATGAGTGACAAGAGTAAGAGATTGACATTTACCTACACCTACTACATCTTTATAATCAAAATAGATATGTTAACCAAAAAGGAACCAGTCTGAATAAATTTAATGGTAAAAACAATATTTAAAAACATCAAGGTTGTTTTTTAATGGATGACGTTAGTTGATACCTTAATGAGTTATTCATTCTATTACTGCACCACACCACTTTATAAACTATGTTTCTGTCTTCCTTTCTGTTCTTATGTTTCTTTTCATTTGTTCCTCTTGCATCTCATCTAGTTCTAAATATTTTCTTTATCATTATTTAATTCCTCTCATTACTTATATAAATTGTAATTTTCGTTGAAATTTCTTGAATTGCTGGTTGAGAAAAACAGCTTTTAGCTGATCTCTGCCAGAGAAAATAAAGTTATATTATTATTATTATTATTATTAAAATTTAAATTGTTGAATAGAAATTTCAAAATTCACATGGTCCAAAAAATTGACAATTGTAGATTTTGGATGCTTAGAATGCAAATTAAAAATAGGTAATGTTTCTCACGTAATTTACATATTGTGTATTGGCTTGTGTGAAGGCTACAGAACTTTGTTCAGATTTTAGTTATTATCCCACTTTATATTATATTTCCATTTTAATCGACAAAAGAAGACGGTAATTATAGCATTGTATGTTTACGACATCTACTTAGCGAGTCTCAATTAACTGAGAGGAAATTTAAAATTTTTCACGACGATTTTGCATTTATTGTACCAAAGACCTTAATGTTTCAGTTTGAAAAACCTTTACATAAAAATTGTATCTGATATACACAAATCAATTGTGACCTAATTTTCCTTGATTGCACTTTATTTATTCTTTTTTCCCAAAATTCTTTTTTAAACAGAAAAGGAAGACATTAATTGTATTGTTTTATTGTTATTGAGGAGTTTAGCCATGGGGGTATATTTGTTGTAGATTGGTGGAAGAAAATGTTTAGGCTAATAGTTTTGGTTGATGGTTAAATCAACCAAAACTATTAGCCTAAACATTTTCTTCCACCAATCTACAATTAATTGTATTCTTGCAACAAGGTTATTTTATTCCCAACCTAAGTGCCATGAGAATGAAAGTCAAGTTCAAGGTTTTCCATACGAAAGGCTGGATCCTATGAATGAAGAAGGGGTAATTTTTCTCTAAAAGGCTATGAGTTAATTATACAAAAGGAGATTAGAAAAGGATTACTGAGAATCCTTGTTTTCAGCGACCTCTGACTTTCTGCAAAGTATTTTCATGGGATGGATTACTTATGTGGTTCAAAAGTTTAACTGATCTCTCCGTCTCTTAATGAAAGATAATAGTAAATATTTTCCAGACTTAAAAAACGATTGCATAAAAGGGTATCGAATAATTTCATTTCGCCAACATTTAGACACGTGGAATGTACTTATTTAAAGGTCATCATCATCAAAGATCTTCGATTCAGCTGTGACTTAATTATTTTGTTTCTCATTTTTGTTTTATCGTTACATTACTATCAAATCTTGTTATTTAATTGCCTATTATTGGCAAAAGTGGAAGATAAGCCCTTCATTGCCTTAATCGAAAATAATAATGATTAGATATTCATTATCACCAGATAAGTTTAGTTTTAGAATCTTTTCCGTCACGATTATGTACCGATTTCAAAATAGACGCTTGTTTCGAAGCAAGGTCCTTGTGATTTATCCATGTCGCACCCCAGAGGATAAAGGATCTACACTACATCGTTCTGTTGGAGGCCAAACAAATATACTCGTATACACTCACTTGCTATGACTGCCCCTAGGTAGTCGTGGTCAAATAAGTGTCTTTCTACACCCCGTCCAACGTTCTTGGTAGTGGTAGTATAAAGCAATCAAATTCTCCTTGAGAATTTGTCGCCTATACCGTTTTTCTTCTCGGTTGAGCTGTTTGGTATTCTTGATCCTCATCGCGCCGCCACTTTGCTCAATTTCAATCCCCGTAAAAAATTAACAAGTATCAAGAGGTGCGAATTCTTATAGAATTCTAATTTCAACCAACTTCAAACCCCCAAAATAGGGGGCGGAGTTGGGGGTGAAATTTCCACTTTGAGAACAGTTTTTTATGGAGAATGTAAGAGTGCAATAAAAAATAGGTGTCCCCGTTTAAGTTTACAAACTCATCCCCGCTCCACCTCTCAGGGGGATGAGGGTAATGTTTACATGTCATGCCTGAATAGGTTCCAAAAAATAAAGGAACACGTGTTTTTTCTTTTTGTAATCGGATGTGTTGTTCTCGATATAATCAAAGGTTTCCCTCTTTCCACCCTCAAAAAAAAGGACGGCGATTGGGGGGTGAAATTAACAATTTGAGAAAGGGTTTTTATGGAGAATGCAAAAGTGCAATAAGAAATAGGTGGTTCCTATTTAAGTTTTCAAAATTCACCCCCGTTCCACCCCACATGGGGGTGAGGGTGATTTTTTCTGCGCCCAGTCCAACGTTCTTGTCACTGTCGAAACGTGTTCCTTTGGAAACACAATTTTATATTTTTGATTGTATGATTTCCCGCCACTCTCCTATAAAAATGTTGCCATTTTCATTTTAGGTTCTTCTTCGATTATCACATCCCTCTTACTATTTAGTTATAAATTATTGTTTATTTGAATTTGCTTGTACTTATTATTATTACTTACCTTCCTCATTAGTTGTCCACACTGGACGTTGCAAGAAAAATGAATACTTCCACGTATCATTTTGGTAGTACCTCAAAATCTATGTTATATCACAGGAAATAAAACCGAAAAGCTTCATAAATATTTAATTTCTTCATAAATTTTTCATTACAATCTTAATTATCTACATTTTAATTAATGGGAATCAAAAATAAAAATTTGAATGGAATTGCTTGTTTTTATTATTAGATTTAATTATTTGGATTTTTTAACGATTTCACATCTCTCTCAAAACTGTAATGATTATGTTAATTTTAAAAATAATTTATTAAGTTATTATCAGATGAAAATTTTCAAAAATGTTTTACTGAAAATGCTTCAAAAATGTTTAAGCTTCGATTGGATTAAATAGATAAGAAATAATTTCTTAAATAGCAGTATATATTATAATAATTATCATTTTATCCCTTAAATTTTTGAATTCTTTATCTTTAATATAAAGTATTCTCTCTATCTAAAGTTGATAGAGTTTCGAAAATATTTTGAAGAAACTCAATTTTCGAACAGTTACGGGTTTTTTTTTGAATTTCTAAGTACGTCACGTAATAATATGATGTAATATGAATGTTAAATCACACAAAAAAAAGATTACGGCATATTATTTTTATTGACCTTCTACAACATGATGTATGATGCAAATTATACAAACCAATATATCTGAAAAATATTCCGTAATTGACTACAAACTAGTTAATTACAATATGTATTATCATTTAAACAATAGCAATAGGCATAGTAAAGTCGTGAGGTTAAGTTAACTGAAGACCTTCAAAGCGTTATTAGGTACATAAAATTTATTGAAGGGAAAGTAAAAAAAAAAATTTTTCAGCGTAGATGCGACTACATTTTATACAGGTCTTCTGCCGTTTAATTGGCTTAATGGTTTTATCGTCGTCACTAACTTAATACTGAAGGGTGGAAATGATATTTTGCGGAATCTACAACAAACTTTGAAAATTGAAAGGAATTCCTTCAAATATCCTACAAATACTTTTCCATTCGAGGAATACCTAAAAGGATATAGAACACCGTCTCTAAATAGTGGAACCCTTGTGGCCGTTGGATACAACACTGTAAATACCAAAAAGCGCATAAAAATTTATTAAATTCAATGCGATTCTACAGCAAAACTGAGTGTCAAACTTTTTAAATCTTAAATTGATGGAAAAACATACAAAAATAATCTGAATTAATAACTTGATAGCTTATAAATGGAAAATGGTCAAGATGGGTTCTGAACTTTGTGGATAGTCCTACCATTGAATTCCTTTTTATACAATGGATTTATGTTGTAATATTGGCAATTTTAATCACAAACTGCAGAGATGAAACATGTTCCAGTTAATAAACGGAATGCTCATTTTCTTGGTGCCTTTCATGAGAGGGTAGAAGAGCTTTGAATGCTTAGTTAATGATTAGGACTGGATTCCACACAATGAATAAACCTCTGGGATTGGCCCAATCACATAATGGTGATTAGAAAATCCTTGAGAAAATTAAGAAACGTAGTCAAGGTTCGAATGAATCACAATCCACATCACGGTTATAATAATTATAATGTAGAATCAGAATATTTAAGTATAACAGTAATCAGTCATCTCGATATGGTTTTAACATTGAGCAGGCAGTTGGAACCACTTTAGGCCGCCTCATAGGCGTCAGATTGAAACGAAATTTGTCCTCCAGGATAGCCAGTTGTTTGCTCACTAAATTTAATTCCTTATCTTTCTCATTTATTTTGAATTAAATGAAGGCCGATCTAAAGACTCCATTATCACTGCTTGCACATGCCTTTAAAGTTGGCCTATAGTGTAGACGTTATAGATATTCCTTTCAATGGAGTTAAGGAATGATTCAGTGGATTTTCTTAGGGGGGAGTAGGCAGGCAATATCGTAGAACTTGCATGGATCGACTGGAGCGAAGGGTTGGTCGGAATTCTTCAAGAAAACTCCAGGAAGTACCTTCGTTTTGATATTTTTTCTTGGGGCCTTTTTAAACCAAAAAACCCCAAAGGAAGGTCATTGGTATAATAACTCGAGTGAATGAGGTTGCTGTTCCCTTCAACAACGAATACCTATAGGTACTATAATTTATAAATGTTCTTATTTTGCTTATTTACAGACGGTCTGCAAACCGGCAAGGCTATATAGCGATAACGGTAACTGCACTTCTTATCTGCCAAGGTGAGATTGTGACGCACCACTTACTCCTTCTGAAACCATATCCATGACGTATATTTTGCATTAAGCAGGGTGTGGCCGTATATGTAACGATGACTTTAATCACCACTATGTGTATCCATTGGGTCATCTTTAGTGATAGGGCTCACCTTGTCTCGAACATTAATCATAAGGCTCTGATTTACATACAAGAAACTGTTAAAATTTGTACCTATACTATCTTCCTGTTCGAAAGTACGATGTTTTTTCTTCTTCTTCGAACACTACGCAAACCAAACTTTAATAGAAACCATATCATAAGCGTAATTCTTAATTTTCTTCCTGTTTTGTTACGAAATCAAATTAAGAAAAATTCGATGAAACCCCAAGAACCCGAAACCGTTGAAAATCCACTTCATGCGTTATAGACGGAGAGCTGGCATGCAAATTCGGCCATGATCTAATATAGTCAGGATTTATCAGGGGAATGGATGACCCGGTGGTGTGTATGGTAAATTTCGTGGAGCCAGAACTCTGGGGTGACAAGGGGAGGGTGGGTAGACGGCCAAAATTGCAAAGTTTTTTTTTAAAATAAATGATCGAATATAGTTCTGGGTATTGGCACAGCTATAGCCTTTACCTATATAAACATTACTTAAAAACTCCCAGAACAATAGGGAAACATCTAACACCGTCACAAGCAAGCATACATGTCATTTTTCGAAAAAAATTTTTATGATAACATATAGTGCTGGCAATTTTTTACATATTTTGCATGATTCCAATGACACATAAGCAAACTTACAGAACTCAAATCCTACAAAAAATAACGAAAAAAAATATAATTATGTGCACATCATACAAAGTGGAATTTATAGATATCTGCGGTTGTCACAACATTATTATAAAATGATCAAATATAATTGTAGGAAGTAGCATATTCTATATTCACGCATGTAATAACAGAATCAAAGAACTTGGAATATTAATATATTAAATATTTCGATGTTGTACAGGGTGTACAATTAAGAAACGAGGCCGGCCATAACTCGGAAACCATTTGAGATAGAACAGTGAAATTAAAAATCTTGTAGGTACTAAATGTGACCAAGAGAAAATGCTGGAAATTATTTTCAATTTACAATCATTGCCGCCAGATGGCGTTTCACTGATTTCAATTTGAAATTCCCATTTTTTGGGCAATTTTCCTCAGTAAGGTATTTAAAAAAATATATTCATTGTAAACTAGTGATCAATATGTAAAACTTTGTTTAATGAATTTTTACGATTGCTGTCAAAATAGAGGGAGGGGAACTAAATTACAGGTTACTGGAAAAAATCGTGTAACTTCGAAACGGGATGCTTGAAATTGTCAAGATTGGTCTCGATGTAAAGACACTACTTGTACTTGATATTACCAAAAAAATTCAAAACCACAACAATTTCTTATCTCCGTCTACCAATAGAGGGCGCAACTTGTTGAAGGAACAAAACGGTCGACTTTTCTAAAAAATTCAAATGGTATCAAATATTTTGTTCACCGCTATTTGAAGGAAAATTAATAAAGGAGTAATTAAAAAAAAATTACGTCAATAGCTCTTATAGAACCGAAGATTGTGGTTTATACGTCTTCAAATTGCCTCATATACTACCAAATTTTTGACTATATCTTCGGTACTATAAGAGCTATTGACAAAATTTTTTTTTTAATTACTCTTATTAATTTTCCTTCAAATAGCGGGATCAAAATATTTGGTACCATTTGAACTTTTTTAGAAAAGTCGACCATTTTGTTTCTTCAACAAGTTGCGCCCTCTATTGGTAAACGGAGATAAGAAATTGTTGTGGTTTTGGATTTTTTGGTAATGTCAAGTATGTATTGTCATTCAACCAACTAGTTTCGAAGTTACACGATTTTTTCCAGTAACCCGTAATTTAGTTCTCCCTCCCTTTATTGTTACAGCAATCGTAAAAATTTCTTATACAAAGTTTTACATATTGATCGCTAGTTTACAATGAATATATATTTTTAAATACATTACTGAGGAAAATTGTCAAAAAAATGGGAATTTCAAATTTAAATCAGTGAAACGCCATCTGGTGGCAATGGTAGCAAATTGAAAATAATTTCCAGCATTTTCTCTTGTTCACATTTATTATAAAATTTTTTATTCCACTGTTCTATCTCAAATAGTTTCCGAGTTATGGCCGGCCTCGTTTCTTAGTTGTACACCCTGTACAACATCGAAATATTTAATATATTAATATTCCAAGTTCTTTGATTCTGTTATTACATGTGTGAATATAGAATATGCTACTTCCTACAATTATATTTGATCATTTTATAATAATGTTGTGTTGGTACACTTAAACTTGAAAGCAAATCTTTTATTTTTAGTACAACTGACAAATCAAAAAATAACAACTTAAAAATTAATAACTTGTAACTATGGAAAAATATTATTATGGTATATACAGTTGGGTGTTAAACCGCCACAATACTCCCCCCTCAGCGAAGCGTTATATTTGAAATCGAACCGTTTTTCTTACTACTCTACCCGATTTGGTTATGGTTTGTGTGTTTTGTAAAATGGACTTTTGATTGTTTTGAATTGCAGTATGTGAATGATTGGAATTAGTTTTTGTGTATTTTTGAGTATCAGTTTCGGGATTTTCAATGTTGATAAAAGCTGGTTTTAACCTGTCTATGGAAATTTGTTTGGTTTTTCCTCTGATGTCAATAGAATAATATTTTTTGAATCTTTCTATGACGCGATAAGGACCTTCATAAGGAGATTCTAGACTAGATCTTGTTGCATCACGTCTGACGAAAACAAAACTACAACTCGGGAGTGCTTGAAATATAAACGTGGGTCTTTTTCCATGGTTTTGTGTTTCAACGGGTCTAAGATTGTTCATATAATCACGAAGTGTTTCAACAAAGTTATATTCTGTGCATACAGGACTTGCTTTTGTATAAATAAATTCGCCGGGTAAACTAATTGGTGAACCATAAACAAGTTCTGCTACCGTGGAATTTAAGTCTTCTCGAAAAACCGCACGAAAACCTAATAATACAGAGGGTAAACTTTCTGCCCATCCTTTCTTTTCGTGACAGCGAATTGCTGCTTTCAGTGAACGGTGGAACCGTTCCACCATGCCATTTGACTGAGGATGATAAGCTGTTGTTCTGCTTCTTTTTATTCCTAAGATGTTGCAAAAACTTTTAAAGAGAGAGGATTCAAACTGTGTCCCCTGGTCCGTGATTACAAACTCCGGAGTGCCAAATCTGGAGACCCAACCACCCAACCATTGAAGAATGCTGCTGCTATTGTTTCGGCCTTTATATCGGAGACCGGAAAAACTTCGGGCCATCTAGTAAAACGATCTATACAAGTTACGCAATACGTAAAACCTAAAGAAGGTTTTAAAGGTCCAACTATATCAATGTGGACTTGGTTAAAACGTTTGTCTGTTATTGACAAATAATAAATAAATAATAATAAATTGACAACCGCAGATACCTACCACTTTGTATGATGTGCACACAATTATATTTTTTTTCGTTATTTTTTGTAGGACTTGAGTTCTGTAAGTTTGCTTATGTGTCATTGGGATCATGCAAAATATGTAAAAAAATTGCCAGCACTAGGTATATGTTATCATAAAAAAAATTTTTCAAAAAATGACATGTATGCTTGCTTGTGACGGTGTTTCATGTTTCCCTATTGTTCTGGGAGTTTTTAAATAATGTTTATATAGGTAAAGGCTATAGCTGTGCCAATACCCAGAACTATATTCGATCATTTATTTTAAAAAAAAACTTTGCAATTTTGGCCGTCCACCCACCCTCCCCTTGTCACCCCAGAGTTCTGGCTCCACGAAATTTACCATACACACCACCGGGTCATCCATTCCCCTGATAAATCCTGACTATATTAGATCATGGTCGAATTTGCATGCCAGCTCTTAGACTATTAGGAATTGTGGCTGGAAATCCGCAATTATTGTGGAGATTTTTCAAATTTGATTTCAGATAATCATTAAGGTTCAATCAGCAGGGAGCATCTATAGTGTACATACATACAAGCAACATGTCCTGAAATAGAATAGCAACTACAAAACGCGCTTTATAATAACGGAAGTAAAGTAGCGATAGTTTTCCAGTCGTTTAAGCAATTCTAAATTCTCGGATTTTTTACACCATTATTAATTTTGGTTCCTTAAATAACATTAAAACCAACCGTTTATAATGGAACTTGTCGGGTGAGAGTTGTTTGGGAATAATTGCTTTTCATAATTAATGGATAAATGACTATAAATTACTATTGTTCACAAGGACTATTTAGAAAAACAACAGAACAGAAAAATCCTTTCCATAAATTTTTTTCTCAATTTCTTAATTAATATTATAAGTAATTGAAACTTTATACGATAAATACACTCAATAACATGAACATTGAACAATAATAATAAATGTCAATTTGTTAGTAATCACCCATAACAAAATAATCATCAAGGTCATCTTTTAAACTATCGTGGTATGTATTTATATAAAACACATATTATTACTAATTATTAATAAGCTTGCATCTTTCTCTCTCTTTCTTACTCAAGTACAACGGTTTAGACTTACATTTGATAGATAATACATAAAGTAAAACAGCAATTTTTAATTCTCACAAAAGTGCGTTATGTAATATAATCCTTTTTTTAACAGTGAAATTTGATTCACAATGCGTTGAATATCGTCCTTAATATCTTGAACTGGAATCCTTCCAATATTTCCACTGCCAGATTATTATGTATAGAAATACATACTTTATTGTCCAATTATCCCAATAGTTTCTTCTTTGCGAGAATGTGTCTATCTCTGGTCATCAGTTTTCTATCAATGTGCATCGTCACGTCGGAATAGCGTTTGGTTGTTTAAGATCGCTGGTGGGCGAAGTTTTGGAACAGTAACTGTGGACTGATTTTGTTGACATTTATATAATTAGGTTATGAGCGTGCGGGTCATGCTTAAAAGTAAAGAAAAAGCAAAGCTGTGCCAAGAGTATCTGAACGCAGAAGCGTTCCAGTGGTACAAGGAGCAGAGAGACTGCAAAAATAGTAGTAAAACAAGCAAAAAGTAGATGCTAGGAGGAATTTGGGGAAAGAATAAAAGAGGATACAAGTAGTGGCTTATAGTTATACCACAGTTTGTGATTATAGTAACTAAGAAAAGAGATGAAAAAACCGCAAAATAATATAAAAGATAAAGAGGAAGAAGGGATAATGCAATGATAGATGGAATACTTTATGGATCAGATAACCAAGAAAAACAAGGAATACGGAAGTGTGAAGACTAGATAGATATAAAAGAATATAAACAGAGAAGGTCACAGAAATAGCCCGATCAACGTATAAAATACCTTAGGACTGGAAAATCACAGTGTAAGTGCGAATTCACAAGAAATGAAATTACATAGATTGTAGCTGCTGCTCTCTCATGGGTAGCCTATAAGCTATAAAAAAGAGTGATATGAGAAATTGTAACGGGATAACGGGATTAAAAAAAAGACGTAGTAGACCCAGAAAAACCTGGAATACTAGATAACCTTCGACCTGAGGAAACCTGGAGTAAAGCGAAAACACAGGAGGAAAAGCAGCAGTAAGTAAGTGTGATAGAATAGGTATGCTAACGGCAACACTAATTTACGAATAACTTGATCCAATACTTACCTTGGCGCTCAGCTCTACTTAACCGGTCATGTTTGTTAAAAATTTATGAATATCTAATCTAATTTAATCATGGAGAATAATAACAAAGACTACGTGTTCAAATAGTAATGCATCATATAACACCATAAATTATTCCATTATTTTCCTTCTCCTGATATGGAATGAACTGAGTAAATGCAGTATTCAACCCACTTATTAGCAAATATTGAAACAAACATATCATTTTAATGCATATTTACGCTTCGTCTCGCTGAAAAGGAACGGTGGAGAGGGAAGGTCCTTATCGCCAAATTTAGTTTTTCAAACATAGAGCGATGATCTACTACTTTGTTTAATGTGTACATACTATATTTGTTCTGCGATACGCGTTAAGTCTATGTAAGTACGTTGCTTACGGTCAAAAATATCTACTGGTAAAATGCTGATACAATATAACTTTAATTCACCCATAAATAGACCAAATATCTCAAAATGTTGCCTTTTTACTTATTGCAACGTTTGTGTCGAACAATGAATGAGAAATAATCAATGTTGAGTTGATGCGCTTGGGTGAGTGTTTAAATTATTGTTATGAAGCCCAGTTTGGTAAAAGTGTTCAGAATAACGATAACGGTTGGTTCCCTTACTGCCTTGGATTTTATCATCGCCATTTGTACCTATAATTGAGATGAAAGATAGTGTGCTCCACACTAGAAACACTTTTCGGTTTTTCGGGTATTTCCTTGAATGATATCTTCTTTTTTTCTTTTCATTGATACCTGGCAATAGTTTTCACGGAACCTTTTTTATTGTTCAGAACAAAATGTCTGAAAACTCAAAGTACTAAGTCCAGCTAATGATTTGGGTCCTTGTATGTTCATTTTTACTTTATAGTTTTATAAATGACCGCTTATTAATCAAAGTAATATTGAAATATTGATTAACAACAGGACATTCAACTCTCTAACAATTAAATATAGACATTATGATGAACTTTGGTTGGAAAAATCTTAAATAGCTCTTGCGATGTTTCGTTTATATTTTTTCAAAAAAAAATACCGCTGCTGATCTCATTTGTTTTCAGTTATCACACGAGAAGTATGTGACCAAGATTCGTTACTAAATTTGGCAGCAACCGGAAAAGCGTCATCAGTTACGATACTCTTAAACCCTAAAGATCACAAGAAAATATGCAGACTAAATGTCACAGCTCCTGCGTCTCATGTTGTAAGTTTACAATGGGTGACGGAAAATGAAGAACCAGAAAATGATACAATGGACAGTTCTCCATGTCCATTAAGTGTTGTAGGTGTTATAACACAATAACTTTGCGTAATTACAATATGAACTTTCAGTTTCTACCAGAAGATACAGCGGTTTCCGTTTGGAAAGGAAATCCTTGTAGGAATGAAGGACTTCCCGAAGTAGATTTGTTAACACCAAATCTCATACTTGCATGGAATCCACCACGGTTTGGAAAGCACGTAAGAGCAAGAAGATTAGTCATTACAGCAATTGGACAAGGTAACATTTCAGTCATGTTAGAAACGTAATATGTAGTGTACCCAAGATATCTCAAAAAGATCAATATTGACATTTACTTTCTAAAAACAGTTTATAAAGAAGGTTTCGAACTAAACGTTATCAACTTGCTAAAATATTATTCATTTAAATTCTTATGAAATCGGGTCATAATTACCTACATATTATTTTAAATCTACTATCAAGATCACCTGCTCTCATTTAAAAGGTATGTTTGTAAAGTCTTATCAGTTCAAAACGCAAACAGGGAGATAATTTAATTTCATCGCCTATTACGTATTAATTTTTACAGACGAAGCTTGTATACAAAGAGGGCAACACGTATGTATGCGAATTGGATGGAAGCCTATGCTGTGTATTTCTGATGAGTTAATGTGCGATGGAAATTTAAATTGTCCCAAAGGATCATCGAGAAGTGATGAAGATCCGGTATTGTGCAAAACCGTTTTACTGGGTCGTAATTCTTGGAAAAATTTAACCGAAGACATCATTCTAAATCTGACAAAAAATACTGTTAATAACAATTTATTGGCGAAAAAGAACAGCACCGATTTAATGAGTTTTATGGACGTAAAGTCGTACGAAGGTAAATACTTTCATTTCTGGTATAGTGGCAATTTATTTGAGCTTTAGTTACAGTTGCACTTACGAATCCAGACCACCATGATGCCGCAGATTCCGTGTCGGCAGCAATTGCCCATTACGGCACTTGGGGTTACCTGATGTTGGCAATGTTAATAGTGGGAACTATACTTATGTTCTGCGGATTATGGGAGTGTTGCTTTAGGAAGCCTAAACCACAGTTGGAACTTCAAACAGCGGCACCATCGACAACTGTTCTAATTATAAATCGTACACAAGACAACCCTGGTACACATCCCCCTAATTACGATGAGTTGGATCAACCTCCGGCGTATACGGCCTTATTTCCCCACACCAAAGCTGACATAGAAAACGCGATTAGGATAAATGAAGCAATGACTTGCAGGGAAGAATCGATTGACACATTTTCTAGTGCCTGTGATAGCAGTGATGAACAAAGTGATTCCTATGCTAGTATAGACGGTTCTACTAATCGACTTTATAATTCGTCCGGTAATTTGGAAGGGATTGATGATAGACGTAGTTCTTCTTCTGTTTTTTGTATTGTATCTAGTTTGTAGATCATTGTGATAATTTAGACTGAAACAATTATTATTTTTTTATTAAGTTCTTCACCACTTAATACACCCACAGACTCTGAAGTGGAACTCAACTCATCCCACGTGTGAGATACCTACACATGAGGATGATGACCGCGGAAGTGGTTCTTATGGTTGTCTTGTCTACTCAGAATTCCCGCAACACGGTGAGAATACTCATAAAGAATGTGGAGCGCGGTATGTGCATGTAACGCCCTATTGTGCGATAGTGTAACATCAAGTTCCATCTGTTCTTATGTTGGGGCTGGTTATCTAAAATTATAGTATTGCTTATAGTTGTGCTATAAGTGGCAAATCGGTTCTGGACCACAAAACACTTGCTTTAAGGTTTCCATTGACTCCACTAAACGTTATTTCTATCTGCTCCTCCTGGAATACAGTTGGGAGTTTGTCTAGTGATTGAATGAGAAGAAAGTTCAGTTGTATGTGTTAGCTTGGGGTGGCACTTCCGCATTGTAAACTATAAACTGGGAAACAAGAGAGTCCAATCCTCACACCGAGATAGGCAATCGCTTATTGCCTCGCTTATTCAACAATCTCTTTGTTTTCCGTCGGGAGGCTGGCCTGCTCTTGCACATTGAGATCCAATGGAGGCAGGCATAGAAACTATAGAATAAAAACAGTGTGGCTGACGATAAAGCGTACAGCATATGCAGTGCGACTGTAAGAGAGAGTAAAGCTTCCATGTGAGGGGCGCATTTCTGGTTCATGGCACCGACCGTCTGGTGAAGCGGACGGTAGAGCTCTTGTGGGCCTTTTAGATCGTCAAGCACCAATTGGAGTCTTATAGTGGAGGAGTTATGGCTGTCACGATCTTATCTGCATCGCAACGCGCGACGTGGCCATGGTTGTTTCCCGAACCCTCGACTCCCGTGCACGCACAACGAAAACAGTATGCTAACGTATTTGTCAAATCACAGAAGTAATTTATCGGAATTAACAACTCCCTTAAGGGAAATGACAAAGAATGAAAGCATGATAAATGTTTTCATAAAATATCAAATGTTCCTGTTCCGAGATGAGCTCAGTATGATACTTGTAGATTGCTCAAAAGGTTTTGTATTTTTGGGAATTTTAGTGAGTAAGTTAATAGTAAGTTAATTAAACAAATTTTACGATTTAATTATTAATTGAACAGATTTTAAACTTAAAAAACAAAAATTAATCTCAAAATATCTTAAGTTTAACACCAGAAGATGATTTTTTCCATTTGTACAATATTACCAATATGTTGGTAAACATTTTTTGTTTCGTGATTACCTGATTCCAAAATTGTTTAATTTTCGTGTGTCACCGTCGTCAAGTCACTTCAAGCCGACATTCTTGTTAAAATGTGAAAGTAACCAGTTTTTATAAATAAATTTGATAACGATAAACGAGGTTCTGTAACTTTTGGAATATGTTAAATATCAATACATTAGAGACATTTGTAGCGGTTGGAAGTGCAGTGAAATAAATTTCAAACTTTCTTTTAGCTGTAGCGTGACGTCTTTCGAAATTAAAAATCTCTGTCAGTGTAATCACTAATTAAATCGTAAACGTTGTTTAATTACCTATAGTGCTGTGCCAATTTCATTCGCTTTCCATTGCAGACGAAACAGTGTCGAAAGGTAAGTGATTTTGAGGTTATTGCCCTATATTTTTTCAATTGCATGATAACTTGGGTGCATGATGATTATGCGTCCAGTTTAAAATTTCGTATTTGGAAATATTGGAACCTGTTGAAAGGAGTTGGTTAATGGAGGAAAAAACGACCTTTTTTATGCTTATGAGTATGACAATCGATCTTTACAATTTTATAAATCCTCTTCCAAATATGAAAACTAAAATATATAAGCAATTGCATATTTATCGCATACATAATAAAGTTGAAATATTTTTATATTGAATCTGTTTTTTATTTAAACATTTTGTTAGAAATCACCATAAAAGTTTATGTACCGTCGGTGGACGAAAATTCCGGATACGCGTTGTAATGAATTGTTAAAAGTTAGCAACAAATCACACGCAGTTTCACTTCGAAACAAATTTCATAAAATCTGATCTACGAAGCGAAAGATCGACACTCTTTTCGATTCCACCACAGTAAAATGCATAAATTAACCCCACAGCTCACCCCTGTGACACTTTGAAAGAGCAGCCTACACCAGTGGAAATTTGCAAGTATCTGCCTATTTACTTTTCTTTGCACTTCAATGAGTTAGTCAGCATACATTGATTTACTCCAATAGCAAAAAACTCCAGTGATCTAGTGATCAAGTTACAAATTATTTTGACAGATTTAATATATATATCAAATTTGTAGCTCTCTTTAATTATATTTATATTTTAACATTTTTATAATGCCTCGTAGGACTAAAAAGGCTCAAAAGGTAGGTATTCCTAAACGAAAAGGTAGGGATTTTAGCAAAAGTGAAAAAGAGCGAACTACCTGCGTATCGTACTATTTCAATAATGAACAAATACAGGAACTCAAATCACTTTTAAAGGAAGAAAACCTGGTAAGGTTTGTTCTTCGAATTATTACACTTAAATCTTCATTTCACAGACGACCATTCCTGTATTGACAGCCGCGGTGGCTTTAAACAAATACGAATTAGTAAAACAACTTATACACGATGGGTTTAACGTTAACGAATTGGGGCCGGTATACGAGAACGGTACAAACTTACCTATAAGTGTGTACTGATGGCTGTTGTAGGGCCATACCACTCCGTTAATGTGGGCTGTTAAATTAAGGCACATGGAAATTGTTAATCTCCTACTGACAAAGGGTGCAGATTCAACCGCAAAGGATGATAATGGGTATAGCGCATTATTTCTAGCGCTAGAAAACAAAATATGGGACGAAGAAGCTTTTATAAAATTATGGAATGATATTAAACATGTAACTTTTGCAAACATAGATTTTGAGGAACGTAACGTTCTTCATACAGCAGTGAAAAGGGGGTGGAATCAGTTGTTAAACATATTAATCTCGGAAAAGGTACATTTTTCCAAAGTTGTTGATATCTACAACGAACTTGTAGGTTAACGTCAACGCCACGAATTCAAATAATGTTACTGCTTTAATGTTAGCCAGCTATTTGAATAATTTGAATATGGTAAGTGCTTTGTTAGAAGCTAACGCTGATGTTTCGAAAGAGGACGCGTGCCAAAGTACCGCATTGACCTACGCGATTGCTGCCGTTATCTGTAAAAATATACAGGAACCCCATTTGGTGATCGAAAAATTACTGTCAGCTTTAGAAGTTCGTGGCATCACTTTTGAAAAGTTTCTAGAGGTTCTCGCCATCATTTTCTTAAGACTACTATGGTAGTAATTTCAGAATGTGATCGATACCATCTTAAATCGGACAGTTAAACTTACTAAGTCTGGGCGAACCGCACCAGATGCCAGAGATTATATTATTCCATACACCCTTCAGTATCGAAACTTTGGTATACGCTCGTTATTAGGACTCCACATATTCAAAAGGGTTGCGCAAGTGCTAATACAATAGTTTTAAGTTACATTTGATCTTTCTTCCATTGTGGTACAGGCAACGGAAAGGAATATGAGCAGCTCTCATCAACTGATTAAATACTTGATGATACTCGACAGTTTGCTTCTTACAAGAGATGATCACGATTCCACGTTAGAAAGTTTCATTACAGATGGTGGCGCAAATATTTGCTTGGAAATATTGAAAAAGTTCACAATCTAATTTACTTTTAACAAATTTAACCAAAGTAGGGTTTTAGGTATGGATGTGAACAAAATTCCGATTTCGACTTCTCGCTTGCTTTCAATATTTTAGTAAGACTAAGCATTGGTCATTCCGATGGTAGGTTATGGTTGCAGAAAAATTGCGAAGAAATAATTCCAATATATCAAAAAATGAAGATCAAGTATAGTCAGTCTGATGCACACAATGAGGTAGGTAATTGACTGAAGCTCAACAAAGAGTACTTGATCTACTTGATTACCTACTTACATCATATCGGCATTAATAAATTTAATTGCGGTCATCATGAGTTGCGCAACCCACTGTTTCCCCTTAATTTAAAAAAACCTCCCCATATAAAATTTGAGTAACCAATATCTTGAAGCACTATGACGATTAAAAGTAGGATCGTCAATTGGGAACCGATCGCATTACAAAATCAAGTTACCCGATTTTGGATTAAATGTCATTGTTAGATCTAACAAAAGGTAATTAACCAGCTATAATTACTCTTTAATTAAGTAAATCTATCAAACGTCCTAGAGTTTTGTTGTTTTCTGATTATCTAAATATTTTATTGTTCCATAGTTAAAATGTAAAATAATCCAGGAATCATCGAAACACGAAGCAGTAATCTTCGTGCATTAATCCAAATCATTTTCAGGACGCGGAAAACTTCTTACAGTTTACGACGTTGATTGATCTTATTATAGAAGAAAAGTTACTGAAACAAAGGTGCGGTATTACAGAGGAGAGCAAAAAAACCGTTAATGCGATTGAAATCAAATCCAAACAAATTAAAGGAAGGACGAAATGTTTTAACACGAAAATTGCTAAATTTGAAAACGTCGGGGAATTGAATCAGAATGGAAAAAAATTTTTAGAATACAAAAGTGCGTCAGATACCTCTATTTTAAGAAAATCAAAGAAAACCACGACACCGGAAACTTGGAAAGAGATACCTCGGTGGCCTAAATTGTTAACTTGGGAGCCATTATGGCTAATGGACAGTGGTAAAGATCCTTTAATAAGGGAGTATCACGAAGCGTTAGCGTTACTAGAACACGAAATAAGAGAAGATATAAATCATAGTTTGCATGTTACGATGCAAGCAAAACCTTCTTCGTGCCACAAGAAGTGTGAAGAACTGCGCAACGAAGACGGGAAATTAACAAATTTACTAGGAGCGATCAAAGGAGACACTTCACAAAAAAACATTAACGCCGAATTTCAATCATCTATAAATTATTTATCTGAGCTTTTAAACAAAATTGTTCAAAAGTTTCAATATTATTGGGTCCGAGATACTTCGCATACATGTGGTACGTAAAATGAAAATTTTTGGATGATTTTTAAACGTTTCATATTTTTCAGATCACATCAAAAACAACAGCAGATATCCGTACAATCCTGAATCAATAAAAAAATTAGAACTCATACACGTGGAAAGGCTGCGAGCAGAGTTTAACGACTTAGTTGTTCAACTGAACAATAGTGCTAACGATCATTTAGTTGAGTGCACTAAATTGATGGTTGAAATTGAAAATTTGTTTTTAAATTTTAAAGTTAGAGGAAAGTCGATAATTGATGATACAATGCCGACAATGAAAGAAAACAACTATGATGAAATCTCAACGGAACTTATTGGTGATAGCGACACCAAGAATGAGTGCCCGGAACCGTCTATAACAAGCTGCATTCCACCAGACCACCCAGACGTCCTGTATCTTACAGAAATGCTCTCGATTCCACCTCCGCGACCTAGAAATTATTCAAAAATGCTAATAGACCGCGAAAATACCATGAAAAATGCGTACCACCTATGCGACTCAATTGAAGCTCTCCTAGACGGCGATAGCGACTTCGAGGAGAGTAAAGATGATGACGACAATTCAAAATGCAGAAAACGCTTGTCGATTGAAGAAAACCTTCTCGCCGTTGAAAAACAAAGTCGCCAAGTGAAAACTTCCGCCAATTTAAAAATTGGGTGCGATCCCGATAATAATTACGACTTTTTACCAAGCAGGTGGTGTAATGTGATAAAAAGTTTTCAGCTATTAAAAAATCATAACTTATTATTAAATGGAGATATCCGTGTCAGTGGGGAAGATATGCACGACCTTCACATTATATCAACTGGTGGTAATTTCAGCCCGGTAATTTTAGGTCTGGATTCGAAGGATCGTCCCTTAGCCGTTAAACGTATAAAGGCTAGGGAGGATGTGTCAAAATTGATGAAGGATCTTATAAATCCATTGCTCGGTTTGAGGAACGCGAATGTATTGCATTATTTTACGTGCCACCATGAAAGCAACGAGCTGGTAGTAGCAACACCACTCTGCGAATATAACATGGGAGAATACATTATGTTTATTAAACAACATGGTAACATGCACTTAAGGGCTTTTGATGTTGTTAAACAGTTTTTGTCTGGATTAAAATTTCTTCATGACCGAAAGGAACCAATAGTACATGGAAATTTAAAGCCGTCAAATATTTTCTTGGACCTAAATGGTAATGTTCGTATTGCTGAATTTGGAATACACAAAGTTGGTCATTTTTTTGGTAATCATAGTTATAATCTCACAAAACGCTTACAGGCCTTATATACTTTAACCGAGGCACCTAATACGTCTTTAATTTGGTTTGCAAGAGAAACTTTGAACAATTTTAGGGATACTGCTTGTGTATTATGTACATGTGCTTCCGATGTTCAAGTTGCTGGTAAGCGATATTTACCTTCTTTGCTAGAATCTATAAGGATGTTTTAGGAATGATCATGCATTTTATATTCTCAGCTGGAAAACATCCATTCGGTGAAACAATGGATGAAATTTTAAAAAATTTAGAAAATGCGGTACCTCGTTTACACACAAATAATATTGATTTACACGACCTAATTTCCTGGATGTTGTTGTACGATCCAGGAGATCGGCCATCAATTAATCAAATTTTAAAGTAAGTACTAAATTTGCAACTAACAATTGAAAGAAACGATAAGTACATTTTTAGTCACGTATTTTTTTGGACAATGGATAAGAAATGGCGATTCATATTAGCTTGTGCTGGTTTAAGCACTTATGGAACTACTCTAGATATTTCCGTGAAAGATTTGTTCTTATTCATCAAAATAATAGCTGTTAAGGAAAATATTAAGGGTAAATGGATATCTTTAACCAAACGAAGATTTCCAAACTACAATTACTCGGAAGAAGATGAGGATAGTATTGCTGGTTTTTTAGCTTTTATTCGTTGTTGTGTTCAAAATGAAATGGCATATTGTGTTATTGGTACTCACGATTTACATAACTACATTCTGGAAACCTTCCCTGCGTTACCCCTATCATTGTATAGGATATTAGAATCCTCTCAGTGGTTAGCTCATAACGTTTTGAAACCATTCACTACTGCCAATTGTGTTTCTGCATAGAAAAATGAAATTTGTGATATACTTATTTATACAATAAAGTTGACAGGTTAAACTAACTGAATTATAAATTAAGTCTGCAATTAGATGGCTCTCGTTTGATTACGACGTTTGATGTCTGCTCCAGAAGTTAAATTGGAGAAAATATGCAGATTCTTTGCGCTACCTCCACGATTAGCATACTCCCACTCCGCAAAGGTACTCAAGCCCCGCGAAATATACGTGAGGATGTCTGGCCTGAATTTTCTCAACAGGAGTCCCCTCAGTTAAACATATGCACAGTTAAAGACGTAACGAATCTTTTCGTCTCTCTACGAGATGTGCTTCCATAGAAAGTGTATCCTGTGCTTGCGCTGAATCTTATTAGCATTAGGGCCAGTCGGACCAACACATTTTTTTTCAGAGCGCCATTTGTTACCTGCTGTCGACACCTAAAAACCAGTTTAGAGGTAACTTTGTAGTGGTCTAATACCCGGAGATCGATCGCACCCTGCTGTCACTGGAAAAACTGATTACTTATGTACTCTAAGCTTTCCATAAGAACCTTCCTTAAACCAAAGAGCACATCTTTGTTTAAGCATGAGTTATTGCTACCAATTCTGCCTTGAATACAGTTGGGCGCTTGCTTACTTGTTGGGATGAATAATTCGGTAGCAAGCTTAGCGCAGAAGGTATGTATACTTACATATGTAGGTAACATAAATATGTAGGGACCTACTTACTACACTCAACCACATGCAGTTTTACAATTTTTATTCTGGATTTTTGTAGATTATTGCTGAAGGGTAGACAAAGTCCACGTGCACGTAGGTTTCAGATTTGGGGCGCTGTGTACCACCGCCTTGTTCGGACCCGTAATCTCATCCCACATTTGTTATATACGTATATATTTGAGGATGTTGGCATGGAAAGCGACTCCAATCGGAACCATGTCCGACCAGAATTCGCCATGTAACATCTTCTAGAATATAGCGATTCGATCAAACCCATACAGTCCATATCATTCATTATCAATGTTCAGCATGACGACAATCTAACATCCAGTATTGTGCTGCGTTTGAGGGTCTTGAGTTATCGGCTTGTTTACAGTTAACACTGTAAGTATTAAAAGAGTCGGCTATGGACTATAAAGCACTAGCTTTAAGCAAAAAGTATGATGCTAGTCGCGTTAAGGCATCTATATTTGCTCATTAGGTACCTTTTATTCCCGCATGCATCTATAATTGTCTCGATAATTATGTTCCAATTTTTAATAAACCCCGTAGTAGAAGGTATCCAAGTTGGTTTACTATGGATATTATAGCTGACCTTAAAATGAAGAATAGTTATCTTCGCCGTTATAAGCGTTTCAACTTAAGTGATGACTTAAATCAGTATAAGCGCTTGCGTGCCTCTATCAAACGAGTTATATCGAGTGCTCATGCATTATATACCTATACAAAAAATTCAGTCAGAGATTACCGTCGATCCTCAGCAATTTTGGAGTTTTATTCAATCCAAGAAAGGTCATACAAGAATCCCAGCTGTTGTAAAATATAATAATGTGGTCTATGATAAGCCAAACACAGCCATCAATGCCTTTAAAAGAGTATTTTAGTAGCATCTATGCAGATCCAAACTTGGCTAAATATGTTCCAACATCGTCTCGCAGCACTGACATTGGTTCAATGTGCTTAGGCATCAACCTTATAACTGAGGAGGAAGTGGAAGCGGCTATCAAAAAATTGAAAAATAAGAAGACCGCTGGCGATGATCAAATTCCGAGCTACTTAATTCGCGACTGTTATCAAGTATTTTGTCAACCCTTATGCTTCATATTTAATCTGGCATTGCAAACCCGTAAATTTCCGGAAGTATGGAAAATAGCGAAAATTTCTCCCGTATTAAGGAGTGGCGATTCTGGGGAAGTCTCAAACTACCGGCCTATCAGCATCCTGCCGAATTTCTCAAAAGTATTTGAAATGGTACTTTACCACCGGATTTATCCTCTAGTCAAACATCTAATTTCGGACGACCAACATGGCTTTATGGAAAAACGATCCACAGTCACAAATCTCATGTGCATCACTCAGGATATCTCTGTTTGTTTGGATGCTAGAGGGCAAGTTGACGTTATATATACGGATTTTGCAAAAGCATTTAATCGTATTATTCATGATATAGTGGTAGGTAAACTCAACTCATTTGGTTTCTCGGAAGCATTATTGGAATTCTTCACTTCTTACTTAAGCAACAGAGTTCAATATGTCTGCTATAATGGGTTTAGATCCGATTCCTATGTTGCTAAGTCAGGAGTTCCGCAGGGGTCGAACTTAGGCCCTCTTCTATTTTTGATGTTTATCAATGATATTTGTAATGTTATTAAATGTAGTAAACTTATGTTTGCTGACGACATCAAATTGTATGCTTCAATTGACAGCATCGATGACTGCATAAAACTACAAGATCAACTACAAAATTTGGAAAACTGGTGTGTGGAAAATTATTTGGATTTGAACACAGGGAAATGTAAGGTACTCTTGTTCACAAGGAAAACTGAGGCTATCACATACAACTATAACATACATAACAACGTACTTCAACGAGTGAAGACAACAAAAGATCTTGGAGTAATCTTTGATGAAAGACTATCATTTGTTAACCATATCGACGGAACTGTAAAATCTGCGTTAAGGTCATATGGTTTCATTGTACGAAATTGTAAAGAATTTAGAAATACTGCATCTTTAAAAGCGCTATATTTCTCTTTGGTCAGATCTAAACTGGAATTTGGTGCTCTTATATGGAATCCGTACTATGACACTCATATAAACAACCTGGAAGGTGTTCAGCGTAGATTTTTGAAATTTTTGACATGGGTTGAAACTGGTGCAAATCATTAAAAGCGAGACGTATGATTAACAGTCAAGTGTTCCTATTTAAATTTATACATAGTTTAATTGAAGCTCCTTCCATACTTGCAATGCTAAACTTTAATGTTCCTTCGATTTCTTTTCGAAAGAAAAATGATTTTTACAACCCTACGCCTCGAACTAATATATTATTGAATTCTCCACTTTACTACATTTGTAACACCTTTAACCTTATCTGTGACAACTGCGACATCTTTAACACAACATTGCAATCACTCATTCGAACAATTGAAGGTAGGTATTATTGATTAATGTATTGTAGGTCCCCCCCCCCCCCCCCCCCCCGTTTACTTAATTATTATATATTGTTATACTTATGTTTTGTATAGATATAATTTTTAGTGCACTTTTATTTCTTTTGTATTATCATTTGGTATTATCCTATTATTGCAGGAAGTTTCTTCTGTTGGGTAATAAAGTTGTATTATGCCTTGCATCCATACGAGCTCGATGATATTACAGTTCGTCGCTACCTAGCGCCACCCGGTCGAGAGATAATTTTGAAATGACCCAGTGTCTGGAGAATAGTCCAGGCCATATACCAATTTTTATGGATTTAACTTAAAAAATGATGAATTTCCATATAAATCTTCATCCCCTATTTAACCCCCCTTAGGCGAGGTGGTATATCCTTACATGGATGCCTCTCTATCAATACCTACCTTTGGTTCCTATTACTATTAATTCAAACTAACTCAAAAAGCGAGGAAAGATACTCCATCACATATCTTTACATTTAATAACTCCGCCCCCCTATCTCAAAGTTATAAGACCTTGCTGGAATTGAAAGAAGAACTTTTTAAAAACACAGCTGCGGCTATTACCAGAATTTTAATTTAGTTTTTAAATGGCTGGTAAGTAAATGTTGTTTTGAAGAATTTCACAATCTCTATCAATTATTTATTAATTTCTGTTCCAAAAAATAAGAAATTTTAAGCAAGAAAATTGGTTTTTCAATCATTGAATGTTATACCTACAGAGGTGGTGGTCGGTTAAAGTTCAATCCAGTGGTTGTCTATTTGCCACGGCAGGGAAGCTAATTATGCTGTCTGTAAACTATTACGAATAGACATCGGTCATTGTGGTTTAAAAAGCTAAAGGTAAGTGAGATATTAAGTATACTGCAATAAAAACTAAAGGAATGGAGTTAGTTGCTGAAGGATAATACTGTCTGACAAATTTAATTTGCAAAAGAGAGAGGAAGAGCAAGCGATTTGATCCACCATGATAAAACTTGTTTTTACATTCTACAGTAAGTACTCTTGAAGCAAATTGAGGCCACGAAAGATGGAAAGTATGGTGTTATACCATTAATGCTTAGTACCGTATATTGGCACATAGTAATGGTTCAAAATTAATTTCATGAAAATAAGAGTCTTGTTGGCGGTGCTCTTACACTGTGAGTTATGTAGGTATAATAAACAAAAATGTAGGCCAACTCTGGAACATTGGTATGTTCATAAATTTTCTTAAGAACTTCTTTCCAGTTTTAAATGGTTGTATATTTCTGTTGGGCCACCCCCAAAATTGTGTTTCCTTCTCCATAGTTTCAACTGTTGGTTCTTCTTCAGATACCGATACAGTTTACCGGATATTGGCTACCATTAATTAAATAACAATAACACAATAAGTCACCAGTCTTCATATCCTTAGAATTTATCATCGATTCTTGATCAAAGTTTTGTGGGACTTCTTCTAAGTCAGAGCATCCAAATTCTAATTCAACTTCATCGCACCAGTTATCAGAAGAACTTAAAACAGAAACTCGCCGTTATTTCCGTCGTAAGTTTGAAGTTGCTGCAAAGATCACTGGCAGTCATCATATACTACTTCATCCAGAACGAACCTGTAATATTTTCCGCCCTTTTTTCGTTTACCAATTATTCCACACATTTTTGCATCAAGCTCCTCTAGAAATACTGCGTTTTTATCTATTCCAATCAAGCTCTTATGAATTTCAAATTTTGTTGAGGCAACTTCGACTCATGTCATTTAAACCCAAAAGGTGTGCCAAAGTTGCCTTAAAAATATAATTACCCACTAAATAATATTGAATATGATGAATCTCTTGAATAATAATGTAGTATACAAATACAAACACTTACCTGTACATTGTACAACTCTCCACATGCCTACGAACCATGCATCACACCATCATTGATCTACTATACCAGAGATCAAAAGTCTCACAGTAGCAAATTATATTATACTTTAATACTACGGTTGCCACCTATCATTATGCATGTTCACTTACAAACATATAATCATTTTAGCAGTAACTGTAATAGAAACAATGTTTTATGCACATGAGGGCCTAAGTTGTTCACAAAGAGACAATTGTTTCTCCAGTTTATGGTAATGAGCAAAATGAACTTTACAAGACGTTATACAGGCTCTGCTAACATATAGAGATAAGAAATTAAAAAAGATTTTGGTTCTACCATTGATTAAAAAATTAATTAGTTACGACATCGAAAACACATTTTTCCATGGTATTAGCATCACCTAACATTATTTAAACATCTGCTTAAAAAATAAAAAATATAAATCAAAAAAGGATATAATATTGGATATAAATTTTATTTCAAGAATAAATTAAGTTATTAACTTAGTAATTTTTATGGCTTCAACATTTAAAATAGATCTTAAAATACATGAAAATTTAATGATAAGAAGTGATGAATAAAATATCAGTTATTGGTGTGTTCTTTGGTAAACGATAAATGCCTTATAATACTATCAATTTACATAAATATAATAAAAATGGTAGCAACAGTACAATACATTGCAACTTTAAAGACTAGATAAGGTGAATATGAAATGAATTAATGACTTAATGGCACTAACACAATAATACTTCATTTCCTTAGATGTAAAAAAGGCTAAGCTAAGAATGCTATCATAACACAACCGCGCCAGCTTCTGCTCTACTTTCTGGTAATGGAGGGCAATCAGACCATGTATTTGTAAAAGGATTAAAACACTCCACTGAAGCTACTGTAAACTGGGCTCTATAAAAAGGGTTCTCAAGAGTTTTATAACCACCTATTACATATAACAATCCATCAACTGCGGCAACTGCAGGACCACTACGTCCTGTAGACATAGGTGGAATCGTACTCCAAGTACCCTACAATCGAAAAACATATACAAATTGAAGCACAAATAAATATTGTTACTACCTTTTTAAACGAGTATCGTTCGACGGAAGTAAGTGTCTGAGATTTGTTATTACCTCCAACAACATATAAGTAATCATCCAAAACAGCTACACCCATTTGAGATCGAGCTACCGACATTGATTGTAGAGCGTTCCACTCTCCCGTTAAAGGGTTGTAACGTAACAGATCTTGAGAGAATCGTTGAAATTCTGTACATCCTCCGACCATATAAATGAGCCCTAAAATTATCGTTACTTTATAAAAACGTATTCATTATTTAATTTTGAATTAATTTTTATTACTATTTGATCGAGATTTCACTTCATTTAAATATTTATGGACAAACCAATGCTATTTATTTTCGGAATGTGCTCACTCCAAGGTTCCAATAAATAAAACTCATCTGTACATTTATTAATAAAATTACTCAATTTTATTATTATGTATGACCATTCCATTGTTTTAAATATTTCTAGTGTGTTGGACTTTTATGATGACGCCCTTTTGACATGCCAAATGCATGTTACTATCGATAATCAAGAAACAGTTGAAGTAATGGACACACCCCACTGCAATAAGTGAAATGAAGTGAGCCATGCAATCGACAAATGATAAGGCAAGCACGTTCAAAAATTTTTGCTTTAGCTGAGCTAATCCAAATTGACATATAGTTAACTTAATCTCCCCGTGTGGGTCCGGGGATAGAATTGGCCCACTCCCAACCTGGAGGTCGTAAAAGGCGACCAATGGACAGGGAAGGCGGTTAGTCCAACCGTCCTTCTAAGTTTCCCGTCAAATTACCCACTCCTATCCATACCTTCTTTATTTCCTTCGCACGACAATAGAGAAAAATGGTTGTACATAAATAGATTTAATCTCTGAGATCAAAAACAGTCCTTATTATAAGTGGCAATGTGAGATTTGCAATGGACATACAACAGCAGAATGAAGGGAATTTGGATGGAGAAAGGTGAACATACTGGAATCACAAAACACAAACTTGAGGAGATTGATGAATAACTTCATTTTTGACAATATTAAGCAATAGAGATACTAATTTCATCAATTTTCGACGATAGATACATCTATTTGCAATCCCCACATTAGTTTCTTATATTCAAAGGTCCGTTTTAGTCGATGATATTTTCTCTGATCACTTTCCATTATCTATCCAAACATCAATTGACTGGGATTATACCCTAACACTGTTTCCTCATTGATGAGTAACGTGATGGGAAAGCAATTTTGGTGCGCCGCAGGGAAGAAACTTGGGTCCATTGATGTTCGTTACATTAACTAATGACTTACCAGAATGCTTGTCATCGGCTGAATGCCTATTGTTTCCCCTGGGAAAGTTTTATGGGTAGGTTTTTGAAAATTTGAACGTAGGGGTTACTCTGAAAGCCGTATCGATGTAAAATATTTTCAAAATGGCAGCACTTCGGGAAATACTAACTTCGTTATTTTAAATGGCAATCCCTATTTTTTGAATTCTATGTGAAATTTGATACCCACATGTTTACTTTACTTTCTTACCTTTAGGTGTAAGGCTGTAATACCCACATATCAATATCTACAATCCACAGTTTTTAAGTTATTTTCACTTTAAAAAAAATGGCGGATACAGACGCTACTTTGAGAATTCGTTACTCAAAAACCGTTGTAGTTATGGCCACCGAGTTTTCACCAACGTATAGAGAAAGAATAGGGTAGTTGTGTACGACCTCACCTATGGGACTCCAAATTTAAGAAAATTCAGACTAAACACTTTTTTTTAATGCAATGATCATTGTCTTAATATTCCATTTGATAGAGAATCAAAATGGGCATATTTTGGTATTACATGTTCCTATACCTATTTTTAATAGTTTCTAATTTATTCCCATTTCATTGCATTGATACCACTTTTTTCGCATTTTTTTAGTAGTCTGGCATGACCTTATGGCAATCACAAAATGAAACACATCACTTAATTCTCCCTTCACAAACTCAAACACAAACAACACTTCAAGAACTATCCATCTGATACCTCTAACTCATTCACAAAACATTGAAACGCAAACACACAATATGTCAAGTTAAGCAACAAACACACAATAAACTTTACAATATTATATAGGTAACACATATCACTAAGTTTGTTTAGATATTGATACATAAGCTTACATTTTATATACAAAACATCATTAATATGTTAATTTACACATATATTTATTAATCGATTGAGAATAAAATACATAACCTTCCCCTTCACTAAACGTTTACTTGTACATAATGTTACAAATTAACAAGCCAAATATGTTCGAAAGTGATTTCTTAAATCAATTAATATTACTTTCAAACATATTTGGCTTTATAATCGGATCAGGGTATCCTGAAACATGTTGCCCTCATCTAATTGCAAATTTTTAACATCCCAAGTAAACGTTTAGTGAAGGGGAAGGTTGTGTGTTTTATTCCCAATCGATTCAACCCCGCTTTATAAGTACCTAAACTACTACTAATCTTTACTTGATTGCGATTTTGTTTTACTACTGTGAGGTATTGATGTAATTCTAAATTAACAATTCCATAAAATTACTAATTACATTATCAGAGAAGACAAAAATTTATTTATTGCAATTTAAATATGATAACTTGATAACGATAACAATAGTATGGAGTGGTTTTTCAAATATGTTTTCCCAATTTTTAGTTTAAATGATTGTCTCGTGGGTAATTTTTACTATAGATTTTTTTAAAAATCTACCATACTTGCCTTCATAAGAAACAACACCCATACTGAAGCGAGGTTGAAGGAGATTGCCAACGAGAGTCCACATATTAGTTTGTGGATTGAATCTTTCAATAGAATCGCCAATATCACCTCTTTCGCCTCCTCCTACCCAACCACCAACTGCATATAAATACCCATTCCATGTGCACAATCCAAATTCGCAACGAGGTACAATCATACTACCAATTTGAGTCCAACGATTGTCTTGAAGATTATATCTTTCACCACACGCTAAACTATTAGATCCATGTTCACCACCGACAACATAAATATTACCATTTAAAGCAGCTACACCTGGTACTATACGACTCACAGTCATATTTGGTGCTTTACACCATTCGCTACAATGGCACAACAGTTAATCGCAATTTTTTTTTATTTTAAAAAATACCTTTTAAAAGTATCGTATCGTTCAATAGTTACGTAACTGCTTTCGAAACTTCTGGTTAAATTATTTAACTCTTTTTTAGAACCTCCCACGACAAATATATGTTTCTTTGCTCCAAGTCGTGGAAATACATTTAAAGCTACTAAACATCCTTTTTTACATACTAAATCGTTGCAAATACTTTTAAGAGCAACACGTAAGCTGCTATCATTACACTCGGTAATAGCATGCTCCAATAAACCTACATTTATCTCATTATAATTCATACTTAACGATATAGAATTGATTACCTACCTAATGGAAGAAGTGATAATCTGACAAATTTCAAAATTTCAAAGACGAATCTTCTACGTTCCACAATATCGTGAGTAATCCACCTTATGGCCGCTTGAAAGACTTGAAATTCCGAATCGACTTGTAAATTTTCCGAAGATAAAAATTTTATAATTTGATCTTTAGGTAATTCGTACAACTCATCTTCGTTAATAATTTGCGGAAAATAGCTTTGAATGAAATGTAAAGCTGCAATTTTTAGTTTCTTCCAATTGTGTAGCTCTGCAAATCTATGAACACGCTGTAAATTGTTGTTTCAAAGTTTCTAATTTTTTACCTATAAATCCCGATTGCGTTAACCGCGTGCAACTCTTTAATTAAATATTCGGAGCATCCTAACACGATGTCCTCTAACTCTAACATATCGGCCGCAATCATAAGCTCTTGCACATTATTTTGATTTATCTCTATTTCGCCGGAGTATACGAAATCGATTAGTGTCGTAAGTATGTGGGGCGAAATTGCGTGAAGTTCTACCGATCTTTGGTCTTTCTCACACAAATCGCCCGTGAACATTGCGTTGAAATAAGGACTACTCGCAGCTAGTACTGCACGATGTGCCTATAAGAGATCATTGTGTTACCAATATGACGTATAAAATTCGAAAAATTACCTTAATCACTTCACCGCCCACTACTATTTCTACATCACATAATCTGGAGTTTAACCTTAATATATTTAAGTTAGCTAACAGTTTCGGAACATAATTACAGCAGTTGTAGTTAATATTTTTTTGCGAGTTTGTATTCGATATCGGTATATAATTATTATTTTGCATGGAAGTCATATCTGTTAAACAGTTCGAACTCTTCAGTGGTGGCATGATAATATCCATGAAAACTGGCATGTGTTGATTTCTGAATATCTCTTAAAAGAATTTGGATTTCGGAAAAAGTGTAATAGACACACCTTTTTTTAATATATATGGACCCATTTGTAAACAGTAATTTATTCACTAATCAAGTATATTTAACAATTACCCTTTTATTATCATAAATTAATCATTGTATGATAATGAGACGGAATTAAAAATTTTATTTTTAAATTATAAAAATCTTAAAATTTAGCCTAAATAACAATGTCAAAAATGTAGGGGAGTTTCATTTTTAAATTAAGATTGAGTTTGAGGTTATGGTAGACAATCCTAAGAAATAGCGACGTTGCCAGATTTTACACAACGGTATTCAAATTAATGCAACCAGCAATACAAGTTTGTAATTTTCATTTTTTCGATTTGCTCAACTTATTACCTGGAAAGTATTCCGAAGTTAATGGAATTTTTACAGGTTATCTGGGGTACTCTAGCATGTCTATCCTAAGTTTTGGACCTCGAGGAACCTGTGCTAACTTTTGGGGGAGGGCAAAAACCTCAAAATTTTCCGACTTTTTCCAATTTATCGCTTATATCTTGTAAAGGAACTAAGCATATTGTGTGTACCAGTGTAACCACATAGACATAGGGCATTAAATTTGATTGGTGAAACGAATTTATAGACCCAATATTAACCGAGATACGACCAATCATAGTTAGACAAAGTTTCTCGAAATGTAAAAAATAGCCGAATGATAAGGAAAGGTAATAATATTGTTTATGATAAACAAGTACCAAAAGGCGCAAATTCTTATAGAATTTTAATTTCAACCAACTTCAAATCTGTAACTAATTATGGCATATACTATATACAATAACTACCCCCTCTCCCCACCTCAGACACAACCACGCCGGATTCTGCACAAATGAGTCATTGTTTTTCTTTCCACCCTTAAGGGAGATGGGAGTGGAGAGGGTGACGGACAATTTGTAAATCACGAAAAAATGTTAGAGGAAAAAAAAGTAAAAAAAATCGATTTTCTGCGGACGTGCAATTTTCAACCTTTTCACCCCCAAAAAAGGGGTTGCAGTTGGCGGTGAAATTTGCAATTTGAATATGGGTTTTTATGGAGAATCCAAAAGTAATAAAAAATTGGTATTCCCATTTAAGTTTTGAAAACTCACCCCTGCTCCACCCCACAGGAGGGGTGAGGGTGATGTTTACGTGTCATGGTTAATAGGTTTCAACAAATAAAGGAAACGTATATTTTTCTTTTTGTAATTGGATGTGTCATTCTCGAGATATTAAAGGGTGTATATTTTGACTTTACATTGATGAAAATCGCACATTTTGAAATATAGGCAATCAACATTACATCCATTTTTTCTATCGATTCAAAGATGTCGCATAGATCGCAATTCTACAAATAATACTGGGTGACTCACTACTGCTTGATTTCAAAATATGTAACTGTAAACTTTATTTCAAATGGTTTTTAATATACGTCTTTTAATAAATTGTCCCATTTGTCATACAACATCCATTTCAGTTGGGCACTAGAATTCCATACTTTCATCTCACTCAGTCAAAATGACCAGTTTACAGCAACACAAACAATAAAGGGTTATTTTAATTTTAGAGTAAACTTATTTGAAAAGGAAAACCTCTTAGAAATAAACAGATGTTGCAGGTATTTTACCTACTAGACCTACTGCAAATCAACGTACCACAAAAATGTTAAAGTATGTTACGCAAATTTATTCGTATGAACAAATTGATTCTAATATAAAATCATTTTTTTTCATAAAACAAAAAATATTTAATAATTATAAAATTTAATCAACGCTTTTAAGAATTCACTCAATAAATAGTGATCACAATTAAAGTTTTATAATCTTTCAGCCATTTTCAACCACAGCAGCGTTCGATGTTCGATCTTTGCTTATTTTTCCATAAATAATATTATTCTTGTATTTATAACGTAACGAATATCTGTTGGGGGTCTCTTTTAGATAAAAATAAAAATGATTGTCCTTGCAAGTTGCACTTGATAATAATATACATGGTTTTTTTAATTGAATTTAATTATTGAGAGATTACGAGCAAAACTTAATTTTTTCATTAATATTCCTTCTTCAGATGGAGGGTACCTACATACCTACTACATATTGTATAATAATTTTATTATGACCATTTCCAATTTTACGTATAGTTCATAAAAACTGCTTTTGAGCGATATTTGTAACAGTTATTAGCGCTTATTTGCCCAATTACAAACCCCTAAATAAAATCTTCCTATAGGTACACCTTTATTTGGAAGAGGTAAACGACCTAATGACGTCAGTGTCCTGCCTGTCCTCTCTCATTTATCGCCACTTTAGACGCAGTTGAGGAAACAGGAAGAAATTTTGCATTTTGTGTAATAGGTATTGAATTTGATTTTGTTTAATTCGAAATCTAGCTTTTTAAATTTGTTTACGTTTATGGTTAATTCTTATTAGAAACTTAAAATATTAAAGTTTGTATATTATTTGTATAATACCTACCAAAATAACTTTACATCATAATTAATTAAGGAATGTCAAATAATATATCTACATACGAGGGCTGTTCTCTTCAGACTATGATAGATGATAGTCTGCTAGATAGGCTCACTGAACAGAGAAGTGACTAGGTATGATTTGTCTCAACAAATTTTGATTTTTCTAAAACTTCTAAAATAGTATTTTTCTACGACTGTTTAATAGTATGCTTATTAATCGCTAATTTTGAATAGATAATAACACCTATCACCTACCCGCGAGTAATATTTCATTACTCACAGTCACAGGCTTTTTTTTACTAACGGGTTCAATTAATCATATGACTCATGCCTAGTGACATTACATTATTATAAGCGCTATTATGCATATTGTTAAGAAGAATATATTTTTATAATGATTGATATGTAGTTATGATCAAAAAACGTAAGTTAAAAAGTGTCTACATATAAAAAGAAACCCTAAAATCACCAATAAAATGTAATAATTATCACGCGATTGATGAATGTGTTTTTTTAATTTACCAATATAAAATTTGGAAAGCATTCTCAAAATTCAGTTACATATTCAGAGATATAAAGAACAGGGGCTAATATACCTAAATTATAACACATATTTAAAACGGGTTTCTTCGCAATGCACTAATTTCAAGGTCAGATTTAAGGAAAATTTTAATGCGTTCGAGTAGGGTGCAACCATCCAACCATAAATAAAACTAATAAAAGACTTTTATTTGTGGTGTGGGTGCAACCCCAAACAACACACGGATGTTGTTACGATGTACAACAAACATTTTCTAAAAATATTTAAATGTTTACTCAACATTTTGCTGTACACACAATATATTTTATTAATGTTCTCAGAACATGTCGATTTCACCAGGTTGCATGTTCTAGCAATGTTGTATAGAAGTAATTTAAATATTACTACAATATTTATTGTACATTTTGTAATATTTAAACATTTCAAAATATTTCTGGAACAATGCCCATTCGGTCCATAGGGGTACTAATACGTTTGCAAAATCTTCTATGGAGTTATGCCGAATGTTAAAATAACATTTAAGGAACACCTTCTGGAATGTTTTTAAAATGTGAAATATATAATACGAATAATATTTAATAAATATTTTATTAGACATTAACATTACATAGAGAATATGTACATCTAACATATGTATTTACATATTAATTGATATGGTCCGGCTCTGGATCTGGCAGTGGCACATCATCACTGATGCTAGAACAAAAACAAAATCAGAATTTGGAAGTTAAACGGTCTAAAAGTCACGCGGCTATTTCACTACTTCATTGAGCACAAACATTCTTTAAATTACAATCAATTGAACCACAAACCACACAAAAAATGGAAATTCATCAAATGAAATTTCTCCCAACAATAGGTATACAGGGTGATTCACGACTATTCCCTCGGTCTCTTATGCCTAAAGGGTACAAGATATCATCTTCATTTTTTGGTGACATATTTAAATTGATAACGACTATTTTTTAAAATTATTTTCAATTATACAGGATGCTTCACAAAATTGTAATATATCAAAGATAAATTTTTTAAATGCAACCCCCTGTATTTTATTACATTTTTAGATTATACGTTAAAAACTAAGGCAACTTTATTAAACGTTCCCTACTTTCCTATGCCTATCGCTTACCAATTTTGAGAAAATTGTGATTTAAAAAAAAATATTCAATTTAAACAACCCCTAATAACACGGAAACCACTTACTTTCAGTAACACAAATTTATATCGATTTATCTTGACCTTTAAGGCTTTCATTTGCACTACGTAGGATTTCGATTCTTTGTACAGGGTGTTTAGAAAAAGGATTCATATTTTATATTTTTCAAACATGTTGAATAACTTTTCATTTTCTATCAAAAACTATGAGTAATAGATATGTCTAAAATCAACGATTAAAAAGTTATTAAGATGTTTCTCTAAAATTTGTATGAAAATGGTTTTTGTTTGCATTCTAGTAGGCCATGATTATTTTTATTGTAGTTGATAATTAGATATGGGATCAAAACTTAATTAAAAATGAAATTAATAACAAGAAGTAATCATTTATGGAAAAAAATGGTATAGTAAATGCTCAATATGATGACCATTTTCTTCTATGCACAACCGCACCCGATTTTCAAAAGATCTAACGTTTCTCAGGATATCTGGTGTTATAGTAGCAAACACATCCTTTATTGTAATCTTTATGTCATCGGCAGTGGTAGGTGGAGTGTTGTGGACCCCTCCTTCCAATACATTTATTGAGGAATTGTCCATCTAAATATTTTTGAAAAAAACATAAACACCATTCTTATCACATCACATTTAACTTCACCAGTATTTATATGGACGAGGCTTTCAACGAAGGTTGAATTTTTGTTTATGGAGTCTCGAAAAAGTTGGAAAAGAAGATGAATTCTTTAGATATGTTTTATTTACCGACGAATCCACTTTCTACAACATAACGGCTTGGTAACCGACATAACTTTCATTACTAAATTGTCACCTGTATCGCACTGTTGACCGTCAAAACTGGTGGAGCCTCAATGTATTTGGGAGAATTTTGATTTTTTGATGGAAACTTGAACGGAGTAAAATTTTTACGGATTTTAGAACAACACTTTTTCGAGTCTTCTTGATGAAGTTTGTTTAGATATTATTATTATTATTATCATTAAAAATTTAGTTTACAACACTCCATCTACCACTGCTTATGACATGAAGATTAGAATAAAGGATGCGTTTGCTACTATAACACTATAACGTTAGAAGTTCTGTTGAAAACGAGTGCGGTTATGCATAGGAAAAAATGGCATTTACTACAGTATTTTTTCCATTGCTTCAATTTAATTTTTAATTAAGTTTTGATCATATATCTAATTATCAACTGCAATAAAAATAATCATGGCCTACTAGAATGCAAACAAAAACCATTTCCATTTTAGAGAAAAATCTTAATAACTTTTTAATCGTTGATTTTAGACATATTTATTACTCATAGTTTTTGATAGAAAATGAAAAGTTATTCAACATAGAATAAAAACATACAGGGTGTTCCATTTAAGTTAAGTGAGTTTTTAATGTTTGAAAAATATAAAATATGAATCCTTTTTCTAAACACCCTGTACAAAAAATCGAAATCCTACGTAGTGCAAATAAAAGCCTTAAAGGTCAAGATAAATCGATATAAATTTGCCGTACTAAGTGGTTTCCGTGTTATTAGGGGTTGTTTAAATTGAATATTTTTCTTAAAATCACAATTTTCTCAAAATTGGTAAGCGTATAAGGAACGTTTAATAAAGTTGTCTTAGTTTTTAACGTATAATCTAAAAATGTAATAAAATACAGGGAGTTGCATTTAAAAAAACCTAACTTTGATATATTACAATTTTGTGAAGCATCCTGTATAAATGAAAATAATTTTAAAAAATAGTCGTTATCAATTTACATATGTCACCAAAAAATGAAGCTCATATCTTGTACCTACCCTTTAGGCACAAGACACTGAGGGAGTAGTCGTGAATCACCCTGTGTACAGTACAAACAATACTCGCAAATTGTACCACTAAAGGCACTAAATTGTAGTGGTTTAACTAAATTTTCCATAATCATAATATGTAACAATTAAATTTAATTAAATTGATATAGACATATATATCTACTTTGTAATACATTGTAACTTGTTTTTTTTAAGTTCATGAGTGTAATTTAAATAATATAAGTAGGTATTATACGTACCTCTAATATCACAATAAACTAAAATAATTAAGATAATTGCACTAAATCGTAAAAGACTAAAAGTAACAAAATGGTGCACGCGTCAAACAAAACCCAACGCCATCGAATATCGCATTCACATATCGAACTTGCACTTGCTGATCACATGATTATGATCGCATCATTTCGGATATTTTCGTTAAATATTTTTACTTCGATTTCAAAATATTATAAAATAATATTCTTGGAACTATATAACAATATTGCGTAAATATAAACAAATATTTAGTAAACGTTCAAAACATATTTATGCAATATTTATTAAGTACCTAATAATAAATGTTGCAAAAATGTAAAATAGACATTGCAATCTCTTCGAAACCTTCTGAACGCTATTTAAAGATTCTAACAATCTTTGGAGAAAATATTTTAAAGAATGTTTATTAAATTATACTAGAATATTGTATAAAGATAAGTCATTATTCAATTAACATAGAAAACATATTTTTACAATGTTGATCAAAAGTGTTGTATCAAGCGACTTATGAATATTGCATAAATGTATAAGAAACATTTGAATGTTTTATGAACTTTCTGAATTTCATTTGAACATTCTTACAACATTCTGTGTTTATTGGGACGTTTTGAATCGTTTCGACATTGGCACCATTCATTGCAGAAATGCTGAACTATAACGCCAAGAATCACGACCACGTTCTATTACTCAATAGATGTCGCTAAAAAATAATTAATAATTAATTTCCTCAATAACTGCTTATTCAAAGGAAATTGTTACTTAGGAAAACATTCATTAAAATGTATAACGTCAGGGCTTTTGCATAAAACAAAAATTTTCTCATTAATCCTTACACTTTCGCTGTTATTTGAGAAATTAAAACATCAAAAAACGCCATTCTATACATGCCATTTTTATATCAAAACGGTAATAATTTCGCTTAAAATTTACTTTGTTCACAAGTTTGAACCTTTACCAATAATTGCTCTTATACAGATGACAATTTTATTTCTTCACAGTCAAGTTATTGAGGAAATAGTAAGCTCACTTTTACATTCGTGAAGCATACATTGTAAACGCCACCTTAATGGCGTCCCGACGGCGAACGGGTGATCCGATCAAAAAATTTACCAGCGATTTGGAATCAGAGTGAAGAATTTCCTGTAAGATGACACCACTTCCAGCTTTCTAAACCCTGTAACATCGACCAACGCACAGACACACAGACACACAGACACACAGACATCCGGACGAATTTATAGTAACCAACTTTTTGAAGTTGGTTGAAAATAGAAGTGTTTTATTTGTGAGAAGGGTTTGGAAGGTGGTGAAGTGTCTGTAGTAAAAAAGAGAGAAGTTGCTACGTTTGTTGCTTCTGCTGGAAAACGAAGACAGCGCGAATATCAACGTTTACTGGAAGTATTCAATGGTGTAATGCGTAATAAGGCGTAATCCTATGGTCAAAATGACGATTTTGTCGTACACAATGCCTTACGGGGATGAGTGGGGGAAAAATCGGAGATCGTAATTGGTATATTGTAGGGTATGAACACCGATTTAGTTGTGGTAAGCGCAGAATATCACCAAAAATGCAATTTTTCAAGATTTCCTGGTCGTCTTCGGAATATAAGATAACCTATTCTCAACATTGAGCAAGCAAAATGGAAATCGTGTACAAGTTTCTCGAGGAAAACCGGGAGGAATGCCAGTTTTCTCTTGGACAGTGGATAGATTCCTGAGCAGTCCAGTAGTGCTCATATAAAACAGTGAAGAAGCGTCTTGAGGAGAAGTATAAAGATGAGCGTTGTATATTTCAAGAGTATTGGCGACAAATGATGTTGTCGTACAACTGGTACTCTAATGAGAAGATGTCGGACCCGTAAGAAGAGAGTGCTCGAATTGTGGAAATTGCTGGAAAAATTATTTTACAAGACATCCGCTAAAAACCTTCAACACTGCTTGCTACCCTCCGATTGATAATTTTCATACTGATGTCCATCATGTTGTTCCGGAAAAGCTGCTTCTCGTTGCACACGATCATTTTGACGAACATTGGAGCCATGGAAGAAAAAGCGTGTGTTGCGCTGCCACATGCCATAATGGTAGCCGTTCGACCAAAATCATCCTTGCCATCCATTATCATTGGGGTTCCAACATATTGACACAAACAGTTTGGATCCAAACTTCTTCTGAACCTCCTTGCTACCTAAGGGATTTTCAATCAGCTATATGATGCCATGACAAAAGCTTCTATGCTTGAAGGATTGTATGTTATGCAAGCAAAAGAAGCCGTAGTTGTTGTCTCAGACAATTCATTCAGCTTATTCATATTTGACAACGTAAATATACACTCGATGGACATGCCATATTCCATGCACTGGAAGGAATAATGACTATCTGTCACTCCTCGAAATGCTGTGACCAGTGAGCAAGATTTTCTTCGCATGAATATCACATCATCATCCCGTGCAATTTGCAAAGTTAGCGCCATTGACAGTAATGAGTTTCACCGTCCACCAAATGCCGCCTGAAGACTGACTGCACCAAAGATGCTTGGGGAAGATAACAATGACGACGGTGAGGAAGGTTGGGCAGCCACCAAGCGCTCTCAGGTTGACTACGCCTGATTATTGCAAATGCTTTTTTGTAAATAAAGTTCAAAATTATAGGTTAACAGCAATTCACAGTAGGTGATGACCAGGCACGAAAATATGGAAATAACTGCAAATCACGAATCACGTTTGCGGATAGGAGCCATAGGTGTTCCAAGATATTGATATTTTGATGTGTGATTAACATAATTAACATGGAAATAATGATAATAGCATAATAGACTATTATGGTAATAGCATAATAGACTATATTATGGTAATAGCATAATAGAATGGTTATAAATACTTATAGGTCCAAAACCTTCGTTTTTCGACTATTTTTTTTTGCATTTCGAGAAACTTTGTCTAACTTTAATCACCTGTATTTCGGTTAATATGGGTTTAAAAATTCGTTTCACCAATTAAATTTTGGCAAATTTAATGCTGTACTTACAACTTTGTATTGCACTATGGTACAAACAATTAATATGCTTAATTTACGAAATATAAGCGATAAACTGAAAAAGTCCGACAATTTTGAGGTGTTTGCCCTCCTCCCAAGCGTTGATTGAAATAATATTTCAATCAACGTCCCAAGTTAACACGGGGTCCTCGAGGTCGAAAACTTATTAGGGTAGACATGCCTCATTTCGTTTGAATGAATAAGTTTGAATATTTGCCACCGCTTCTTCTTAAATAATGCAATTCTACAGTCTACCGCTGTCAATTTTTTTTTTCATTTCAGCATTCATTGTCCAAACTTCAAGCATATTGTCACTTCTTGTATTTCTTCATCCCACCATAGTCAACTTTTGTGTTCTAATAATAATCTAGTTTTTTTAAAAATAATTTATTGCTTATTCAAAAATGGCTAACGAAATTTTTCCCTGACACGTTATTTGTATCCGGGCTTGATCAAAATCCAAAGATATTCTAGCCCATGAGCCTCTATATTTCAACACACTTTTGCAATCCTTTTAAATAAATAATGGTACTGCTATAGAAACTTTGACAATTACCTAATGCCATTTGAAGTCGTTAAGCTGCATAGTTGTAAACTTGTTCACATGAACTCTGGTGATGCTATTAAAATAAAAAAATAAATAAATAAATAAAAAAAATAATAAAATTCATCGATTGCACAGTCATGTTTAGGGGGACGCCTACGATCACCAACGTAAGAAACCTTCAGTTACAAAAAGAGAGTTACTTATCATTTTACCAACAATAGCCTCCTAAATACAGCCATTAAGTTAAGATACATGTTTATGAAGTAACCCGCAGTTATTACCATTCTTTAATACATTTTAATCTTTAATTCGTTCACAACAGTACTTTATTAAACCGTAACAAATGACAACATTCTGCTGCGACAGTATTTAAGTTAAACCACATTTATCTACAATAAAAGTTAAGATACTTTACATTAAAGAAAAATATTTGCATTTTCACTAATAAAATTAATAAATGGATTAAGGAAGCGTTACGGAATCTTAAAAATTGACCATAGATCCTATGTCCTACATCCCCAGCCTACATATAAAGTATGTATATAAAATATATGATCTACTTTAATCATGTAATGTATTCTGAACCATAAAGCACTATTTTCTATTTCTATGTACCTACTCAAGCGTCACCAAAGAGACTTGAAGTACCTACCTGTCCTTGTAGATACTGGATAACCCCTAGATCTGCAGCTTACTGCTGTGTAATGACAACATTAATAAAACGATAAGAAGATCCTATATATGACCGACCTACACACCCCTGTTTAAATCTGGGTTGGTGCTACATTCTCTTTACTACATCTATCAATTTTGCCTTTATTTTGACTCTTTTCGTTGAATAATTGCCTCAATATTATCCATTATAAAAACTTGCAATTGTGTACCACCATATAATTGCATACATACGTTTTTAAGTTCTTACATAATGTATAGATTAAGGCAATTGTTCAATGAAAAGAATCAAAATAAAGGCAAAATTGATAAATTTGGTAAAGAGAATGTAGCACCAGATCAGACTTAAACAGGAGTATAGCTCGGTCATCGAATAATATATAAGGAACAATCTTTAGCTCTATGGTACGAAAAATGCACGAACATTGGAATAAAAATATATAATATACGAGTATAGTATATATGACATCCACGCTACCTACTCTGCCGATTACCGAACCATTTTCACACATGACATGCTCAGAAAACTGAGGAGAGGAATACGAAAAAGAGACTGCTTTGCATTGAAACAAGACAACATTGGTGAAAAGATACAAATAACTTGTCAATAAAAACAGAAACGATCTAAAGTATGCAAAAACTTCAAATATGACGGGACGAGTATATAGATGTCGTACACATGAATTACTGTGGTCTGTGTAACAAAAATATCAGAAACAATGTAACGAAAAGGATGTTTCACAGCATTGTTAAAATATATAAACCCTACATACGAGAGTGAAATATGTGGCCCATAGATCCAGGAATCTTAGACGATTCCTGCAAACAATAAGAAGAGACAACATAAGAACAGAAGACATTTGGCGAAGAATGGGAATATACTCAATTACAGGACAAAAACAGAGCATAATGGTGCAGATATGTACAATGAATGTGAAGAAATAGATGGTTACTCTTATAATACGAACACGCTCTGCAGAAGAGAAAAAGGCATGTTTTTCCCTGAAGTTCGCAACAAAACTCAACATGTCAATATAAAGATCTCGAGTAAAGAATCACGCATGAATGTAGACAGCAAAAAAATGTTTCACAAAGTTTGAGAACGAACTGAATTGTGCTTCAAATAACAAATAAAAAAGTTATAAATTTATAGAATATGTATTCCTCTATAACTTTTAAAATTACTTACATATAAATAAAACCTCCCCCATATGTATTTTATTCTTGATAAAAAGGACTGTTTAGTAAGAGTTAAAAAATAATAAGGAATGAAGTTATGAATTAAAGCATGTTGAATGGGGGAAGAAATTAAATATTGGTATCACAGATTATATCACATGTTGTACTTATTTAGTTGAAATATACTATTAATTAAAAGTTACAGGATTATGTAAGCAAGAGTAGTTTAAATTATGTTATAAATAATCATAATCATCAAGACTCCATGAAATTGTTTAGGAGATACTTAATCTTTTCTATAATTTACTGCTCTATTACTTTCAATGCAACTTAATTAACAGTATGGTATGTTGATGTCTAAATTGATATGTTTTTACAATGAACACACTGTATACATCAGCGTCACCATAAATAATATTGCTCTTTGCCCTCTATTGTACTTGAATTTTGTGTCATTGAAAAGTAATGAGTATTTTTTCAAGTAGGTATTTACATTAAAATGCAATTTAAAAGTAGAAAGTCCATAAATTTATTAATTAAGAGAATTTGGTGTTTCACCATCATTACATTTAGTTAGGTAATAACAGCCAATTAGAAACTTTTTAAATCATGTAATTTAATTAAGAATTGATTTTATAGCTAATTAATGAGAACATGTACTTAGTTGATAAGTTATGAAGTAATTAATATTAAGAACTGGGGTATAAAGGTCACTTGATTACCTACACCGATTATATTCATTTTTTATTAAATGAAAACACCTGCCGTTGTCATCCTTGCATATTAAGTTATGGCATGGGTACATTAACACCGAACAAATAAAGTATAGTCTTTAATGTGTATTTATTTAATGCTAGCACAGCACACCATATAAGTACTATATTATATCATACTTTGTGCAGTGATAAGAAATGTATAAAAAATTTCTTTGACAATATATAAAACTTTGTGCTAATATCAATTCATGCCAATTTTATCAATAAGACTCTTCACCTTTGCTATGTATTGAGTTTTCGCATCATCTTGGGAAACTCCCTTTTTACCAGTCCACGCATCCCATTTAGCTTTGCCTTTTAAATCTAACATTCCCGGACGATCTGCATAGCAACAATATAAAAAATTACTATTGAACTTTGTTTTATAGGATGTTCGCTTACCTGTATTATTATCACCTACAGTTGCCTGTTTGAAAAGGGCATAGATTTCTAAAAGATCCTCATTCGTTGGTGATGCTTTCAATTTTTTTACATCCTCTGCTGCCTTTTGAAAATCCTACATTGATAACACAAAATGTAAAAAATAAGGACATATGTATCATTGAAAATGCTTACCTCATCTAAGCCCATTGTTCTGGATCTGAAATAATAAAACAAATGAATAAAATATTTCAATCAATAACACTATAAACTTATGTAAAGTAACCTATTTTTATACCTAGTAATTTGTATGAGTCGATAGTGAGAGAAAGTGTGTTACTCACTTGAAAGTTGTACGGAATGTGTATCGTCTTATAAATATCGTATAAAAGGTTATTCATTTTTTATCAAACTGGTTCATGCGCCATGCTGACATGCAATAAAACTACTATCTACTGTAATATGTTTTATGGGTTGCCTACTGTCACATAATAAATGTTATGTGCCTACTAACTGCCCTATTATCTATGTAACTGCCTACTTCCACTGGAGCTTATTAATTATTATCATGACTGGAGCTGAATGTTTACAAATTTACTTTCATTTAAGATTTATTTAGTTATCAATTTGTTTTTTTTTGTACCGACTGACATGAATAACAAAACACCCAGTAATACTTGGAATATTTTAATAATTTTTGATACTTATATTGATTAGTAATTACTAAGATAAGTAAAACATTGGTTTTCAACAAAATCAGTACCTACGTTGGTTTTTTTGTTATCTCCACTCCATATTTTTCTGTATAGTCACAGTTTGATTGTCACTGCATGTGTATTGTTAAAGACAAATTTCCAGTCTCAGCGTTGTGGTTGGTGTCATCAAGGGTGGTTCAAAACAAGTCTAATACACAGAGTAAGGGCACAAGACCTCGTCCGAGAACTAGAGAAAGCGAAGATTGTCGCCTTATTGTACTTTTAGCTGACTACCTTTACTACTACAGAGTCACAGAAGAGCGATTGAGTACTATTTAGTTTTGAACTGGTCTCATATGGTCCTCATTTTCTGTTACCTGTCGCACTCATCCTGACCACCAACATACTCGACTGACATTGTGCAGAGAACCTACCCACCTACACTGAAATTAGTACCGAATGTACCTAGTAACTAAACTACGATTGTCTTTAGTGGCGAATCCAGATTCCGTTTGGGGATGAATACCTATAATGATTAGACAGATGTAAAGAGACGGTACAAAAGAGATGATCTTCAATTTTCGGTGCACCACACTGTTGGAGTTATGGTGTGAAAGTAGGTCCCCTTTGCGTTTCATCAGGAGCAATATGACCGACGAAGCGTTACATGCAGGAAGTAGTCAAGTGGTGGAACCTCATCATGTTCTACCCTATTTCACAACCCTCCGCAACCAACGATTTCAGCAAGATAATAGACAGCCACATACAGTCACAATTACATTGGATTCCCTTGAACAACCTCCGTCTCCTTACGCATCTTTCTCCTATTGCACACATCGGACAATATTGGTAGAAGATTCCTTAATTTATCTCATCCTGCACAGATTCTGGTGAATCTTCGTCATGAGGTGCAATGTGGCGTGGCATACCTCAGGAGGAAATCGATCATTTCAATAGAAGTTTGCCCATGAGTGCATAACACACCGTGGAGGTCCATTTGATTTTTTCTTCGTTTATGATTAACCGATTTACTTCAAAATCTTATCCTACCAAAAATTATTAAAATATTCCATACTCGGTGGGTGTTCTCTTTTTATCATTCCAGTCAGTAGGTACATTCAAGACACCTTCATATACTTACCATTTACAATCTGAACAAAATTGATGAATAGTACTTTTTTGTAATCTAAATTATTACTACAAAAGCCAAAGATAAACTCACTAAGTGTCTCCTATAGTAAATGCCCATTACTAAACATTCTTTGCTTTTCACTAATCATTGTCATTTTCTTGAGTTTTTTGTGGAGGTGGCTGTTATTGACGAGCTGGATACCCTCAAGACTAACATGCTGAAAAAACCATTCTTCATGGTTCAGGTTCATGCAAGATTTCAAATGTTGTTATTAACTGTACCTATGGAAGTAGTTGATCCTGAAGTACCAAGGGGCATCGACGATGTTCCTCAGTACTTTATTTTGCTCTTACTGACACATTCCCACAGCTGGATACTATGTATATGTCTACACAGACTTATAGAATTTGCTTATACTTATACATAAATTTTATTATTGTGGCTTGACAGGACGGATCTTTTTCCTATTAGCCAACAGGGATACCTAGCTTTTATGATACTTAACATCAAGTTCTCTCTGCTTTTTAATACGGACTCTCTAGCGTAGCCTAGTGAATATTTAGCTGTACTTGTGTAAGGTATCTGAGTATTTTTTATATTAACATAATGTATTGGTTCTCCTTTTTACTGGTCAAATTAATGTAGGTATCACAAATTTCGCTTTGGTCAGTATTAATTCATCAGCATTTATCCAAATTCTTTGATCCCACCCATTAATGTTATTAATAGATGCTAATTGTAACATTCCTGTTGCTTTTTCCGATCTTCACCTATATTCAACCGCAGCATGAGGTATCTATAGTATCGTCAGCAAAGGTATAGCTATGTTATGTTCTGTATACTTGAGGTATTATGTTACTAGTGCGTAACAGAATTATATTATACAATGACAATAGGTATAGGACTGGGCCTAAGATACAACCCTGTGGTACACCTTCATTGATTTATAATTATTATTTTCCAAATGATGCTAATTCATATTTATATTAATCTAATCTGCTTGATAATTTGTTATAATTAATTTTCTCCAATATTAATATTAATAACTAAACCAGTTGAGAATGCGCAACCTTGGGTTGCCATGCTGAACAATATTTTCGACTGCCCCACTTTCCCAATGAGATAGACCAAAATGATGGATACAAACAGTTATGATGTTTTACAAGCATCCGAAGTCAGAATGTCAAAAATATCTACAACAAAAGCAAGGGACTCCAGATATTCAGACTTTTTGAATTCATATGATGAACTTTTGTTCATCGAAAACTGTATTAGTGGACAGAATGATATTTTTAATGAAAAGTAACACAGTTTCCGGAACGGAAGAATGCAATAATGGATTTCACAGAACTCTTGAGAGAATTAATTCTGTATCATTATTTATTAATCTCCTAAGATTTCACTCGTAATATTTTAGTTAAAAAATTGAGGCACTAGCATTACTTTTATCTTAGGTACTTAATTGACTTAAGACTGCGAGATATTCCAGTTTAACCAGTGTTACTTAGTGTCCTAATGCGACTACCAAAGAGTACTTATATTATATTCTCTTTGCTACTACTATACCTAGCATTAAATATAGGTAATGCATGGTGATTTTTGTATAGGTACTTTGTCTTTTCTGAAATCATTGTTCTAAATTACTAATAAAATAATACTCTCGACTGTAAAGTCATAATGCACTTAAAGAGTACACAGTCATATGCCTTTGTTGTAAATTGTAAAACTGGAAATTTTTTTAGCAGTAGTCCTTCTGATGTAAATGATTATAAAAATGTATAAGCAATAATATATGATATGAGTTACACAGGACAATAATATGAATATTGTAAAAAAAAATTCGGTCAGCAGATAGAATTGAACCCTCCACGATCACTAAATAAGCTACCGCCAAGTGTGTAATAGTAAATATAGATGTCAGCAGTATATATCTCTTACATGTAATGTTTCAGTTATAGTATTTATAGGCAAACGTTGCAAAAATGAAGCTACATTTTGCCGATCGTTCGCGATACGGTTCTTTTTTTTAAAGTTTCTCCAGAAAGGGTGGGTAACTGCCCAATATGAAATTCTAAAGTTAGTTCAATGTCGAATAAAAATTTTTGTCACCGTAATTGCTATAGTGTACTGTGTGTGGGGGGGTTTGCTTTGAAAAGCGTTCAATTAATTTCTCCCCCCTTAAAAAACCAAAATAATATTGTTTTTGCAATAACTCTGATTCTTTTCATCATATTATGTTACACACACTCTATTGTCCACGTCAGTTGTACAGGTAAAAAACAGCCGCGGTAATTATCATATTCATAATTGTAGGGCATTATTAGATGCAGTGTCGCAATCTAGTTTCGTGACACAATCCCTATGTGATAATTAAATTTAAAAGAATTATTATCAACAAATTTCGTAATATCAGGAATTGGTCTATCGACGAATCAATTAAATTATAATTAATTTAAGTATTAGATCGCTGTAACACTTATATCACAGAAGTTAAATTAAATGTTTACCTAGTCTTAAAAACCATTACATATAATTTACCCCCTAGTTCATTACCTTTACAACAGGTAAAAATCCCGGAAGGCTTAAGTTTAGCAGACCCTCATTTTAATATTTCTTCAACAATAGATTTATTAGTCGGCGCTAATATATTTTGCGAAATTTTATGTTCAAACAAAATTCAGATAAGTCCTAAACAACCGATCTTTCAAGAAACCCTATTTGGGTGGGTCGTAGGTGGCAACGTTAAAATAACAAACGATAAAGGGATTAACCACATGCTTTGCAATTTAAGTAAAAGCGAAAGGTTAACAATAGACAAAATTTTACCTAAGTTTTGGGAATTGGAGGGTTTACAGCAGGACAGGGCAGGGCAACAACCTGTTAAATATACCATGCGAAAACTCACTCAGTTACTAAGCAATCAAGTTTAACAACTAAACTTAGGGTAGTTTTTGACGGATCGGCCAAATCACCAATTAATCTTCACCATGGTCCTATAGTGCATTTGGTAAAGTAAAGAGCCGAAGTAATAAATCATAAATCAACTACTTCAAGTATAGTATGGTTTTTTTGCTATACGAGCGGCACATCAGTTTTCAATAATAAGTTTTGCAAATATCGGAAACATAAAATGAAAATGACGCTTCTTTCGTACTAAGAGCACCAAACAATAGAAGACTCTTTAAAAATGACCGCGTTGACAATAGAAAACCCTCATTAAGCTCTCAGCTAAATCCTTCGGCAAAGGATTCATAGGCGTCGAAAGTGGGTAATTTGTAAAAGAGTGAACAATAACACTCCATACAATTAATAAATTAGAATTTATTTAGAATACATATATAGTTCTCTCATCTACTACACTGAAATCTGCCTGATTTTTGTTACTCCGGCTCTTTACCAAATGCACTATAACATTCAGCAAGATTTGTTATCTATTCTTATACGGTTTAGGACGCATAGATATGTATTTACCGCGGATATTGTTAAAAGTTAAAATGTACCGACAGATAAAGGTGCATCCGCACTATGCCGATCAGCCGATCAGCAAATACCGCATGGCATCACATCTTTACTGCTTGGGGATCATGCCGAACAACTCGTACATACTTGCAATGCAAAGCCGATCGGCATAGTGCGGATGAACCTTAAAGGTTGCGAAAGAGTTCACAAACTATCAAAGAGTTCTCTGGCGAGAAAAGGACACAGATCCTATTCAAAGGTATAAATTAACAACGGTAACATATGGTACAGCGTGCGCTTCTTACTTAGCTATTCGCTGCTTGCACAAATTAGCGATCGAATCAAAAGACGCTCATGCCAACGCTAGTTCGACTATATTACGCGACTTTTATATGGACGCCGTTCTCACAGGTTGCCATGATAGGAACAGAGCAATAAAATTAAGAAAAGAATTAACAGATGATTTAAGAAAAGGGGGTTTCGAGTTGAATAAGTGGGCGGCAAATCATCACGAAATACTAGCAGACGTCAAACTAAATAATACAAATTCAGTAATTATTAATTTAGATCATCAAGACGTATTCGTCGTGTTCAAGAACTTTACGTTACGTTTTGATAGATCGAGGATACTGTGACGACATAAACATTCAGCTCGTGGACAGTTAGGTCAACATTTCAGCAAGGACTGCGTTTGATAGGTAATGTACAGCATAGAGGTGGATGACAATACTCGGGCTTGCAGTAGTACCACAGACAAAATCGGTGGTAGTACTAAACTTTGACAGCATTGCATGAAAATCAAGAACATCTTGAACCAAACTTCCCGTGAGGGAATTTACTCAGTTGCAGAAAATTCGAGAAAAACCTTATGTTCTCGAGGAGAGAACGGCATGATTCGGCCAATGCAGTTCACACCCGCTCAATATTTGCCAATAGGTAAATGGGGAGACTTCGATAAGATTATGAAAAAAACGTGCTACATTGTTCTAAAAATACAAATATGTAGGTACCTATTCAAACACATGGACAAAAAATAATAAGTATGTAAACACCTAGTATAAAAAGGATATCTTCGTTGTAATAAAATTTACATTAAAAATGAAGCGTTAATCAATGGTTAATTTTCGAAAGGACCCCTCTACTACACCATCTTCTTCGGGCATAAAACTGGATTTAAAATTTATATCGTTAAAATACGTGTACTGCTCGTCATCCAGAAACCATTCCCTGTAACTTTCGACTTTGGTTTTCCACTCATCTAAAATTTCTTTCAAAATGTTGGTTATTACGTAAGGCTATTACCAATTAATTCTTGTACAAAACCCCCTTCTCCTCCATATTCTTTGGGTAAAATATCATTTGGGATAGAATTACGTAGGTCATTTTGATAGTCCTTATTGTAAATTTTTATCTACAAATAGAAGAATGTTCCATTACTAGACAAATCATAGAAATGATTTACCCTCTTTTTCAATTTTTCCACCATAAATAATTTTACCACGTTAAATATGTTATTAAAAAATGATGGGGTATTAATGTAGTGAAACTCTTTTGGCCTGGAGGGATAAGAATTTTGGAAACACACCAAAATGTTATTAACCATTATCGGTGTCAGTTGGGCGGCATGATTTAGAGTAACACCTTTAAAATTGTGCAACACAATGTGACCGGCAATCACAAAGTTATCATCCTCATTAACTAAAATGTCCATGATCATTAACGCCACTTTCACCATATTTGCAACAGACACCGCTTCACTATCGCCACCACCACAGTCGTGTAAAAGCAAAACTCTTGGCGCCCCAGAATCTGAAGATTTCTTCAGAGGAATTAGCACCCTGCAAACGAGACATAGAAACTATTCCTAAGAGTAATCGTTTCAATACCCCAGTTTTAGTAATTCTTGCAATTCTGGACGAAGCGGATCTCTGTTTCTCAAAAATTCAGGAGCAACCGTTCTCATCATATAATAGTGGGCCAATTTTTCTTTTGTGCGTTCCAGGCTAAACTTACAACCTCTCAAAAAAGACAAAATCCACTGATCATCTAATCAAACAGATGCAGACATTTTAAGAAAAATATGAATTACCTACTGACCATCTCGTCCTTTTATACGGGGATCTGTTTTGAGCCACTTCTGAATTTGTTCAATGTCCTCTAATCGTCGATTGGGAACTTCGTTCAATTCTAATTCGGCTAATTTAAGCAATTCTGGTGATATTGTACGTATTGCCATTGCGTCTCAAACAAAATGATTGAGCTAATGTGCGTTTTAAATGGAAGAAGGAATAAACTGAATAGTTGTTTCTCACCTATATTAAATTATGTATTTTCTATATTAAACCATAGCTATCAACAAATGATCGTTAGGTAACAATATCTTGAAATGTGTGAGAAACTAAATTTTTCTATTACCAATGGTTCACCTTCGGCTTGTTTATGCGGTAGCGATAATAACAACTTACATGCAACCTTCACCCGATCTATCTACAAATACTGATATATTTATGAGTAAATTGCGTGCCATCATTTTGTATTGTATACGTACCTTTTTTAATATTGTTATCCGAAGTAACCCCTGAAGATAACCCGAATGGTATTGTTCTAACGTAGGAAGCTACTCTGGTTTCGGGTAATAAATAAAACGTTCAATTAAAATTGATAAACATATTGTTTTTCAAGTCGTATCAAATGACGTATGGTATATCCTTTTTTATGACAAGTGTTCTTCATTAGTTTTCTTCTCCAACAGCTTCTGTGCGTTTACTACAAGAAGAATAAAATAAAGAAGAATGTGTGATCCTCCAAACAGTTTCCCATGGTACCCTAGTAAATCTTCAATGGAGCGGCTTCTCGATGCCTTCCTCATCCTAGTCAAACACTGATCTGCCTTCTTGGGATAAATTTTGTACTCCCAAGACTATAGGGGATTGCTCCTATTGTCATTCTCCATGATCTGAAATTAAGGGTCTTGCTTTTACCTGCCTTTTTTGAGCAGAAACTATAGAAATGAGATTCGAGTAGGTAATGTTAAGGTTTACATAATAAAAAAGGATACCATAACCAGTACGTCATTTCATTTAGCACGGTTTGGAATAATGTAACATTAATCGATTGAAGGTTATATATGTTGTTATCATCGCTACCACATAAACAAACCGAGATAAACTATTACCTAATAATTATTGTAAAAATAACGTATAATAATATTAAACACCTATTTATTAACACAACAGGAAACTAAGTACAAACATGTTAACAAGATGTAACTCTGCAACTGCAACGCAGTCACGTCCAGTGAACTCTAGAGTTCACCACAAACCAGTCTCCAGTTTTTGGAGTTCCCTGGTCACGTCCTACCTACCATTGGTAAATACTTGGTAAAGGTATCTATATGTTGTGTGCCACCTGCTCAAGCTGCAGCCGACAACCGACGATGACACTAGTTCTATACTGCCGTTGACGTACAACTGGCACCAAATTTGAATTTATGAAAAGTCATTGCTACAATATAAACACCTTTTTAATGACATATTTAAAGGTTTCTTCGGTTACACTGGTGTTAATAGTGCCACTTTGGTCTAAAAGTAGGTATTCCAAACATTTAAGGAAGAATAAATATTTACTCCATTACTCAGGTCATAATAAACCACAGGCATTTTATCATTTATTGATAGCTGTAGTTTATAAACAAAATACATAACTTAAATATAGCTGAGCTGGAGACACAACTATTTAGTATTTATTCCTTCTCCCATTAAAAACGTACATTTCATTTTGTTTAAGACGCAATGGGAATACGTGCAATATCACCAAAATTGCTTAAATTAGCCGAATTAGAATTGAACGAAGTTCCCAATCGACGATTAGAGGACATTGAAAAAATTCAGAAGTGGCTCAAAACAGATCCCCGTATAAAAGGACGAGATGGTCAGTAGGTAATACATATTTTTCTTAAAATGTTTGTATCTGTTTGATTAGATGATCAGTGGATTTTGTCTTTTTTGAGAGGTTGTAAGTTTAGCCTGGAACGCACAAAAGAAAAATTGACCCACTATTATATGATGAGAACGGTTACTCCTGAATTTTTGAGAAACAGAGATCCGCTTCGTCCAGAATTGCAAGAATTACTAAAACTGGGGTATTTAAACGATTACTCGTAGGAATAGTTTCTATATTTCGTTTGCAGGGTGCTAATTCCTCTGAAGAAATCTTCAGATTCTGGGGCGCCAAGAGTTTTGCTATTACACGACTGTAGTGGTGGGGATAGTGAAGTGGTGTCTGTTGCAAATATGGTGAAAGTGGCGTTAATGATCATGGACATTTTAGTTAATGAGGATGATAACTTTGTGATTGCCGGTCACATTGTGTTGCACAATTTTAAAGGTGTTACTCTAAATCATGCCGCCCAACTGACACCAGCAATGGTTAAGAACATTTTGGCATGTTTCCAAAATTCTTATCCCTCCAGGCCGAAAGAGTTTCACTACATTAATACCCCATCATTTTTTAATAACGTATTTAACGTAGTAAAATTATTTATGGTGGAAAAATTGAAAAAGAGTGTAAGTCATTTCTATGATTTGACTAGTAATGGAACATTCTTCTATTTGTAGATAAAAATTTACAATAAGGACTATCAAAATGACCTACGTAATTCTATCCCAAATGATATTTTACCCAAAGAATATGGAGGAGAAGGGGGTTTTGTACAAGAATTAATTGGTAATAGCCTTACGTAATAATCAACATTTTGAAAGAAATTTTAGATGAGTGGAAAACCAAAGTCGAAAGTTACAGGGAATGGTTTCTGAATGACGAGCAGTACACGTATTTGAACGATACAAATGTTAAACCCAGTTTTATGTCCGAAGAATATGGTGTAGAGGGGTCTTTTCGAAAATTAATCATTGACTAACGGCTCATTTTTAATGTAAATTTTATTACAACCAAGATATCCTTTTTATAGATGTTTACATTTACCTACATACCTACCTACTTATTTTTTTTGTCCATGTGTTTGATGAATACTTTTAGAACAATATAGCACGTTTTTTTTTCATAATCTCGACAGAGTCTCCCCATTTATTGGCAAATGAAGCGGGTGTGAAGTCGATTGACCGAATCACGCCGTTCTCCCCTCGAGAACATAAGGTTTTTCTCGAATTTTCTGCAACTGCGTAAGTTCCCTCGCGGGAAGTTTGGTTCAAGATGTTCTTGATTTTCATGCAATACTGCCGAAGTTTAGTTCTACTGAAATCCCTAGTATCTCCATCCACCTTTATGCTGCACATTGACAAACGCAGTCCTTGCTGAAATGTTAAGTTAACTGATGGAGCTTCGTCGCGAGCTGAATATTTATGTCATCACAGTACCCGTGGTTTTACTCGATCTATCAAAACGTAACGCAAGATTCTTGAACATGGTGACTCTGAGTCATAGCTTACTACAAATGCTCATAATTCACCGTAATTATGAATGTATCAGCGATTGTGTTTTTACTCGTGGGCAGAAATGTTTCTTGAACGTGCATTCCTTGAGAATCCTTTTGTTTAGAGATAGGCTTGGCCGTAGCTAACTGCAACTGAGAGCTCTATTTACCCAGCGAATGGAGCGTTTGCGCCAGTTGGATGCTGATGTCTTACCATCACATTTTCAGACTGTTAAATTGCACAAACCTTTCGATCATACGAGTTGGTTGAACAAAATTTCTTGTGTCTTCAAAAGTTACTCAATTTAACAACTCATGAGAGTTTCTTTGGGTATTTGAACGCACATTCAACGTAAATGACGTTTGAATTCGCAATTGTGTCTTTACTACTTTTTTAGAGGTGGACTTGAAGGGTCGTTAACTTTAAGTAAAACTGGAATTCAAAATCTAATGTATAATCTCAATTTATTGAGGTTCATTGTGGCGACCTCTACAGTAAATTTATCCTTGTCTTCGACGGTGAATGAAGAATGTGCAAACATATTGTGTCCAGAATTATGTAGGTAGGTACCTACCGCAAAACGTTTGATCCACGTGCTCCACATCTGATGTACCTAGTGTTCTTCTTGTTGTGCTTGTGGGGTTTATTGTGGTTAATGATTCTACCTCATAAAGCTCTATTTTCTGGGATGTTATCCCAGTCGTCAAAATTATATTTTTGTTGCACGGTGGGGTGGTTAATGGAGATCAAAAATTGCTTAACGACAGCATAAAGCTCAAAGGTTAATAGCTCGGTTGATTACCTAAGTGAATTGAGTGAACCAAGTACGAGCGCATAGGTTCAAGTCTCATTTGTGGGTCATACCTTTTCTATAGGTACGTGTATACGAATAATCATCACAGGTAATAAGGTAAGGCTTCCCATTCCCTGTGGAATGCCGTCATGGTCGGTAACTGTGGACTATAAATAGGTAGATGGGAGAAGGTATTACCTTTTCTCCGCAAATTAAGGAATACCAAATAAGTTTCTTCAAAACTGAAAGTAATTCGGGGCAAGTGTAAGCCTTACATGTTTCAAACACAAAGTTATAAATAAAATGTCAACAGTAGGGAAGCATAGTAGAGCAATAGAGTATAACACCTTTTTTATTGTGGCCATGTGCGAAAGAAAAGTCACAATTTGAGATAAAAATATATTAATCACAACATATATCACTTATCTTTGAAGACAATATCCACTCATCAACAATAAAATAACTAAACCTACATGGTGAACGCCAATGGATCCGTTGGTGGCATATTAATAGTTGCAGCCAAAACTGGCTGAATTTGTTCACGTCGGACTATGAAAACTCTAATTGTATTGTTACCCTGTGTTTCATCTCTAGGCAAATTTTCGTTTATACATTCCACAACCCTATTATGAATCTTGTATGTAAGACCCGGTGGTATCAGAGGAATCTACAGGTTGGACAGTAAGTAAACTTTAGCATAAATGTATTTATTTACCGGTAGGACGTATAATGACAGTTGATAATTTTCTGGATTGCAATGAAATATAGCAGATAGTTGAATTAATGCCTTTTCCGGGTTCATATTTTCCAGTGTCAAAATTAACGTGAATTTCGGACCTAAACCTAGAACCTAAATGAAGTTATGAAAAATGGTTAAAAATTGTATTGATTTAGTAGTGATTACCTGAGCCGATAATTTAATCTGTTCTTTGGTATTTCCAATGCCTGATTGGTCACTGTTAATTTGAAGTAGGGTCCTGGCGGATGTCAAACGTAATCTTATTAGATCCTGTTGAAAACTTTGATGCATGTCTGGAAAGAGAGGAGGTAACAGCAATAATTAAAAATTTAAATAATAAGATCCACACTGGATCGCCAAATAAGCACATTCGGTGAATGTTATAAAGATAAAAGGAAACGTGGTGTTCTTACCCATAGGATTTTGTTTTTCCCTCAAACTTTGTTCCAAAAACAATTTACTTCTTTTTGGCAATGGTAATGGTTTACTTTGTATTGTTGGAGATATACCCGTATCTTGATTTAAACCAAAATCTGCCGTGCGTTTAAGGATCTTAAAATTCATCGTTCCACCTAGAAGAGATTATTGTACTGACCACTTAACCTACGAGATGACCGACCTAACGTTATTATCACCATGACATGCTCTTCTTGGCCCATTCGTCCAAATGTTATTGCGGACGGTGTGTCGGGTGCCGGAATGTAATCGACCGGATGCCGACTGTGGTATAACTGAATGGAACCTCCTTGCATTCCGACAGCAATCAACGACAAGCTTAAATGCTGTAGTGATAATAATGAAAGACATGTAATGGTTTGAGCCATTTCAACGGTCCAAAGTTTGTTCCCCTAAAAATCTGTGTTTGGTTACCTCATCGACACCTTATAGTTTTTGTGCTTACCCGTCTTGAATAACAATTGAGCATTTTATCTGATGTAGCTATGCATACGAACTTATCACCGGGCATTAAAATCATATCGACAATTGAAGCTGTGGTTTGAAGAAGATTTTTGCCCTCCAGCCAGTTTTTTCGTATAAGGGTGACGTATCGCTCTCTGCACGCTACCAAGATACGAAATTCCACTTCATATCTTCCGGCGGCTACTACAATGCTCGGAGTTGCCTTGGTGTTGCTAACTCGGGCCTGTTATGACTCGTTAAGTAAATTTTGTATTACCGCCTTCGATTACCTCGTGAAGTATCGTGAACGTTTGGGAATCCAGTATGTACAACTGACCAAATTCTGTCGCCAAAACCGGGTAGGAAATTGATGTAGATTCTTCGGAATTACGATAGAGAGTTGTCATACAGGTTATCGGGCATGTTCTTCTCAATTCTACATTTTGATATTTGTACACGTAGTTTTCAATGTCTGATGGAGGTAGTGTAAGTAGCATTTGAGATCTAAAAAAATAAAGTTTGTAATAACAAATTTAGTTTAAATTGTTTTGACCTTCCCGATAGTTCGCTAAAAGGTATTGATTCCAGCGCTTCGACAATTTTCTCGTAAGGTTCGTCAGTAGCAAGACAAAGTTTTTGCCATACATCCTCTTCGAGTGCCGATATGGGCAAAGGCGGAACGGAAAATTTATAGAACGGTTTGTTGTTTTTGTAAATTAATAAATCTGATCCACAGGCAACCCCTAAAACTGTACGAAGATTTTAGTCGTTTTTTTCACTGGTCATGAGATGTTGGTTGCATATTAAACCTGTCAGTATTCATTTGCTTGAATATAATTACGTACAATGTCTATAGCAATCTAAATAAAAAATTAAAGATCATTTAACTTATGATTATAAAATACAGGACCAATTTACAAAACAACAATAAGAAGGAAGGAAAGGAAAGAAATGGTGCCAAATTCACCACCTAAACAACAGATTGGGCAAATTGGGCATTTGAAGAAATATGCCAGGAAAACAAAATTTAACGATGGCAAACTTTTTTGTGCTAAACTTGATAAGGGTAGAAAGGCTCTTCTTTTGTCATAAAAATTCAACAGATTTCGATAAATTTCAGTTGTGAGATGGGAAAAAGTTGCCTTGGTACTTTGACTTTTTTTTTCGGACTTTTACTGTCCCATTAAAAATAACTTTTGTATAACTCATTTAAACCCATAGAAGATTGTCTATCGCTGTAGAGAAATCTAGACTAAATACTTATACGGCTTCCTCCAATCAAATCATTTCGTCAACTCCTAAGAAGTGAAACACGAATCGTTTTCCTTCTTTTTCGTAGCACCTGGTGAACTTTTGGAATGTTATGCCCGAGCAAAAAAACTTAGATCAAGGGATACAAGTTTATTAATGCAAACGGGCGAATTTTAAAAACAGTGATACTAAAAACCTTACCATCTTCAATTTTAAGCGGTAGGTATTCCATTTTCCAAACAAAGTAACAATAGAAAACTGGATTCGTGGAGGACTTTTTTACTGATAACGTCCAAAAAGAATATTAATATGGTTTTTGCTTACTTTCTTCTTATCAAGAAGTAAATGGTATTGCCTGTTGCGTCTTTGACGTGCTGTGCCGAATTTTTTTAAAATGTTGATCCTCAGGTTTTTGCCGCAGAAAAGGTTCGTCTTACTGTAAGGGTTTAGCATTATGCGACTTCTGGCTCTTCCCAAAAATACAAATCGTACTAAAAGGACACCACTAAGGAGCAGCTTCCGAAACAAACCTTCCAGAAATCCTTCCAATCATGGAATCAGCGTTGAAGATAAATGCATCACTAGCCAAGGAGAGTACTTTGAAAGGGATTAATTCAAAGTTGATGTAAGTTTATTACGGTTTCTCAAAAATATACATTTGTAAAGTTTGTAGGCGGCATTCTATATTCGGCACACAGCGGCAAAATGACTTTGTGCGGTCCTAGCCAGGGTAATAAAATAAGCATGATTAAAAAGGTCGCGTGCTCCCAAGCTGTTCAATTCCATAAAATAATTAACAGTGTGTGAGATGTAAACGTAAATTAAAAACTCACCAGGTAACTTTGGCTGAATATTATCCACATAAAAACTAATTAAGGCACAAGGAACATCAGGTAGCGATTGGTCAGAGCATAACATTGTACCCTTATAAACCTTTAATCGTGCAGAAACATCTTCATTAAAGTTAACATCAACCAAAACCAATCTATAATCTCCATCTCCACAAACGTTTGCAAGTAACAAATTTTTTGGCAGCGTCGTTAAACCGGCACTTCTATCAGAATGCGCTTCTAACCACCTTGACGTGTTTAATTCTCTATAAAAAATAATAAAATGTTAGGTACTCAACAAATTCGTTAATCAAAGAATATCTTACGTTTTGCTCATTGTAATATAAATTTGATTATGAATTATTCGATGTTGGTAAAGGGTTGCCTGTGGTTGCCTTGGAAACGGTAAAATCAATATTTTGAATAAAATCAATTCCCTAATGTCGCGTTAGTGAAATTATACATAAAACCGGTCATCTTGTTGTTGTTTTTTTTTAATTTTGTAGAATTTCACATTTCACTTTCACCTTGACACATTCATTTTTTACATCTGAAAAACTGTACCTCGACACTTAATATGCAGTTATGGTCAACTTTATTATTAATTACCTTCTGGACCTGTAATTTTAACACCTCATTAAAGTATCATCTGAGAAGACATTCTCCTAAATATAACAATATAGCGTAATGCTGCGTTAGGTTCATTTTGTAAGTAGGTACTTTCCAATTGAAAGTGAATTAATTTTCCTTAAATTATGAACCAGTTATACTTACTTGGTCAAATCGAAGCACATACAAGAGCGTGCCGGTTATATCTTGACGGGGGATCGGGCCCCCTAGGTAGGTAAAAAATCGACGAAAGTCAATCTTGAAATCTTATTTTAATTAATTTTAACTTGAAAAATGAACGTTCTCTTGGGATAAGTTTTTAAAATGAACGACTTACCTATAATAAAACTATAAAATGAATAATAATAATAACAATAATAGCACATATGTATAGAGAACATAGATAATAGTCTTTATTGCAGCATAATACATAGTAACTAACTTAATTTAATATTCCTATTTATCTATCTGCCATAACCGTGCAAGTTCAACACGCCAGTTACCTGGGTGCTGATCTTCCACTGAACCACAACTGGAAAGCATGATTACTATTATTAAACGGGATGTTTGAAAAACATTTGCATACATACGCTCCTCCCATCCGTCTGTATCAAAATTATAAGAGAATTTAGCAAACCACCAAGATGTTAAGCACCGTTTAACACGTCTTGTCGTGTGATTTATCTGCGTGGCAAGACGTTGCAGGCAAAATGTGTTGCATGTGATATTCCAAATTACGACATCTTGTCGTTTTGCTTGAACCGTTTAGTCATAGTGGCGTAGTTGTTATCCGTAATTCACTATGGAAGAATAGTTATTGTGGTCACTGCTTGCTATTTGTTTAAAAAAGGAAAAGCCAAACAAAACTATTCTCGAAGAAAAAACGTTCTAAATGGTCTAAAAATGGTTAAATTAAAACGTCCAAATTTATCAAAAGCGCCCTCTTCCCTTAGGTTTCCAATCCCATAAGTTCATCCGTTTTTTAATCCAAATTTGCGCACGGAGGGGGAAGTGCTAGATCCGCCTGGAACTCTTGATGATGTAGCAGACATTTCGGACATCATTCTCATTATAAGATTTGGAGTAGGTTTTATAAGGTCTGGAAGAAGAGTTACTTCTAAATAAAGTTGCAGTTTTTTAATGTAATTTAAAAGAGTACTTTTTTTCTGAATTCAGCAATATATATTGTGCTAAAAATATACTTATTTTTTGGAAAAAGTGTTAAGAAAAATAATTTTTAAAAAATGACTACAACGCTCTATATCTACTTAGACACTATTAAAGTTATCGAAATGCGGTTTTCGCCAATCGATTCCATTCGACCCAAGAACGAAAATGCTGAAATTACCTTTGGTGACGTCACTTCCGGTATAAGCTAAAATGGCGGCACTCATTTTTTTTATAAGATAAAGTTGAAGTTTTTTTATGTAGTTTAAGAGTAGTATTTTTTTCTGAATTCATCAGCTATATTTATTTTTTGAAAAAGTGTTAATATGATGGAAGTCTCATGGCAACTTGCCAGTATTTTTTTTAAATTCAGCAATATTATATATAAGCTATACTTATTTTTTGGAGAAAGTGTTAATACGAGGGAAGTCTCGTGGCAATACAAGCCAGAATTTTTTTCTTTCGGCCACTACTCTTCTGCTTTGACTTATCATATCATAGTCATGGACTCGATACGCTCTGTGAGAAACTCGGTGTATACTGCCTTAAGATCTGAAATATATTATTTATTGACCGTTACCTGCCAGAAACGAAATATATTTATTACTTGTACAAATCGCAAATGCGTTCACATATGTTTGCGCAGTTCAAATTGTGGAAACTTACTGTTTACAGTGTTTACACACAAAGTTTTTCTGCAACGTCTTGTTGACGCAGATAAATTGTGCCTACATAAGATGTTGTGTGTAAACGGCGCTTCAGTACGGGATACAAAGTTTGATGTAAATCGATCGCCTCAACTTATTAATATGTTACGTGGTGTCAACAGCTCTTTACAAAATTAATTGTAGAAATTGGTATATAGTTTGTCCCACGAGAGCTCGAGTGTGACTCATACCTAAAAACTATCCGAACGAAATAAATTAAAACGTTTGTCTTAGTATCTTCTCTAAGGCACTTTAATCCTCTAACCCTCAAATGTACCAAAATATAAATTTAGTGTATTCTTATTTACATGAACTATTCATGTTAACGATAAATTTCATCCACCGCGATCGCATTCGTTCTCAAAATATTTGAGTACGTTCATTAGCATAATCTACGATTGACTTTTTAACGATTTATTGCTAAGCGACATTATAAAGCAAATATAGGTTAACAATAACAATCAATTTGACAGTTAACAGCTGACACTACGATACAAATTCAACGTACGTTTATGTAATTTACAATGCCAATGTTAGAAGATATATTTTTTATATTCGCTCTCTTTTCCATTAGGTACTTTTTGTAAGTATGACAAAGACAACCTAATAATTTGCGTTAATTCACACACCAATAACTAATGAATCACACTCGAGCTCTCGTGGGACAAACTATATAAATGAACATTTGAAACATCACCGTCTCTGAGATTTTGGACATTCGGATAGGTTAGCAATTGTTGTAAAATATGAAAAGTCCGTCGAAATAACACATTTTACATCATTTTTCCCAAAGAAATTGACCTCTTGAATATCAATTTGTAAAATTATTACAGAGTAAAAATACTTATGACATGGAATTGGTGGATATAACCAAAGAAATTTTGATGCCAATCGGTCGACACGAGTCTCAGTTATCAAAAGAGTTCATCAAGACATAATTTATGAGGAGCCTCCATATTAGATACAAACGTTTGAAGGGTAAATATCTGATGATAAGCATTCAAGCAAGGTACCGACCTAGTTTTGGATCTTTAGGACAATTCTCGGCAGAGTAGTTGAGAACTGCAATAATAGGTGCAAATGTACACAAATACAACAGCACATTTTTTTAAATTCTGATAGAAAGCGTTAAACAGGTACCTACACAGATCATTTAAAGGAATTTTCACTAGGTGTGTATTTTAAAGTTTATATTTACCTAATAATAATGTTTTATTTATTAATTATTTTCACTAGGCGTATGTGCGTGAAGTTTAATAAATGTTTCCGCTAAAATGTTAAATGCCTTCTGCATCCACCTTTTTAGAATAATTAAACGTTTTGTGCTTAATCCAGTTAACAAAAAAATATTGAAAGAAATTATATAAACATTCTCATGATTTAAGTTATTCCACATTACAATCGACTAAGTCCAGACGCGGATGTACGAATTTGCCGCCCCGTGGATGGAAATATTTTGCCGCCCCTCATCTACAATAATTTTCGCTTTTTGTTTCTAATATTTAATATACTTATAAACTAAAATATTTATTTTTTCATATGATTTTAATTTGTCTAGATTTAATTGTTTAACTCCAACATTTGCCGTCCCCTAAAATTTGCCGCTCTAGGCTATCTAGCCTTATGGTAAATCAGACTCTGTCGACTACACTGTAACACTTTCTTTAGATTCATTACATTCCTCCTCTTTTTCGGGCTCTTCATGGGATCTTTGCTTGTACGTATTTATACCTAATAACTTTGAAAACTATACAACACTCACTTGTTGGCGGTCTACACACTGCTACTTGCTTTCAATTTTAAAGATACTAACAAAGAGCTATTCGGCTGATGAGAACCCTTAAATAAGAGGGGCTACAGTTACCTCCCAAAATTTTCCACAAGAAATTTAACAAAATAACAACGAATAACAGTAACGCAATTATTTCGCAGTGGAATAGTTAATTGGTTAAGTGACCACCCTCAGCAAAAAATGTTTCAGCGGCTTCAAACCTTGGTGGGTCTTAGCACTGGTTCGCACCAGGTCATTTTGACGATCGTGTGTTCGTTTCATGGTGAACAACCTCTCGTCCGTGTAAAAAATTCGTTGCCATCGCTGATTTTCGGCGCATGTTAGAGACCCTCAGATTTCGCTGCACACGCTTCTGGATGATTTACGTATTCCTTACACGCTTGATTCACAAACACAAAATGGTAATACTAAGCTCTAAGCTGTAATAACAATCGCTACCCATAAGGAACTCGATAAAACAAAAATTTGGTTGCGTTCAAATACTTCTGCTCTACGATGCAAGAGTCTTTAACTTCGTTACTTCCTTCCACTTTGTAGTTTGTTTAAACAATTAACTGCAACTTATATCCATCAAAAGAAACAGCAAGTAAGATGTACAGAGTAGTCCACCGAGAACAATATAGTGGCCTTTTAGCTTTTTAAAATGAAATATTATAAAAGCGCTGGGGCACGACGATTTCATTTTTTATTGGGACAACTTTGCGCCAAAATTTAATTCCTATCACTTCAACTCCTAAAGGGGGATGAAAAATTTAACCCTAATAATTTTAGGTGTATCTATGTTTTAAGTCGTATGATTGGCTTACAAGAAAACACATTTATTGCATTATTTGATTAAATGTTCAAAATCGCCTCCGCCCACTTAACATGCAAATATACAGCAGTTGCTCGAAAATGTTTTCGAACATTTTCAAGCATTTTCGTTGCATGCGTTTTACTATGCTTTAAAACATCCAAAGCGACAGGTTGAGCAACATTGAGTAGTGAGGAGCAGCACCATCATGTTGTATTGTGTTGTTCGCCACTTTCCAATATATCGGTTAATCAAATTTCCATGGAGAAGTACGGCTCCAACAATACGGTTACCATGCCCAAACGTTCAGTTTTTCGGGATATATTGTGTGCCTCGTGAAACATTCTTCGATTTGAGTCTGACCAATAGAGGCGATTGTAACGATTAACGGCACCGTTGAGAATAAAAAAAACAAACGTTAAAAGACAATCTGGATCAACACGATTTTGTTCGCTTATCTGCTCGCAGAATTAGAAACGCCGATCAAAATTATCTTCAGTCAACTCAGGAAGTAAAGTATGTACGAGTAATTATGTAAGAATGAAACTTGTGATGTTTTAAAATAAGTTTGATAATTGTTCTTGAAACGCTTGATTCACTGGCCAATTTTCGTATACTTAACTTGGGATTTATAGGGATGTGGTCCAGAATTGTCGTTTTGACCAATTCAGTTTGCACGCGATTTTCTATTGGCTACAGAACCCGTTCCGCGAAATTTCTGTATTAAATCCAGTACACTTTTATCTCCTTGTTCTCGATTAAATGACTGTCATATTCGCACATTTTTGAAAAACCCTTTCTCGAATGATCCATTTTTTTTGATAATGCAACATAATGATGATACGCTTTTTTAATACAGCCCCATTTAAAATTATTAAGGTTAACTTTCGCCCACCGTTAGGGGTTAAAGTGATAAGAATTAAGTTATGGAGAAAAGTTGTCCATCTAAAATCGGCGTGTCCGAGCGTTTTTATCATATATCTATGTATCAGTTTAAAAGGGTAAAATGGCTCTGTATTATTTTCGGTGGACCACTCTGTATCCATACGACATACATCGTGTTGAACCAGAAAACCTTCCCCTGTCTATGGCCTTGATAAATTCTAATATTTTATCTTTTCTCTAGTATTTCTATTTTTGAAGTCTCTACAACCAACTGTTAAAATGTGCGATCCACCCTTTTACCTTGTCTGGGGCTCTTTCTTGTAATAACCTGCATAAAATCTGGTTAGCGACAAAATGACCCCCATTGGCCCCATTGTAAATTGTTCAAGATCAATCAGCGTAAAATATACCTGCAAATGAGTGGTGGTCATAGTAAATAAACATAAAGATTGCATTTATTTTCGTCATTTCCACTCTAAAGGCACCCCGCCGAGCGCTTTAAATGGTGCTTGAAGTGGAAGTGATCTATTATTATTAAAGAAATGAATTGCTTGGAATTTCAAGTATTTGCATTAGTGAGACACTTACTTATCACAGAGTAATTAGGACCCTAACCGAAAATTCGAAAATAATTCCACCGTCGGTCGAAATGATTTCGATTGATTTTACCTACTACCAGACTGACCCTATTCTCGTTTATAATATGTCCTCAGGCATCGAACGGGAACTGTGCAACTGTGAATGGAATAAACAAATAAGTAACTCGTACGAAGTTAGAAGTAATTTAGTTAATATAAACCACGCACGACGTACTTCCCAGAATTTTCTCATTAACCAAAATTACATGGTTGATGTTGAGAAAATGACATTTAAATTTGCAAACCGCAAACAGTTTCGGTTGTACTATCCCCGAACTTATTGATAAAATTGCAAAATGACTCATTATTGAATCATCCGATTGGAACAGACTAACAGAAAATTTGGAATTTTCAAAAAAAAAACTGTACCAGTTGTGAAAATATGATTAAATTTTTGAACACGTGACTTAATTTAAGTCACCTGGAATGCTGAGTATGTTATAATCCATTCCGGATTCGTCGACTTTTATACGATTTTGAACGAACCTCGACGATTAAACTAAAGACTATGAGTTTTTCTCTTTAGTTTTTGTTTTGGTGCTCTTTTGTAGTAACGTTGTAATTCCGATTACGCGCGAGAATTGCACGTGTTGTATGAGATAAAAGTGATTTAATTCATTCGAAGTGTTCTTGTACTCTTCAATTTAATTGAGTGATTTGTGAGTGAGGAAGATTTTTTCCCCATTGATTTATTATTAAGGAGGCTGCAATATAAAGGTAAGTAGGTATTTTAATCTTTTCTAACGGCAATAAATCCTAAATAGCTGATGCATTTTAATCGTATATAACGGAAGCAATTCTCAATGGGCACAAACAAGTCTATGGTTCTAACTAAGACAGTCTAAATTATTTATATGATAATGTCACAAAGAGTGATTGATTAATTGCTTATTAATTTTATCAATTAATTGTCGCCAGTCACAAATACACGTCTGTTATCTGATAATTTTCCAACCATTTGATCAGTTTTAATGCACAAGGTCGATGTTAATGATTGCGTTACAGTGATTAATTTGTCGTACATTTTGAAAAAAGGCCAAAATGACTACGTGCAATTTTCCACATTTTAAGCCTAAAACGTCCGCATAATTTTTATGGAAATCTGTTTCCGGAATCGCAATTTTTTGAAGGTGAAGTTTATATATTGGCGAACGAATCGTTCATCAGAAATAAAAGTTGTCCCAACTGTATATGTATCTCCAATTTTGGATAATTTTGAATTGTGATAATTTAACCTTATTCATTCGTTTGAATTTCAATTTTTTGGTATTAGATAGTGAGCGATATAATTAATACCTAGTATCGTCAAAGCAACTTTCAATTTCTTTAAAATTGCAGAAAGTTTATCTTTATGTTTTGCAAGAGGATAAGGAGTGTTTAAGATTTCCTGTTTGTGATAATCTTCTTATATTATTGTTCGAGCTTATAGTTTGTTTACCCGCCCAAACCTGTTTGGCACTTTTTTGGCTATTTATTGATTGGCGTAATTAAATTTTATTTCAATTTGAAAATAGGTGTAACATAAATTTAATATGTTTTTAACAGAATTGATAGGTACTTGTTGAAAGCCGAACATGTTTAACTTTTACAAACGTGTGACCGTGTGAGCGCGTTCCATTCATTTTTAATTTTTCCCTTTAAAGAATTACTTATAATGGTTCGCTGATGTAGTGAATCAAATCGCAAGTTCCTTTAATCGTGTCATTCTGAAAAAAATAAATATGGGAATATTTCGCATACATAATTTACAATGGGGTGATTCAGGTCAAGGATTAGAATAGTACAATCAATGCTTCATCGTGACAAAATCCTCAATTTAACAGTAGAATGCGCGAATACGATTTAGATTAATACAACTTTTAGTGTGTTTCAAAATTTCTGGCCCAATCTGATACAAGCTTCATCTAACGAGCAATCAATGATTTATAAAGTGTGTTTTTTTGGAGCTTTAGTTAGAGGAAGAATATGGATTTCTTTCGGTGTGTCTACTTAAAAAATTAAAGTTAGGTACGACCTCACCTATGGGGCTCCAAATTTAAGAAAATTCAAAAACTAAAAACTCATTTTCACACGAACAAAAGTTCGGTGTGGTAGGTAGGTATATGATTTTTTAATGTAATGACCATTATCTTATTGTCGCATTTGATAGAGATTCAAAGTGGGAAAATATTTCCCAATTCATTGCATTGATTCTTATGGAGTCTGGAGTACTGCATCTACATCAAACATCGAAATCCTCCAGCGTTTCAAGCAAAAGTGCTGCGCATGATAATGAATACACCATGGTTCGTGTCCAACAAAGCTATTCTTAATGACCATCAAATTTTAACAGTCGAAGATGAAATTAAACACTTCACATCTACGCGCATCAACTGCTTTGGTTATTAGCACTACCCTTACCAGAATTTAGCCTGACTAAGGGAATTCCACCCTCAATCAGGGATCTTTATCGTGTCGAACATCGTATCGATACGGGACCTACGATTTTATTTCCTATCCGAGAAGAAGGTGTGTTTCAGTTTTTCTCCGCTTAGAAAAACGGCTATCTTGGCCGGGTTCGTAGTTTAGTGTTAAGGTTTAGTATGTAACTTTTTTCTCCAATTGTCAAAACGGATAAATTCCTATTGTTACAGGAGTTTGTTACTGGGCACTCTCCTACAAGTCACTCAACTACTTAACATTTGCTGAATGTACGATGTACATCTACATACCTTTGGCTTACTACTACTACTACTAATAATTATAAATTTAATTAGAAAAATGTAAATAACTCTGTAATCATTGATTTTAGGTATAGGAACATGGTATATCAATTTAAAGGAAATTTATTTCTGCATCGAATGGGCTGACAATTAAATAGGCATTCCATAAAAAAAAAGAGTTTTTAAAGTTTTTCTTAAGTGTGGAAATAAGGTCAAATAGATACGTAACCGCGGGCAATTTTTTATAATCCATGACAGACAATTGTGTCTCAATCTTTTGACATTGAGAACCTAAAATCCCATTTCCCTAACATTTACCACTTTCGACTTTCAATTTTATTTCCTAAACAAGATTTTGACATTTTTCAGTGAAAAAAATTTTTTTTCTCAACAATCAAATTTGATACGCCGATTATTTTAAGCATACTTACTAAACATTTTATGACACATCAGAATGTGAAAAAAATTGCCTGGTTTGTATTTAAAATAAAGAAGTTGATGGTCACTTCCGGTATTTCCGGAAGTGCTGCCATTTGGAAAATATTTTTATTTAATAGATTAAACACTCTATGTCGCATCTGCAAAATTTCAAATTTATAGCTTTTACAGTTCTTGATATACTTCTAACCGTCGGTCACCGTGAGACACCCTGTATATAGTATAAGGCATCATCTTCAGAGTAAGAAATCCGCTACAAGCTAATTGACTACAAGTCATACGAAACTCCACAAGAGGACATGTAAGAAAAAGAGTTGAATTGCGTTTTGAACATGCGGGCGGCAATTTTGAGCAAGTGTTGAAGAAGAGAAGGTTTTGAATATTGATTTGATTTTACTTATTTTATTATTATTTTACTTACCGTCTATGAATTTCGTAATTGTAAGATTTCCTTATGTTAACGTATGACAGATGATGGATTAGTGTCGCTTGATCTGTTTAAAATTCAATTGCCATGAGATGGCCGACTATTAAATAAAAATCCTATAAAAATGGTATCAATGCAATGAAATGGGCGAGGAATGGGAATAAGTCAGAAACTATTAAAGATAGGTATGGGGTCATGTAATACCAAAATATGTGCATTTTGATTCTTTATCAAGTAAGAAAGTGGTCATTTCATTTAAAAGAGTTTTTAGTCTTTGAATTTACTTAAATTTGGAGCCCCATAGGTGAGTTCGTACGTAACTTCAATTTTTTAAACTATACCCAAAGAAAGCCCTATTCTTCATCTACGAGCTGGTGAAAGCTCGGTTGCCATAACTACAACGGTTCTCAAGTACCTAATAACTTCTCAAGGTACCGTCTAAAAAAGTGACAATAAGTTAAAAACTATACATTGTAGATATACCTTGTGTTTCCATGATTTAGGGTCAATATCACAAAGGGGGTTTGAGGTAAAATTAAAATAAAACGACTACCTCCCCTTAAGCGTTTATGTATTCATGAAATGAAGCGAAGAAGTAAAGCTGTTAGCAATGCAAACTAACAGGATATAACAATTTTACGATGATACTCGAAAACACCAGGTAAATTAACCTTATAACCTTGGTGAACGAACAGTGATGTAAGATTGATTAAAATTGATTAACAAGGGTTTTCGAAACATGTAGCCTTTCCCTTGTTAATCAATTTTAATCAATCTTACATCACTGTTCGTTCACCAAGGTTATAAGGTTAATTTACCTGGTGTTTTCGAGTATCATCGTAAAATTGTTATATCCTGTTAGTTTGCATTGCTAACAGCTTTACTTCTTCGCTTCATTTCATGAATACATAAACGCTTAAGGGGAGGTAGTCGTTTTATTTTAATTATACCTTGTGTCCCACGCTAGGGGTACCCCATGGGATTTAACATGGGAAAATTGAAATTACTTTTTTCCTGCTTCCCAAATTAAAAAATCGCAAACATTTTGACGCAGATTTAAAGTGGCACTTAAAACGTTTCTAAAAACAATTTTTTGATTACAATTTGATAATTAATAAATTAATTACAGGCATTTGAAAGGTTTTTCGCGCATGCGATTCAGATCGGCTATCTTCGGTTTTTAAAGCAATATGGATGCTAAAATTAAATTGTAGCCGAACATAGCCGAAGATAGGCGATCTGAATCGCATGCGCGAAAAACCTTCAAAATTTCGAATTTCAAATGCCTGTAATTAATTTATTAGTTATCAAATTGTAATCAAAAAATTGTTTTTAGAAACGTTTTAAGTGCCACTTTAAATCTGCGTCAAAATGTTTGCGATTTTTTAATTTGGGAAGCAGGAAAAAAATAATTTCAATTTTCCCATGTTAAATCCCATGGGGTACCCCTAGCGTGGGACACAAGGTAGACATGTGGATATCAAAAGAACTCAAATTTTACGTAGTCCAAAAATGTAATAAAAAAATAGGGATTGACGACTCTTTATAAAATAACTAAGTTACTAGCTACCTGTGAAACTTTCCCAGAAACGTCTAACTAAAGCTCCCAAAAAACACCCTGTATTTAAACGGAAGAATGTGCTTTTTCGGTTATTTGTTATTGAAAATGTGCTGTCGTTCCTATTATTAATTTATTCATTTACACACTCTATGCCATCAATTCCTAAACTTGTAGGTAATTGGGTTAATTCACATAATTTTTTTATACGCTTAATAAATGCAAAGATGTCAGATGTCTTCGATATTGCAAAAATAAGCGGCGTTAGAATAATTTAAACAGCTTTTTTTCAAATTTTAAATCGCGAAGCGTCGAAACTGCACGACAACTCAGCGACAGGTGCCGACTACGGCATGACGTCATATACTGGTGTTTCAGCTAAACTGGTATTTACGAATGATTGTTTGGCGATCATGAAGCCGTCGAAAAGGTGTTACAAGTGGTGTTTTGTGCCTATGTGCACTAATACGACTTTTACAACACCTGAAAAGACATTTTTGACAATGCCTCGAGACGTAAAAATTCGAAAAATGTGGTTCAAAGCAGCTAGAAGAGATTATTCTAAAATAACTTCTTCGGATTTCTACTGCTGCGAGGATCACTTTGATGTAAGATGTAGTTACTTACTAAGCAAACCTAAATGTTTAAGTAATTGACAAAAATAAATATACATGAGACGTGGTAAACGAGTCAAGTAATGCAATATGCAAAATATCTGCGTAGTAAGAGTCTGTCAAGCAAACGAATTTCACATTGTTAGGTTTTATTCAAGCTTTTGCTCCACGAATTTCTGCAGTATTAAATCGATCATCCTTCTTTAAGAACTCGGCCAACATAAAAACATCTATTCGAGGAAGATTATCCGACATAGCTTTCAAATAACCTGCATCCACCATCGTAAGAATCAGTTTCAAAAACGCAACGATAGCCGACTGACAGTGGGCGTTTCCCAGTACGTGACGTCACTATCTGTTTAAAACTGATTTAGCGCGAACGCTCATGTTTGAACACTTCAATTCTTTTTTTCTCGGAAATGGTACGTTTTATTTAACTTTTTTGAACTGCAATAGTTTACAAACACGATTCAAAAGCAGAATCTTATGTTTATTTTGAAATTTATTTTTATGAACTAACCCAATTGCCTTGATTAAGAGGTTTTCGAATTATTTTTCTAAAAGTAGCATCGTTTTTTCAAAAAACCAGATTTTCCTAAATTTGAAAATAAAATAGAAGATGAGATGTTACTATTTCTTTATGTCATGTCATCATCATGTCGCTTCAAATACAGGCCAGATAAAAACACGTACAATGTGTATAATCTACTGCCATTCCACGTCCAAGGAACCACCTTTCTATGTAACATTTTGCGTAATATTGCTCTTATTCTACAAAGCCTTGAAGTTAGAGCGAGGGTTTCCGTACCAACCCCCTACTTAATCTCGAAACATTACAAGCTTTTTCTGCACCCTTACTTTGAAATGGGTTGTTATCCAGTAATCCAATCCAAAATTCGATTTCCGATTTTAATTGCCTGCTTTTTGACGAACTTAAAAATACAAAATCACTGAAGATCAATCTCAAAATATCTTAAGTTTATCACCAGAGGATGATTGTTTCAATTTGTGCAGTAGGTAATACCAATATGTCGGTAATTTTTTTTTGTTTCGTTACCAACTGATTCCAGATTTTTTTAATTTTCTTGAGTCACCACCGTCAGGTCACTTCAAGCCGACATTCCTGTTAAAATGTGAAAGTAACCAGTTTTTATAAATTTTGATAACGATAAACGACGTTCTGTAACTTTTAGAATAGGTACGTAAAAGATCAGTACATTAACGACATTTGTAGCGGTCGGAAGTGCAGTTAAATAAACTTCAAAATTTCTCTTCGCTGTCGCGTTTGTGTTTTCGAAATTAAAATTCTCTGCCTGTGTAATTAAATCGTAAACGTTGTTTAATTATAAATAGTGCTGTGTGTCTGTGCCTACAAAAAAACAAATAGTGGCATCATTAAGGGTAAGTTCCCCTATTTGGGGATATTGGAATAAGATTAAGGGCCGATTGTACATTCACGGTTTAAGGGCAGCTCAAGACGTGAACCGAGTTCTGGAGATTTCAGTGTTGTACAACTAATGGTTCATGTTCATTTGCTGAGCTTAGATTAAGTTTGGCTTATATTATTTAGGCGGCCGAATTGTTCAATTAATATTCTAACCTAAATTTGTTATTTGTGGCAGCAACTTGATGATTATTTAAAATGGAGTTACTTACTGATGAGTGATGATGAAGACAAGCTTTGGCTTAAACCGCAAATGTACAATCGGCCCTAAAAGGTATAAAGTCGGTTAATGAAGGAAAAAATGCCCCTTTTTATGCCTGTTACATTTTAATAAATCCTCTATTCCAAATATGAAAACTAAAATAACGCGTTTAATCGTTGATTTGTTATTACTTTATTAGAAATAATTTTCGTCCAACTTTCAATTTTCTTATGGGTACCATATTAGATTTTTGCAAGATTCCCATAAAATGTTTTTCATTGATCTATCACACGACTTTTCAAAGATTAGAAAGTACGAAGGAATACAAAATTATGAAGTAGTCATTGTAGGCCTCACAAGTAACATAATGTGTGTCCAAAAATCTTACAATTACATTTAGACCACTTTTTTATAAATACATATTGGTGCCAGTAAGTACTTATAATTGAATAATTGAAATACCGACTTGTTGGATTGTATCATTTTTTCTTAAAAAAATAAATACCTCTTTGAAGGTAAAGTTAAAATCTTTAATGAGACAAAGTTGTGAAATTACTGGACACACTGTATATGAAAAGTGGCTAAAAGATTATTGATCTAATGATCGGTAATCATTTAACGATTTAACAGCACCGTAATCGATTATTAGGATATAAATATTAATGAGTATCTTTTATATTATTTGAATGTATTGACAGGTTGTGTATTGTTTTGTATTACAGGTAGCGCAATTACTTATATGTGCTATAGTTGAAATGATATATTGGTATTGGCAGTTTGGGAACTGCACATTTTTCTATTGTAGCAGGTGTCATATTGACAGAGTCATCTGGTTGCTATTTCCGCTGTTTTTTAAACTGTTTGTTAAATTTGGTTAATGTTAATAACGAACCCAAGCACTGTATAGAAACGATAAAGTAAGTTGATACAGGGTGCGTGAAATGTGTTTGAAAGAAAACAATACATAATTCACCGAAAACGTTTCGAGATTTTTCATTAATAAACTAAAGCGTAAGTATTTTGATATGTGTATTTTTCACAGAAATTGATTCTTGTTGATTTTGAAAGAGGAATAGATTGCATGAAAATGACCTATAGATATGGGGTCGAGAAGTGTTTTGGGTGTAAGTAAATATTTTGAAGTGCAAGTGGAAATTTTGTAAATGTTAACAGTTCGATTCATAAATTTCTGTTTGTTAAAATTTTGGAATTCAGCACTAATTTATTACTGTTCACATTCACTACCATTTAGTGTTCAGGTCCAATTAGATAATGAGCAAAGTTTCGTGGAAAATAAGGAAATGTGGATAAGGAATGCTCGACTATAATTAAGTACATATTAATTTGGAAATTCCTACTCAATAATCCAATTGTTGGATAGTATCGAGTTATGTGTGTTATTTTGTTACCGATAGCTATCTATTATATTTTCTTCGTTGAAGCGTTGATTTTAGTGGATTTTCCTCCAACTTTCGAAAATTTCTGTAAATAAAAATGTAAATAATGCCCTCTGTTGGATATTGCCTTTCATGTAACTACAATTTTTTCTTTGTGCCCACACCGAATGCTACACTGTTGGATATAGGTAATTTTTCACTTTTGAATTTGCCAAGGTCACTAGATATTCATCACAATTTGTTAGCTTACATTTTAGCTGCTATTAATCAAGCATAATTTTATTCTATCATCACCTTATGAAATATTTATTTTCTTTATCTTTGAATTATTATTAAAGTGTTATTGTGTAGTTGTTGGCTATGTAAGGTACAAAAACAATTTCTATTTAACGGGCAAAAATTCGGTAATAATAAGAAATATTTATTTATTTATAATTTATTTAGAAAGTTTTCTGACTCATTTCCTAGTAAACCTAATAGGTAGTTATGGCAAGGACTGAACCAGACGTTGTCTAAGGGACGTTGATGGATCCTCTCCTGTTTTGATCATGACTTAATGGTTTATTGTGAAATTAAAAATACATGGCGTTAGTTAAATAAAATATTGACATCAATTAATCAAATTAATCAAAATTTTGTAGTTGGACAGAAGTGTAAATTAAAATAAAATGATAACATAACATAAAATAGAATAATTACATTTTCACAATCGATTTTCAGTTTTACTCAAAGTTATGTCAGAATAATAAATTTTATTTTTTCCTAAAGTCGAATGAAATCATGAAAACAAATCCAAACAACTCTCAACCTCCCCTTCAAAATATCTTTAATGATTGATATGACGATGAATGAATACATTGGTGTTTATAGGTTTTCTTACGACATGTTTCGGGATAAACTTATCCCATTATCAAGCGTACATCGAATTGATTTATTCTTAACACATGTTTGAAATTTGATGGGGGTGAACTAAGAGTGTATGAAGGGGTTACATAAAATTTAAATTAATGTTACTACCACATTAACATCAAAACCGCTCCCTTATGCGGGGCGAGGTAATACAGTTTGGGGCCATGATTGGCTCGATATTTAAAAATTAATTAACTTAAGCAAAGGAACAGGTAGAAATGTGACAAGTAAATGGCAACGTCATATCAATCATTAAAGATATTTTGAAGGGGAGGTTGAGAGTTGTTTGGATTTGTTTACATCGGCCCCTTTGTGTGCGTTAGCGATCTCCTCCATGATGTGAAATCATGAAACTTATACCTATAAAAACCCAACTACAAAAAATGGCCCAAGGGGGGGCCTATGGAAAAAGAATACATTCATAATAATATTGTAAGTCATAATGGGGGCTCTAAGGTCTCCTTATGTAAACCCGTCCACAATTTTTTGTTCTATGAAGTTAAATAATAAATAGATCAATTCAACATTGTTTAGGATAGGAAGACACTCACGTGTTTAAAAATGACGACATACAATTTTAGCAATTAAGTCATAGCGTTCATTAATTATTTTGTTTTGCGTCAATGTATGTATTACTAACTAATTTATAAAAAGTGCCAGTTAAAGTCAGTTATAATTAAAGATTTAACTGATAAAAAAACTGCATCCTCTTTCTTTTTCCATCAACACAACGATTGCCTTTTTGTCATATTTCTTTGAAATTTGATCCTTTAATTATAAAAAAAATTAGTTTCATCTCTTAATCGACCCAAAAAAGAAACTTCTCGAAGTCAGAAATACATTTCTTTGGTTTTACATGACCAGGTAATTACTCATTTCGAGACTTGCCAACTTTTTTTTTCTATTACAGCTTAATTTTTCCCAATGTACCTAACATTTATGTAATTTATAATATGTAAATATGTAAATTGCAATCTTCAATTTCTTTTATATTTTCATATGAACGTCGCTTCCATTTTGAAGATAGTCATGTATTATTTGTGGTTTTTACTATGTGGACAGTGTTTTTGAACTATTTGTTCATTAGTCATTTTTCTCGCGCGATTGATGTTCATCCTGTTTAATTTTGCAGATGAATGCTATTGATTCACCTTTCGGCTTAATCCGCCTTCGTATTTTCTAGTAGTACCCTCAGAACACCTAGATGGGCTTTAAATTGTGCAGAATTCGACTTGCCCTGGGTCTTATCGAGTAGAAAACCAAAACATCTTGACGTTTTTCTTTAATTTTCAATTTCACGTGGAGACATTTTAAAGCCCTCCCATTGAATACATAAGAATTAAGGAGCAAATGGAATGATGTGCTCAAAGAAACTAAGTTTAGTCGTGCAAAAAAGTAAAACTTTTTGCGAATGATCTGCCATTTAATCTCAAAATATATAACATTTACTAATCACATACTGGGAGCTTGGGGAGGCCGAATGCAAAACTCTTCTGTTGCACATACTTAGCCAGTTAAGGCTTGTTTTGAGTCGATTCATACTTTAAAATAACGAATATGTGTTAAACAAAAATTTGGTATGCTGTGAATTCTATCAAGATTGTAAAAAATTTAAATGGGATAAAGAAGTGATTTGGTTTTACGATTCTCTGGTTGTAAATTAATTTTCAAATTACAAATTGCTTTTTTAATGCTATAGAATATGTATGACTCGTAAAGCTTAATTTAGAATCCATTATTATTAACTCAAGGTTGTTTCCTAATTCTGAAACTTTCATGCTTATGCTATAACCGGATTGCCGATTGTCTTTAATTATTGCCGTAATTACGTAAATTTCCCAATCAGGATTCTGTCAAGCAAATTCTCTACAGTTTTGTTTTCTTCAATTTAGGTTACTTCTTCATTTTTGTGCACCAGAAATTACATTTTCGTTACGTATCATAAGAAGAACAATAAATACGAGCGACATAGTTCGATGATTTTAGAATATTTCGATTATAAAAAAGCGAAAACATAAAAAATGTGGAAAGTCTTAATTGAACCTATCGAATTAACTAAGCAATAAAAACGGGTCCTTTTCTTACAAAAAGCTACTTGAACTTAGTCATAATAACTCATCACAATCATACAGCTGCACAGTTCACATAACCAGTATTAGGCGTTGACAGGTGTTGACATTCCGAAGAACTGCAAATCTTCAAGCAGAAACATCATCATGACAGCTATAATTTCACATGAAAAAGTACGTGAACGAGGCCATAAAACGTTACTTTTTTTCCGTCCGTGTTCTCGGGAATTTTTCCAATTTATATCTACTTTATACAGTGTTCAAAGTATAATTGTTTATTAAACATTCATAACAAAAATATTGGGCGTTCTTACTGAAATCGTTCTTCTAAACTAAGAAACTGTGAATACTTATATAAGTGGACCACATGGAGCCAAAACTCGAAGTGGATTCGTGGACGGTATTTCCCAACCACTAAACTAATCAAAGGAGAAGTGGATCACACACCTGCACATGAGCTTTGGGCCATATTATCAATTTGATGATCAAATGAAGCGTGTAAGGTATCCAATTAAGTAGGTATTCATTTAAGTACTACAAACAGTTATTACTCAATTCATCACTTAAAGACATGGATGGCAAGTGAAAGGAAAATAAACGGAAAAGTTACACAAAACAAGTTCTCATTGAATATTAATTTCATATGTAGACCTTTTTTAAACATAAAAAAAACGATGGGTATCTTCACTTTCTTATTTAGGCAGTTACCCTACATAATTTCTCGTGACCAAAATTATTTATTACAAACTCGAACATCGTTTATTTATTTATCTTATATAAAAAAGGACCGAAACTGCTTGAAAGTATCATTTAGTATTTCACTTTTCATTTTTGTAATAGTTGGAAGGAATTCGTTTTCTCAAAAAATTCACACGCATTGTATTTGGTAATTAAGATTTTCTTGTTATAAGATTAAAAACAATACTTACTCCCGCACTTACACTTTCCGAGGTGCTCAAAAGAATTTCACAGATTATTATTCTGAATTCACACGTCGTTCACTTGCTTGCCATCGAGCACAAAAATTAAAAGGGGGGGAAAATTGGCACTGACATTGTTAAGCTCGTTGACCGTACATGGATTAACTTAAACAAGTAATAAAAAAAATATTCGGAGAAAGAAGGTGTGGCGGCGCGATATCTCAGCTCTCAACTTTCTTATAAAACAAAATGTTGAACATCAGTTTATCCACTTTTTAAGAGTTTTTTATTGTCTTGTACGTAATGGTTATTACTTTCAGGAAATACTTCGTCAATCACCTTTTGCTTCTTTTATTTTCTGTGTATTATTGATTCAAGGGTTTGCACTTTTTTCATGAAAACGTTTCGATGGTCTTGTCCTCTTCAATCTTGCATCAATTACTTCGACACTATTTGACTGATGACGATCTCCTGCCGTAGTAATTTCATAAAAACTTTTCGTAATGTGATTGTTTTTGTTTGTTGGCGCTGTGTCAAAAATAACAATCAGGTTACGTTGTATAGATGGTGTTTCTACTCAAAGTGGACAACACAATAGAGGTTATAGAACTCGTCAAAACAAACACGTTTTTCAAAATTATTTTGTTCCTTTTGGCTTTTGTTTTCGAATTATGGGCCTCTTTTTGTTTTTTTTACACGTCTGTTAAGTATATCTCCATTATTTGTAGTCGGGTTTCAAAAAATCAAAGTTCCTTCGAATCAACAGTTTAATATCTACAACGTTTGTTCGAAACTTTTTTACAAAAAATTTACAACAGCAAAATGGCAGTCATTTTAATTTTTTTAAATTGAATAACACAAAATTTACTCTACTGCTATAATTTAAAATGACCACCATTTTGCTGTTCTACATTTTTTGTAAAAAAGTTTTGAACAAACGTTGTAGATATTAAACTGTTGATTCCAAAAAAATTTGATTTTTCGAAATTCGACTACAAAAATAATGGAGATATAGAGATTTGTAAAAAAACAAAAATAGGTCCATCATTCGAAAACAAAAGTAAAAATGAAAAAAAATACTTCAACAAAAGTGTTAGTTTTGATGAGTTCTACAACCTCTATTACGTTGTCCACTTTGAGTAGAAACATCCTGTATAGAGAATTGAATGTAGAATATAGAATCAATAGAACTCTGTAACCGTTGAACTGAAGCACATAAGTGAAAACTATAAAAATATTTTTTGTATTCTGTCTCCAAAGTAACAATTTTGCGGACTGAAAACAATCCGCAAAATACATCTTTAAAGGACAAGTACGCTAAAGTCGCTATGACAACCTTAATGCTGGATTTTCATTCGTTTTGACGTATTTACGATATCTTTATTTTGACTTTTTACGAATTTACTTGTTGTTGCTATAACAACTATGTCAAAGCTAAATATGACGTTTACAACTGTTCTGTACGTACCAAATTAAATTTTTATGAAATTAATTTGATAATTTAGAGAATTCATGCAAAAAAATGTATGCATCACGTACGCAAAACGTTTTAGTGGATTCGTCTAAGTTTTCGGACTCGGCTTCGCCTCGTCCGACAAACTCGACTCATCCACTAAAACATCATTTTGCGTACTTGATACATAAATAACTATTAAACTATCGGATGTGTTTCGACAGCAACGAGTTGTTGTTTGATGATGCTCGCAAAACGCGTTCAATGTTTTAAATATTGTGTGGCGCATTGTTTGCAGAAAACTCCTTCAGCAACTTTCAACAGAAAACAGGGGACTCTCGATGCATCAATAGTTTCAAACATACAAATAGAATTATGCTCATCAAATAAATGTTCAAAAACGTTATAAAGAAAAACTTAGGAATCCAACTGATTTTGTCCATAAGGGGGGGGGGGGTTCAAGATCTTTCTTCGATCCAATATTGACCCTGATTTCTATCGCGTTGAAGGCCTCCAAAGCTCTCTTACGTCTGCTCAGTTTGGTGTTCTTCTTAGCCACCTTTCTTTCACCTGCACGCACCGATCTTGGTTTACGTTGGCCCATTCCATTGAAGAAATCTCTACGAATTTGTTTGATGAATTCCGAAATTTTCGAATAATGAGAGCAATTTACGAGGAAATTTAGCCTGAGGTAAAGAGTTGATGGAGCGACAATTTTTCCTGCTAGTACGCCAAAAGTTCACTCGCCATTGGAAAATACTCGGACTTCATTTTTTGGAAAACTCGCTGTGACCACTGTATTACTCGGATTGTTGACTTTTATATCTGAAAATGACCCCAATGAACCCTCACGGCAGTTATGCCTATCGATATCGCATTGAGGTATGCTATTTCTATTGTAACTTTGAAAGAATCGCAAAATATCGCAAGAAAATAGTATCTGTCTCACTTTGACACATCCTAGACAGCTTGAAACATTATACTTTTTGCTAAAACTAGGCATATGAGCCGTGGCATGTCCTTAGGGTCATTTTGAGACATAAAACTCCATGATCGGAGCAAAACTATGATCAGAGCGAGTTGTCCAGAAATGCATGCCAAAGTCCAATTTTAACATGGCTTTTATATGGGAATGCGATTATGAAATTTTTATTACTTAGGACAATTGAACCCCTCCTTTTGTCCACATTAGAATTGGTCTTAGTTATAGACGGTTTAGATATTACTGTAATTATAATATGGTGGAAATTCTGTAGAGAATGCTTCAAAAATCTTATATGCAATAGTTATGAAAGAGAAGGATTCGCGATGACTGCCCACAGTCAAATTTAACAACATTAAAGGTCAAGCTACAATTTATCCAACAAAGTCCGGTAGGTCACATTGGTATTAAACCAAAGGAAATGTTTACATTTTTGAATAGCCCATTGTATTTTTTAATATGCTTTAAAGTTAATTATAAGGTTAAAAAAGAATCCCCAAACTTGAGAAATTTGTAGAATTCGTCAAACTTCTTATGCACAATCAGAAAGTAGAATGTGTTGTGAAAAAACATGTAAAAACCAAACACAGAAATTTTAGTGAGATTGTTCACTAGAACATTTCTTATAAACGTCGACGGCCATTTCGACCAACTTACCGAAGTGATATCAAAAAACTAAAATCACTTTTTTCCGTCAAGAATCCGAATCTGAAGTTAAAAGTTAAATCTACATTCCTTATAATACCCGAAGGTGTATGGAGTTACCGGCAAAATTTCAAAATTGGAAAAAAATTTCGGGCGCAGCACATCGCACATACAGACAGCGCGAATACAGTATACAGACTATTTTGTACTATTGGCATGTTTAGAGCTTACTTTACATATCGCTTATGTCATTTTTGGACGTTGCGTCTCTACCTTTTTGAAAGGGTGTGACTGCCTGAAGAAAAAAATTCTTGTATTCGCGCGCAATCAGTTCTGCCTGTACACCACCTCCACCATTGTTGTGAAATTTATTTCCATGTAACTCCCCTTTAAGTCAGTCAGTGCCATAGTAATCCTTATTCCCTTCGTATCTCCAAAGGAGAGCCACGACGTTTTCTACCGCTGTACCAAGGACCCATTCACAGTAGCAGTCCATGCCAGAAGTGCTTTTCTTCTGTTTCTTATCGTGGCAAAAGTTTTTCATTAACCGATACGTCTCTTACTTGTGAAGTCTTGCCCTATTCGCTTGTCAAGAATAACTCACCATAAGTGCGAAATTATTCTTCGGACAATGAACCAAAAGAAAAGGTACGTGAATGATTTTGAACCCTACTGAGTCAAAATTTAAGTCTGCGAGATACAAATCGGTTCAAACATCTCCTTTCGTGTGTAAAATAATAATTTAATTTTTACATTTAGGAATTTGACAATAATTATTTAATTAATTTACGAAACCAATTTATTTATTCCGTCCCAAATAGTTATTGCTAATGACATTGCTATCGATATGATTTAATTACGATGCTTCATCACCTAAAGAAAAACTGAACTAATTGGTCACCCTTTTAGGCTTAAATGCGAATAATAATAATAATCCAAGTGGATTCAGATTTGGAAAACCTTTTTGTTCTATACCTTTTGTTTTAATTATCATTTACATTTCTTTTACTTACGTGATTGTTGAATGTAACTTATCAGAGAAAATCAATTACCTAACATGTAAATAATAAGGTCCTTCAATTCGACAACAGCACCATCATTTACAGAACATATTAATCCATCACCAATTTACGATACATGCACATAGCGCATACTAATAAAATTAAAAAAAAAACTATGCATATTTATTTATATTATATAAGCTTAATTAATAGAATATGTAAAATGATGATTGTGAGAAGATTACATACATTATTAGGTAAACTTGAATACCTCACAAAGAAAGTATTAACATTGAGAACATAGTAGCTTTTTAGTTACATGGTGTCCTGCAGAGTGCCGCCTTTCGAAACGAGTAGGATTGATGTATGTAACTGAAATTGACGAGCGCGTAAGAAGTTTAATGAAAGTAAGATTAATGGACAATAATATTCAAATATTCAAAAGGAAATACATAAATTAAAAATTATAAAATATTTTAATTACATAAAATAAGAATAATGAAGCTCTTCATCGCCTATACACAAGTATGCTGTATGAGTTCATAGAAATGTTCCTATACCGTCTGGTATGCGGTTAACACTTTCCATTTGTTTCTTTAAATCTTAATTTGCTACGGAAGCACCAGTTATTTAATGAAGTAACTTTTGAATGAAGATTTTGATATCGTCAGCCAACATTAGGCGTTGAGTGGAAGTACGGTATAAAAATAAGTAATAAGGGAGGGCCTTACGTTGGACCCTTGAGGTACTCCTGAGAGTGCGGTGTCAAATAGGAGAATTCATTGCACATCTGAAAGTTTGCTTATATTATCTATCCATTTTGACATTGGAAGAAGGTCAAATTTAAACAAGAGTGTACTTCTTCCAGTATCTGAAAAGTTAATTCCATTTTAAACAACTATTTCCTAATTAACAATGGAAGGCTGGTATCAAAGGCAAAAAGATATCATTAAATCTTAAGGAGTCCATTCTTCCAAAGGGGTTGGTTTAATAAGATTAAAACAAACTCTCAACCGTGGAGAGTTTGTTTTAATCTTAAGATATCATTTAATAGAGATTAAAAGCTGAGCCTTTAGCTTTTAATTGCAATTTTGATGTAAGACTTTCATTGTTCGAATTTTATCGCTTGATAATGGGATCAGCTGATCTCGAAACATGTTGCAACATTAAATTAATCATCGATCTTAAGGGAAAGGTTGAGAGTTTGTTTTAATCTTATTAAACCAACCCCTTTGGAAGAATGGACACCTCTAAGATTCAATGATATCTTTTTGCCTTTGCCAGTCTTCCATTGTTAATTAGTCGTTGTTTAAAATGGAAAAAAATTTAAGGGTTATCTCCAGGGGGAGGGGATGAGGTTTTTTAATGCGGATAATTATGTTTAATGTTCAAGAATGTGCTATTGAAATGATTTTGTTGGTCATTTATGGGTATGCTGCAAATGCCTTGTATGAGTTTGCTTTTTAGTAACTTTAAAGTTTAAACCAAACTATTGTTTAAATAGTTCTTAAAAGTGGACAAAATTGTAATGTTTAAAATTGGTTACAACAGCACGAAAACTGTAGGTGTCGAAAACAAAATTATAAGAAACGTTTGATTTTGGAAATGCTGTACATTAAAAGTAATGATAAGATTATTTGCAATAGTAAAAATGATTTGCCCAAAATATACAATATAGTTTCAGATAATTTATAGTTACCTGGCAAAAAGGCATCGTAATCCTTTGCGGAAAACACATAAAAATAGTATCAAAAAGTGCCAATGCCTATAGAATTCTAATTTCAACCAACAAAAATGTTGGAGGAAAGAATAGAATTCTTTGAATTATTTCTGTTTTTCAGTTTTCGTAAAAATGCGTTTCACGTCGTCCCAAAATTCCACAGTGACGCAGTGAGAAAAGGAATACCAAGCGTATCCAACAGGAAAGTAGTTTCCGTTTTAAACTATTATAATTCACTTTATTTCTGATCTACTCGTATCAAAACGATGAGTGATAATTTAAGGACAATTTGGGATGCTGCTGATTTGTCCGGTGTACCTATAAAGAAAATTTATATATCTTTCTCTGAAGTTTTTATTCTGATATCCATCGCTTATTGTTTATTCCCATATCACTTTTCAATTACTTCCAGATCAACTTTTTCAATATTTCTTCTCCATGTCCCCTTGGGATTAGGTGTCTCCTTAAGAAGGAGAGCACTTTATATCGAAGGTAATCGTAAAGAACCACGCTTTTTGTAAGAATAAAAACATAAATATTAAGAATGATCAATGACGTCTATTAAAAAAATTGGGATTGATAGTAAGAATGCAGTTGATCGTTCGTAAGCCGTTGTTTTTCCACGTTCCCTTGAAATTTTCCTTTCACAAAACTCATACTAATGAACTAAACTATACCAGTTGAAGAAACTAATTTGCAAATCCAATTAACATTACAAACATATACTGAATGTTGTATTCTTTAATAAAATATCAATGTGAGAATAGTAGATTCTTTTATTATACTCTAACTTTGACAATCACTAAGTTTCAACTAACTGTCTCTAAGGTAATTACTCATAACAAACATATCTAACTATGGTAACTAATAACTATACACAACATCCCCCATATTAACAGTAATCATTAAGATATGCTGGTCGTTTTATTACACGGCCCGATCTAGACGTGACCTCAACTGGAATAGTACTTTGATTAATATTACTATTTGGTAATAATGATTTTTTATCATTATGTGGCGATACAGTTACAGTCTCAGAGTTATCTGGATCCTCATCAATTTTAATGTTACATTTATTTTCAGACTTTCTAAGATGATAACTGTTCCGTCTTACAATATTACCTCTTTCATTTTGTACTAGGTAAGATCGTGGAGAAGTACAAGTCTCAACAATCTTCCCCGGCGACCAAGTTTTGTTAGGCAAGTTCTGGATTAATATATCATCTCCTTTATTAAAACAATTTCTATCTTTTACTACCTTGTTATAGTTTTGTTCGCTAACTTTTTGTTTTGTCAGGAGCTGCTGGCTTACATTACTTGCAACGTTGGGTTCGAGTGATTTTGCCGAACAGGGTATTAAGGTACGTAAATTTCGGCTCATTAAGATTTGTGCAGGCGAGTAGTTCAAATTACATACTGGTGTTGTTCTATAATTAAGGAGACCTAGATATACATCTGTACTACTATCTTTGCATTTTTTCATTATATTTTTTATGATACCCACTGCTTTTTCCACTTGGCCATTAGATCTCGGATAGTGGGGACTTGAGTGTTTTACTTCTATATCCCATTTATTTGTAAAATATTTAAAATTAATACTATTAGGTGGCATATTGTCACATACAATACATAATGGTATGCCAAAAGTTGAAAATATTTCTTTTAGTTTTTTGATAACTTCCTGGCTTGTCTTATCTCTAATATGCTTAACTTCAATCCACTTTGAAAAATAATCAACAACTATTAAATAATCCCTACCATCAAAATAGCAAATATCTGCCCCAATTTTCTCAAATGGGCGGCTGGGAATCTCATGTGAGATCAAAGGCTCTTTGGCGTTACTTGCTTTGTATTTATCACATATCTTGCATTTTTTAACTAGTTCTTCCATGTCACTTGACATTCCTGGCCAGTATAAGACCGATCTGGCTCGCTGTTTACATTTAATTATTCCCATATGACCTGCATGAACTAAGTTTAACATTTCTTGGCGTAGCACTTTTGGTACCACTACTCTATCATTATAATACACAATATTCCGTGTTACATGTATTTTGTCCTTCAATTTATAAAATGTTGCTAATTCCTTATCTTTAATGTAATTTTTATTAACTGGCCATCCTTCTTGATACCAGTTTATTATTTGTTTTAAATTTGCATCACTAATAGTATTTTGTTCAAATTGTTTATATCGATTTTCGGAAACTGGTAAAATTTTTTCTACAGAATGTACAACCTCGACAAGAGATGGATCATCTTTTGCATTGTCCTTGATGTAGTTTCGCGAAAAATAATCAGCTAGATACATTTTATTACCTGGCTTATAAGTGATTTCTAAATCGTATTTCAGTAATTTTAGTAACATTCGTTGTAACCTGGATGACACTTTATTAATGTCTTTTTTAACAATTGCAATCAGTGGTTTATGATCAGTTTCTATTATAATTCTCCGACCATAAATAAACTGATTGTATTTCTCAACTGCTGCACTAATGGCGTACAGTTCTTTTTCTATGGGAGCCCAACGTTTCTGAACCTCGGTATAAGCACGAGAGTAAAACGAAACCGGTTGCCCCCCTTGTAGTAAACAAGCTCCCATTCCACTCTTTGAGCTATCTGTTTGTAATATCATTGGCTGCTTGCTATCTAAAATTTTTAACATAGGTGCCCTACTAAGTTTTTGTTTAATCATATCAAATGCGTCTTGTTGAGATTGACTCCATTCCCATAATGATTCTTTTTTAAGCAATATTCTTAATGCTTCCGTTACTTTTGAGTAATTCCCTATGAATTTTGACAAATAGTTTGTCATTCCTAAGAACTTTTGTAATTCTTTTATTGTTTTTGGAGGTTTTAGTTCGGTAATTGCTCTGACCTGATCTGGATCAGGTTTAATGCCCTCTCCTGAAATGATGAACCCTACATATTTGACTTGTTTAATTTTGTACTGAAGCTTATCAGCATTAAATCTAACATTATATTCTTGCGCTCTGTTTATTACCTTAGCCAAAACTCTATCATGTTCATCTTCAGATTTTCCTGCTACTATTATGTCATCGAAGTATACTTGTACCCCCTGTATATCACCAAATATTTTCATATTTACCTTTTGCAACACTTCAGGTGCTGATGAAATGCCAAACGGCATTCTCAAAAATCTGTACCTACCAAACGGTGTGCCAAATGTGCAAATGTAACTGCTAAGTTTATCCAATTCTACTTGAAAAAACCCATCTTTCATATCAAGCACAGAAAAAATTTTGTTGTCAGTTAAATTGTTGCATAGTTCTTCAGGTGACGGAATTAAAAATGTTTCTCTCTTAATATATTGATTTAGCTCTTTAGGATCTAGACATAATCTAAGATCTTTATTGGGCTTTTCTACTATCACAAGATTGTGACACCAATCTGTAGGTTCATTAACTTCCTTTATAATTTTAGCTTGAACCATGTTACTTAATTTTTTCTGTAACCTATTTTTTATAGCGTCTGGTATCCTACGCGGCGCTTTTATTACTGGTACTGCGTTTTCTTTCAGTTTCATCTTATAAGTACTAACTTTACCTAAGCCAGTAAATACTTCTTTGTTTAACTCAATAAATTTTGTTTTTTCCCCATCTCTAGTAGAAATTGCATCAACATCTGCTGCTACCCGCTTAACTAAACCTAACTCATCACATGATTTTAATCCTAAGATTGGAACACAATTCCCTTTTACCACTATGAATCTAATTTTACTAGATACATTCCTCACTTTACAATCTAACTCTACTATTCCTTCAGGCTTGGTTTTTTCACCACTGTACATGACAAGTGTTATTCTGGTCGGTTGTACGCTTACGGTTTTGTTCAAATACCTTAAAGGTATCAAATTACACTGGGCGCCTGTGTCTAGTTTGAACATTATGTTCTGACCTAAGATATTAATACTTTCTTTCCACACATTCTCATTCTCACAACCTATTTCATCTAGATTGTAACTTACATTTATGGTAACGTTGTCTACATTGAAGTCCTCTATTTTAAAATCCTCATCCATAGCATCATTTACCTCGTGCACTTTTTTGTACTTCCCTGTGTTTCTTTGTTGAGACTTGTACTTCTCTGTGTTTCTACTTGCACTTTCACCTTTATTTCCAAAGCACTTTTTTGCAAAATGATTAACTTTTTTACAAATTAAACATGTTTTTCCCCAAGCGGGACACTTATTTTTAGCATGCTTATTACCACAATATGCACATTCCTTCAGCGACCCAGAGTTGCTCCCTATTGACGATTTCGCTGTCGTTTCGCTCTCTTTGCGCTTTATCAAATTTACTTCGGCTGTTTTCCCTTGTAACGCTTTAATTTGTATTTTTCCTGCTTCAGCAGCTCGAGCTTGGTTAGTTGCCATTATTAATGTTAAATCACTTACTCTTAATAATCTCTCCTGTAATGCTACATCATTTGTACCAAATACTATCCTGTCTCGTATCATTCTTTCCTCTTGGTCCCCAAATTCACACAATTTCGCTTGTTTTCTAAGTTCTGTTAGAAAGTGATCAAAACTTTCTTCTTGTTTCTGTGTTTGCTGATGAAACTTGAAACTTTCGGCAATTATATTTTTTCGAGGAACACAATAGTTCTCAAAAGCTTTAACTACTTTGTCGTACTGCTTTTTATCTGCATCAGTCAAGGTTAGCGTATTGAAGACATCAATCGCATCTTCACCAGCTACATTCAAAAATATTGCTATTTTTGTCTCATCATCCTTATCTACCAAACTTGACGCTTTCATATAAATATCAAATTGCTGGATGAATTTACTCCAATTGTTTTCCCCTTCAAAACAAAGACCTCGAGGCGGTTTGAAATGAGCTTCCATCGTTGCTTTTTTTCTTCTTACAACTTCTTCACTTTTCTTGTCTACTAATCCTCACTTATCACCTGACACCATGTTGTATTCTTTAATAAAATATCAATGTGAGAATAGTAGATTCTTTTATTAATACTCTAACTTTGACAATCACTAAGTTTCAACTAACTGTCTCTAAGGTAATTACTCATAACAAACATATCTAACTATGGTAACTAATAACTATACACAACACTGAATAGGAAGTATTTTTTACTTTCATTATTAATACACCCAGTAGGTTCAATTCGTTGCATTAAAAAGTGTCAAAGTGACAAATTGACATTTAAAAATAATAAAACGATTAATTCATTTTCTCTGTTTAACTGATAATGATCAATGGGTGATCTTTAAAGCTGTTATATAACTAAACAATTTTGAACTTTACTTATGCCAACATCTGAAGATTTTGGAGGCAAATATCTGAGGTTAAGAGGCAATAATCCAACGTTTGTCGATTTTGCAGAGAAAGAAAGCGATTTCATTACTATTTTATAGGTATACCGTTTCGTTATATTTATGCGACTTTTTTTAGCAATTCTTCGCTAAATCCTTCAGGGCTAATACTGAATACCAAATTTTTCACGCGGTATTGAGAAATGCAACTTTATACAAAAATGCCAATTTGATTTATCGAACCTTCCATTCATTTGTTTGGAATTCGTACACGAATGGGAACACCACTCGAACTCGCATTGGTTCAAATCATCTATGTTAAAAAATTGATTCTTTAACTCATGTTCTTGGCCTTCATTTTCGGAAGATACAATAATATTGTAATTTAATTCAGCTGAAAACTTATTAATACAGGTCTGATGCGTTATTGACGCACATAATTATTATAATTTTTTACGACTGAATTGAAAATGCGAGTCACGCTTGTAATTTTTCTTTCCATATGGAAGAGCATTCTTGGTGAACATCGAAAATTGTTTAGAAAATATCGCTGTATAATTTTGCAATATTTGTATTTAATAGCCTATAGCGACATTGTGATGCCGTGGTTTCATAAAACATTTACAAACTGAATAAATTATCCAATCCTCATTAACTATAATACTTAGGTACGTTTTGGGCCCCTTTTATATTTTTCTTACAGTTATACAGCGACGTTATTATATAAAAATTGCTTTGAATGAAATAACAATCTACCTTAAAAATTCTAAAACTTAATTCAGTATCAAAAGGTATTCGACGTGGTTTTTTTACCTCTATCTCTTTGTATCTACCTGCTTTAATAGAAAAATACAAAATATAGGAGTGCAGAAGTGTGGTATGTATTTTAATTAATTACATGCACAGCTGTTACATTCCATCTGTTAATTAAATGTTGCATAATTTATATTAAAAAACCTATAAGCGTAATAACCAATCCTTTCAATGAAAGTCTTTTAAAATCTTGAAATTGAAAGCGTAAATATTTATGTCCTTATTCGAATGGGAATTAACAAAATTATGGTTATAAATTTTTCTAACAACTCATCTTCCAAACATTTGGTTTCTAAAAGTAATATTAATTACGATTTCTTATTTAAAGTACAAGGTTTGCCTTACACCGATAGTAATTTGACACCAAGAATCTTATTTTTGCAAATCACTCATCAATGAATCGTGCTGGGTTTTACTCATGAAAATAACCGCATTATTTGTGAATTAATTAATTAACACAACAGTTTTTTAAGAATACAAGATTTTTTAAGTATTTATAGGTTAGCCACGAAAAAATCTTGACTATGTACCATTTACTGTGTAAGTGTAATAAAAAACTTCTCTCAGCTGAAACCAATTGGAGGAAGACTTCCACATTTTACTAAATCGGTTATCAAAGCTTTATCGATCAACAGTTTTGGTTTTGGCCAACGTTCGTTAACAGTAGTTCTTTATGCTAATGAATGACCATTATATTTTTAAAAATCGATTACAGTTTATATGGAAACTATTAATTTATTCATTTTTGACTTTGATAGAACAACGGGATGTGAATTGTTACATAATATTGTAATCTTTCTAGTAACCTTTAATATCTACATTAATTTCATTCATTATTACTGAAATTCAATATCCTGCTCATCTGTCTTTGCATATCCCTTCGATTATTGTGTCGCACGAGATTGGCTGACGTATTTTGAAATTTTACCGTGTGTTTCAGTACGTGCTTGTTCGGGTCTCAAAGGAAGGAAGCGATAAAATGTTAGAACAGACTTTTTACCATATTTCATTACGTTAATGAATTGTTTTGTCGAACTTACGCATTCAGAACACGAACGGGTATTTCCGATTGTTTTTGGAACTTTCGACAAGGTTAACGAGACGAATGCAGTTTTTTTCTTGCAAGTAATTTGTTGAAACTTGTCGGCGATGCATTCACTATTGTATTACGTAAATTTCTTTTCTATGTATTGAGGACACCTTCAATTGCAAGGTAAATACCGTACAGTTAAGAATTTTAATCAATTAATTGATATGTGTACTGATGTACAGTATGAAAAGAGTGTCAGTGTTAATTCGACGACAGGTCAAAACGAGAATAAGAGGAAAAGTGGGTGTATCCGGTGTACGTCGAATATCTAAACTTGTAAGACATAACCCGTCTAGAAACTTGAATGTGTTGCTCGAAAGCAGACTGAAATTATTTTTTGGTTCAGCGAAATTGAACGAAAGATATAATTCTATGCGATGAGAGAATTGGACATTGTGTAACCGCAAAAGACAAACTGAAAAGGTAAACTGTATTACGAAGTTGATTCATTAGGACGCCTTATGGAGTTTAGGATCTAGTTGATCTAGTGGAAGAGTTCATCGAGGATGGGAATTAGGTACAGTAGAATCCCGCTATTCCGAACTAATTGGGACCGAACACTGTTCGATTTAGCGGGAAATCGGAATAGGCGATTTCATGAATAATCTCAACATTGCATCCTCAAGTCGAGTCAATGCCCTTCGTCAGAAAAAAATGACGGACTTTACTTTTTAAATGTGTGTAAATTAGTTAATGTAAATGTATCTATGTTTTTTCACGAACGTCTTTTTAATTTCTCCTGTTTTTAAGTTAAGTTCTGTTTGGAATAGGCGGATTTTCGGAATAACGGGGGGTTCGGAATAGTGTGACTCTACTGTGAATTTCGTGAAATAGATTAGCGCAACACCATTGAATATTAACATTACTTTAAACTAAAACAAAATGGAAAATATACAAACGGAAAATTTATTTTTCCGGAAACAACATTTTCCTGCTTATTTACGCGCAGGAAAATTGAATTTTTCGGACTAGTACTGTAAAGACTTTACAAGACGCAAAATATAGTTTGTAACTATAGTGACCAACAAAATTGACAAACTTGATTTTTGGGGAATTTGTAAAAAAAATTTCTAAAATTTGTAAATTTCGTTTTTTTTGCGATTTCCGGATTTCCGAAGTATAAAAGTATATTAGTCAAGACTAGTCTGGAGTCAGGGTCTTAATTTTCCTCTTATCCTTTTTTCGCGCCTCCCTCTCTTCCCCCAAACTAGTTTTTGCTACAAGGCAGATCAGTGGCTGCTACCTGAACAAGGTACTACCTCAAAGTTCAATCTCCGATGGGGTAGTACTTGAAAGTAAATTCTGTAAACACGCTGCCTTCAACGAATTCAACAGCTCAGTACTTTCTTTAATTTTGTTTTAAGACAGAACATTTTTCTTTGATTTCTGTCCAAAATTACATTGAATACATCGAGGCCTGCATTCACCTTCATCCCTTGTCACCTTCATCGATTACCCACTCTCTTTTCGCTTTTCTAAACTCGGACATGCCCGAAAAGATTTTGGATTTGCATTTTCAATAATCCAAATGCATAAGAAATTAAAGATACTGACACTTTGGAATTCTTTTCCTTTCTCGGTGGCAATTTTTAGAAATATAGGTACTCTTCTAAGTATTGAATTTTGCAATTTGAGTAAGAGAGAAACCAAGCGTCCTCGACTTTACCATCCTACTATAATTTTTACTATTATAGCTGTTTTCATACGTAAGGGTGGGCTTAAGAATTTTAATCGTTTGCATGTAAAAGCTCGTAATACCCGACTGATATGTAATCTTCAATAATTTCCAAACTCTTACTGATTTACCGTATTAAAAGCTCGTATGCAGGTCCAAGTAGGTCATTTATTTTCATTACAAAATTAATTTCTTCAACAATTACAAATTTAAAGGGGAGGTTGTGACGCTTTTATTTCACTTCTCACACTAATGTCAGTTATTCAAGCATTATTAATTCTACGAAATCCATTAACTATGGCGATCTACTCACTAAAATGACACCACAGTTCCCCCTTGGCTAGGAAAAACTAAATATTAAAGGAGGTGCGTCAGATTTTAACTTGTGAAGCACAGAGTAGGTGGTATTTCGATTGGTTTAGCTTTAGGTAGTAAGCACTCACGCTGAGGACGGTGATTGTATTTCTTTATAGGTATAGAAACTTATTTTGTGGTTCAGTCGAGGGTCTTAGTTGGGTGGAGGAACAAATCCGTTCCATTGTGTCAAATCTGAATAGGTTACGTCTTTGGTAGCCTAATGCGTTACATGATATGGTCCAACGTTTCTGTGTTTTCTCCTCACAGTCTGCTGTGCGAGTGGCCAGTAAACAGTTTCATTTTATACAGATCGCTTCTCATACTTTCAGCTGAATACTACTCATTGCTAAGAGCTCTTCAGTTTTTCTTTTAAATGGTCCATTTGTTAATCGGATCGCTTAGGATACACTTAGTATTTTCCTAACCAACTCAGGTCCGACAGAGACCTCTCTGTCCTTGTGTTAATCATCACTGGTACTCCAATATTTTTTTGTTTAGTGGTAATTAATAGAACCAGTTTTTCCTTCTGCTTTGAGTTAAAAAGTTCAGTGACCTTACTCAATGAGATATTTTCAGTTAACTGATATTTTGAGATTTAGTGAGAAAATAAAAACAAAAATAAAAAATATAATTAAAAAATATAAAAACTCTTACCAAATGAACCAAGGGGTACAACACACACTACTTTACTAAAATTGCTGTTTTGTTCATGTCCTGATGAAGCTCCTTACAAAAGTGGGCGAAACGTTGACTTTTCGTTCAATATTGACACGGTACAACTCCGGAAGTCGATTGTATTTTACTGACTTTGGCCGTGGGAACCTCCACTCTGATAATGGCAATAATTAACCAGTGGAATTTTTGTTTGTAAAGTATTTACTAAGACCTGGTTTAACTGCTTTCCTCCAAGACATCATAGCCTAACTGTATTTCATCCGGATCACACTTGGGCAGCGAACATTCTGACCGAAACATGCTTCAGTTGCAGTTTCCACCCGCCCTGCATCTGGCTATTAACATAATTTGGTTTGGTGTAACTGCAAAAACAATTACTGTCTGCGTTATGAGTGTAGGAAAGAAGGCTTACATTACACAGTGATGTATGGTCCATGTGCAGGTGAATATTGTGCATATATGCTATAGTTGCAATTGGCGGCTATATGGCGCTACTTGTACCTCAACAGCTGCATAGTGCCACTTACTAGCAAAGACAGTATAAACAATCTTGTCAGTTAGACAGAATAATATTTTGGCGTTCTGCCTCCTACAGGTCTATTTAAACAATTGATAATCACAAAAGCTTGAAGAGGGTGTAATTTGGCTCATCAGGTACTAATTGTATAAGCTACGGTTGTGGATAAAAATGCAAAAATGTCGTTTAGGTTGTCATTTTCCCGATGTGACCACAGGTTTCACAAAAATGATTTTTGGGAACTCTTCGCATTTTTAAAAGGGAACTATTACTCCACATTTTTCCATGAAGCGAGAATTTGTCTTATTGCTCGGCTGTTAGGCGTTGAGAAACAAACTAGGATTGTGGGTTTATTTGGTTACTACAGTTAAGGCGTCTCTATACATCGGGTAGGCAACACACCATGCAATTGGAAAAAGTGCAATCTTTTGACCAGGATTACAGCTCTAAAATTGAACTTGAAAAAATTTTAATGTCGGGAATATATTCCTTACCATAATCAAATTTTGCCTTAGAATTTTGTTTGTAAAAAAACAAAAATTTGAGGTAACAAAAAATTATTTTATCTTTCATCTATTTTAAGAGATATTTTCCAAACGACAATCAATATCCGAAAATTAAATTCTAGGGACAAATTCTACAGTGCTTAAGAACCATATTTCGTTTAACAATCGTTTCCAGCGGTTAAGTTATAACTGTAATCCTGGTCAAAAGTTTTTTTTAATATAAATTTTATGTACAAAAATGTTACCAACGAAAATTTCGTAAATGCTCCGGGCCACAGAAGTCAGGTATTGGAATAATTATACTTCTAAGGAAATTATACAGACAAAAGAAAAGTACCTGTTTAATGATACCGTTACAAAGATGCAAATTGACAAATAAATATTGCGTAACCAGGGTTATTTTCGACGTAAATTTAAAAAACGCTATAGACAAATTGTAAAAACACATTATTTTTTTATTATTAAATTTTATTTTAATTAATATAAACATCACAAATCTTGTGTTGATGTCTTAAATTTTTTTGGAAAAAAGGGCATGGTTGTCAGTTGTATAAATTTAACGTACCTTTTTTGGTAGTAGTAATTCCAGGAGGGGTGGGTCAACTGCCCTACCCTGACCCTCCTAAATGACGCCCCTGATGTATTCCACCTTTAGTGTAGACTACAAAGTAGCATATATTTCTTTTGGTTATGTGCAATAGACCCTGTACTTAGTAAAAATAATTGTCATTTTCTTTCAAAGTGAGCTTATTATTATTACTAAATTCACAGTATTCTAATTTACCCTTCAAATATGCTTCAATAGGATGCAAATTGCCGCTTTTCTCGGAACATTTAATTTGAACAATGGCAGTTTTTGCTACTAAGCCGCCTGGAGAACAAGCAAGAAATGGTAATTCTTCATCAACTATAGGCCCGATTTTTTAACAACTAATGAGCATTGGGATTAAAATTAACTGAATTGCTGTCTCTTCATGTTGCAAACCAAACCATGTAGAACTATTTCCTTTAAACGTATGTACTACATACATAATAGTGCCGCAACGGTTTTTGCCGTAGGTGTTTTTTTTTCTTAATTTACAAAGTTTTCCAAAATTAGCAGCAGTAATGCGTTCCTTGCGTTCTGATTTCCATAAATCACTCTGTAATTGAAGAATTGTTGCTTTGCTAAGTGCACATCTATTCTATCTATACTGTCTAAATTTTTCAAGAATCCTTGCACCATTTTTTCATAAAGCCCCACATTCATGTTCGATATAGCTTCCATTTCACAGTCAAAATAATATTTTTTACCACAATGAAACGTAACTTACATATGATTAGTGAACCTCCTATATAAAATATATAGGTATGTATATATACCATTAATGGGATTTTTTTGTTAATTATATCTAATACGAATTAAATTTTAATGGGATTTTAGCACATTTTAAAGTAAAATACTTTAGAATCAATTAAATTAATAGGTAGGTTTGTTTGTCCAAGTACAGAAATAATGAAAATTATATCAGTGCATTTATTTTTTATTTAGAATGTGTGGTTAATTGTTATAATTATTCTTAAACATTGTCAAAGTTTATTTTGCTTTGTATTTTATTAATTATTCCATACTAAATCAAATTGTTTATAGTGTTTTCCGAATTTTCAAATAATTATTCTTTTGTGATTCTTGGACGCACATAATAGGTATGTACTATAATATTTTAATTTTAGTAGTCCAACATAGTAAAATAAATTAAAAGGTATCCTTACAATCTGCGGGAATTTCAAGAAAATATAAAAGTTATAGGTATAACTAAACAATGAAACTTTCAAGTACATTTAGCCATTTAGGTAAATTACGCATAATCCGTTTACCCCTCAAGGAGTATTGAGATATGTATGTTGCCTAATTTAAAATCAGTAAGGAGTAGGTCCGAAATTTTTGCAGCTGTATAGAGGCGCCTTCATGAAATTCATTTTGGCGACTTCTGGGAATTTCGAAATTGAACAGTATGGGAAAACCATGAAAAGACAATAACTTTCAAAAGGCGTCTTTAACACCAAACACAATGGGTGACATAAATGTCGTATCAATATTTGTAGAAAGCAAAAAATTCTTAGAACGACATTGAATTGTTAAGTGGGAGTAATCACCGAATAACTACGATAATTTTGTAAACATTTCTTGTAAGTTTGCAGGTGACGCTTTTCGGCAGGAAGGTTTTCACAAGTAAGCTGAGCTGGAGTCTGTGCAGAATTACATACGCTGTTGTTAAATTAAAAGTTAAGACGATTTTAATCCTCGCTCATTCGTCACTCCCTAGTCGACTTCCAATAAGTTGATTGCTCTCTTTCCTTCCCAGAAGAAAATCATTACACCCACAAGGGTATTTACTTCAAATTGTTTAGACGGGTTATTTAAAGTCATCAACCTACGTTACATTTCCTTTGTACGAATACAAATTCGTTAATGATAACCAATGATCAAGATTAAAATTTTGTTCGGTAATAAAGAATAAAAAATAAATTAGCCCATCTGTACACTTCCCTACTTTAATTATTTAATATAATGGATTTTTTTACAAATTCCGGTCCAGTTACTTAATTTTTTGACATTCCTTTTTTTTGCTTTTGGTATCCGCCGTACACGGATCAAAGGTATACTAATTAAATTAAACGACCTAAAAAGGTGGATAGAAAGTAAATTTCTTTGCGAAAAGATAGAAGTACATATTCTAACGTGCCTGTAAACCTTGATAATTATAAAACTAGTTGAATTGAGTACTACTACACGAAGAATTTCCACTTAACATATAATTATATGAACATTACGGTGCTACGTTTACAACGACAGGTTTCTTATTTCTCATACGAGGATTACGTAATTTTTATAAAGGTAGTTGTTTTGCAGTATAACTTTTTTAATCTTGAAATAGAAGTTTCTTATAATTTTACTAATTCTGTTAATCGACCAAATGAAAAGTCATACAAGTGCAATCTGATACTGACATCCTAATTGCAAACATTCGCAAATCACTGTTTATATCGCATCTTCGTGATAGTGATCAAATTGCATTTGTGGTGAAATTGGAAAAACGATTTTAAGCTTTACATGTAATTTTTATGTAATGTTGCTGATCGTTATCCTCATCCGGTACATGATTTGATTACCATTAATAAGGTCAAATAGTAAATTCCCAAGGACTAATAGAACAATTAAGTGACCGACATTTTACAGTTGTGTCAGACTTTTTAGACCATGAATTATAGAAAAAAACAGTCGTTTAGTTTTATATAATTGACAAATCAGATTTGTGACAAACGCGCAATGCGGCATTTGAAATATATAGCGTACTAATGACATTTGACAATGACACAAATCTTAGGACACATATTATATTATAATGTAGGTAGTAATTCCGGTTGATATTACCGTTTCTCTGTCTCCACCCGCCACCCGCAGTTTTCTTCTTTTAGTTTTCTCGAGTTGATTGCCTTTGAAACTTCATCCCGTCCCGTCAGCTTCTTCGTGGCCTTTCTCCTTTTCTTCGCTCTGTCTCCATTTCTTGGTTTTTCATTCTAATTAGTCGAAATCTTCTACAACTTTCGATCACTCATTCACTCGATACTACCAAGAAGGCTATTCGTTCATCCAAAGCATTACCTATTACTGGAGATGAAACTTGGATTTATGAATTCGCCAGACAAAGTAAGACAATCAGTGATTCTCCAGCTCCGATAAAGTTAAGAACTGTCCGCGAAACAATGTTCTAGGATAATGAAGGCCTACTTCATGTGTAATCCTTGAACCGCGGACTACCATCAACAGCAACAGATACTATGAAAGGTCGGAATAATTAAGCGAAGGAGCGAAACTTTGCACGATGATGCAAGATCTCTCACGTCGAATCAATCCAAACAGAGGTTGCAATAATGAAATTGGGAAGTCTTACAACGTCCTCCTTTTCCTTATAGCCTGATTTTGTCATGGCACCTAATATACAAGGTATTTACATGCTTGCTTTTTTTTTATCAAGGTATTATTTGGTCGTAAATCGGTTATTTGTTTTTTATCGTTGTTTACCACTATGTACTCACAGTTTGCTTTGGTCATATCCGTATTATTCTTTGAGAAAGGACGTATTATTAATATTCCACAACCCTCTCTCAAACGTCATAAATTTTTCTGTGATGGCATTTTCCTTGATTCTTGCCTAATTCGTTTTATATTAGCTTTGCATGGGAATGGCAGAATGGCACACATAATAAGAATCTAATCGACGCCTGCTTGCTCCATCTTATCCTAGAGTTGTAATGGGACAGTATCGTAGACCTTTTGGAGATCTGTTAGTGCAAAATGTGTTCCTGTAGTTCTTCGAGTTCTTGTTTAGTAAAATTTGGGGGCGAGTTGTTAATTCACTGAAATCTGACTATTCTTCGCGTTGAAAAACGTTTATTTATCAAGATAATTATGTTTTCGGCTTATACTGCGCCGTTATATTTGTTCCACAGCCTGCGTTGAAAGGCTTGCCTTGCCTTTTTTTTTCTTTTTGAGCCAAAACAAGGATTTTTGGGATGATTATCCATCCTCTTAGCTCCCGATGGTGGTGAGCTGTTAAGTCTATATGTTTGCCAGGACTATGTAGAAGTTCTTTGAATGATTAATATTATTGTTAGGGTTAATATGTACATTAAGGCTTAATAATCAATGACGCTCAAATAATCCACATTTCTCTTTACTGGCATATGTACAATAATGTTATTCTGTTTTAGGTATGTCTGGGGAAATTTCATTGATAGAGGGATCTGTTTTGATTGCAATGGCTGTAAGTATTTACGTGAGTAGCTTTTATTTGAATTTTGCTATATTTTTCATCACTTCAGTACATTAAGTATACAGGGTGGTTTATTGAAAACGAAACAGGGCCATTTTCAGATCATTATTGTTATTTTTCGAAAAATTCCTGAAGCAGGTCAATTTTGTATTTGAGGGGGACAACTTTTGAATGTATTTCGAACTTTGTAACTTCAACCCCTTGCGGTGGGGACACCAACCCTTAAAATCTTAAATGGGAGTGGGTGTCGAGTAGCATATCATTTTAAAGCTTATTTAAAGGCCTATTGAATGGTTTATTTGTTTTTAAATTTTGAGTGGTACTTTTCGAGAAAATATACTTTTTTATAAAATGTTGTAATACTTGTTATTACAAGGAATTTTTTGATACCTTTGAAAACTTTCTGAATTTGATATGGGTAATGGTGCTCCATAAAATTCCAGTATGATGCGTAAATTCTCATCAAAAACGCAAAAAAGAACAACATCCAATACACCCTCTTTGCACGTGAAAATGAGGTTCAGCTAGAAAGATTAATAAGAATAAACTGTGTAGATATGGAGTAGGTCCATGCACATGGCTTTTTTTCGAATCGTTTTTGAAACGAGAACTACGAAATGATTCGAAACTAGGTGGTCCACTGGATATTCAATTTTATATTTAAAATTTTGCTTATTGAAACTCATGCAACTCGACACGTTGGCAAAGATTTTCAGCTGGTATTTTCATTCTTAAATATGTTCGCATCCAAATTCCTTTATGTACTTTTTGTGTGTTTGTGGAAGTAGTACCTACCTATTTCACTTTCGATAATAATTAAGCTAATTGCTCGAGGCCTTCTTTAATTACTGACAATTACTTAAGTGTTTGGAAGTTTTGGCATTTGTTTTTACTCGATTTTTTAGAAACGCCTTAATAAGGGAAAAAATATGTTTTTTTTTATAGCAGTCCGTTTTATAACTAGCTTTCGCTCCTATTGTTGATTGGTGTTACCAACCCCAACCTTATTCTCCTTTGTTTTGATAGATAGTTTATGACCTTCTGGATTTTTAATGGTTACTTTGAAACGTGCAATTTTCAAGTAATATATATTTTTAGCCCACTTACAATAATAATTAGATTCCATTACATCCTAGTTGGTGTTTCATCTATTGTGTTGAAAATTAATGCATTCCTACACTGTTTACTGTGGTTATTATTGGCATATGTTTACTTAGTGTCCTCATTTCGAGTACACTCGCGCTTGCATTTGAAACGAAAACAGGTGAAATAGCGATTTTTCTATAACGGTGTCTAATAGGTGTTAATTAAATACTCCAACATTAATTGCTTTGTATACTGTGTCATTCTCGGTATTCATAACATTTTCTATGTACAACTTTTACTTTACACTGTCGCTCATACCGAAATATAGTTTTCATTTGAAAATATGTCACATGATCTCTTTTGATAAGCACAGTCGGTATATGTAAATGTTCATCTTGTACTTATACGAATCGCACTTTACTTAATTTAAGATTATTGATAATATTTGAAACTTGAAAGCACAATAGGAAAAATGCAGAACTAAAATTCTTAACTTTTCAATGTTTAATGTTTATTATAAATGCAATAAAATTTACTTAATCAAGCAACAAGAAGATAAAACTAACTAATGGTAGTATTACAGCCTTGTACCTGTACATAGCCTATAATACATGAAATTGGACATCGATTAACGATTTTCCCACGAAATTGGTGCATAAATATCGATTTTGTGTAAATTTTGTTCCATAACTTTTGTCCTGGTCCATAGATAGGAATTTTATTTGCACATCATCGATTTTCCCACGAAATTGGTGCATAAATATCGATTTTGTGTAAATTTTGTTCCATAACTTTTGTCCTGGTCCATAGATAGGAATTTTATTTGCACATCTAAGCTAAGTCGATTCTGAAATTTGGTCAGTGTCTAGTTTTTACCGTTTCAGATCCACACGAACCTCTATAACTTTTATCTCCGTTGGCCTAGGGATCTGAAACTCAATAGCGTTCTTTGTTAATCTATTCGCGATCCGCATTTCGAAACGTTTGGTATCTTCTAAAAAGAATTATGCATACGGACGGACAACAGTACAGATATGTAAATGATGAAGAAATAGAAATCTAGACATTGGGTTCATGACAGACCATCAGGATCTTTCATTGCAGTAATGCTAATAATCATAAAGGGAGAAGTGATATTTGTTGATGAAATTTGTATAGAGCAGCGAGTTTGTTTATAAATGTATCACTGAAATTATGTTAAATGAGTTGTGTTCACTGCGCTTTGCGAGATGGAGGAGCATTGATAATTGACGCCATTTTATTGCAATTAATTCGTTCACTTCAAGACAAAATGATAGTAAGAGTAGTGCTAATAACCCCAGCATCAAATTCGTGTAAAGATACCTGAAAACCCATTGTTCCTTAGTTATGAAGTTAAGCTACTTTAGTACAAATATTCTGATTTTTCACATGGTAACGTGTTCCAATAGATGCCTACTATAAAACGGCCTCCTTACACTGTACAGTGTACACTATTCGGATTTAAATCCCCAAGCTGGTACTCATCAGTCAATAAAGAGGCCATTTTTATTATTTCATGTTCTGCATCGATATTTTCAGATGTAAATAGATGTCATATACGAAGTCCCCCCCTTTGGAGTACTGCAAGTGATTCCTAGAAACCAATTTTAAACTGATCGGAAGGTGTTTCATCCCCAAAAGCTCCTCGAAACTTTTCACTGCTTCGTTTTGGCGTTAGACAGGGCACATGTACTTTGCAATTCAGTTTAGGTTACTAATTTCTGTTTTGGGTAATGTTTTACTCGCTGTACTGGATATAATCGATTGGATTTTTATAATTAAAAAAATATCTCTCCATCCCCTATGAATAATGATCCAAGTTGCTAGATACGCAAGTTTTACACTTAGACATTTAAATGTCGCATAAAATATTTAAAAAATAATATTTAATAGGTACTTCCTCTGTTAATCTGGCAGTTTTTATATTCAAATCGTTTAATGAGAAAATGCCTGTGATTAATGAACCGATAGTGGGTCATTTTAGCATTAGTGATGGGCTAAATTGCAACTTTAAAGTGAATACGTTCCCCAATTCATCAACTTAAGGACATCCTGTTCCGAAATGAAAACTAAAACAATTAAAATTTAACCAACTAACCTCACCGTGACGTCTAGATGTTTAAATTTTAAGAGAAAACAAAATTTCCCAAGGAAATCTCGGTTTATATGACTAAGTCAAAATTCCATAAAATCTGTTGGGTAATTGTTTATCAAAATCATTGTATTAATTTAAAGAAATAGTTATTTTGCCAATTATATAGAATCGCAAATAACGAAGATGTCTGCATAAAATTTACACTTTGACTCAGATTTTTTCAGTTTCCTCAGACGTTGTTGAGTTGCATATAACTTTGTATGCTTAGAAATATCGTTTCTAATATGATTATCTGTAAATACAGCAAAAAACTCAAAATCGCCAGTTAAGCGCTTAAGTTTTAAACTGATTACAAAATATCAGTTGGATTATAAGAACGAACAACTCCGATTATCGCAATGGTTGAAAAGGTTTGCAAAGCATAGTTTAGGCACTATTGTATATATTTGTAAGAAGATTTTGGAGTCTGTAGTCTGTCCGTACAGATTTTCTTGCAATGCTGTATCCTCAGAAACTATTAAAGTTATTGAAATGCGGATTTCGCCAATCGATTGCATTCGACCCAAGGACGAAAATGCTGATATTACCTTCTTTCTGAATTCAGCAATTGTGCTATACTTTTTTTTGGAAAAAAGTGTGAATACGAGGGAAGTCTCGTGGCAATACTTGCCAGAATTTTTTTATATCTGCTAGAGTGTCTTCTCGACGCCTTTCGTAAAATTTAATACTTTATGCTTTGAACTTTTTTCCAAATTCTGCTTTAAACGAATTCAAATGAAAAATGTACAGTAATGCAGAATGATATTTTTTATCGAGAACATGAAAATCTGCTTGACACGGAAACGTTTTTGTTTTCCAGCGAATGTGCAACTTCCTTAACATTTTCGGATTTTGTTTCTTATTTACCTTTGGTCTTAAATTAAAAATTAAGATTTCAATTCACTCCATGGTTTTTATGGTATCTTAATTACAAGTGCATTAAACTTGGAAATTTTTGGAACACATGCCAGGTACAAGTCTTGACTTGTACCTGGAAAACTTCATTAACTAGTTTAGCGAGTGTTATACAATATCTCATAACATAACATGAGGTCGTCTATAAATTAATTTTAAGTAAAATTAGTCTGTTGGAAAATTGTTTAGCTGCAGCTGCAGGTAATGTTTTATTGGTTTCTTCATGACCGTTTCATTACGAGTTTGTTACTTCTCTCTTTATTTCACGTTTTGCGTTATTAAAATTGTACTTGCGTATTTAATAACTGTATTTTCTTTAAATATTCACACAAAGAATATAAATATTTATATATTATAATGATTTTCATGGCATTTTATTGTAGTCAGGAAAAAAACCCATAACCAGGCGTAAATACAACACTTGGGAGCCAAATTCCGCTTATAGTTATAAGTTATAATAGAGCTTTGATTAACATTGGTAGGTAAATTTCAAAATTGACCCATTTTTTCGATCATCACGTTACGTGATAACCAAACCAATCGGTCGATTAATGACAGAATCACTTTTTGGTATTGGTATGCGTTTGTAGGATAGCATAAGGCCAATGTCACTTGGTAGTCTCGATTTGTATTCAGTGTAATGTTATTTACCGCTCCTTTTGTGGCATGTAATTTTTATGACTTGCATATTTTGTAGCTTGTCTTTCTTTGTAAATTCCTCAAAGTAATAGCGCAACTAAAAAGTTAAAGTTTATCGAGCTTTTTTGGTGTTTTTATTTTTCTCCGCACGAAGAATAGACGACGATACACGTGCACCCAAAATACTAAGTGCCTCGCTTAAGTTATTCAGTTTTACAACGTTTTAGTATTTTATAATACCAATTTTAACAGTTTTTCGTGTTACGCGTGATCGTAAAAAAAGTCATAAATTTTTCCTAAATATATTGACAGAAATAAGGCCTCCAACCAGATTGAAGAAGTTTCTAGAACGCTCAATTTCCTATTTTTCTGCACTCCTTTCAACTCTCATTACTTGCGAAAAACATGCTTGACATTTGCAATAATTATGCTTAATGTAATTAAAGTTGTAAAATATATACGGAGTGTGTCATTTAGCAATAGCCCCTTGTATCTTTATTATGATATTATGTAATCGCAATTTACAAGGTAAGTAATGCAAAAACGCCTTTAAACACTACAATGGATCAAAATTATATCGATTAGCCCTCGAACTTTACAATTTGGTCGCTTGTGGGCTGTTTTTTAATTTTAACGTTTGTCGGTTTTTAAAATGTACAGCAATTATTGAAACGTCAAGTTAGTCCCCCAACTTCATAAAACTTCCAATTTTGGATTTACAATTGTACGTTGAAATTTAGCCCAATCAAAAGTTTTACATTTCATCCCAATTGTTGCCAAAATGTTGTATATGGGATTCCGCTCTTTTGTTTTAACTACGTGTATCTTATGGGTTGGCGGACAGAAATCCACAATGTTGGTTTAAGAGATTTTGTCAAAAAAGGGAAAATAACAGCAAGACCTAGAATATTAGAAGTGTTGTGTTCAAAGCCTTCCAAAGTTCATTTTACACGTAGCCAACATTTAAATCTAACTAGATCGTCTGTGCATGGCGTCGTGCGGAAGAGGGTGGTGTTGCATCCCCAAAAAAATCCACTTAAGTATGCAATTAAACAAAGGGCGTATGATTGAATTGATGGCGGACATCAAAGAAAAAACTTGATAATGAAGCATGATTGTTATATTATTATATTAAAGTTTATTATACAAATTTAAACATAATAAACACACTCATCAAAAAATTATAGTAAGAATATCTCATCCAACTGGGCAGTGGGTGGTAAAGTTCTAAGCACGCTTGCACAGTTCCTTCTCTGAATAGCAAGGCTGATTCTCTGAATCAAATATAAACGAAGATTCGTCCTACTAAAATCCTGGACTTTGTGAAAGATACAGGTATTCTTGAAGGGTAGACAACACCGGGGAGCACAATAGACCAAAAGGTCGCAGTGCGGGAACCTATTGGGACCACCCCTAATAGCAATAATAATAATAAAGAGGGGTGGTTTTCGATTATTTCAATATTCAACTTTTGCCAAAGATTTGAAATTACTAAAGCCTGTTTATTGAGGTCCAACAAACTCTGTGAACTAATCTTTGTTCATTTTTGTAATTGTGGCGGTTATTGGGTTTTCTTAACTATACGCGTGGTGTACCACAAAGTCGTGCAACATGTTTGTTTTCAACGAACTTCGTTCGTTACTGAAATCAATATTCCGTCCGTGCGTCCGTGCGTTGCAAGAGATGCGTATTGTCTACAACCAAGTTAAGATATGGATCTTATGTGAAATTTTATGCTGATTCAAGATCCGGTCCCAATTTTTCGATATCTCAAGTACTTTTCGAGATATTCAACTTTAAAAGTCGAAATTTCGAAATACTCTTTGAAGTCGCATTTTTTTTTCAATTGTTTCCTATTATATTATTTTGTACATCCTAGGAATTGTCATTCTCACCCCAAGAATTTTGTACATCCTAGGAATTGTCATTCTCACCCCAAGAATTATTATTTTTACCTGAGTTTACCCCAAGAATTATTTTTTCTACCTTACCTTTTTAATTATTTTGGTCCCAAGATTTTTGTTCCCAAGAATTATTGTATTAGCCCCCAAAATTATTAATTTAGCCCATATAATTGTTCTTTTAGCCCCAAGATTTTATTCATTTTACCCCATGATTTTATTCATTTTACCCCAAGGTTTTATTCATTTCACCCCAAGATTTTTTTTATTTTACCTGAAGATTTTATTTATCTACTTATTTTATAGAAGTGATTGAAAAAAAATGTCACCCTAAACGTATATTGCCACTCAGGCGCTTAGGTTAGAGGTAGGTATAGTATATTTTTTTTCAATTGATACAAAAACGGGAATATGATACTAAACAGTATTTGAAACTAACAAAAAATGCCAACATTGCCAACCTAAACGTATATTGCCTCTCAGGCGCTTAGGTTAATTAGAAGTAGGTTTAGTATATATTTTTTCAATTGAATACAATGAATAAAATCATGGGGTAAAAGGAATAAAATCTTGGGGCTAAAAGAACGATTCTGTGGGTTAAAATAATAATTTTGGGGGCTAATATAAAAATTCTTGGGATGAGAAATTTTGCGACCAAAATAATTACAAAGCTGGGGTCGAAAAAATAATTCTTGGGGTAAAAATAATATTTCTTGGGCTTAGAGCGACAATTCTTGGGGCCGTGAAAATTGCCACCCATTTGCAAATACATAATTAATTTTTTTATACTTTCGTTACTGCGGTATTCGAAGTTCGTTCTGTAATCTGGAAATTTCAACTAGTTTTAAATTGTTAACCATTAGTTTGCGGCATTAGATGATGTGTTTCATTTATTTATAGCGTCTGCTTCAAAAATTCTTCATTTCGTTAATAAGTAAACTGTGCGTTTTCATTTTATGTAAATTATAATTATGAAGTATTAACAAGTAATACCTACTACAAGATCGTACTTTCTCACCCTTAAGCTCAAATTTGGAAAACATTGATTTTGAAAATTGATTTTAAACTGTTTTTATGAATGGTTTTTGGATGTTTCATTAAATGAAAGGCAAAGTAGTTTTTACCCCTCCTCTCGCTAATTAGTAGTAACTGTTTTTCCAAGATTTGGTACAATGTCGCAAGGAAAGCAAGACGGTCAAAGTCAACATATTTTTGTACCAAACAAAACGAAATAGAAAAATGCATGATAATTAATGGCAATCCGTGACAATTTTTAATGTAGGTAGACTTTAAAATTGGGATGAACTGAATAATTATATGCTTAGTGTCAAAGCTCTACGTATAGTCATTATTTTCCCTTAATAACAAGTGACTAATTATTATTAATAATAATATATATTTGCGGAGTGCCCAAGATTTTCATCCGCTTCAGCCTTTGCTTATATTAGGATGTTACAAGTTATTGAAGGAAGAGAAGGGTTGTTTAATGCCATATGTGTAGACGGTATTGGAATAAGGGTCGAAAATAACATATAACCCATCCGCAGAATAATCTTTATGGCAAATGAACAACGCTGATACACATCAGGGTCCAGTATTTTGTAAAATATAAATCATTTTTGCATTCTTGTCGCTTGAAACTTTCTCAATTTCATCCCTAGAATTGCAGAAAGTAGTAGTAGCTGCAAGACATTCTTCACATTTCTCTGCAAATTGTTAGGTACCTATTAAACGAATCCGATTTATTCCATATCCGACTGGGAAATCCTTTGTAAAGGATTGAGTATGTACCATACATAAATCACACATGATCAAAACTTACTCATTCTAACAGTTTAACAATAGATAAACAAAAGTGATCTCCTGCCCTTTAGTTCCATCTATATTGACACATCGCCCGTTACAATTTAAACAATAAATTTCATTCACAACAGCTTTCTTTAGATAAATATAAATAATTCCTTTTTTTTTAATTTATAAACGTAATCACGTTCTAACTTTCTCATTAATCTTTCCAACACGTACTTGTCACAAGTTGCAGGTGTTAATCATTTTCTATTATGAAAATCTAAATTAATGTAAAGTATTTTCAACACTTACATCGTTGTATGAAGGATATATCTACGCCTATATTCCTCGTTGTATATTAAAGTGTGTCGACACAATGAAAATGGAATTTCCACTCGATCAGAACAAGGAATTTATAAGAAACGGAACATCGTGACATGAGTAATATATTATGAATTAGAAACTTTCACTTTAATTCAATACCATTATTATTATCAGTAGAAGAAAAAAGTTATTAAGTAGCAATGAACTTCTTTTAAGTTTATATATGTGGATCAAATTATTTTTTTAGATTGCGTAGAGGTTGGCTGGGAAAAATAATTGCACGTATCGGACGTGTATTATTTCGAAAATACAGGAATAATTGAGGAGCGTTTTTTCAAAACTCAACAACTGCAAAATTGGTGAAAAATAAGTTACACATGCAGTCATATATTTTTTGATGCCAGCTTTCTGTTCGTGAACTCAGATTACAGCAAAACTCAACACAAACCGTGTTATAAGCATTTAAAATATACCAGGTTTTGCAAAACTCAACAAAAACGGTAAGAAAAGAGATAATGTTAAGTCGCTCTTAGAGTGTGTCGAGATACCTGAGCATGTTAAGCAATTTTATGAAGAAGTATTGGTAGCAGAAAACTCAGGAAATGACGATGAAGAGAACATCAATAAAGAATATGATGAGAGAGAGAATATTTTTTAGTTAATGATCCATTGGTTGTACATGCAAATGTTGAGTTTTGCAAAAACTCGCTTATTTTCTTATTTTTTTACTAGGATATAAAAGCTTTGTTCATTTTGTACTTTGCTGTATAAGTATGTAGACAATACAAAATATTACATTCCCTACAACACTTGTGTAATAGTCCTTTACTCAGCTTAGGAATTATATAAATCCGTTTTCCGAAAAACACATTTTTTCATTTTGTTGAGTTTTGAAAAAACGCTCCTCAATTTGGAATACAAATACGTCGCATCAAGTGAACAAAAGAGTTTACAAAATGCAAATGCTGTATTGTCATTTTCCTCTTTTAAAGGCTGTGTTTTGATTTATAATGTGATGTCAACTGATGTTCACCTCTTCATGGGCTGTATCCCATTGACCCCTATATAAGTATAGGTGGCCGTACAATTTATGTTACTACGACTGCTTTACTAGACTTTAGCTCTTCTTCTTTTAGGTGTTTTATTAAATAGTATGGTTCAGTCTGGACCTCGTTTTCACGAAATCTGCATTGGAAAAATGAGGTCGATTCCAAATATTTTTACGTGGAAAGAATGGCGTTTTTTTACATATTTAGTAAAGCAGTTTTTCCTGTTGAAAGTTCCATCTACTTACGCATGAGTTATCCCCCACTCAGGGCCGTAGCTAGGCGTTGGCGATAGGGCGGGTTTCGAGGTCAAAAAATTTGAAACTGAACTGAAACTTTTTATTTTATAGTTAACAAAAGAATTGTATTATTGCTACGCTTAACCCCTTCGGTACCATGAATCATAGGGTTGCACCATGCTATTTACGCGTCAACGCACCATGATGCACCCGTTTGCATCATTGCGGGGTACCATGAATCACGCGTTTGTATCACGTCCAACGTATTTTAAATGGGTTTTTAAAATCTGGTTTTCCCGATAAATGTTAATCTGGTACACAGCGGTCGCGAAGGTAGCGAAGGTGTTAAATGTAGATTTTGTCATAGGAGGGGTTTAAACCCCCTAAACCCCTCCCATATCTACGGCCCTGCCCCACTGTCAATACCCAACGGTATACGAATCACTTTTTTGCTTTCAGCTTTTCAGTAGAAAAGCTCTTTTGTTTATTTATTGTCAAATTTTCAAAAGAAAATAAGAATAGAATTTGGCTGGTTTGAAAATGAGTTTTATTTATGCTATAAATTAAGTATTTTCTAGGGAGTTTGCGATAGTAAGAAATCTCTTCGAAATCCCACAAACATGTATATTTGTGCCATAAATAGTGCCAATAAATACAGTAACGCGTAATCTATTATCTGAATCTTATACAAAATGGACGTAAATAATAATAATAATTAATATTGTAACTATGATCTTATACCTGCCAGGAAAAACTGTACAAGAAGAAAACCATACAATTGTTGAAAAGAACTAACATTGGTAGAGTTGAGAAAGGAGAAATTTATAAGAAAGATCATGGATAAAATAATAAAAATAAGAAGTGGAGGTTGGCAAGGCAAATCATTGCATGGTCAGTTCCCAAAAAAATCAAGAAAAAGTGGAAATAATGTACTAAGGAATACATCTACATATTTGTAATTTGAACGTCTAATTCATCTCTGTGTTGTCTAGTTTGTAGATAGACTTCGATGGGCCTTTCAACGCTCCCCAGATACTTGGTGTAACTTACATTTTAAAAATTTTCAATTTTCGCTTTTGTGGCATTTGCCAATTGTAGGTTAGTGTCAAGCCTTCAGTTGCTTTTTTTAATAAACAAATTATAGTCGTTGCCAAATCCCAAACCAATTACGCCAATAAATTGGTTTTGGGAAAGACTTCGTAAATATCTAAGGATCGTTTACTTTACCGACATTGAATCAGCTCCAATTTGTCAAAAATTTGCTATCCAAGTAATTAACAGAGCATCGTGTTGATCTTTGTTTAAATAGCTAAGTTTATAAACAAATTAATATTGATAAACCTTTATATTAAAGCATCCTATCTTTGGAAGAATTCACTGCACGATGAAGGACATTGCCAGACAAAGAACAAGCAGCCATGTGTTTATTTAATGTGTGCAATGCATGTCGTATCGTTCTACTTTCCTTTCTCACCGTCTTAGGATGGAGACAGACTGGTCAATCCTTCCTCGATCGAATCTTCTTCCATACTGATAATGAAAGTCTTCATTAGTTAAAGAGAATTACAGTACATGGTGGTAATGGAAAAAATGTATCTTTTGAAGCAATATTGATTATTATCATTGAGTTTAACTATTGAATAAAGAATATCTTTCACATGGCGATGTTTGGAGACATCGTTGTACTGTTATTATTGCTTTCAAGTACAGTTTGATGGGAACTTTCCAAGATTTTTCTTTTTATACAGGTTGGATAAAATCGTTTCCTGAGTGTTTGTACGTTTGTGGCAGGGTATGTTCAAAATTTAGTGAAACTTTCACTTTAAGGTACATATTCTAGCATTATCGGATTCTAGAATTCTTTGAAATCAGGAATTTTCTGACGTGACGTCGGTTTTTCACAAGCAAGCAAGTTTAGCAATTTAATTTCGACGAATCTATTCTGCATTGTTTCAAATTATGGGTGGTTAGCACATTTGGAATAGTGCCCTTTTATTGCAAAAATATGCCTGAATCATCGATTATATTTGTTAACCAGAAGGCTTCGCGCACGGATGCGCGCCGCCGGCTGTTCTTCGGCGTTTCTTGCGTCGGTATCAATAAACATCTGCTATTGTAGTGACTGAGCTGTCTTTGCCGTTGTATTTGAAAAATTACACAATTTCGAAGCGCATGCATTAAAGTAGATATACATGTAGTGCATGTATATCTACTTTAATCTCATGTCTACTTTAATGCATGAGATTAAAGTATATCTACTTTAATGCGAATTTGTTACGGAGCTATCTAATAGCAACTGATTGCTAAATAGTGGGCGGAGAAAATGGGAAGGATTATTTTATCTTAATTCCAAATTCAACAAAATTTCTTTTCGATAAATCTGTCAATTTTCATGCCCACTTAAATATCAATATACTTCAGTTGAAACGTTAATACCAGAACACCAAATTACATTGATGTTTGATCAATTTTAATCTGTCCTTCAAGATGGAATCCTTAGTTATTGTTAAAAACCTTTGAAAGTTTGATAGATTAAGGCGTTATACCCTAAAGTTATCATTTTTAGTGTAATCAAAAAGCTAATTATTTCTTCATTTAAAAAAATCCAATTATTTCATAAATTCGGCAATTTTTCCTTGTTTGTTACATGATTGTAATTGCAATGACATTGAATGACGCAATTTTTAGTGAAAATTAGTAGATTAGTGTTATCTTATCCGAATGAACTAAATATTTATTGTTCTTTGCACTTAATCAAACAAAAATATAGTAACAGTACCAGGAAAATTTGGCGTAATCTTGTTATTGCCAGTGTATGTATCAAATTTTGCTTTAAATATTCCTCGACTTTTTGGAGTATTCCAGATATTCGGTTTCAAAGTTATTTTAAAATATTGAATTTCCAATAGGTCTTTTTGCATTATTTCGAGACATGCTCACTAATAGCAGTAATAGCACAATGAAATTATACCTATCTTTCTCCACAACCACTGATGTCACGACTTCTACATTTTAATATGTATATACAATTCTTTGTTATTGTTCATTGAGCCTATAATTAAACTCCCACTACATAAAAAAATTCAATCGCTAATTAAGCTCCTCAACACTTGGACTAATTTCAAAAAAACCCAACCGTACACAGGCTCGGTTCTTGTATCTCCAAAAAATGTAGGACAGCGGTTATAGGTAAGTAATAACTAGTATTATTTATTTCTTCGGTGTAAATCGTCATACGCAACAAAGGAATACAAAGCTCATCGTCTTTGTTCATATACAAACCAATCAAAACACGTCTATATGAACATATATCTAAAATTAGACACGTTAACAACATCTTTAAATACTGTTTGAAGGACTGATGTAAACAATGTTTTTTAATTACCAATAAAATCATTACCATCAAAAAATATTTCGGTCATTGCACAGTATAGCAATAAATAAAGATTTTATTATTAGTGTTGAATTTATTAAATCTTATTTTATGGTTATATTATAACGTGACTATTACAAAGTAGGTTATACGTATATGACAAAAAATTGTAATAATATAATTTAATCAAAATAGGAGACACGAACTGCGCGTATTTTATATTGAAAGTCATGGTTAACCTTTCTCCTGTTTTTTGATAGCCTATGTTTAAATTATCAACTATTTATATCTATTGAAGAAGTAAATAGTAAATAAACAATTTGTAAAAGCATCATTAGTTTTTATACATTGTTAATTGTGGTTTCGTACATATTGGAAGTGGTCCTGCTGTGTAAGATATTGCGGGATTTATGGCAGTGCATGGATTTAGTCTTGAGAAACATTTTCTTGTGAGTGCTATTTCAAGTTCACGTTTAGCACGAATTTCGTGATAATAATTAAAATTGCCAGGTGTGTATAGTTAAATTACAACAATATGGTCTCTTACATCATAACACACTTTTTCCTAACAGCCAGAGGAGTTGCAAATTTGAACCATTAGTACACTTTGCAAAGTAAAAAAAATTCCATAAAAAAGTAGGCGCCAAAAGGAGAAATACAAACATAAATATTACTTTTGATAACTTTTTTCTCGGTCAAATAATCTTGTATCTAATAGGTTCTGGTTTGGACTGCTTCGGATATTCCGTTATTTTGCAAATTAGTACGTAATGAATATAATTTTCATTTTTTATTCTCTATTTAATTTATTAGTATGGTTCCAAAATGAAGCTTATGATTTCCTATTGTTTATACATAATAAATGCGATGTTTATAATGAAATAAAAGGTTTCGAAGGACCATTTTCCTCGTTTACCACATTATTACTTATTGTTTATTACACAAAATTGAACTAATTAATAAAACAACTTAAAACCTCCCCTTAGACAATGAATATTTAATGAAATCAAAATTTAATGAAGCGAAGGATGAGATGTTCTGTTTTTATGTTTTTTGTATATAAGTACAACACAAAAAACAAAACAAAAACAAAAAAAAACATAAAAACACAACAACTCATCCTTCGCTTCGCTTCAATAAATTTTGATTTCATTAACTATTCATTGTCTAAGGGGAGGTTTTAAGTTGTTTTATTAATTAAATCACTATCCCTTTGCGAGCATCTGACTCTACCATGGACTTACAAATTGAACTATGTACACCTTATTTTTTAGAAGAAACTTTACTTGAAAGGCGAAAAATGTCATGACCCTACTATTAACAAAAATAATGGGAAGAAATGTTGAGAGCCACAAATTTTGTGATGTCTCTAAATTTAATAGATAGTCCACATTTACAAAATTCACAAATTTGAAACAATTTATAGCGTATTTAAAGCCTTTTTGTCATTCCAGTTCAATTGAAGATGTAACCAAGGCAATTCCATTTACGATTTTTCATTCTTCATCGACCTTCTTTTTGCATTAGGTACTATTCCGTGTTCGGTGTATCCCTCCACCTCTTCGTTCAGGAGGCGAATAAATATGGACAATTTTTACCGTACATCCTGTTAATGTATTTATTCCGTTCCTTTTTCCTACTTACTACAATTAATATCTTGCACATATGTCTTATATTCAGGGCTGGGCAAAATAGATACACTAACGTACTTATTTCAAATACAAATTACAAAATATTCCTAGAAATGTATTTGAAATACAAAATACGTGATACTTTTATATTATTTTTTAAAATACAAAATACAAATACAATATTTGAAATACAAAAATACCTATACGCATACGGGGTGTTTTTTGGGGAGATTTAGTTAGACGTTTCTAGGAAAGTTTTATAGGTAGGTACTTCGAATTCACTCTGAACCTATCGTTAACATTGCGGTGGGCAAAATACATACGTTAATGTATTTCAAATGCAAAATTCAAAATACTCATAAGAGAGTATTTGAAATACAAAATACCTTAGGGAAAAATCATCAAATACAAAATACAAAATACAAATGTATTTCAAATACTGAATTTTCAATACAAGTATTTTGTGACTGCCCACCCCTGCTTATATTTACAATTAATTCTCCATTTAATAGAGTTTTCCTAGCTATTCTGCAAAGTGCCTTTTTATTTCTATTATTTCCAGTAATGTTTATGCTATATTCGACCTTACAGGCCTTCGAGTTGGCTTCTATTTCTATGCTTTTGCTACGTCATATTGCGTCGTTTAAATATCCTGCTGTTTTTATTGCTTGCTTCCCCACTTTCTCAAAACGCTTTAAGCTTTCAATACATTTTGTCTTGGGGACGGAATAATGCTGATAAATTGGTATACAAGTCATTGTAGATTATTTTCAGTTTCTGCAACTAATGTTGCGTCGTTAACATAGCATCATTACACCATTCCAAATTGTGTTCGCACTCTTCTCATTATTTCGTCCATGGCAATGTTAAAGAGCAGGTGACTCAAAGAATTTCCTTGATGTTTGATATGTTTAGGAGAAACGTTAACAATACAAATGCATCAATTGTTTTGCGAAGTAACAGCTGATGCTAATGTATTATTTGTTGTGCCATTGGTATTCTTAGGACAGAGTTATCCTTTGTCCGGCTTTAACCCGACTAACACGGTCAGAGAGATGGATACAGAATGAACCAGTTGAGAATGCGCAAGTTTTGTCATGATGAACAATATTTTCAACGGCCATTTTAACGACTTTCCCAATGAGACAGACATCCAGACATACAGACTTTGTGAACTTTTGTTCATCGAAAAACAAAGACAATGAGAATCAGTAAAAAACGTATTCCGGTATAAGTTTGAGGAAGAAGAATCATTAATAGAATATATTAACGTTTAGATATTCAGGAGTGGAACATCAACAAAGGTATCTATGGGGGATGAAGGGGGTAAACAGTAAAACCAACACAACATATTTTCCCATGGACAGTCTCTAAAGATTACCATATAACCATATAACGTATATATTTTGGAATTAATCCTTGGAAATACTTAGTTCTGTGTAATTCTTTACAGGTTTATTTCTAAGCGTGAGGGAATAAAATAAAAAACACGGTAACTGAAAGGATAAAGATCCTTAAATGAAAATCGTTTTTCAACTATTTGTTGCAAATGAAAGGCAAGATCAAGAAGTTTGGCGTGTGGCCGGTGTGGAATTGCTGAGAGAGCGGCTAGCTGTATGGTTTTTTGTACATAATTAATCCAAAAATATACGTATCACTAATTAACACCAATAGAGCAAAACCAATCTTTAGATCTTTAAAGTGAATTTTTGATTTCTATTTTAAAAGTTAAGGTTTATTTTTGTGAATGATTTCGTAATTCTATGCAAAGTCATGTAATTCCCATTAAGAGGCTTGAATAGATTAATATAACATTATATTGCTGTTCAATGTAATGTGTTTTTCCAATCATAGGTTTCTCCGAGCAAAGAATGATATTCTCATCGTTAGCATTGATGGTTCCGCTCTGACAACATTCCTTCAAACGCTAAATTGTTTGTATTGAACACAATATCTTTTAATAACTCGTAAATTTACGCAAATGATTTCATTATTCATTTGTTTGTTATTAGTTGTTTATTATGATTGAGATTATGCCTCGGGGTATAATTTAATTTAATTTAATAATGTTAATTAATTAAAAATATGTGGTGATTTAATATTGAATTAAAAATGGGAGTTTCCAAATTAAATAAAATACTCTTTTAACTTACAACAAGAATTGCAATCTTTTAATTAATTAATACAATTATTGAGAAATTAGCAAGTATGTTCTTATCACTCTCCAATGGCATTCTATTGACTTCTGGAGAAGATGCTGTTTTTCTACTATACGATGATGTTATTTTCTACTTCTTTATGACTTTTGTTGGATCGTAAATTAGATTAGATTAATCAGCAGCAAAAGGTGTAGTAGGTTCATTGAATGGACACTAACCATGCTCGAACCATAGAGCTTGTTTCCATAATTGCAATACTTGTGAAGGTGTTCTTTTCAAAAAAGCGTTTTCGTTCTCTTCAACGTTTAAAGCATGTATCGATCATTACTAAATTGTATACTTGTAGCAATACTAACTGGTAACACGCAATTAAATGCAAATGAAAGACCTAAATTCGAAATATGATTTTACATTTTCAAAAATTCTTTAACAACTAACTTTTTTTAAAATTTTGTATCAATTATTCTGTTTGTTGAAGGTTCACCAAAACTGGAAACTGTAAATGCGATTCTAAACTAGGCGAGAAGTTCAAGATCAATTAATCCATTGGTAAGTCTTTCCGCAATTTACTATATTTTGACATGATTGCTTTGGGGGTCACTGCAATATACTTAAACATTCCCCATTAATTTACATCAATAATGCAATAGGTACCCTAAGTATACTGTCACCGAATTAATTACGTAGTCAATGGCGTATACAAGCACAAGGTAAAATGTTACGTCAAAACCGCAAATCGACGTTTAATCCAACATTTCAATTAAAATTACGAAATACTGCGATGATTCTTTTGAATTACCTTACAGAATGAGAATGCGACGAATTTACAAATTGTGATGTAACGTCTCTTAATTAAACAAGTTGACAATTAAGGCTACTGGTAAACATACAAATATATCGCTTGATGTCATTCTATAATTCTATAAATATTTGATACTTTCCAAATCTATAATTGAGCGTTGACCCGCGCAAAAATGCAGATTCTAGTTTTCTCACGAATGGGAAATTAAAATTTCAAAAGTTGTTCTTTTGCGAATCGTACCTGCAATTTTATGGATAAAATCTTCTTAATTAATTACGGTCCCATATAATTTATATACTGGTTTAGAGTAGTTCGTCATATTCTATTGATGGTTGTGTAAGTGAATAATACTAAGCTTCGAATGTACAGAGTGTTTCTATTCAAATTGGACAACATAATAGAGGTTATAGAACTCGTCAAAACTAACACGTTTTTTAGAATAATTTTTTTAAATTTTGGTTTTTGTTTTCGAATTATGGACCTTTTTTTGTTTTTTTACACATCTCTATATCTCCATTATTTGTAGTCGTATTTCAAAAAATCAAAGTTCGTTGGAATCAACAATTTACAACAGCAAAATGGCGGTCATTTTAAATTTTGCAAATTGAATAGCACAAAATCTACTCCACTGCTATAATTTGAAATGACCACCATTTTGCTGTTCTAATTTTTTTTGTAAAAACAACAAACGTAGATATTAAACTGTTGATTTCAAAATTTTTGATTTTTTGAAATTCGACTGAAAATAATGGAGATATAGACATTGGTAAAAAAAACAAAAAAGGTCCACAATTAGAAAACAAAAGCCAAAATGAAAAAAAAATTACTTAAAAAAGTGTTAGTTTTTACGAGTTCTACAATCTCTATTACGTTGTCCACTTTGAGTAGAAACACCCTGTATACTTAATTAATAATTAAACGTTGCTAGGTATTTTTATCATTTCGCTCTTGATGTATTCTTTAGTTTACTGTTTTCAATTTCCTAGCATTCCCCAAAATTTGTTTGGAAGAACTGAATTTCACACATTTCTTTATATCTTTATATCCACCCCATTCTTTGACACATTGATCATGAGGTTTACATGGTCATCTTAATAAGTACTTTGGTGGAAAATTCAGGAATGAACGAAGTTGAATCACCACGTCCTACACATCCAATTTCTTTAGGCATCAACCTCGACATCAGTTTTGGGCCCACTTGTCCTTTTCATTTGGAATTCGATTATCATTGCAATTAAAACCATCGATACCGCTGCGGGCTTCCTTTTCGAATATTGGGGAAGGTGGCATTTTTTTGAAAGTTTGTTGTTTCGAGGAATACAGGATGGGGGTTTCGTCATTATTATTTATAAATCTGTAGGTTGTTAGAGCGCCCTTAGCAATGTGTGGTTTTTTGATCTCGTAGGTGCATCGGTATCAGACAACGTCGATGATGATTATGGATGTGTTGCAAAGCATAGACGCCGGTGGGATAAAATCTGAGAGTAACACAAAAAAACTACCTATATCTATTGTAGCAACGGTTGATTTACAACCGCATGCTTGTTGATCTTCCCATTTCTTTTCTATTCTTTGATTTCCTTTCCGAAATTTTTGAACGAGTATTATGTCGTGCAGGACTCTTCTCTTACATTAATTAATGTAATTAATCAAAAGAACTGAAATTTCACGTAGAACACAAAAATGCAATGTTGTCGTTTAAAATCTAAATCCGGCATTTCCACAAGTGCTGCCATTTTCAAAATAGTTTGTCGGTTCGGCTTTCAGCGCAACCCCTAACTACAAATTTTCAAAAACTTACTAATAAAACTTCTCCAGGAACATTTAAGTGAAGCCCCCAAAAACACCCCATATATACTTGGAGACCCTTAACAAAAATTTAAAAATATCATCCTTAATTCCTTAATTAAAGTCAATAAATATTTGTCACATTCACAATTCAAAATTGTTTAATTTTACGTGATTCACTGCTGTCAGGTCACTTCAAGCCGAGATTCTTGTTAAAACGTAAAATTAACCAGTTTTTATACATTTTGATAACGATAAACTACGTTCTGTAATTTTTCGTTGATGTTACCGATCAGTACGTTGACGACTTTTATTTATGGTGGTCGGAAGTGTAGTTAAATTAATTTCGAAATTTCTCTTCGGTGTCACGTTCGTGTTTTTGAATTCAAAGATCTGTGTCTATGCAATTACTAATTAAATCGTAAACGTTGTTAAATTAAAAGGCTGAAAGTGAGAAAAAGCGTATAATGTGGCGTCACTAAGGGTAAGTGAGTGCTACTGTATTTTTTTAATTACTTGTATTACGCATGACAATGAATCCAAAAATGATGAGTGTATTAAAAGGAATACAGTATGTCCAGTTTAAAATTACCTACTGGGAATATTGACATAAAGTGGCTTAATGGCGGAAAAACAACCTTTTTTACGCTTATGATTATCGATCTTTACATTTTTTAAAATCACTACCAAATGTGAAAATTAAAATAATAACAATAATTAAAGAATTATTCATTTTTTATTTGCATTCCGTCCAACTTACTCTTACAGTTTCTTGTAAAATATCTAGTGTCAACATCTCATATACGTAATACGTAACATAAATACATTTTGAGGCTCTTAACCAAAAATGAAGGGTGTTTCGACACAAATACTCAATAATCTTATCGGTTCTACTCACTGAACTCAATTGAGTTCAGTGGTTCTACTATGTATTAGTCATTAATTAAAGCCAAATAAAGAGAAACTTTGTATTTTTCAAGTATAAATATTTTGGACTGACGGACGATGCAACTCCAAAATTCTTGACAATTTTAAAAGATTCAAGTATGACATATTTTAAAAGAAGTACATCGTTTAATACCCCGATTACAATATTGTGTATATTTATTGCTGAACGGTTATTGCTGATTTCAAGCGAGCAAATTTGATTCCCAATCGAACAAATCTCAAAGATCCTCATGGGCAAGATTGTAACTGGTGCGCTTTTCTACATTTCTGCAGTCGAATGTTGTCTGCGGTCTGGTCAGCAAGTAAAGAGAATGGGTACTGTGACTGGGCTGTTGTCAATTCTTCTTCGAATTACATACACGCTTTTGTTTCCGATGTGAAGTATATTTATTACTCATTGTGTAAACTACTCCTATCGAAAACACGTTCCTTTTTGAGGATTCGAACAATTTTGTTTAAAATTAAAACTTTTATTATTAAATAATAATCCTAGGATTCCTAGGGGTCACTTAAACCACTATGTGGTATGATTGGTATGAAGGATCCTCAGGATCACTTATTTTGTTTAATTTTGACATGCCTTGGTCAAGAACCACGTGGTAGCCCAAAATCACTGAATTATTCAGTGCCCAAAATACATGAAATTCGTTTATCGGACATTGATGCAACACGTTTGGACGTTAAGGCTCATAAGTTATAATCTTGCAGAAGTCCGAAGCCGATACATTATATTCTAGGGAAGTAGTTATACCTAATTTTAAAATTTGGTCGGTCCATTTTTTCCGTTTGTGATCCACACGAATCCTGTAACTTTTGCAAAGGATCCCTATACCTACGAAATTTGGAAGTGATTGACCATTATCGTGCATACGGACTGACAACAATACACAACTATAAAGGGTCTGAGGACCCTTAATCAAATAAAGGTCATTTATCTCATCATCTTGACGCACATCTTTCTTTTCATGTGAAGCGTGAGTTTTCTCAATTTTTGATCTTTATTTAGGAGCATGATACGTATAAAATAAGTGACGCCATTTTGGTGAACTAAGCGACGCGACGTTTAAAGTTTAAAAATTTGAGTTGTGTCTACCAGTCTTCTTGTTTTACTGGTAAAGTTTGATGCATGGGCGAAGTTAGGTGAACAGATCTGGGGGGGCTCAAGCCCCACTGATAATATGAGAAGAAGTATGTATATGTGTATAACGCGTTTCAGCCCCATCGCTTCTGCCATCCCCTTTTAATTCGTTTTTTTGTACTCCACCCACTAAATTTTATTATTTACCGCGGCGATTTTTGCCCATGGGCGCAGATCATCTTTTCTTCTCATTAGCGAAATTAAATTTCTACTGACAGGCACCACATGTATTATCCTTAAAAAACAATTTGTACATTTGATTTAATCGCCTTTTTACGCATTTCGGCACGTGCTAGTGATAAAACATAACATTTAGATATCAAAACAAAAACATGCCAAACGAGAATTTCGTTTAGTTTACCTAACTGATCGTTACATAAAACTCGCATTCCAAAATGATGCGTTGTTAACATACGATAATTATTTTTTTTTAAAATAACGGTCTAAAGAGATCTTCCGATGTTATATCTAAAGTTTAGTCACCCTGATGAATCATCGGCGTACCTACATTTCTCTTGTTTTTGTTAATATTGCCTACCTGTTTATGAGAGCGGCTATTAGTATGTATAAGAAGTGCGTGTAACCTAATCCTTTAATTTAATATCGGAGGATCGGAGTGGCCAAAAGCCACAAGAAGAATTAATCATTCTTGTACGTGATACAATGAAGATCAAATGTAGACTTTAAAAATGGAAAGTGGTTTTTAATTTTTACTGTTTTTATTAGTGCATTCTATTGTGCCATATTTTTGGAATACGTAAGTGATCATGTAATTTCAGTAACAAATGCGATTTCATTGTAATTTTGTTATGATAAAAAACGGAATTATGTACCTACAAATGATTCACTATCTGTGAGATTAGCGTGATGATTTATCAATGGTGGCATGTTTAGTAATTGTTGTAATTACGCAATTGTTAAACGGACATCCTTATGTTTAAGGAAATACAAGGAATTAAATTTTTTGTGGTTACAATAGTGGTTTGGGACTCGACAGGAAGGAAGAAAAAGTAATAAATTGTGATACTTAACGTTCAACCGTTGATTGAAGAATTTATTTCAATCAACGGTTTAACAGGAGATTGACATTGATCTAGATTCGTATTTGTGTCTAAGAAATATTAACGACAATAAGAAAGTTGAACTAATCAGTAATCAGTCCATTAATTTGTTTAGATGTATTTAGACTATTCCATTCACCATGGGATGAATTTTGTTCGAATGCAAAACACTTTTTAATAACGTCGTAGGTAGGTCGCTTCAGCCAGGCAAATTGAAGTTCGAAATTCCTTTCGCCTTTGACCCGTAATCAACTTGGCGAAACTGATAAACATTGCACTTCCCAGTAGCCTTTTTCCTTAAATACGACAGAGTGACACGGATAACACGAATTTATAAAAATTGTGATAAAAACGTACCTTCCCAGTTCCTCTTAGTGGCCGTTTTCACAAAGTGGCGACCTAAATTTCTCAAAGACTTTCGGTTTCGTAGAAACTCATAATAGAATTTTAATGGAAATAAACAATAATATTTATTGACAACAAAAGTTTGAAATCTATCGCTTTTTGTTAGCTTCCCTAATCCCTAGGAGGAGCACAACGATGTTTATATCATTTGATGCCACTATTGGATATAATACTTCATTTTGTTTCTATGATTTTATACTATTTTTCTTTGCTTGTAGCGTCACATCAATAATATTTTACGTTCAAATCCCTCATCTTGCGTAATATTGAACTGTGTAGCTTTCATGACCAACGCTGAAGTACTTCTCCATGTACTTGGAAGTTGTTCCGTTTACCAAGTACAAATTTGGATATTGTTTGATGGTTTTGTGAATTAAAGTGCTTCCCTCCAGTCCAGGATTTCTTTTTTTCAGATTCATATTTTTTGTCGATAATTGCATGTTTGTTTTGGTCTCTCTGGCGAAATTTCCACAAATGACTTAAGCTTTAGATCGATCGGAACTTGTTCCCTCTTACATTTTGGAGAACGTATTTTGGACTATTTGGTGATTTAGTTCACCATTTCATTTTTCACCGGGCATAATTGCCTTCGTATTTACTCGGCGTGGTCTTCGTTCCTTTTCTGCAGTGTAAAAGTTCATCTCTTTGTTCTTAGATCATCTTTTCATCACCCGTATTTTGCTTTCTTAAGAGGTTTTGACAAACTCGTCCAGTTCTACCGAGTTTGCTTTTTAATGATACGGCAATTCTACTTACAATTTTTCCTGCTGGTTGGTTCTCTTTTCAGCGTTTTTTGTCGTTTCGGGTTTCATGGTCTTCCACTTCCCGCCAGTTTACTTCCCATGTTGCTTTGAAACATGTCAGAACAAAATATCTTTCTCCTTTCTTGTCTACAGTTCAAAGAAACGGTTTCTCCGTAAATCATTTTCTTCAGTGCCTGTCAACGAAACCATTCTCTTCCTTTCCTTCTCCTTGCCTTCTCTAGTGATTACATATAAGCAAAATATACTCTTTGCTATAGGGAGGAATCATTGCAGTACCTACAGGGATTTACCTTTTTTAGTTGTATTGTAACTATATTTGCCAAGATTTTTGAAAGGAAAGGAATTATCCATTGTTGTTTTCTTAGACTGGCGCAAAATTTTTGAATTAGTACCTTACGGCATTCTCATCTGTATATTAATATGAAACTAATTATGTTCTTACTTTGTTGTTATGCAATAAATCCTATTTTGCTAGTTACGGCTTCTACAAATTTAACTTCCTCCACAAGGATCTATTCTTGAGTGTCTATTATCAACGACTTATCTGCAAGTGCGAACTGTAACATGACTTTATATGCTGATGATACAACTCTATTTAATGCATTCAAAAATTTGACACAGTTAGTGTCCGATGGTCGCTACAGGGTGTACTTTTTTCAATCCATACAAACAATAGAAGGAACTGGTAAAAATCAAGATAGAGGAAGGACAATTAAGATACTAGGGTATGTTATGATTGTTATGAGAATGAAGGAAAGTGGGTCAGTAAGAAGTGTGTATGAACCCAGTAAGAGGAAAAGGGGAGGACCACGAGTGACATGGGTAGAAGAAGTCGGAGAAGCGGTGGAAAGGAGAGTGGAACAGATCCATAGACAATCACTGGATGGAAAATCTTGGAGGGAAGCAGTGAAGAGAAAGCCGAGACCGTAGCTCAACTCCATGCCACTTGAACAAAATTGTACAATTTTTTTTCTAATTTAATCGAGTTTGTTTCTTTAACGTTTTCCAATGTTGCCCATACTGGTTAAAGGGCAAAGTTAGTAGTTTCCTTAAGGAACGATGGAGTACAAACGAGTACAAAATGACGCAGGTAATCATGGAAACGGAAATAAACTTTCTTGTCTAAATGGATTGGATAACCGAAAATATGTGTAGGTGAGCAAGTATCGATAGAAGCTGTAGTTCAGTATTTTAAAATATGAAAAGATTAGCGGAACTACCCTTCAATCCTGATTTATGGGAAGCACTCTTCCTTGCACTGGCAGGATAACATCCTCAGCAGGGTTTGTTTAGGAACCTGATTCTCTGGTCTTGGTATGGGAGCATAGCGACGTGAGCATTTGGTACATTTGCTACTCTTTTGAATTTGGTATCCTTCAAAAACCACTGGTTGCTATCGAAGTGGTTGAATATATAGTTCACCTATCGTCCAGAAATTGCTGTGACAAAATCATTAGTTGCCCTCACGTATAACAATATCTTTATTAATTGTTCTTGACTGATCTATATGATAATGATAAGTATTGAAGGGAGACTTGTGTTCCAACGCCTGAGAATTTTTCTAGACTTTGTGGTTTTAGACAAAGATCATCATTTCAATTAATATGATATGGAATATAATTATATTTTACTTAAAGTTTACAGACAAAGAAAAACAATTCATAAATAAGTTACAAACTCTGTACTTTTTCAAAGTTTACTAAAACCAGCAAAAAAATGTTAGCTGTTGAATATAAAATTTGATAAATTGTTAAAAGAAATACCTTCCAAAAGTGGCAACTTTAACGAAAATAACTGTATACTGTTAAAATGTGGAATTAATTAACACAACGCAAGTTATATTTACTGAATATGTTTATATTATAATAATCATTAATCACACAAACATGGAAAATTTAGGTTCATGCCATTGACGTAAAATTAACATGATTTACAGCAATTCACACAATTTTTTGAACCCAAAAAAATTTACATAAATTTTATCATTTTTCAAATAAGTAATACATTTTTTCCAACATAACTTATAAAAATGACACTTTCATCACTCAATGTAGTGAGAAAAATAGGCATTTACATCACTAGTGAGGAAAGTTCATTTCCATAAGTTGTTTAAGGTTAGTTGTCATTTTTGACAGACAGATGACTGAACTGTCAATATCATATGTTTAAATCATACATTTTAATATTGTGATGTAACCGCCTTTGGCCGCTCGATTTTAAGGGATTCCCGCTAAAACTTTAGTCCATTTGGTGGATGGTGTTGAAAAGTTGCGCCACTGATTTTGTTGATTAAGAAGATCATGTACGTGATGGAATGCATAAATATGGCTGGACCGCGGGGGGTGCAGAAGGAGCTAACGCGAGAAGTAAAAAAATTAGGGGACGGTTGCAGTTCAACAGTTGTAATGGTATCGGCATGAAGAGTTAAGTTACAGTTGTCGAGTTCGAAGGGTATCGACATGAAGAGTGGTTAGTTTTTTTTGGTGTTGCGAAGTTCCCGATAATTAGGTATAATTCCTTTACTTTACTTAATTGTTCGATGTAATATTTAGGGGTTGTCTCTACGTGATCTGTTTTAGTCAGTAGTTTTGGTGTTTGTGACGTCAGAAGTCGGGTATATTTTCGGTTATTGTTTTATATAAATTGTTCTATTAATAGACAGTGTGTATTTTAAATTTAGTAGACTGTGTGATTTTCAGCTTTATTTAAAATGTAACTGCCATCATAAACTTTAGAATTTGGAAAGTTAAATATCATTGCGCAAGTGAAATTTACTTATGCCATGAAAGTTACTGAGCTGCGTAATTAGGTATCACGCTAGTGGGGATGCTTTATTATTTTTGTTGAATGTATTGTTAGGGGATGCTTTAGTAGAAGTTGAAGTACGCTTTTGGACATTACGTGATATTTAATGCGATGCGATGTCATGTGCGGTTTCATATTTAATTGATGTATAATTATGACCATGTAGTTACGTTTTTAAGTACGCCATGATCGTCAGGTGGTATTTTATGTGGGGGCGTAATATGATCTTTTACGTGAGTTATTAGCACCCTGCCAACATCTTATGTTGACGCGTCGTATGTGATTAATTTTTACATCCTTTGATTTTATGCATTTAAATACTGTTTATGGGGTAGATCCTAAAACAATGCTACAGCTCTCTCTCTCTCTAACCTTATGTATAGGCAGGGTGATCGCTCAGCCACAGGCTAGCGCCCTAAGCCAAATACAAATACAAAAGCTTCGCCCGTGAGCCCTTGACCCTGTGGCGAGTTGTAGGATCTGTTGCCTAACAGCGTTTCTTCATTTTCCACCTTGAAAGATGATGGCAGAAGCTATTTAAAGTATTCTAATATAAAATATCAAACGAAGGGAAATGAAATGCCTGACGAGAATCGCACAAGCTGAAAACAAAGTAGAGTAACCTTGAGTAGGTATCCTGGAGGGTTTTTCTGTAGCTCTTTTCCCTCCTTGTAATCAGCGAAGACCCAGAGCTAATCTCAACTAGTTTGAGAGGGCAACCCTTGCGTTTATTAAAGTTTATTCGTTCTCCCCATTTCTTGTGTTTTATTTGTGTTTACCGATTCGATCCTTATAAGACTAGCACACACACATCACGAGCAATTCGTTCACAACGTAGAGTCCTACCATTTTGAGAGTTTTGTTATTGACGATCACGTGCCATGGGTTTCAGTTAGTTGGCGGGAAAAGTTTGTTTTGGGGTGTCGAGTTGCGCAGTCGTGTTCGATTGCACCTGGGTACGCTACATAAGTTGGTGCCGTGACCAGGATGGTACCAGTACATAAGTTGGTGCCGTGACGAAGGATGTGTGACTTGTGCTGTCTTTGAGGATCGAATGTTTTGTAAGTAAGGTACTGCTGTTCTGGTTCTGTTCTAGGTTGGTGGTCTTGTTTTGACCACAGAGAGAGGCGAAAAGCATTTTGTCGACCCTGGGTTTTTTTTTCTAACCAGTAGAGAGGGACGGAATCCACCCAAAATGGAAAACCCTGGATGTTTTGCGAGGCATGGTGAGGATTCCAAATGGAAGACACTGAGGTGTAAGGCAACCAGTAACTGTTCCTGTAACACCAGAGGGACAAGGTGATCTGGATGTTTGGCGAGACACGAGGAAGACCCAACAGCAAGCACTCGAGAGGATCCATAGATGGCAGGAGACTTTAAATCTACTATACTGAATTTATTACATCAGTTTCAACAAAAACTTATTAACTCAGTACCAGGGTTACATGGCGAGGAGGATGTTGCTGACATGGGATCACTGTGGTATTCTTGACCCAATCATTTGGTAGAAGGCTTGAATGGTTATGAAGGGGACCGCCCTATGACCGACGGGTGGAGATGAGCTGCCAGTTCCGATCTTTATCGTAGGGAGTATTTTGGAAGCTCTCCTCTGCGAGGTTCTCTTCCAAAAGGGGGCGTCTGTGATGTAACCGCCTTTGGCCGCTCGATTTTAAGGGATTCCCGCTAAAACTTTAGTCCATTTGGTGGATGGTGTTGAAAAGTTGCGCCACTGATTTTGTTGATTAAGAAGATCATGTACGTGATGGAATGCATAAATATGGCTGGACCGCGGGGGGTGCAGAAGGAGCTAACGCGAGAAGTAAAAAAATTAGGGGACGGTTGCAGTTCAACAGTTGTAATGGTATCGGCATGAAGAGTTAAGTTACAGTTGTCGAGTTCGAAGGGTATCGACATGAAGAGTGGTTAGTTTTTTTTGGTGTTGCGAAGTTCCCGATAATTAGGTATAATTCCTTTACTTTACTTAATTGTTCGATGTAATATTTAGGGGTTGTCTCTACGTGATCTGTTTTAGTCAGTAGTTTTGGTGTTTGTGACGTCAGAAGTCGGGTATATTTTCGGTTATTGTTTTATATAAATTGTTCTATTAATAGACAGTGTGTATTTTAAATTTAGTAGACTGTGTGATTTTCAGCTTTATTTAAAATGTAACTGCCATCATAAACTTTAGAATTTGGAAAGTTAAATATCATTGCGCAAGTGAAATTTACTTATGCCATGAAAGTTACTGAGCTGCGTAATTAGGTATCACGCTAGTGGGGATGCTTTATTATTTTTGTTGAATGTATTGTTAGGGGATGCTTTAGTAGAAGTTGAAGTACGCTTTTGGACATTACGTGATATTTAATGCGATGCGATGTCATGTGCGGTTTCATATTTAATTGATGTATAATTATGACCATGTAGTTACGTTTTTAAGTACGCCATGATCGTCAGGTGGTATTTTATGTGGGGGCGTAATATGATCTTTTACGTGAGTTATTAGCACCCTGCCAACATCTTATGTTGACGCGTCGTATGTGATTAATTTTTACATCCTTTGATTTTATGCATTTAAATACTGTTTATGGGGTAGATCCTAAAACAATGCTACAGCTCTCTCTCTCTCTAACCTTATGTATAGGCAGGGTGATCGCTCAGCCACAGGCTAGCGCCCTAAGCCAAATACAAATACAAAAGCTTCGCCCGTGAGCCCTTGACCCTGTGGCGAGTTGTAGGATCTGTTGCCTAACAGCGTTTCTTCATTTTCCACCTTGAAAGATGATGGCAGAAGCTATTTAAAGTATTCTAATATAAAATATCAAACGAAGGGAAATGAAATGCCTGACGAGAATCGCACAAGCTGAAAACAAAGTAGAGTAACCTTGAGTAGGTATCCTGGAGGGTTTTTCTGTAGCTCTTTTCCCTCCTTGTAATCAGCGAAGACCCAGAGCTAATCTCAACTAGTTTGAGAGGGCAACCCTTGCGTTTATTAAAGTTTATTCGTTCTCCCCATTTCTTGTGTTTTATTTGTGTTTACCGATTCGATCCTTATAAGACTAGCACACACACATCACGAGCAATTCGTTCACAACGTAGAGTCCTACCATTTTGAGAGTTTTGTTATTGACGATCACGTGCCATGGGTTTCAGTTAGTTGGCGGGAAAAGTTTGTTTTGGGGTGTCGAGTTGCGCAGTCGTGTTCGATTGCACCTGGGTACGCTACAATATTTATCTAAATTTTCTATGTCATTAAAATTTATGATTTATTCATTTCCATAGCAACGTTAGAATACAAAATCGGGAACTAGATTCTTGAAAAAATACTTGCTCCATTTCAAAAATGCATACTTTTGGAGAGATTAGTAGAAACTGAAAAACGAATTTCGCCCTATTGAGAAATTTCTGCGTTGTTTGCGTGTTTTTTTCTGTAAGTACATATTAATGGGCGTAGTATACACCTGTTACTTAAAGCCACGTTTAGTTATGACGCAAAGTAATTCATCTTTGCTAAAGACCTGTACTACCCAAATATTTCAACCTGAAGAAAAACTACAGCGTGAGCGTGATTAATAATCTTGCAATTCCTAAAAAACAACTCAATTTAAATGAAATTCTACGTCTTAAATGTCAATATCTTAATTGTTTAATTTAAACTTTTATTTTTTAAATATTAATGACTTTATACTGGTTTTCTTGGTGACATCATGTTTCCATATCGACGTCACTATTACTAACAAAGATCGATGATGACATTACTACCTACCTACACACATATTTATAATAACATTAATATTAAACAGATTATTTGTAGAATAAATTGACGAAAATGTTTAACTCGACCGATGATTGAGGGTCAATTAACTACTATTTGTATTTAAGTATAATATATCGTCAACACCAACGCTGCTTACTTTTTTTATTGAAGTGATAATGAAAAGAGCTTGGGAACTCTTGAAAAATACAAAAATACTTTGGCGCACTCTACAAAGTCAAGGAAAGGAATAAATAAAATTCAAAAACTAATTTTTAACGAAATTTTGCACCAAAATATTTTTATACGGCACTTTGTCGTCCCCTGAGGACGTGGAAGCGTGTTATCAAATAAGATTTTGCGGATTTAGCTTGATCACAGGTTACAAACTAAATTGTACATTAAGTGTATGAGCTTATTACAAATTCATGTCCACACTGTATATTTAATCTCTGTTTGTCTGTTCTGTATTCACGTCCAATCTCATCATTACTTAAAGTGCATTGGACAAATCACAGTTCTAACATATTTCTTCGCCTTCTTTCACTACCTTTTCTTCACAATCGTCGTTTTTATATATCCTGTCATTAACTTTGTTTTTATGTTTTTTTTTCATTATGTGAACAAATTGACATGCATAAAAAAATTAAAAGCAATCATAAGTGAAAGGTTCTAATTTTATGGTGAAAGACTACAGGTTGCTGTTGGAGTCTGGGCTACGATGTTTCTTCCACCTGGGACAGTTGCTTCTGTGGCAGCTGCTAAAGTTATCATGGCCTCTGTATCGAGGTGTTCGCCGCCTATGATTCCACAACTCTCATCTAAAGAGAAGAAAACTTATATTTAAACTACTACCTTTTTCACACACTTAAAGGAATGATTGCTCTCCCATGAGATTCTTACGATTTCGTCTAAGTGTCCAAGTAGGTAATTCTAAATTTTCGCCTGATTAGCTGTCTTCTTTTGGGAATTGTTATTTTTTAATGAATAATACCTTAACAATAGTTTTGTGTACCTATGTTGTCTTTGCAGTTAGTTTTATGTTTTTTCCTGCCTTTTCTACATTTGATATGATTGTTATTCGAGCAATTTGCCTTCAGGAGTAAGAAACTGTTCGATACTAACATATTTTTTCGAAATGGTCATGTAATTTATTTTTTGGAAACGATCAAAATCAGAATTCATCATATGTCTGCATGTGTTATATCATTTGCTTTTTGAAATTTGATATAAGGCACAATTTCAATTAAAACGGGCACTTTAATTTTAAGTACCACGACTGACTTAGAATGTTATCTTGAACCTTATAAGTTACAAAACATTAATTGATTAGGGAATTCGGGACATTCCCCCATATAAATTGCAAGACTATCATTAGTGACCGGATGATACGGTCCACTAGCTTTAATAACTGTTCTGTTCCTAAGGATTTTTTAATTGCCAATTTGAGTCGAAAATTATTTAATATTGTATGTAGGGTGGGAGAAGCTAAACACAGGCGGTGTAAATATTAACCTGTTCATTCCAACACACAAGTAATTTTGATATAAAATCCATTATGATTAATCCTATAAATTAGAGCAAAACGTCAATATAATAATTATAAGTTGTAATTAATTAAAAACGAAAACAAATTATATAAATGCCTATAAATCGATAAGCTATGTTTAGCTTCTTCCACCCTACATCAATCTTATAACTACCAGCTTCAATATATTTTCACAAATTACTTTTTATTTGCAATTTCCCAGAAAATTTCATTACTCCACCTAAATTACAATGACAATTATTACATTAGTGTATCAGTTACTTGCTTACAGTAGTAAATAATCAAAAAATGATTCTTCTTTTAATATCCAGAGGTACGTAGACCTGCAGATCATTAAATATAAAATATTGTACAGGTATACCGATCTTATAAAATAAATATTTCGCTTTCGTTTTTCAATTACAGCTTTAGGAGGTATAGTTGGAGAAAATAAAACTGGGATTACTTTCAAACGATTAATCATTATATCATCGGCTAATATTAAAACCCATCGATATAAATCATACAAATATTGTATATAAATTTGGTGAAATTTGCACAATTAAAATTTTAAAAATTGGAAAGATAAACCACTTGCCTAAGCCGCCCATTAGAAAATTGCTTATGTTATTTCACTTAATTATAATTTAAAATCTACCGAACATATGCGCTCACCCATTATTTATGACTTCGTGTTTACCAGAACGAAGGTTAAAAATAATTCCTCTTAACATTTTTTTTTGGTGGGAAAAGGTACATAATTTATTACATTTATTTTGTGTATACAGTATGCAAGCACATATTTTCATGTTTCGTTGCATTTTCCATAATCATTTTATAAATTGTTATGCAGTTATTTAACTGTTATTTATAGATGTTCCGGTCACTCATAATACATACTTGAACTTTATTATATACAAATTTATTTTTATTATATTAATAAACATTTGTCTAATAATACGAGATGCAATTTAATAATGCCTAATTGTGTCATATTACATTCATCATTAATTACTTTTTCTTTTTTCATATTATAGATACTAAATTGCCACTGAAATGTTATACTCTTTTATGCAAAATCAGGGGCGTCATTTAGGGGGGACAGGGTAGGGCAGTTGATCCCCCCTGGAATTACTACTACCAAAGAAAAGTACGTTAAACTTATAAAACTGACAATCACACCCCTATTTCAAAAAAAATTGCGCCTGCGCCGGCCCATTTTCTTCCTTTTTACTATAGTTGCCCCCCTTGTAAAATACTGAAATAACGCCGCCGTTCAAAATTATTTAATATAATTCCAAGTTAAAAGCTTTTGTGGGTTAAAACCTAGCAGGAATTTTAAATGATCTCCTTGACGCCATAATTTTAAAAATGCCAATAAAAAATAGAAGATGAATTTAAAAGTGTCCTCAATTTTGATAAATTTCTTATTTTTAAGACCATTCTGCGCATCTATCACTTTGCTTTCCGTTTTGTTATGAATTATTGTACCATTTGCCACCTTTTTTCTCCCAAACGATTCATTTTGCTTTGTGCAATTTTACGCACGCATGATTGATCGATTCTGCAATCCAACACGATTTTACAAATTTTTGGAAATAGTAGGTACCTACCGAAAAATTTATTTTTGGATTTTCCAATGTGGAAATTAGGTTATTAGGCGTTAAATAATTAAAATGCAATGAAATATTGCAACAATTGAAACTAGGATCAGTAGATTCGTCATTTTTTAGATTGTCATTTGTGTTTGTTTGGTCTCTTAAGTCCAAGCGTCTTATCAATTGTATTTCGAAGTATTTGCTGCAGCTTTGAATAGGGAAAATTGGCAAGGGATCGTAGTATATTCTGGCCTGGCATCTTCACCGTATGCTTGGAAGTTCTTCCCGCTTTCCTGTTTAGTGCAATACTTGTCTCTCTTCGCTTCTTTTCCACTCTACCCACTCGATCTTTTTTTCTTTTCAGAGCCTTTTTGTACATTCTTTACGGTTTTTGTTCTCTATTATAATGATTATACGTTCCTAATCAATTTGTTTTCTCACTTATTCTTCCATTGTTTTGTGTTATTTTAAATTTGTCTTAGAAACTTTATCCCTATTGTTCCCACTATGCTGTCATCCATCTTTTGTTGAGGTCAAGACCTTGCACAGACCAGTCTTCAATTTTCAATGTCAGTTCTCTTCTGTTTGAAAGATACAATTATTCAATACATAGTAGGTATTTATTCTCTTCTTAATTTCATCGTCTCTTTCTGTAATTACTTATTATATTTCAAAGGTACTCAAATGTGGATTGCTACCCTTTAAATAATGTAATTGTTACACGTACCTTTTCTTCCGTTCCCTTGCACTTGTTGGTATTGATGTTCATCACCATTCTTTTGATTCTTTTACTTAAGCGTTCATCAGTCTGCATTTGCAATAATCATGATCTGCATATATTAAAGAGTCTATACGTTTTTCCTAGTGAGTAAGATGGAAAATTGCTCCTGTCCATTGCTATGATGACTAAAACTTTTGACTTTATTGTTCTGATTGTTTTGATCCTTTTTCCGTATTGTATAGAACTTTATTTGTTCTCATCCTTTGTGGTGGTTCTAGGCAAATATAGTGTATTCATTGTTCCGTTTGGTTTTTTTATTATATTTCTTGAGATGTACATATTTTGTATTATTTTTCTGAAAGAACCTTTCTATCCGCCGATTCTCCAATAGGATTTTCTTTGGTTTCTTTTTAAATACGAACAAATCGAAGATCAGTATCGATACACTCTTATGATATCCCAGCCAAGGAATAGAGGATGTACACATTACGTCTCAAATATACTTTAGTCTATGGTAAGTTTTAAATGCAGTTATGTGATATATTTATATTATTACACTTTGGATTTGTTTACAGTTCAAACTACAAGATCATCGTGTGCTGCAGATGCTTCATGGGAAAGCATATGTCCTCAATTGCGTTTATTTGCATAGGTAATTCATTCCAATGAACAGTATCTTTTCAAGCTTTAATCTTCGTTCATATACCTTCTGCCTTTAGTGTATTCACACTAATGATCGTTTAACATTCAGAAGATTTTGGAAATCTCAATATAATTTTGTGGGATTGGCTCGCAAAATTTATCTGTAATTTTCGGTTATAGTGTTATATAGTTTCATTATCTTATTGAGTTGTCAACTCGACAATATTTTTTTCTCGTTGAATTTTCCCTTGTGGACCTCTTAACTGTATTGGGAATCTTCCTTCCTTCATATCTTTTATGATCTGAGAGACTAGTTTTGTTCCTTTCTCGTTTTCCTACGTGCAGGACGATTTTTCCATTTTTTTTTGGCAGACATAATTGATTTTGCGGTTCAAAGTTAATATTTCTTTTTCTACCGTTTTTATCCATTTTGATTGTAAATCATCTTAAATGATATTTTAGGTTCTTTTATTAAAATATCAAATATTCTGGAGCTAATTGACTAGTTTATCAAAGTATTAAAGTGAGATTGTAAATTAGAAGCAGTTAAGCAACATAGATAATTAAATAATAGTAATAAAAGTTTAAAATGTCACTTTATAATAAAACTTTGTTGTTTGTGCAGGCTGATGGAAGATGTTTTCTGCCCGAAATTTTCGAATTTTGAGTGACTGACTAATGTACATCTTCGATTTTGCAAACTACCAAAAGGAAAAAGCCAAGAAACTGTTACAACACAGAACGTTGTTGACTACTAACATCTAACACTTTTGATGTTGCATTTTAGACCGACAACGCTGAGAAAATGTTGTTTCATTCTAATAGGAGCGTAGGATTTTGTGTCCATGACCAAAAAGTAACGTTGTTCCCTGGACACCGCTTCCCCTACTTTGGTAGACCATTTTATCGTCCTGGTTTTGCACTTTAACCAAAATCTTATACTAATCGAGTAAGTGTTCAATTACGGTTTGGTACATCTACATAAATGGGTCGTCATGTCTTTGTAAGGGAGCCTTATTCACATCGTTGTACAATTCTTACAATAAACGTGTTTAAGAGCTGGGGACAATATTCTTCTTCAAAGATGTTAACACTGCCAAAAGGCACTTATATTCATATCTTCTTCAGGAGTTTAAGACGAGATCTTTACTCATCTATCGTTTCGAGCAATAGGTAACTTCCACAATCTTCATTTTTGCGTCACTTTTTTATCAAAATTTGTACCCTAAATGTATTTCAAGGGATTTTATTATCTTTTTGAGTGCAATTTTGTCATAAAAACTGAACAAATCTTGGAACGATTTCGAAACACTTTCTTCCAACCTTATGTTTAGGCTCGGTGTTTGTTTATTGTTATATTTACAACAAATAATTTCTTTTGATATAAAACATATGCGTAGTTGTACATTGCAAACGAAATCAAGCACACGCGGAAGTAATGAGGCCACGCTTTTCAGAATGTGATTAAAATTACCGCCGTATGCAAATTACATTAAATTATATTACATTGTATTTGTCAACGAAAAGAATTACTAACCCCTCGTAGGTGTCACCAATTAGCTAGATGAAGCTGTAGAGAAATTTGACGATAACATCATAGTAATCATGTTTTACGAACGTAATTTGAAATTCTCACTGCAATTGAAATAAAATTTAATAACATTCTTCGACTAACATGCATTTTTTTAAGTATACATTTCCGTATTATTACATGGAAAAGTATGTCAATTGCACGTTTTATTTATAAATAACAATAACAATTAATTACAACGGAATGGGACAAGAAACGGTAACTTGGAATTGTAAAAATGTCCATGTATTACACATACCTACCTTAAATTTTGTCCTTGCTATGTGAACATTTAATTGCGTCAAGGCTTTCATTATGTAAGCGGTTCTTTCTTTTACAATGGGTCTAACAATTTCGTCTTTTTTTGAAACAAAAGATAAATTTCTCTGGGAAATTTCTTTCGAAATGATTAGAAATCTTTCCTGGTTCCATATTAATTTTAATGCATGTCTCGAAATATACGCAGTTTAATACGCGTTATAGGTGATTACTTAAGAGAAGCTGTTTATAATTCACATTATCAAGCGTGCATGGACACATTACGCATAAATAGAAAATGCTATTAGAAAGTTATTATATATCTATATAAGTCGCTTTATTTATCAAGGCGTGGGATTAAGTAAATTGTATCGTAAAATTGAACTTTTACAAATTGAGATGAAAGGATTGGCCAAAAGAAGAATGAACGTAGTCTCATCTAAATAGATTAATTGGTTTTATTTCTAGTGGTTTAAACGTTAGAAGTATTGCCGAAAGGAAAGTATTCCTGTAATGAATTGGTTTATCTCATTCCGGTTCTGATAAAAAATGTACTTACTGGTTTATCATCGTTTTCGTACAAATTACATATATTTATTTTTAAATGTAGGAGCAACTGTTTTCAATTACGTGGGATGAGATTCTTCCATTATTATTACACAATGTAATTCCGACATAACAAATTTAAATTATAAATAATTGCTTTCCAAAACTTCACGTCCTTGGATTTCTTTGGCATTTTTGAATTGTTCTCGTATGAATTAAACACTCCAAAAGGTCCAATATCTGAGAGAATGGAAGTTGTTCCCGTTATTTCAAAGCTGATCTGGCTTTTTTATCTTTATCCTCCTTCTCAAATGAAGTAATTACCAATGATCACCATTGAAAACAAGGTTTTTGTCATCATGGGGTGCGAAGGGTTGACGAGATTTCTTGGACAATGTTCATCCAGTCCACTACTGGCCCTTTGTTTTGGAGAATTTCAAATATGTGTTATCGTTTTTCAATTTCCATTATCCCTATCATGTTTCCCCAGTCGATATCCCCAAATGGAATTTATTATTCTTTGTTCTTTTTTCTTATCGCAAACGGCGAAGGTTCTATTTACGAGCAATAGACGTTTCCATTTCTTGCAATTCACGAATTTGAACATTGAAAAGCGGTATTCAACTTGTTGGCCCATCCTTTGTCGTAAGGTAAGGAAAATTATGCCCCATTGTCCCAGTTTGGAGGAAATTTCCAAATGGAGCTTTCTTATTCATCAGTTGTAACTGCTCCACTTTGGCCATTTTTCTTCAGATTGAATCAATGCTGGGTTCGTAAGTAGTAATTTTCAGAAAACCTCCCCCATGTACAGGTAAATTTATTAGTCGACTTCGCAGTTATAATGAAATGACCGAATTACATGTGATTACCGACAAGTTTCGATAAATTATAAATTTTTATCATCTTCAGGCTCATAAGTGAGATAGATGAAACGTAATTGGTAATGTCTTAAAAGTTAATGATTCGATGAAGATGAAGATGAGGCTGAGACGTCTCGACGTCGACATACATCACAAATGGAATTCGTGAAAAGAACAAGCTTTGTGAAGTGAAGTGAAAACCATGAGGGAAAACTGTAGAAAATGAACTAAACCAAAACGTAAACTAAAACGTGAGCAGCGCCCATAGTGGAAAAGTGTAGTAAACCCGAGGAAAATATTAATTTATCGAAACTTGTCGCTATTCACACGTAATTCAGCCATTTAATTATAACTGGAGCGAACTAATAAATTTACACATGGGAAAGGTTTTGTGAAACCTACTACTCACGAAATTATTTGTTTTACCCAATTTCGAGCCTTTCACACCGTTCAACATCAAATATGGATCGTATCAATTTACAACCTATGCAGATTATGATAATGATTATATTTAGAAACAATCAATGAATTAACATTTTGAATTTTCGTAAATTTGCGAATCTGCGTATCTACTTCTTTCCCTTTCTGTCTACTTCTGGACATAGGTTTTTCTTTCAAATTCTACACTGTACTTGAATATATCTATATCATTATTTGAGTTTTAATTATGGTTTCCAGTCTAGATCTTCCAATTTGCTTTTCGTTATTCCTAAAGCCATAACTGTTACAGTTTGGCCATTGTTTTTGTCCCTTCAGGTATAAAGAATTTTTGTAAATGATGAAACTTCGAATTTGTGGCCTATCCTGTGTAAGGAAGAATATATCTCATTGTCCCCCAGTTCCTAAGAATATCTTTTTCGGTCGCGATCTTCAAATAGAATTGTTTTTTGTTACTCAAACTGTTTCAAACGCGTTTTGAGATTTTTCTATTAAAATTAAGGCATTAACCAATAGATGTAACTAGGCTGATGGTACGATTCATACAGGTACCAGCACCATGTTGAATGCTGATCAGGCGACTTTAAATTTTGTAAAAACTTCTTTCTCAGAAGAAATTACATATACTTAAGTAATATTTCTCATTTGCCTCAAAATGATTTAATCATAATTAATTATACATACAATATTTATGATTATAAATTGGAACCGATCAGAAATCATAGGTTACCACTTGAGTTATTAGCTAATTGACCTTTTTCCGAATATTTATCCTATTATGCGCTTTTTTCAAAGCGTTCACTGACTTCTGGAAAATTTTGACCACGGCAACTAACGAGTCTGTATCCTTGCTGGACTTTGGGCCACAACAGTGAATGTTGTAAAAACGCATTTGTCTAAAATCTTGGAAGTGGGGGATAAGTTGACTACTTTAAATAAAAATAAAATGCACTCACTTAGGTTTATATGTGTTATGAATTTTGCACTCCAGCCAGTTCAACGCTTTACTTCAACATTATGACTTTATTTATTAAATGGGATGATAATCTAAAACTGAATCTAACTTTTTCTCTCTTTAGTGAAAATGTTTCTTTGCTAATAAGGCGGTGGCATAGCTACTTTTTATTTTGAAAGTGGGAAAATTATAAAATTATGCCAATCATTTTGATAAATCTTATGCAAGTAAAACTGAACAAAAATATAAATATTTCGTCATCACTGTCTTGTGCCTGGTTTGACCCTTTCTTTCTCAAAACTGAAGAATTCCTGCAATAATGAAGTTATTTTGAAGACCTTACATTATGTGTAAAGCTTATTTCATTGTCATATTAGAACCACGACATTTTGTAATAGGCAATTAGAATTTGACCATTGGATGGAAAACTGGGATTCAATATTACAAGTTACTAACTGAAGTTAGGAATGTTTCGTTATTTTGTAAAGACTGTAAAGAATATCATTTTCTTTCTTATTTTACGGTTCATTTTAATTATTTTTGAAGACTTCAGTCATGTGATAACGTAACTAAAGAAATAACAAGATGAAACAATAAGTAAAAGAAATGGCAACTAATCCAAAAATTATTCATCCATTAAAAAATGCTGCAATTCCCATTGTTGATATTGTTTTCGTTAATACTGTTACAGTTTAAAAAAAAAGGATCCATTTGCAAGAAAAGTTTTAAAAGATTTATAAAACGATCTATTGAATGGTTTTGGGGAGCTTTTGGAGCAGCTTTCTCGTGAAGCAATGCATTACTGGTTTGCAGAGTTGGTTGGGGTTGTGTGCTCAAAGAACAAATATGAATCCTAAACAAGTATCAAAAGGCGCGAATTCTTGTAGAATTCTAATTTCAACCAATTTCAAATCTGTAAAGTTTGCCAAGCATTAGTTGTTCGCTTGCATGGAAAGTTCTCAATTATATAATTATACCTATCCCTTAAATTTCAGTAGTAAGTATAGCAATGCCGCTTTTGGACCAGTTCAAGGTCACCGAGCCCCAGGTCCACGAAACCGCTTACGTGAACAATACACTAAAAGTAGGGTAACCCCGTGGTCATGGACTCCTCCTAGTTGCTATTCACCTCTTACTATCTCTGTCACCTGTTTGTACAAAGCTGTTCTGATGAGGGGAGGAGCGCAATAACCGACCTACTTTTACTGCATAGTTCACATAAGCGGTTTGGTGGATCTGGGGTTCGGTGACCTTGAACTGGTCCAGAAGCGGCATTGCTATACTACTAATTTCTATGATTGATCCAACTAATTACTGTTCCTCATGTAAGAGGCGTAACTCTTCACCCTCTTTAGGTACGATACCTACATGATCATTTGGTCATACGTTCGCGGAGAAAAATGTGGAAGAAGGTGTAATTCTCACTGAACAAGGCTGTAATTTCCAGTTTGGTGGGTTCGTACATTGCGAATAATAAAAAATTTTCGCTCGAGCGCTCGAAAGCAGGAATACAAGTTCAAATCTATGTCCCATATGTGCCGAAAGACAGCTTTAATCTTTTGTTAAATGTCGTGCCTTGCATGTCCACTTATTTATAAAATAGACCCGTCAAGTTGGACGGGCTCATAACGCTGAGATGTATGACATACAAGAATAGTAGAATTTCTGTATGAACACGTGTCCTTAAGTTGCCATCATTCCTGCGTTTGGGTGATTGGCTCCCAAGCCACGTTCAAGTAATCTTGAATTTGGTATTGCATATCCCGTAAATGGATCCCACACTTGTAGATTAGATCATCCATATATCCAACAGTGTATCGTTTGAACATTCAACTTTCAGAAAAGCTCAGACCTTTTGTTAGTATTATTCTCCTCTTCAGGTGGTGCCTTGTTACTCTCAATGTCTTCAAGATTTTTTCGACATGCACAGTTTCTTCTTTTGAATTAGATTTTTCAGCTAACAATTAATCAGACGTTCCAGTGGAAATGGGAAATATTATTGGTAGTAGTTGATATTTTTCTAACAAAAACGGTTTTCAAATTTGCCCGATGAGAATACTTAGATGAGCATTACACAAAGGTTTGGAGAGCTTTCAAATCTTCCCCATTGTAGTATTAAAGGTTATCTGTGAATCTTGGCTTGGATAATGATTAAAGAGAGATCTCATGCAGATCTCACCTAATAAATATTTGCTTCAAATGCAGACAACACAAATATTCCTTTTATTTCATTGACGAAGAAACATTTTCAAAAAAAAACACAACACTTAAAGTGGCTACAAACTATTGTGAGTCGCTATTTTTAGTGTATGTAAACCGCTCTATATTAGTAATTAATACGTCATTTGGTGCAAATTCAAGATTCTTTTGAATTTCTTCTTTGCTTAATGCGCTGGTTCTTGCTGTCCAATTTGCTGCCACAACTGGTGGACCATCTTACAGACACACAGCTGCACCCGTGTTCATTATTAACCTAAGAAAAGTCACCGTGGCACAGTATAATATAATATCAAAAAAATGGCTCTCCATGACTAAAAAAGTTGCGTGTGTATTGTGTACCGAAAATAATAAACAATACAAGCATCAAATTCTTGTTATTGTGTCGTAGGCGTAGCTGGGTTTATCGTTCCATTCACAGTAAAGGATATTTAACATGCCGGACATCGCATCTACACGATTTTACTTCCGTATCCCAAAGGAAAGTGTGTTTCATCTTTTTTCCTGTTAGAAGAACGACCGGGCAGAAATTATGGCGTTAACTACAAGGGAGACAAATTTTGACATACCAATTTTATTACTATCGTATCTTCATGCTCATACCCATAAGATTTACTTCTTTAAACATCTCCAATCGTGATAGGGGTCAATACCTCAGACAACCAAATTAGAAATAGACGCAACAAGATAAGTTGATTATCTTGAATAAAAACAATATCTGTGTAGTATTCCATGTAGTATATTGATATTGTGTGCATAAATAATAATTAAATAAACATATGTAAATCAAGTGTCACTCAAGGTTATTTATAATGATTTAATCATAATTGATTGTAAACAATAATAAACTGTAAGCAATTATTCGCTTCCACTAATGTAAAAAATTTAATTACGAAGGGAAAATGGAATGAGATGCATATAATTTTAATGGCTTTGTGAAAACGTCAGTGGACAAATGTTATCACCAGTTTCTATGACCTTAAAGATACGTAATTGAACAACTTTGAATAAGATGTCTTTCTAGTTTCTGGGTTTCATTTAAACGACACGTGGGGATAAAAACATTTATCAGTGGGTCAACATTTTTGGTTTTTTGAAAATATATCAACAATCCTTCGTGTAGTAAGTAGTAAATAGTGCCGCAAGTGGAAATACTGTTGTATGTTGTATGCAATCAGAATGACCTCCAGCAATAGTAAAATGAGACGGTACTAATAGAGAACAACATAGGTCTCGTATAGTACAGATATTGCTACAAACTTTAACATTAACACTACGGTACTTTATTCTATGACTCACTCTCCAGTGAGAAAATAGTTATTTTTTTATATATAAAAATGGACGTGGTCCATGTATGCTACCTTGGGGTACTCCCTATTCTGACGGATTTTTATTATAGAGTAGATAGATAACAGGATTCGTAACTTAAATGACTTTTTATGAATTATATATTACTCGTGAAATGAATAATAATATGTAATAATAATAATAAATAAGGGACATTTATTGAAGGAGAAAGATGATGACCGCATTCCACTGAAAAACATTTATTCAAAAACAGACACTGTTCAATCCTTCCTGGATGGTATATTTAAATTTCTTAACAAACAATAACTAAATATCTGAAGCAATTTATGTACTATTTACAGCCGCTTAATATTACCTCTTTTTGCAGATAAACTTCATCCTGCTAACTCATAAGCCAGGTGAAAAGTTTTCAATTCTCCTCTTGATGTTGAAGAAGATGCCGACCTCCAATTTCGACAAGATTATTCCATTACCACAATCTAAAGCAGGAATTGTTCAACATCTCATATTATAGCATACAAACAAGGCCTAGAAAAAATTGAGTAAGTAACAAACATTATAATATGCTATAACTTTGAAAATACTTTCCTGTTTGGGGGTGGGGGGTATTTTGTTCCCGACAGCGATCTATTTACCACTGAGATGGTGATATCGTGACTAAAAATCAAATGTGATATGAAGTTTATAGGTCTTCTAGCTATTGGGAGAGTTTTTCATTTTTTGAAAAATGTGCCCACTTTCAAGGCGATTTAATCGAAAACGGTACCTATTTAAAGCTTCTTAATATTCGCTTAATAAAACTTTTGCGATGTCCAATCGAACAAAATAAAAGTACAAGCAGAAATTATTCGTCACTATTCTGCATAAACCCACGAATTTTTAAAAATGATTTACGAGTTCTCAAAAGAATGTAAGGTCAAGAATAATTATGATTACCTACATGTTTCTTTCTGGCATGCAAGGTGATGATTAAAGTTCGTTGAAACATGCAATTAAATAAAAAAATGCAGTAATATTATAAGGGTAGGTCATAAAATTTATTTGCAACCTCTGTGATTTCGCCTATAGATCGGGAAAAAACCGAAACACACCTTTTTTACGGATAGGGAGGTCCCAAGTGACATTGTACACATTAAAGAACTCTTGGGCAGATGCAGTGTGTTGCTGTGAAATATATTGCACGCGGTAATATATTTACTTCACGGTCTAGCAAAACACAGCTTAAAGCCTACGTATACCACAACCGAGAATCCAAAAAATAATGAATGTGCAAATTGACCTTTTTGATTCGCTATACTTCACGCTCTTGATCGTAAAAAGAATTAATAATTTTTAGTATTCTTTGGTATGATATGCCTCGGTTTTTACCTGTGCTTTCCCTAGGCCACACGCTACACGCACAATTTATTTTTATTAATCTTGGTAGTTGAACCTCATTTTCAAGTTATGTGTCTTGGGTTGATTGGATGTTGTTCTTTTTTTTGTATTTTTGATTGCCATAGATTTCCCTCTGTTGACTGACACTACACGGACGCCCTCTACTATTTATTAGAAAACCAATCTTATCAGTAGGGTACCTTGGCCAAAAATCTACTTTCTATCTTTTTTGCGAGCTGAGAAAGTCCCGAAAATTCAATTTTTTCGACATTATGGGCAATATCTCGGCAACCAGCGTAGTTAGATAAAAAAAAATCTTAACAATATTAACTTTATCTTCAGCAAGCAATCCAAAAATGCTTGGAACATTCAATTTTTATTCGAATGACAGATTTTACAAAATTTGTACATGGTCATACGTTCTATGGAAGAGAAATGGTGCAAGTGTATTGATGTACATTTTTAGTTTGGTTTCTATGATCACATAAATACAAAACGGCCTAGGGAAATAATAGTAACAGAAACTCCCCAGTGGATTTCCATTATGAATTGTTTAGAAATAGAGAAACAATTTTATTAACGTTCAAAAATTCAAAATGGCACATTTTTACATTTTCAATTATATGTTAATGTTTACACTCAGTGTCTTATTAATCCAAACATTTTCTTCGGAACCGGTGTCGAAACCACGTTGCAGAATTTGATTGGTAATTTCCATGTGGAGCAAATATACTTTTCCAATTATTTATATGTAATCACAAACTTTTTGCATTTCTTCTTCTTTATATGTGTAAAAATTACTATTAAAGAAGATCCTACATTTTCAATATTGTTAACGTTTGAGTTAACTAGGTATCTCATCCGTCTGGTATGCCCCACTATTCCAAAAACTAACCTAAAAATACAAATGTTTCTTTAGATAAAATCGAATTTTACTGGATCATCAGTTTTAGATCTGCGACTTCTTCTCTAATAAATAAATAAGATTTTGTGGCAGAATATCCATCACCACCACCACCATCTCTTTAAAAATCATGCCAATTTTGCATATTTGCTAATATCAATATGTATTACCATAAACCATGGAATTCTCCCCACACCGTATACACATTGTAACATTCAGCCTTTTAGCACATTTTCAGTGAAGTTTGTCACATTTTGTTCTGAACCTTTGAAAATTCGCTACGTTATTTTTCTGCGTTCTTTCAAACTTTTCCTTCGTTTTTTCGGCTTTACATATTCTTCCAACCCATTTCATTTCTTACATAAAAACCTCATTAGGTATATCTCCGATTTAGATTTTCATTCTAAAATCGAAGCCTAAACGAATAACTTTCTGATAGATAAATGTAGCCATTCTTACCTGTCGTGTCAAACTAAGATTAATACCTTTTAAGTTTTGATATGTTTCAGATTCTTGATCGTAATCAATGTAGAGTATACAATTTCTCCCCTTTGAAATGTAGCCTTTCCACTTAGTCGTGCGACATAATTTATTCGTTAACCTATATTGAGCGCCCTTTCTCTTCATAAATTATCAAAGATTGTATTTATGTTGTTTAATACACGTATTTATATTACATCGGTTCATTAAAAGTATACTTAAATTCTATATAATTATGTTAAACATTTAATCGATCATTAAAATTTTCTAGTTAATCTTCCTAGTATATAATTAATTAATTCTCATACTCTGGCGTGGTGGCGTTCTTTAATATTCATTTAATTAAATTAAGTACCTTTGTTGATATAATTCAGAAAATTTATTGATGCTGTCAGGAATGTTGACAAATTTTTGTTGTTTTTCACTCAATAAACGACTGTATTATTAATGCTAAATTTTAAATGAGTTTGAATTTTGCAGAACGCCGCCACTCAATTAAAAAATAAAACACACTTGTTCAAAGCTAAACAAAATATGTACATTGAACTTAACATTCTCTGCAAATAATCCGTCTTTGTTTTGCATGTTAACGTTTGGTTCAAGGGCGTACTTGTTGACCACAAAGTATCCAACGGTTATTAGTTTAATTTTTTTACGGCTTTTAAACGAATTAGTGTTCTTACTGTTTTTCCCTCAAAATGTTTTACCGACCTTTGTGTGGCCGATTTATTTATAAAAATGTGGAAGTCATTGACAAAATATGATAAATTAAAAGATAACCCCTTTATGTTTGATCCGCTACAAAATTAAAATTCCAGAAGCTGCTAATATAGAGATTTTACTGTTCGTCAAATGATGTCGTTTGCTCCAAAGGTCATTGTTCCGACTACTCAAAAATGGAAAATTTGGCATTACTTTTTTCTCGTAGTTTCAGTGAATGATGTTTTCTTACTCCACTTCTACCTTTCACAAAGATAAATCCCGATAGGTGAGGGTCAACATTCTTTACATCGTGGAAAGTTTAGAAAAATGAAAAATTGTACTGCGTTAAAGCATATTTTCAATTTTTTTATATCCAGCTTTAACTCTTCTCCCTCTTCCAGGAGTGGTGGACAGAGGCGGACTGCTGATTTTAAAGTTCCCTTGGCTAAACAATCTAATTCATTTAATATAGCTAATCCTATACTATACCTACTAATAGATAGTTATAAATGTTTATTATTATTATCATTGCACTATTTTAATAATCTGGCTATGATGAGACTTTTGTAGGATAATCTGCCTTTGATTAAATTTAGGATTAACACTCATACTCGTTCTCTATTGACAAATTTTTTTGACAATGCATTATTTATTTATTTTTTATAATTTAAGCAAGCAAATATATTTGCGGACAAAAAAAGATTCATGTACACTTGGAGTATCAGTTATATTTGATCTAAAGATTAAAAAGGGCATTGTTTGAAAGATTTACAACTCTTCTTATCAAATTCGCCATAATCCAAATTAACTTTTCTTTTAATCTCCTCCTTGGCACAAAGTTGAAAAGTATTTGAGTATCTTGAGTATCATTTTGGAAAATGTTAAGTACATACGAGAGGATTTATGTATCGTAAATAAAGTACTGCCAACATGGAGTACATTTTAATATATTTAATACGAGGGGTGTTCAAATGAAAAGGTATGAAACGTCGTAACAACGTAACCATTGACATATTTGCCTATGCCACTGTTTTACCATACCGAGACATCTAGGGATGCGATTGTATTCTCCGGCATGAATCGGAGCATGTGCGGGCAGCCACATGTGCAGGAGAAAGCAGAGACTCTGTAAAGAGAGCCAGAGGCAAAGCGGGACAGCATGCTTCGTCACCTCCCCCTAAAAAGTTGCAAAGTCAGCAGGCAAGGTGTTGCTCGCCGTCTTTTTCGACGTCCAAGGTCGACTACTTCTTGAATTTCTCGAGCACAGAAGAACCATTAACTCCGATGTGTACTGTGAGACAGTCCGAAGACCACGCAGGTCCTTTAAGAACAAAAGACCGGGGCTGCTCACGGAGGGTGTGGTTCTGCTTCAACTCGGACCACGAACTTAAGGATCCCGTGAAGGACTGGGTCCCATCACGGCCACAGGAATTATGGCAAGTCGGAATCCTTCGGCTCGTTAATCAATGGGATCGTTGTGCTCTGGCCTATGGTGTATACTTTGAATAAAGCCTTTATTTATACCCACAGTGTCGTTTCCTACCTTTTCATTTGAACACCCCTTCATTCAAACTTTTGTCTAATCACAAGGTCCACTTCTCCAACCCCCCTCCCCCCCTCGCTCCTCCACTTCTTACGAAATACGCGTTATGCGTGTGTGTTTCATACGTAAGTACAGAAATGTGCACAAAGTTTTTCATTTGGGGACAACCCGTATAAAATTTTTGCAGTAAATCGGAACCGTGGAAACGCCCCTCCCCTCCCCAATATTGAATTCAAATGAAACCTTATGTTCACCGTTTGTGCATAAGTGTGCATTGTTTGTACACAACACTTACACGAGAAAATTCTCAAAACAAATTAAAGGGCGATGGAAACGGAAGCTTCCAATTTTTTGATTTCCAGTAAAGTTTTTTGTTCAACTTTAGACTTCATTTGTCATACACGTTTGTGGTTATCATCTTAACAACATTTTGGAAAAATAAAGTAGGTAGCGAATTCATTTCATTTCCATAACAACAACAATTAATATATTCTTTATTGTAAATAAATACAATGTTAGGGCGTAGTTCGAATGGATGCCACATGGTACTGCTTACAATATCGCTTGTGTAAATGCACAATGTTTTGTTCATAATAACTTAACAACCTTAAATGACCTTGGAACGGCCAGACAAGTCAAAATGCGATTTAAAAATGTATTAATAATCATAGTAGACTAATTGCAAAATAAGAAAGCTCTGGCACGTGATCTAAGCAAGAAATGAAAATTGAAATAATCGGCTTTTTATTTACCTATGCTCAAAGGCGCAATTGCACTCCCTAGTCCCTTGCAATTTTTGTTTTTGAAAAGGTCTAAACTTACCCTGTAGTATAGCTGCAAATTTCTTGTAGAGTACCTACAGATCACTATAAAGGACTTTCTTATATTGAGACTAGTCTATTATATTAGTAATTTTTTGTAATGTAAATTAGGTGCAGAAAAACACAAAAAAATACGTAGGAAGGTATTTAGTTGTGGTACAGGTTCACAACCGTGAAGGCTGGCTATTCATAAGTTGCATAAGCATACAACAGACTTTATTTCTCCAAAACATATTCAAAATTGAATCGATGATGACTGTATAATGTATACTGCCGAATTTTTTCAATCCCACCAATTTTCCATTTGGAAAATGATTCCTCTTACTCTGCTGATGAAATATTTCACATTTCGTTTGCGAAATTTTATTTTGTCGTTCTTTTTAGGACTTTTCCTAAAATCTCACCATGTTCAACTTTAGTGGACCACTTACAATGATTTTGTGTGTACATCTATCGAACTGAAGGAAATAATAAAGCTAAAGAAAGATTAAAAGAGAGATTAAAAGTAAAGATAACAGAACTATCGTGATTAAGTTTTATTTGTCAAGTTTAAGACTGTAAAAATACCATTTGCGTTATTAATCCCTTGTTAACCAACAACAACAAATGAATCTTGTCTTTTTAAACCTTTAATACTGACTTCATCTATATTTTTCATCTTAAAGGTTGCATTGCCCTACGAAATAATAAGAAATTTTATTTCGTTTCCATCGAGTAAGCCATAAAAAAATTAGATTAAATCTGCCACAAGTAGATAATATTTCATTAATTAAGCAATGAATAATAAGAGTGTATTCGAGTGTTAATGAAAGTTTCTAACGAATAATGATGGGTCAGGTCATTTAGACTTAAACTTGCACTGTAACTAGTTATGTCACTTTCATTTTATCTACGTAGTATAAATAACTTGTAATTTGTGTTTAGTTGTTCTTTGATGATGACAGTTTTGCTGTCGAAACGCGTTCGATTTAATAAATTATTGTTGTGGTTTTCGTATTTGTAGTGCTGTGTAAACGGTTCTGGTTCATCCAAGTGACAAAAGGACTATTAGTACAGTTATTGGTGTTGTTAACAAATTAAATTCTAACGAACTTATGAAAAGCATGCAGTACACGAAGCAGATAGTTTTCCTAGAAGATGTTTTTCACAGAATGCACGTTAGAGAGCTTGGACTCATATATCACGAATGCTGGAAAGTTCTTTTTGCTGTACCTCTCCTGAATGTTGGAACGAACATGTGTACTTTGAGCTAATTTCGGAGTAAGATGTTGAGTTAACCGAACTGCCTATTGTGTTCAGAGTTCCTAGCGAAGACTTTTATCGGATTTCATGTACCCACAGTCAGATTTGGAATGTATTCTTATCATTCGTAATGTTTTAAAGTAGTCATTACGGCAACTTTGACAGCAGTTTGCGAAATTAATGCCAAAGATGGCTTCTAAGAGTTCATCCATGAAGACCACAGCTTCGCTTAACACGATATACGAGAATGTCAGGAAAAGTAAATGTCTAAAGGGACAGTTTTCTAATGTTTGTTCTTTTGTTATTATTTTCTTGTATATACATATTTTAGGTACTATTGGTTCTTATTGACAATTTCATATTGCTTCTCTCTTAATTGTGTCAAAAAACAGCTCTCAGATTGATGAATCTGATGGGTAATTGCTGTCTTCATTCTTCCCTCTATTATACTCCTCACTATATTTTTCTGTTGTTGTGTGCCTCTTTGATTATTATTTTTAATGGGCATCCGTTTTCCTTTTTTTCTATAGATGTTGTACCATTTCCGGATCTAGAGTTTCCTCTCCTTGCCTTTTCTAGTTTAGTTTTAGTTGGTGCGTGATCGAGTTCGTCTATTCTTCTCTTCCTTTCCTTCCTACCATTTTCTGATTTCATTATTTCTGATTTTTCCCCATCTTCTATTTCTTTTCCAAAATCTTCCCATTAATTTCTTCTTCTTTTACTTTTCTTTTAACTATATTTCTAATTTGATTATATTTCATTTCATCTTTTCGCCTTTTGTCTGTAGGTTTTTTCGCACTTTCGACTTTCTTCCTCTTTATTGGATATCCTTGCTCTCCCATCTTGTTTCGTTGCATTTTGGTTTTTCTCATATGTCTCCTCTTTCAGGTCCCATGTACTATTCTTTTTTTGTACTTTTTTGAATTCTCCCTCATATTTTTTTCCATTTCAATATAAAAAAAATATTTTACATCTTACATAATAGAAGGTGCACTAAGCATGTTTAGATACTCAAATTCAGTGCTTACCTTCTCAAAGAAAGAATGTATCACTCTAAATTGTGGATTATTTCATTTTCTACACCAAAAATCCCTTTATTTTCGAATGAGAATTACTAGAATCAGGTCCTTCGAGACGTTTACAGTTAGATAGACCTTTTGGGTGCACGCAAGGATGCGCTTTAAGTTATAATATGTTATATTGTTTATTTTAGCTGATATTAAATACAATTACTAATTGAGAAATACTGGATACCATTACTAATTCAAACACTGCTATCTAATCGCATTCTTTGACAATGTTTTTAGCTCCTTGCCTTTTATAACAATAATCTTCAATGATGCCAGATATAGGTATTTTGAACTATCCGTTTCATTGTTGTTCGGTTTTTGAACGTAATTAGTGAGCGATGGTTAAAATTTGATAAGTGCTAACATGTGTGGGTATTGTCATAATTGATTAGTTATCTTTTCCATGATTTGACAATGATAAAAACCGTAATGAGATAATTCGATGGTTTCACATTTTCAAATGTGGGACTATATACAGTGTAATGATTCGATTTCTAACTAGGTACCGACCTTTATTTTGTAATTTCGTAGATTCTGTAAAACTTAGAATGATTTTGATCTACCTAATGCTAAAGAAAGGTTGTTATCTCCCTGTAATTTCAGTAATAGATAATGTCATTATCAGCTGAGTTTTGGGAAAAGGTTTTGGAGAAGTTCTCAGTACAGGTAGGTACGTCAGCTAAAGGTAAATGGAGATACAAGACGTAAGTATGATCCTTATTTCAATGAAATTTTCTAGTTAAAATTACTTTTCCCCGTAGTTATTTTAGTGCCGTGATAACTCTACAAATTATGCTCTAAAATGTCGCACAATTAACGTTTATCTATACTTACTGTCCTACCCAAAATAAACAAATCTATATGAGCAAATTTATCAATTTTTTGTTTGCAGTTCGATAGCAAACAAAATTGAACTAAATTCTTTCCAGTAACCATTATGATGCGGTAAAAGCATTTATATGATAGATATTTTTATAAAAATAAAGATAAGATTATATGTGTTCGTTCGACATCATTCTAATAAGAATTTTCTTTGTTACAGATCACAATGTCTGCACAAGTCAACATGATAAATTGGTCCAAAACCCTCTCTTTAGATCGACGTATAACATCACCAGTTTACCGAGGCTTCATTGATGTGGAACAGAATTCCAAAGAATTTAAGAACTTTACCCCTCCATACACTCGATGCGAAACGATAACAGCTTATCACAACAGTAACAACTGTGACTCAGTCACTTCCAAATCGTTACAGCATTCAATTTACTTACGCCGCAATTTAGAAGAATCGCGTAAAGTGTTTCTCGATTTATGCGAAGTAGATAATGAAGAAAGTAAATTACCCGATCTTAATAAAGAGAATGTGGAACAAAAAAAATCGCCTGCCAGAAAAGTTAGTTTTAAGTGTAAGAAACCTTCATTTCGCAGATCGACGACGAACACTACAAAACTGACAGCTTTAAATCCAAACACTGTAGCGGAACTTACATCAAAATTTAACGAAATGTTAGCAGATCGAGTACCAATCCTTGAACAGCCAAAGTTTGCACGTTTAGTTAGAAGGGTGAATAGTCTGAAAGCGACACCACCCGCCCAAGTGGATATTGCCAATAAAAAAATTGTGAGAAAACCTAGCGTCAAAATTAAACCAGTACAAGACCTAAATAAAACTAATCAACAAGATAGCAAGAAATTACAAAATTTCAGTAGCGGAACAACCATCGAACTTCGTCAGAATGTCAAGACTGAACCTACCGAAACATCTAGTTATAATATAGAGCCAACTGGTACCGTTCGTGCAACAATACAAATTTTCGAAAGGCGTAGCTCTCAATCTCGAACTCCTGAAAACGAAGTTAAAAATGTTGTGAAAGAATTCGAGAAAGTGCCAAAACCGAAAGTGCCTGAAAAGAGTCCAAATATTAAAAGTAAAGACTTAGTTATAAAAAATGGCGTGAAAAAACTGAAAGCGCTCGAAACCCGTGATAATCCTAGTGTTAATCAAACCCTTGTAGATAGTCCAAATAATTCTAACGCGCTCAAACATAGCGTAACGAACACAGAGAGAAAGACTGAGGTAGACGAGGAGGAAGTACAAATACTCAACATTCCATTAGTGATGCCAAGACGATGTGATTCTAAATATGAAACTGTGAACCTTAGAAAAATTTCGCCCACAGAACATTCGGTACTCGAATCAAAATTAGAAACTGTAAACACCTTAGTAAGGCCAAACTCTTCATTTTTGTGGAGGCAAAAATCTCTAGAGGCACAAATCGATTGGAAAAGTCTCTACGATGTAGTTGGGACAGTACCGCAAGAAGTTAAACCTGTACCACCCGCCATTCCTCCTCGCCCTACCTCGTTGAATCTCACCAAAAAACCGTCTACTTCCAAACCGATTAATAAGAAAAAAATGCCTCTTCCAACCGAGCATGCCGAAAAAATTTATGAAGAATTAGCGGTAAGTGGTTGTGACGACAGTGTAAGTGGACACAATTACGAGTACTGCCGCTCTCTTTCAAAGTACGAGGACATCGAACAGAAAAGTGATGACGGTTATGAATGTTTTGATCCTCCCGCAGATAGTTCTCCGAAAAAATGCGATAGGGAGGAAATCTACGAAACGTTACCGTGCCAAATTCCAATGAGAAAACAGGAACAACCATTACCACCTCGACCTCCGTCGAGTATTATTCAAAAGGGGGAGCTTGTCTCGAATTGTTACGAATCAATCTACCAGATGAATACCAAACCTATGAACGATGAAACTCTTAGTAATAATTATGAAAGTATTTACGGTTGTAATATTCGGACCGATAATTGGGAGTTGGCTTCCAATAGGGATTCAATGGTATCTTCGGATCAACAAAGTAATAGTTTGTATAGCCGTTCCTTGTCTGGATGGCCTAACGATGGCTCCATATACAATGGGAAGGCGCCCAGTGATTTAAGCGGGAGTGATAAAAGTGATGAGTGGATTGATATTTCGGATAATGAAGAAAATTCCAAATCTCCATCCGGATTTCTTATGTAAGTGTTATGCAACCCAATAACCGTCCTTGTACCGTAATATCGCTCTTCTATTATTCTTTGTGGTGAAGAAATTTTATGATTATAACGGCTTTTTTCAGTGTACGTGAACGTGAACGCACAAAAAACAAGAAAACTGCAGGATGGTCTCAAAAAATTCGAGATCAGTGGAACAAATCACATTCAATTGATGAAGGTAAGTCGATATATTAGCCTAATTGTCCTTTAATGAGTAGATTTTGTTCGTGAACTTTTTATTAAGTTCAATTACAAGTACAATAAACAATAAATAAAGGAAATGTGGTGCAATTAGCGGTGCAAAGTACTGTGGTAATGTGTGTTGCCTATCTGTGCTGATATGAATTATAGTAAATTGTATAACTGAGTCTACTTGAGGTGTTCTTTTAGCAAGTATTCAAAAAGCTTACCCTTACTCCTTAAATTTTGTCACACATGAAGCCTCTACCATCGGTCAAAATTACCAAGACAAGTAACTGTCGTCTTAGGAAGTGATAACCAAGTATGGCTGCAGTTTTTTATTGCTTGTTGCATTTATAGTTATCCACCCATTAGTAATCACAATACCGCGTAGCATTGTTGTGGTCAGTGATTTGAACCAGTGACATTTTTCATAGTATTATAGCACAATATATGAAGTGAGATGATGAAGAAGCTTCCTACTTCTTCTAAACAAATGTCTTTTGAATGCTATACAGATTGCATAGGATGAAGGATTTCAGCCGCTGTGAAGATGAAATAACACTTGCATAATGTAGCCTCCCTTGACATACTGCTCTTAAAGCAATGACCTTCCACATGTTACCATATGGCATCTCAAGGTGTTGTCACTAACGTTGGTGTGCACTGCTCGAGGGGTTGAGTATCTCTCAATTGGCCCTACAACTAAGTTCAGAGTCGATTTTGAAGATCTGTGAGGTGGGGACAATTATTGATTAGAGTGCCACGGGACGGGAGCGCTGCTTTTCTCCATATGTCTTGAGCAGTGTCGATTCAATTTTCTTCTTTGAATCTTAACATTACCAATCTCTTGGTCTACCTATTGCATGTTATTGTATACTTTTCCAAAAGATGTCCATGTCAGGACTGTACGATGGTAAATTTTGGGAGTTTGGCTATCCTCGACAATTCTTATTTCATGCCGCATTTTTGTATTCATGGGTTTGACCTACTTCATTCCATGGGATTGTCCTACTTCTTCTCCATCGATCTGGATGTGGTTATTTTGTTGCAATGGTTTATTTTTAGCATTTACCTACATGAAATAATAGCTGATCTACGCACGCTTATGTACTGGATGTATTATTGATATTGAGAGTACCTTGACGCACCTTGTGCACTTCTTTTCCGGCCGATGTTTTGGAGAAAATGACCGTCTTAAGTTCGACTCATCTCAACGGTACGTCGAAATAAGAAGGGACAATATAGCGATGCTGTAATATTGAATTCCTGGTTTGAGTAACATTCTCCGTGAGGAACTTCAATGAATAATGAATATACTTAAGTCCTTCTTGTCATTTAGGCGGAGACAGCCTAAAGAGCCACACTAAGGCAATTGTGAAGTTATCCAGTCCAGAAAATGATCAGTTGCACATTTGGAACAAGGAAACATGCCAAAATAAAAGAGGGCTAAGCTTCCAGTATCGGTCATGAGTACAGTGAGTGCTTTCAGATGAATAGGTACCAAAACTTGAACCTAATGGCTACGTGCATCCAAGAAAATCTCGGCAGACGTTCTACTTGACGTGTGGTTAACATCTTTTCATTGCAAAAGCTCGTGTCAGTCTATCTACAAGAAAAACTGGAAAAATTTACTGAATCTAAGAAACTTAAGCCATGCAAAACCTACTATTTTTGGTAGGTTCTATCCTTTAACGCGAAAGAAAAACTACACTCTGGGAAATGTTACGAACGTGAAGGATGGCAGTATGATTTTGCTTCTCCTTGTCTAATTCTCAAAAACTTGCTGCATCTAAACCGTCTCGATTTTATCAACCAACTTCAAAAAGTTGGTTACTAAATTCGTCCGGATGTCTGTATGTCTGTGTGTCTGAGCCTTGGTTGATGTTACAGGGTTTAGAAAGTTGGAAGTGGTATCATCTTATAAGGAAATTCCTTAGTGATTTCAAATCTCTGGTAAATTTTTTGATCGGATCACCCGTTCGGCGCCATTAAAGTCAAAATATACACCCTTGAATATCTCGAGAACGACACATCCAATTACAAAAAGGAAAAAATACGTTTCCTTTAATTTTTGAAACCTATTAAGTCATGATACGTAAACATCACCCTCGCCCCCCCGTGGAGTGGAGTGGGGGTGAGTTTTGAAAACTAAATGGGAACACCTATTTTTTATCGCACTCCATAAAAAACTATTCTCAAATTGCAAATTTCACCCCAACTGCACTCCTGGAAAGGAGGAGAAAAACGATCTTTCTTTACTTTTTCCCTCCAACATTTTTTCGTGATTTACAAATTGTCCGTCACCCTCTACGCTCCCATCTCCCTTAAGAGTAGGAAAAAAACAATGTGCAGAATCCGGGGTGCTTGTGCCTGAGATGTGTGGGGGGAGGGGGTAGTTATATACATATATATTGTATATAGTATATGCCATAATTAGTTACAGATTTGAAGTTGGTTGAAATTAGAATTCTATGAGAATTCGCGCCTTTTTATTCTTGTTTTATCATAAAATAGTTTTAGTATTCATATTAGTTATTCAATGGTTTTAGGACTACCTTGGCCTTCTGTCACATAGCTTTTCAGCTTTATAAACGATGTGTAACAGTTGATTTTGACCGGCTGCAGTTACAGAAATTATGAAGAATATTGCTTCTGTATAGTTTAGAGGAAAAACGGTACATTTTTCCATATTGATGAGGTCCATTGCTCGCAAAGGGGTTATGTACAATGACAAGTGAAATAAAAGCCTCACAACCTCCCCTTTAAATTTGTAATTGTTGACTTTATTTATGGCGAGTCAAACGTCAAGCGACATGTTTCGGGATCATAGATCCCATTCTCAAGCATCATTAAAATGTCAGTATTTAAAAGAAAAAAAAGGTAATCACTAAACCATTAACATTATGGATTTGAAAAATTTCTACACAGAGAAAAAGTTTCTGGGTAACTACATAGATTTAATTGTGTAAGGGGTCCTCGCAATGAGGAACCCAAGTTAGGCCTGAGGGGCAAAGATGAAAACGGATGGATGAAATAAAATTATGGGAAAATTTGACGTGATAGCAAGTGAAATTGATGAAGGATGAATGAATGTAAAGTCATATAGTAGGTACTCAGTTCATGTTAGACTTCTTTTACAGCATATGGAGACCTTACTCTTGTTTTTATACATATGGCAAAAAATTCTTAATCTGCCGAAGAAAATTCAAATATGCAATCTAACTTTCAAGTTAGGTCATATTCGTTCACAACTAATTGTTAAATTATTTATTTTTTATTTTCAAAAATTTTGACTAGTTGGCATTTAGGGCGTTCGGACTCAAACTGTCTTCAAGCGATGGGACTGTTTGGATAAGTCTCCTCTCACAATAACTTTGCCAATGTATTCTTACAAAAGTATTGGAACGGCTTAGATAAACAATCAACCTTCAATCGGTACTGTAATTAAGTAATTAATATTAAGAAAAATGCAGATATGTTTTTAGGTATTGGACATATTAATAATGCATGAAATTTAGTGAAATTTCTTTCGGCTAATACCATTTACGTTTGGATTACACATATTTTTGGATTTCTAAATATGGCTGTTATTTATGGGTATAAAATTTATGATTATTCATTATACCCTCTAGCTAGTAGGTAACTAATTTATTAACTAAACAAATCTATCTGCACGCCTTTATATTGTAAAGAAATTCATATTAAACGCGCGTTGGTGCAACAACCGTACAATATATGTATCGGGTGCAAACATTTTAAGTATGTAAAGTGTGTTGCATATCTGTAAGATAATCGAGGAATGGAAGGACGTGCAAATTAGGCATTCAAGTTTTTCTCTTTTAAAAATTTTAATTTTTAAGCGTCACTTTCCCACAGTATAAAGTAAAATACCTTGGCATGGTAAGCAACACACGCTCTTTATGCAAGGATTGCAAGGCCATTAAGGTCGTTTATTTATACTTATATGCTATTTGTTATAAACAATGGATGAGTTGAATTGCTTATATTAAATTGGGTGGAATAAATTAAAGAAGGAATTGATAAAAATAGATTTGGGTAAAAAAACAAATAGTTGCTACTGTTGTTGCGTCATTGTGCGCACCTGTAACAGATATTTTCTACAACGCGCTCGCGCAACGGCCACGAATATAATTTAGATCGTATTCGTCTGTAGAATAAATAACACTAATCTTAAGTTATCTTAATTAATGAACTTAACACCAATGACTTTTACTTTAAATTTGGTAATTTGTAACATTTCCGTTTAGTGTGCTTAATGATTTCGCGTATCAGTTGAACAGCACTACTAAAGTGAAAGTGTACGGGGATTGCCTTCAAGAAATAGTTTTAAAACATTCCTCGTCTACTAACACAAAGAGTTAAATCTTTACGTAGTGTTTATAAATTGTTTGTTGGATTATTCTTTTCGTGTGTAGGAGTGAAGCGGTTCGAGGTTTTTTTCTTTCAATGTCGTTTTAATTTAGTACGTAACAAAAGCGGTTTAGTAAGTGATAATTAACGCGGTTACTCGAGAATAAAAAAACTGTGTAAACGGAAATTAAAGCGAAAAAAAAACACTTTCTATTATTTATTACTCCCCATATGTGCGCTCTAGTAACTTCTTTAAGTTATTTAAGACAATATTTTTTAAAAAGTAACTCATGTGGAAATGTGAAAAAATGTAAAAATGAGCGATAATAATTTCCATCACCGTCGATCCGTTTCGAGCACATCGGGCTTTAATAATAATCCACCGCTACCACCCCCAAGATCGGCGCCAACAACAATAAGGAAACGTCGAAAAGATGTTGGTGATCGTGTGTATATATCCTCTCCGACAAAGATTTTGTTTAATTACGCGGATGATAATATAAAACAATTAGGCTGTGATGAGATTTGTGATTTTAGTGAAAATAGAAATCGTCGCGGTAGTAAAAGTGAACATGTCAAATGTGATACTAATAAGACGTACGCAAATGTGCATTGCACTTTACGGAATTTACCCCAATATGCCTCATTTAGATGTAAAGACTTGGAAGAAACTCTGGAATCGCAGGAAATCAGCCTATTCATAGGTATGGTAATAGGTAATTAACTATACCGACCGTTTAATTTAAAGACCTTGTGTATAATTTGAAATTAAGACCAGAAGGATTATGTTTTCTCACGGAAGTATAATCGAATTGCTTTATTTTCATTTATATATTCATCAGTTGAACGAGTGTGACGCAATTTAGTTTTGTTCAGCCCACTCCCAGACTAATACCCAATTTAGACATTAAGCGTAGGTATACAAGATATATTTTATTATTCAAACGAGCTTGCTTTGGTTGTAACCGTAATAACAAAAAGCAACACTACCAACTATACCATAGTTTCCTCGATGAAAAATAAGTTGAAATCGGCATCCCCCACCAAAAAGTCGACGCTCCATCACGCTTGACATGATTGTGCAAAAACTCCAAATCCTCTACAAAACAATTCGGCCATTCTGAATATTTGCATATTTTCACACGATCACATGAATTCCCACACATTAACCCAAGTTTTTAAATTATGATTGTGGCAAACGGGCATAGTCGTACATTGGTGGCTAAGTCGTATAATTTGGTTTTTGAACTCTGTTCAAAGACCGAGAACGACTTCATTCGGTGTTATTGTGGTGAATTGGCGGTATGGATCGAATAACTCTAATATCCAAATTGTTTTCGAGGTCTAAAATGTTCGACAAAAGACAAGGTATATCTTCTTATATAATCTCCTGTAAAAAAACTATACTGTAGTGGCGTCTCCTTGGGATATGTTGGAGCCTTCTTGAGGAGTAGGTGTATCGGTTTAAAACAACATACCTAACTTGATAACCTCAAGTTATTCTAATCGCTCAATTATTCTAATTGATTTTATTATTGTGAGTGTGATTGTAATTTTATGTGACTGTTATAGGTTGTAAGTCTGTTATATAATCGACGTGTAACCTAGTATCTTAAACTAATTAAGACTTTTGTTTTTAATAAAGACGCCTAAAAAAGGCTAGCCAAAACTAGCCGAAACGTCGGTCTAACGAAATACACCGTGTTGTTTTAAACTGGTACCTACACCTACTTTTCTCAAGGTATATAAGTATGTATTATGTTATACCCAAAGTGCAAAAAGCTAAATGGTTCACTTTATTGAACCCTGGTTAGAATTTTCACAACTTGGGAGCATGTGTTTGTGTAGTATAGTATGAAAGGAAGGAATTACGAACTGTAAGTATTGATTATGGCAACATTTTCCAAATATAAAAATTACCCTATTCTAGAACTGATCCATTTTAGAAAAAACCAAGTCTTTGTTACTAGGTACCGAGCTAGGTAGGTACTACACTAATGTGAAGATTTGTTTATTATTACATTATTAGTGATGGATTTGAATTTGTACCTAAATGGAATGTTAACATTTTGTTGCCCTTTCAACCTATTCTTCACTTAGATTATCATGAATTCATGATCCTTTTCCGCCAATTCCATGAAAATTACTTTTGTGTGAATCTTCCGAAACAATAGTTACAGTTAGCTCTGGGATAGGCCGGTGATAACTGGACAGTTTTCTAAAAAATCGACAAAATTTTACTTGTAATAATGGCTACAACTCTTATCAACGTTTTTTCTTTTGTTATATAAGTACTAGGTAATTCTTGAAGACTTTTAACTGGTTCAGTTAACATACCTTCCCGGTTAAGTGAACGACTGTACTGCAGTTATTACTTTCCAATCTGTATTTTAACACAATATTTATGAAATACGTGAAATCGTAATCACGAAAGTCTATATAAAATATCAACATACATATTACCATATCTCAGATTCTCACTGGTCTATAATCACTATATTGCTATTGCTTAAGAAACTGCACATCGAAGCCTTTGCTATGGTTTCTATTCTAGCCACATAGTGCACCTTTCTCAAAATTTTTTCACTAATTAATATTCTTAGGGTTGAAAATTCTCTACTGATGAAACAGTTCAAGTTCTTCTTCGAATTCCGAATTTTTCTGTATTAGGTAGACGTTTCGTCATTTAATGAACTGCTGGTGGTCTTTGTGGCCTTCTTTTTTTTAATTTTAAATGTAACCCACTATGGGTCATTATCCTTATCATTATTACCTATACATAATTATATAATCTATATAATATTAAATTAATAAACAAAATAATATTATAATAATGTTGTTGTTATTGTCGGGTTACATTTAAAATAGAAATTAAGGGAATTACCGACTTGTATTTATTATTGCAATTTGTTTGTTTTTTGTTCTTCACTAAAATAAGAAAAACCGAGACGGTTTGGTGCTCGGTTATTACTCTGCAACTATAAGACTAAGGTTTGACATTTTTTTGAAAATAAAGATTGAATTCGTAGTGCTCAATGGATCTCAGTACAATTTAAACTCATAATTTTAATGTTCATTGCTTAAATGATGTAACAGGGTTTCTTATCCTTCTGGTTGTTAAAATATATTAGATATAATTGGGTGAAGACAAATTACTTCAGTCTTCAGGTCTCACTTTTCTATTCCACAATAATTCAACTGGTATTACTTATTGTAGAAGCTTGCTGTAGACGGCTCTTGCTCAACTTGCCGATTTTGTCCATTAGCTTGCGAAACACTTGCTTGCTGATAAGAAGTCTTCGTCAGAAAAGATATTTTCATTAAACCGTCTAGGGTCGCTGAATGTAGTCTTTGCGAAAAGCTTCACAGCCAAGGTCGGTAATGTTGAATAATTCCATTTAGCAAATGAAAACAGTTTTCCCAGAATTGTTTGTTTTATCGCATGTACTTACCATTTTAAAATTTGTTGAATGGTCCAAAAATGGGCACATCGCGTTTAAAATTCCAATAGGTATGTACTTAGATTACTGTAGTTGGCCTCTCGCGCTTTGCAAAATGCGAAATCGATGCGAAAGTACGCGTAAAAACCATTTTCTGTTCTTGTTCTCACAATCGCTCAGAGTTGGCGTCTGTTGTCGTGCCTTGCTGCAGTATTTGTTAATCATGTGATCCTTAGAATTAATCCGGGTAAATATAAAGAATGAGGGTTTCGAGGAGGATTTATATTGTTCAATATCAACAAAAGTGGTAAGGGTAAGAGCTCTTCTCTCTGCCGATCTCATTTGGCAATGGCAGATTGGAAAAATAAGTAAAATTATGGTTTTCGAAGTTTGAGAATCCTTTTGACAATGTCAAAAATATCCATCCGCTTCACTCCTTTGGATCCTAAGAAAATTGAAATTTTTGTTTTCAAAATCATTTTTTATGATAAACTTTTAGCGAAATTTTTAATAATTATGAAACTGGAAATTTTCCTACAGAGATGAAACCGGAAACTTACTCTTCTGCCCTATATGTGTTTAGAAAAAGGTGCTTTGGTCTGCTCATATGCTTTTATTTACACAACTTTTAAAATACCTTGAAACTATGATTGTATAAAATGAATCTGTGGAAAAAGTGAAACACCTCAAGTGGACTTCTTTTCAAGTTAAGTTGAACTCGTGTAAACTATCGTTCCAGGTATGACCGCAACAATTTTGTACAAAGGATAGAATTCCCCAATGAGTTATTAACTTATTAATTACAAAACTACTCTTAGGTATATGTAATATCTGTTTCTGATAATCCGTCGACCATTATTTTTACATAGGTACATTCCGTTGTATGATTGTTTATTATAAATAATAATAATTTGACACAAAAAAATATTTGTTAGGTTTTTCAATTGTCGTTCTTCGGCAAGGCTATGAGAATAAAAATATGCCTGAGAACACAGTAAACAATTACAATATTGTAATTGTCCTCTTCGAAAAACTAAACAATTTGAATTCAACCCTAAAGAAAAATACGGTATGATATCAAATATCTGCACTTTTGCAAGGGTATTGGATTCCCCTTCAAATAACCATATACCATGCAAATAATCGTAATGCACTACAAATCATACGAAGGTTGAATTTACGCAATGGTTTTTTACATTCTTATTTACGAGCTATTTTCTATTTATCTACTATTATAGTAATACGCGCAGCGGTTGGCGAAACGGCGATATTTCGACAAAGCAGCAGGGTTTATTTTATATAGTCCCTATTATGCTAATAGGTAAATTTCTCAATTGGCTTAGTTACATGCAGCGGATGTGTGCAAACTGCAAAGTACCTTAATTGCACATCAACCAATAATTTGTGTAATTGATATAGTAGGGGTCATTAAACGAGCGTTTTAGTTTATTTTTTACCCATCCGTTTTATTCTGTAGTCTCGTTAATAATTTTATATTAAAAAATTAGAACTAATTACGGCTACTGTTTTAAACAATCATCACACCATCGAGTTTTTACAGGGGTTTCTCGCCGTGTTGCTTTGCTGGTCTTACCATACATTTTTCAACAATAATATATATGTATTTATTTTCATATAAAAACTATGTATTTCTGGATCTGGATCTGGATTTCGACGGGAGGGTGGGAAAGTCCACGCACACCTAGGCCACTTATTCGGCCCCTTTGTGCTACCTCCCTGATTAGAGTCGTTCGACCCCGCAAACATCACTCAATCCATCCCACACATGAGCGATAAACTTGAGGATGCTGGACGGGAAACCGGCTCTAATCTTAGCCATGTCCGGCCAGGATTCTCCCAACATGGATCGCCTTAATTGGACAAGTACGGGACATTCACACAGTATCGGTTGCGCCGTCTCGTCGTCTGTGCGGCATCCTCTACCTACAGGGTGGTGAATCTATCTGTAAGTGGAAGGACCGGCTCTGGACCATAAAACGGTTGTTTTGAGACCAGTCGGGCTAACTTATCGGCTTTTTCATTGCCTATTTATTCCAGCATGCCCTTTAACCCATAGAAGCTGAAGGGTATAGCTGTTTTGTTTGTTACTTGCTCTAGTACCTGGTGACACTCGGAAACCAGTCTAGAGGTGAATTTGTATTGATCTAGTGCCTGCTGTCACTGGAGATTCTGATGATTTTATTCTTTATGCTATGATAAGAATTATTCTTGCACTAAACGTTATTCCTGCAAGTTCTGCCTGAAAGACAGTCGAAATTTTGCCTAGTGGTTGGCTAATAGGTATGGAAGTTCAGTTCTTGGGAATAAATACCTCTACCTGTTCCTTTCATTGTTTTAGGTCTATCTGTGAAGATGGATATGTCTGGTTGGGATGCCTCTTCCACATCAAAGAAGATGTGGTAGTTTTTCCCTAGTATAATTCTAGGGATGAGTGAGTCAGATCGTCCTTCTAGTATAGGTAATCGCTTATTTCTCAGACGCAAGGTTGCCAGTATGGCCTGCTCTCTCACGTGGAGATCCAGTGGAGGTGGACCCAGGATGGCTTCCATGACGGCTGTAGGGGTTATTCGTATTGCGCCCGTGCACGCAAGACACGCTAGTCTTTGCACGTGGTTGAAGGCCACCAGACAATGGCTCCATAACAGAACATGGGTCTTATCACTGCGGTGTACAACCACAGGATAGCCTTTGGGGATGAACCCCAAACTCTTCCGATTACGCGGCGGCATTGCCAGAACGCTCTGTTTGCTTTCTTTGCTTTAAGCTGAGTGTGCTTGCTCCAGTTTAGTTTATTGTCAAGTGTAACACCTAGATACTCTGAAAACTGGAGGTGTTTTTGGAATAGTAGAGGAGCTGGAAGGCCCTCTATCGTCCTTTTCCTTGTGAAGAGAACTACCTCCGTTTTTGTCGGTTTTGAATTCTTCAAAATTGTAACGCATAATGGCGGTTTGTGAAATTTTTAGTCTTCGTTAAAAAATGTATTTATTACATTAATCCGGGCCCTTTTGGCGCCGGTTTTTGTTATTATGCATCTCATTTAAGTAGTGCTTTGTTTTTTCAATTAATTTGTTACCCCTTTGACACTCAATTTTCGATGGTTCTTGTATCGTTAGTTTAATTTTTGAATCACATTTGCTTGAAAATGAGACTAGTCTGGTCTCGAAACGTCATGTCGCCTTTAGATTTAAATTGTTAATTTGTCAAACTTTACATTTGTTTTTTCACTTTTGTTGAGGTTAATAACGAGGTGTTTTATAAAAATCTTCCTTCCGATTAATGTTGGTCAGTCACCCTGTGAAAGTGAGTAGCAGGGGACTACCACTTAATTGTTTAACTTCATTCACCATTAGTGTTGCGATCACAGTATCGGGGCTAATGTTTCAGTTCACTTCGGTGGACTTTCTATACAAAAAACATAACCACTCATGTCTCATCCCATTGTTATCACCAAGTCTGACATTTTTCAAATATTAAATTCACTGTCTAAGGGGAGGTTTTGAGTATTTTATTTTATTTATGCTTTTATTATATTGAAGAATTATTCCACAGGAATATTTGGAATGTTCAATGAGCACATTCTTTGTAATTATTCTTTTGTCACCAAATTGTATGTTCCCTGAACAGTCTTATGAATATCTTCTTGAATATTCTTTGAATGATCAGATCAGGGAATGTTCTATTCATATAATTTTATTTGAATGAGTATTTTCATCTGCTTTGCAATTATAATAGACTCCAAACCTCCCCCATATATGTTTCTTTATTAAAAATTGTTAATTTGCTACTATTTTGATTCAAAAAATTGATTTTCAGGCTTAAAATGACGTAAAAAATATGATGTGGGGATACAGTAGGTTCATTTTAATGTAATTATTTTCATTATCACTTACTTTATGTTTTTTTACATAATTTTAAGTCAGGAGATAATTTTTTTGAGTCGTTTTTTCTTCCTATAAGTATTCTCTGTGTACAATCTTTTCAGCTACTTCTGTCTTTTCTAATTTATCGATCATTTATGCTGTTGATTATCTGTGTCATATTTTATTTCTGTGGTTCTTGCCCTGTTCATACTTGTGCATCTTGGCTTGGCACTTATATGACTCGCTTCCCTGCACAAGAATGGGAAGTTATAAAAACATCAACCACTTTTGTAGTGTTGGTTATAAAAAGCACAGCTACTGGTTTGCCACTGTTAAGAGTTCTTCAGTCGTTTTGTGTATGGGAGCGTTACATTTTGAAATCCGGCTGGAACAAATCAAGATGTGTTTTTTCGGTTCCTTCATCTTGGATCCGTCATTATTTGACTCGAATGTTTCCATTAGGCCACAAGTATACAAAGAAGCCTGATTGTACTAATGGGTACAGGGAGTGGGCAAATCTGCTTGATTCAAATGTGCATCAAACCCTTACCTAAAGTCTAGAAAGTGGGATTTTTTCTTTATCCATAATAGTTGAGATAAAAGTACAAAAGATAAATAGTGAAAAAACTTGATTACACAATTGTGAATTGTGCTAAGTGTAAAAAAGTATGTTTTGATAATCAATGCCTTTCAGAAACTTTCAAAAAGATGACCTTGTATTACATAATGGCGTTGATTGAAGGATTATAATAGGTACTTGATATGCTGTCAACGTTTTTTATTACAGTTTAGTACATTTGTGTTGATTACTGCAGTATAAATCACTTTTACGTAGGCTAATTAATTTTATAGATAGGTACACAGTGTGGGTAATTGACTAAAGCATCTCATGCTTCGTTATCTTCGGAGAATTTGTTGTTTTTTTTTAGTGCGTTTTAACATATGTAGATCATTCCTTTTTATGCATTTATTTAGTTGAGATTTTTACTACCAGACATATAAAACTTTCTAGTAATTGCTATGCATTGTACCTAATGTACGATAACAACCGTGAGTAGAATTATAAACTATTATTACATTATTGTAATCTAGAGTTTTCTACAATTTGGTATTAAGCGAATTTCTCATTATTTACAATGGCAATGATCATTGGCATTGACCATTAATTGTATCAGTGTATTCTAGCATGTATGTGAATAGTTTGTAATTGCTGATATAAAAATGAAGTAGTGAGCCGAAATAAAACAAATAGAAATTTCTTACATTTTCACATAATTAACATTGAAAGCAATAGAATAGAAATATGCGAAAGCTTGCTGAAATGCCTCTTATATAACTTTTCTTGATAAATTTAGTGAGTTAAGAATTTGGGAACATTTAAAATTAATCACTGAGCATCCTTTGCAAAGACATACTTAGTGGAATGTAACCTTCACCAGTGGGTGCGTTGTTTAGTTGTTCATGCAGAACATCATGTTATTGATTCGATACTGTGAACGAGTTTCTTGATATTTTTAATACAGACAATTTTCTATAGGTCATATGTAGGAAGTAAGTAGGTACTAGTGATTCAACATGTACAGTTGATATTTCGCATACAATTTGTAACGCATTTTCTTTCTCTACTATGCCATATGTGAATATAGATCATGTTGGTAGGGTTAAACAAGTTACATTAATAAAATAGCATTTGCTCATTTTTTAAAATTTGTATTGAACTAAGTAGAGTAAATACACCTACTCTTGCAGTTGTTCTAATAGTATGCAAGCGCTACTAATTACGATAGTTATGACCTCACTCAATGTTATGAAATGATTAAATAAATTGTTTTGGGTTCATGTATTATTAATAGGTATCTAGCTATGAATAAATTTTGAACGCACACACTTTACACCTGAACCAAATCGTTATTAATAACCTTAATATGTATGTAACAGATATTTTATTTCCAGATAACAGTGATGCAGATCATCATTATGAAACCCTTTGCAATACTCAAAATGAACCTGATAACGACTGCTTCGATTCATTTGATAGCGACACTGAATCCGAAACTTCTCTTAATAAAATTCAGGTGAGTTTAACGAAGGAATTTTTCTAAATGTAAATTTCAAATAACATTTTCCCAGAATGATAGTTGGGCCGATTTGGGTAATTCACAATTACCCGACCCACCTACTAATCAATCGTACGGACTGACAAGGTTGGCCGTATCTGCCGGTAAGCACATGAAACGTCTACGAAGGAATTGGTCACTAACTAAAAATGATATAACAAAATCGCTTACTCGAATGACGAAAAGAAAATCTAGAACAGACCTAACAGCCGACAGTAAGTAAACTCCCATGCCGAAAATTTGGCTACTTAACTATAATTTTATAGCGATCGAGAAAAATTCTGAAGAACACTTACACAATAGATCCGATTCCAAACAAGAAATTTCTAGTCCTGTGAGAAGTGAACGGAACAGTTCTTTGCTAAACATAAACCATGAACTCAAACTAAAACAAAACGAACTGTCATCGAACATCGCATACCAAAACATTCAAATTTCAAACAGAGTAGCCGAACCGACTGTAAATTATGAAAAAACTAGATCTAATAGTTTATCGAAGAATAAATTTTTAAATAAATTTAGGCGAAGTATGTTAATTAACACAGAACCTACAGAATGTATACAAAATTTAGGCAACAAAATGAAAAGTACGTTTTATTTAACCGATCCGATTGACGTTGATAATAATCAAACAGATACTTTAAAACCAAAAGAGGCGGTTACCACATCTGTAAGTCCGGTTACTTTGCGTAATTCGAAATCGTGCCAAAGACCACACAGTCCACCGCCCCCTATACCTGTTGATGCAAATCAAAATATAGGTGAGTATCTAGAAAATTAATGATAAGAATGTATTGAAAGAATTAGACTGAATCATATTGTACTATTCTCTTTAATTAAAGCTGTATGTGTCTGTACATTGAAGTGAAAGTAAACTTTCAGTTCAATTTTTGTACTTGTTATAATTATGTTAATGTATGGAACACTGTTTTACTTTTTATTCCCAAATTTTACAATGTCACTTTTTAAAATGTTTCTTATGCTTAGTGAAAACTTTTGTTTGATGAAACTGTTACAGAAATAATAAATAAATAGTACAGCAGGGTTCCTATATTGAAGTAGTAAACACTTTTACCAATTGCCGCCCATTTGGCAACATCGTAAGCCCTCTTAATGATAGCATTGTCAGTTTACCCTGCACCATTGTAATTTCTGATAGTTCTCTGTAGTCCTTGTGTCGAAGCTCTGGATCGTTAGGTATAATGTCTTTTCCTCTCAAGAACCTGTGTCTTAAGGCGTTCTCTATGGCTGGAGTGATACAGTATATTGAGCGGTGTTTCTCCCTCCTTCTCACAACCTATGTACATTATTGGTTCCCATTCTGTAAAGGTGTAACAGTGCCTCGTTCGTAAAGCTGTCGGAAGATTTATGTCTTCCTCACTGCATTTCAGCAGATGTTCTATTCTATTTCCTGGCTTGTCTTTGAGCAGGGAAGTTCCTCTAGTATTCTTCATGTGCAATTCCACATGCTACTTGACGCCCTATAAAACATAATGTTACCCTGTATAGCAGAATACCTGGGTACTCATATTATTACAGTTTTATGTGTATTCCAGCTTTTGGCTACAGTTCTCCTTTACTTCTCTCCAACCTTGAGGTCCATATCCTAGTGTAGTATGGGCCTTAAAAAATATGCATATTTTTGGGGACGGAAATTGGACCCCACTCCTTCAACAATGCTGCGAAAATCACATCTATTTCCAGAGGATGAAATGGTTGGAATTTCTTCACACTCCTTTTTTCGCTTTCTATATGGGTATGAATTGCTTCTTGGTATCCCAGGTGTAAGAATTGCAGATTCGAGAAAGTGTATATCCTTCCCTGTGTCTGTGTATTCACGACTACCATTACGAAGGTTTCCCATTCTAATTTCATGTTCTTTTGAAAGGGTTCTTTGAAATCTTGCTATTTTAGGTATTCGCTTTTTGCTCTTTCAATGACTTTGTTGTACTCTGTGCGAGAGGACAGATGTACTTTCCATTCGCCCATTGTCACTTAAGTGTCCCCTCAGAAGCATTATTATTGATGGCGGTGGTTTGGAGCTACTTTCCCAAACTTCTTGCCACCTTTGTGTTGCGGTGCTGAGCCCCGCATAGTGTGGAAGCTGTCAGTGTTTTGTAGGGTGTGACAAGATCAGCACACTATTGAGGAACTCTAAAGACCCAATGGTTATGGTTATGCTTATGAACTTAGAAAATTAATTGCAAAAACTGTAACAAAGTATATAACGACCAAACGAAAAGATTATTCAAAATTCGTTTTAAAGGATATCCGGAAATATAATCACTGGGCCTTTGGCGTAGCCACCTTTGAGAATAGCAATAAACTGGATGATATTTCCTTAATTAGGCAAGTAAGAACGAACTCGATTATTATCAAATCTTAGAGATTCATAAAAACAAGCGCTTTCTCATGAATAAATGATAGGGACATCGATTAGTTTTATCAGAATTGACTTTCAATGTCATCAGATGTAAAAAATAGGTCCATTTTGTTGGGTATATGGCTCAGGTCTAGTTTTTTGTATCCTAATAAAAGAAGCTCTCTTCTGAGTTGGTATAGAGAGATAGAACCATTTGTCCCTTGAGCAGACCTTGGGATTTCGTAGTAGCCAGAAAGGACTCAGTTGTTGAGATAGAACGGGCGGGAAAATGAAGGATAAGTTCGGGCCGGATTGTCTCCCCTCCCCATTGATGGTCCCTTAACATCTTCAGAGGTCTATTAATCTTACAGGGCACGATTAATTTAATAATAATAATAATAATGGTGTTTATTGACCTTAAACAAATATATTTTGCCCGGTCAATGGGAAGTAATCAGCTAAGCTGGTTTTCATTACTCCCATTTAACATAAGTACAGCTTTTTTCTTACAATAATTTATTTTTAACCTTTAACTTAAACGTATGTAACGAACTTGTGTTCAATATTGTGTAATATTTATTGAACATAAAAGCGCTTAAGTATTGAAAAGATCCCTTAAATTTTTGACAGTGGTGCCTAGGGATTCGCGCGGTTAGTTTTCGTTGCCCATGCTCGCGTTTTATGAAGTCGATGGTACAATATAAATACGCTGGTGTTTTTGACACAAGAACTTTATACAAAAGTGTCAGAAATAACAAAATGTACCTATCACTTATTCGAAGTATTTTGAATTCATTATAATATGGGGTAATATGATTATGCTTGGGTATCAAAAAAGAAAACCTGAGACAATTATTTTGAACAACTTGCAACTTGTTTTTAAGCTCATTTGTCAAGTGACCGTAGTATGTTATTAATCCATACTCGATTTGGCTGAGGACTAAACTGCATGTTAAGTTATATTTAATATGTGACGGTAAGCAATTTTTAAATTCATATAAAAGTTTCAATTTGCCATAGCTTAAACGACATTTTGATATTACTTGTTCAGTAAAGGTAAGGTCTTGATCAATTATGATTCCCAATATTTTAACTGACTCCGAAAATGTTAACTCGTGTCTCTTTATGGTGATGCTGGATTTAATAGTATCATAACATTTTTTCCGAACCGATGCTTTGCCGATACAAAGAACTTTAGTCTTTTTTTCATTTAAAGTTAAACCATTCTCATTCGACACTGTAATCATTCTGTGAAGATTCTCGTTCATTTCCTCAATAGCTTCGTTGAAATTAGAGACCGATGAGTGTATATATAATTGGGTGTCATCAGCATACGTACTGATTTTGCAATTCATTGTGAGTATTTTGTCAAATTCTGCAGTGAATATTATAAACAAAAGTGGCCCTAAAATACTGCCTTGCGGTACGCCATTATCATTGATTATTATGTTGGAACATATTGTTTTCTTATTCAACGAAAGTTTCACAAATTGCTTTCTATTATGCAAGTATGATTCTAGCCAATTTAAAGCTTGAGATGAAAAACCATAATAGTGTAATTTAGCAACAAGTAAAGGTCTGTTTAAAACATCGAAAGCTTTGGAAAAATCAAGTGCAGCAAATATAGTAACTTCATTATTATCCCAAGCGTTTGTAAAGTCATTGATGATTTTTAGAATATTGGTATTTGTACTATGCCTAGGTCGGAAACCGGACTGGGAAATAGGTAGAATATTGTTTTTTTCAACAAAATCTGAAATCTGCTTATAAATCCACTTTTCAAGAACTTTGCTTACAGCTGGTAAAATAGATATCGGCCTTAATAAACTATAGTCATCTGCTTGATTAACTTTGGGTAACGGTATAACACAAGCAGTTTTCCACTTGTCTGGAAATGTATTTGTATCAATAGAAAAATTTATTATATGTGTAATAATATCGGAACACACTGTACCAACTAATTTCAACATAACGATGCTAATATTATCATTCCCTACAGCATTGGATTTAAGACAATTAATTATTTTATTTACTTCGGTACTAGAAATGTGTTTGAACTTTAATTTTTCCGTAGTGTTATCGTAGCTGTTTTTATAATAAAATTCAATTAATTTATTTGGAATATCTTTGAGGGGAAGAGACTTAACAAAATGGTTATTTATCTCATTCGGATCGGTAATACTTAATGAAGTGGTTTTTTGAGTTTATTGAAATATTTATTTACACAATTTACATGTTGATCTCAATATAACGTTAAATCATCCATTATTTGTACCACATTTTGAACAATTTTAGGTATTACTTAACAGTAGTTTATAAACAATATACAGGCATAGAAATAAGGGAATTAAATTTAAGATATTACATTGCATTCCATTAATGGATCCCCGACCCTGACAGTGAAAATAGTGCTGTTAATATTGTATTGTATTTTTTAATGTCATATTTACTTACTTACTTACTTCTAACAGATTTTCTCTACTTGTTTACCATTCACCCTCCCTCCCCTTCCCTACTTCTCCCATTGCCCTACTCCTTTCCCTTACCCCGCACTCTCCCATCCCTCTCCATACACCTGAATCTTGCCGTTATTCCTTTCTTTCTCTTACTTAGCCCCCCTTCTAGGTATCTAGACACTCCTTCAGACCTTATCTCCTCATAGTTCATATTATGCTTCCCCTCGCTTATCCTCGCCCCTTCTTTCCTCATTCTGCACGTCTACGTCTCTTGTTGTTATCTCCTCTCTCAACCCCTCCCCCTTCCAGTTTCCCTTCTCTTAACCTCTCTACCATCCCCTCTATGTACGCAGCGAAGAGCTCTTTATTCACCATTTTTTTGACATAGATATTATCCATTGCCCTCTCCTCTTCTAAATCCAGATTGCCACTCCCCTATTACCCCCTTCACCTCCAGCTCCTTTTCTAAGCGTTCTTGTGTAATTACCTTTCCTTTTTTGATCTTTCCCAGTACCCTCTCCAACTCTTCCCTCGTTATTTCCTCCCCCTCTATCTTCTTGTTCCTCCCTCACTTCCCTATTCCCACCCTTCTTCGCCCCAGTTTCACCCTAGAGCTGTTAATATATAACTCATATTTTCATAAAATACATATTTTTGTTATATTATAAACCTTGAAGTTTCAACCATTTCAACACAAAACAAAATCGTTCAATAGAGCATTGTACAAAATTAATGTGCTAAAACCAATTTTTCCATAACTTTTATGTTAATTAAGAATGTTTTTGTACTAAACTTTATGTTTCAGATTCACGCACTACACGACACACCAAGAGGTCAACTTCGTGGTATGCAGAATGCGGTCTATTTCGAAATACAGAAAATCCTGCCATTATGAGACATTCCGATAATATCAATATGTCGAATATGAAAAGGCCAAACACTAGTTGGTATGCAGAAATAGGCTTATACCAATCATCGTCTAGTACTCCTAGTAGTAGTTCAACAGAGAACAGTGGTAATACAACTAACTCAAATTTGAAACAGCAACTTGAAGATTGTAAGGCCAGTGAGAATTATTATAATATTAAAAATGAAAGCGATTACTATAATGATAGTAGTATTGGTAGCTTTAATTCCGATACAACAATGGATAACAACTCTAATGATATGCAATTAAGATTGCAAGATGAACCTTTATATCAGTTTTATGATGCTGCCGTGTTAGAGGTAGTTTTGTTACTGTAGGCGAACGCCTAATTTAAATTAAATTCTGCTTTACAGTCAGTCTGTCAAGATGGAACATCCGATTTTGATTATGACGGCTATGAAGAAGTGGGGGAAAAAATGAATTCGCAAACCAATTTAGCAAGACCTTCCGCAATGCAACTTATATCTCTTAGCAAGAACGGTTTTACTATCACACGTACGTTATGGTGTGAAATTCCGGAAGTTGTCAATTCTACTGTCCTCAGTAAGAGAATTCTTACAGGGTTACGGAAATTTAACTTGATTATTCTTTAGGTACTTTAAGTTTGAATCAGAAAAAGATTCAAGAGGCCAAATTTGAAATGATGACATCCGAAGCATCTTATCTAAATTCTTTAAATTTGTTGACCGATTATTTTATTTCCAATTTAAATAATAGCGATTTTGTAACAAATGAAGAGAAGACCATACTTTTTGGAAAAATTCCTGCTGGTATGTTAAAACTATTCCAAAATATTTTAAATGATTGTCTGTCTTCTTACAGTAAAGCAGTGTTCGGAGGAATTACTATTGGATTTGGAAAAATGTTGGCAAGGAAATATTTTACTGCACGGAATTTGTGATATTGTTAAAAAACATGCAGAAGAACACTTTGATGTATATGTGCCTTATTGCGAAAATCAAATATTACTCGACAGTACTTTAAGAAAGATGAGGGAACGAAATAGCTGTAATGAATTGCTAAAACGACTCGAATGTGGTTCAGAATGTCATTCGTTAACGCTATATTCATTTCTTATGCTTCCAATGCAAAGAATTACTCGTTGGCCTCTTTTGGTTGATGCAGTTTTGAAAAGACTTTCGCCACAAGATGACGAGTATGTGTCCTGTCAATACACTTTAGCCACTCTAAATAGGGTAAGGTTAGCATTTTCGTTACGACATGTTGTGCACAATTTTGTGGTTTTAGATTGTAATGAGATGTAATGAAGCGGCTCGTCAAATGGAAAGGGAATCGGAGGTAAAGAGAATTGCGAAACAAATTGAATTCCCACGAGGAATACCAATTATAAAACTTGTGATAAACACAAGATGGTTGGTACGATCTGGTCCGTTAATTCAAATGGTAGCTCGAGCTGATGACAATAAATTGACTTTTGGGAAGCGATTTAGTAAAATATCTCTTCATTTGTTTTTGTTCAATGACCTATTGTTGGTCACAAAACATAGAAGGTTAGTACGTCATTATAATATTGTATTATTAGGTATAGATATCGATATATTGATGGTTATTGATAGTTATCGACATATATTGAACAACATCAATTGATAAACTAAAAAATATTGATATATTCATACCTACCTATAGTCATCGATATGTTAATAATGTCAATAGCTATCAAAGTATTGATATTTCTATTTTTGGTTGTTGATAATATATAATTGTTTAACTACTTTTAGTGATGATTGTTATGTAGTACTACATTATTGCTACCGAAGTTACATAGACCTAAACGTAAATGATGTTATCGGTTCAGTGCCAGCGAAAGATTCACAAGGAAGGCATTTACTATTTTTAACAATATTAGAAAATCATGATAAAAAGACTGTAGAGATGGTAATAATTGTCATATATATAACAAAATTGATTTATTACGCAATTTCAATTTTAGTTACTATCTTGCAATAGCGAAAGTGACAAAGAACGTTGGATAGAAGCATTATCAGCTCCGAGATCCGAAGATCCCGATGAAACATTATACGAATGTTGGGATTGTCCACAAATTACTGCCATCCATCCTTACGTATCGAGCCAACCGGACGAACTTCCACTTGCGAGAGGCGATATTGTTAATGTTACAAGAAAAATGGCAGATGGTTGGTACCATGGTGAACGTATAAGAGATGGTGAATCTGGTTGGTTTCCGGCGAATTACACTGCCGAAATCGCAAATCCTCATGTACGTGCACGAAATTTGAAACAAAGATATCGATTACTTGCGCTATCGGAAAATTACTTAAAATCCAAATAACTATGGTGCCTCATTGTTATTGTTCATGTATTTAAAAGTTTTTATTATCGTAATTTTTTGTATTATATGTATCATATATTATTGAAAAATATTTAAATTAGAGTATGTTTTATATAAAACTGTAAATTTTTTATTGTTGAATTACATTATTTTTAAAAATAAAAAATTAAAACAATGATCTAACACATGCATGTCAAACATGCGGCCCGCGGGCCGCGTGCGGCCCTTTAGGCATTTGCCTGCGGCCCGACCCAATTATAAGAACAGTCTCCTGATGCGGCCCGCAAGCGTGCCGCAAAAATAATTTAAAAAACGCACACTGGAAGCTGTGTTCGGACATCCGTGCCTCTATTGTACTGGTGGAGTGAAGACGATGGCGGTATAAGCCGTAGGCTCGGGGAGAATAAACACGTGCGCCTTTCTGTTTTTCTGATCAAGTGAAAGCTTTCAAGGGCGAGTTGATGCTTTGGGAAAAACAGTTAGAAGCTGATAATCTGTCGCATTTTCCCACTTGAAAGGCTTTTCAGGAAAGTACAAGTGTCCCAATTTCGTATAAAAAGTATACTGAGAAAATAACAATTTGCTTGCAAAATAATATTGATGTTTGGAAGCACTTACAAGTGTGAGCAATTCTTTTCCATAATGAATGGAAACAAATCTCCCTCGAAATCGCGGCTGACCGACACACACTTGGATGCAGTTTTAAAATTAATTTTTGCAGATAAAATTACCCCTCAAATAGGTAATTTAGTTACACACAAAAGTTGTCAAATTTCTGGGAAAAGATTGTAATAGGAAACTTTTCTAATATTTTAGTATTAATTATCAGATACGTACCTACTATGATTTTGGTTATAACCAAAACACTGTCAAATTTTTTTGGTTATAGCCAAAATCATGGTACGAATCCCGTGAGAAGCATTGTAAATATTGTGAAAAACCATGTATTTTTAAAACAGCGTTTGAATAATCAAGGAAAGTAAACGATTACCGTCCTGTACCACTCTATCTAATTTCGTAATAAGCTTTTTTTCTTCGTGGTTGGGTTTTGTGGCCCACTGATTCTACGGTCCTTATACATTTGGCCCACCCATCACTTTGAGTTTGACATGCCTGATCTAACATGTAGGTAAGTACTAGCAACACATTTTTTATCACTAAGAACACCCAGAATTGGTGAACACTTCTTTAACAAATAAATTTTCCATGGAGCTGGGAGTAGTTGACTTAACATTAAACATTTACGCAAAGATTACTTTGATTTGTTACTACACTTATATCTAACACTCTTATTTTCTTCTTTATTTCTTTCATGTTCTCGTAGTAATTATTTAGGTACTATTTTGGTAATTTTATAATGTTAAATGTTAATATTTGGATTTACTTGCAGAATTACAGTTACTGTGTTTACAATACAATTCCTCCACAGATTTTGCTGCAATTACAATTCCAAATTACTTTAAGAAAAAAATGTACCTAAGTACAATTACAAATTATATGAAAAAAAAGTAATTGTAATTATGTATTACTTTTTAACTGGGAATTACCCAGCTCTGGTATTTAACACCCAATTTGCACCTTATAAATTATTTATCTAAAATTTAATGATTATTCAGTTATTAACAATTAAACTTTGGGCACCTTCATGCTGGTACAAACACTTTTCCTTATAGAACTTTATTTGCCAATCATTTTCACCCAATTTCCACCCTTAACATTTTTTTGTTATCTTCTAAAATAAAAAGTTATAAACAATAACACTCTTGTAGTTTTATACTACCACAGATAAAAATCTGTGATACCAACCAGTAAACTAAACCTCGATTCTTTATTATGGCTATAATCACTTTTTTTACACTACCTCTCTACGACTCGCCGTTTTTTAAATAAACTACTGATACGGGTGGTCTCATTCACCCTGTATATAACTTCCGTAACATAATTTTCGTAGGTTGGGAGTGAAATGGCTGGATATACTTATACTGTGGTTCTGTAGTGTAGAATTTTGAATTTCCCGCCATAAAGTGAATTTGGTTTTAAGGATTAATAAATTAAGTTGGCAATAGTGTATAATTATGTTATATACAGGGTGTATTAAAAACACCACAATTTTGTATTTTTCAAGTTTTTAGTAAATAAACTTATTTTAAGCTTCGGCCACCCTCTACAGTTCCTTTAGTGTAGGCCTTTTTTTCATATTATGATTCCTAATCAGACAGTCAATCATATTATCTTATTGAGCATAAAAATTGTAACTGACGAAAATTAGGTCAATTGGATTGGAACCAATGCAAATTTCCAGTTTCCTTTCCTTCAAAGATTTCCTTGTTTTTAATTAAACCTTGCTTTTGAATAAAATAATTCAAAATAAAATTTACAGTATATTATATTATAATTAATCTACGGCGTAATTATTAGTCAATTATACTTATCTAGCCATATTTTTGCTATTTTTTTTATAAAGGTCAAAGTCTTTCATTCGCATTAGAGCACACTTAAGTACAGAAGCACTGTTGCAGCACACACAGTAGATTAATTAACTATTTAGATTAAAACAATTAATTATTTTTATTATGGCTAAGTATTTAAAAGATTTTCCGAGCGGTCCTTTAGATGAGTATCGAAGGAAAGCCTCCTTTGATTGGAAAAAGTTAAAGTTGTATCTTTATTCCGAGGACATTTTAGAACATCAGGTGAGTGAAACATTTATGGGAATTGCTCGTGTCATAAAACTATAAGAAAATCTGATTGTTTCAGTATAATGTTTACAAGGAGTTACAACAATATCCCATTTTTTTGCACGAATCACAACAAATGACCTCATTAGATGAGCAACGAAAACTTGCAGCTAAGCAAATGATCTACTTAAACAAATTGGAATCGCTTACGGATGCCAACATATTTTCCAATCCTCAATTACCGATAATCAATATTAAGATACTTATACATCTTAATCCTTCGACGGCAGTTAAACGTTCTATATCATTCGGCATGTTCCCTAGCGTTATTCAAAGTTTAGGTACCGATAGGCACAATAGCTATTTGGCAGGTTCCTTCACAGGCGATGTATGTTCCACATTAATTTTCGAATACTTTTTTATAATTTAAGTTATAGATTTTAGGCGCATATTGTTTGACCGAGTTCGGTCATGGTAGTAATGCAAAGAGTATTCAAACGGTAGCTACATATGATAGGAACACCAAGGAATTTATTCTTAATTCGCCATCATTTGAAGCTGCAAAATGTTGGGCTGGAAATTTAGGTTTGTTTATCTTACTATACTTTTAAATTATATGTATGTTAGTGTAATCATATTCCACTAAACACTATGGGAGTATATTACTGTCTGTAAAACAAGTGGCAATGCGGAGAGTGGGAGGTGGTGGTGGGTTCTGTTCCCTTGCGCTACTGTCGGAGTAAAAAGGTTAGTCACCTCACTTTAAACATTTATTTAAAAAACAAAAGTCCATTGTTGTTTAATAACAACATTGCATTAAAGAATTACAGAAATTAATTACAAAGAAATAAAAAAACTTAATTGTTATTTTTATATCTCACCTTGGGTACCTACCTAAGTTCGGAAAATCTCACAAAGGGGTAGAGATAATAATAATAATCTGAAGGCACACAGCCTCTCCTTAATGTCTTTTTTATTAAAATTTATAATAATAATAATAATATAATAATAATAATAATAGAGGCTTAACAGACATAGCCCTGTTACACCAAACACAAATACACAAACTACGAGAATACTTTTATAACAAATCACACATTTCAGCGCTACACAAAACAGTCACACTTGCAGACAAATCTTACACACCCTTAAATATGAGTAACAGAAACATCACACCACCAATGAGTAGAGATACGTACATCACACATAACATACAAACTTGGACACAAAAGACTTTACACGGACGATATCCACAGGAGATTAACGAAGACTGTGTTGATATTATAGCAACGCATGCTTGGTTAACCAAATGTGATATTTTCCCAGAGTCAGAGGGTTTCATGTTTGCCATACAAGATCAGGTCATTTACACACGAAATTACAGAAAACACATAATTAAAGATAGGACAATTACACACGATCTTTGTAGACAATGTTCGCAAAGACCAGAAACCATACAACACATTATATCAGCATGTACACGTCTAGCACAAACAGAATACAAACACAGACACGATCAGGTAGCTAAGATAATACACCAAAAACTTGCCACAAAACATAACCTTTCTACTGATAACACACCCTATTACAAATATACACCGCAAGTTGTACTTGAAAACACCACACACAAACTATATTGGGATAGGACACTACTCACAGATAAAACTGTATATAACAATAGGCCAGATATAACACTTATAGATAAAACACAAAAAATCATATACATAATAGATATTGCCGTTCCCAACACAAACAATTTAGCCAATACACACGCAGAGAAACATCGCAAATACACTGATATAGCTCAGGAACTTAAAGCGCAATGGAGAATGGGAACTGCTCTTACAGTACCCATTGTTCTTAGTGCAACCGGAGTTATACCAAAAACAATACATCACAGTTTGCACATTTTAGGGTTAGATAAGAACATATACATACAATTACAAAAGGCAGTCATTATCAACACTTGCCACATAGTTAGAAAATTTCTAAACATAACGGAAGATACCGCACATCACTCAGAACCACATCACACACTTTCAACTAATACCATTCAAAATGAAACACAACACTCAATCCTCCCTTCACAAATTGAAACTCTGTTGCATACACAACATAACATTATAGAAAGTCCATTACCAACACACAACACTTCAACAATCACTCATGTAACACCTCTAACTCGTTCTCATGCACTCAAACGTAAACACACAATATACTCACAGTATCAGAATTCGCAATTAACACAAAACACAAACAACACATTACCCACTCGAGTGCAACCTATGCGTCGAGCTAAACAACAAAAAACGCTTACACAATAACCATAACACTTTTTCAAAACATACATATTATGTTCATTTTTTCTTTTCTATAAAAAGTCACTAAGTCACGAATAAGTGACGCAAACGGAGAAGCCTAGGAATATAGGGTCTCTTTTTGTTATTGATGCGCGACGCTGCGTTCATGTTAATGCCTTCGCGGAAAGAGGGTCGACGGGACGTGGCTTTTACAAATTGGGATCAAATACACCGAGGCTTCTCAAACAAATACAGTATCTAAAATGTGATCAGCGTTGGTTTTATCAACGTCATTTAATTTAATGAACATAATATGTGTATAGTATTAATTTAGTATGTTCACTTTTTAACAGCAACTTCAAATTTATATTGTATAATATGTATTAGTAGGACTAATCGTAACTTGATTTCGATCCGTGCGATTAGTTAACCAGGCTTGGCCTGAGTATCGATAACAATCGAAGTACATAATAATATTTATTTATTGCCCAACAGATCCAATGATCCTATTATAGGACAAAGTATAAATACAATGTAATTTTCACATGGTTATTATATATTATAATGGTTAGGTAAATGTCTTTTATATGGTATAATTGTAATTTTATTATATAATATAATCGAGTTTGATGGGTTTACAGAATATTGCTATATGCCGTTATTAATTGTTGAATTGTGCATATGTTTAAGTTTGATATGATTCATTTCTGACAACCACATTTTAAGTACCTACCGTTTAATTTTAATGTTATTAATCATATATTAATCGACGGCCAATTAGGCTTCTTATTGTTGGATACCCATTTGGGGTTCCACATTCGTCAATAATTTTAATTTGTGCATTGTTTATTGTGTAATTCAATTTTTTAATCTATTACAATCCCTACATATTTGGTTATCATTTATTCATTAACAATTGTAACAACTTAATTATAAAATCCAACGCTTGAGAATGAGAGCAATCCGCTCTCGAAACATGTCGCAACTTTAATTTGATTCAAAACTATCATCATATCAATCTTCATCAATTTTAATAAAAAAACATTAAGGGGAGGCTGTATGTCTTCAGATTATTATGATGTGATACTGAAATGAAGACTAAATCACGACAAAAGTCTATACTGACTAGACATTTGAAATTTAGGTGTTATAACAATAAGCCATTGGTTGTCAAATGGTAAAAATGTTATGAAAAAAGCCCCAATTTTGTAAAATAATAGATTAATAATAGAAACGATTTATGATTTATTGTGCTTGCACACAGGAAAGTACTTAAACTCATTAAACTATATTTTATACTATTACATTGAAGTGAGCTTTTTAGTTTTTACTCTGACGGGTTTGTATATAATATGATTTGATATTTAATTAAACAACATTTGTTCTTGTTGTGTATGGCTGATTGTAATATAAATTTTGAGACATCTTCCTTATAACAGATTTGATCCAAAATATACATTGTTGGGTTACCCAATGAAATACATTCTGAACCCTTTGGCAATGAAAAATTTCTTAACTTTTTTGCCAAAAAAGCAAGGTTAATCACTTGGTATATTTTCTCGATAAAAATCCAACTTTCCATCCATTCAAAGTCGCACCGTTTCGGAGATATCGCTCTTTAAAGATCGAAATGGAGGGGGGTCTCTTGGTAGACCCCTTCCTCCGTTAACGTACAAATGAGACACTTACAGGTGGACCTCGTATACTTTTTCTACTTTAAACTATCTTTTATGAAGTAAACTAACATATTCTGAACCCTTTTGAAATAAAAAATTTCTTCACTTTTTTGCCAAAAAAGCAAGGTTAACTACTTGGGGAATTTTTTCGGGCTAAAAAACGAACTCTCGAAATTCGACCAAGTAAAGATTCCGTCCTTTATATCAATAGAAGCCAATTAAATAATTTCAACCCGTTCCATTCTAAGTCGAACCGTTTCGGAGATATCGCTCTTCAAAGATCCAAATAGAGGGTCCCTTCGCGGAGCCCTTTCCTCCATTATCGTACAAATGAGACACTTATAGATGGACCTCGTACACTTTTTCTACTTTAAACTATCTTTTATGAAGTAAACTAACATATTCTAAAGCCTTTTGAAATAAAAAATTTCTTCACTTTTTTGCCAAAAAAGCACTTGGAATTTTTTCGGGCTAAAAAACGAACTCTCGAAATTCGACCAAGTAAAGATTCCGTCCTTTAGATCAATAGAAGCCAATTAAATAATTTCAACCCGTTCCATTCTAAGTCGAACCGTTTCGGAGATATCGCTCTTCAAAGATCCAAATAGAGGGTCCCTTCGCGGAGCCCTTTCCTCCATTATCGTACAAATGAGACACTTATAGATGGACCTCGTACACTTTTTCTACCTTAAACTATCTTTTATGAAGTAAACTAACATATTCTGAAGCCTTTTGAAATAAAAAATTTCTTCACTTTTTTGCCAAAAAAGCAAGGTTAACCACTTGGAATTTTTTCGGGCTAAAAAACGAACTCTCGAAATTCGACCAAGTAAAGATTCCGTCCTTTAGATCAATAGAAGCCAATTAAATAATTTCAACCAGTTCCATTCTAAGTCGAACCGTTTCGGAGATATCGCTCTTCAAAGATCCAAATAGAGGGTCCCTTCGCGGAGCCCTTTCCTCCATTATCGTACAAATGGGACACTTATAGATGGACCTCGTACACTTTTTCTACTTTAAACTATCTTTTATGAAGTAAAATAACATATTCTGAAGCCTTTTGAAATAAAAAATTTCTTCACTTTTTTGCCAAAAAAGCAAGGTTAACCACTTGGAATTTTTTCGGGCTAAAAAACGAACTCTCGAAATTCGACCAAGTAAAGATTCCGTCCTTTAGATCAATAGAAGCCAATTAAATAATTTCAACCCGTTCCATTCTAAGTCGAACCGTTTCGGAGATATCGCTCTTCAAAGATCCAAATAGAGGGTCCCTTCGCGGAGCCCTTTCCTCCATTATCGTACAAATGGGACACTTATAGATGGACCTCGTACACTTTTTCTACTTTAAACTATCTTTTATGAAGTAAAATAACATATTCTGAAGCCTTTTGGAATAAAAAATTTCTTCACTTTTTTGCAAAAAAAGCAAAGTTAACCACTTGGAATTTTTTCGGGCTAAAAAACGAACTCTCGAAATTCGACCAAGTAAAGATTCCGTCCTTTAGATCAATAGAAGCCAATTAAATAATTTCAACCCGTTCCATTCTAAGTCGAACCGTTTCGGAGATATCGCTCTTCAAAGATCCAAATAGAGGGTCCCTTCGCGGAGCCCTTTCCTCCATTATCGTACAAATGAGACACTTATAGATGACCCTCGTACACTTTTTCTACTTTAAACTATCTTTTATGAAGTAAACTAACATATTCTGAAGCCTTTTAAAATAAAAAATTTCTTCACTTTTTTGCCAAAAAAGCAAGGTTAACCACTTGGAATTTTTTCGGGCTAATAAACGAACTCTCGAAATTCGACCAAGTAAAGATTCCGTCCTTTAGATCAATAGAAGCCAATTAAATAATTTCAACCCGTTCCATTCTAAGTCGAACCGTTTCGGAGATATCGCTCTTCAAAGATCCAAATAGAGGGTCCCTTCGCGGAGCCCTTTCCTCCATTATCGTACAAATGGGACACTTATAGATGGACCTCGTACACTTTTTCTACCTTAAACTATCTTTTATGAAGTAAACTAACATATTCTGAAGCCTTTTGAAATAAAAAATTTCTTCACTTTTTTGCCAAAAAAGCAAGGTTAACCACTTGGAATTTTTTCTCGATTAAAATCCAACTCTCGAAATTCGACCAAGTAAAGATGTTTTCTTAAAGATCATTAGACGACAATTAAATAATTACAGAAAGTTCCATTCAAAGTCGCACCGTTTCGGAGATATCGCTCTTAGAGGGTCTCTTGGCAGACCCCCTTTTTTCTTTTCCTCCATTACCCTAATGAATTACAGGTGGACCTAGTACACTTTTTCTGTAGAACTTTATAGCCTTACTAGAATTAATATAATTATACTATTTTATAATGTAGGGCAGACTGCTACTCATGCCGTCGTCTACGCTCAACTCATAACCCCCGATGGAGTTAACCATTCCCTACATCCATTCCTTGTTAAAGTACGTGATCCCGAGACATATCTTCCGTATCCAGGAGTGATTGTTGGAGATATGGGTGAAAAGATTGGACTGAACGGTGTGGACAATGGGTATTTGTGTATAAATTGGACTATTATAGAATAAGTGTGTAATTAGTAAATTTTAGGTTTGTTATGTTTAACAATTACCGTATACCAAGATCTCAGTTGTTAAATAGAACTGCCGATGTCGCAGAGGATGGAACTTATTTGACTCGGTTAAAGGATCCCAGTAAACGGTACGGTGCTTCGTTAGGTGCATTATCAGTTGGACGAGTCATGATTGTTGGTATCTGTGCGGCGTATGCTGTACAAGCCCTTACAATTGCATTACGTTATGCTGCCGTTAGAAAACAATTCGGACCGGAAGGTGACGACGAGATATCGATATTGGAGTATCAAAGCCATGTAGGTTTGTTGGTTATATATACCTACATAATGTAAATTTCATTATTTTAGCAACACCGTCTCATTCCCTACTTATCGGTTGCCTACGTCCTGGATTTGTTTTCTAATTACCTTGGAACAGTTCAAATCCAAGTTCTCATAGAAGCTATGTCAGGGGACAGTAATGCGGCCGATTTAGGTTTAGAGTTACATGCGATATCTTCAAGTTCTAAACCTTTGGCAGGTTGGTTAGTGCGTGATGCAGTCCAAGAATGTAGAGAGTCATGTGCTGGTCATGGGTATCTCAAAGGTAAAATTTATATAGGAGGAATACCTTGACGATAAAAAACATTTTTAGCTGCTGGGTTGGGTGATATTAGAAATAATAATGACGCGAATTGTACATACGAAGGAGAGAACCACATTTTAATTCAACAAACAAGTAATTGGTTATTGAAGTTTTGGCCTCTAATATTGAAAGGGGAAAAAATTAAATTTCCTCTTAAGTCTGTCGATTTTTTGACTGATGCACAGCAAATTTTGAAAACCAAATTTAGTTTTAATTCTTTTGAAGATGTAATGCAACCAAAAAGTAAGGTGATCTGATTCGATGAGGCTCTTTCAAATTAAATCCAGACTGGGTTTGTAAAATTTACTGATGAACATATTTCCCTACACATATTCTTCAATACACCTTTTCTACCTGAGAAATCTACAATTGTTTGTTGCGTTACGTTCACGCTGTGGAGGTGAGCATCATCATGTTGAAGAAAAACAAGTTCTAATATCCATTGTAAACAATGATGATACATTTGCATGCTCTCAGGCCCAATTTGGAATTCATTTGAAATAGCCTTGCAACACTTTCTAAAATTCATTTTTATAGATATTATACATATGTATCAATGGCTGGTGTGCTTCCTTTTAAAAGCTTCCTATGAAAAGTACGAAACATTAGCAAATGTTAAAAAGTTGGATTCCTTTTGGGCTAAAAATGAATCCCAAGTATTTTACTTAAAGAACTTGGCAATTGTCTATATTCAGGTAATCGAGTGAAATACTTCATTTGTTAAAAATTTTTTTTTCTTGAAACGTCAATAATAGATGACATTTTAAACTAAAAACAGCCCAGGACTGAGATGGCACCCTTGTCTTAGTCCACTCATTGTCTCAAACACTTTCCACCACTTTTCCTTTACACCTCCATCACCTTGTTCTTCCATTCTCTCCACTATTTCTTTTATCCCTCATTATCTCCCATAATTTCTTTCTGCACACCTTATGAAGGTCTTTTTTATGTCCAAAAAGAGCGAGTATACCTTTCCTCTCCAAATCCTTATTCACTATTTGTGACACTATATATACATTGTCGAAAGGGAAGGAGAGATTCCTTCAAATCCTGCTTACCACTCCCCAATTGTTCCCTTCTCCACCAACTGTCCCTGCAGGATCATGTCATATATTTTATATCCCACATCCCCGTGGTTTCTAACTTCTTTTCTATCTTCCCCTTCATAAACCTGGCAGGTCACACGTCCCCTACCCCTCCACCGCTCATACTTGGTTGAGTAATCTCCTACAGTTTCTCCTCATATATCTCTAATTGTCCCCAGTTGCACCGCCCATCCCACACTTTAGTCTTCCTAACACAGTATCCAACTCTTCCTCCGTTATCTTGTCCCCTCTCACCATTCTCTCCCCCTCCGCGGTATCTCCACACCAGTCCCCTGACCACCCAACATTTCCATACAGTCTATCTATCCATATCTATCTCACATTCCCTTCTCCACTTTATTTAGAAACTTCCAGATCTCTCTAATCGAGTGAAATATATTCAGATGGTTTTTAAACCATAAATGACACTATTTTTTTAAGATTTTTTCTTCAGTATTTGTCTTACACCTTTGTTTTTAGCACTTTATAATACAGCGGATATATCTTACTGCACTAGCAGCACAAGACATTACAATAAAAAATATATTAACAAAGATTTTGTCTTTGTACGGAGTATGGACATTAGAAAAATATTTAACAATATTTTATCAAGGGGACTATGCTTCCGATTCACGATTAATCAATTTTATACAAGAAGCTATTTTGACTTTATGTAAAGATTTGAAGGATGACACAGTCGCTTTAGTCGATGTTATCGCACCCCCAGATTTTTTATTAAAGTCAGTTCTAGGACAATCCGATGGAATGGTAAATGAATTTCAAATACGTAGGTTAAGTATGATAATAATATTTTAGGTATATAAACATTTACAAAATGCCATGTTTGAAACACCGGGTGCTATGTCAAGAACAAATTGGTGGAAAGACATTAGGAATTGGAAATCAAAATTATAAATTCTAAGGAGAATAAGTCCAAAATATATACATCACAATTTTTTAATTGTTAGTATTTAACAACAATATATTTTCATATTACAAATATACAACAATATTCACCAATAAACCATCACCTTTGAGTACCTATACTTAGATTCTTTAGCATAATTTGCGCAACTTATTTTTCTTTTGCAATATACTTCTCCAACATTGCATCGGATTTTTCATCAAATTGGGATAGTTCTCTAAATCCTTCATCATCAACAAAGCAAACTTCGTGATCGTTGGGATCTGCTAGGATAATAACACGGACTGTTTTTTTTCCTGGCGTATCAAGACTGAGTAGAGGTGTTAAAATCTTGTTATTAGATTTTTTAATTTTTTCATCGATTAAAGGTTGTTGATCGAAAGGACACGAGAATGCAATCCGTCCATAAGCTTGTGCACGATTTATGGGTTCATCTAGAATTTTAATAAGTACATAGATGTATGAGAAATGTATTCGACGTACCTATTTCAGTTAATTCCAGTTTAGCCTCACTATCTTTAAAGCCCACACTGGCAGACTTTGCGGATTTTTCAAAAATGTTCAAACCCAATATTCCATTCCAATAATCCAAAGATTTGGCTAAGCTGGTGCACGCAATTGTTACCTTTTCAATAGGATCTAAAATAATTGTTTTATAGTTGCTGAGTATGATCTGATATGTTTCACATATATAGGGTAAGAATGAGTAATTGACTGAAGCAGTAACACTTGAATTACAATAAATTGAACAATTGCATTTGTCATGTTGCCCAGTAATCAAAATACTTTTGGGATGGAATCTGTTGTGCACCTAGCGTCCACTTAGTTAGTTATCTGTTGTACATCGGTTATCTGTAAAAAGCGCGCAACAGATAGCAAAACAACAGACAAAAATGTGCACAACAGATAACCGCGCCACAACAGATAACAAAACAAGAGTTAAAAATGTGCAAAACAGATACCAAAACAAACAGACAAAAATGCGCACAACAGATAACCGGTGCATAATAGATGATAAAGCAAAAGACAAAAAATGTGCACAACAGATAACAGAACAAGAGACAAAAATGTGCACAACAGATAACAACAAGACAAAAAGAGCACAACAGATAACAAAAATGCACACAACAGATAATAGAACAAGAGGAAAATGTGCACAACAGCTAACAGAGCAAGAGTAAAAATGTGCACAACAGATAACAAAACAAACAGAAATAAATGTGCACAACAGATAACCGCGCCACAACAGATAACAGAGCAAGAGTAAAAAATGTGCACAACAGATACCAAAACAAACAGATAAAAATGCGCACAACAGATAACCGGTGCATAATAGATGATAAAGCAAAAGACAAAAAATGTGCACAACAGATAACAGAACAAGAGACAAAAATACGCACAACAGATAATCGATGCACAACAGATAACAAAACAAACAGACAAAAATACGCACAAACGATAATCGATGCACAACAGATAACAAAACACAGACAAAAATGCGCACAACAGATAACCGCGCCACAACAGATAACAAAACAAACAGACAAAAATACGCACAACAGATAATCGATGCACAACAGATAACAGAGCAAGAGTGAAAAATGTGCACAACAGATAATCGATGCACAACAGATAACAAAACAAACAGACAAAAATACGCACAACAGATAAACGATGCACAACAGATAACAAAACAAACAGACAAAAATACGCACAACAGATAATCGATGCACAACAGATAACAAAACAGACAAAAATGCGCACAACAGATAACCGCGCCACAACAGATAACAAAACAAACAGACAAAAATACGCACAACAGATAATCGATGCACAACAGATAACAGAGCAAGAGTGAAAAATGTGCACAACAGATAATCGATGCACAACAGATAACAAATCAAACAGACAAAAATACGCACAACAGATAATCGATGCACAACAGATAACAGAGCAAGAGTAAAAAATGTGCACAACAGATAATCGATGCACAACAGATAACAAAACAAACAGACAAAAATACGCACAACAGATAACCGCGCCACAACAGATAACAGAGCAAGAGTGAAAAATGTGCACAACAGATAATCGATGCACAACAGATAACAAAACAAACAGACAAAAATACGCACAACAGATAATCGATGCACAACAGATAACAAAACACAGACAAAAATGCGCACAACAGATAACCCCGCCACAACAGATAACAGAGCAAGAGTGAAAAATGTGCACAACAGATAACAAAACAAACAGACAAAAATACGCACAACAGATAATCGATGCACAACAGATAACAGAGCAAGAGTAAAAATGTGCACAACAGATAATAATCGATGCACAACAGATAACAAAACAAGCAGACAAAAATACGCACAACAGATAACCGTGCCACAACAGATAACAGAGCAAGAGTAAAAAATGTGCACAACAGATAATCGATGCACAACAGATAATCGATGCACAACAGATAACAAAACAAACAGACAAAAATACGCACAACAGATAACCGTGCCACAACAGATAACAGAGCAAGAGTAAAAAATGTGCACAACAGATAATCGATGCACAACAGATAACCGCGCCACAACAGATAACAGAGCAAGAGTAAAAAACGTGCACAACAGATAACAAAATACAGACAAAAATGCGCACAACAGGTAACCGCGCCACAACAGATAACAGAGCAAGAGTGAAAATGTGCACAACAGATAATCGATGCACAACAGATAACAAAACACAGACAAAAATGCGCACAACAGATAACCGCGCCACAACAGATAACAGAGCAAGAGTAAAAAATGTGCACAACAGATAATCGATGCGCAACAGATAACAAAACAAACAGACAAAAATACGCACAACAGATAATCGATGCACAACAGATAACAAAACACAGACAAAAATGCGCACAATAGATAACCGCGCCACAACAGATAACAGAGCAAGGGTAAAAAACGTGCACAACAGATAATCGATGCACAACAGAGAACAGAGCAAGAGTAAAAAATATGCACAACAGATAATCGATGCACAACAGATAACAAAACAAACAGACAAAAATACGCACAACAGATAACCGCGCCACAACAGATAATGGAGCAAGAGTAAAAAATGTGCACAACAGAAAACAGAACAAGACAAAAATGAGCACAACAGATAACAAAACAAAAGACAACAATGTGCATAACACATAAAAGGGACACAAGAGATAACAAACAAAGAGACAATAATGTGCACAACAAATGACAGAGCAAGGTCAAAAATGTGCACAGCAGATAACAGAACAAGAGACAAAAATGTGCACAACAGATATCAAGACAAAAATGTGCACAACAGATAACCGGTGCACAACAGATAACAGAACAAGAGACAAAAATGTGCACAACAGATAACAAAACAAAGAGAAAAATGTGCACAACAGATAACCGGTGCACAACAGATAACAGAACAAGAGACAAAAATGTGCACAACAGATAACAACACAAAAGATGAAAATGTGACGCAACAGATAACAAACAAACAATATGCACAACAGATAACCGGTGCACAACAGATAACAAAACCAACAGACCAATATGTGCGCAAGGCAACAAAAGAAACAGGTACAAATTGCCCAACAGATAATTGACGCACAACATATAACAAAAAAGACAAAAATGTGCACAACAGATAACCCAAGAAACAGGCACAAAGTTCACAACAGATAACAAACCAAATGAGCGGTAGGTGCACAACACATACTGATGTTGTCTGTTGCACATTTCGTGTATTTCTTTAGTTTTCGGTTGTGCACAACAGAAATTCAAAAAGCGCACAACAGATAAAAAATAAATAACTAAAAGTACACAACAGAAACAAACCAAATGGGTGCTAGGTGCACAACAAATAACTGCTGCATATTTGTGATGTTACCTGTTGTGCACAAGTGCATAAGTTACTGGAATATTTCGAGTTACTCTGTTATTCGTAAATATGTAATAGAATATAAGTTCCATGTTTTGTCATTAATTTTTATGTTATTGGGCCAAAGTGACTTTGCCTTGCTTGAATATATTTATGTTTACATATATATATATATATATATTTATAAGCTCAATGGTAAGCAACAAGTACAAAATGTGATGAGGGAACTCTGTCGGAACATTGAATGTATTGAGCAGAGTTGTAGGTAACTGTAATTGTAAATTTCGTTATCACAGTTCATGTTCGTACCTTTAATAGTTGGTTGTGGTTCATCTTTAATAAAGAATTTATATCCACCTGGAGCTTCAAGTACATTCCCCTCTAAAATGGGCCAATTCTCCGCTTTAGCTCTTTCAAGTACTTCCTTGCTTTTAATGGTGATTCCAATAAAGTCGTTACCTTTCTCATACGACTTAACTGGATAATTGTATGTTAATTCAATAACAAAATGATTATCTTCGGAGCCATATCCGATCATAGATTTGCTCCATCGATTTGCATATGGGCTAAAAAGATCTTCATGTATGCAGTTTTGCAATTATAACGTATACGAACCCATTACAAGTGGCTTCACATCCTTCAGAAAATTCTTCGTGACGTAAAATCTTCATCCCTAATACTTTTTTGTAGAAAAACGTTGACAACTTTCTGTTTGGGTCTTTGAATACATAGTGCAGGGCTCTTCCATTAATTGCTGTCATTTTCAGTACGGATACTTAAAGTAAACTTTACCCTTGTTAATTCTTTAGGATGGCTGTGAAGCTTAAGTTGTATGACTGTAATGTATAATTACAATATCAATAATTTTAATTGGGAACCTAAGACGGAGAATGAGGAAAGAGGAATTAAGTGAGGTTAGGTCACAGAAGAAACGGATGCAGAAGGGACACTTACCCGTTTTCGCATATACCAATTTGTAATACGAAAATACTTTCTTTTAAGATGGCCGTCACACTAAAATGAACTAAAAAGAGGTTGCAAACATCACAGAAACCGCCCAATGTGGCATAAAATTACTAAAGTAAATATAATACATTTATAAAAAAAGTTGTGTAGGATTAATAATTTTGTGAAACCGGCAACAGTGTTGGTAAATAGTATGTAGGGAAAATGTTAAGTATAAGAAATGGTTAGTGGAGGACGCAGTGAACTCTATGTTAACATCTGGAAGGGCCTCGGTAATATACGTCGTGCTTGTTAAACTGAGGCAGGCGCTAAAGTAGGAGAGGACGATACTGTAGTATTAGTCTCTTACTCCAATTTATTCATTCGCTGTAAGTTAATGGATATGTGTGCATTAGTTATCCTTGTTGAGCGCGTATGCGAAATCTGTGCAATAGATAGAGAGGGAAATGCTACATTTTGCGGGTTGCCTATATTTTCAATCGACCTCAATTTTGTATTAGCGCGAGGCCCTTCCAGGTGCTTCGCATAGAGTTCACTGGGAGGACGATATACATAAAAGGATGATATATATATACAGTTGTTGTTGTTGGTTAGAGAATAATAAAGGTGGTTCTTTTTTTTAAAAATGTGGTCGTGGGTTTTGTTTAAATAATCACGGATCATCCTGACATTGAGATAAGACCACAGTTGTATATTTTATTTTATGTATTGGATATTTTTAATAAACCACCGCCCAAATACTTGCTTTTAAGATGGCAATCTAGCGCATCAAACATCAAAGAAACCGCCGTAAGTGTCGCTTCTGCATCCGTCGGTATTTCTTCTGTGGTTAGGTTAAGCATTCAACAGGTAGGGGGAGAGCTTCGAACATAGTTCGAAGGGGGAGAGTTGATATATTTCAGCGGCGTACCTGCTCGTGTTTTGCAAAGGGTTAAAAATAAATTATCACCTCACTCAGCTTGTGAAGACAACCGATAAATCGATCTGCAAAAGGTGAAGTATATGTAATAGACAAATTAATTGTTGCGTTTATTTCGGGGCCCCATCCGATCGTACAATTCAAGCTGTAGCGTTTTCGTCGAGAAATAATTTAAGGTTGTGGCGGCACTGCTAACCCACTAGCATGAAGTTGACGTTACGACCACCTGGAAGTGGAAGCGCATCAGGATTCTCCCCACCATTCTGGTTTGAAAATCGTTCTGAGTAACATATCTTTGTATTAACTTGAGAACAGTTTTCTATGTATGTGCGTTATAAAGAAATATATTTTAATTGTTATGTTGTTAAGTATGGTTTTTACTTACAACCTCATAAATAAATAAATAAATTACGTTGGCGTGTAACACTCTTAATATGCCACATGGGATTAGTCAATCTTCGATTCAAGCGGCTACTACTGAAAAGAGATAAACGTAACGGTAAACGTTCAAGTTGGTCACATTCCACTTGTGATGTAACGCACCTGACAGAGTTGAATTTAAATGCTTCCCGCTATACATTTGTCCGATGTGTGAATTGGATTGAAATTATGGTTACAAATGATACAATATGCTACAAAATTATGCGGAGAAGTGGTGCCGAAAAAGAACGTGTAAGGCAGATTTTGGTGTGTAGATCAGTAGGTATTCCTTTTTTCTAATGATGTAATTAATAGACAGGGAATATGTTAATATTAACATTGTATATTTTTCTATTTTATAGAGTACCTAGCTGTTATTTGATGTTACAAATTTTGAATTTGTATTATTTAATAATGTTGCGCAAAATGTCATAATTTTTCCTGTAGCTTAAGTAATTATTTAGTTAATTCTCACTTTTTAGCTTAGGGATAGCTTTCTTATTAATGCTAATTGTGGCGGATGACCACCGATGTATATATTTTAAATAATAAATAAACTAGTCGAAAGCAGTGTAAAGTAAAATTTAATAGAATCGTGATAGTTATTTATTCGGAAGGGCAGTGGAAGTAAGTGAGAGATGTATTTATTAATTATCCTGGAGGGTTTTCTGTAGCCCTTTTTCCCTCCTTGTAATCAGCGAGCCAGAGCTAATCTTAAATTGTGTGGAGAGGTTGATGTAAACCGTTGAGCAGTTTTAGCTTTGGTCATCAAACTTTCTGTGCCTCGATTTGATTCCTTGAACCCTTGATTGAAGGTTTATTAATAACATTCATTTTCGCCATTTCTTGTGTTTTATTTATATTTGCCTAATCGATCCTTAAAAGAGCAGCACGCACACACATTTCGAGTAATTCGTTCACAACGTAGATTCCTACCATTTGACAGGTTTGTAAGTTGACGAGCACGTGGGCCTTGGGGCTTTAGTTTAGTGTAGGTAACTTGCCAATAATGAGATGTTAAATTGATTGCTAGATTATCAAATCTTTCAAGATGTGTAGAATCTATTTTATTGTTATTTTGTGAACTAAACTAGTACTTGTTACTTGCATCTGAAATAATGTTCGACTCCTTCGTTTTGTTTTTTTGTCATCATGCGATCACTATTCGTTATTCTTCTTTAAATCTTCCTCTCGATTCCAAGGTTGGCCCAGTTCAATTACCTACCTGTAGAGTTGTTATTAGGAATTTATGGTCGCGTTTTCTTTTCCTGTCTGAGATTCCTAATCATTTCTTTTTTCACCGTAATCTATTCACAACCTTTGGTGGCCGCAATTCCGTTTCTTTGGCATGTTCTTGTATAACACAGATCCTTCTGACCATAGATCAGTTTGTCGATAAATTCATGAAAATATTCACTTACTTTAGATTTCTCAGAAGTTGACCTATAAGACCATGAACTTTATTTTTTCTGAAACTAAACTACGCCTCTCTCCGATTATTTTTTTATATTAAAGAGGCGTTACTAAGGAGCTCTTGTTATACTTATGTTACAGTAAACTACTATTGCAGACCTTTTAAAATACCACAGTTACTTCCCTTAGGATTTTTCGAAAACATCAGAAAGTAATAAAAGTAGATAAACTTCGTTGAGGTCAAATGTAGTAACCAATGATCATATTAATTTTCGCATTTTACGGACACGTGTAGTTCAACCAACGATAAGAAAAGTTATCAATTGATTGAATGAATTCGAAGATCAACAAGTTGTTTTGCATAAGTATATCTATATGAAAGGAGCTATAATAGGGTGTTCGAGAAATGACCGAATTTGCCTCTTTTGACTGGAAGATCATGCAGAAGTTCATATTAGGATCTGATTTAATAAAAATTCAGGTGAATAATCACACCATTTCCCACTTTTGGTAATCATATAATTACGTAATTCGTAGAACTTGTTGTTTGACGAATTGCAGAAGCATCCAATCATTCTTCCGTCAGCTGGAAAAGCGTTGAAACTGGATGAACTATATCATCGAACAGTACAAAGGGCTTTCAAATTTTTCGATACTAAAAAAGCGTTCGTAAATGAAAACAATACTGACGGATTTAGAGAGGCATGGTTCAGAGTTGCAAGTTGGCTGGATAAGGCGGCGGGAATTCAAGAAGAAATTTTTACTGCAATGTTTCTGAATGCACTTCTTGGTATGGGTACAGAAAGGCATTTAAAGTATTCGGAACGAGTTTTAGACGGAAAAGTTAGGATTGTTAGGAATCATTTACCATAATAATAATCATGGTATAATGATGTTTCAGATCGTTGGTGCATTTTGCATGACAGAAATTGCACATGGAAGCAATACTAAAATGATGCAAACTGAGGCAGTGTACGATAAGGATAACCACGACTTTGTTTTAAAAACACCCAATTTTGAAGCGGCGAAGTGTTGGTCAGGAAATGTTGGTATGCAATCATTGGTTCACAAATAGAAAGCTTGTTGCGTAGACGACTGAAAATAAGGGGCATTGAACAAAGGTCAAGCAAAAGGTTATCCGTTATTTTGTTTGTGCCAATGAGTGCTTATATAAAGCTAACAATAGGTGTTTTCTTTTTGGACAACCATATAGCCAGGTTTAGTCAAAGTTACAATTATCACGTGATCGAAGTGCCTTGCGTCAAGCTTGCGTCATAAGACATTTCTGCCTCAGGTTAATATAAAACTTAAATAAAGCTTTTAAAACGAATAGGGTTATTGAGAACTGAGTCAAATCATTTTTATAAAACGAATGGTGTGTTATTGACGGGGCTGACTTAAGTCAATCACAACGTGCCAAAAAGAAAACACCTAATGATTTAGTTTCCTAATCTATACCAGATAATGAAAAACTTGAAGGACAGGTTGAGTTTTGTCAATATCAAATTTCATGGTTTTATCCTTGTTTAGGGGGTTTCATGATCAATTTTGTTCAATAGGTAAATCTCTCCATCTGTCCACACACTGGACGTTTATAAGTAGCATGGAATATTGTCTCCTTTAATGTAATCACTTAAGTTTGTTCTCCGTGGACAGGAGCCTTCAAGAGGAGCTATGTGTGGTGCAGGTTATTTATCCACGTGTTTTGAGAAAGGCCGACGTTTCGGCTACGACAGTGTAGCCTTCTTCGGGGCAACTTTATTAAAGAGGGTAACATAATTAGTTAACCGTTTTTTACAAATGGTTCTTACTTAAGTATACGAATACAGTTAGGTTACATTAATGTCAATTGTTTAAAACAAGGGTGTATAAGCATTTTAATCATTTTGGGGGTGTTTCACCCTTGTTTTAAACAATTGACATTAATGTAACCTAACTGTATTCGTATACTTAAGTAAGAACCATTTGTAAAAAACTGTTAACTAATTATGTTACTCTCTTTAATAAAGTTGCCCCGAAGAAGGCTACACTGTCGTAGCCGAAACGTCGGCCTTTCTCAAAACACGTGGATAAATAACCTGCACCACACATAGCTCCTCTTGAAGGCTCCTGTCCACGGAGAACAAACTTAAGTTTATAAGTAGCATTTAAATTTTGACGTATTTGCCATAAAGGTTCAACAGATCAACCTATTGTCCCAGCAAACACATCCTAAACACATTTATATATAAAAAACATACAAATTATGTAAGAGCTTGTTAGAATTACATAGAACTGGAAGATAAATAAGAGATAATGAATGTCAGGATGTCAGCAATTTGGCATATAATATGCCTACTCGTTACTCGTATATGTCTATTAGATGTAAATTCTTTTATATCTGTAGCACATGAATGTACATACGTTTTATGTATGTATATATTTTATATTGATTTTTTGGTTTTCGCGGCTGCTGTATGAACTGCTGATTTCTCGGGTGTTGATCCGCGTGGCACTTCTGGTGATCTGTTGAAATCATTTGAAATACAGACCTTTACTTGATTGCGTCTCAGATTTATACCTCATAATTTGTCCATGAGCATTAATAATTGATTTTTGTCTTGACGATTGGCTATAAACAGAAAAATATTATTATGTTCTTCGTTCCTCGTGTGTTGTATTTTTTACTTCCATCTTGTACGTTGGTGACCCTTGCGTCTGAAAACTAAAGAGTTGTTGAGTCACAAAGCCATTGAGGTGCGCCACTCTTAAATTCTGGGCGAGGCAATTAAGCGACTGCTTATCCTAGAAGGGCAATCTGACTCACTCATCCCTAAATTTATACGTACCTACTAGGGGAAAACTACCACATCTTCTTTGATGCGGAAGTGCCATCTTGTTCCCGAATGTCACCAAGTACTAGAGCAAGTGACAAACAGCAATACCCTCGAATTCGTATGGGTTAAAGGACATGCTGGAAGAAAAACAATGAGAAAACCCAACTGGCCTCAAAACAACCGTTTTATGACCCAGAAGCGGCTCTTCCATTTACAGTATTAACTGTAAACCACTCAGTAACTCAAAGACACTCAAGTCCAGCACATGGCAAGGTGGAACTCGATGTTAAATTGCCGTCATGCGAGAGAGGCGCTCAGGGGACCATTGCGTTGCTTGGCGCGTTTCTGCATAGGTCTATGAAGGAAGAATCTGCGACTACTTCTAGATATACTTTCTGGGCACTGTAAATTAAACAAGCACATGCACCGCATGGGCTTGGTCGAATCACCATCCTGTAGAGGGTGCTACACAGAAGACGAGACGGCGCACCACATACTTTGGGAGTGTCCCGTACTTGTACAATTGAGACGATCCATGTTGAGAGACTCCTGGCCGCTTCCCCTTGACGCATTCTCAGCTTTACCTCACGCGTGGGATAGCTTGAGTGACGTTGCTCTAATCAGGTAGGGCCCCATGAAAGTCTGATTTCCTTCAAACGCGTTTTGTAGATTACTACGAAAAAGTGATGAAGAGTCCATCAATGTAGACCTTTCATGAGTAATCCAGCAAAAAATGAAGCAGGGGAGCAGATTATCGCTGTGAAGCGAAGGGCAGAAGAAACAATATCGACAACTACATCTGCTTTTCGAAAAGTCGTAAGAAGAAAAAGGAACGCTATTGCCTCTACGATATTAGCCCAGAACCTCAAAAACATATATCATCAACAGCACTTCAACATTCCTAAAATAATGACGCTCCATTTGAACTTTAAGCCGAAACTTGTCTGACCTTTGTTCTATTTATGATTTGGAGCAAACTGTTGATGAATTGGCACATGCTTTGCTAGAAAAACTGCAACCAATTTCGGATTGGTTCGAGGATGACTAACTACGTTGGGAGGAGTAATCGCCGTGGAAATGGACTTCGCCAACATTTGCTTCGGATAAACAACCATGCGGCCCGTAGACGACTACAAGTAGCACTTGCAAACAAGCCGTACAATTTGGAAATTCGTTGATAGTTTTAAAAGAGCGCAACACGGAAGAGATTTGCATTATGGACACCTTGTGGCAGGACGAAACCCACCGTTGAAATTAAAGAAATACAGAGATCCAGACGACAGAATTGAGTTTCTTCGTGGATAGCACAAACAATTTGTAAATAATTGTACATGTACTACATATGTAAATTCTCATTGCTAATTAATGCCAGTGTGAGGCACTTTTCCAGTTATTTCATTTAGTTTTTGATTTATTAAAATCTGACACTAAATACAGCAGGTACAGCTTATCGGTTTTTTATGAAGTAGCCTGTGTGTAATGTTAATGAAATGTAACACAGTTGGCATACCAAATGACTGGGGAGACTCCTTTCATTTCTTTCTTTCTAGGCAAATTTGCTACCCACGTGATACTTTATGCTCGGCTAATTATACCGGGCGAAGGTAATTATGGTTTACACGCATTTGTTGTTCCAATTAGAAGTACTCGTACACTTCTCCCATATCCAGGAGTAACTATAGCAAGTATCGGCGACAAAATAGGATTACGAGGAATTGATAACGGGTAAATTAAAATAATTGCCTCACCACAGAACTCGCATATTAAATGTGTTGTAGCGTGCTGATGTTTAACAACTACCGAATACCAAAAGAAAACTTGCTGAATAAGATCGGCGATGTGAATGAGGAGGGAAAATATGTTCGTCAAATTGTAGACATTGGCGAACAGTATATAACTTCATTAAGTATATTGTCTAATGGCCGAATTGGAGTTACGTTAACGAGTACTTGTAATCTCACTATTAGTCTAGTAATTACTTTGAGGTACTTAGAGAATGTGAAAAAAATCGGACAGTCGCCAGCTTCAATGGTACACTACCTATACAATATCATTTCTTACCGTCAAACAACTTTGTGATTTTAGGGTTTAATTCCATACCTGGCGGCGGTTTACGTCTTCACCATTTGTTCTCTCAACCTTTTCCACCATGAAAAGAAATGTATGTTGATGGTAAAAAATAGCGAATGTAATTTTACTGAAATGGGAATGGAAATACATGTCATATCATCGGCAGCAAAACCCGTATTCAGTTGGCTGGTTCGTGATGCTATACAAAAATGTATGGAAGCTTGTAACTCACTTGGTTTCCATTCAGGTATTGCCGATAAATGTTCAATGGATTATAACCCCGTGACATATTTGCAGAATCAGGTTTGGACCAAATAAAAGCATATCACGAAATAAGTTGTACTTACGAAGGTGATAACAACGTTTTGATACAGCAAACGGCCAACTGGCTAATCAAATTGTGGCCTTCTGTACTAAAGGGAAAGGTTCCGAATTTTCCGTTAGAATCCATTTCATTTTTGGACAAGGATACATTGAGCTCAAGATTTAACATTTCAACTATTCAGGAATTTACACACCGTAACAGTTAGTAATCTAATTGTCACAGACTCTCATCAAATTTTAATCATTTGCAGACATTTTAAAATATTACAGGTGGTTAATCACTTATTTACTAAAAAAATGTTATGATAAATACCTTCGCCTTTTAAAAACTGACAAAGTAGGAACGTTTTGGGCGAAAAATGAAAATCAGGTCTACTTTTGCAAAAATCTATCCGTTGCATACATCGAGGTAATTATATTATAACTAAGTAAGTTGGTGTCAGTGTTTATACCTATATTATCTTAAAGCATTACGTCATACAAACCATGGATTTAAAAATACAAGAGGCTCCTAATGATGAAATTAGGAGCGTTCTGGATAAGCTCTTGTCTTTATACGCAATCTGGAACTTACAGAAATATGTGCAATTTTTTTACGAAGGGGGTTATGCAAACGGTCCAACATTTGCTGAATATTTGGAGAATGCTGTTACACAACTGTGTGAAAATCTCAAAAATGATCAAATGGCTTTGATTAATGCAATTGCTCCTCCTGACTTTTTGGGTAGCTCAGTTTTTGGTCATTCTCAGGGTCAGGTATTATAAATGGTATTTTTATTCATTAATATTTATACAGTGTGATATTTTGATAGATATATGAACGGATGGAATCTGCTATTTTGCAACATGGTGGCGTGTATACCAAACCAAAATGGGGAATGAAAGTACCGTCGTCCAGGGAAAGTATAAAATCCAAACTTTGATGTGGGCGTTGATAAATTAAATAATATAATAATATGATGTTCATGTATTTAATAATTTTTATATTTATGTGAGATTTTCAACGATTAAATAAATGTAGGTACTGTATAATAAGAACCTTACAGTGTGATATCTTTCACAATAGCCTTGAGACGTTCAAAAAGATATGTTTAGATCATGTAATAGATGGTATTTCTGAATGACTAACTGTGTAATTTTCCTTTGTATTAAATACAAAATGGAGGCCGTTTTGGACTTGATCCGTGACCTCATTTAACTTTTTTTGATATGTAATTTAAATCTGTTTCTGAAATGTTTCCTTTTGTGTTTTTGGTATACAAATTTGTATTTTTGCTATGTAATAATCGTATTTTAGGTATACCCTGGACTGTCGTTAGTAAGCATTACCTATTATATTATATTTCCATGAAAACAATGTTTGGTTTATAACATCTTAAAATGTTATTTTTTCGTAATAAAGTTTCATTTTGTTATAATTATTCGCTATATTTTTTTTAGACTTGTAAAGTTGGACCCAATTTTCTGGAAAATGTGTTTTTTGGAGTTACCTACCTAGTTGTTTAAGCATTAAGGGGGTGATATTGTTGTGTTTTTTATGTACAGATAGGATTAGTTAAAAATGTACCTAATTGGATATTTAAAATGTATTTGGAGAAATTGTAGTACCTAATTATTGTTTAGTGAAATTTAAAGGGATGTAAAGTTGGGTAGAATTTTTGTATTGGGACAGTAAATTTGTGTAAATGAGAATTTAAAAATAGTTGTAAGCGAGCGAGTATCGGGGAATGGTCGGATGATAAAGGACAGGTGGAAGATTAAAAAACATTCGTGTTTAAAAAATGAAAGAAGAATGATGTCGGGTTTATGATAATCAAAGTTTGACAAATGAATTTATAAGTAATGAACGAAAAATAATAAAGGATAATTGTGTTTAAAACATTGGAAAACAGAGTTCGGAGTTTAAGTGTGGGTAAAACGCAATTTGTTGATTTGCGGATGCGAATTTGGGGTCGGTGTGTGGAAAATTGACATTTAGAAGTGAGAAGAAAAAAAAGTTGTTGAGGACAGATGTGTGAGTAGAAAAATAAAATTTTATTTGTATTTGAAATTTAAAAATATTGAAGAATTTAAATGTTGGTAGATGGTTTTTTTTTAAGAATGAAGGGAAATGTTACTAAAAAGGTGGAGTTAGAATTTAAATTGTATTTAAGTTGTTTAAGAAAAGAAAATACATATTGTTTTTTTTATTTTGTGAAGAAAAGATAAGTTGTTATATTGTGATATGGATAAGTTAGAGTATGGACAGGTTGGAGTTTTTTTTTGTTTGTATAAAATGTGCAGATTAAAAAATAGAGGAATCCAAGAATTGAGAGAAATAAGTGTTTCATGTGTACGGGATTATTTTATTGAAACCTGGGAGTCAGCTGTATGTTTTTTGTTTAAGATAAAGAACAATAATTAGGGAGATATTGAAAAGTAACATAATAATATACAACAATATTTAGCAAAACATAATAATGGAACAATCCCCTGTACCCTAAGCGTGGAATTAAAATTATTCTTGATTATTTTTTCTAAAATTCGTGGTCAGCTTCTTCATTTTCTTTGCAAGTATCTACATTTAAATATTTGTCATGATTTGTATATTTTTCTATAGCTGAATAATTTCTACCTTCTTTGATTGACATCTAATTGCGTATGGAAGTATCCAAAGTTCTTTTCAAATTGTTTGTCTGTCTTCACCGGCATTATTTGTTGTTACATTTCCTATCGCATTTTCTTTTACATTTATCTTAATAGTGTTATTCTTTGTGATATCACATTTTTCAAATTTAGTAATAACTTTTAAACTCAAGAGATCATCATCGATGTGATTGATATAGAAAGCATAGGTAATGACTAAAAAGGATTTCTATTTAAATTAGTAGTTGTTTCTCATTTTCCATATACAATAATCACCCCATAAAATGTCTCCACATATCTTTATATTTACTTCCCCGGTAAATGCCAGATGATGTTCAGCCCAAAAGGAAATTGTTTCCACCGAGTAGACGATTCTGCAGTAGTATAATTACCAACCGCTACGTTCCTGTTAAAAAAACCTTTCAAAGAATGCGCGAAGCAGCGATATTTAAATAATTTGAACAACTAGCCAAAAAAAGGGAAAAGGTAAGGTGTTTCATTCTTCAAACACCCCTAACTGAAGTGGTTACGGATGCGGGCCACTCAGGGTTGCCAAATCCTGGGTATCCCAAGAGGGTGGGTAATGTACTGTTGTAGCGTTCGCCTTGTAGAGTGGTAAAACCGTGTAGCAACTTGAGTATGAGAAAAATTGAAAACCATAAACACTCATAGATAGAACAATAGGTGGGAGGGGGCGTTAGCATTCAAATAAGAGATTCCCCAAGCTGTAGCCGTTCCTGGGAACAACGGCCACATTCGTCGCTCTGTTTTTAAGGCTGGACAGTACACCCGTCCCACAGCACTATAAAATGCTTGACTTTGTTACACGAAATCTGGATTTTAGTTGAAGATGAAGGGGGGGTCGAACATTCCCTTAGGCAAGGCTTTTTTCTAAATATTTGGAAATAATTAGAAGAAACATCAAAGAGTGGCAAAATGCCATATTTTGAAAAATAGAAAAGAAAACCAATTTTCCTAGGTAATTGACCATTTGATATTTCAATACCTCAATAGTTCAATTTCTTACTTTTTTAATTGAGAGATTGGGCGATCAGGAGATTGAGTGGTGGAGAAATTTGATAGGATGAGCGATTGTCAAATTTATAGTTGATTTAGGAGTTTGATCGATTTTAGAGGTTCCGCAATTTTTTCTTCTCCTCCTCCCTTCCTTTTCATCTCCTTCTCGTTTTGTTCTCGCTCTTCTTCTTTGTAAATGACAACATTGCTGATATTTGATCTAGATGATGATGTAACTTGCCAATATTGAGATGTTAAATTGATTGCTAGATTATCAAATCGGTCAAGATGTCAAGAATCTATTTTATTGTTATTTTGTGAACTAAATTACTTGTTAATACTTGTAGGGTAATTCGAGGAGAGATGGGCCAGGAGGACAGACGGTCCAGTTTAACTTTAGCCAATTTGTGGCAACATTGCGCCCTGTGGATTAGTACAGTCAATCTGTCGATGGAGTGATGAAAAAACTGCCCCAAGGGTAAATGTTGTTTTAATCGTTGAAGAATGACGTACTTAAGCTGCCTTCGCGATGGGCATGTGCTACCTTGGCGCGTCTTTTTGAAAACTCAAAAAAAGTGCCAAAAAAATTTTGAAATGCATTTTTCTCGAAATGTATGCATTTCACAGAAAAATCGATTGATGACAAAATGTAGAGGACGTTGAGATCTACAATAATGTCATTGCGGCAATGCTGTACAGCAAGAAATGCACACGGTAGGTGGCGCTGAAGTTCCAAAAAAAGTGTTTTTCCACTTTTTCGCCATGTAAATATTATTTTAATGCAAAAATTTAAATGGAAAAGTTGTTCCTTTTAATTTTATGAACAACTTTTATTTAAACAATTTTTTTATACAACTTACCGTTTAAAAGCTGCAGCTCGCAAAAGTTTGAAAATTCCAATAATACGGTTGCACGCAATATGAGTAGGTACACATCTGAGGTGCACGTTTTAATGAAGATTCAATTATTAATATTATTCATAACATTGTAACCATTTTAATTGGTTATTAAGATGTAGTATAAAAAATTACCATTAGCAGCACAGTGCTGTATATGAAGCGCTATATTGCACTATAACTTTTAAACGGTAAGTTGTATAAAAAAATTGTTTAAATAAAAGTTGTTCGTAAAATTAAAAGGAACAACTTTTCTATTTAAATTTTTGCATTAAAATAATATTTACATGGCGAAAAAGTGGAAAAACACTTTTTTTGGAACTTCAGCGCCACCTACCGTGTGCATTTCTTGCTGTACCGCATTGCCCGTATGACATTAATTGTAGATCTCAACGTCCTCTACATTTTGTCATCAATCGATTTTTCTGTGAAATGCATACATTTCGAGAAAAATGCATTTCAAAATTTTTTGGGCACTTTTTTTGAGTTTTCAAAAAGACGCGCCAAGGTAGCACATGCCCATCGCGAAGGCAGCTTAAGTACGTCATTCTTCAACGATTAAAACAACTTTTACCCTTGGGGCAGTTTTTTCATTCAAACTCTGTTTTTTACGACAGATTGACTGTACTAGATCGCTATGTTGCATTACGAATGTTGTTGCGATAACACACGTTGTTAACCATCGTGCATAAATAAAAAGTTACAGGACTTATTCAACGAAAACGTATTTGTACCTAGTGAAAATTTTATCGGTATTATTTGTAAAGTGCAATAATCAGCCATCAGGCGAGTTTAGCCTTAATTTTTGGTTGTGCTTGCATAATGTGCAGTGCTGGTTTTACATGTCATTTAGTAGTACGCACTAAGTAACATTGGGCCCCCCACCATCACCACCCACCCTCACAACAATTTGCATAGATAGCAAAACTTCGAATTTGATAAGTACAAGCCAATTTTTTTTTTCTCTACCTCCGTTGCTTTTGAGACGATAACAATGAGAATCATTCAGACTAATATATTTTAAATAGCTTCATAAAATGAAAACGGCAAGTCTGAATTCTCAAGAAACTTATGCAATACAATAAGTACGGCGCATCTGTCTTTATTTATGGTTGGTACGAGTACAAACAACACCGCACGCAAACGAAGTGTAGGCCGGAAATTATGGCAATCAGAATTTTGTTCCATAATTGGAATGTTTCACATTATTGTTAACTTGCTGGAAAATAAAATTTACATGTTGCAATTTTTTTTAAATACGTTTTCAGCAATTTAAGAGGAATGTTTACGAAAATACAAATATTAGTGCCGTAACATCCGGGTCCCATAGATCACAGGCCCGGGTTCCGCGGGGCTGATAGTTACCACGATAGTTACACCCCTAATTCACAAACCCCTCTTGTGTCGGCATAATTAGGTACAAAGGTTATTTACTTAGAAGGGGACAAGGAAATGTTCAATCTGCAATAAACTCTTTTAAAATATATGACCAATAAATTTTAGTCTCACACGTGTCACAGGGTGTCTTCTTATTATTATACCTTCTTTTGAGATTTTAACTTTCCTGTTATTTAAGATTGTTGAATCTTACAGTATTTATTTTGAAGGGAAGTCGTGAGTGAAATAAGCACACCTTAATTCCTTAATATTAAATGCATTGATTGGTACCTATAATTAATAAACTTAAAACTTTGGAGTTGTCCGGGCCCTACGTACGTCCGGGCCCTACGCACGTGCGTAGTGTGCGTAATGTATAAACCGGCACTGATAATGTGCTTATGTTAGCGTGTACCTAACCAAAAATTTCATCACAATTAATAAATTGAAGTAGTAAAATCAACTGGTCCATCTATCCTCCAACTTGTAGGAGAGATGGACCTAGAAAATAAATACCTGTTAAGCTTGCCAACGTGTTTGAAGTGGCATATAATTTTAAAAAATTAAAGTAGGTATGTTTTTTTTGTTACAGAAAAATGCCGAAGTTCAGTGTAGCAAACATGCTCTGAAGAAAAAATGATCCAGGCATTTTGTCAATACAGTAATAAACTTGTTTTTGTTTTCTTGAACTTTTTAATCATTAATTTGAGTCTTTTAATACATAATTAAACTTGATTTTGTATTTTTCACCGTTTAAACCAATCATTTTGGTTAAAGAAGAATAATTTGTATTTTGTTTTATTTGTTGAAGGATTGAACCATCTCACCTCTAGGCCGTAGTCCGTCTCTCCTCCAATGTAGAGGAGAGATGGACTTTTAGACTTTCTCATGTTTTTGTTTATAATTCGTTAAGTTGGTGTAGTATCCAAAGTTAAACTATACCAAAGGGTACATTATAAATATGACAAGCAACGGGTATTTGGACGGATTTTTAGTAGCACAGATAAGGAACATAGATCGCTTCAATGAAAATGTGGTCCATCTCTCCTCGAATTACCCTATCTGAAATAATGTTCGACTGCTTCGTTTTGTTTTTTAGCATCATGCGACCGCTACTCATTATTTTTCTTTAAATTTTCTTCTCGATTCCGTTTTGGTCCAGTCAATTACTTGTAGAGTTGTCATATAACGAATTCGTGGCCGCGTCTTCTTTTCCTGTCTGAGATTCCTAACCATTTCTTTTTTCACTGTAATCTATGGTTCCACAGCCTTTGGTGGCCGCAATTCCCGGTTCCTTGTATAACCCAGATCCTTCTAACGATATGTTTCTAATAGAGCACTATGCCGATAAATTCATGAAAATATTCACTTCCTTTTGGATTTCTCCGATTATTTTTTTTTATATTAAGGAGGCGTTAGTAAGAAGCTACTATGTTATATTTATGTTACAGCAAGCTAATATTGCAGATCTTTTAAAATACTACAGTTCACTTTTCTTAGGATTTTTCGAAAGCATCAGAAAGTAGATAAACAGCAATTATATTTTTCTCTTTATAGCCCCAGCATAACTGTAGATACTCTCACGTTGAATTCAAATAGTAACCAATGACCATATTAATTTTCGCTGATTACGGACATGTAGTTCAACAAATGATAAGAAAAGTTATCAACTGGATGAATAAATACAAAGTTCAATCAGTTGTTTTGTTTATTTCTATATGAAAAGTTGCTGCAATAGGGTGTTAGAGAAAAAATGGCCGAATTTTCTTCTTTTGACTGGAAGATCATGCAGAAATTCATATTAGGATCTGATTTAATAAAATTGCAGGTGAATAATCAGACCATTTCTCACATTATTGGTAACGATATAATTACGCAATTCGTAGGACTTGTTGTTTGACGAATTGCAGAAGAATTCAATCTTTCTCCCCTCAGCTGGAAAAGCGTTGGAACTGGATGAACTATATCATCGAACAGTACAAAGGGCTTTCAAATTTTTCGATACTAGAAAAGTGTTCGTAAATGAAAACAATACCGACGGATTTAGAGAGGCATGGTTAAGAGCTATAAGCTGTCTGGATAAGGCGGCGGGAATCCAAGAAGGAATTTTTACTGCAATGTTTCTGAATGCAATTCTTGGTATGGGTACAGAAAGGCATTTAAAGTATTCGGAACAAGTTTTGAACGGAAAGGTTAGGAATCATTCACCATAATATAATCATGATATACGTAATGATGTTTCAGATCGTTGGTGCGTTTTCCTTGACAGAAATTGCACATGGAAGTAATACTAAAATGATGCAAACTGAGGCAGTGTACGATAAGGATAACCACGACTTTGTTTTAAAAACACCCAATTTTGAAGCGGCGAAGTGTTGGTCAGGAAATGTTGGTATGCAAACATTTGGTTAACAAATGGAAGGATTGTTTCTCAGGCGATTGAAAATTAGGGGTATTGGGCAAACGTCATTATTCGTGATTATGTTTGTGTCAATCAGTGCTTATATAAAGCTACTAATGATTTAGTTTCCTAATCATTAGTGTTGTTGCCTACTGAGACCGTAGGTATTAGAAAAGTGTAGGTACTAATAGAAGTGCCAGAGATCAAGTAAATGTGTGTTTATGTTACTATTTTTTCAAGGCAATATGCAACAAGATTGCTGCACATTCATATTATAAGCATTTGGGATTTTATACGAAATGTTTCGAAGTTATTTTGAAATTTGAATCCTTTGTACCCTCCTTGCTAACCAATTTGATGCAACAAATTACCTCCAGGTCACATACGTACATTTTTATATAATAGATTGACGTCTTTAAAAGAGACTCTAGAACATAATCGGCGCCGTTTGATTATTTTACATTACCATTACCTCAGTAATCAGGTGGTAGTTCGTCGCTTGAACAGTGACAAGTGGGTACCTAATATTATGATCAGTTCAGAAGACTTATGTATAATAGAGTACGCGACTATAATCACTGAACCATCTTCCTACATCCACCATTTCACTCTTAAATGCCTCAACACTATATCCTGTTCTGACTCAATTAAAAAATGATCGTATAATTCCACTTCATAGCACACTTTTTGCATTGGTGTTATTCTCATCACCTAATTCACGACCATAAGTAATTTCGCTAAGAATCTTCATTGTCTTTACGAGAGACTGCTTTATACTCAGGTACGCCTGAGCAAGAGAACTCCTCAGATGCATTCTTCTTAAAGTGTACAGGAACTTTTTTCCGATTGTGCCCAGGTGTAATTTTCAATTATCTATGGTTTCAGACCTTTTTTTTCTTGACTGTTACCATCCTGAAATACTGAACAATTCATTTTGCTGTCAAACTAAGTTGGTCAAGGATATGGTTGTGGGAGTGAAAGTCACTTCTATCAACATTGTGCATTGTACAGTCTCTCATTGAATTGTAAGATGTAATTTAGATGTCTTTTATTAAGATTTTGGTTCGCTAAAGATGAGAAGTTGAGTTTAAGGTATATCGAAGGGCTCTTTTGATCAACTCCTAACCACAATTTATCGTACTGCTCTTAGGTAGTACATGATTAACACGAAATGAGCATATTAGCTATGTTGTTTGAAATGAAAGCTGCGTGGTTTTCCGTTCCATAAACCAATTATATGTCATTGAATGTCACAAAACCCCAATGCAAAAGTGATAATTTGTTGAGACCGTTTCATAAATATTTTGCGCTGTAGCATGAGAACAGCTTAATACATGTACAGATAGTATTCCACTGATCGAGGAATGTGTTAATTATGAGCAACGGTAGTTGAAGATGTTACGAGATGAATTCAGAAAACTGATGTGTCTTGAACCTTCCGTTATCAAACATCAATTGTGAGAAATGCATTGTTTTCATCGACTACTGAGCCAAGGAAGCCTTCCCACGTGATATGTATTGCAAGAGAAATTAACTGCAAAACAAGAATAAAACTATTCTAATACAAAGACTTGATTACTTATAAGTCTAAATTTTCAACGTCAGCGTTTCAGTGATTCTTGTCTAATATATTTTGGCACAAAACCACCCAGTATATGCAAAACATTCACTGACAACCAAAGTGATGTTCATTCCCTGTTTAATTTTTTTAACTGTCTAGTAGAGTCTGGGTTAGAGAAAGGTATAGTCGTTTTCCACAGTTGAATGCAAAAATAGAGGATGTTACAAATTTTGTAAAGAAAAGTCTCTATAAGAATTGTTTAAAAAAGATATAACATGTGATTTAAATAAAATACAGTGTGGGACACTTTTCCAGATATTTCATTTGGTCTCTGATTGATTAAAATCTGAAACTAAATAAAGCAACTACAGCTTATCGGGTTTTTTTAACAGCCTGTGTGTAATGTTAATAAAATGTAACACGGTAGGCACCCCAAACGATTGCGGAGTCTCCTTTCATTTCTCTCTTTCTAGGCAAATTTGCTACCCACGTGATACTTTATGCTCAGTTAATTATACCGGGCGAAGGTAATTATGGTTTACACGCATTTGTTGTTCCAATTAGAAGTACTCGTACACTTCTCCCATATCCAGGACTAACTATAGCAAATATGGGTGACAAAATAGGATTACGAGGAATTGATAACGGGTAAATTAAAATAATTGCCTCACTACAGAACTCGCATATTAAATGTGTTGCAGCGTGCTGATCTTTAACAACTACCGAATACCAAAAGAAAACTTACTGAATAAGATCGGCGATGTGAATGAGGAGGGAAAATATGTTCGTCAAATTGTAGACGTTGGTAAACAGTATGCAACTTCATTAAGTGTATTAACTAGTGGGCGAATTGGAATTACGGCAACGAGTACTTGTAATCTCACTATTAGTCTAGTAATTACTTTCAGGTACTTAGAGAAGGAGAAAAAAATCGGGCAGTCGCCAGCCTCAATGGTATACCTACTATACAATATCATTTCTTATCGTCAAACAACTTTCTGATTTTAGGGTTTAATTCCATACGTGGCGGCCGTTTACGTCTCCACTATTTTTTACCGCAACCTTTTCCACCATCAAAAGAAATTTATGTTGATGGTAAAAAATAGCGAAAGTAATTTTACTGAAATGGGAATGGAATTACATGCCATATCATCGGCAACTAAACCGGTATTTAGTTGGCTTGCCCGTGATGCTATACAAAAATGTATGGAAGCTTGTAACTCACTTGGTTTTCATTCAGGTATTGCCGAGAAATGTTCCATGGATTGTAATCACGTGGCATTTTTTTAGGATCGGGTTTGGATCAAATAAAAGCAAATCACGAAATAAATTGTACTTACGAAGGTGACAACAATGTTCTGATACAGCAAACGGCCAACTGGCTAATAAAATTGTGGCCTTCTGTACTTAAGGGAAAGGTTTCGAATTTTCCGTTAGAATCCATTTCATTTTTGGACAAGGATACATTGAACTCAAGATTTAACATTTCAACGATTCAGGAATTTGCAAACCTTAACAGTTAGTAATGTAATTGTCACATACGCTCATCAAATTTAATCATTTGCAGACATTTTAAAATATTATAGGTGGTTAATCACTTATTTACTAAAAAAATGTTATGATAAATACTTTCGCCTTTTAAAAACTGACAATGTGGGAACGTTTTGGGCGAAAAATGAAAATCAGGTCTACTTTTGCAAAAATCTATCTGTTGCATACATCGAGGTAATTATAACTACTTAACGATAAGTAAGTCGGTGTATCAGTGTTTATACCTATTATCTTAAAGCATTACATCATACAAACCATGGGTTTACAAATACAAGAGGCTGCTAATGACGAAATTAGGAGCGTTCTGGATAAGCTTTTGTCTTTATACGCAATGTGGAACTTGCAGAAATATGTGCAATTTTTTTACGAAGGGGGTTATGCAAACGGTCCAACATTTGCTGAATATTTGGAGAATGCTGTTACACAACTGTGTGAAAATCTCAAAAATGATCAAATGGCTTTGATTAATGCAATTGCTCCCCCTGACTTTTTTGGAAGCTCAATTTTAGGTCACTCACAGGGTCAGGTATTGTAAATAATGGTATTTTTATTCATTAATAATTTATACTGTGTCATATTTTGATAGATATATGAACGTATGGAATCTGCTATTTTGCAACATGGTGGCGTGTATTCCAAACCAAAATGGGGAATGGAAGTATCGTCGTCCAGGGAAAGTATGAAATCAAAACTTTGAAGTCGACGTTGATAAATTAAATAATATAATTTATCCGAAGGAATACTAATTAGGTGTCTTAAATATGATGTTCATATATTAAATAAATTTTATATTTATGTGAGATTTTTCAACGATTACCCCAAAATAACTGATCTTTGTAATTGTAATAAAATTACACAACCAGAGCGCCAATGGTAACTTTATCTATGCAAGAAAATTCGGGTTGAAATTACTGATCTAGGAAACTCAAACCTAAAAACACTGTTCCAGGATAATGGTTCTGTTACTGTCAAGTGTCTTCAAGTTGACAACTACGATAATGGTGTTATTAAATATAATAAAAAGTCTTTTGAAGTCAATTCCTATTTTGAGGAAATCCAAGTTCTGACAGATCCATGGTGAATAATCCAGATAGAGAGAGTAAGAAAAATAGGTACAATTAATATAAGTTCCTAGGAAAAAACACACAACCACGTGATATTAGTGGAAGCACAAGAGTGGGTAGGTCATCATCTTTCATATATTTTTTACTGTTGTGGTACGTGTTGCTTTCTGAAAACGAAGCTTCTCCAAGTTGAAGTTTTCCAAAAACTCCTTGCGATACACACTGTTTTGCGATTTTTCGATTCGATTCGATAAAGTGATTCATGTCTTCCTTAGTCAAAAAACTCATAAAGCTCGTCTATTGAACTGAATTTTTTTATGCTAACTTACTTGTAATACAATTATAATCCTGAATAAAATAATGAGAAGACATGCAGCTGGCAGGATTTTAGTAATTAGAGGAATTACTAATACTTGGAGATAAGAATATGGCAATGCTACCAAAATACTACTGTACAAAAATCAGATGAATAGAAAACTTCGGATACTTGGTGATGACAAGGCTGTTGCTACTAGTGGAGAGGTTGGCCATGAATGTCAAGCTGGAAAATAATATAACAGACCTATGTAGAATAAAAGTGGAATACCAAGATTGAAGAGCGAGGCGAGTCTATGTCAATTTTTTAACTGTAGCAAAATACCCATGCGCTAGGAAAAAAAACTAGGAGTGTTCCGTAATGTGGTTAAACAATGTAATTAACGTTGATCCAAGACCAAAACAAGGATTATGCGGCGACATCCTAGTGAAATAAAGGACACATCGTTACATATTCACGGCGGACGCGGACGTAAGGAAATGGCGGGGCCAGATATGCATAGATAATAAATAACTAGTTATAAAAAAGAAAACCTGAAATGTTAAAATCGGTTAAGATGGTTAAGGTCAAACTAGAGAAAGCATAATGACTCAAAAAATTCTTATTTAAATTAGTAGTTGTTTCTCCTTCTTCGCATACATATTGAATATTTTTTAATTTTTTCTGTAAAATAAGCAATGTAGGTAAATATTGCGTCAGGTAAGTTTGTCTTATTTTGTTTCGAACTTGACGTTTTCTTTAAGAGCAATGGTATGTGCCAGTACTAAAATGCCCTAATTTAGCCAACATATATTTACTTTTCAAAGTCACCACCAGGAGGCGTCGTGACCTTGAAGTGAACTAGAATCGCCCTTACATTACAACACCCACTTCGCACTGTACTGTGTAGTTTTCAACGATGGGAACCAAAATTGCGGAACCACATCTTAGTGGTTAGCGTACAATAAACCACATAATATTTTGTTCAGTAGTAATATCTAATGTTAAACAAAGTCAACATTGACAGGATTGCGATTTCCTTCCTTTAATTGATGAAATTAGATATAATATATCTTCAAGTAGGTACGCGATAACGTTAGTACAAATCACTTCAAGTTTAAACGTGAAATTGAAATACTTAATTAAAAAAATCATTTTAACATAATATCGCTATTTCCTTTCTATTATTATACTGGGTGTCCCATTTTAATCTTACCATGGGAATTTCTCGAAATGAGTAGGTACATTTGACAAAAAAAGTTGCCGAATAAAAGTTTGATGATTTAGAGGGGGACGTCCGATTCTGTAACCCCCCCACGACACCCATAATGGGAGCGACTTTACAATATTAAATGGAAACCCCTATTTTTTAGGTTTTATTTGGGAACTTATTTTTTATTTGCAACAGTATCGGAGGGTGGGGTGAAATTTGTTACAGAATCGGATGCAAACCATCAAACTTTTATTCGGCAACTTTTTTTATCAAATGAACTCATTTCGAAAAATTCCCCTGGTAAGATTAAAATGGGACACCCAGTATATTTTAATCCGTAATGAGTGTGATTAATTACGATAATATTTCTGCATGATATGCCATGATAAGCTTTAAAAGAAATATGTCTTTATGATATACAATGTGTAGGGTTATCACATACAAACATTTAAACTATTGTCTGATAGTGACCATAAGTACGTACTTTAAGATTGCATATACCTATTTAAGCATACCACCAAATCAGTACGCCACACTTACTTGGTAGTTACCATGAAATATACAGCACTCACAGTATTGCTGCTTCATATCTTGCAGCACAGTTCATCTCAAAAAGATCCGCACTGGTTAAATGATCGAAATACGATCGTTCATCTCTTTGAATGGAAGTGGTCTGATATTGCTGACGAATGTGAGCGGTTTCTACAACATAAGGGATATGCCGGAGTGCAGGTGAGCACTTTACAGTCTCATTCCTTTAATTTAATACTTGCGACAGGTTTCACCACCTAACGAACACTTGGTGCTACCGGAACATCCGTGGTGGGATCGTTACCAACCCATCAGTTACACGTTAGTATCACGATCAGGTAACGAATCGGAATTTGCAAATATGGTTAAACGATGCAATTCTGTTGGCGTGAGAATTTATGTTGACGCTGTCATTAATCACATGTCTGGTGGTGTTCAAGAACAAGTAGGTAGCGCGGGTAATATTGGTAATCCTGGTACGTTAGACTATCCCGCCGTTCCATACAGCAAGTGGGACTTTCACGATCGTTGCGAAATTGAAGGAAGCGATTATCAACACAATGCAAATGACGTTAGAAATTGTTATCTGGTAGGATTGAGTGATCTTAATCAAGTAAGTTTAAACTTTATTCATAAAATCAGATTGTAACCAAGACGTTTTAGGGCAATGACTATGTGAGGAAGAAGATTGTGGAGTATCTAAATCATTTGGTTGACTTGGGAGTGGCTGGGTTTCGTATTGATGCCGCTAAGCACATGTGGCCGGCCGATTTGCACTTCATTTATTCAAACATTAAAAACTTAAATACCGATTTTGGTTTTCGTAGTAACAGTAAACCGTTCATTTATCAAGAGGTTATCGATTCCGGTGGAGAAGCGGTTTCAAAGAACGAGTATACTAGTTTAGGTGCTGTAACGGAATTTAAGTACAGCAATGAAATAAGCAGAGTGTTTAAAGGAAATGATAAGCTAACATATTTATCCAGCTGGGGTGAGGGTTGGGGATTTTTAAAAAGCTCTGATGCTTTCATATTTGTCGACAATCACGATAATCAGAGAGGCTCCAACATTCTTACGTACAAAGAGCCACAACGTTACAAAATGGCCGTAGCGTTTATGTTAGCTTATCCGTATGGTATTTCGCGAGTTATGTCAAGCTTTGATTTTAATCATAAGGATCAAGGTATGCACTTGTTTGTAAGGGAAAATGTTATATTATATTTTTATCGTTTTAGGGCCACCCCAGGATAAGCAAGGACACCTGATTTCCCCCACAATTAATGACGATGACACTTGCGGCGGAGGATGGGTCTGCGAGCATCGTTGGAGACAAATTTATAACATGGTAGTTTTTAAAAATGCTGTAAGAGGGACTGGCCTAAACAATTGGTGGTCAAATGGAGATCAGCAAATAGCGTTCTGTCGTGGAGATAAAGGATTTGTCGCTTTTACTAATTGGGGAGATTTAGACCAACGCTTGCAGACCTGCCTACCGGCTGGTATATACTGTGATGTGATAAGTGGTAACGTTGATAAAAATGGGCAATGTACTGGAGAGAAGGTTCACGTTGGAGCCGATGGTACTGCATACATTAGAATAAATTATAGTGCAGAGGATAGAGTTTTAGCTATTCATGTAAATAGTAAGCAAGGATTGAAGCCTAAATTGTAATTTGTGCCTTCTTTTGTAAAATATAATGTTTACGTTGACAACTGCTCTTATCTGTTAATTATATCTACACATTTTTGAATGAATTATATCTAGTGCAACTAATGACACCCTTCACTTGACTGATAAGTGATAATCTTAATCAAAAGATTTGAGTACATAGGTATGATGACGTATACTTATCTGCGGTTTGAGTTTCATTTACCTAATGTACATTATATTAACATTATCTGCATTTCTTTATTGTAACTGAACAAAACCCTATTTTACTTCAGATTAAAACAGAACCAGTTGATTAATTTTTACTAATTTTTGCGAATGGAACTACAAATAACTCTAAACGAAAAAAGATCAAAGCAAATAGCAAACAATTATGATTACCTACCAGTTAGTCTCTTTCATAATTCTTCCCATGATGGCAAACGAAATTTGCGGGTGTATGAAAAGTGTGGCGAGAGGGGGGGGGGGGTGTTTACAACCCACTATCCTCTCTGGTGTGTTTAAATGTTGTTAGCATCTGGCTAATGAAAGAAGAAAGTAAGTTCCGGCCTCTGAGGAAAACCAGCCAGTTAGGAAACGAGGTTCAGATCCTTAATTGGATACCTCGATACAGAAATCTTGTTGTTGAAACATCGCTTCGTATTTGGACATTGTTCTATTCGATATAGTTTAGTTGGTGATTTCTTAGTCTTTCTCGTCGCTATTCGATAGTGTGAGCTTTTGGGAAATTCAAAAAACGAATTTTGTATATAAATTCGATATTGGTGTTGACAGTAATTTGTTTAAATACACTGTCCTGAGGTCCCAGCCGTTGTCGAAATTGTGCAAATTGGCAAATCTGAATAGGGATTCAAATTTATGCTGGAAACACCAAAAAGCCTTACATTATGACTATAAGCTCTGTTTAAATCGATCAAGATAAGATGAAGAAGTATCAATTTCTTTTCCCTAATTGCTAATTAGAAGGGTGGAACCTCCTGGAACATTATAAGGTATGTTGCAAGGGAGCGGAAGAAGAGGTAAAGCGATGCACTCGGCTAAGTGGAAAGCAACGTGTGATGAGATCAAAATAAGACATGGATGTTAGTGGAGAAACCAAGCAACATTAAAGATCGTTTATTGTCTTCGAGTTAAGGTTGACGCGAGTGATAACGTTTCGCGTTACAATTACAAAGCTCATCTGGTTGTCAAAAGCTACCGACAGAAGAAAAGTACTGATTACGATGAAACGTTTAGTCCGATCGCGCGTTATGACCCTGTTCATGTGGTTTTGGTGGAAACAGCATATCATGGTTGGTACATGCAGCAGTTGGATGTGAAGACAGCGTTTTTCTACGGTCTGTTGGAGGAAGATATCTTCATGACACAAGCCGAAGGATTCGAGGACGGAACAGGCAGAGTGTGTAAATTGTTGAAAAGCTTGTATGGGCTTAAACAAGCCCCACGTTGTTAGGACAAGCGATTTGTCGAAGTTATGAAGAAGTTTGATCTTAAGGCATCAAATGAGGATCCGTGTGTCTTTACACGACGTAAGAACACAATAAGAGTCAATCGCGTATCAAATTTTTATTTTCTCAAGGAGTTAAACATGAAAACAGGAGCAGAGATACTCCTTCGGAAAAACAACTTAAGTGCTATATAGGTTGGCGCTATTTGTTGTTCTCGGTTGATAGTTGAATAAACAGTAAACATTATTTGAACTTACACTGCGTATCAGGTACTTAATGACATTTTGCTGAAAATCTAAGATCTGCATAACAATTAGATGAACAATAAGGAAAAGTAAAGAATTGGAAGCGATGAAGTAAATGCAGCGATGCTAAATATACAGGGTGTCCCGGGACTAATGGGAAAAAGTCAGGAACGTATAGGCTGAGCCAAAATAATGTTAGTACTTCATATACACTTTTTCTCTGCCAGGCCCTCTCTAGGTTGTTTGTTCTAACCTTGTTTCGGGTATTTTTGTATAGGCTAGCTATGTTGTTTCTCAGCCCACTTCCCACCTCCTCTCTTTTTAGGACTATCCCATATTATTTTTCTCGGTATGCTGTCGAAGGCTTTTTTCAGATCGATAAACGCTACATATTATATCGTTTCCGCCAAACTTTTCCACCAATTGTTTTATTGTAAATATGTGATCCTGTATTCCTCTTCACCTTCTAAAACCGCTTTGCGACTCTTCCATTTGTGTTTCCGTTTTGACCTTATCGTCTAATAGTCTCTCATACACTTTATATACATTACTGATGAGCGTTATCCCCCGGTAGTTGCTACAATCTTTCTTATTTCCAGATTTGTATAGGGGTCATCTATTTTCTTCTGCGAGTTTATTGATCAGTGCTGTTAGTAGTTCCAGTTCGTTTATCCCTAGCAGCTTTATCATTTCTGTCGTTATGTCGTCGTGTCCTGGTGCTTTACCTCTCTTAAGTTTCTTTATAGCTTCGCTTACTTCTTCCAGTCTAAATGTTTCCCCTTGTACAATGTTTTCTTCTTCATGCTCACTATTTTTCTCCCCATTACTTCGACTACCTGGTATATCCGCGGTTAGTAATTCATCAAAGTATTCTTTCCATCGCATCATTCCGTTTTCCGTTAACAGTTTCCCCTTCTTCGAGTTAATGTATTGCCATTTTGTTTCTTATCCTTTCCTTATGGTTTTCAGTATCTTATAGAATAATTTATGATTATCTACACTATCCTTTTCCATCTTTTCTCCAAACTCTTCCCATTTTTCCTGTTTCGCTATTTTCACCAGTTCTTTAACCTTTACTCTTTTTTCTTTATATTTTATATAGTTCTCGTTGTTCTTGTTTCTTAGATATGTTTTCGATTTTATTTCCTTTAGTTTCGTTTCTTCCTTTATTTCTTCGTTTCACCAACGTGTTTTCTTTCTAGTTTTATTGCCACTTATCTCTCCACATGTTAATTTGGCTGTGTTTAGTAAGGTTTGTTTAACCTTTGTCCAAAGCTCTTCTATACTATAGTTTTTTATTCTTCTTTTTATGGTTCGCATTTCTTTTTCCGTTTCTTCCGTATATTTATCTGCCGAATATGAAAAGTGTAATTAACTATTTAATAAATTTATTATTTCCTCTGGTGTAATGTTCATAGTGGATGTCACTGCATAATTTTTACACTCTGGACCATCATCATTGAAAGATTCGACACTTTGATTCGAAGTGTAATCACTAAACACCATTCGTTTGTAGTTCATCAACAGCACTTCCAGGAGATAAACCATTAATTTTAAGGTTTTCCCCTATTGTTAGTAAGTGAATCAAGATCAGCATTGAACACTTTTATTTCACCTTGATACATAAACTCCTCCATTTCTTTAACAGCTATAAACCGCACTCCATTCATAATTGTTATTTACAGGACGCATGTCGATAATGCCATCTTGTATGCCCTAATCACTAATGTAATGGACCATCGCAAAAAAAGGTTACAATCACAAGCATGTCGTTTAATAATTCTTGAGAAAACATCTCGAGGATATTCTTTGTATGGTTGGTTCATTGTGACGAAATTGAATCGGTTATCCTTTTATGTTTTAGGTATGTAGGTATTAAAGAAAGTCGGGAATTAAAATTAAAAACGCTTCGATAATGGAGAGAAGGAAACACTTCCCATTTTCGGATTTTCCAAAACTGATGATGACAACACCATTTGCCGAAACTTGCCGCTTTTAACTTTAATTAATTCTATTTCTTGGATGTCAATTAAAACGTTCTAGGGGAAGTTTGCTTCACATCTCTTATTATCAGGGATTTAAGTAAATTATATTATCAGATGCTTAATTGACTATCTACTTTACAAAGGAACTAATTACCTACTGGGTTCATGCCATCTAGTAAGTAGTTGCATGTCACTAAATGCCTTAATTCGTTTGCACGTAAAATCCAGCAGAGTTACAGCATAATTACCTTGCTTGAAAACTACCCCTACAAGTTCGTAACTTGAATGTTTCTAAATTGTGTGGTGTTCATTAATTTACTACAGCATTTAAAATGGTGAAGAAGCTAGAAGTTTATTGTGTATAAAATTGTACTAACCTTAAATGATACATTTTTAAAAGCAACCACCTGGTTTTACCCCCAATACGTATAAAGATTACAAAGGCAGTCGTAGGCGTTCCGCGTTTAATAGCATATCGTTAGTTCTGGTACAAAAGAGCAAAGAATTTAATGGGGTTACACCTTCTAGTTGAACATTTAGCCTCCTGGTAACGGAACTTGTCAAAATTGAATGTGTTTAGTGCAAAACATCAAAGACATTTTCAAATCTCAAGCTTTATGTCTATTTTAGTTTTAATGGTCTATTTCCTTTTTGAGCACATTATTATATAAGTTTTCTTTCATAAATGTCTTCTTCTTTATTAAACGTCTCTGCAATATTTACTGCAAGATATCGTATAAAGGCAGCTTATAAGCGGTATATATGTTCAAATATACAGTAAAATCTCTAATAATTTATATTTTAATATTGCGATACTTTGAAAAGATACGCGTAAAAAGATTGAAGGTTTGAAGTGTTTCTAAATTTGTTTCAGTTATTTGCACTTGAAATGTACGGAAAATAAATTTTGAAAGTCAATTTATTTTTATGTTTATAAGTAACATTTTTTTGTTGCAATAAATGAAACGATTTCATAATTCATTGTAAACATTCCTCTGACATTATTAATAAATTCTTTGTACTTATTTGACTAATAACTAATAATGTTTTTCGGGGAACTCCACTTCGTGGATTTACAAATTATAATAGCGAAATGAGGGCGAGGAATGGGGATCGTGAAATAAGTATTAAACGAAATGAGTTGTAAGCGCCTTTTTCGAAATTCAACGATTCAAAAAGATTACATGTTTATTTGAATTATCGTTATTCAAGTTATAAACGGCATTTTTGTAAAATTTACTGAATCGTTGCGGAAATACAGTGAATTCAGGATAGTAAAAAAGGGTTGTTCTTCGATGTTTACCGCACAAGAAAAAGTTGCGTGCTGACGAAACAGGAATTCAGGGATTTGGTCGAAAGTAGTTGAAACCAGTGTTACAAAATCCTAGTGAATCACTTCGAAATAAACAGTATAAATACCTTTCTAGGCAGATTCTAAAAATTTCTTGACTCGATTGCTGTGTCTAAACGTCAGTCGAAAGACTGGTGTTGTCATGGTCGTCACCAGACAATTCCATCTGCGAGAAGAACTATTGCCAGATTTTTTGGGATTGCAGAAGAATCTTCTTGAACGATTATTTGCCAAATAGCCAAACGATTAGTGGTAATTACTATTTCCTTTCTAGATTGTGCAAAGAAATCAGGAGTAAGCTACGGAATGGTGTGTTGCCGTTACAACGTAACGCGCTAGTTCGTTATTCCCATTTTACAATGTCTGCAGCGACTGAAAATCCATACATCCCCGATTTAGCTTCAAGCCATTATTTCTTGTTCCAAAAACTGAAATGTACAATATTACTGTGTGGTACACTGTGAGTCACATAATGAAGTTACAGAAGCTGTTAACACGTTTTACCAAAAGGCTTCGTAAGATTCTTTTTATATATTTGGAAGCGTTGAAGTATCTAAGGGATTTCCTTCTTCATTTGGCTGCGAATTTAAAAAATCACAGTCTTAACCAAATTATTATTACTTTCTGAAAAACGTGAGCATATTAATGACCATCATGAAAAGTTATTTTTGTTCTTTGAGACTTTAAAAAGACAGTTTCACAAATCTCCTTACATTTTATCGTATTTTCCCTACTTGTAAACTTTGTAAGGATTTTCGGAGATGTTTGTGCTTACATGTAGGTATACAATTTATTATTAGCTTTAGGGGGCGGCATCGAAACATTACTTTCGGGTTTATTTACATAATGTTTCCGAACTCTGTAAGGTCAACATTTAGATAGGTAGGTACTGAGTTAATATTGTATGTACCTATACATAACTTGACATTTTATATTAGAATGTTAGTTCTCATTTACTTATAACCAAAATTATCTAGAATTTCTTTATTTTTAATAGGTTTTTGGATAAAATCTTTTGTCAATTTGACTAATATGTTTTATAACGCAACCCTTATTTTGTAAATGAACGCCTTTGAATGAATTTCTTTACGGGTAGTCTTCATCCTTTATTTTTATGATTTTTCGGAATACATAATTTTATAGATTATGGCGATTATGCACCCTTTTTTAAAAATATTGTGTATATGCAGCTATGGAACTTACAAACAAATGAATAAAACGCGACTTCGAGAGCAATAACTTTTTTATCCTTACCAATTTTACTACACGATGTGAAACGGCTTTATTACTGACAGTATCCATAAACAAATTTTGCTCCAACAAGGTTTCAAAAAGAGTTTCAGAAAGAGTTCCACATTTACGATAGAGTGTCCTAACGATCTGGGGGTGGAAGATAACCGCTATACTAGTGATTTAAAAAAAAATCTAGCAGATTATTGTAGTCAACAAAGGGGAGTATCTTGACTATTTTTGTATATAGAGGATGGACCATTTTCGAGCACTATACCAAACTGGTATTTTTTAAATTCGAAAACCCTTAGAAATAAATAGAACCAAGTGAGTACTTATTGACAGCTCGTAGAAAATACTATCCGAAACTGTAATAAAATACAGGGCAAAATTGACCAACCTGTATAAATGTCGAGAAAAGAGTCTTAACAATCTGAATGTAGGAGTTAAAAGTAGGCACATTGCGAAAATAAATCTCAAAATGTCATTTCGATATCTTTCAAGATGGCGGAACGGGGGCCTAGTTAATTGACTAATTTTCTACATCAAAATGTCAATAACTCACGAACCGTTAATTGCACACCCATAACACCTTAGGTAGGTATATCTTTTTGCTGAGCATTGAACAGAAAATTCAAATAAAGTGTTTCAATTAAATATAATACAAGTTTGATATAGTGCTCGAAAATGGGCCATCCTGTATATACAAAAATATTTTTATAAGATTTTCTTTGATAATTACAATAATACGCTGTTAGAATTTTTTTAAATCAACGGTATAGGCGTAAACTTCCACCCTGTACATGATCTGCTAAATATGCGAGTAATACCTCAAGTCCTACAAAACTGAAACACTGTGACTTAGTCTCAAGCAGCTAAGCTGTGTACTTAACTTAGATGTTAAGTTATCATTTAATGGTCACGCCAGTAAAATCGCCACCAAAGTTTACAAAAACCTTTTGTGTTGCGAAAATAAGAAAATTCTATTTTTTAAGATTTTCCAACTTTCAAATTTCAGTATTGCTCGTGCTGTTAGAGTAGTTGGAGGCTTAAGTGTTAAGGTTGTAAATTTAAGGGTTTGCACAATCTGTAGCATGCGTCCATTATAGATTAGATCAAATTTACGAACTTAAGAACATAGGGTGGGGATAAACATCAGCTGTACTCACCTCTAATTCCGATAATTTGTGAACAACTAGATTCACAGGTGTTTCCGACTGTCGGTTGCTTATGAGCATTCTTCTCCCGTAAGAAGTTTGACTCGAATCTTGTAATGGCTGGGTGTAGAAGAGCAGATATTCCCCCTTCCTAATCTTTTTCATATTATTTTAAATCGCACCTATAGTACCTTCTGCTTATTGAATCTGATAGGTTTTCTGTTATTGCAAAATTCTGAATTATGTTTTAGTTCAACGGCTGAAATTGTCCCAATTTCCGTGATTCTCGAGCACTTTGGTCAACCTTGGACAAGGGTCATTGAGCTTTAGAAGGCATTTCGATTTTTAAGCTTTAACGAATGTATTTTCATATTGTCTTTCTTAATGAGCATTTTTATATGGGAAAATGACATGCTTCTATCGGGCATGGTCACTGACGGAGTTTCTCACTACCTGCTCATAAATAAAGATTCACATAGTTGAAAGTACTGGAAGCAACATAAAAACACTACAAACCAAACAAAAATTTATTAAATCGAACGCGTTTAAACAGCGAAGCTGTCATAACCACCGGAGAACTATAACTAAATTATAAAGTTGAGCTACTTAAGATGGAAGTGACATAACTGGTTATAGTGAAAGTTTACAAGTTCTGAAAGCCTAAAGGACCTGATTCATAAATTATTCTTTAGAAAGCGTTTGTTTTTGAGTATTTCTAAATTTTCATAACAGTCGAGTATAGTTTTATTATTTACTTGCTTAACTAAGGAAATATTATCTACTAGGTGATTATGTTCAAACATACGTATGTAGCTTAACTATTGTATTTGAGGTGAGTCAAGTGTTCTTTGAAACGAATTTTTGTGATCTTTTAGTTTGCCCAGTATCAGAGTACAATCTTTACAGTTAATTTTATACATTCCCGACTTATCGTTCATTCTACTGTTTCTTTGGGGTTACCTTTTATAAACCACCTTCTGAAGTGTAATTTGGAAAGATTTTAGACAACCCTCTTGACCATAGAAATAATAATTCGGCAATTTAACATATTTCTCATCTAATCTATGGGAACGTTCTCCTAACAGGGTTACATTTCTGAAATCCTTCTTAAGTTTATGTTTCCCAATTCAATTCATAACCACATCTTCGGAGAAACCATTATACTTATACAGCAATTTCTTTTCTTGTACGTAATTTTTGTTTGAACAGTTTTTAATTTGAGCTACAAAGTCCTGAGGGGAGGGGAAATTTTAGTATTGAGAGCGGAAAAAACATCATCCATATTAGCGAATCCAAATTCTAGGAAAGCGCGCCAATTCTTGTTTGAGGTCAGTTTCAAATTTACCCACGAGAAGCCTGGCAATAAATGGTTTGCCGGGTATTTGCACTGGTAGCTTTTGGTGGTCGCTATCCTGTTCAGTAGTTGCAGGTTTTCCAAATATTATATTGTTTATCAAATCATGTCCGCTATAGCAAAACGCCATTAATGCGTTACAGGAATACGAAATCGTGCACAAAACGTTAGCTTATTCAATGAATCCAGCATTCGTAAGAAATAGAAGATCTACTAAATTCACGAACCAAACGAACAAGAATAAGAGTATTGAGTATTCTAATATGCAAAGTAGGTGAAACACTAAGAGATAGAGTTCTTCGTCACCAAGAAGACGATGCAGAATACAGGACGTTTTCAAAATTAATTAGAACTAAGTGGAAAGAAGAAAGCGAACAACCTTCCACGATTGGTAAAGATGGAAAGCCAATTGCTAAATGAGCATCAGGCAGATTTGTAAGTCGATGGGTGCAAAACATCAAAAATAAATCTTTTTTTCAAATGTTATCATTAACTTGTTTTGTTGCTAAATCAACGGGTTGTTATGAAACTTCACAGCTCGAAACATTGTGGTCTGAAATTGGTAATTATGGCCATCGAACGTTGTAAAACTTCGAGAAAAATACTACCTACTTATTGGCTATTCCAACAATTGGAACGAACTCTTTGAATCATTTCAGTTCGAACGCTTCCAGCTTTTCTGAAACACTGTACCTATGCCAATCAAAACACGTGATTTTGATAAACAATCGTCACCATGAACTTGTTTCGTTCGTTCGTGGCATTTATACAGCATACAGTCTTCCCAACGATTGTTTAACTGCATACAATTTTTTGGACTATTTGACATTTCTACATTTGAACCATTCGTGCAATTGACAAAACCTGAAAACACTGTGTATAGATTTAAGCGATAATAAAAGGACCACCTACCTTAATGGAAAATAGGTATTAACGAAAATAATAAAATTATTATGCAGAGGGTTCCTTAAGTCAAGAAACGTACACAAATTTGCTCTGTCAATGTATTTTTAGCCACTTCCTCAAATATCGGATGTATAGTAAATGTTAAAATGCTCATGTAGAGAGCTAGGAACATCTTACGCGCTTCAATCATATTTATACAGTATTATAAAAGCCTTCATTGATGATTCAATTGGTATGAAAAAGACTACAATGAATTGCTAAGGAGAAATCTTCTTCCTCCAGCTCTGCTAAGTGTCTTGATTATCTATTGGTAAAGCAACAAATGATGAGGGTAGTTGTTAGTTACAATGATGGAAAAAGTTGTAAAATTGGAGGTTTTTCAAGGTTAGCTCTATCTAGGTTAATTGGTAGGTGTTATATACTTATATGATCAATACAGTTACGTCCCCCTATTAGTTACTGCACCTATTTACTGAAGGGGTTATAAACAGATTTACAACTAAGGATTTTCAGGTTCGTTTTCTCGATTTTACAGTAAACTATTTCCATACAATTCTAAGCTTTTCCCCTCTAAATTATAGAACTACTTCCCGTAAATAATCCCATCGACCAATACTTACCGTTTGCTTGTTAAGCTCTTCAATCCAGTTAGTACTACTAAAGTAGTAATAGTGCTTATACATATATAATACAATTTTATGTGTAATAAGAGTACCTGGTTACTATCGATGTCTTCATAATGTAATTACTGCATGAACTTCCGCTATCTGCATTACACGTAGGAGTGCATAAATTAGGTTAGTCTCTAATAAGTAAATGTAGGAAAGCTTCCATTGAATTACTCGGCTGGGGAAAAAAGCAATTCCACGATGCAAATCAATTTAGTTTCTAATTAATTTATTATAGCGGAACACAGATTCGCTCGTTTAGTGTGTAATGAAAAAGAAAGAAGGTTTTTTGTGCCACCATTTATTAAAAATATACTTACTTATACTTGTAGGTGGATCGAGATATACATAATTGCAATATTATTATAGGTGGACTACTTTAAATTTGGCACAAATTTCCTATACATTGTTCCTGGGGGCTTGAAGTAAATGACTACGTATTTGCATTCCCCCGTTGGACGTTCTTCCGCTACCATTCGTTGCTATTAGTGTTGTCATGGTCAATTCCGAGGCATTGGATTCTCTCTTGTTATAACATATTGTAGGTTGACTGTATAATCTGTTTGAAATGCAATGAAAATAAAAAAATAAAAGTCATTGCATTTTGAAAATTACGCTACTGAAACCAAGTTACCTAATCTAAGTTCAACTTTTAGATAAAGCAGAAATTGTGGAATTAAAAAAAAATATGTATGTGGCAGCGCGTATTAAAATTGACGGTGGTTATTTGCTAGAATTACACCTTAAGGTAAGTGATGGAATTACCCTTAATTCTAATAAGCAGCTTCGAATAATTGCATTTAATACAAAAGGGGTTGCTTGAAGCTTAAATTGAAGGCATTCTCTGGTTACGGTTTATAATTACATTACCTCAATATCTATACAGTATCGCAGATAACAGTTAAACTTCTGTGACGCACCTTCTTCCGTCGTAATATAATTATGTAATAAAACAATAGAATCTTCGAAATAACATTCAATCTAATATTCACCAATGTGGAAAATTAGTTTCTTTCCTTCTGTCTGATATTTTTCACTCTTTACGGCGTGAACGTTCCTTGTAAATAAAGAGAGCTTTATTGTATCGCAAAACAATTTTTGCAAGTACAAGTCATTATCACACTCGATAAAGGTTAAGGTATGAAGACTAATGGTAGTGAATAAATAAAGACAGTATTATCTGCAGTGGTTAGTGAGGAAATAATGAAGCAGCGAAAGTAAGAAACGAACAGAAAATCGGAGATGATAGAGCGACTACTGCTACATTAAAAAACATGCAGGTTTTATTATTAAAAGAACAGCTTGGCCCTCAACACAAAACTTTACCTAATAGCTAATTTTATTAAACTCACCTATATTGAGAAACCTTATACATTAGGCTATGCTACTACAATGATAAGTAATTCCATTGGTTAAATTGTCATTTAACGTATCTCAATATGTTTTGTTATTGTTACAGGTTATAATTATTTAAACATTCAGCAAAATGGGTTAATTACAATGTTAGCATGGAGAAATCTTTGCGTGGTTAATCTCATAAAAATATAAAAGAGTAGAGCATGTAAACCGTCTTCTCGTGAAGGTATGAAATGAAGCTGAAATAGTAAAATAAGAATAAACTGGGCAAAGATCAGTGCAGTGCTGTAACAAATTTAAAGTCTGGAGAAACGTTGAAGATTATAATTATAAAGGTTATAAACATAATTGAGGCTATATTTATACATTTCAAGTTGTCTCAACCATTGACGAAATGCACACATTTCACTTGACTAGTAGAATTACTTGTCATTATAATAATATACCTTACCTTATTTACTCAATTCGATAACCTCCAGTAATTTAGTAAGGACACCATGCCTAATTTACAAACAATCGGGAAGATACATACATGCGTACGAACTAATCAAAATCAATTTGCAGTAAATACAAACGAAGAGATGCGAGAAACGGAAATCTACGTGCAATGGAACTGTAAAATATTAACTTGAGGGGGGGGGGGGGGCACTTTTTGGCGGTAATGTCATAAACGTCAGATTCACCCCCTCCCTATTCCATTTCAAACAACGATTAAATAACAATGCAAGGGTGGTATCAAAGGCAAAAACAAATGATTGAATCGAGATTTATCAGACCTTTTAAATGAGGTATCACTTTTGATACTTAAAGCCATTTGAAGAAATGTAAGTAGAATCTGCTGAAGGGAGGGGGTGAATCTGACGTTTATGACATTACCGCCAAAAAGTGTTCCCTTCGAGTTAAAAGTTGACGTGTTTCGGCATTTCTTTCTAACACGGTGCATTTCTGAAATACTAAGGGCGGGTCCTTTTCAAATCAACACAGTATATAAACAAAGTTCTTTTGAGTGATAAAGAAATTAAACATAAATACAAAGAGCTTATTTACTATCACAAAGTGAAATGACAACGGTAGAGAGTATATGTTCAAAAATGTTATGAAAAATGGTCCACGAAGCATGATTCGAATGTTAATAAATCCTTGCCAAACATACATGAGAAGAAACAATTAAAGCTCAATGTCTCAATATAATGGAACTTCAATTGCAGGAAGTACTACAATTATTATTTGCAGATAAGGTGATGATTTGACAAAGAAATCACAAATGTATGATGACAGAGAATAAGGAATGTTAAAAAAAGGACAACACCACATTGAAATTAAAAGTTAGAAGGGTGCTTAAATATAAACATCTGAATGAATTAAAAAAAATGATAATTAGTAAACAAAATAATCCTTGTAATTTTTTTTATTATTTTGTGTTCAAGTTCTAATGTTGATTTCAATTATATACAATAATATGGTTTAATACTGTTTTATCGTTTATTTATACTCTGCTAACAAGGAATTATACCAAGATTCAAGATGTAGGCCACCCATCGGGTTATGAAAGTATAAAATGGGATAATTAAATAAATATAATAATTTGAGTTAGACAACTACAACTTTTTTGCTTACAATCGTTTGTAGGTGTTTGTTGGCTGTTTATTTACATTTTAGATATCCATAATAAATAAGGATTTATTAAGACGTTAAGTTTGCCTCCCAACTTTCGAATTTTCCATTGTTTTAAATTTAAATCGTTAAAAACATCAAAAAATAGCCAACAAACATCTACAACAAACGACCAACAAACGATTGCAACGATCGTGAGTTTGAAATTTTGTAAAATTGTGAGTGAATTCCGATTGTGATATGTGTAAAGATGTACAAATAGATGTTAATGTAAAAAAAATATTCAAGTGCTTATGATCGCGAGGAAAAGTTTCGACTATTATGTAATGGATAGAGATCCCTAAGGATACAGTCAGAAGAAGTGAAAGGGAAAGGAACCACCGATTGAATTACGCACCATGGTTGATTTTTCTGAGTCTGAGCAAAGACTATCCTTCCCTCAAGGATAATCTTTGGCCTGAGACAGGGGTAGAAGCCTTTAATAAATCAACTACTATCGGTATCGGAGTAAAAATGCAAGGCCCCTTGACTTTGAGTGGTCATAATAAAAAAACGGGGGGTGAATTTTTTTCATTTTTGGACAGTATATTAGTCATTTATGTATGTTTAACATTTTTAAAAATCAAAATGGTAAATTAACAACAATAAAAACACTGTATTTAGCATTTTCCTGGCTGACGGTCAGTTTTAACTTATCATAAAATTGTTATTGTTCCATAAATTGTTACCAAATTTAAAAATGTTGTAGTACACATACTTCTCAAAAGTCGAAAGCCCATAAATGTTGATTATTGATATAATTAACTGCTTTTATGAGCTATAATCGAAAATTTACTATTTTCCAATATACGTAAATTAAAGAAAAAATTCTTGTTTTAATTGCTAAATTTGTATTACTGAAATCAAGCTGCATTATTTCTTTATTGAAAACAACATTTGTTTTTTTGTAATTCAAAGTAAATGTTATGTTTACCGCGAAAGAAAGACGCACATATTCCCGCGAGAGGTAATCTACCACATCGTAAACAGCGAGCGGCAAACCACGACAATGTGATTATTCTTTTGCATTGTACATAACAATAGTGTACAACAACAGCGGCCCCACGCACTGCACTTCACCACGCCTTGCATTTTTACTCCGATAGTAGTGGCGTGTAACCATGATGGAAAAAAAAAGTCCTGCACTCATGGAAGATGGTTGAATATCTTGATGAGGAGAAACCCTTAAAATATAAGAGGGAAGGTAGTGAAATCTATGACTCGTAGTTGACAGGTGCAGTTAAAAGTGGCGAATTCACTAGGTATATGGAAATCTGCTCTTTAGTATATTATTTAGTTACAGTAATCGCTGAACGCGATCTTGGCATTTCTTAGTTTGATAGTAGGTACAGAGTAGGGGTTTCGCAGAGTTAAATACCTCGTAAACAAAATAAATACATAGGTAAATCATTATGGTTTGACTCAGTCTAAAATCGATTCATGGACATATCATAAACTAATGGAATCTATTGCACCAATTGTGTCGAAGATATGATTATTTATCCAAATGAGAATCAGTTGATGTCCAAGTCCAAGTGAAGGATGTTGGTAAGACTAAATTTACATGAGGCAAGCGATCGGAAGAATAAGATCTGTTTGGATCAACAGTTTTATGTAGAATGAAGAAGTACCAAGTATAGCATTTCAACTTTGTCAATATTTTCGTTCTGATCTGAAGGAAAGTTGTCCGAAATCAGATTTGTCACGTGCTACCAGGAAACAAAAAGTATAAAAGGTTGCTTATATCATTTACCAACAAATAATTGAATAGGTGTACACAAAATCCAGAGGCTATGCACTGGACTGTAATGAGGTACATGGAAGCTGAAGTTTGATGATACAAAAGGACAGAAGATATTGATTGAGCCAGCAACAAATGGTAGATTAATAACCGTTTATGTTTTCTTCGACATTAGCACAATCAGAAAAGCTAAAAAACAAAGAACAGAACGAAAATGACCATGTGACAAGGAGTACGGTTGTCTAAGAGATCTTACATTTTGACAAAACTAAGCGAAGAACTTGAACATTGTTAAGGAGCTACTGTATTGTATGTAGACAAGACAACCAAAACGCAGAACCTTGTTGTTAATGGGGTCTACAATGCACCACGAACGAATCACATGGATGAATTGAATTGTAGAGCTAAGCGGTATAACTGCCATTGCTGGCTCAACACCCTACTCCTTCTGTGTGGCAGTACTTGGATTTGGCATTTCCAGAATAATGGATTGGAAGAGAAAAGGACTATTTAAAAATTTAAATTCTGGATTCATTTGGAAACCAAAATCTATGTTTCACAACCGCCTGTTTTACAATCTTTATGTCACAGTAATGTCAATGAATGCAATAATATTTCTGAAAGAACATTCTTAACTGTTAATGACACAAACCAGTTAAGAAACCCTGTTGTGTGTGTTCTAATTTGGAACTCCAACAAAAATGACATTTGGGGTTAGAGAGTAAACATCAAGGAGGTACCATTATTAACTTTATCAACAAATATTAATCTCAACCAAGTTTCGGTGAAGATGCGTCGGTCAAAGTAGATGAAGTTCCACCCGAAAAGATAAACTGGGAAGCGGTTGAAACATTCCACGTCCCAGTTTTAGAGGTACCACGTTCAGAGTGGAAAGACTACCTTGCAAACTGATCTGAGCGCATCTAAAAGTACATTGACACCAACGGTGTTTACTTTCGAAAAAGTCATTAAATCAAATTTTACGTGTGTTTTCTCATATCAATTCCAGAAATCTTTTCCTTCGCCATAGAAATGTAAAATGAAATGCCAAGAAATAACGCATCGTGCTTACAAATTTTCCATGCTAAATACGAAAAATGTTTGAACAAGCTCAGTTTAGTTCCGTTCGTGTGAACTTTTTGAGAGTGTTAGATTTCACTACCACCTATTACGCTACGAAGCCATGCATGCAAATAACCTGCCAGCAAGAAAAAGGCAGAAGTAACCATGCGGTGTGTTTTCTATGGAAAATGTTAAAAAAATCGACACAGCTTTTTCAATATCTGAACAAATCAGAAGTTATGCACCAACACTCTTTTAGTAAACCACAATTTTACAAAGATTAATATTTACCTTCCTTTTCTCTGACTACTCAACTTCGTGAAATGCAAATGTTTCTTGAGTATATCTTGTTTGGCAAACTTTTGAATAAGAAGAAAACAACTAAAACGTAAATACGTCAACTTTAATTAACAAAATATCTCTTATAATAACATTCAATGTAACTACAATATTGGATAGGTAAAGCTTATACAAAATGGATAACGATTATTGGGTATCAAGGGGAGGTACGTTGTAGGTACCTACATTTTTTTTGTATTGACATAAGTTTTATAAGATGCTCAAAGACAGATCAAATAATATCTATAAATTTTGAAAAGCAAAAAAAAACGACAATGTTGGAAATGACATCGAATTGAATTTCTCAAAGGGCGAATATCAAAAGCCCTTAAGTCGTTATAATACTAGATATATAAAAGAGACAAACGGAATATGAATAAAACACCGAAAGTAACATCAAACATTTAGTTTATATTTGTAACAGCGAGAAACGATTATTTAAGAGCTTCTTTTTTACGCAAAACGAGATTATATTGCACTGCTGAAAAAGGGCTATGTGAAAAACGGAGGAGCGTATTTGTTGATTGATGAGGCACGGAGCGTAAGGCATTTTTGTGAACTTTAACTAACTGTTTATTACATTTTAACACAGCCGCATTTTATGTAAGAGCGCAGCTTGCGTTTTATTATTTCAGTTATGAAATAGTTATAGTTAATAAATGTTGAAGTTTACAATACGTGCATAAAGTTATGATTTTCTTCGCGTACGATTCAGGACCATAACAACCTAAGAGAGGAGCTGGTGAGGGAATTTATTCATTATTCATAGATCACGAGCTCATGAAGAAATTTAAGGTCTCGAGAACAAAACCAATTAAACAAATGGAAAGAATCTAGTGTTTTTATCCCTTTAATAGCGTTAAACCATGTTTACCGTATGATTGTATGACATTTCGTCCATTCCATTTCGTCCACGCCGCTACGTCCACTAATTCTTTCGTTCACCGCCTTCCAATTCCATTAATTCTTTTGTCCACTGGCCGCTACGTCCACTAGTTCTTTAGTCTATCGCCCTCAAAATACATTAATTCTGTTGTCCACATCCCTTAAAATCCACTAATTAATTGATTATTATTAGGTCAAAAAAAAGACCTACGTCTTAATATTAAAAGTATTTTCAAAAAAAAACTTAAGAGGTCCTAACAACGATTCAATATGCTTCGCCCCCATGTACACAGAGGTCCGCCCTCACACGAAGGTTTTTACAATGGTCTTCTTACAACATCTACGCTTTAATTTTCTAAATATATAAATACACAAACTTTTAAATATCCTTTGTAATAAATGTTTATTACAAATAAAACTTGTATTTATTTTGAGTGGACAAAAAATTAGTGGAGTTTAAAATCAGTGAAAGAAAAAGCCGGTGGAAGTAATAATCAGTGGACGAGAAGACCGGTGGAATTAATAATCAGTGGAGGAGAAGACCGGTGGACGAAACTGAGTGGACGAAACGGAATGGACAAAGTGGAGTGGACAACGTCACCCACACCCTTACTGTATCTATGCGAACGTAATCAGGCAGGTAAAGGACATTTTCCACCTATCAAAGCTCAATGTCAGTATAGCAATTAAAAAGTATTGTAACATTCATTAGAAAGTAAAGGCCCTAAAAGAATTGGTGAGCTTCTTTCGTATTCTAAATCGTACTTATTTCGAACACTACTGAAGAATTTAAAAAGGTCTTTTAGAACCATTAAAAAAGACTTAACCAAGCACCAATCTACTACCAAGAAATTTTCCATTATTATGCCTGTTTTACTGTTTATTGGGAAAATGTTACGTACAGGTACATCCCAATTGGATGAAATGACGGATTTGACGTTAGCGAGTTTACGTAGCTTCCATCTAGTCGGTAAGCTGTACTAGAAGTTCTTCGCCTTCATCTTAAGCCTTTTTATCGGTAGTAAGGTTTCTCCATTTTTCTGGTTTCTGTTCTTTCTTTTACTTCTTCCCATTTAATTCTTCTTTTTTTTATTCTCCCTCGGCCTTCCTCTTATTTTTCGCCCTTGAACTTTGTTTCACAGATTATTTTTATAAGATTATCTTCTTTCATACGACTAATTAACCATTTTAATTGTTCTTCTTCATCTTTTTCTTACATCGGTTTACTTTTTAGCTGTGGGCTATATACCTCATTTCGTATGCCTTACATTTTCCTTAGTAATCTTTTTCCTACAGCGTTTATCCTTGATTTGTGTTTATCTGTTATTGTCCATGATTCACTACCATACAGCAGCACCGGTCTGTGTAATTTCTTGGAATTTATTTATCTCTCTCTTGAATTTACTATTTTATTCTTTATCTATTTTTCTATTTTCAACTACAATTGTTCTATTTTTTGTTTGTGTGTCTGTATATTATGTTTTTCACTTTGTTTGGTTATTATCATACTTTTAGTTTTGATTTATTTATTGTCATGTTAATTTGTTAACTATTCCTTAAGGTTCTGACCTCAGCTTGCTAGTATTTAGTATTATTCAAGGGCGGATCCAGAAATTGTCTATGGGGGGGCCATGATGACACAAATGACACAAATTAATGCAAATTTTGCACAAATTGTGTATAAATCTGTTTATCTGTAGTTGGAGAGCAATGTAAATTAAAATAAAATGATAAAATAAAATAAAATAGAATAAGTAGGTACATTTTCACAGTTGATTTTCAGTTTCACTCAAGTCTCAAAGTGCTGTCAGGATAATACATTTTTCACTATTTTAATTTTTTCCTAAAATTGAATGAAATGATGAAAGTTATATAAAATCCCTACTACAAAAAAAGACCTACGGGGGGGGCCATGGCCCCCATGGCCCCCCCCCTTGGATCCGCCCTTGGTATTATTATATCGTTCGCGTACATCAATTTTGATAAGCTTATCTCCTTCATTTTCCAAAATTCTACTTTAAATTTGTCGTTTTTTTAGAGTACTATCTAATACTGTTACAAACAACAGTAGAGTGAGAACGCATCTTCTTTCCGTTTTGAAACCCGTAGATTCTTCATTATTTGTTCTGGCATCATTTATATTACTTCTATAGCTTCTTTATCGATACCTCTTCGCTGCAAATGTTTCAAATATCTCAGCTTTTTATTTTATCAAATGCTTTTTCTAGGTCTACACAGCAAACATACTCTTCTTCACTTTTCTCTATAGTTTGCGTTGTCTGAATATGAATATTAGGACTTGAGTCTTTCCTTTATTTTAATCTAAAACTGATCTAATGTTTCTCTCTATCTCTTCTTTATTATTCTTATTGTATTATATTCCTTTTGTTCCAGTTTTCATAAAATGCAGTTTTCCAATCCAGGCAGATAATTTTAGACCTTATTGCAATATTTCGAATTGGGCAAAGATCTTGGCCCCTTTTTGCCCTAGACATTTTTCATTTCTGATGTTAGTTCATCCTTTCCAGGGGCTTTACTTATGTACCTATTGCTTTTGCTATTTCGTATTCTGTGATTAGAATACATTTGTATAATTAGTACGTAATGTTTTATAAAGTATTTTTACATCATTATTTCTTGTAAAACTTACTTACAGCTCTTATTATTGGTTCAGAGTATTCCAAAATGTTGGAGAACTAGATGCTTTATTATCTAATTCTGATCATAATCCGATCCGTCTGATCTTTTGAACGACTCAGAGAATGAAAATGATTTGGAAGAAGATGATAGGTATTCTGGATTGAAATGTAAACCTTGATCGTCTGATAGGTAGCGATTCGACTTCGCTCAAAGAAGTGGGAAACGAAAAGGTCGCCAAAATCGTTTCACTCTTAGAAGATTTAGTATCAGCTAAACGTAAAACTTCTGCCGCATCTGAAACATTAGGTATTAATGTAGAACTTTGCAGAATCTTTGAAGTTGTTCACACTGGTCACGAATTTATTTGGGTTTGGGGTTAAAGAGTGGTCACTGGAAGCAGTGTAAATCTAAATTTATGCGTTCTTATAGAGGTCAGGGTGGAAGTTAGCGTGAAACAATGATAGGTACATAAACAGGTTTATATTGAAAACTACTTAACATACCTAAAGTTTACAACGATTTGTGGGAACAGTTGCACGTGCAGACGATAAGAAATAAGAAAATATACACAGAAAAGGTACAGTCGTGAAATGATCAAAGGAAGAATAACGAAAACCTCATGACAACCTTTTTACAAAAAAAAAGGTAAAAATTGTCTCAAAAGTTATTGGAAGAGTGCTACTACAACATAAAAACAGGGAAAATTTAATCATAATAAAAACCTTATAAATTTATTCGATCATATCAATATCGTCCATGGTCACCACAGGCTTGTTCTGGAGATCTTTGGTACCTGCAATTATTACAATTAAATTTCTAAATTGATCATCTAGGTACATTCTCTAGTCTGCTAGTCTATATTACATAATCTAAAATTTATCACAGAACTAAGTGAGCTAAATCTTTAGTGGAACTGAAAGGGGAGCGCCGCTCCTCTAAAAGAAATGTTGAAAACACAGTTTTAGTAGTAGGCTCAGTGCAGAGAAATACACATTCAAAAATTACGTTTAGCAACTACAGTCAGGGGTAGCGCAAGGTAAAGTCTTTGGACGTAAAGGAACGTCATTCTGGAATTTAGAAATTAAATCATCAGTCGTGGACATATTTGGTATCATTTAACATTATCATCATTTTAGGAAACGTTCAGTTGTTTCTTCCACGATAATTTATTGTGTTCTATACTGCAAACATTTTGGGTCATTTGAATTTGAAACATAAAGGAATAGTAATGAGCAAAACACAACACAACCTAAGTCGTTATGAACAGCTCTGAAGTTTACCAGGTTTACCTCTTTATAAAGACACAATGCGCAGTCGCAGTATACTACATCAAAAATACTGACGTGGATTAAGTTTTTAGGAAAAACCACGTACCGAGTTCGTGAAAATAACGAAGCTTAAGGGTCTAGGACCAGTTGTATAAAGTCTAGTTGAGTTCAACCGGCGGTTTATGTAAAATTGAGTCGTACAATCTAGAGTTGACGTCTAGTCTAGGGTCGATCTGACGGTTTTATATAGGTGGTAAAACCGTCACTCCAATCTTAGCTTATGCGCCAGTTGAACTCAACTAGACTTTTATACAACTGGCCCTTAATGTCTGAAAGACCTTTGCTTTTTCTCCCGAATAATATTGGAAACAATTTTTTTGCGTAACACTAAACAGAAATTTGTCACCCAATGCAAACTGGACAAAGGAAACAATTTTCAAATTTCTCGGGAAAATCTTCGATTCAAGCTGTCTTGTTTCCCAGGCGATTAATAGAATAACTAGAAAATTCGTTATTTCAGTCGACTCTATAAACACAAAATCAATCTAGAAAAATACTGTGTGGTAAATGTTTCTAAACTAGAGAAGGATCGAAATAAGTGACTGTTTACTGACAAAGTGAGCTTTTCAAGGACAGTAATCAAAAGGGTTAGAAGATCATGCACAGAAGAATCTTCTGTAGATCAGTGGTTCTTAACCTTTTATTAGTCGCGGCCCCCTTAAAATCCGAAATTATATCTGCGGCCAGTACCTTTACCCCCACCAATAGGTAACATATACTCGTACAAAAAGTACACTCAAATTGTACCAATAATTCATAAGTAAGTCAAAGCAGAGCTTAACATAACATTATTTTTTATAATGTTAAGATTTTCGCGGCCCCCATATACATTGTGTGCGGCCCCCCTGTTATCCCTGCTGTAGATGATTCTGTATCATACAGTTCGGGTCTAATTTCGAAAGGTTTAGTGGTACTAAATGGGGTTGTTGGTCTTTTTCGAGCGCAAAGTATGAAAATTTATTATCGAGCTAAATGTCCTCTTTAAGATAAGTGAATGAGTAAATCCTCATTCACTTATCTTTGTGCTTCACTTTACAATAAGGTTCCAATTCAGTATAGAACACTTAGTTTCCTGCAATTTAAAAAGAAAATTAATGAATTATGTTGCTAATCGGTATCACTTTTGATCTTGTTATCAAAATTATTAAAATCACTAAATTATTTGCTTTATTAATCTTATATTTAAATTGCCATTTGGATTTGTCTCGCTTACTGCACCACACCACTTTATAAACTATGTTTCTGTCTTCCTTCTGTTCTTATGTTTCTTTTCATTTGTTCCTCTTGCATCTCATCTAGTTCTGAATATTTTCTTTATCATTATTTAATTCCTCTCATTACTTATATAAATTGTAATTTTCATTGAAACTTCTTGAATTGCTGGTTGAGAAAAACAGCTTTTAGCTGATCTCTGCCAGAGAAAATAAAGTTATATTATTATTATTATTATTTAACTAAACGAGTTCAGCAAATAGAATGACCCGGTACAATTAGGGCTCACAAAAGAGTTCTATTGAAGGTAATCAATACCGTCCTACAAAGTTTATCTGAAACTGGTTCGTTGTTTTCTGTACTCTATATATTTAATTAGTGTTTTTAGGTGAGTGCCCTTAGTTGCACAGAGGGAAAACCTTAGGTACGTACGATTGGTACATAATTATTTTTGGAATCAAGTTTTTTAAAAAGTAGTTACAGCATTAATTAATACAGAAAAAAGGCAATGGTACTGTTTTTGTTTGATTCATCTATGGAATTCAGTTCCAATGATGGAAGGGGTTGTAATCCCGTGCTCCATAAACTATGGTCCTGTTCAGTTGGCGACCGCACACACAAATTGGTTTTAACATTTTTGCTGTAAGGCGTGCCTTAAATTAAATCATTCCAGTTCCCTGGGGTTCGCCTGAATGTTTGGAAAAACTAGAAAGAGCTCATCACTTGGAAAAAAAATAATTTAAGAAATAAGTTGTCAAAGAAAGTAACGATGGAGTGAGACCCAAAATGGTCAGAGTGAGCCTAAAATTTTCATTGATTAAGCTTAATTATCGACAAAAGTTTCGGCGTATTTGTGGTTGGGGGTCGCTCCGGCCTTCGTGTAGGTATAATGAAAATTGTTTATCGAAGAAATGTCATTGTCAGGTCATTGTAGTAAATTGAATTATACTTCTAGATCATATTATTCTCAATCAAATAAATGATAAATAGAAAACCATAGTTGCAGTGCAATGAAAATATAAAGGAATGATAGAAAGGGTGAAATGGCACCATTTATCTACAGAATCTTGTTAATTTATATACGAAAATTAAATTGTATTGTATATTGGACGGAATGTGAGTTTGGGCGTTAACTTGTTTTGTTAAAGTACAGTCGCTTCTTATAATTTTTAATAATTTGACATGTTTTAGGTACAAGAGCGTTCTTGAGTAAACATAATTTCAATTTCCCTGTCACATTTAGTTCTCAATTACATTTAATGTTTACATTGATTAAATTACGTTTAGGAATAAACAGAGGAGTCAATTTAATTAAAAGAATAGTACGTGCAGACCTTTCATCATCGTTACAGTCAATATTTAGACGTCTAACTTAATATAGGAAAATCAGACGTGGGCGGATGGCACTATATAATAGAAATTGTGATTAATTATTATATTAGTATATAGTTAATACACGTATAAAAGTTCCAAAATTGTAGTTTTTTACAATCGTGATTTAACTTTGAGCATCTTTAAGATAACGAAATGAAATTTTCATGCAGCCCCTTGTATCGGAACCAGTGGCTCCGTCTGGTGACCATTGCATTTTTTACCATTACATATTTCGGGTGTATTAAGCAAGATTCCCGCGGCTTCATCCGCACTAACCACCGTCCATTCCGTGAGTCTAGCAGAAACATGCAAAACATGCAAAAAAATTAGCATATTAGTGTAATAAACAGTTAAAATAAAAAATTGAACTAAATCAACAATAATGAAATGTGAAGTAGTCGTAAATGCTTTAGACTTACCGTATACTTTCAGTGCGCGATCTTGGGGACCAATCTTTACTTCTGCTTCCTGTTCGATTACGACGTGAACCCAAGGACTTGCTCGTCTTCCATATTTGGAAGTGATGCTTTAATGTGTTCTGTACTTCCGTATTTAAAAAGCAGTAAAAAAGAGCCACCGTGAAACCCTGAAAAACAAAGGGGAAATTAGTGTGCATTCCAAATAAAACTGAAGAGTCGAATAAATGGAACTTTTCTAAACACAGAATTTCGACAGTTCAAGACGCGATAAAAAATATCGAATTTTTTGAGTTTTTATTAATTTCTGCATAAATACCAAGAACATTGTACTGTTTCCATTCAAGTTTCCATTTTATGCTTGCTTGTTCTGCAACTGCACCTTGAGACATTGAGCTTGAGATATACAAATATTTCCGATTGTAATAATAAAAAAAAGGTTTCTTTCTCTGTAAAGGAAACAATCAACAACAATATGGATTTTGCCGCACCGTTTACGCAAATACCAGAATCGATATTGTTGTAGTGTAGATATAAACAATATTATGTTGAGGTATAAAAAACCACTCTCTATTGTTTCTTTATACAAAAAGGATTATAGAAACAATTACTAGGTACCTATCGATAAATCTTACTAACGTAGTTCAACAATTTTCAAAATTACGTACACTGGGACAGTTATTTGACAAAATGATACATTACCTACATCTTCTCTATAAGAACACCATAGAAGATCTACAACCAAATGTGACACTGTCCCCAAATGTATCATTTTCATAAATATGTTAAAAATCAATGAATGTATTAGATACAATGCAATTATTTTTTATTTTCTTTAAATTGTTTCTTCAACTTCCCCTTTCCATATCTTTCTCAACTTTCTACTCCCGTTGTTTCCATGTACTCGAATGTTCTGGTAAGTCTGTCTCGTAGAATTTTGTGTATGTATCACAGCCATGTCAATTGTTTTTCTTCCATTTTCGTCAGTATCGGTTTTATTCCAAAATTTGCCCTGAAAACTTTATTGTTAGGTAATCTTGCCCTTTCTCGTTTTATCCTCTATTTTTGTGTCGCACTAATTGCACTTTTGTTCTTCCCTGCTAGCGTCTATGATTCACTAATATACACTAGCATCGGTTTTCACTTCTTTTGTTACCTCCCTTTTCCCAAAGGACGTTGTGTTTAGCCTGTTGCACAATTTTCCGACTTTTCGTTTCCAAGTAGGTGCATTCTTTAACTTGTTCTATTTCCTGTCCTTCTGTTTTAATTTGATGTACCTACTTTGTGTTGCTGTGTCTTTGTATTTTGGCCAATTAATTTCATTAGTAGAACGTATAGCGTTATTTCGTTCAATACCGCTATTGCTCCTCTGCTCACCTCTTTTTTTCCAGACACTCTCATATGGTTTATCCTTACTCGGTCGTACGCTTATTCTAAGTCTACAAAACATAAATATGTATCAAATTTCCCTTGCTGATTGTTTCTTCAATTGCTTGTCTTTGTATAAAGTTTTCTTTTATTCTTTCCTCCATTATTTTTGCCAGCCACTATAATCACCGTTATATACTTCTATAGATTTGGCACTCAAGCGCGTAAAGTGTTGTTTTATGTGTTTGTGTGATGTCATTGTATAATGTATAAGTAGTATTTTAGCGTTTGGGTGTATGTGGACTGGTTAGATATCATATGTGGTTATTGAAGTGTTGTGTATTTGTAAGCACTTTTTGTAATGTTATGATGTGTATGCAACATTGTTTCAGTTTGTGAAGGGCGAGTATTTTGTATTATAGATATTTGAATTGAACGTGTGTGATGTGGTTCTGAGAGTGGGTTTCCCAAAAGTCATTAATGATTAATCCGGTGTTATGCGAGCGTTACATTTAATCCCGATATTAGGAAATATGATTGCGTATGTCTGATTGGGGATTGACTGATGAAAATTTGTCCACCAATCCTATTCCTTAACACTGGGGTCAAAAATGTGACACTGGATTAATTAGTATTGTGAAACCAGCCCTGACTAACTATGTGGCAAGTGTTGATGATGACTGCTTTTTGTAATTGTATGTATATGTTTCTATCTAAGCCTAAAATGTGTAAATTGTGGTGTTTGGTTTTTGGTATAGCCTCGGTTGCACCAAGAACAATGGGTACCTACATGCAAGAGCAGTTCCCATTCTCAATTGCGTTTTAAATTCCTGAGCTATTTGTATTTGCAGTGTTTGTGTTGGGAGTGGCAATATCTATTACGTGTATGATTTTGTGTGTTTTATCTATAAGTGTTATATCTGACCTATTTTTATATACAGTTTTATCTGTGAGTAGTATCCTATCTTAATATAGTTTGTGTGGGGTGTTTTCAAGTACAGCTTGCGATGTATATTTGTAATAAGGTGTGTTATGAGTAGAAAGGTCATGTTTTGTGGCGATTTTTTGGTGTTTTATCTTAGCTACCTGATTGTGTTTGTGTTTATATTCTGTGCTAGATATAATGTGTTGTATGGTGTCTGGTGTTTGCCAACATTGACTACAAAGATAATGTGTAAATGTTTAATTATGTATTTTTTAGAATTCGCGTCATTTGAGTGTTTTAATAGATACTATTAAAGCACTCAAATGACGTCATTTGTGAGCTTTAATAGAAATTTGGGTGTTTTAATAGAAATGGTATAATTTAATTTAACTAAGTCCATTGAAAACTAAAACAAACTATGGAAAACGTTTTTAGAATAATGAAAACCAACAAAAATACTATTACAACCCAAAAATATTCCTCGGAAGTAGATCTTATTACACGACACCAGCCTGACACATACCTAAACAAATAACGACAATTGGTTCTTCAATATCACCGACTTCCATCGCATTTGATACAATAGTAGATTAATCGACAATACTCCCTTTCTTTGTTTTCTTTATTCATTGACTGTAGTTAACCTTAAATAAATTTTGAATTGACAATTTGAAAAGTAGTAGTTGCAATCTCTAAAAAATTCCCTAGATTTTTATAATGAATACTTAAAATTGTTTGCAAAAGGCGCAAATTCTAAAAAATAGTATGAAAAACTCATTCATAAGGCTTTTATGGCACTCATCCTTAAGAAAACTCGTGGTTGCGCCACTAGTTTTCTAAACTTTGATTCGTGCCATAAAACCTACCTTATGAAACTTGTTTTCTAATGTACCATTATATAACTTCGTGTGTAAATGACTCTGGGAAAATATACCATTTGGTTAACGAAGCCTACGTAGCTGTACTATCAACACGTGAATCTCCTGTGGATATCGTCCGTGTAAAGTCTTTTGTGTCCAAGTTTGCATGTTATGTGTGGTGTAAGTGTTCCTACTTATTGATTGTACGATGGTTCTATTATTTATATTTAAGGGTGTGTAAGATTTGTCTGCATGTGTGACTGTTTTGTGTAGGTATTTGTGTTTGATGTTTAACCTATTATTATTATTAGATATTTTGTGATTAGATTTCCTTTTGTTTGTGTATGTTTGATTGAAAACCAAGATATTTGTAAGTTTCATTCTCATCCATGGATCTTATATGGTCACCATGTTCGAGTTCAAAATCTAAAAATTCTTTCTTACCAGCAGTGATGTGTTGTGCTTTGCCTTGCTTCAGTGATATCTAAATAGATGGTTCAGTTTTGAGCTAGAGGCGCATAATCTAAGATCAGCCATGCAAAATAAATGTGTACTGTTGTGATGTATATCATGAATGTGGACTCCCTTAATTTATACTGGGTGTGTAAGTAGTCTTCGAACATGACTATTATGACTGAGAAATTATGACATGTTGTTGCTTATTTTGTACAGTGATTATAGAGTCTGTAATGAGCCTCTAGAATACGTCTTGGTACAACCCCTTTATAAAATGTTGTTATGATTAGTATTTGTATTTTTAAAAACCCAATGGAAAGTACTATTGAACGTGAATATAAGCATTACGTAAATAAAATGTTTATCAACAAAGAGAAATATGAAGCTCTGACATTTCTATTGTGGAGATATCTTCAAATAACCTATATTTACTGTTAGCGAATGTGTGAAGAATTTTTATTTCAATGCAATATATGCCAAAGATACATACTTGTACATAAGCAGTTATTGCGAAAGGGATGAATGAATAAATAGAACTTCAATTCAACTTGAGATATATCGGTAACACAGTTCGTCTACATTTTACAACTTCAAAGAAACTAATAGTTCACTCATAAGCGAATGACTGTAGGTATAAAAGTATAAGAATACGTAGTTTACGTGAAAGCTGCGATTGTCTTAATTTCGGTCTTTATATGTACTCTTTTCCTGTAATTTTTATGGCTACTTTTTGTTCATAAAGAACATACGACGCAATAACATCTTTTGCAGAAGGTAGGAGTGTGTGATATCTTATACTTCAAGAAGAATACTAGTAAAAATAGCAGTTATACAGCTAAACGTTACCATCCCTATAAAACAAATGGACGTTCAGCTTTAAAAGCTTTTACAGGTGAATCACCAACTTTTATTTCAAGATTTTTAGATGCGGTGAGGGAGTTGTATTATTTAATCTTCAGCGGACTTGCTAAAGACTTTTCATACAACCTACTACCCTTTAGAAACAGAACACTAACTAAGATAATTTTTCAATGTAAATTACTTTCGCAACCATTAAGACGGTTTAAGCTGAATATAAATGAACGGATCTAACTTTTAAATACAATTTCAACTCCTCCTGGTTGCTTAATCTACTATGTAGTAAAAATAGACGCTTAATTATAGGTTTCAAAAACTAATCCGCGATAATGAAACATTTTTACAGCACGTGATTACGAAACATATTTACAGCTCTGCTCTATAGTACCTATTCTGTCCTATTCCAAGCTGTTTACAATTCATTTTCTTAATTACAAAGTAAACTGGCCTAATTGGCGATAAGTCCACTGACGCATAACTAAACGCTGTAGTATAACGTATTTTCTTGTTGCCGGCACGTAATTGCCAATACAAGAGGAAACTACGGTTTTACTGAATTCGTAATCAGGAAATTAAATTAGAATGGAATTACTTGAGAAACAAAGTGTTGAAAAAAAAGTGACATCGCATTACAACAATTTTTGGGAAACGTTTATAAAGGGCCAATTTTGAAATGAACTAGGTTTTACGAATTTTCATTTATAGTTTGCATAAAATTACATGAATACGTCATCAGAAAGTATTTTCAAGTTTTCTTAAAGGATTTACCCATATACTATAGTGTCCGTTTTTGAATTACAACTTGACATTATGCGTTATATTTTCAATACATTCAGGCTTCGTTTTGGAATCTCTACAGATAATTAATCTGAAGTACCTATCTTCCAAATTAAGTAAATTCGATCCCTGAGCCAAAAAAAGTTTCCCATTTCTCCTCCTCAAGATCGACTCAGCTTACATTATATGGGTACCTGGTCTAACGATAGACGGCTAAGGTGAAATTCAGTGGTTCTAACACACATAGGTCCTACATCGTAACGTGTTCCAAAAGTGAAACGATTGTTATTACTATTAGGTAATTAAAAGAGAAACTCTCAACCTCCCCTTTAGCAATGTATTAATGAAGATGAAGTTTAAATTATAATATACTTATGATGTTACTTAAACTGCTACGATGCAAATAGCAGGGCTGAAATTTTGACAAAATAAAGCGTATTACCTGGCACCCCAATTAGTGACTCAGGTAAACAATCGTACAAAATTTGGAGAATTAATTACAGCGACATGTTTCGGAATACTACTGATTCCATTATCAAGCTTAGATTAAATTATTGAAAGATTACAAAAGTTGATGGGATGGTGCTTAAGGGGCAAATATGAAGCTTAACGTAGGATGATGAATTACATGATGAATTTTCGATTATACATTCAAAATTAAAAGCCTGCTCTTTTAATTACCCTTTAACCCCTTTGAGAGGAATCCGAACCTTCAGAGATGTCAGTTTACTATTAGGTATCTATGTTACGATTGTAATGAAAGTCTCAAAATCAATGTGCTATTCAAGTACAGTTACTGTTGATCATTTTTCTGAATGAAAAAATCAACATTTACAGTGAATAATTTCTACTATTCAAGCACATTTACTGTTCATTAATTTTCTGGATGAAAGAATCAACATTTGCATTTGGATAATTTCGCTATTCAACAATATTTAGTGTTAACGACTTATCGGAATGAAAGTATCAACATTTGCATTGAACAGATTCGGCTATTCAAGCACAGTTTCTGTTAATTATCTTTCTGGATGATAGAATCAACATTGCATTTACCAGTTTCTGCTATTCACGCACATCTACTGTTAATTATTTTCAACGAACTTCGTTCGTTACTGGAATCAATATTCCGTCCGTGCGTCCGTGCGTTGCAAGAGATGCGTATTGTCTACAACCGAGTTAAGATATGGATCTTATGTGAAATTTTATGCTGATTCAAGATCTGGTCCCAATTTTTCGATATCTCAAATACTTTTCGAAATATTCGACTTTAAAGTCGAAATTTCGAAATTATCAAATTATTTTGTCTTTCTGATAAGGCCAGATTTTTTTTATACTTTCGTTACTGCGGTATTCGAAGTTCGTTTTGTGATCCAGGGATTTCAACTAGTTTTGAATGTAAAGAACCAACATATGCATTTGAATAATTTCGCTATTCAACAACATTTAGTGTTAATGACTTATCTGAATGAAAGAATCAACATTTGCATTGAACAGATTGTACTATTTAAGTCACAGTGCCTCTTAATTATTTTTTTGAATGTAAAGAAACAACATAATTATGCATTTGAATAATTTTGCTATTCAACAACATTTAGTGTTAATGACTTATCTGAATGAAAGAATCAACATTTGCATTAAATAGTTTCTGCTATTTAAGCACAGTTTATGTTAATCATTTTCTGAATGAAAGAATTAACATTTGCATTGAACAGATTGTACTATTCTAGCACAGTGGCTGTTAATTATTTTTCTGGATGATAGAATCAACATTGAATTTTCCAATTTCTGCTATTCACGCACATCTACTGTTAATTATTTTTTTGAATGTAAAGAACCAACATATGCATTTGAATAATTTCGCTATTCAACAACATTTAGTGTTAATGACTTATCTGAATGAAAGAATCAACGTTTGCATTAAATAGTTTCTGCTATTTAAGCACAGTTTATGTTAATTATTTTCTGAATGAAAGAATTAACATTTGCATTGAACAGATTGTACTATTCAAGCACACTGCCCGTTAATTATTTTTTTGAATGTAAAGAACCAACATATGCATTTGAATAACTTTGCTATTCAACAACATTTAGTGTTAATGACTTATCTGAATGAAAGAATCAACATTATTGCATTAAATAGTTTCTGCTATTTAAGTACAGTTTATGTTAATTATTTTTCTGGATGATAGAATCAACATTGCATTTTCCAATTTCTGCTATTCACGCACATCTACTGTTCATTATTTTGTTGAATGTAAAGAACCAACATATGCATTTGAATAATTTCGCTATTCAACAACATTTAGTGCTAATGACTTATCTGAATGAAAGAATCAACATTTGCATTGAACAGATTGTACTATTCATGCACAGTGCCTGTTAATTATTTTTCTGGATGATAGAATCAACATTGCATTTACCAGTTTCTGCTCTTCACGCACGTCTACTGTTAATTATTTTTCTCAATGTAACGAATCAAAATTTTACCTTCTGAACTTCTGTAAATTTGTGAACCTTAATGATTTTTATATGCTCAGCTCCCACTACAACTTATAGATCGGCGCATTTTCAGAAACCAGTAACGTTCCTTAATCCCATCAACGGTTTTGTACCGTCGTGTGTCATTTTCACAATTTGCCAGCAATAATTCTTTGGTACATTTCCGTATCTGCACTTGGTGCTTCTCGATGATAGTCTTCTCTCTGGATAACCAGCTGAAGCCACCTTACATTCAAAATTTGATTGTTTTGCCAGAGCATCTTTTATGGACCTAATATGTATATCTTCAATTGTTTTGGCAGTGGCTAAAAATAGATGAGTAAGTTTTACAGTTTGTCTTGCATAAATTTTTGAAAAAATGAGATCGGTCCGAGGAAATGTCTTAACTGATCTTGACTACTTGGGAAATTATGAAATTTAACATTTATTAACTTAGCATTGCACAATCTCACCAAATTTATTACAACACAGAATAATTTGTAATGCCAGATTGCCAGACATTTTGGCGTCGGCCTACCTTTTACATGACAGCTTCGGAGGTATGTTGAACTTTACCAAAAACCAGTCGTCGTGAACTATTAAGAAAGAAATTAAGGTAAAAAATGTCTATGTGTGGAAAATTCTATAAGCTGAGCTTACTGAGAATTTGTGAATGAATATCAAAATAAAATCGTGAAGATATCAGTGAATGAATGTTGAATGTTTGGAAATTGTGTGGTTTAAAAAGGCTACCTGCAGAAACTGTTACCAATTAATACTGTCCGACGGGGAATGACACTTGCTGATTTCAACTGTTTATTCTGTGAAGTAAGATGTAAATGGTAAAAAAAAGAAAAAGAGGCTTAGTTCTTTTTTTTTGAACACGTGGCTTATGAGTTTATGAACAATTAAACCCTTTGGTAGCGCGACCATTAACCACATAACAAATAAGATAATTTTGTATTGCTTCTTTCAACAGAGATTGAAGGGTATACAGGGTGTCTCACGGTGACCGTCGGTTAGAAGTATATCAAGAACTGTAAAAGCTAGAAATTTGTAGTGGTAATAAATAACAATTTTCATTGTAAGTACACAAATGTTTATTTTAGGTTTCTATATGGTTATCGATTTCGACTTTTTATTAGTCATCATCAGACCTTGCGTCATAGGGTGCTGAAATTGATGGCAAATGATGTAACAATGTATCGTTTGACCCTCGTTCAGCTGGCCCCCCCCACCACGCGAGAATTAAAAAAATGATAGCTCTGAATTAGAAGCTATTTATGAGCTTTCAAAATCCGTAAGAATAAAATTTTGAGCTCGATCCCCTTAGCAGGAATTTCCATTTGAAAGTGGGGGGGCTGAGTGAACGTTCACTCAGCCCCCCCACCTCTTAAAAACAGCAACGGAGGATCGCGCATAGGCGCATAATTAGGAGCTCTTTAGGAGCTCTTAAACTAGTGTAGTTTCGATTTTCGAGCTCCATCCCTTACCTTAAAACAACCCCAAAAACTAGTTTCGCCGAAGAGGTAACTCATAGAAGATACCATTAAATCTATAATGTCTTTAATGCATGTAGTTCCAGTATTATTAGGGTACAAAAATATGTAACACTTCATTTCCAAGTGGCAACCCCTTAGCAGGAAGTCCACCCTTTGTGCCAAAAACACAAGAGGGAACTATGTTAAATAATAGAAAATCGGATCATTTTATGACTGTATATTATCTCTCGATTTAGGAGCTTTCGAAATATGTATATACTGACTTTCGAGTTGCAGCCCCTTAGCAGGAAAACCACCCCTTTAGCCAAACACGCAAGAGGGAACTATGTTAAGGAACCAAGAAACGGATCATTTTATGACGGTGAACCATCTTCCGGTTTAAGAGCTTACTAAATATGTAACACCTCATTTTCAAGTTGCAGCCCCTTAGTAGGAAATTCACCCCTTGTGCTAAACACGCAAGAGGGAACTGTGTTAAATAATAGAGAAACGGATCATTTTATGACTGTGTATTATCTTCCGATTTAGGAGCTTTCGAAATATGTGTAAACTGACTTTCGAGTTGCAACCCCTTAGCAGGAAAACCCCCTTGTGCAACACCAGGTTAGGTACTATGGTACTATGTTAAAGAATCGAGGAACGGATCAATTTATGATGGCGAATCATCTTACGATTTAGGAGCTTTCGAAATATGTATAAACTGACTTTCTAGTTACAGCCCCTTAGCAGGAAAACCACCCCTTCTGCCAAACACGCAAGAGGGAACTACCTATGTTAAATAATCGAGAAACGAATTATTTTATGAAGTTGTATTATTATATCCATGAGGGTATTGTGATTTATTCTTTTAAAATATTTATATGTAGGTTAAACATTTGCGGCCGGTTTTATAAAAGCATAGTTAACAATATCGTTCACTAATAATGTGATCAATTGATTACGTGATCAAATATGTTTTGCGTTGTATAAAAATTCCACCGCCAACATCAATGCACTTTTGATTTCTTCTGATAATACCACGTGTAGCTCTTAAATTAAATTAAAAGTGGTAAGGTCCGGGGACCTTGGTGGCCAAGAAACGTGACCATACCTACCGATCCATTTTTCGGGAAATGTTAGGTTTTGATGATGTGTCACCTGAGGACTAGAATGTGCAGGAGCCCCGTCATGCTGGACGAACATACGTATTCTTGTACCCATAATGTCTTCTACGTCATCCAAAGAAATATGATTACTTGGCACTGCACCAGTGTCACGCAGTGTATTGAAAACACGAGTAAACATTCTTCAATATGGAAGTCTGCGGTTAGGACATCGTATGCCGTAGTCTCTCCAAGCAACAGCAACGTTTCCATTACAAAACCCATACACATTGCACAAATCATATCGCCATAATCAGCATGTGTACGTGCGGCATGTTTCAACGATACAAAAAAGTTGCCCAACAAATCATAAAGACAGTTGAAACATGCAATGTACATACACTAAAGCACAACTTCACAACCTGAACATTAACACACTACTGTTCACAATCGATAATATAATTGATAAATACGCCATTAACAACCGATGTACTAACACACGAAACAAAAATGGTGGAATGTTTGAAAATCAACTTTGAACGTCCCATTGGCCTTTTGTTTGTTTGGCTTACACACTAATAGCTGTACTCAATAAAGATTGGACACGTGTTATATGGCATTATGTTTGTATTGCAATTCGTCTGTATCACCACTTCCTAAAATATGTACTATTCCTCTTGAAACACCCTGCATAGTTAATTAACAACACTAATAAAAAGTTTTATTAAACGCAAAACAAATTTGATCACGTAATCAATTGATCGCATTGTTAGTTGACGATATAGTTAACTTTAACTATGGTTTTATAAAACCGGCCGCAAATGTTTAACGTACATAGAAATATTTTAAAAGAATAAATCACAATACCCTCATGGATATAATAATACAACTTCATAAAATAATTCGTTTCTCGATTATTTAACGTGTTTGGCAGAAGGTGTGGTTGTTCTGCTAAGGGGCTGCAACTCGAAATTCAGTTTATACATATTTCGAAAGCTCCTAAATCGGAAGATAATACACAGTCATAAAATGATCCGTTTCTCTATTATTTAACACAGTTCCCTCTTGCGTGTTTGGCAGAAGGGGTGGTTTTCCTGCTAAGGGGCTGTAACTAGAAAGTCAGTTTATACATATTTCGAACGCTCCTAAATCGGAAGATAAAACACAGTCATAAAATTATCCGTTTCACTATTATTTAACATAGTTCCCTCTTGCGTGTCGAGCACAAGGGGTCCTTTTCCTGCTAAGCGGTTGGACCGTGTAAATGAAGTGTTACATATTTCCAGGCCTCCTAAATCTGAGCATAACATGCCGTCATAAAATGATCCGTTTCTCTATTATTTAACTTAGTTCCCTCTTGCGTGTTTGGCACAAGGGGTCGTTTTCCTGCTAAGGGGTTGGAACGTGGAAATGAAGTGTTACATATTTCCAGAGCTCCTAAATCGGAGGATAATATACCGTCATAAAATGATCTGTTTCTCGGTTCCTTAACATAGTTCCCTCTTGCGTGTTTGGCAAAAGGGGTGGTTTTCTTGCTAAGGGGCTGCAACTCGAAAGTCAGTTTATACATATTTCGAAAGCTCCTAAATCGGAGGATAATACACCGTCATAACATGATTCGTTTCTCGATTATTTAACATAGTTCCCTCTTGTGTTTTTGGAACAAAGGGTGGATTTCCTGCTAAGGGGTTGGCACTTGGAAATGATGTGTTACATATTTTTGTAGCCTAATAATACTGGAACTACATGCATTAAAGACATTATAGATTGAATGGTATCTTCTTCCGCGAAACTAGTTTTGGGGTTGTTTTAAGGTAAGGGATGGAGCTCGAAAATCGAAACTACAATAGTTTAAGAGCTCCTAAAGAGCTTCTAATTATGCGCCTATGCGCGATCCTCCGTTGCTGTTTTTAAGAGGTGGGGGGGCTGAATGAACGTTCACTCAGCCCCCCCACCTTCAAATGGAAATTGCTGCTAAGGGGATCGAGCTCAAAATGTTATTCTTGCGGATTTTGAAAGCTCATAAATAGCTTCTAATTCAGAGCTATCATTTTGTTAATTCGCGCGTGGTGGGGGGGCTAGCTGAACGAGGGTTATCGTTTGTGAATTGTGATTTTTTCTTCGGTCGGTGGTATAAGATGAAGAGTATACTTATTTGCATAAGAAAACAACTTTGTGTAAAGTGCAATGGTAGCACGTGGTGGTAACTAACCATTGCACTTTACACAAAGTTGTTTTCTTATGCAAATAAGTATACTCTTCATCTTATACTTTTGGTTCCTTAATAAAAGGGAATTGCACATATAATACTAAAGACGACCCTATATTTGATTTGCATTGGTTATTTTAATAAATCTCGAGTAAATCAGAATTTGTGACTAATTTGAAGTAAGGTTTAACACTTATATACGTATACCCCCCCCCCCTCACGATATTTTTCCGTTATTATAACAGAATTAATGTACGAAAGCTGCCCTAATTAGAAATTTGAAAATGAAAATGAAGTGAGCGTTTAGTCCCGGTTTTAGAAAGTCCTCTATTTAAGTTGCTGTGATAAATCGGGAGTGATTCATTAAATTCTCTAACGTCAGTGTACGATCTTTTAAAGATGAAGATTTAATATCGACAAAACGGAAGAAACAGTTTTTCATTGCGAACAATTTCTTTGCTTTTAACCAAGACACATTCAGCGAGGTTTACTATACGTCAGAACTGAGATAAAATTTTATGGACTGGTGCTTCGTTTTAAGTCATGATTACATTTATGATACAAATTCTACACGAAAAGTAAGCCTTGATTTGCATTGAGAATCTTTTCTTTTAGTAATTTGTTAGTGTGTTGTATTATAATAATTACAAGTACATAGATACATTCACTAAAATCTTTATTAAGAAACATTTCCTGAATTTTTTATTGTAAACTTATTGATGCAGATACTTCAGTATAAATTTATAAGTTTAAGTTTCGAATAAGATACGCTGCAAGTAAATTTCTAGGTCTTACTTTGGGATTAAATGAAAACAAAAACGGAAGTAAATTTAGCAAGCTAACATCTGATTAGAAAATTCCTTTAAGGAAGCAGTTATTTCATCTCAATATCTTTTCAAATAAAAACATCGCAAGTTGCCGAAATCGCAAAATTTTCTTACTTAAATTACAACTTGTAAGCGGACATGGGTGCTCAATTTTATTTACGGCATTTTTGTTGCCTCATGAGCTTTTCGTTTTCGCAATCTTCTAAAAATCCTAGCTAGTCATAAAAATGGTTACCGATAATGTGCTTTGGCTGTCTATTACCTACTGGTTGGTATATATAAATTCAATACATCACCGAATCTATAGTAACACTTTTATATACCTACATATAAAAAGTTTCTACACAGTAAATAATGACTTTCATTCAAAAAACGTATATAAGTAAATATAAAACGTATAGTGAATTCCTAATTTCGACAGATTTAAAATCCTGAGCGAAAAGTAGATTAATTGCGGAAACCCATCAAAATTTCGTAGCAAAGGAAAAAGCAATTTTATAAAATTACACCCGAACGCTTCTTAGCATTGTTAATTAGCTACATTAAGCTTTTTTACGTATTGTGTAAAGTTTAGAAGCGAACAAAATTCTTAAATACAATTAAATTGAAATTAATAAAGAGCTTTTCTTCTAAAAGATGAATAAAGCAAATATAGAAAAGCTTTTATAAATGAATTGTAGGTAGTAAATTTGTTGTAGGTCCAAATTAGGGAAAGGTAGACTTAAAATAAATTAGTCCCTCTGGACATTTATTTCCGTCAATCTGACTGTTTCTCTGATATACAGATATTTACAAGAAAATGTCCATTCTTGTTTAAATAACAAAATTGTGTATTTGAGTGAATAAATTCGAGATTAAAAATGAGAAAGGTTGGCATATATGCATTGAAATGAGAAAATAAAAAAGTGATTTAGTGTTTTGGAGCACGATAGTGTACGCAATTCTCGCACATTTTCATGCAAAGATTTCATTAGAAAAAGGTACATTATGCAAATCGTGAAGGAATAGTAGGGTAATGTATAAGGTGGTTATTTATTGTGAACTCAAAATGTACCTAACGGTACCTAATATCTAATTTGCATAAATTTTACCGACTTGTTTCTTTTTTCCTGTTATTATCGTGCATACCTTAAATTTGTTAAACATCCACTTTAACATTTATACTTCTGCTGTTGGTTATCACTTATCCTTACCTCCAAACAATACCTGAATAGGTTGCTGTGGTTAAGACAGTGAAGATGCTTTATTCCAGCATTAGAAACAAAGTCTGAGGATGAGTTATCTTCAAATGTATTAAGCATCATGAAAGAAAAAAGGATAAAAATAAAACTAAAATTAATGAAGTAATTTTAGAGTTTACCTTAAATAACTTTGAGGATATCATTTGTTTCAACCAAAGTTGAACATAGATCCCAGCCAAATGCATGCAAAAGGAAACAATGTATGATGAAATTATTTCAAGACTTCGATGAAAACGACGATTTACCTATTACCAAGGTTTTACCAAGAGAGTAGGAAATAAGTCGAGTTGAGTCAAAACTTAATGATATTTCACTTTGTAAAGCCGATTACTCGCCAAGAACTGCAAAACATAGGTCCTAAAACTCTCTTATTCTGAGATACAGGATGAATTTTCTAAAAAATAAAGTTTTTATTTATTTATTTCCGAACTGTAAAAATATTTAAACCAAAACTGGCACACAAAATACGGATACAGCCAAAATACGTTTTTCGTGAAATAAATGACAAAAAATCTAGTTTGCCACCGGACGGTAACAGAGCCGAAAAAAAGTATTGAGAACATTTAATTCAGAGCCGTACTCTTTTTATTTATCAAATTAGTAGAACAGATCACCCATATCTCCGCCACTGGTTGATTAAAAAATTCATATTATTCGATCTTATGACCCTCTGTCCATGTGTGTCAATTTTGGTTTGAAAATTTTCCGCAGTTCGGAAATAAATAAATAAATAAAAACTTTATGTTTTACGCAATTTTACCGCCCTGTACCTCAGAAACAAAGAATTTTAGAGTCTGTGTTTATAGGAGCAACCCACCTTAAAATGTGTTTTTCTACAAAATGTCAAAGTCCTGATCATTAAACCTGGGACACCCTGTGTAATGAACAGAATATAGTTTTGAAGAGCCCTTTAAGAAAATTTACCCCGTTATAAACTCCACAAAGCTAAAATTGAACACCTTTTTGGGCAATGAACGCGTCACATGATCCCTTAATATTCAGATCGACGAACACGTTTGGTCACCATCCACTGATGAGATCAACCATAGGCATGCCCCCCCCCCCCCCCCCCCCCAACCAATGAACATGATACAACTATTATTTGATTTATTATTCTATTAAATAGCCAAAAATGAATATTTAATGGGTATTAATTGTTTCGACTCACAGATGGAGAGCTATCCTATTTCAGACGTAGTCAACTATGTGACTATCGACATTTGTACTTAGTAAATAAGTCTAAGTCAACTTGTAATTCAATAAATAATTGTTGTAAAGAAACTTTATGACAATCATTCTAAAGATGTTTTAATATGTGATATAGGTATTGTAATTTGTAAGACCTTTTAGCAGGAATGCAATATAATATGAGCTAATGAAATTTTTTACTATATTCAGTTGGACAATACACTCCCCCCCCCCCCCCCACCCGCCGAAACAAAAATCAATCGATAACCACCCCAAATCTGAAGTCTGGATCCGTCCCTGTTCAACCCTGACATCAAATGACTATTGTTGCATTAAGATTGGGTTTGGATTGGAGTTATAGCTTGCAAATGTTCTACTGTCTTAATAAATCCTAGTGTAGTGCCATATACAGGGTGTTAATACTAAGTTGTAACACTCGAAAGTGTCATTACGCTTTTATTTTATGGGAGTTTTAAAAAATACAAACACTTTCAGCATTTGTAGTTACAATTATTTTCTATTTTATCAAATAACAAAATGGCGACCGATCAAAGATTTTAAAACAAGATATTATGTATATTAAAAACTATTCCATCAATTTTTGAAAATGCCGAAAAAAAGTTTTTATTCAAATTGAATTACAAGATAAATTTTAACAAACTGCAACAATCATTTAAAACAAAGCAGGCTTGCTGCTTTTAAAACAATAAAATTAAACAAGAAAAACAAGAAACAAACAAACAAGAAAAATAAAACGATGATACAAAAAGGGACGTACATACTAAATATAATTTTCAATATCGCCACCATTCGCAGCAACGCATGTCCGGCAGTGTGTTTTGTTTTAATATTAGAAGAGACACTTGCAAGGCCTGCCTGTTTGTCTTTTATATCTTCTGTTGCAGCTACTATTCTAGCCACCCCTTCTAATTCTATGTTTACTTGTGCCTCATATACAAAGGTCTTCAACTGACCGCAGAAAAAGAAATCTAGGGGAGTTAGGTAGAGGCTCCGGGCTGGCCACGCAATAGGACCTCCTCTCCCAATCCACTTATTCGGATATTCCCTATTTAGTAGCGCAATGACTTCTCGAGTTGTCTGAGCCGGTACTCCATCATGTTGAAACCAAAGTCTTCTTTCGTAGGTTCATCTTCAATAATATTACGAACAGCTTCTTCAAATGCAGGTGTTCGACGTAATCTATTGGAATTCCCACCAATTGTTGGATGAAAATTTCCAGTCACTGATAATTTTTCTAAAAATACGGCAACTTGGCTGCTGACGACTTGGATATCTTCTCCGATAAATTCTACGTGCATTTTGTTATTTCATAAAATAGAAAATAATTGCAACTAGGATTGTTTTAGAGAAACCAAAGCAAATGCTGAAAGTTTTTGTGCAAGAGCAAGATTTCTCCTGAATTACGCACTATCGAACAAGTTTGTAGAAAATTACCATTTCTCAAAACTTCCACGGACCAAACTGTGTGTGTTCACAAAGCGTTATTAACATTACATAAACAATTTAATAAGAACTTTGTTGCTATCGGAAGATCGCGGTTTGAATTTAAAAGTTTTATTTATACCTGTTTTGACAACGCAATAGAGTTGGAAACGTTCCATTATTTATAGAATGCAAAATTAAGTAGCAGGTGCATCAGGGAATCCATCTCGTTCCTCAATTTATATTAGGGAGAGTAATGCAAAAGTGGTATCCTGGCCTGACGGATGGATCTAAAAAAATTAAAGAAACTGATATTTACTCCAAACATGTTTCAGTGTGGGGATCAAATAGACCCCTTCCTTTCTTGCTTACGCCTGCAGCATAGTGGTAACCGTGGCCTGCAGTAATGGCATTTGAATACTTGACCACACCAACCTGACAGTTTTATTAGTTACCTACATGTCGTAACAAAAGGGGATGATACCGAGAAGATAGTTGAACATAAAACGAATGAAAGCCTTAATTTGATAATGTCTCATAATTTTCTGATGAAGCGGGCTTTAATGCACTAGGTTATAATATTCACTGTAATACTGATCTCATTGACACTTCTACTATTCTAATATTGCAACTTTGCTACTTGAACATGGTGGCATGATTTGAAATTTACGTTTTATGAAATATAAAACCTTTCCCCAACGTGCATAATGCTCGGTGGATGTTAACTTAGAACAATTGAACATCGAAAAGTGTGATTTATGCTAATAATTGCCGGCTGGGTGACTATGTCGTCTCTGTAAGGGAGGTGAAGCTATGACTCAATAGCAAAGACTGGAAATGTCTCGGGTCGTTTGCATGGGAGGGATGGAAGGTCATCAGATGGCACCTTGTGCAAGAGTTCAGTTACAATGGGATAGTGTAAATTTATTTTATTTACAAAAATTTATGTTGTTTTTATTAAGAAAAAATGTTTGGCATGATGTAATGGTTAGCCAAGCGGACGGTCCGCAAAGGTCTATGCTTTGTATATACCTATACAGGGTGTCCCTGTAATGCGTGGACATCGCTTAACCACAGATTCCTGGTTCGAAAATAAGACGATATAACTAAACTTACCTAAGTATATACAATTACGTTTCGTTTAGCTAGTATTCAGCTTCAAAGTTCTTTAAAAAAAAAGTTATTTTATCCATAACGACAGAACGCTTGGATCGATTTGGATAATATTCGGTATTGTACTCCTTACAGATGTAGGTCATCTTTTAAGGTGATATTAGTTATTATCAGTGAACCATTAGTGTACGAAACACGGGTAACACGGCATAAACCAGTCAAAAACTTTTTAATGTTAAGGCCAATAACTTTCAAAAAATAGTTTCAGAAAGAGACATTCCATAGTAATTTTTTTTGATACTAGTTAATTGATGATATCTGTTAAGGTTTAGACACAAAAAAATAAAATCTGAGGGACGGCGTACTGCATTTCTTAAAACAAAGTAACCTAATATTCTGGTATTCTATGAAATAAATGACGATGATATTTTATTAATGGCAAGTATAGTGTATGCAGTGCGCCGTCCCTCAGATTTTATTTTTTTGTGTCTAAACCTTAACAGATATCATCAATTAACAAGTAACAAAAAAAAATTACTATGGAATGTCTCTTTCTGAAACTATTTTTTGAAAGTTATTGGCCTTAACATTAAAAAGTTTTTGACTGGTTTATGCCGTGTTACCCGTGTTTCGTACACTAATGGTTCACTGATAATAACTAATATCACCTTAAAAGATGACCTACATCTGTAAGGAGTACAATACCGAATATTATCCAAATCGATCCAAGCGTTCTGTCGTTATGGATAAAATAACTTTTTTTTAAAGAACTTTGAAGCTGGATACTAGCTAAACGAAACGTAATTGTATATAGGTAAGTTTAGTTATATCGTCTTATTTTCGAACCAGGAATCTGTGGTTAAGCGATGTCCACGCATTTCAGGGACACCCTGTATATATTATAATGAAATATTTTGTAATAATTTTGTATACTTATAAATAGAGCTTGTTTATTTATTTATTTTATTTATTACTAATAATTGCATTATAATTCATTAATTTGTGCTGTGCTGTGATCATTTATTATTATTTTGAATAACTATTGACGCTTACATTAGTTAAAAACCTAAAAATCTTCCCCTAAACTCTATCATGTTAAATAATGGACGGCTGACTTGACTATAATTAACTTACCAGATTTATTACACTATTATAGCGTCTAAATGCAATTACATTGTGCTCGCTTCTAGCTATATATGCATCTCTCGTACTTAAAAGTAAAAACAAAAAAATGTTAATTCCGTTAGAAACTGGTAGCTAGCTCAATTCGAAATCTATTGAATATCTTATTAATTTTAAATTGAAAATTAAATAAAGATTAGGTACCGTAAAATGCCACGATCTGCCCGTTAAAGACAAGAAAGTATCACTTATCTTTAATCATGTTAAATACATTTACATAGAGAGGCAAATTATTAACATGTTTAAAGTTAGTTTTAGTTATACATTCAAGCACATAATGAATTTATTACCCTCATCTTGTTAGATGGTAACTTGAATACATAGTTTTCCATATATTGTAATTGCGTTAAACTAAATTTAATACATAAATGAAAATTTATCGATAGTTTGTTGCCAAAGTTATAATATTGATATGAATAGAAAGCAATATAATCAATCAAAATCGAACTTTCAGGCATGCCGTAAATCAAATCAACTAATTTATTCTTTTATTTCACTTACAAATTGGCGAAGGCTCATAATAGTTACAATCGATATCCTTTGTGTAGAAAGATTCGTTCATTTGAGTTATTCATGTAATGTTTAACTCTGAACTGAATTTTAATATGAAATCAGTTATTCAATTCAGTATGAAAATGGCTAAAATTCCTATTGAAAAACTGAAACGTATAATATCTACTACAAGTGAATAAGTGTTTTGAGATACAAATGCTGAACTTTCGATTAATCCTCTAGATTAGTTATTTTTGTATCAACTTTTAAGGATTACGGTATTCATTCAACCCAAAACAGTGATGAATGTGTCGCAATAACTAATACTTTTGACGTTTTTATTATTTATTATTACAATCTATTCGCCGTGACAAATCATTCCACTTGTTGAAGAGTTTAAATAGACTTGTTGCGTACTTTTTGAGTTTATATGTGTTACCGTTGAAGAGTTACTTTTATTTAGTGAACTTTTAGGTAATTCAGACATTTAAAAATATCTTCAAATTTAAACATAAACACTACCTACTTGCGCTGCTTGTATACATTGCCACCAGAGGTCGGGTAATATGGGATAATTAAAACTGCCAAAAGCTTTAAAGCTTTAAATTCAATATTTTGCAAACAATTTATTTCAGATAAAAATCCTGAAATACGTCGATTTTTATTATTTTAGCATAACATTTTTTTATCAAACAGTCAACATGGCGCCCACGCACCATTTTGTAAAAAAAATTTAAATGAGAAAGGGAAAGTCTTTGGAAAGCTCTTAACAATGGGAATTCAAATCCCAAATTTGAAAACAATCGCTTGAGGTATAACAAAATGGCGACCTTTCCAATGCGTCACTTTTCTCCATTCTGCAACGCATTAGCTGACTTATATCATATGATATTACGTCTGATTATTTGTTACAGAAATAAAATTGCTTTTTTGAAATTCGAAAGTGTTTTTTTTTTTGGAAAAATTTATTAAAATGCGTTGCGGAAAGGAGAAAGTGACTCATTGAAAAGGTCGCCATTTTGTTATACCTTGGAAATACAGAAAATAGAAAGAGGAAACAAGAGAAGAAGATATACCAGAAGAGGAAAGGGGAATTGAAAAAAACGGTAGTAAAAGCGGATGAATCTGCACATGAAATTTTTAATAATCCAGATTTAACAGAAATAAAAAATTGTATAAGCACGATAGAATTAGATAAGACATTTGACAGATTATTAAGGAGTGAAAATTTGGGATGTTTCATAAATGAAGAATGTATGCTCACATATGATACAGAAAACTAAGACCAGTAGTAAAAAAGAACTGCTATAAGAGGACGATCAAATAATTTTTGCGAATCATAAAAAAGAAAAATGGCTAGTAAAATTAGAATAATATAACGTAACAATAAATACATATAGGAAAAGCAGAGAAGATAGAAACACATTTGAAAGGAACGACAATAAGACGTAGATAAAGAAAGATACCAAAATAGCAGAAACACCGAAGGTGTAGGAAGAAAGTAATGAACATAATAAATAAAATAATAATGAGGATTCTAAGAAAATGGACAGTTTGAAGCGGAAAAATAAAGAAGAATCGTAGAAATTAAGGAATTAGGTATTAGAAGATATAAGAGAATAGAGAATCGAGCTTATAATAATGGCGCAGAAAATCTGATATCCAACGCATTTTTGAAAAATTAAAAGAATGTGCTGCTGTTTGCGTTTTGTACGTCCATTTGCCCATCTGGACTTCTGCAGCTTTGAACTACTCTGGTGGAAATTATCTTAGAGAGCTAAAAATTTTTGCGGTAGATAACCCATACTCTGAATGTGCGTGAGGCCTGTAAATGTTTGTATCTAATGGAGGACACTGTCAGGAATTCTTAATAATTATTTAGCATGTGGTTAGGTAATTTTTATGATATTTTTTGTATCTACGAAGGTGTTTATAGCTGCACTCATCTTCATTCACTTATGAATTAAAGTCCACTTATACCTTTAGCGAATTAGTAACAACCCAGCTTTTTCCCATTTCTTCTAGGTATCATTACTGGAGCTTCCTAAGTTTTATTTAGTTCCAAGCTTAATGGCGCACAGTACTGACCTGAATCCAATTTCTGCATTGATCGAGCTTACCGAGAACCGCTACACGAACTCTTTTGGAGCAAATACGTATCAACAAATTTAAGTAGACGAGACACGCCCGCATGCAAGAGAGGCACTGAATGAGGTGTATTCATTAGAAATAATTTTCTAGGAAAAATGTTTACGTAAAAGTTCTGCTGTTTTTCAAGCCACAAGAAATCCTAAAATACTGGTTAGTGAGTAATAGAGGTAGTTGTGCATGTGCAATCGTCCATTATTCTGGAATAAAGGTTATCAAATGGGTGTAAGTCACTCAGTATAAAATCCAGAACTGAAGCTACTGTAGATCTAAATTGTGGCTCACTTGTCCTGCTTAGTTTTGTCATCTTAGAACCTATTAAAGTGACAATGCTAATTAAACAGGGAAACAGTGTGCATATCGTCAATGGTATTTAATCACTATACTGGCCATGGTCTATTAAATATAAACGAAAACTCAAAAAGGGTATTTTCCTTCAAAAGCGGATGGTTTGATTATTGTGGAAGGTATAAAAGAATGTAAAAGAAAAACATTTTTAAGAAGATCCGGTGGTATAGTTTAACAATAATAAATAAGGTACTGCAAAACTATTAAAAAAATAAGTCATTTGTACTCTAATTTCTTCGTAAAAATGTACAAAACATTCATAACCATAATCTTTCATTTTTGATTGTGCTAGTAGGTCATATCTCATTTAAACAAATCGTAGGGGTAGGTACGTTTTTTTCCATTTAACCGGCATTGTCACTCTACCGGATTTCTAGTTCCCAACGGGACGGAGAAGGATAAAAAAGTCACCCTATACATTGAGGGTTGTATGGGAAAGTGAAAATTGTATCTCTTTATAATAAAAAAATTTTTTAGTTAAGTAGTTTTGAAAAACCATACGAGATGAAGATTTCTTGTACAAAATAATTTCATTGCCGAAAATTTGATTGGTTGTATTTTACATTTCGATGCGTTTGTAAATTGAAGAAAAGTAAAAGAAAACTTACCTGTAATGATAGTAGAACAGCTCGAGCATAAGCGAAAACTATTGCTGTTGGTCCCGTTGTGGGTCCGGCAATGGTGAGGACATACGTAACCCCCAAAAGAGGTTTCAGAACCAATAGAGCTTTCGCCGCCTTTCTGTACTGTTGTGTTTCCAACGTGTTTGCCGATCGCAACTTCGTTATTAATACCCACATAATAGCGATTAAAAAAAACGAATTAAGCGCAAGTACTACTGTTATAGGCCCTTGAAAAATCCAATCCACTGTATGAGGTTTGATCCAAGGACACGTTTTCCAAAGGTTCTGTATATCCAAATCAAACGAATGATCCTATAACACAAATAGTATTTAGTTAATCTTAAATTAAACACGCATCCTTTGGATTAACATCGTTAAAGTACAAAGAGCGTTTTATCTAATGAAAAAGATACATAGATACAAGGTTACCTATACAATAATTAAGCTACTTACCCAAGTGTCCGTTTCAATGAAGCTCTTTGTTATTGCCCAAATTAAAACGAAGAGGAACGGTAGTCCTAACAAGAGATGATGATTATGACACGTATTTTCTTTGTGAAATTTACTTACCCCAACCAATTGTTGCGTAGATCCTTAATTTAAAATTCTCTCTCGTTAATGTTTCCACTACCAGGATGTATAGGTAAAGCCCTGAAAAATAATGAATTATTAGCTTCATGGACACATCAATCAAGTGTGGAGGTTCTATTTTAAGTATTTGTGGGTTGTAATTAATTTTTTTTACTTCACCAGGGACTTAGTTCTATTAAAGCTTGACAGATTACTTGATCATGGAAGGTGGTGTTCAGTCAAGTTACAGTCGCGAAACATTAATTAAAGTTCTAATTTAGGTACGCTGATTGTCAATAGATGTGAATTAAATTAAAGATTTTGTACGTTTGATGTTGTAATCAATATAAACGCTGAATATGTTTATTTTGGAAATTCACAGTCGCATAGTAATACATTCAATGCTTTTTTTGGTGTGAGAAGTTATTTATAACATTTTAAAATTATAATTTCTAAATTGGAAATTTTGGAAAGTAATGATGCATGGCCTGTGGCCTGTCTCCTCACACCGTTATTGTGAGAGGGCGGTTAACACTTGTTTTTTTTAACGAATTGGAAAAAATGCACCCTCTTGATAAATGAAACTAAAATAGTTATATATACAGGGTGTTTAACAGTAAATATACATGTTAGATAATTACTTATTGGATGGTTTAAATTTTGTTTTCTCGAAAACGAGGCAGGATACGCCAAACACTCAAGTGGGACAAAAGTTATGTTTTTAGTTGTTTTATCTAAAAAAAGTAACAAAATTGCAAAAAAACAATGGGGTTATTATTTTTTGTGTAAAAAAACTAACAGGTTGCCTCGTGAGGACACTCCTGGAATTACTGTATCAACTGTAATAAATTCAAAACATGCCTCATAAAGTTACGATTAACTTTTGAAAATTTCATTAAAATCGGCAGAAGCGGCTGTTGTACTTACAGCGACAATTAGACCCGCGTTGCTAAGGAAACCTTTATTACTTTACTTACCTATATCCGGGAAAAAAGTACTCACTTTTTTTCCGGGGAAAATAGTTATTTGTGTATCAAGGTTGTAAAAGTGATCTTTTTGGCCGAATCTGATTATTGCAGCCGAAGCGAAAGCCGAGGCTAACAAATCAGATGAGGCTAAAAAAGAACTTTTAACCGAGGTGCACACAACATTTTTTAGGCGACTATCACAAAAATATATAAACTTTAATTTAAAAATTTTTAATTTCATAATTTTGACAGTGACAGTTACCTAGTAAATGCGGCCGTAAAGTTGTTTATGACAGATGTCAAAAAAAAGTTATACTTTACGGCTTTCAAAAGATACGTAAAACAACTATTTATGTAATAGCCGCCTAAAAAAGTAATTTTATAAAGTGATATTTTGTTACCTGGCAACAGAGATAAAATGTCAAACTTTTTTCCCGTCACAGAAAAAACAATTTTTTTTAACAAAGTTTAACACCCTGTACTACGAAAATGAACCGTTTCGGACATAGGTTTATAGAGCAAAAATGTTTGTTTTGATATCCCCTGCCAACCCTAAAAGTTTTTCGGTATTTATGAAACACGCCGTATAGCTCTACGGTCCATACAGACCCATGGCTTGTTGAAAGACTCTGCTCCCGTCGTTTCTATTTCTTGCTTTCGAAAACAAACGTTTGATGGCCAAAGTTGATGGATCTTCATATATTGAATCCATCCATCTATTCTTCGGTCTTCTCCTCTTTATATTTCCCTACAGCTGTCCTTATAGTGGTGATGCCGGCGCTCTGGCTTGGTTCGTACGTATCACGTCCCCCAACCAGCGTAACCCTTGCATTCTTATGGAGCTACTATGTTTGCTCTCCTGGTGGTTGTCTTAATTCTTGGTTAGTTCTTCTTTCCCATATACCCTTAACTTGTTTTTCTTCCGAATATCTTGGTGAGTATTTTTCTTTCCCATGTAAGTATTTATCTTTTTCTCGTCTCTTTTTGTTACAGTTAATATTTCACAGAAATATGTCACCACTGGTTTTACCACAGTTTTATAAATTCTTAATTTTGCCGATCTTGACACTTCAAATTTAAGAACACTCATAAACCCACTCAAGCAGAGGTATTGAGGCGGGCCACTCTCGAATACTGGGCGAGGCAGTTAAGCGACTGTCTATCCTAAAGGGACGATCTGACTCACTCATAATCAAAAACAATGGAAGGAACAGGTACTGGTATTTACTGCAAAGAACTGAACTTACATATCACCCAACCACTAGGCAAATTTCCAACTGTGTTCCAGTCGGAATTGATAGGATTAACGCTTAGTGCAAAAAAAGTTCTCATGCATAACATAAAGAACAAAATTATTAGAATTTTCAGTGACCGCAGGGTTGCCCTGCAGACATTTAGCTCAAATAGACCAAAGAGGTGGTTATAAAAAAACCTCATTATCCTGTGACGACTGTTCTGGCAAGAACAGAAATAAGTATAAGGTTATTGAAAAATAAGTTCGCCGTTTGAAATGGCCATTGCTCTGCTAATTTTTGAGATTCTGAAGAAATATAAACACCATTTTGTTTGTAAAGAAACGGGGTTTCTTTTAACGTACCCCCTGACATACACAATCCTGTAAAAATACTATTAAGGAACACTTTTGGTGATCACGTAATTAGTAGACACTTTTCAAACGGATGGTTATGGGGTAACGTCAAAGGAAGGGTGTTTCTTTTAGTAAACCTACTACCAAGGGTGGGCAGGGCTGTCACAAAATACTTGTATTGAAAATACAGTATTTGAAATACATTTGTATTTTGTATTTGATGATTTTTCCCTAAAGCATTCTGTATTTTGTATTTTAATTACTCTCTTATAAGCATTTTGAATTTTGCATTTGAAATACATTAATGTATGTATTTTGCCCACCGAAATGTTAACGATAGGTTCAGAATGAATTTTAAGTACACATTTTCAAGAACATACCTATAAAACTTTCCTAGAAACGTCTAACTAAATCTCCCCAAAAAACACCCCGTATGCGTACAAGTATTTTTGTATTTTGTATTTCAAACATTGTATTTGTATTTTGTATTTTTAAAAATAATATAATAGTATCTCGTATTTTGTATTTCAAATACATTTCTAGGAATATTTTGTAATTTGTATATGAAATACGTTAGTGCATGTATTTTGCCCAGCAATTCAATTCACATATCAATGAAACATTTCACTTAATGCACTTCACAGTGCAGTTCATAACATAGAAGAACGACTGTATCTCATTGAACAGAATAATTTTTTCTTTTGGTCTTTATTAATAAACACCGTTTCTTTACAAACAAAATCGTGTTTTTATTTTCAGAATCTCATAAATTAACAAGGCAATGGCCATTTCAAACTGAGAACTTACTTTTGAATAACCCTATACGTATAATTTGTTATATATATATATATATATATATAATCTGATCCTTATATACCCGTAGGTGTTAAGGAGTAACTAGTTTTTTTTACATCATAATTACATATCATTATCATTTATAAACAAATTTTATCCATTCCTTCTTGTTTTTTGCCTTTGCGCTTGCTTCCTTCCATGTCAGGCCCTCTTTTTTTAAGCCTTCCGACACTGCATCGTCCCACGTCTTCCTTGGTCTTCCTCTCGTTTTTATCTTTTGTGGTCTTGCTTGCCACACTCTCTTCACTTGTCTTTCCTCTCCCATTCTTGTCAGGTGTCCAAACCATTTTACCTGTTGCCTTTCTATGTGTTTTTGTATTGGTTCCACGTTGAGCACTTCTCTCACCGTTTTATTAGGGATTTTGTCTCTTTTTGTAATACCCATAATTGCTCTAAGGTATTTCATTTCCATAGCCTGTATTTTACTTTTAGCTGGTTCATTTAACACCCAGCTTTCACATCCATAGGTCAACACCGGTTTGTAGATGGTGTTGTACACTGTTATTTTTGTTCTATTGGATACTTTTTTGTTTCTCAAAAAGGAATTACATAGCGAATAGTACAGTTTCGTTGTGTTTTGGAGTCTGTCTGCTAGCTCCGCTTCCATCCTACCGCTTCTATGTATTTTGACTCCTAGGTACTTGTATACATCCACTTGTTCTAGGTTTATATTATTCAGTTTTATGGACATCTTACTTTCCATGTTTCCTATTACCATTACTCTTGTTTTGTTTATGTTTATCCTCAAATTTTTCTTTTCCAATGCATTGTTCCACGTTTCTATGTTGAGCTGCAGTTCCCGTTCACTACTTGCAAAAATTACTAGATCGTCAGCAAATGCACATTCTGATATGTAGACCCTTTCCAAATTCCTATATCCAACTTGCAGTTTGCATAATTTTGTTTTGATTTCTTTCATTATATCATCAATTACGACGTTAAATAAGATTGGACTTAGCACTCCACCTTGCCTTAGTCCTTCTTTGGTGCTGAATTCTTCTGACTGCAGATTCGCTGTTCTGACGTAGTTTCTTGTGTTTTTGTAGATGCTAATTATGCTGTTTCTCAATCTTCCGGTTATTCCTCTTTTTATTAAGCTTCTCCATACGTCTTTCCTAGTTAGGCTATCAAATGCCTTCTCTATGTCGATATATGCAACGTATATGTTACTATTTCTCTTTTTATCGATTAATTGTTTTATAGTAAATACGTGATCTTGTGTGCTTCTGCCCTTTCTAAAACCACTTTGGGGTTCCTCTAATTGTGTTTCTATCTTTGCTTTTAGTCGTTTCTCGAGCACTCTTTCATACAGCTTTGCTACGATGCTTAATAGTGTGATCCCTCTGTAGTTTGTGCATTCTTTCTTGTCCCCGTTCTTGTATACCGGTAATATTATTCCTAATTCCCAATCTTTGGGTATTTTTCCTTCTTTCCATACTTTATTGCACAAGCGTGTTAGTATTTCTATACCGTTTTCCCCCAAATTTTTTAACATTTCAGATGTGATGCCATCATGTCCTGCTGCTTTCCCTCTTTTTAACATTTTTACTGCCTCTTGTACTTCCTCTATATTTAAATCCTCTTGGTCTGTGTCGTCTTCCATTTCCATGTAATCATTTTCTTCGTCCTCTGCGGAGTCTTTTATTCTTGGTCTCTGCTCTATATTTAGTATTTCCTCGAAGTATTCTTTCCAGCGTTTCATTATTTCCTCGTCTTCGGTTAATATTCTCTTGTTCTTTGCCTTAATGTGTGCGCTTTTGAGAACTTTCTCTGTTCTTAAATTTTTTAAAACTTTATAGAATAGTTTTTGATCCCCACGACTATCCCGTTCCATCTTTGTTCCAAAATCTTCCCATTCTTTAGTTTTCGCTTCTTTCACTATTTCTTTAACTTTTACTCTTTGTTCTTTGTATTCCTTGTAATTTTCGTGGTCCGATGTCTCCAGGCAACATGTATTACGCCGAATGGCATATTGTATAATTTGTTAGGTAATTATAATTATATTGTCTTAGATTCGATCATAAATGTAGTCGTAACTTTTCTTACACACATCTCTGTCGTAATAAAAAAGGTACCTATTGTATTTTATTTATTATTACAAATTGAGAATTATTGCCATTAACTTTTGTGAAAGTGTAAAAATCGTCATTAAAAGTATTTCTAAAGTATTAGACTCCGCTATAGATCTTTTTAATGAAACACTATGAAATAATTACATGCCTACCTAAACTAACTTTGCACAACTACAAACCTACTCCCCATAAGTCAAAAGTAATTAGGCAGAAAAAGGACTTAGGATAAAGGACACTTTCCTAACATTAATCCCTTTGGGATCTACGTTTAAGTTGGTCCTCCTGTTGTACTAACATTAGTTTTTTAAAATCAAGCCATAATATTTAATACTGAAGGTGTTAACCGTAAATTGTGTCGTGATGTAGGCGGGAGACGTACTAAATTCCATTCTTTTATACACGACATTACAAAAATTCGGGTTATGCGTACGAAATGTAATATTATGCAGTTATTTTAATTTCCACAATTTTACTTCTTTCGTTTCCTAAATCTGTCACATTTTTCAACGACTCGCGTTATCCAATTCTAAATTAGCTGCCTTGTAGTCGCCTCTAGCAGTAAGTAAACTAACTTTCATAATAGCCTTACATTTTAGCTCTAATATTTGGAAATCCTCTAATGGAATCCAGCTTAACATTCAACGGATTCCGAATTGAATGAAAACTTCAATCTCTCGAAGGTTATCGTATCCAATATAATTAATATGGATTGTGCGAGTTAACTGTACATTTTGGGCTGTCGAATTATTAGGTACACAAAAATTGGGAATGCGGCAAAAAAGCTTTCCTGGATTATCAATAAATCCATTATCTTAATAGCATTCGGCAAAAATAATGAAACACGCTACATTCTTGTAATTAAAAAACGAAACCGTGCCGTGAAATGAACGATTTTTACGGCACGTCAATTTTTACTTTTGTATAAAAGGTTACTCAGGAGTTTCCTGCTTCAGACGATTTTAGTAACCCTAATACATAGGCTTACATCCTGAAAATGAGCAAGAAATTATTGGTATATCTCTGCTTATGAATATTAAATTCTTGCCAACATCAAAGTTAAAACTACTTAAAAAAATTTACATTCGGTTTTGATGGAACATATTAATAATGCATCCTTAAAATCCTTCAAGCAGAATATTAAATGTTTTTCTTTCGTGTTGAATTTAATGATCCACTTCTTAAGTCTGAAAAGCTCATAGCCTAAGGTCGAGTAGTCATTTTCTAATTTTAATATTCTTTCGTACGCTCCCATGAAGGTTTTATTAAAAGATACTGTATAACCCTTTTTGAACATCACGAAAACGCCCCCGGTATTTTAAAATAAAAAATCACGAATATTCGTACCGTTCCCGCATTGGTTTTTCTTTTTCACGATTGATGGAAATTTTATAATAAACATAAACAACGATTGTAAAATATACTCGTAGTATGTTGAAAATGCCAGTAAAATGTTGAAACAAAATTTGTGAGAAGGTAAATTTACCAATTCCATTCGATATTTTATAAGGTAACATAATTTAATTTTTTCTGGAGCTTTTTTTTTTTATAAAATCGCTTTCTTAGTCTTAGAGATCGGATGGCAAGAACGAAAATACCTCCTAATTTCGTATCACATTACAATGGCGCAGTGATACAGGAGATGTAGAGCTGCGTACACGACAAAGGAGGTTCCATTCTACTGCATAAATTATATACGGTCAAATTATGATTAAATAACAATACTTTTATGGGGGTTTTCAGTACTTTTCTAATTTGCTAGCAAAACCAAAATAGTTTGTCGATTTCCGAAAATTATTATCCATAATAAGTGAGAAAGGAAATCTATATATATATATATATATATATATATATATATACAGGGTGGTTCGAATTTATTTTAAAAAAATGTACCCAATGAAAAACAGTAACTGTTTGGTAATAAACATATATTCCGAAACGAATAGTATTTAAAATACAGAGTGTTAAACATATTAATAAATACATAAACTGTTTTTCATTTTTTTCAAAAACAGAAATCAAAACAAAGTCCTTAAGTTTCCGTTACATGAATGGTCGCGCAGTATCTAATAAGATCCATACAAACATAATTTACAAAAATAAAAATAATATAACAAAACATATGTGCTTATAAATTTCTAAACATCGGTTGCTATTGAAAACATACCTTTGTTATTTTCCCATTATTTAATAATAATAATAATAATAATAATAATAATCGTCTTTATTTAGGTGAACATGAAAACAAGACAAAAGATGCTCATAAAACATAAAACATAAATGATTAGACGAAGTAACTAAAAAAAAACATCACTAATATCACAAATACATGAGGCGAAGTTTAGCGATAAGCTATTCTGCCACTTAACCTCATGCAACTAACAAAAAAAAACTTTAATAAAAAAAAAAAAAAAAAAGTGTAAAAAAAAAAAGTGTAACTATTAAACTAAACAAATAACATTTAGTTGTAGAACTAATACTTTAAAGAATAATGTTTGTGCATGTGCTTCCGGAATGAGGACACAGAGGCTTGTTTTACATTATTGTCTAATTTATTATAAATCTTTACAGCATTATAAGTAAAGCAACAGGTGTATAATGAAGTTTTGTAATGCGGTATAGTAAATAATTTTATATTTCTAAAGTTTTTGTTGTGGATTTCAGCCCTAGATATTAATTTCCGACGAAGATACTTAGGTTCACCTATTGATACCACTTTATGAATAAATGTAGAAAAGTGAATTTTCCAGGTAGTTTCAACATTTGACCAATTAAGTTTGCGTAACCATTCGCTAATATGATCGAACTTACGAAGTTTATAAATAAATCTACAACAAGTATTCTGTAATAATTGTAGTCTCCTTTTGTTTACATAATTCAGAAATGGATAATATACTACCAGACAATATATATATATAGGGAATATTAGGGTTTCGCATAATTTTTTCCTTGTTTTGAAGTTTAGTATTTTTTGATTAATATAAAGTAATCTAAGTTTTGTGTACGCTTTCCTAATTATGGAGTTTACATGTTGGCTGAAGTTTAACTTATTATCTACTATTAAGCCTAGATTTCTACTATTATCAGTAAATTCTAAATTTTCACCGTTAACAACTATTTTCATGTCCTTAGAAAGACGCACGTACTTATTTCGCGAACAAAACAATAACAGTACTGTTTTTTTGTTATTTAAAGTAAGATTGTGATTACTGCTATACTGTTGGATTGACATGAGATCACTATTTATTTTATTCACCGCATTCCTGTAATCTATAGGATCGAAGCTAAAAAGTAACTGCGAGTCATCGGCATAAGAATGTAATTCACACGATGTAACACATCGTTGCATATCGGAAGTGTAAATGAGGTACAGAAACGGACCTAAAATGGATCCCTGGGGCACTCCAGATGATACAAAAGTTGGTAACGAGGTCACTCCGTCTAAAAACACACGTTGATACCGGTTGTTCAAATATGCCTCAAAAAATTGCACTGATTTATTGTCTAAACCGAAGTATCTTAATTTTGCACATAGCAATTTATGGTTGACTACATCAAAAGCCTTGGAATAATCTAGCAAAGTAAGTACGACAGCTTTTCCCTGATCAGTTTCTGATACAATTCGATCAATAATATTCGTAAGTGCCGTTGTGGTGCTGTGTGATGAACGAAATCCAGACTGATGCATTGGCATTAAATCATTGGATGAGAAGTATCCTTCTAGTTGTACATGAACTACTTTTTCTAGAATTTTACTGAGAGTAGGTAAGAGACTGATTGGCCTTAAGTCAGAATAGTTGTTAGGTTTAAGCAGTTTAGGAAGTGGCCGAACGATTGCTGTTTTCCAAGATGTAGGAAAAAAACTTCTATCGATACAACAGTTTAAAATGTGTGTAAGTTCCTTTGAAATATATGGCAATATCAGTCTTAACATGCGAAGATTGATGCCGTCATTGCCACATGCATTTGACTTAAGTTTTTTTACGATATTGTACACTAATTTTTCATCGATGAGTTGTAACTTAAACGTTATGTTGGGTTTATGTATATTTTCATTATAGAAATCAATGGTGGCTCTACTTACATCACTTGGATTGAAGTATGTACTGAAATGATCACTAATTTCATTACAATTGCGCAACTTAGGAGGAATTTCCACATCTTTCGAAGGCTGGACATTGAGGGTTTTTAACGATTTCCAGAAAGATTTGTTATTATTATTTTCGGCATATAAAATGTAAGCCGCCTTTTCTCGTCGAACTGATGCTAGACAAAAGTTGCGTAAGCTTTTATACCGTTCCCAATTTTGTACAGTACGATTAGACTTGAATTTGCTGTAAGCTTTATGTTTTTCGTTGATAATTTTTTTAACATTGTCAGTTACCCAAGGACAATGTTGTTTATTCATGCGAGCTGTACAGAAAGGTGCATGTCTGTCGAAAACGCCAAGAATAGCACTGGTCAGAAAGTCAATCTTGTGATCAATATTCTTCATATAGAATAGTTTGTGCCAAGGAACGTTCTGCACATCAGAATAAAATTCGTCTTCATTGAAATATTTGAAGTTTCTGTAGGTATACAGTTTTTGTTGATTAATTGGACGGAGAATTTTTAACGAGCAATAGATAATTCTATGATCACTAATAAAATCAGCATTCATTATTTGTATTATTATTATTATTATTGTGAATCGCTGTGTAGTTTGAAATAAACTAAATTATAATTCAAAGTTTACCATCATGCCTCATGTATTTACTAACGAAGAATAATGAAAAATAATAATCATCTAATTTCTTTAGCTGTTAATTTAACTCTTCGACGATATCCCGAATGTGTTAGAGTTAATTTCCTACATTTTGAGCAATTACAATAACTTAATTGTCTTTGTTTTCATTAAGTATAATTTTTTCATGTGCCTATTCTTATTCAATAATAAGTTGATTGTTTAATATCATTATAATATTTTGACATTTGATTTATGTTTTTGAAAAAAATGAAAATCAGTTTATGTATTTATAATACGTTTAACATTCTGTATTTTAAAAACTATTCGTTACCGGATATATGTTTATTAGCAAACAGTTACTGTTTTCCATTGGGGAATCTACCGGTAAATTGTTTTGTAAATAAATTCGAACCACCCTGTGTAGTGGTGGTCGTGAATTGGACAACGCACCCTAATAATTTGACAGTAAATACGTCGGAAAATTGGGAAACTGAAATCCGCACTTCACAAAATATGGTACTTTTAATAAAAAAAACTTCTAGTAATTGAAATAAATACATACTATAAAATTCCATCAAACAACAAATAAAATTTAGTTATTAAAGTGGAGGAATATATGACAATTTCGGGATTGATTTTAACCCCCAAAACCTACCCCTGTCTACGGCCTTGTGCGTTAGTATACAGAATAGACACGGCTATTGGCTGGATCATCATTATGATTGAAATATGTACTTAGGAGTTAAGTAATAAGTGAATAGGTTACAAAAATGTAAAACATGGCGCTATGAACACAGAATACTAAATTTGATTAAGAATTTGTAATGAATATTAACAGCAATCGTTAGAAAGGAATTTGCTTATAATGGATAGAAATGCACAATGGCGTAATTTAATTTACCAACATCTTTACTACTCACGGATAACCTGGAGAGGATTTGAATGACCGAATAACTGAAAATATATTTGGAAGCTTCGAGTTATAAGAAAGGAGGAGAAGGAGGAATAAAAAAATAAAATGGTGTGAAAAAATAATGCAATTAAAAGAAAATGTATTGCCTGCAACAAAAGGGAAAATTTTGACGTGCAAAACAACATTGACAAAATTACAAATAATCATGTGGAAAATATATGTGAGCACAACAACAAGAGATATTAAAGTAATGCATCTCTAACTAACAAACGTGAAGGATCGAAATATGAGAGAGTCAGAGGCAACATTTCCGCGATAGATAGTCTAGTTTATTATCTCTCCAAGTAAAAATAGTATTGAGCCATCCAGTATCCACGACTCTATTGAATCTTGTTTTAGAGGCGATAATTTGTGATGGCCAAACGCAAGACCAAGACAAGACCACACAGGTCTTGGTCTTGATCTTGCACCAATTGGTCTTGCATTGATATCCTTAATCTCGGTTTTACTCTTGGTCTTGAATACGGAGTTTTGGTCTTGTTCTTGGTCTTGCACGCAAGACTCTTGCAGTTTTGCATTTTTACACAGTACTATGAATCATATTAAATTAATCAAAATGTTGTGTCGCTAGATACTACTAAATTAGATTATTGCAGAGAATAATAATTTGGCTACATAGATATGCAGTGGATGTTTATGTAATTAATTAATTAATTATAATAACTTAAATTATTTTAAAATTAAATACCAATTAATTATTTAATTCACGATCAAGAATACTTTTTTACTAACTTAGGTTTCAGTATTGCGATGACATACTCTAATTAATTTTAATTAAAAACATATTATTTATGTTGAAACTTCACAATGAAAGTCAATGTCTTGTTTAAAAATATTTTTTAATGGTTATTTAATTAATAAGGAAAAAATTAAGTTAGGTACTTTAATGCATCTGTAGATGGCGTATTAAAAAAGTGGAAACATGTATTGATTATTATTTTATTATTAAAAATGAATGTGGAAAAATATTCAATTCATTCAAACATCATTTTACTAAAGTCAAAACAACCCTTTTTCAAAAAAATGTTGACTTACACGCATACACACAATAATGTTTTTGGGAAAACAAATGTTTTTTATGTGTGGTATAAATAAAAAAATAATCGTCCGTAATAAGAAAAAACTGCAAGAGTCATACGAGATAGTCTTGATCTTGTCGATGTTTTGCAGAGCTAGTCTTGCATCCAGTGTTGGTCTTGCATCCTTGAGTCTTGGTCTTGGTCTTGCTAATGGCGTTGCTGTCTTGGTCTTGGTCTTGGTGAAGACAAGACTGCAAGACCAAGACCGATTTTGGCCATGACTAGCGATAATAAGAAACAATGAGAAAAATATAATTTTCGATAGCGAGCATCAATACCTATAATTCGCGAATAACATATTGTGCTAATAAACAAAACAAAGGACGAATTAATGAGCGGTGAGAAGAAAAACTAATAAAGTATGAACTAGAAATAACTGCTAATAAGGTAAAATGTTTGGTAATGGGAAGTAGCAGAGGATGACATGAAAAGTAAGTAGAGGAGGTAAAAACTACGAATTGGAGGAAAAGAATAAATGAGTTAACGTGGCAATTTTACTGAAGGATAGAGTGGATATGAAAGACAGCTAAGAATAGTAAGGGGAAACCAAAAATACGGGGTAATCTTAAAGCCCTAATAAAATCAAAATACCTGCCAAGAAAAACAAAACTAAGAATGTACCAAACCATCATAAGACCAACAGCCAACGTATGCGTGTGAAACATGGGTGGTCAATAAAATGGAAAAGTAATTGCTATGAAAAGATGGGTGCGCCAAATTCTGAGAGGCATCTTGGGAGAGATAGACAGAAGAGGGACGGAAACTAAGAACACAAAAAGTGTATGGAGAACCTAGAATTACAACCTTTTATAAAAGATCAAAGACTGACATGATTAGGACATACAAAGCAAATGCCAGGTGAAAAGATAGATAAGCTGGTTCTACGTAGAAAACCCGTCGGAATAACACAAAAGAGAAAATAGAGAACGATTTGAGGGAATGTGCATGTTGCTAAGTGGAAAAGAGAAGCAATGCATAGAAACCAATGCCACAACATTGTAAAAACTTTTGCATTACAATCTAGTGAATTGTTAAATTAATTAAGCTTTGCCCTACGCCTACAAGGCCTGTTGTGCACAAGATAAACAACTGGAACAGTCTTTTTTCCGTTTTGGTAATTTCAAATGTGTATTAACCTCACGCCGTCATACGTGAACGAGATCTTTCTAATAAGCTGCTTTACTGAACCTTGCGTTATTAACCATAGTGTAGCCAAAAATGAAGGCGAAAAGCAGAGAGGAATGGTTGGTTGTACATTTTTAACCACCAAAAAGCTACTGATTTTCGAGGTTGGTCAAAATTTTTACGAAAAGGGTATTGGTAAAGAATGGTTTTGTATGGTACAATTAATTATAAGTTCCTCTTGAAAATACTCTCACTTCCCAAAGATTCTGGGAGGAAATTACAAAAAAGATCAGGAATTTGAAATGGAAAAACCAGTTAGAGATCTAAAAGCCGTGAACAAAGAGAGATGACGTTTCAGACGCAGTCATAATAAATGGTTGAATAGTATTGTAATTATCAGTTGGTACCAAAGCGGATGCTGGTTTACAGTATTACCAAGTGAATTCCATGAAACAAGTTGTTGGATCGCAGAAAGGTGGTTTTTCATTTCGATAAATCATCCGTCCACGGTATTCAGAGTGTGTCTAGGGTTGTTTTTTGATCAGAAATGTCAAGTCCTTCGTTCAAGGGACATGAAAGATAGTTCCTTTAGGTGTAAGTCACTTTCAACCACAGCATTACAGAAGGGCTCCCATTGTCCTTTCGACCTACTTACGTACGTGGCGTAATTTTGCTATATGACAGAAGGCTCCTCTTTATTTCCACAAGATCCGATTTTTCAACAAAGTAAAACCCATCCTCATGCAATGCCTAAAACTTTATTGACATTAGATGTTCATGATTTCTATATCTAAAGAACACATTGAGTCCAATGTAGTTAAAAAGTTATAATGCAAATCATTTAAAAAGACCAAGACCGTATAATTTCTATTCTAAGGAAAAGCCGCCTTTTCAGGACTCCGAGAATACAAATCTAAAACACAAGATTAGAGAAACGTTAACCGCCATTATACTTTAGAATTAGAGCTAAGAAAGTAAAACATAAATCTAGAGGGGTGTCATGGTCAATGTTACAACGTCTTGAACATGTCTCGAATTTACAATAATTTAGAAGCCAAAATTCAAGAACCAAAGTGCCAATTACTTTCCTAGTTACTCATTCATTAAAAGCAAATGAAGTGCTAAAAGTTTTAAAGATAAATGAAAATATGGTATTTCGCGAAATAAAACAAGGAGGATTGGAAATTGGAAAAGCTTGAAATCGCATTACTTTGGTAAGTGATTTTCTATAGATATACCTACTAATGCGATATCCGAGCCTGAGAGACTGAGAGAAATATGTTGTCTTGTTGAAAACGACAGATGCATAATGAAAGATTTTCTGATGCACTGTGTAGCATCTGCACTTAAGCGTTGAAGGTAGAAGTGTCAAGAGGTTGTTACAGTACCTACCTACATTTAATTAGGCGCCGGCATTTCGCGCCTTGGTATCAGTAAACATCTGCTACTGTAGTGACTGAGCTGTCTTTGCCGTTGTATTTGAAAAATTACACAATTTCGAAGCGCATGCATTAAAGATTAAAGTAGATATACATGTAGTACATGTATATCTACTTTAATCTCATGTCTACTTTAATGCATGAGATTAAAGTATATCTACTTTAATGCGAATTTGTTACCGACGGACAGGACACCAGTTCATTCGCAATTATTATATATGATTACACTCATCTTACTCTTAGCCTATTAATCTTCCTAAGGGCACGTTGTATAAAGTCCAATTGAGTTTCAACCGGCGGATAGTGTAAAATTGAGTCGCACAAACTAGGGTTGACGTTCGGCCTAGGGTTGAACTGACGGTTTTACCACTCATTCAGGAACCCATATGGGTTGGTAAAATCGTCAGTTCAACCCTAGGCCAGACATGAACCCTAGTTTGTGCGATTCAATTTAGCACTAACCGCCGGTTGAAACTCAACAAGACTTTATACAACTGGCCCTAAGAGTCTTAGGAAGATTAATACGATACGATACTACAAATTAGGGTTGATGCCCGGCCTAGGGTTGAACTGACGGTTTTACCACCCATTTACCAACCCATATGGGTTAGTAAATGTTGTAAAATGCTGTTTGCGCAGTTTACTATACGCGAATGAACGTACAAATCTTATGAGAAAAACGTTTTAATGTACAAAAATATAAATGTTTTAAGAACTATCAAAATTAACACACAACGACTATTATTAATGCTACTTAGCAACAACTTCTTTTTTCTGCCTACTAAATTTTAAATTTACAAAATGTTATATTTCAACACTCCTCCTCATTTTATAAATTTAAACCTGCCGTTTCTTTAAATTTAAGTATTTGTCTTTCATTCACTGGTTTTGTCAGTATATCTGCCAGCATTTTTTCTGTTGGACAGTACTCACAGAATATAATCTTCCGTTCTATACAATTCTGCACAAACTTGTACTTCGTAGAAAATTAATTTTAATTAACAAATTATTCAGCTCCTCATACCATAATTTAGCTGCTTGTTTTAGTCCATTCAAACTTTTAAATAATTTGTAAACTAAGTTTTCCTTTCCTTTCTTCTTTTGAAGCAATTGCCAATAATGTCCTGAACGTTGCTTGTCTTGCAACTGGTGCAAACACTTCATCATAATCCGTACCATATTTTTGTGAAAATCCTTGAGCTACTAATCTTGCCTTGAATCGAGTAATATTTCCCTCAGCGTCTGTTCTTGTTTTATAAACCCATTTGTTTCCGATCGCTGTTCGATTTTCAGGTAATTCACATAATATCCATGTTTCATTTTTCTGTAATGATTTAATTTCATCTTTCATCGCATTAACCCATTCCGACTTATTTTTACTTGACAAAACTTCTTGTAATGATTTAGGATCTTCATTGTCGTCCAAAACTTTCATCACGTCGTAAGTTAATCTGTGTGGTGGCACACCCTTATTGCTTCGTTGAGACATTTTTCTTGTTGGCTCCTCCTGAACATCATTTTTTCTATTTTTATCATTTTCATCATCCGAATGAGAGTTTGTTTCTAATGAATTGTCAAGAATGAATTCTTCTTCTTCCATTACACTTGGTTTTTCTCCATCCACATCTATTGATGAACTTGATTTAAACTTTGATTCACTTTTATCTATGTCGATAAAACGAACATCACGGCTTATTACCAATTTATGCTTAACTGTATCGTAACACCTGTATGCCTTTAAGTTTTCATCGTAACCAACAAACGTCATTTCTGTAGCTGTATTATCCAATTTGCGACGCTTTTCCATTGGAATGTGCACAAAGCATTTTGAACCAAATATTCTTAAATGATTTGCACTTGTTTTCTTTTTATTCCAAATTTCATAAGGTGTTGTCTCGATTACTTTTGTTGGTAAACGGTTCTGAAGATAATTTGCTGTAGTTACTGCTTCAGCCCAAAAAACATGTGGTAAATCTGCATCCACCAACATGCATCTTGCCATTTCAATCAACGTACGATTTTTTCTTTCAGCAACACCATTTTGCTGTGGCGTATAAGGTGCTGTATATTGAATTTCAATACCTTCATTTTTTAAGTACTCTACGACTTTATTTCCTGTATATTCTCCTCCTCGATCTGACCTTATCACTTTCGGTTTCTTTGAAAACTTATTCTTAACCATTTCAACGTACTCCTTAATTTTATTTTCAACTTCCGATTTTTCTTTAAGTAAATAAATAACTGTATAACGCGAAAAATCATCAATTAATGTTAGCACGTAACGTTTTCCACTAGATGAAACGGTAGACATCGGACCGCAAACATCTGTATGAACCAGATCAAGTACCTCCGAGTATTTGCTTGTACTTTTCTTTGCAAATGGAAGTCTCGTAGTTTTTGCTTTAAGGCAAACTTCACACTTCACTTTTAAACCGCAATTGACAATCTTTATATCGTTTAACAAGTTATTTGAACAGGCAGCCTTAATTGCATTCGGATCCCGATGACCAAAAATACGATGCCAATTATGAATGCACTGCGAATTATGTTCAAACACTTCAAGTTCATTTACCACGCACACTTTATTTGAAAATAACGTGTATAAATGCCCATTTGTTTTTGCAACCCCTATCTGCTTTTCTTTTATTTTTATTTCACAGATATTGTTCGTAAAATTTACTGTATATCCATCATCATTTAACTTCTTTACTGATAATAAATTCCCATTAATTTCCGGAGCATACAAAACGTTGTTTACCGTTGCACAATAAACTTCACCATTAGAATTAACAAATCTAATTTTGCAAGAACCTTTACCTTGCACAAGTACTTTCTCACCGTTTGCGACATTCAGTTCAGTACCCTTCGTGTTTACAAATTTATCAAACAAACTCTTCTCACTTACTACATGGCTTGTAGCACCAGAGTCGACAATCCAGTCAGTTGTTTTTGTATCAGGTAAAGTAAACAGAAATTCTTCACCCTGATCAATACTGTTTATTACTCCATCATTAACCATGGGATTTCCATTCTTGTTTTGCTTTTGTTTCCAAGCTTTGAATTTCTTACATTCTTTCTTTATGTGACCGCTCTTTTTACAGAAGAAACAGATGAGCTTACCTTGCTGTATCGTTTTTAAAACTGAGTTACTGCAACCGCTATTATCTTCATTAAATTCTTTACGAAGATTATACTCATCGATTAACTTTGATTTGACCAACGACATAGTTAAGTCTTCTTCAGGTCTAATTTCAAGTGCTGTTACCAGTCCATCGTAGCTTCTTGGTAGACTGCTTAGTACCATAGCAACCGTCCATTTCTCTGATAATTGCTGTTCTCCAAGATCGACAAGCTTTTGAAATAAATCCGACAAAATCGAAATATGTTTTTCAATATCTCCATTTTCATCCATTTTCGAATTGCAAATCTTCCGCATAAGACTAACCTTATTTCCTAGCGTATCCTTTTCATAATATTCTTTCAAAGAAAACCATGTTGATTGCGCTGTCGTCTTTGTTCGAATATGGCATAATTGATTATCTTCAACTAACAAACCTATAGTTGAACGTGCTTGATCGTCTCGTCTTTGCCATTCGAGTATTTCCTTCGAATTCGAGCCGTCTTCAGCTAACACCGGTTTTGTTCCATTAATAACACTCCACAAGTTTTCTTTAATTAACAATAGTTCAACTTTATACTTCCATGTAAAGTAGTTTTCCGTATTCAGCTTTGCAATCATGACTTTATTTGCATCCGCCATTTTTTGTACACACCTTTCATAAACGTCAACTTATTTTTTCTTATAAGTTGTACACTTCACAATCTACTGGGCCCATAACCTGTTGTAAAATGCTGTTTGCGCAGTTTACTATACGCGAATGAACGTACAAATCTTATGAGAAAAACGTTTTAATGTACAAAAATATAAATGTTTTAAAAACTATCAAAATTAACACACAACGACTATTATTAATGCTACTTAGCAACAACTTCTTTTTTCTGCCTACTAAATTTTAAATTTACAAAATGTTATATTTCAACAGTAAAATCGTCAGAGAAAATTGGAAAGTTTACTTACCTTCAACAAACATCCAAAAAAATGTAGTTACGTGGAAATAGTGCAACAAAAATACCAGGACAACACAAGAAACCATATCAGTTTTGAACGATTGCTGAAATTAAACAAATTCTTTAGAAGTTCAATAATTACCAATAATAAAATAGAAAAACTTTACCTCTACAATTAATGTAACAATCCATAACGCGTATACCACGATATAAGCGCACATTAAATTCGTATGTATTGTATTTCTTAAACATCGTAGGTCTCTGAAAAAAATTAAAGAATTACAAATTAAACGGTGAAGTTGTAATTTAAATGTGGATAATAAGCACTTTCTTTATAGTACGCTTGTAGGGCGAAACCATCGTCAAGAGACTAAAACTTGAAAAACTTTTGTAGATAACAGCACTTAAATTACTTTCATTGTTCCTAAAGTTAGAAACGAGACAAAACTTAAATTAGAGAAAAGAAACTTACTTGAAATATATAAAAATTCCTATCGCAATTGAGAGTGCCACTAAGCTGAGAGTATAACCGACAAAATAAATATTACTAGTTGTAAAGAAATTTTCGGTTGTAGAATTTTCGGTAATATCTCTGCAGAAGCTGTAATCGGTTTTGGACCACGTACCATTCCATAGACATTCTCTACTTGCGTTCTCTGTAAGTAAAGAAAATTGTTGTTATATGTGCACATTTTCATGTAATTTATCAACATTATTTGTGTTGTTTCTACCTTCACTTTTGCGACATATACTTACAAAAAGAAAATAAAGGGGATTGCATCAATCACGGTTTAAAATAGAAGAGCCGGTGACGGTGACTAGAATAATAATGTTCTACGAACTTCATCATTTTGTAATCTGTTTAGTATGAGAAGATACACCAGCTGCATAAAAATGACCTAAGATTTTAGTTATCACTTAAATTCAACTTGGATTTTTCTAATGAGACGTGAAGTAAAACGTAAATATCGCAAGAAGCATTAGATCTGTTTTTATACATTTATCACTACTAAAAATTATGTTAGGACTCCTCCACGTTTTTACATAGGTGTACAAAAAGAAAAATAGGTACAAGAAATTGTTAACTTCTAACATTGATCATGTTTTACTTCCCTAATTTCAACAAAAAAGGTACTGAAATATATATTACAACCGCTTCTCCCATATAGTTTTTACATTCCACTTATTCGAGGGTTTTTACGTATAAAGTTCGACATAATACGCCTTCAACTAATTAGAACATAATTTATTACCGGCACACGGCACTAATCCCTTTCTCATCTATACGACATAAGTGGATTATTAACACTGACGTATAATAATCATAATAATAATTCATGGCAACCTTATCTAAATTAGCAAATTTGATTGATGATTTACTTCCTTAAATGCAAGCAATTTTGTGTTCCAGAACTTCTAATTTATTTTTCTCTTCAAGTGTAACAGGCGTTAGCAGAAATTTGCATTAGTGCTTTAAGAATTTATCTGATTTTAAATTGTAAATTTCACAAGTGCAGAATGTTATTATACGGGACGTATATTAAAGAATCAGAATAACTGCTGTGTATTAGTTTAGTTAAACTAAGAAAAATGACCCATAAACCTTGGCAACATTTTTGCAGAAGCATTTGAATTGGTATTCGTCTCCAAGAATGGTATATTGTAAAATATCAAAAATTCCACAATATCCGACCAAGGGAAAGTAGCCAAAAATGACATTCAAAATGGGGGCCCATTTTTGAACATTTGATCTTACTTAGTTTGATGATCATTTTGTAATATTTAAGGTAAGAAAGCATTATTAGGTATTTATAAAGAGCATAGAAATAAGTTTAAGTTTGATGATAAGGGTAAATGAGTTATTTATTCATTTCCATAATTAATAGAGGAGTACCAACATATGCCTTTAGGAATTACATAAGTGATGTTAGCAGAACTAAGCATCTGAATCACAGTCCTTGTTTTCAAGTACAACGATATTGTACATCCAGATATCTGGCATTTCCAACAAAAGACTGAACAAGTCAGGGCGCCGCCAGAAAATTTCCACAGGGGGGCAAGTACTATTGGGTTTTCAAGATTTCGTACAAAATTTATTAGTAATAACTTTTGCCTTTTTTCTTTTTCTTCCCTGGCCCCTCTTTGGGGGCGCTCTTGAAACAAGTCAGTCCATTCGGTTTGCATCCACATCGCATTGTTGTGTATTGCGCCTTTACAAGAGCAATGGATCATTTTCAGTGATTACTCTGGCGCTGGTGGCATATCATATACTGTAGGGTAGGGTGATATGAGTTTTCGTTAACAAACCAACCCCATTCTGTAGTAGCTAAAAGTGTTTTTTTTTATTTCCAAACACTGATCTGGTAGTACGTGCGAAAACTATGGTACTTTACTGCTGACTCTGTAGGTGGCGAACGTGCAGGTGTGACAAATGATTTAGCATCTGCAACCTTTTCCGCTAACAATCGATAACGAAGTGTTTGTGGAGAATCTCTTTTCTTGCCGTCATATGGTAGTAACATAGCCTTATGTCCTGCAGATTCAATATCAATTTGTTGAATTCCATCTGAGGAAAATACGTTGGCAACCGCCTGTAGCTGCTTATCCTTCATTAGTTTTTCCGATACTTTGGCTTTTCCAATCCCAAAGATTCTGGACGTTGTATCAGAAACTATAAAAGTATGTAAAAACAAAATGCTGTTACAAACATCACTACCCAGCAAGGTTTGAATTCCAAGAATATCGTACACTGGATTGATAGATAATCCTTTTGTAATGTCACTCCGGACGTACAGTTTAAAACCAATGATTTTTAGCATGGTGTAACAAAATAATCAACTCACTCTTCGCCAACAGTGATGGTCGTTATACGTTGGGATGATGATACTGCACAATGAACAATATCGAAAGCTGCATCTCCATCAGCATGTTGAACAGTGCACTCTATTTTCGTAAAGACCTCTGATATGAGCGTAATAAAACGTTGCTTATTTGTATAATTTTCCAAGAAATTTTCTTTCTGCTCAAGAAACTTCATACCAGAAATGAAATTCACAGTCTTGCAAAATTTAGAGGTGATGCGCTTTCTGTGATTTATGTCATGAAATGAATTGAAATGTGAAGTTTGCGTAGGAATTTGGTATGTAGGTATCCCCAGGTTTCCAAGGCACACGATGAATTAGGGATCCTCCATCGAAAACGTACTGGACATTAACTCGAGTTAGACATCTTTAAAGGTTCGTTACTCTCAAAGGGGGTTTTTAAGGTAAATTAACTAAACACTCACCACCTCCCCTTAGCAATTTATGTGATTCTCCTGTATGGTTTCATCTTCATTCTACCAGTCCCATCCTGTTTTGTAAAGGTACAGGTTCTTTTCGTAGGTACCTCAGGTAATATTAAACTGCAAGCTAAAGGACTACGGAAAAAATGTACATGTGATCGGCTGAAATCAATACAATGTTCCTTAATTACGTGCTAAAACTCCAGAGTATTATTCCTCAAGTGAATTTAAGTCAGGGAAGTTACCTTAATTTATGTTTTATAAAAAAACCAAGCACGAAATGGAAATTTAACCAGGTTTATGAATTCTATAGACATTTTTGTGTAAGTAAAATGTTCTTGGTTCAACAGTTTCCATGAAAATTGGTTTTGAACATTTATTGCCCATCCAAAATTAAATTATAATACGCAGACACAGAGTTTTTAAATCTTTGTTGCCGCGGAATTGTAACATTTCTGTGAATAACCATATTTAGGCAGGTTCCTAAAGTTAATAATTATGGTAAATTAAATTAAAGCACTCATAGTGTAAGAATTGTAGAACTTAAGGAAATGATCCTAAACGAAATTGAGAGACCTTATCACTGGTGATGCTTCATTTTCAATTATAAATCTTCATGTGATCGTCAAAACTCATTTTCAAGAACAGTTTTCGTGAAATGTGTAGATGGATTAGTTGAGAAGGATCCAGGACATGGTTCTCAAGATCTCACTAATTTTTTTAGATTTCTTCCTGTAGGGCCACCTTAAATCTCTAGAGCACAGAGAGTATGTGATTCAATAAGAAGAAATGCTATGTCTAGTAAAACTGAGATTACTGGTATAGCTAACCCAAAGTAGGTAACCAAGCCCCAGCTTGCCGAAACCGCTTGCGCGAACTATGTAGTTAATGCAGTTCAAGGATTTAATAATCCCAAGGTCATAGGGTACTTAACGAAAGCTATAAGAAATCAGTTTCGTTTTGGACTACAATCCAAGAGAGTGCAACCCAAAAATATGAACGAGATTTTGAATACCTATGACCCAATTCAATTTACACCCGATGAGCGTTCGCCTAGTCCAGTGCAGTCGGCTATCAAAGCCGAGGGGCATCAGGAAGCACAGATGGAACCCATCGAAAACAGGCCTCGAAGAATTATAAAATTACCAAGTAGGTACATTCAAAGATTTTGAGATGTGACATTTTGCTCTATTTGAGTATATAATAGTTTTAACTTTAAGGTTTAGTACACGCCATATCGATTAAGGAATTTTTGTATTGAAAAGCGACATAGAAAAATATCACCCTACTTGTATTTCAGTTTTGGGGTGTTAAGCCAAGAAAAGTAAACTTGTGATAGTGATTAGAAATAAAGAGTAAAAGACTTCAGTGTGTTTCATTTATATACACCAACCTTAAGTACGTACACAACACATTTCCTTCGTTTGGACGGCTTTCTCTTAGGGGTTTTATTGGTAGTTAATTGGTAGCAGTTTTGACTAAATAATGAAGCACAGAACTCCTTCGTGTAACTGAGGGGTTAATTTACTGAAACTAAAACCCCACCTTTACACTTGCTGACCTAAGCCACGATTATGTCAACCCTAACTGTGAGGCCTGCCTGGGGCAAATTGCAGAAGCTAGTTTTGCCTTCCCTTAAGCGTGGAAAGAAAAGTAGGTAATGTGCATAATCCGGTGTGCTAAATTTAGGTGATTCTTGGGGGGGAAATTTTAAATTACAGATAGAGTAAATAAGATCGTTTTTCTATGAAAATGTGCAATTTTCCCTCTTTCCACCCCCCAATAAATGGGTCGGGAGTGGAGGGTGAAATTTCCAATTTGAGAAGTTTTTTATGGACAATTTAACACATGTATAAAAAATCGCATTAGCCGCACATACAGCGACAAATGCACTATAAAAAATGGTTTTTTCACTTTCATATTCTAATCAACTATCGCAGTATTCGTGCGCGCCGTATAAATACAGAGTTTGACATTTACCAATAATTGATTATATGATGATTGTGTTATTTAAGAATGAGTCGATTTGGTAAAGTTACGAACGGATTTCTAAATTTTTTGTTCGGTAAATTGTCCTGCCGAATTACACTCGAGGTTTCTATTTACATAGAGTAAATTTGTGTTGTTTAAATTCTAATCTGTTTCCTTTAGCAATTTGACTCGAAAAACTGTCAACCTAAAAATGTCCACCTTCGGTGTCGCATTTTTATTGGTTGACAGTTTTTCTCGTCTAATTGCTAGGCAACAGATTCTTATTAAACAACCCAAATTTACTTGGTAAAATACAAACCTCTTGTGCAATTTATTATAAGTGAGATATAAAAGTGCAATAAAAAATAGATATATTTGGATAGGGACTGTTACTGAAAAACTTTGTTTAATTATAACTATAATTTAATCTTCTAACCTAATTATAAAATTAAGGGTCTCCTTCCTTCCATTTATAAATGGAATATATGCTTCTTTAAAAGGTTTGTTTGTTTTTTCTTCACATATAATTAATCTGTTAAACAAGGTCTAATGTTAAATATCTGCGCTCTGGAAAGCTTAGGTACAACCTTTGGGAATCCACATCATTAGAGTTCCCCACATGAACTCACAGTACAAAGCTTAATTAGCCACATTTCTATTTACCACTTGAAACACGAACCCCGCCTTTTATTTGCTTTGCGTTACGAAAACGGTATTAAAAATAAGAGAAAGAAACTAAACTGAAACAATAAGAAAAGAGTATGCATTTCATCTATATTATAATATGTACCTCACTCATACTTCCAAGAACAATAGAATTATGTACATAGCACAGTCAGCGTTAATCTATGTAGAGCTTTTGTAACGGTGACAATGACAATTGAAAATGTATCCAAGCGCAAAATCGATAAAGTCTTGGATGTGTTCCAACATAATGCGTATATTAATCAGTCTGTCTTATCTATCAATAACTTAAGAATAACGTGACCAACAAAGCTTTTTCCACTCGACCACATTTAAGTTGCAAGAGAACGCGGAAGTTAATAATAATAGTGCACACATTCCGAGAAAAAGAAAACCATTAATACAAACAAACGCAAAGGTTTAATATTTTAAGTACACAGTGACATTTATTTTTCCTCCACTCGTGCGAAGGCAATTTATCTAGATGTATGTTATTACAACGAATATATTTAAGAAGGGAAGAGAAACTTCCAAGCAAATTATTTCTAACAACCAATTCAGATTATCAGCTTTTCTTATTTATTTTTTGAGCGTTCTTTGTATGTAAATTTTTCCATATCGCACGAGGTGACGTAACCCTATAAAGATACTAGTATTGCTGAAATATTTAAATGCATCACTGTACTGTATGGCAGACACTATCAAATAAATTGCATTTTTGAAGTTTCCCCAGTTACTCGTAAAATTTATTTCTTTCGGTAATCGTAAACTAGTAAACTAGGGAAGCGGATTATATACCTATTTTTATATCATTTTTTATAACTTAAAACGGCAGAGATATAGCAATAGCGAACGTTTAGTCAGTTTTTAACATACCTAGGTACATATTTCCTGTCAAAACAATTCGTAATCGCTTTGGCGATTACACCGTTACCGTTACTACATTTTATTTATGTTGAGCTTATACCTACTACCCAATAAAAATGTACTGACATTGTAAAATTTTGAGAAAATAGACAATATAAACAAGAATGATTCCTAATAAAAAAGTAATAGTGCACGGTTTATTTTACGATACAGAAAAAGAAGGTATTTGAACTCCGTTTATGGAATTCCATTTAACAAAGGTGTGTGCATAAACCCATTCTTGGAACATAATAAGAACGCTCACTTTTCCACCACATTCTCCAACGACGACTATCATGAGGCACGCTTGTTTAAAGTGAAAATGAAGGAATAATGAAAAACACAGGCGCTGAAATTTGTTAATCAAGGTAGCATAGTAATGATGACTCTTATACTTATAGTATTTTTACAAAAAAAAGTGGGAATAATATTTCCTTTGGAAAAGAAACAGGAGCTAAATCCTTAAAAATGAACAAAGAATGTCACAAGTCCTGCGGACTTTCCAAGTTCAAACATATTTATTGCAAATAGTATCGCTTCGAATGCAATTCCAGAAACACATCTTTAATAGGTACGCCTATAGGTACTTTCTGTTTACTGCTCCGTTCCTGCTGTTTACTTGCCTGCTTGGTGCAGTGGCTCATCAAATCTGGGAGGGTGTTTATTTGGTGATAGCGTGTGTTTTCAAAGAATGACCTGATCGGTTGCCAGAAGATTATGTTCTGAGCAGCAGAGGTTATAGTCGTAGCGGTACATCTAAATGTCTGTCAAATTGTGCGGGAAGTGTGAAATTAGGTACACTTATTAATTAGATCAAAATTCACAGGGGGTGACATTGAAATTTCAAACCGGAAGGCGGGTCATGTGATACATCATCGGAAAGCTAATTCCTTGGCCTTTTCATTTTTGCATTTTTTTCACTTTATTTTTATCAGTAGCTAAGTAAAATACTGAAATATTTATTTAAACACATTTGCCTTAAGTGTGCGAGCTCGTTGTCGCGGGCGTCGCCGCGTATGGTTTCGCTCGGGTGTCGCATCTCCTTTAGACATTTTACATGCGAAAATAAAAGGTAAGCACTTCAACAGCAAGTTAGTATTATCTCACCGACTCGTATTTTAGTGAGAACAACCAAATAGAAGACTAAAAAGGAGATGCGACACCCGAGCGAAACCATACGCCGCGACGAAATTTCAATGTCACCCCCTGTGAAGCACTGGAGGTGAGAACCACCCCCAAGAAAATAACATCAAAATATGTCTTCCTTGATATAAAAATCGACCTATGTTTGCATTTTGGGTACAATTAGATTGTTTCTTTTTAATTATATTACCGCGAATAAACCTTACACTTTGTACGTTGAAAATTCCCGCACCAGTGTGATATGGTGCAAAATCACTATGATTTCATGAAACACACTGTAATTGGCTATTATTAACCGCGAAGAAATAATATTAACCATCGTAATTGAAAAAGTTACGAAAACTTTTCTAAAAAGTGCCGAAAGTTTGTTTTTGTCAAAATATCTCGCTAAGGGTGAGTTTTTGTAAAAAAATTACCCCTTACTTATATTTTCTACATCCATATACCTACCGAATTATATAACAATAATGTGACTGTAGTGAAATATAGAAAAGTTATGCTCGATTTTATGTGAAAATTGACAGTTTCTGGTTTTTTCGATATATCTCGTTAAGGGTTGACTTTTGAGAAATTTTCATACCGATATAAAATGCCCAAAAGATAATTTTCTATAATATTTATTCACATGTTTTTCCTCATAAGTTACAAATAAAAAAGATAGGAGCGATTTCATACTTAAGGGTTGCTTACTTTCATAAATATCGAAATAACTTGTTAAGGGTTGCTTTCTGTGAAAATATTATATATACCTAAAATATTGATCATATTAATATCTACATCTTTTATTTGAATAATTTTTCTGAGAAACGATAAACAAGAAAACTATGACCGATTTTGTAATGAAACTGCAAAAATCAGTTTTTCCCACATATCTCGATAAGGGTTGATATTTGTGAAAATTTTATCCTTATATAAAATGTTCCTTATAAGAATTCCTAAAACTTTTATTAATATATTTTTTCGAAAAGTTGTAAACAAAGGAGTTATCGTTAGGGGATGGAAAAAACTAAATACGGGGCACTTTTGAAAACTAAGGGTTGAAAATAGGGGTGCTGCGGGTCAAATCGTTTATTTTGATCTAATTAATAAGTGTACCTAATTTCACACTTCCCGCACAATTTGACAGACATTTGCGATTTTCTCGATGTACCGCTACGACTATTAAATGGAAGAGCAGAGCCGTTAGAGCACTGAACTTCGCCTCTGAACTATAGTGTCATAAGTAGCTCACACAATGGACTTAATAAAGGCATTTATTATTATTATTATTATTATTAAACCATGTGATCCATTTCAATTGAGACATCGAAATATTTCAAAAAATAGGCATTGTATTGAAAAACTGTTTAAGAAGAGTCGTCATATTTTGGAGGGGGAAATCCTACTCTATGAAAATTAGCTCCCCCCTCTTTCCCCTGGGGACTGGGCGAGGGGCAACTTTGAAATCTTAAATGGAAACTCCCATTTTTTATTGCAGAATCGGATTCTGCGGGAAAAAATAATTCGAATTTGTCTGAAACCTTTTTTAGCCCAGATATTCGACGAAACATGTGGTTTCAGCACGACGGTTGCCCGGCACATTACTCAGTAGCTGCACGGGAGATATTAGACCACAATTTTCATGGTCGATGGATTGGAAGACAGGGCCCGATTAATTGGCCTGCTAGGTCGCCAGATTTGACGTCGCCAGATTTCTTTTTGTGGGGGTTTCTCAAAGATAAAGTTTATTTCGAGCGCCTACAACTCGTGGAGACATGATTGAGCGAATCAGGAATGCTTGCGGTCAAATTCCAGCCGACATACTGTTGAATTGCGAGCGGGCATTCGGAGAACGGATAGGTGCATCGAAGTTGAAGGACACCATTTCGAACACTTATTCTAGTTGAACCCCACGAAACATTTTTTCCTTTTACGCCGAATACAGCACCATTACCATGATTCACAAAAAGTTTCGGCCAAATGTAAATGTCTAAACAATTTAACCAAAGCTGCCTATGCGTTTATTAAAAAAATTAACAAAAAGCGTAACTTCATTCATTTTCGAATTCAACGCCGAATAGAGCGCCATCTACAAAGTTTTGAAAAAAAGTTTCAGACAAATTCGAATTATTTTTTCCCGCAGAATCCGATTCTGCAATAAAAAATGGAGGTTTCCATTTCAGATTTCATAGTTGCCCCCCACCCAGTCCCCAGGGGAAAGAAGGGGGAGCTAATTTACGTAGGGTAGGATTTCCCCCTCCAAAATATGGCGACTCTTCTTAAACAAGTTTTCTAATACGATGCCTATTTTTTGAAATATTTCGATGTCTCAATTCAAATGGACCACATGGTATACGTATGTGACATTTACAGACCTAAGGCGGAAAGTTTAATTTACTTGTATTCATGTCAATGCTTGTAAGTTGTTAAAAACGCCCGATCGGACAAAAAATGCATTAATTAATATGGTCCAACGAAAATACAGGTGTTTGTGAAACTTTGGCCTTTTGTATGTAGCAACTTCCGTTCACAGTAAGGTCTTTAACGTGGTTATCGAATGAATTTTTACGGTAAGTACGCCGATTTCAATTTATAATAAGAGATTAAAAGATTATGATTGGAATGAAGAAATACTGCGAAAACGTAGAAAAAGCAACCAATGCTGGAAAAGAAATTTCAACAGTTTTCAAAATGTTCATCAGACCAGATGAGATGCCTATTTTTCACAACACCAGGATGTTACAAGCGGAAAGAAGATGGAATACTTCTTTTGTATATTTTATTTTATCTGTCAACATACTGTTTAGATTTTTTTGCCTTGTATGGTGCGAAAGAAGATGATGTTCACCAAGACGAAAGTTATGCAGCTTTGAATGTCGCAGTTTAGAAGATTGCGCCTGAACTGATTGTGCCTGACAACGCCAAAGGAGAGTCGCTGGAGAACATTCGATGTTACTTAGGCACGTGAACATCTTTAATATTCCTATATTCTTAAATGATTCAATACCTTATTTTGAAAAGTGACCTCCATTTTCCTAATGTGAGACATTGCCAGAAGTACGAGAGGAGATAATGCTGGCTCTTCTCATCCCGTGAGAAGAGGCATCATCATCTCTTCCTTCAATATATGCAAAGGAAAACCGAAAGATAGGTAGTAGAAAAATGGCAGACGTAACCAGTAAGTGCCTTAAAACAGAGATCAGGAATAGATGAAGGAGTTTGGAAGGTAATACGGAGCTGAGAAAAATAAGTGTTATATGGAATGGATGAGATGTAAAGTCAGAACAACACAACCACAGTACCTTATCAATATAAACGGAAAATGTTGCTTGCTACCACAATGTAACACCGCACCCGACAAGGGCTGAATAGTGTAATGGTACACCCTTTACGCATTTTGGTTGATTACTGAATTCACAAATGACAGTATTTTTGTAAGTACATAAAAGTTTGCGCAATTTATTTTCTATCCTTGCCCAATCTATCTCTGAAACAATAACGGTACAGCATATTTCCTTGTGGCACAAGGTACAGGGAATAACTATAAAAATCAAATATTGCAGGGTCAAAACTTGTTTTCAGCTTGTACCGCGTCGTTAAAAGGTTTTCACAGCGAACATCTTTAGGCTTGCGATGCCCAATATCTTGTGAGCCAAAACAAGGTCTTATAGTATTACCAGACCTATTAGCTTCCGATGGTTGTGAGCTAAAGTCTAGGTTTGCCAAGCTTGAATGTTTCCGTGAAAACAAAAGAATCCCATGTTTCGCATGGTATTGCAACTAACATCTTCAGAGAAACTTTTAACAATTTCGAAAACAGTATAAAATCATTCTGTTGGGGTAAAAAATACCATATAACTATAGCAAATTGTTATGGAAGAAGCGAAACTGAACTGTGGGAATTGAACTATCAATAACTTGGCCCTCTCTAATATTTGTATGTTACTTCACAGAAATAGTAACGTATAAACGGTTTCTTTAATGATACATAGCTAATTATTGGCACAAAAATGCAACTGTGGTGGTTGTAGGACTGGCTGGTTTCGGAATATCATCACACTAGAGCAAGTGGCATAAAGCAATACGCTGGAGCACGTTGGAATTAAAGAACATGTCGGAACAAAATGCAATGAAAAAGCCGATGCCTTATTTCGACAGATCCCAAATAAGTTTGTGGTCCTCGACTCTTCCACTTACAGTACTAACTGTAAACACTCAAATAACTCAATGCCCGCGCCTGGTGGAACTTGATGTCGCTTTCATTTACGCAGCTTGGCTACTTTCCGCGCATTTTTTGGACAATCACATGCACCGTAGAGGATATTTATAGTACTTTGTGAGTGTCCAACTGAGAGGATGCGAATCTTCTCCAGACATGGCCTTTTCTCCTTACAATATTCTCAGCCTTATCCTACCTGTGGATGACGTTGCGAGGTCAGGCGACTCTAATTAAAGAGGTAGGTAACACCCTCCTATTGTAATCCAGAATTCAGAACATTCTAGTTTTTTGTTACTTTAAAGAAAAAGAAAATTACAAGTTCCTTCTGCGCACTAGTAGTAGAGAACTGCCATCATTTTTCAAGGACAATTTAACTCATGTATAAAAATCGCATTAGCCACAGTGCATTTGTCACTTTTGCAGCAACAAATGCACGATTTCGTATTCTAATCAACTATCGCAGTATCCGTGCCCGCCAATCATGCGTCCCCGCCGTATAAATACATAGTTTGACATTTGCCAATAATTTATTGTATGATGATTGTATTAATTTAAAGATGAATCGATTTGGTAAAGTTACGAACGGATTTCTAAATTTCTTGTTCGTTAAATTATCCTGCCGAATTACACTCGAGGTTTCTATTTATATAGGGTAAAGTGTTGTTTAAATTCTAATTTGTTTCCTTTAGCAATTGCTAAACAACAGATTCTTATTAAACAACCCAAATTTACTCGGTAAAATACAAACCTCTTGTGCAATTATAAGTGAAAATATGTCACCTACCATGATGTCAGATATTTGTAATTTCTATTCAACCTTTTTACAGTAAAACGGTAAACCTTTTACTCTTACAACATGTAAATGTGTCACAAACACAAACACAAAAAGCTGCTATAATCCAAAATTAAGAGATTTAATTTCCCTACAGAATAATTTCGTTATTATTCTGTAAAGAAACTGAGAACACAAACATCTTATACAAGAGAAACATTCTGTATACAATTCCCGCCGGTAATTTGCTATACTACGTAAAATTATTCATGTTGTTTGTTCAACATTTGCGACCTAAACTACAGACCTAAATTTAAGATTTAATTTTATGTAATATTCATAAATACGACATTTTAATTTGCATTTTTTAGACGTAGCGAGCAATTGATAAATAACGTATTATAAGTGAAAAAAGATTTCGTTGCTTTCGGATGTTTAAGTTAAAATTTGAGAAATTTGCATTAGACTTGTTACTAATTACCTATACACAAAAGAAGTTGCCGCCACCTCAAAGTTTCCAAAATATATTATATATTTATCGTCATAATTCAGTTTTTTTCTAAATTGAGTAATAAAAATGTAATTGGCAAAACGGCGATATTAGTAACCAGAGATTTGACGATAATGAAATAGGAATCCAAGTTGTCCCATGTAAGTACATGTGTGCATGTTTAAAATGAAAATTAACGTAAGTGTATCGTGCACTAATTGAACGTACCCAAACTAAATAGTACTGTAATTCCCATACGTCATACAGAGTTTCCCAAAGGTTAGCGTAAACAGATTTAACCCCATTTGCCTATTACTCAAGCAATCACCTTGTTAACCCAGCAATGTAAATAAATGTAAAATTTATACTCTCTGGCTTTGAATATAAAATATTCAAAGACTCTGGTCAATTTTCATGATTTGTCGACCATTAATCACGTTTGGAAATAATGTTGACCACTATCGTGTGATGTGAATGTATGATGAATTAATTACCTTCAAAATTTATTTTATTCTCGAAATGCGCTATGCTTTGCAGGCCGTACTTGCTAATTCTCATGAAATATAAAAGTCTACACTTTGGTTAATAAAAGAGATCAATATAGTTGGAAAAAATAAAAACAATAAGCTGATTATAGCAAAGCTAGATAGTTGGCGAGATAAGGAACAGATTATCAAAAATAAAAGTAAGTTAAAGAGGAACGAAATGTTATATTGATCCGGATTACACTCAAGAAGAAAATTAGCATATGTATATATTTTTCAATAGGGTGGGGGAAAATAGAATAGATAGGTACTAGTTTTAGGTTTCATGGTAAAAAAGAACCTTAAATATATAGTCGCCAATTTTGAGGCCATAGATGGCAGAATAAGGGCCTGGTATAGATAAACATCGATTGGGAATGCACATGCAGAAGACAAAGAAGAAGAAATTGAAGATGTGCAGGAAAATTACATGCCGAAAATACCAGTGAAGAGGACAGATATTAATAACGAAGAAAATCGGAATGTTAAGAGGACATACCAACGAGAAAAATGATATAAAGTGAACGATCAACAGATTGAGGAATAATAAAATGTCTGAGAAAATGATGTAACCACCGAAATCTTAAAACAAGGAGGGTACGATTTACAAGAGAATGTAATTACGTTAATACAACAAATATGGAAAGAATTTTTGGGTGACAATAACAGATAAAACCGAAGAGAAAGAAAAAATACAGAACAGACTCTTGAAAGCAGGTAGAAGTACCGGCGCGATGTCTAAAATATTGAAGGCAAAGCATTTAAAAAGGAACGCGAAACTAACGTCCTATTGTACTTTGTGGCTGTGAGACCTGGGTATTAACGAAAAATATGGAAGATATGGGAGCGTAATTTATTGAGAAAAATGTATGGAGGTGTAAGAGAAGGAGAATTTTGGAGAACAAATGTATAAAAGCCGAAAATTGCAATAAACACAGTAATGGACGCAAGGGATAGAACCAAAAGAAAAGAGACCCTCCCAGGGAGAAGTGAATGGAAGCAGTAGAAGGAGATCTTAGACAAAGTAAGGTAGAAAAACTGGAAAGAGACAGTAATCGACCGACAGAAGTGGAGAAGATTAGTAGAAGCCATGGATCAACAGCGCCTGTAGCGTCCCCCCAACTGATTCACTATGTAGTGGGGGTGGGTTATTAGTATAAAATCCTGACCCGATGGGCTAGTTTTAGGGAAATAGTCTTTACTCAAAGCCTAATTAGGTATTCTAGTTTGTCAAACGGCGCCTCAGTTTTTGTGTCTGACAGGTGGCGTAACTTGCATAAAATAGGAATTGTACAATTGCTGATTTGGTAAAACTTTGTTTAGCTCACTCTGTTTTCAAGAGGGTACCTGATGATGACACCTGTGTGAACTTGGCAACCACTCTCCAGCGACCAAAATGCCGAACGTACAGGGACGTACGGGATTACCACAGTAATCGAATCAATAGATTTCTGTAAGATAATGTCCACTATTACTATTATCTACACAAACCTTTACTGAAAAACTGCTGTTCATTTACCAGGCGTCAAAGAGAGTAAAATGTTTGTAAAACCATTGCTACATAGACTAAGATTCACTAAAAAATTTCCACTGACTACCGGTCGTCAAAGAGGGTGAATTTCTTAGTTAATCCTGGTCTAAATAGTAATATAGTAAAATAGTAAGAAATTTTGGATGGAATGCGTATAGTTTAAATATTTAAATAAAGAACTAGATTTGAAAGATTGTAAAGGAGAGTGATGACCGAAAACAATTGCACTTTTCCAAATACGAGCACCACTTTAGGGATATACCTATTTGTGTCAAAGGTGTCAAAACTTATTTGAGAAATTCATTACCTGCTTGAAAAACTTCGGGTCTTTCGATTCCATAGGAACGGAAAATTGAACTGTTGTGGCTGCTGAATTACACAACACTAAAAACACTAAAACACGACAATAAAAATGTATCAAACCGAACGCGTTTTAACAGCGAAGCTGTCATCATCAGCGAACAACTAAAACTAAAATATATACTTGAGCCTTGAGCTGTTCATACCACACACATAAGTGAAAGTGGCATAACTAGTTATAGTGAAAGTTTACAAGTTCTGATAAGCCTAAAGGATCTGAATCATGATTATTCGTTACAAACGTTTGTTTTTATTAATTTCTATACTTTCAAAACAGTCGAGTTCATTTTTATTATTTACTTGCTTAACTAAGAAAATATTATCTACTTTGTGATTATTCTCAAAAATAAAAATGTAGGGCAATGGCAGATTTGGGTGATGTTTTTACCATTCTCAATACTAAAATTTGGTCCATTCATGACAAATTCCCATCTATACAATTTACCTATGAATCGGGGGTTAACAATAAACTACGGTTCGTTGACACTCTTGTTTCAAGATAAATTCCAAAAAAGTACTATTATTTTGCAGCACACTTCAACATTTTATCAGCAAATTTCAGCACGCTACTAGCACAAACCAATACAACAATTAACTTTAAATTGTTTACTTTAGGAACGCTTACAAAGACAAACATAGTGATTAAGGCCTCTTTACACTCCAGATACGTAACCACGTTACCAAACGTGCGCAGTAAGCTCTAGGGGTGAAGAAGTTCATTAACCACATTGAGCGTTTTAAGTCAAGTCGACGACAACCATCACAGGACAGAGCACCACATCATCACTATGCCAAGGGCTGCCAGGCCGAAGCACCAAAAACAAGCTGGGCTACCATATCGGAGAAAATGTCCCAGCGCTCTAAGATGAATAATTAGAGACAATGGGATCCAATCCTAAACAAGCATAATGAAGCACGTGACACATCGCCTGGATATTAAGGTAACTATTGTATAACATTCAACGTGAATCCCCTCGCTACACCAACCAGCAACCTTGATAGATAGTGATTACTAAAGCAGACTCGACAATCCAGGATAGGGTTCGCCATAACAGGTTTAACAATTGATTAATAAGTCGTCTACCAACCATGAATCGAAAAAGGTGAAGTAGCAATGATTGCATACGTGCTAACATCACATCAGATAGTTTTCTACCGTCCATTGCACTATTTCTGCCCAGGTTAATGGATACCTTGTAAAAAGTTAACGCTCCTACAATATAATTGTAGCACAACCACAGCAAACTTTTGTGCAGTAATAGAATGTTCTACCTGACAATTGTGTTGGTACGCATATTTATGGAACGAAGGAACCAATATTTTGACTTAAAGTTTAGTGTTTTTAATAAACAGCTCAAAGCATCCTTAAGTATTCAAGCTTAAACATTAAAAGTTTGTTACATGGAACCAAACTGCACAATCCAGCTTTAAAGTGATGCACTAACTAAGTATCAGTTTAACTAACTAATATCTAAGAAAATGGAATAATAATGAAATAAACCGCAGGATTCGGTTAATGTTAAGCATAAACTAGGAAGGATGCTAGAGATTCAATTAAGTTGACCGTATTTTCATTTGTAACCAAAATCCAAACGTTGCTAATATTGACAATAAACAAGAGACAGGGTTTGTGTAAAGGATCATTTGTTATCTAATATTGTGTAATTTAGTTTCAGTTGTCAACGCCAACGGGAACTGAACTGTATTTCTAATTAGATCAATTCCGGGATGTTCTTAAACCTTGTAGTATGAAAACGCATCTAATCGAATAATGTGTGGAATGCTCTCAAGTCTGTTCCCAAATTTTCAAAGCTGTAACCATTATTTCATCCAAATCGTTCAATTTCGTCTTATTTTACTGGGCTATAAGGTTTCCTTATCTGGATATCATTAATCGCCATATAACACTCAATCTATTGGCTTAGTTCAAAAGAACAGTTTGCAATTTAATCTGTAAAGTCAAATTTCTTACACTCCATTATTCATTTATAAAGTAACCCCTACCGTAGTTATCTATAAGGGGCGAGGGGCAACATAGAATAACATATGTTAAACAGAAAAATATAACAATTGTAGTTAAGAGCGATGATTTGCGTGTAACTGCAAGAGTTCCCTATATGGACACGATGAATCCAGACAGCGACTTCCTCAATCGAACTATCACCCTATATGCGAGCAAAAAACTTATGCTTTTAGGGTGACCCACTTGGCCTTCTGCGTTAACAGTATCAGCAACTCATAATTCCTTGCTCTTACGAGAATAGAAACCAAGTCATAGTAGTAGTTTTCCCGATATTACATGAATGATCTACTGAACATTCTGTGCAATTTACGTTCACGAAAGAGGTCAAGAGACTGTCGAATGTCCAAGGGAAGAAGAACCACCTGTTGATTGTATGGGCCCTTGCCATTTTCTTTTCCCTACTCTCAATTGAATTTTAAAAAAATGATCTTTTATACATGAATGCGAGACACACAGTTAAGGATGCCCAAATCAAGCTAGTGTAGCGTGAAACTACTTGAAGCCAGGGCCGTAGCCAGGATGAAGTAGCAGAGGTGGCAAACAGTTTTCTAGGTGGAGCTTAAAAAAAGTATTGACCGAAAGTACCCTCTGCAAATCAATTTTTGTGGTCTTTCTTTTTCAAAGGCTAGCAATGACAAATTAGACAGCCTTTGAAATGCCATTGCTAGTCTTAGGGGTTTACTTATTCTCGTCCTCGTCCTGCCTGTATCTCTGTGCAATTCTGTTTGGATAGATAGCAAAATGCTTCTGAAGATGTTGATGTTATTGCTAAATTTATATTAACCATTAAACCGTATTGTCCAGATGGATCTAGACCATGCTCAAGGTGGGGTTCAGCCCCACTTGACCACCCCCTGGCTACGGCCCTGCTTGAAGCGTCTAAATGTTCTCGGCCAACGTTGTCATTAGGTATCTCAAAAATTAATAACTGCGCTACATTTATTCGAAATGGAACCGGTAGCAGCAGGAAATCATATGCTGTGAGATACGACTCTGTGCGTCTAACAAAGAGCTTCCAGCTTATGTTTGTTGAGAGCAAAAAGATATAAAAACGTATTGCAAAAAATAGTTGGTATCACGTTGAGGTCAGAAACGAACATCTGAGATGATGTATTTTCGGCTCACTACAACGTCACGCAGAAGAGGAAGCACCACCAACATTCTCTCGCCACTTTCGCAATGTTGATGAATGGCAAATCTTCTTCAAAAATTTTATAGATCCGTTTTGATTTGGATTCAATCTGGCTATAGTACGGAAAAAAAGAACAAAAAAGTGGAAGGAAGAAAGTAAATGAAATAAAAGGTCACTTCAAAAGAAAAGCCGTAATCTTCAGTACTTTAGATAACTGGAACCTTTTGAATATTTGTAATTATGGTGTAGGAAATTGTACAAATCTAGATAAACCACATGTGTTCAACACCACACCTCTTCCTATTTGAAAAATTTCATGTGGCGGCTCTGGAGGGTAGGGGGATGAAGTGAGAGAAATGCAATGTATGTCATAACATGTCCCCCTTTAACGTGTCCCGCCATTTTGGGCTAGAAAATTTATTTACAAAGATTTTTAGGGCGGACTCTTTTGCCTGGGACACCCTGGCTAAAGCAGGGCATTTCCTTTGTTTTTGCGCGTTAAGAAATTTTTTATAGTTTCATTCTATAGCCAGGATTGCGAATCAGTTTAGGTGATCGTGTCAACTTTCAAATGTTCCTTACTCTATAGTCTATGTAATACTGAAAAGGGTCTTTCTGCGAGCAGTTGTATGTTGTCATAAACTTCTTCGGAGCAATGTTAACGTATGAGTATTGTAATCGTGGTTCGTGGTTCCATCGTGCTCCATGTTCTTCCAGAACTTTACCGTTGATCTCTGTTGTATGTTTCTTATATGTACAAAACAGTTACGTGGATCTTGTTCATGCAGCGAATGAGTGTTTGGATTAAGGATACAGCATTGAATGCGAGTGTTGAAAGGAATAAATTTTGTAACAGGGAAAAAGTTGATTCGTCCTTGAACAAATTAACGCAAATTACAACGAGATGTGTAGAAGGTATACTTAATCGCCTCGCTAAAGTTTGTTTGTGGAAAACCGAGGTAGAAATCGTTAGAGTTTAAGCTAAATTCAGGGGGAACAAATAAACTGGTAGAGAGAAAATAGGAAAAACGAAAAAAATGGTACAATTAACGTAAGGTAAATGCAAGCTTCAGTGCTTCTCTATTGCATGGGAGATGAAGCAACAAGTTTACAACACTCTGCAATTGACCACTAAACAGAAAGGTTATCATTTATCAATAAGCAACGCAGAGGAACATTAATTCATGAATAGCAAGTAACTCCACAAGGTAGAAGGAATAATTTGTAAGTTTGCATATTATTAGCTAAAATAAATTTAATTACTACACGTAATGGAATTTATGTACCAGAGCAATGTAGTCATCAAAGACATGATTTGTTTGGCACTACTATAGATGTATGTGCACCTATAACACTAAAAATTTACATTTTATTTTCGTCCTTGTCAGGATATTTCAACGTGATGAAGCGAAAATTCAAGTTTTCTAATTTTCTATATATGACACATATCAACCAAAGGAACATCTTAAAAATCCATTTTCTCAATACATAAACTGACAAAACTGAAAATGTGCGTTTTTTCAAATCATCTAAACATTCGATACGTGTTTTGCAACTTTATGTCAGATCCAGTATTTAATCATAATTCAGATCACGTGCATTTTCATCAATTTGTAATATATGTATTATACAAACACAATTTTCATAGACAGTTTTATAAATGTAAATTTAATGCAACTTTCATATAAATGCAAATTGAAAAGTCAATTCCCTGGTCTCCAGCAATACCTGTATGAAAGTTATTCCAATTTTGCACAGAAATTAAATAACTTTAAAATTATAAATTGAAAGTGTTCTCCTTTTTATTTTGAGCAATTCAAAGTTAAAATTTTGCTTGTACAATATTTTTTTAAAAATGGCAGAAATGTTTCGATTTTTCACAATGTAGGTAAATAGTAGCCTGGTTGAACATGTGTATATAAAGTGTGCAAAGCTTTGTTTCGTATGATTTACTTCTTAAATCACTCACTGCCAGTAGCAAACATTTCATTTTTGCGATACACAATTGTTTCGGATGTGGAGAGATTGCTCATTTTCTTTTTAATATATATATATATCAATTGTGTACATCGGTTAACATAAAAATAGATCACCGGCTTTGTCTCGACGGAGTTTGGGATTTTCCATAATATAGAATCTGTATTGATCGTGATTCCCATTAACCCGAACTCAATAATAAGTAGTGATGCCCATCAGTTGAACTGGGATTTGAGGTAATGTACGGTTTTTCAGATTACTTCAACCACGCGCGTTTTATTTTCTCACATAATATCAACAGCTTGGAGAAGGTTTAATTTACTGAATGACCCAAAGTAAATTTTATTCAAATTAACTAAATATTGTAAATACCTACGTACAATTCTGTCTGCATCAACGACACAAATCATCAACTATAAACGTCATCCCTTAAAAAATACATCATAACACATACAGGGTGGTGACAAATTCGACGCCCACTATTCCGATCTCGGAAACTGTAAGAGAAGTTGCACAATTTTACACTTTTCCCTTAGATTGAAAAGACTTTGGAAAATTCTGAAGACTTTCTAAGTTATACTAGAACAACTGAAAATATCGACAATTAAATCAATAGAAAATACCGATAGAAGGAAAGTGTTGTGTCCTCATTATCACCTTTATTAGTCTCGAAATATCATTTTCCTGTATTCCTTTCGTCACCTTAAAATCCCATCATTTTCACCCTATTTGTTACCCTTCCCTATCGTTACGTTGCGCGGAGTTAAGCGCGATAGCATATTAAATGCGTGAGTCGTCGATCAAGAACACGTTTTCGTTACTTAACTTTATAACTACAACCTACAACCGTTGCTACAACCGAAGATGCTGCCAGTTCCAATTACATTCGTTCAATTCAATTAAATTAAATAGTGCACTCATCGTATCGTCGTCGTTTCAATAAATTCGCATCGCATCATCATCGAACTATCGTACAACCGGAAGAAGATCATCAAAATCAATTCGTTACCAGTCATATTTCATACTTCATAGAAGCGAAGGGATACCTACATCACGCAGAAAACTCCAAACAAGTAAGTTCCTTTCATCCTTTGTTTCCTTCGTTTATTCGTAAATGTTTTAGAACTGCACGCATACGCATCACCAAAGAATCACATTTATCATTTAGTATTACAGACTTATTGAATCAAATATTTTATTTTGTATGTTTGTTCATATTATATAAATATTACAAAATTCGTAGTTCTTTAATTCCTTCTTACAACAATCGCATGGATTTCATGGTCATTATTGCATAATCCAGAATCAATCACTCGTCGTCGTTTTGCACGCTTTAAGCGAATCATACAGAAAGCTTTAGGAGAATTCGAAATAGATGAACTAAGTAAATTATGGCAAATGTTCTAAAGAAGAAAGAAAAAGAAAAAAAATTCTGAAGACTTTCTAAGTTATACTAGAACAACTGAAAATATCGACAATTAAATCAATAGAAAATACCGATAGAAGGAAAGCTTTAGGAGAATTCGGAATAGATGAACTAAGTAAATTATGGCAAATGTTCTAAAGATTTTCCAACTACTGTGATGGTTCGACTAAAAAAGAAAGAAAATGCAATAAAGTGTGAACATTATAGAACGATAAGCCTCATCTCACATGCAGCTATTGTTCGCTTAAGAATAATTAACAGAAGATTGAATGGAAAACTAAATGAATATATCGATGAGGAACAATTTGGTTTCAGAAAAGATAAAGGAACAAGAGATGCAATTTACTGAGAATTATCGGAGAACGATACATTGAAAAGGAAAGGGACGGGTATGTATGTTTTGTAGATTTAGCGAAAGCATTTGATGGAATAAATTGAACTAATTGAAATTTTCAGACAAAGAAGAATAGATTGGAAAGAAAGAAGGCTCATCTGAGTTCTATGGATCGTAAACCTGGACATTGGGAAATGCTGATAAGAAGAGACTGGAGGCTTTTGAAATGTGGTCATGCAGAAGAATAGAAAAAATTAAGTAGGTAGATAAAATAACAAACGAAGAAGTGTTGAAAATAGTAGAAGAGGAGAGAGAGATTTTGAATATAATAAGGAAAAGGAAGAAGAACTGGATTCTTAGAGGCGACGGAATATTGAGCACAGCTTTGGAAGCTACAGTGAAAGGTTCTATTCCAAGAGGAAGAAGAAGAATAAAACTTCTTGATGATATTAAAAATGATAAAAGATACAACGAATTAAAGTTACTAGCAGCGGACAGAGAAGGACGAAGAGCTCCAAGAAAAATTTATTTTTGATTGAGACCTTTCAAAATATTGATGATGAACGTTATTTTTCATCCAATTGTTTTCAAATTTGGCAGCATTGCATAGGCAAGAAAATCAAAGTTACCATGAAAAAACAATTGAGCTTTATTTTTACAGATCCTAGAAACATTTCTGATTGTTTAATATTTTCAGAAATGAATTGCGGAAAATTATAATAATAAAAATATCGCAAAAAAGAAAAAATATACCGTGTGACAAGTTTCAAAGCGGGACATAGCCGAATAGCATGGGAAATCACATATTTGCAGTTTGTTGCTCACCAGTTTCATCTACAAGAACGGTAATGATGTCTACCGAAAGAGCATTATTTTCTGAGCCTGTTTATACCAAATTGTTTGGTATACTTACTAATTCACTGCTTTTTAATTAAAAAATAATTTTCAAAAGTTAAAAAGTATGAGCAGCCATTACATGTCAAATTCAAATAATGTTTAATATTAATTTTTAGACCTGTTGCCTATTTAAACACTCGTTCCTTGTTATAATAACTATTATTATCTATCATTATTCGTGGTTAAATTTTTCAGGAAAATGCCATATAACATAATTGAAAATGTTTGATTTGATAATATTCCAAATTATTCGAATTTGACATGTCACGGCTACTCATATTTTTAACTTTTGAAAATTACATTTGCCTAATTAAAAAAGCAGTGAATTAGTAAATAGGTATACCAAATATTTGATATAAACAGGCTCAAAAAATAATGCTCTTTCGATAGACATCATTACCATTCTTGTAGATATAATTGGTGAGCAGCAAACTGCAAATATGTGATTTCCCATGCTACTCGGCTATGTCCCGCTTTGAAACTTGTCACACGGTATGTATCTACACAAGTTAGAACAACTTACTGTTCAAAATGTAAACCATTATTTTCTATGCGTAGCCTGGTTCGTACGTCTACATGATCCACAGCTCTATGAACACGTTCATCTGGGATTGATGTAAACGCTTCTTCAATTTTGACACAAAGGTGATCCACGTTGTGTGTAGGAGATGAACATATTTTACTTTTCTCATCTCCCAAAAGGAAGTAGTCCAGAGGTGTTAGACAAGGCGATCGTGTAGGCCATTGAATGGGACCTTATCGACCAATACAATAGTTTAGAAACATATGCCAATTAAATAATTTCGCATCACTTGAGCATTATGCCCACATCATCGTCCTGGAATCATTGAAGGTTTTGAAGAACTGGCAAAAAAAAGTCTTCCAAATGAACTCGAAATTTTTTTCATTTAAATACCCATCAATAAAATTTGGTCCCAACATTTTTCCATCCTGGGGGCCTGCCCAGACGTTTAAACAATGTCCCGTTTTGTTAAATATGGTTTTTGAGTACCTACTGCAATAATTCTAATTTTTCCCATTAAACATTCCAACATTAGTAAATAAAAGGTCGTGGTCGACAATATTTTTCGAGAGAACTATGAATCTTCCCCTAATTTGTTGCTAATCCAATTGCACAAATTTATTCCTCTTTCACTATCTCCTTGATTAAAGGTTTTGATCAGGTTTGTATTTATAATCGTGAAACTTATGTTTTTTTTATAATTTTTCTGGCTTAAGAATGACTGATACCATACCACATTCTTCGGCAATCCTCCTGTTGAAATTTTCCGGATGAATGTTAATTTGGACGAATATACTGATTTCGTGTTGATTCGAATTCTTATGGTAAGTCTTTTCTGGTGTTCGCACCCTCCCCCTCTGGTGTTCGCCCCCCCCCCATATACTTAATAATATCTTGCAATTGGGTTAGAACTTGTGCAACGGCAATTGGCTAATGCTGAAACTGAATTCCGACCATTACTGATGTGAATATCGTACATATCTTGTCTTTCCTCATTTGTGTACATCTTAAAACGGTTTAATTTCAATTTTCACTTAACTAATCTTCAAATTATTCAATCACTATTTATACAATTGATATTTTAATTGACAAAATTTTGGTCATGAATAGGCATCTCAATTGTTTTTTTATAGCAACTTTGATTTTTTGTTTCGTTTGTCGTCTAGATATTATTAGGAAACAAACACTTTTTCGGAAAGGAAGCAATTAATATTACATTTTTGATTTTTTTTTCTCTATTCCATGACCTAAAAATCCAAGATGGCGCCCTCAAGGAAAACAAAAGTTGACCATTATTACTCGGAACCTAGAAGGTTGAGAAAAAATCTGTCAAAACCATTTGATTGGCAATAAACAACTACACAATACTGCCAAGTTTGAAAATAATTGGATAAAAAGTAACGCCTCACCTCCATCCAAACGGGTTGGAGAGTGGGTGCTAATCTGCACAAAAAATAGCTTTGATAATCTTATATGATTTCCTCGAATTTAAGCTTTATTTTTATTAAACTCGTAGGGTTCATAATTAAAGTTGTAAAGTTTCATTAATTAATTAAAAGCTCGAAATCGGGTGATGATTTTCTTCTAAATTATATTTAAATACTCATAATCTTCCCTATGATGATTATTTTATTATGACAGTGAGTTCAAGGCTTGATGTACAAAGCAGTAGCGACATGTTTCGATTTGTTGACAATATCATCATCAGACTTACGACGTAAGTATTCAATTTGTATTTAGCTTAAACTTACAGGCATCTTTTAGTTTACCTATGTTAGCCTGATGATGATATTGTCAACATATCGAAACATGTCGCTACTGCTTTATACATCAACCCTTTAACTCACTGTCATAATAAAATAATCATCATGGGGAAAGTTATGGGTTTTAAATATAAGTTAGAAGTTTATTTTTATAAGTTATTGCTATTAATTAAGGTATATCCAGATCTTTCTTCTATTCTGTATACATATAAATAAATTCCAAAATCGTTGTGAAGTAGTGAACTATAATGAAACACGGGCGCACGATAATAAATATGTTTCCTAAAACCCGGCTGTGTATAGAGTTTTGGTCCGATGCCAAATTCAAAAGAAGTTATGGCTTTTATAAATGTTACAATGGTGACTGAAGTAATCTTCTGCATTCGATATGGTAAAGAAAATTACTGCAGAGCTACACAAGTCTGTACGAGTACCTATACAAGGAAGTGAGAAGTTTGAAAAACTAAAGCCGTCTCAGTATCTCGTCATTAGCACTTAATCGATATTTCCATTTAGGGTAAACTTTTAACATTTTGTGTATCCTTCACCTGGGTATGCTAGTACTGTATTGTCCAAACGTGATACTACGCGTAATAATATGAAACAACTTATCTTTCCAAGGAGCTTTAATAGCCACAATAAAAAGCAAATTATTCTAATTCATTCACTTGGAATTGTTCTAGAGAAACCCAGACAATTCTGAACTATATTACTACGAAAGTGCTCTTTAATTAACTACATTTTCATTTTGCATAACTTAGAGTGGGCCAAATGCATTAAAACATTATTATTATTAGTTAATGAGGTTCACGCTTTGTATATTTTGTACCTAGCAGTTATTAGCAAAAGCGACACGGACGATGAATTTTCTTTGTAGGAACATTTTTTTGCAAATTTCAGATGTTATTTTTCACATACAAAAAGGATAAAATTTGCATTACAAATAAAATGAATTCCTATTTATGAAATAGTCCATCCCAATTTAATGTACCGAAGGGACGTTATAAATAAACTCGTTGATACACTTCAATTCGTTGTTATAAGGGCTTAATTATTATTAGAGTAATATAAAGGAAGACGTGTATAATAAGTAGGGCTTTGGTAAGAAGAATAAGATATTGTTTAGTGGAGGAGTATCTCGTTATAAATAGAACCTTTGTTTACTTGTTTTCCGTTTTCCAATTAGTACCTTGACTTCGAAAACAAACTTCCCAGCGACGATAAATTGAATAAATTTTTAGCATCAATCAAATATCGTCACTTTTAGTATATTCCATGCTATAAGAACCTCCTGTCAGATAAAACTTTTATAAACCGATTTGTTACGTGATCTGAAAGTTTTAGAAGTGGAGTTTATGGAAAACTAACTGTAAGCCGAGCTTGTTTGCAAATACGTGATTCCCACAGGTGATATAGTAAAATCATTTTTTAAAGCAACTTTTCAAAGGTCTCCTTTTTAAAAATTGTAGGCGTTCGGTTTTGTCTTTAGGAATAAAGAACAATGGATTAGAATCTTTTCGTATAAGAAAGTTTTTGTTTATATCTCGTGTCGTTCTTTTTACGCTGCGTGAATTTTATTGAAAGCTTTTTTTTTAGTAATAAGTTTTGTAAGTAATAATAAGATAAAAACATGTTGCACATACTTTGAGCCATGAGTTTTCGTAAAGTTTAATTCAATTTCCGAGACTGCTCGTGACATAAACTTGTTTCTTAAAAAGTTTAAAGAGTTTGAAAACATTTATTTACTCTAAAATCTGAAAACGCAAGTCAAATTACGCCAAATTAATTTATATACAAGAATGATAAATTGTGGTGTAATTAAACTTTGCGAGCGCTTTCCCGTTTCTTTTGGATTTCAAATTAGTTATTAAACGTAAGAATGTTAAGGGCAAGCAAACGAAGTCGGAACTGAGTAAGTCCAAGAGTCCTAATTTATTATCTATTACTGATAGGCAGCACAGATATCGCAGCCTAGTTCAGTAAAAGTTAATTAAATTGCCCACAGCAATCATTTCTGTGCACAACCACAAACCTTTGGTTCTGGATAATCGACGTATAACTATGTGCTCGTATTTGTTTCACCAAACCAACCTCCTTAGCTTGATTTATTACGAATGTGTACGGCTCTACTCAGATAAGTCTAGATCAGAGGTTCCCAAACTTTTTTTTCTCGTAGACCACTTCCAAAATTTTACTGTTTTCGGTGGACCCCTTGCTGCGACTTTTCTACCATATTCCCAAAACTCGCCAGAAAATGTGAGTGGTAAAAATAAAAATATTATATTTTCTTGTGTTCTATTTATTAAAATAATATGATACGTTTGTCCTTGGCATTCGTATTTATAGTGGGGAAGAATCAAACAAGTCATGCAAGATTGTAAGCACAGCACAAGTTGTATTTCGTTCCTTTGCACGTCCGAACAAGCGGTGCGGGTGGGGCGGTGGCGCTTTGCAAGTCTCGAATGTGTTGTAGTAAATATGAAATATGCAAGTTTTTACATGGAGAGAAAAATATGGTAAATTTTATTAAAAAATATGGGTAAAAGTTACTAAATTTATATAGTAATGTAGAAACGCTCTCGGAATATTTTAATAATTGCTAACCACATAAGTATCTATATTTTACAATATGTTTAGTAATTTCTCAAATACGGATATTGTAACTGTTTTGTAAAATGTTCAGATTAATTTTCGTGGACCCCCACTTACATCTTCTGCACCCCCCAATTTTTTTCATGCCAACGTAGACCACCGTCGAATCTCTCATGGACCACTGGGGGTCCAATTGGACCACTTTGGGAATCAATGGTCTAGACGATGGTCAGCTAATTTCTTCTCTTCTTCCTCCTTTTCCTCCTTCTCGGCTAATTAAGCCCCAGCGCGGTTCAAGGTAGGGGGAAGGTTTCGAGAATTTCGCTTTATTGTAAAACGATATGGCAAATCTCAAATTTTCTATTCTGTGGTAGGTACTTGGATTGTATGTTGGTCCTCAATTTTGTCTGCGTATGATTATGTTAAAAATGGTTGACCCAATTATGAACCCAATCCGATTTTACAATTATATATAAATAACCATTGTTTACTATGGAATATTAGGGTTCCCACCCCAGAACACTTGCTTAAAAAAATATTGATTTTGTTACACGAACAATATTGGTATTAGGACAACCAAAATGTTGACATGGTCTTCAATATAGTGGGCAACAAAACTAATCAACTTTTGTAATGCATCTACCTACCATAAATATTTTAATCATTGTGGATAACAAATGAACTTCTTAGATATTGTACATGTGTAATAGAAAAATTAAAAGTTACTTTTAGGCTCGCATTACAGTTGATTCATCTTTCAGTTCTTAGGTTGCAATGAATTTTGTCTTGAAAATGTTAATCAACTCATAAAAATTTCAACATTTCTTCCAGAATTAAATGGCACAACCAAGAGGTATATTCAAAATGTAAAAAAGAACTACATATTAACAAAACTACTTTTTAATAATCAATCTCAATCAACATTTAATCAACGGTTGAGCAATATTTTATTCTTGTACCGTTACTGAAATATCACAGGAAGAATGTATTTTCAAAAAAAGGTCACGAACTATGTCCGATTTTATAAAATCAAGAAATTGAAAAAACCCGAAAACAAAATTCGAAACTAATAACTATAATGTTTAGTGAAGGAGAAAAGTATATTTTCTTCAAATTAGACTATAGCGACTGACTATTAAAATATATAATAATTGTGTTACATACTCCGCAGATGTAAGCGGACATTCCAAGGTTTATATGCAGATGACTTTGCATAGGAGGTGATGTAGTGGCCACAGGTACGTCTATGTTACCAGACTTACCTGTGACCGTAGACTCTACTAGAACTAGGTTATCAGGAAATGTAAAAAATGACGATTCAGGCATAGAGGATTCAATTGATTCAAAGGTTGTTGTGCCCGAGGTTGTAAAAAATAGCGATCTCAGTTAATCCTGAAAATAATAAACCTGTTTGTGCCTGAAGTATAATTGAAACTAGAACTATAAGAGTCCTTCAGAGGCCAAATTTGTAAAAATTTTATTCTATTATTGTTTTATGTGAGAAACAGGGGCGCCGGAAGAAAATTTGTTAGGGGGGGGGGGGCCTTACATTTTTTCAAGTAGAAATTAGAAAACTTGAAAATTTTTACCTATTTTTAAATTAGTAACTCAATAGACTACGCAGAGTCACCGATGGGATAGAACATTATATTCCAAAATTGGTTATATTATGAGCTTTTAACATTTTCTGAAATGGATTTACGCGTTTTATGAAATTCCAGGGGGGGCCCCCCCTTGCCCTTTAGTAGCGGCGCCCTTGGTGAGAAACGAGAGATATTACGTAATTAGTACCTTTTTGTTTTTAGAGGTTAGTTGTTGGTAATTGAGATAGAGAATTTTATTGTTGATAAGCATATTCCCCCATAAATTGTTTATTAATCTTAATCCTCTTAGGGCTGCATGTATCTATGAATATCCTCCGGCCTAAAAATAGCCCTTAATACAATGAATAAGTAAACAATTTATGGGGGTGGCTTACAGGTTTGAGTGTGCCCTTAAGTTAAATTTATGATGTATTATTTATATATCACACTAAAATCATACAGTCTCCATCATTGGATTATAAATCGAACATTAACAGCCTTAAAACTGTCGTAGAGTATGACATACAAATTTCACTGCACCACGATTAATGCTGCAAGGGGCTCAAACCGTCGGGAAAGCTATCCAACGGGCTACTTCTACATATATTTGGGGAACCCATATATTTGTGACATTGTGTCCTCCTTAGTATTTCGTCTCCCGCAGCTTGACTTCTCTGTAAGTTGGAGAAATACTCTACCCATTTAACTTGAAATTTAAAAGCTTAATTAATTAAAAGAGAAACGCATAGTAATCTGAGAATCTATATGGAAGATGGCCAACTAAATTGTAAGTAAATAATTCACTTAAAAATTATTACCCCGTTTTTAGACGATTCGTGAATTTGGTCACATTCTCCAACGGAAATCGCCGTAGAGAAATACCACCTAATCTAATTACCAGTTTATTTTTACACCGAACAACCAATCACAAGTAATAATTTTCAGGTAAGCATTCTCAGTTCTCAAGAGAATTACCTTGTACTCCCTAAAAGAGAGATATAATCTAATAATAAGCTAAAATGTAGGAAACGAGATTATCTTAACACTGTGCAGCGAATAATAATGATCGAATTCTATAATAAATTGTAAAGTGTGGACTATAAGGGTCGATAAACAATTAATTAGGAACAAGATCCATTTTAATTATATTGATATACTCAATACTTGACGTAAAAATAAGTGAATGATATTCTTTACTAGAGGAAACGTAATTGGTATCCAATTACCGTCTTAATTACTTACGTTTCAAATGTTAGCTTTCGTTTCACGATCTGACCTGATTTTAGACTTTACTCTCTTGTATTGGCGTCTCGTTTAGAATTAATCGACTTCTTTAATCTACAGAGCAGAAATAATAGTCACAATATCACAAACTCTGCGAAGAAATTCAATAATTAAAAGATTAGTTTTAATTATTCACTCATATCATAAATTACAGTGCTGTAATTACATCCTGTAAGCCCCATAAATGAAGCTATATTAAAGAAATATATATTGTTACTAGCACAGGAAAGGGACAATGTAATAAGTCAGCAAAACGTAAGATTGAATCAATTATCTAGTATAATAAAAATTATAATTCTCCAACCAGTAAAATACGAATTATCGAAAAAATTTAATCCCTCCATTATTTCATTCGTACCTAACGCAGTAATTTTCTACTGAAATTACAGTTACGTTTTTCAGTTTTTTTGGTCAATTAGTTGACTTTACGTATGTTTTTATTAATTTTAAACTATTAAATCATCTTTCACACAATTTGATAGTGACTTAAAAACATACGTAGGTGTAGCAATGCTCAAACTATAGAGAAAACAAGAGCGCCAAATAAACCAAATGGAAAAACAATGAAGTTTGAATCCTAAAATTCTTGAAACAAGTTAATGGGTGTTCCTAATCGGAAGGGTAGATTTATAGTTTCATAATAAATAAAGGAAAAATTTCTGTAGCAAAATTTCAAAGAGATTACGGCACATTTGGATCAATAAAGTGGAGTATGAACTGGAATTTTTATATGTTGGGAGGTGTGAAGAAATTAGAGAAGAAAGGGAATAAGGCATTGGGACAGATATGGGGGATGAGAGAGAAAATATTCGACAGGGGCGTGAGGAAGAGAGGTTCGTTATATGAAAAGCTGGTGAAAAGTGTATGGTGTTGGAAAGAGTACAGGAGAGATACAAGAGATGGGTAATGGGATTGAAGAGGGGTGGAAAAATGAGAATGCGGGCAGGGAAAATGGCGATGAGGTACGAGGAGGACCTGGAGAGGGGTAGAGGGGGGGATCTGTTGCAATGTTTCTGGGAAGAGGTGAAGAAGAGCAAGCTAAAGTATAGTCAGGATGACAGGGGTTACTATTACGAACGAAGGAGGTGCGGAGGAGAAGAGAGGGAGGGTTTGGTGATACAATGAGGGAAGAGATAGTAGAGAGGCGATGGTCCAGGAAAGGTAAGGGAAAGTAAATGATGGAAGATATAATGAGAAATATGCGATAATAATGACGGAGGGTGTATCAAGGTATCTGGAAAGTGGTATGAGTATAAGGAGGAAGAGATTGATCGCAAGATACAGATGCGGAAATGAGGAGAGGGAAAATAAATAATGGTGGGACGATGATAGACAGTTATGTGTGGGCTAGGTAGGGAAAGTATTGGGCATATGGTAGATGAGTGCGAGGAACTGCGGACGGAGAGAAGAAGTTGGAGGGATATCTTAAATGAGGGAGGAGTGGAAAAATGAGAAGGCGGTAGAAGGAGGAGGTGGAGGAAAGAAGAAGAGTAGTGATGGAGATGGAGCGGGAAAGAGGGGGATAAAACAAAAAAAGAAGAATTTTATTTGTAATTTTTTACTTGTTGCTTTGGCTTATGCTTACCTATATATTTTGGGGGAGGGTTGTATAAGGAATCTTTGCAATGTAAATATTTTATAATGCAAATAAAGATTATATGTTGGGAGGTAAATGAATTGAACGGTAACTTGTAGTAATAGCACGAGAGAGTTTAACAAAATGTTAAAAAAGGAGCTATGATTAAATATACAGTTTCCACCATTCAGAAGGATATAGTCGCGAAAAATTCAGAAAAAATAAAAGCTGTATAACAAGTAGTAGACTTAGTAGTTAAGTTGAAACATTTTTATTTAAATTTATTTGGTGCTAGTAAAATTGACAGCACTATAGGCAACTAAATTTGCATTATAAGATTAACGAAAATACACCTTGCAAACTATCAGAAGATAAAGACTTTTTCCAAAAATATTTGTTATTTTACGTTCGTTAGGCGAGCGGAGACATTCAATTTTTGTCGTATTAAAATATTAAAAGTTTCTCGGTAGCTGAAAGCATCGGTGAGTACTCAAATATCACTTTAATTACCTGTAATCTAAAGCCGTTGTATTATTTACATAGAGAAATTTTGGGGAGACCATTCATTACCTAGCAAAAAAGTACATTACAACATAGGTAATCAGCCCATAAGGTATTAGTTCCAATATGGTCGTTATAAATTAAAGGAACTTAAGCTCCAATACGTCAAAATCAAAGCGCCATTTGGTACCACGATGTTCAAGATGCCCAACCTGTATTAATTGTAGAAATCAACTATATAAAGGTCAGACGTTATAATTACATATCTTATCGTATGATAGTGAAGAAATTAGTGCCTATTGTTTAAATCGTTAAATTTTCCTCGCGTCAATAAATTCATTTGCAATATCAATTAGATTGTTCGTCCATTACCATTACCATTATCATTATCATTATCATCATACTTAAAATCCATACATAAAATAGTTTTTTAAATTTAAAAGCAAACTGAAGAATTTCAATAAATAAACTGTCAGGCGTTGCATTTTGGATAATAGATAATTTGTTTATGATTATTAATTTATAATTCCACAAGGTCCAACTTATCTAATAGGTACATGGGAATAATTAAAACTAATATAATGCTAGTATATAAAAAAAAAACATCGATATAATTTGTACTAATTAATACTAACTCACAAATAATTCAACTCACTCACTAAACGAATTTAAATTAGTTAAAGTTGTGTCAATTTGAGTCATTTTAGTCCATACCAATTACTATAACATCATTATCAATTTGCAGTGCCGCTTTAATTACTTTATTTCTGACAGTGATATTATAAGCTTATATTGTCATAGTTACGATACCAATAAAGAGTGTCATAACTCCCTTGGGATATAAAGACGCTATAATTCCCTCTACGGCTCTTTTATGAACCAGTAACCTAGCAACAACCAAAACTGCAATCGACGATGCCTGAATCAAATATACCGGAAATGAACAAATTTTATTAAACTCGGTCAGAAATAAAATTATCTATGTATCACGGGAATTAATAGGTCTCAATTACCTCGGGTAATTGCTGTCCCTCGGGCGCAAGGCCCTCGGGACGCAAACTTTACCCTCGGTAATTAAGACCCTTATAATTCCCTTGATACATAAATAACTATTTTATTACATTTATAAATATCACTTTATTTTTATGTTTTCTTCATACCAATTGTTATAATAAGCTCTGATGTATATAATACAACCAGTCACCGTGTCATTTACTTTTGCGTCAATAACTTCAATTGTCCTTAAAAGCTTTATAGAGTGTCCTGGGAGGTCTACCTAGGCAATTTCAGTTATCAACGAGCGATAGACCTGGCGCCCATCATAACATCAATCAGTTTAATAAATAATTACTCACGACCTAAGCAGAGTTAGTCGAGGTACGTGCCCTTCAACAAAGGACACAAAGGTAAGTGTACCGTGGAACGCTGATTTTTAAATGAGCATTATTTTCCACGTTACAAAGTATAAAAAATTAAACATGTTGAACAGTCCAAATAGCTTACAAAGGGGTGATGAATCATTTAGGAGGCAATTTTAAAGGGGAAGGTTGCGTGTGTTACGACGAGTATAAAAAATTATGTGTAAAAAATTACGACGAGTATAAAAAATGATGTGTAAAAAGCTTACTTCGAGCATATAATTTTTATCAATTTCACAAATTTGATCAGGTATTTTGCAATATTTTGGAGTAGAACAACATAAAATTGTATAATATTTAACAGCTTTTATCTTCGTTATTATTATTTTTATTAATTTTATTATTAATCAGAAATTTTGTTTTGAACGGCGCCGGCGGCGATCGCTGAATAACAATGTGTTATGCGCCTTTTCGAAATGATTATGACTCGTTTCAGTAGACTACGAACGAAATTTTCTTTCTGCTTTTTGAAGCGCAATTTGAAGGCCGGCCAAAAAGTAAAGTATGGCAAGCACTGTCCTTTCCGGAACTTTACCTGTGCGTATGTGTTCCACTCACAGAAAGGGAACTTTAATGTGTCTGAATCGCATCGAGACAAGGCCTACGGTTTTACTTTCTGCCGGACAAGGAGATTGGTTCCGCTTTACTTAAAAAAAGGCTGCTCTGGCCGTGTCCAAACTAGGATCAATTGCTTAAATAAATTTTAATGCCTTCTTCTTAAGATGATCCTATGTCAAAGTTATTGTTGAGATTGGCCACGATGACGGATCATTATAATTGAGGAAAGCAAAGCTTTTCTTATAATTTGGTTTTTTAAGACTTGATCCAGTTTCTGTATTTCTTTCTGTTTGAGCTGTTTTTCAGTTTTCAGAATTTACAAGTATTTATTTTTTTATAGGCCAGTCATCAAGAAACTCCAGGCTTTTCATAGTAACAGAACTTATTTAAAAATTCTTCCATGAGAGATGGTCGCTGAGTTCTATCTATTCTTAATTAATCTATGCAATACATATTTAAAAGTTACATTTTTCGAAAGTGTGATCCTGACGGACTATAATGAATGGCCGACTAATTTGAAAACTTCAATTAACAATAAGAGAGGGAAATATTCTGGGTAATTATGTCTGTATTATTGATATCTAGGATATCAAAGTTAATAACCAAATAATCACGAAACCTCCCCCATGAATAACATTTATTCTGATGAATGTTGTAAATCGAAGTGGATAAAATTAATAAATTGATTAAACTTACGACATGTTTCGACACCTATATGGTGTCATCATCAGGTTTAGACAAGTGTCATGGTTTAATTAGGTTAAAGTTTATGTAGAAATTGAGTAATGGGCATGAATGAGGCGAAATAAAAATCCAAAAAATTACAAATTGATCATTGAAATCGAGAACGTCAAGTCAATCCATCAAGGTTCCTAAAAAACGGAAACCAAAAGGAAGGTCAGTCGCAGGTTATCAAGGGGAACGAATAATAATTATTATAACTCTTACCTAAATCTTAACTAATTTACGTTTTATTACACAAGGTACTAAATGAATCCATTTTGTTGGTCCGAGGGTTGAAACCTCTTGGGTCTTTGAACTTCACCGTTATCGACAACTAATAAATTACTGGTTAGAGTGTTCGGGTGTACACTAAGTCTGTCGCGATAAGAAACACTTTGTTTTGTAATAATTATTTCACTTACTGATCTTATTCCAAAATCTCTTCTAATGACTTCATTTGATACGTACCAAGGGGCGTTCACTATCTCACGAAGCACTTTAGACTCAAATCTTCTGATTATGTCAATGTTGGTGTTTGCTGCCGATCCTCATAATTGCAAACCATTTGCCCAGATTGGTCTCAGTATTGCTTTGTAGAGAAGGACCTTGTTATATATTAATAGTTCAGATCGTTTTCCCAGTAACCAGTACATTTGTCTATATTTTAAGCTAAGTTGCTTTCTTTTAGTCCATATATGATGTCGCCAGGTGAGTCGACGATCCATGTGGATTTCCCAAGTATTTAACAGTGTCACTTTGTGGTATCTGTTGACCATTAAGAGTTACTGGAGGGCAGGTTTCTTTCCTCAGCGTAAATGTGATATGGCGAGACTGTGTCTCGTTTGGCCTAATTCGCCATTTTATGAGCCAGTTTTGTACTGTTCTTAGGTGAGTTTGTAGATTTTGGAATGCTATTGTGGGGTCTGTGTGGGTCGATAAGATGGCTGTGTCATCAGCATATGTTGCTAGTGTGGTGGTTCTTATTGTGGGAGCAGTGTACCTGTACATTAAGTATAAGAGTGGGCCCAGAACACTGCCCTGTGGTACCCCAGAATTTACCGGGAATAATGTGGTGTTCTCGTCGAACATTCTCGTCAAGAAATGTCTGCCAGGAAGGTATGACTTAATGACTACGTATAATAGGTCAGCTGGAAATACACTTTTTATTTTAAATAATGTCTAAAAACATAGCAGAGCAGTATCTCTTAGTTTCTAATGTTTTGTATATTTTGTCATTTATTCTGTGCACTTGCTCAACCGTGGAGTGCTGCTCACGATAACCAAATTGGTGACGGGCTAGTAGGTTGTTGTTTAGGATTAACGGTTTGAGTCTTGATAGTATTAACTTTTCGAAGATTTTAGAGAGAAGTGGAAGAAGGCTTATAGGCTGATAAGAGGCTACCTGTTCCGGTGGATTGGAATTACACATTCTTCAATTTTCTTGCCTATTTCTGGTAATTTCTTGAGTATTGTGCTTGTTATAAGGTTGTAACGAGGTGCTTTTTTCCTTTTAGACGTCTGATAATAGCACGTATTTCTTTTGATTTGAAAGGTTTGGTTGGTAGACTCATTTGTAACGGTGCAGTTAGGAATTAATTTTATTTTTGAATTGTTTGATTTTCTCTTGGTGTAGCTTTCCATGCAGCTTCATGTACTATTCTATTAAAGTGTTCTACTGCGTTTCATAGGTCCTCTGGCGTTGATAAGGATATTTCTGATTCTATCGATTCTCCTATCTTGTCTTTAAAGTGGTCCCAATCTGCCTTTCTATTGGAAAGAGATGGTGGTTTTTTAATATGGAGTACTTGTGTGCCAAGTGTAAGTAGGATAGGAGAGTGATCAGAAGGTAGGTCTAGGTCAGATTGGGCTCTAAGGTAGTTCAAATTTATGTTTTTAGTGACATACAAATCTAAGAGATCGAGTATTTTATTTATATCGGGGGCCAGCAAGTTGGTTCACCGGTAGAAATGTAGTTCAAACTGTTTGAGGTTATGGCCTTTAAGAGTTCTCTTCCCTTGATGCTTGTTATTATGGACCACCATTGAGAGTTCTTGGCGTTAAAATTGCCACCAGGTTACCGTATAATGTCATGGTGCACAAGAATCACAAAAGGGGTGATAAAGATAAGAAGACAGACAAGCCAGCTTGGCAACATCTGTAATAGAGGTCACTCCACAACATGAGTATGCAAAGAGTGGACCGAAATAGGTCAGTACTTTTTCAGTATTCAGATTTCAGATACTTCAGCAGTTACATATTGTTACTTGGTATGAAATAAAGTTTGGGATTACAGTACAACGAGACTGCTGAAAAATAAAGCCCGCAGAAGACGGGAAAAGAGCTTCTTCGTATTTTAAAGAAATCTTTTAAATTGGAAATTTCAGAGGCAAACCTCCAAATATCATAATTCACTCACATTTGTCTGAATATGCTCATCATTTAGGATTAGCAAATTTTAAATCAGAGTTTTTATGAACGTATTAGAATGTCTGAATCCATATGCGTAAAGAAATACAATTTTGCTGCTCTCGTATCACTCAAATGCTTGTACATATTTGCATATTATGTAGATAATATGAATCTGCCATTACTAGAATAATCTTAAATTACTCACTTATCCTAATTAGCAATATTGAACGTATATAAGAAGACGTAACATTAAATTTCATTAAACAGTGTGTCTAAAAAAGACTGTGCAGCGTAGTTAATAAGTACACATCATTTTTTGTTTCTTTCGGCTATTTTAAATTCTGTAAAACTACGGTGCTCAGGGCAATAATTTAAATAAACAGAATATCATATTCAGCCCGAGCTTTATAAACACCAGAATACGGTTTCACAAATACTGCAGATAAAATCAAAATTTTAAATTATCCCAACGTAAGTACCTATAGTTATAAAAACTGTAAAGTGTAAATTAATAAACACGGCCGGTTACCTACAAAAAGAGGTCACATCAGAGATGAAAAATAAATTATCGTTACAGTAGGGAAATTCCAAGGGAGAACAATATAATGTAAAATTAAATCACAATAAATTTATTCACAGTGCGCTTTTTTTCTTTCTCTTTTAATGAATTTTATATGTATAGAGATTAATTTGAAAGACATTAAATTTCAGTTTTTTTTCCGATTCTCTTCCTGGAGTAAAACACATACCTACAGTTAAAAGTTTAATGGATGGATGGATACTTTGAAATTGTCGACAATTACGAACTACAACAACTAAAAACAAACATTAAACTTTGCTTCAACTTTAAGGTTCATTTTACGAACTTTGCACCTAAATTTACCCTTAATTATTTTGTGGAGAGATTGAGTTAATCAAATTTTGTGGAAATCTTTAATTTAATATCTACCCTATTAGAACTATTGAAGTGAAACTATTCGTAACTCGAATGGAAAGCAATTACCAACCCTTAGATTCTGCTAAGATTGTGGTTGTCAGTAAAAACGAAATTGAATAAAAATGAATCTACTTCACGATTTACTTTACACAGAGCAGACAAAAATTAAGTTTCCTACTATTTTAATGTAAACAGATATTTTTTTCTTATAAGTAATTCTCGGCGCCTTTTTTTTTAATTACGCCCTCTTCATTACAACAACGAATTAGTTGCTGGTAAACCCGCAAATATTTTACCCTGTAATTACTAAACATATAATACTGCTATACAATGTATCTCTCATTAACTTTAGTTTACCTACAATGGAAGATTCTTACAAAAGCCGAAAGTCAATGCAATGAAAATAAAGGAAACAAAATCTAGATATCAAGCATTTCTCTGAAAATGCCTTCACTACTAGTTGCATCGAACTTACGGTCTTTGTATTTTCAACAATAGAACCAAAATTCTTTCATGAGTTATTTCTTGCATTGAATACATCTCATACCTACAGGTCAAAGCTGTTTTCTTTCCTTTTTGGTATTATCTACCTTAAAAAAATAGCCTTTTTCTAAAGTAGAAGGAAATATTTATTTATTTGTAACGTTGACGTAGAAAATTTTTCACATTTCCGAATTATTTTACAATTTATTCCAAATATTTACTTCGCTGAGCTGTTGAACCAAGCCCCTCTCCATTCCATTATCTATTTACTGCTTTTCTCTTTTACTTCTGTACTCCTATCCTGTTCAGAGCATCTTGCATCCCTCTTTTTCCTTCAAGTCAATTAAATTTTTAGCAATCACTGGATCCTTGACCGCTTCTCCTTCTACTAACGTTATGTAGACGACATTTTAGTCTTTAGTCTTTTAGTCTTTTTAGTTATCTTTAAGGGGACTGACCATGACATTGATCTTTATTTCCATTACTTGAACAGCTTACACCCCCACATTAAATTCACTGGTGAGAAAGAACAGAATAAATCCCTCAATTTTCTCGATCTCAAATCACAAAATTCAACAACCCTTATTGCTCTCACCATCCTCTTTCTCATAAATTAGCCGCTTTTAGGTTTTATTTCAATAGATTGCTTGATCTACCTATAACTCGTCCCAACTTTAATAAAGAATACAATTTAATCTTCGACATTGCAACTCGTAACGGCTACCCCAAAGCTTTGATTCAGAAATTATATCATCGCCTTTCCCGTAGTCACAACACCAAAAACTACACGACCTTACCCCTCTCAGGCAAATATCTCACACAATTTTTGTTTCTTGCCCTTTATTGGTCCGCCTTCCTATTTTTTTAAAAAACTTTTCCAACAATTCGATATTAACATCTCCTTTTCATCGAAACACAATCTCAAACATGTCTTGGTTCACACAAAAGATAAAATACTTATTAAAAATAGGAAATCTTGACAAATCAGCTGTTTACAAATTTGTGTGTGGTACTTGTAGAGCTTCTTACATTGGTCAAACAGGTAGGAGATTTAGAATCAGATTCGGCGAGCACTACTCTTGTATCAGACACAATCATCTTGCCTCTAAGTCATCTTTTGCGAACCACATTTTAGAAAGTGAACATTCGTTCGACCCCAATCTGAATTGCGAAATCCTACACGTTTGTGGCAAAAGTATGAGGCTTAACCTCCTAGAAATTAAGGAAATTATCACCACTTTCAATCATAGCCCTTAATATCAACAAAAAATTTCTCATCCTATAACTTGTCTTGTCTCGCACCCTGTATATTTGCCCCCCCCCCACCGCCTTCCTTTTTGCTTTTGCTTTGTAGTTGGCTTCGATTTTGCCTTGCCAAGTATTGTTTCGGTTCTTTAAACTGAATTTTAATTAATTTTATCGTGGACACATTCTTTGGATTGTGTGCGATATGGTTCTTTCAACCTTGTGACTTCTTCTTTTAAATAGTTTTTTCCCCGTAAGTATTACATTTTTCTTGGGTAGTTTGTTTAACCTTACAACATGGTTTGATGGCCTTCAATTTTTCTACCTTACCTTTAATTATGAGGCTTGTAAGTTGAGTAGGTATTTCTTGTTAATTAGCTGAGATTATTGCTTGTTTTTTCAGTGATTTATTAGCTTATTATTTAACTTCGACTTCCATTTCACCCGCACTCCATTACTTCATCCACTTATATTACATGCTATGATAGTAAGAAAAAACAGGTTGTTGGGAAAAAGACCTTGCAGAGAATTAACTTATGTATTTTTTTAAATCAATATTTCGCCAAATAGTTATTGGCTTCATCAGGATACTAAAAAGAAAGGGACTGATTACAAATTAAGTACCTTAATTAAGGAATCTACTTACAAAAAGGTTAAGTTAACAAACACAATGCCATAAGGGCAACGGTTACTGTAAAATTGAATAAACAATAATTGTTAATCATGTTAAATTAGTTGAATTAATACCAGTCTCAGTCGAAGTGGAACACAAAATAAAATATTTGAACAAAAAGCAAGTTGAAAACCTTCAAAGATAACAAATACGATGGCCGTAGCCAATGAAATTTAACAAACAATGTTAACCGGTGATAAGCACCTCTAACGTTAAACAGATGGCAACGAAGCCATGGGAAAACAGTAAGATAACAAGAATTATAATTCTTGTTATCTTACTGTAATTATAATTCTTGTTATCTTACTGTAATTATTTAATTTAATTATTGATTTAAAAAAATACATAAGTTAATTCTCTGCAAGGTCTTTTTCCCAACAACCTGTTTTTTCGTAACGCTTGTAGACCAAAATACTCGCCTTGTCTATGATAGTAAGTATCACTTAATTTTAGTTTTATTTTTATACTTATATAATACCTTTTAGCCCGATGATGACTCCTGTTGAGTCGAAACATGTCGAAATTTGATTCTAATCTTAATTCTCTCATGAAAACTTGTCAACGTTTTGCAACTTTATTCAACTTTTAAATTTTATTATAAAAAGACGATGGAGAAGGTTGAGTGATTATTTATCCTTCCTTAATGGGCCGAATTTTTTGCTTCTTCCTCTAATTTTCTTGTAATCCATATTAATTCCTTTTTTTGTTGTTGCTATTAAAACTTAACCATGATACAAACTTTCTGTACAAAATGTCCTTAGTCCCTAGGATAGATTGTGTCTTGATGACCATAATAGCCACGTTTATTGCTCGCCCATAACGTTCACAGTTTTTCTTCATCAGATTGCAACTTTTCACAATTCGCTTCTTTCGACGTTTATTCCGTCTAAGAGGCATGGACAGAAATAGACAAGGAAGGAAAATCCCTACGGTACCATGCCCGAGGCCGCCGATCTTCAACGTTGGGATTCTTTTCTTTACTTCTGCATTGTCTATGACTCATCGACTTATCGTCTCAACTTTCCATGACTTGTTGGATGAAGATTTCGATAGTTGTGTATTTTCTTCTTAGTGCGTCGGAAGTAGCGTTGTGGCTGCTTTTTGGAAGCCTTATTTGCTTCAAAACATTCTTCAAGGTATTTAACCTTAGGTTTACCCGAATGAACCAGCTAGTGATCTTCCTTTTAGATAGTGTGTCTATCGCGTCTTTGGTTAGATGAACCACCTGATGCTAGACTGGAACGATCTAGTTCTTCACTTGTATGTAGTGGCGACTTTGTTTAAGAATTTGTATAGGGTTTCTACTATTGTCGTCACCATTACTTTTACCTTTTCTGCGAAGGATATGCCCTTCTGTACAATTGTACATGGTTTAATGGCTAGCATCTGTCGCGCTCCATTATACGTTAGTTTACGTTATACCATTAATTTATTTACTCTTTCTTCTTTGTTGTACTCTTTACCGTTTTTACTGTCCGTTGTTGTGACTGTCCAGAGTTCCTACGAAATGATTATTAATTCCCCCATGTTTCTTTATTAATACATTAAGTGCAGTGCGACTAGTTTCGACTTAAAACTAAAACTTAAGGCGAAGAATTTGATGATGTACAAGTAAATGTAGGTTAAGCCGAAACTAGTCGTACTGCACTTAATTTATTAATAAAAAATTATGGGGGAGGTTGTGTGAATTACTAATGGATTCTCGAGAGTTACACACGGACATGACCCCTCAACTTTACCAGTTACCTCCCTCTATGTAGCCCTTACAGTGCCTTGACTTCCTGAACCTGTAATCCTTTGAAGAATTCTTTATTAGCCCTAGCATCTGGATTTGTATTGTGCACATTTTGTAGGTTCTTGTTCCATTAATAAATGATGGGGGTGTTAATCGCATATGTCCGATGCCAGAACGTTGTCTCTACATCGCTGTAAAGATCCGCTATTTTACCGATCCGGGTAGCTCTTTTCCGAATCAACGCTTCAGAACATTATGAAACGATTATTGAGCATGTTTTTGAAACTCTGAAACACACTATTCACCACACCGGGCACCATGTGCGCAAAGGTGATTAAGTACGCCAATTATTGATTGTATGTAATAAAGATTTTGCGTTCATCGTTCATCCATTGTTTTAGTTTTTCTGTGTTCCCACCTCCTCCTAAGGAAATGGTTATGCATGGCCCAGTAAATACGATTTTTATTTCACTGTGTGTTACTTAACATATTTAAAGTGATTTAGGTAGAGTAACGAATTCCATGTTGCACTGAGTAATAGATCACAGACATAATACAGCGTGTGGGAGAACTGAAAAGGCAATGGGACGTGATGCTGCAAGGTAGAACACAGTGAGTTGGAGCAAAATAGCAGTGTTGAGATCAAGAGGGACAGAAGGAAGTGTTGGTAGACCACACAAGCGTTGTCTTGACGCTGTGCAAGGAACGGTGAAAAACTAGACATTTTTGTTCAGGAATATACGATAAATAGATGAAGAAAGAGAGAAGTACTGAGCCCAGTGGGATGAGAACTGTACTAGCACTTGATAAGTTATTCTTGCCTCACCCCTACATGGGGATGATCAGATGGAATATTGAAACAATTAAAGATGAAGGATTTTAAAAAATTCTGATTTTATGGCGTATCGCAACACAATGATAATATGTGCTGTGTGAGGTATGCTTTGCTTCGAGAGTATATTTTAAAACAAATTCTCTCCAATTTGGTAGGTATGTAATTAACAAAATTGTTGATATAATATTGTATTGTACGAGTATAATTCGATAATAAAGCATTATCATTTTTTACCATTTACAGGGTTATAAGTATGTCGAATTGTAAAATGTAATAATCTACAAATCAGGTTGCATAGGGTGGCGTATAAGAAGTATAAAACATTTGGATTAAAGTAAAACATGGAAATAATGTGTTTAATGTATCAAAAACAACCTATTCATATTATATCCTCTACTCTCCGCCCTAGTGGAGTTTGTAAATAATAATTTTAATTTTACGTATCGTAACTCAATTAACATTAATTAGCTTTGCCCACATTCGAAAAGTTCTGTAAATATTATCATTACCGCCAAAATGATTGATGACTGTCATAACTGGAACGGTATTTAAAGATAAATCAGGAACGTATATTTTTAAACGAAATTCATGATGGTAAAGAAGTAATACAAGCGCGTGGTTAAAAAGTCTTGGGTATTAAAAATTCCGTAGCAGCGAGTCGCGTCGGTCGCCAGTAATTACGTTTCCATTATTAGTCGTTCATTTACTCTTACTTTGTTTTCACAGGTAGAAGAATCGCCCATATTCATTACCTTATAAACGTGGAAAAATTGAAATTAAAAAAAAGTCAGTAACATTCGCTTCAATTTTTTGCCGTAAGCGATATTGCGTTAAAATAAACTGCCGGTTTAATTTGATTTTGGGCGATATTGTTGTACTTTATGAAACATTCTTTTTGCTAGTTCGACTTCGTAAATTTCAATTAGTAAGCATTCACACACTACCTTTTCCCTTTTATTTAAGCCCCCAGGGAACGCTTATTACGTAAATAAAAGAAAATTCTCAAATGTAACTTAAGAAACAGTTTTCTTTAAAAAACAGTTTAATTATGTAGGTATCTAATTGTTTATTATGGCATATTTTTCACACGACTATTTACCTTTTCTGTTTTCTGTTTGTATTACAAAAATGCGATCATTTTAAAGAATTGAATTTTTATTTAGGTATTATTAATAACTTGAATAAAACTGAATTTTCTCAATTGGTTCTCAGCAAAGTGATAGACGACCTCTTAAATCGCTGAGCATTTTAATAAACTATGATGATGCTTTTAAAATTAAAGTCATTTAAAGCACAAATCATTTTTTAATAAATTTTGTCTATGGATGGAAAAAAGCTTTACTTGCCTCTTACAACATTTTATATAAAATGGTTACGGTTAGATGTAAAAAAGGCCCACACCATTGATAAATCGCTTATTCTTCCAGTTCCAGTTCTCTATCAAATGTGACGGTTTCCCGTCGAATTGAGGGGTTGCGTAACAAATTATGATGGGATGTGAACAGAAGAAGAACTACAACAACTACAAAGAACAAACCTGGAATATATTAAAACATTCCGGGATGAAGAACAATCTGTGAAAGTTGATTTTGTTGCTGGCAAAGAATTTTAAAAATCATTTCCTTGTTGACGATAATTTGATAGCAATTTAAGAGTAGGTTAGGCCGGTTAGGGACCCACCGCAAAATACTTCCGAAAATTGTAGCGTTAAATCTCTCTTTAAATTTTGAGCAAAAGCGGATAATAAGTTTTCTGGATTAATAACAAAAGCATGTCACATACTATTACCATTGTCAACATCCCACCTTTGCGAAACTAGATTTTCTGTGGTGGTTAAAGGATTCAAGGTGTCGCATTTAACTTTTCTTTTGAAGAAACTTGGCAAAAACTACTCTAAAGAGTCACTAATAATTATTGTTAATTTAGTATTGATAATTTAATTATTAAAATAATACTGATAGAGTCCTATTTATAAGGTGTGTTGTCTTATCAGTGTCAACCTGTATTTTATTTTTTCTTATGTCAAAACCGCTTTTCTTTCACAAAAAATCAAATAATTTGTTTTTTTTTAAATCAGCCACAAAGTAGTACTTTCCGGATTATTTTTAGGCCAGAAAATGTCATTTTGTCGGACCGAGCCGGAAAGTTATTGTTTTTACTTTACCGGGCTCATTTTTACTTTCCGGCCTAGAATGGTCAATTGTTCTGCCCGTTTCTGACCGATTTAAAAAAAAATATTGTACGTAATACGTCCCAAAAGTGCTTTTACTGGACTCGCAGACTTGCAGGACTCGCCTGCGGCTCGCCCTGTAATTTGCCTACTTGTCCAGTAAAAGATCACTTTCGGGACTTGTTACGTAAACTACTATTACGATATACTAGCGTCCATTTGTTGTTATTACGCTCGGTGCGTGATAAATATGTCCTATATTGGTTCAGCATCGCTTCAATCATCTCCTTTTCTTCTCGATTTCTGGCTTCTGATTCTATTCCCCTCAATTTTGCAGAGACATTATTCTTATTACTCCCAGGATCGGAAAATATCACATCAAAATCAGCACCGCCATATACAAACTTCAACTCCCTTTACACCACGTTGATATTTGCTTTTTCCTCGGTCATCCAATGCATCTATAGAGATTATGATGATGGTGGTCGGTTTTATTCACCACTAAACAGTTGTACTAGTGGATACCTTATCCTCATTGTAGTTTGGTAAGAGCCTACTGGGTCACTTGGCCACCTTTCCGGTCATCCCATGTATGGCGATCACTTCCTCTTAGCAGTTTATAGATTGTCTTAGTCACCGAACACACAAAGTTACCTTCCGGTATCTACTACAATTTTAGAACTACCTCTTCAACCCTCCTGTTATGAATGGGTAATAAGAGTTATTTTCCTTCCGGATTTCCTTCACTAGACTCGCTTCCACTCACGCTCACGGTGTCTCCATCAGCGATCCTCATCCTATGGTTATTTGCCTTCTCGCTTCATTAACGTTTTGGTAGAATTTTCTTACGAAATTGATTGAATGGATTCGCTCCTTGGTATTCTAATGTTGCGCGTACGAAGCTTTTGCTATCAAGGTGAGCGTGACCCAGTTATTGTATAATCTCTTCTTTCTCCTTTCGACGATATTTCTCGCATATCCACCTCTACAGATTCGTCAATATGTACCTTGTCCTTTTATGAAACTGACGTATCATCCAGTGCCCTACTGACTGTTCTCGCACCTTTCATTGTTTTCTCGCCCTGCTGCGTTTGGTGTCGGTCTCGTTGGTCTTTGGATCCCCTCCAGTATTAATAGTAAATTCTTTATGGATCTTGAATGGGCAGCATACAATGTAAATTAGTATTAAAAAATTCCAAATCTGGATTTCGAGGATCTTTGAGTTTTAGTGTTTTTGAAACCCATTACTACATTGCCTACCTCATTCCTTGTTTCGTAACTTCCGAGTTTGCTAAATTAAACCTCTTTCTTCTGTCTCTCCTGAAGAAAATCTAATTTAAACCCTCCAAACTTGATTCAGTTTACCGCATATGATTCCGCCCATGGCCTGACACCCCCGCAAGGGTGGCATATAGGGGGGGCTGAGGAGGGCACCCGACCCCTCCAAAGAATGTGGACTGGACTGTAAGAGCCATACATTAAACCTCGATAAAATAAAATTGGACTGTCTGTTTAAACACAAAAGAAAAAAATTAATCTGAACTTTCCATTATAAAATAACATACAGGGTGTAGAATTGGCCGATGCACCATACGGATTTCAATGTATACATCTTAATATTACTTGCTTCCCTAATTATTTTAGACCAATTTTATTGAAATAAAAAAAAATAGAACAAAATCTATTCGTCACCGAGTGCGGGTATCGGATATTCTTGTCGAATTTTTTCCCCAATATTTGCACGTACTTAGTAATTTTTTTTTCAAATAAGTGATTGCAGCTTCATTTCCGGTAGTCCTGAGTTTATAGTTTCTTCATTTATCGTCGATATCGTGGATTAACTGATTGACTTGGTCGTTGAAGTATTCCTGAATTTCTTCAACTCGTGTTGTTTTTACATCTTCTACTTGAAATTGTTCTTATCTCATCTCTTTGTGTTTTTATCGCTTCTCCACATTTGTTTATTGTCTTCTATTGTTTTCTGTTTAATTTTATTTCAATTTGATCAATTTGATCTCTCCCGGAACGCTTTTTCAATCTCTTGGTTGACTTCTATTTCCTTTTGAAGTGCTTTTTGTCAGATTTTCAGTTCCTTGTCCCATTTCTATCTCGTTGAGTGTTTTCATCATGTGCATTAACACCGACATATCCGTTTTCTGCTTTAGATCTGCCGAAGTTAATTTTTAGAACGGTATACTCTTGCTGGTTGTTAATTCGTGCTATGGCGTTGGACGTCAAATTTTATTTATCTGTCATCACAAAATTTCGTTGACAGGAATCACTTGTATCGCGCTTCTTTCACAAACTATCTTTATTTTAGCAAAGTCAATGATAACTCTACTGAAATTGTCCATGTGCATACACGGGGGACCCCATTAGAATAGTCCTAAGTGTATCTCAAATTTGTCATCAAAGCGTAGACAGAGTTACGAGTCGACTGAGTCGACTCAATTCATTCCTTTGAGAAAAGATACTCAAATTCCTATATAGTAGGTGATATAAGCAATTTTTTTAGGAAACATTACTACCTTAACTGGTAAATGCTTTTATTTTCAAAATAAAATGTCGATACATTCGAAATGCACTGATTTCGAACTAAAGAATTTATATGTTGAATTGCGGTCAATGTTTAAATTTACTTCAACTTAACTTAAAAGGAAAGTACTTATGTTATCACACTACTGAAAAGTGGTTTTAGAATAAGTGTAATGGAAATGCTGACACTGAAACGTTTTGAAAAGAAAATTAATAAACTGAAACAATCGGTTTGATCGATAACTGAAGTAGGTATCTATTATACGTACTAATCGTCAATTTTTCTACGTCCCATAAAGTCGGAAATTTCCGGATTAACTTGTGCACACGTTTCTAAAAAATATTTAGCGTGTATATGTGGCATTCTGATTGTAATTCCTAGTTTTGACCTACATTTCAAATGTAATTTCTTCAAGCGTATGAAGTAATGATAGAAATATACAGTCGATCGATTTCTTTTTGTTCACAATTTTATCTGCAATTTTATCACGATATTCGGGCCAACACTAAATTGCAATTCTAGATACGGCGTAACGAGGAAAATCTAAATTTAGAATCTTTGACAAATGTAAGTTGAGATGCACTTTTATAATTAGTTATATGAATAATTGTCGTTCTCAATGAAAAGGTTTCAATTTCCGATGTTAAATTTTATTGGAACTGATATTTCTGCCAATCCATTTCTCTTATTCGTGTTTAATGGATTACATTTTCTTGTTTCAATTCTATTGAAACAGTACGTGCCCATTTCATAATTTAATTCTTAATTAGTAGTTGCAGTTTCAATACTCGATATGAAGCTAACACATTAATCGCACTTCTCTCACGCTGAGTTCACTCTAGTTTTGGATCAATTATGTTTCATTGTACTGCGGATGAACGCTAGACATAACTTTTGGCATTCGCTAAAACTAATTGTCTCTTGAAATTTCATGTAGGTACCTACCTATATGTTATGTGTTATAATGCAGACAATTGCGATGTCAATACAGACAGTTATAGTTATGTTATAAAAACTCAACGAGTTCAATTACTAATGTAAAATAAATGTAGAATTTTAGATGTATGAGTATTTTGTCATTAGGAGCTAGATGCGTATGCATGTATAACTTTGTCATGTAATTGGAATTATGAATTCTGTTGGGCAAGTAATAATAATAAATAATAAATTGTCATGAAATGAGTTTGTGGGATTGCAATGTGCTTTGTATTTTCGCGTAATTTTTTATTTTAGTTCCAAATTTATAGTAAATCTTATTGTAAAAAAAGCTAAATAATTACGTACTATGTACTTATACAGCATCAGCCTAAAATCCGCCCCCCCCCCCCCCCCCCCCCCGCTTCCATTAATTTTTAAACCACCTTGTATATCGTAACGAAATTTGGAAGACTTAAATGGGAGATGAAAACCTACTTTTTTTAAGGAGAAGTGACAGTTATAGGTTTCAAAATGGCGGATGAGCGCAATCAATAATTTTTTTAAATAGACACGCCGCCCCATATATTATTCCATTTTCGAACGTTTTCTTTAATACAACATGGGGATCTTGAAAACGCTAAGAGATACGAAGGGGGTTAAATTAGAGAACAGTAAGTTGTATAATTTAGGGCATGTTCACATGTAGTTTGAAAATTTCATTAATGTAATAATGTTTATCGTTTCCGAGATTCAAACAAAATGCAATATTTGGGTTTTTCCTTTTTCGAAATTCCTTCATTTATTTTAAAAGATTTTTAAAACCAAAGGTACTTTTTCATTGTGACTTTTTGACTTCTACTGACTACTAGATCGCGTTTCCAAATTTTTTATTCGACGTTTCGTCTCCGAGAAACCATCATCAACTTTATTTTTTTATATCGCCGCAACCAACGAAACGCCTTGTATTTGTAAATATTTTTTATTACGAATTTAACCATGTGTTAGAATATTATGGTTTTGAAGCCAATTTTTAAGAAAAATTCGGTAATTCATTTTTACATTTTTCATATGATAGATATCAAATGAAAGCTTTGATAAAATAACACTTGTTTAACATTTTGTTGAAAATTGCTTAACTTGCGTTGATGTCATTGTTGTACGTATTTTAAATTGTTTTTATTACCATTACTTCGTGGGTTGTTTTTTTGTGTTGTTTAGTTAATTTATAATTATAATTAATCAATAAGTGTAAGACACCATGGAAAGACGAAATTTTACAAACGAAGAAAGGTTCGATATGTTGACAAGCTATCATACATTTCGAGTTTGTCAGGGTCTTAGACCGGCTGATCAGGAGCGGCGAGCAGGCTTAAACGAATGGTATACTAGGAAATGTGACGAAGACCTAACTTGGTCTGATGAAAGCATGATACCAACAATGGAATTTTCAACCGACACGGCGTAACAAACATTATTGTTTAAATATCAAACGGGAGATGGCTCAATTTATAAGAAAGAAATTATAAATGATTCCGGCCCATAAATCCCCATAGTGAAAGGAGTTCCTCAAGGAAGCATACTTGGTCCAGTTCTATTCTTTATATACATTAACGATTTGCCAAGGTGTATTTTAATGGATACAGCCTGTTTGATATATGCAGATAATGCTCCGTGTACCTTTTTGCCGTCTGTCAAAGTATCAAAAATAACTTAGAAATTATAACCCTCAATTTATTTAATTGCCGACCTGTTAGTGCGCAGACACAAAACGCTGAAACGTTCAAGTACAGCTTAAAGAATTATATGAAGAGGAATGCCTTCTATACGGTACAATAATTTTTTAATCATAACATGGCTGATGTACTCTAATTAGAATTAATTATCCTCACAATATATTGTCGGTCTCTTTCTTTTGTGACGAGTGTAAGCATTGTAAGCGTAATCTGGTTGCATCATCATAATTTATTACCTACCCTTTGGTTGTTTCATTTTCACTTCCGCCTTTTAATTATCCTCCCCTACCTTTCACGTATTGTTGAAACAAAAAATATTTTATAACGTTAATAAAAGTGCACGTTCGAAATTTTATTGGTTTTGTAGGTATTGTTTCAATAAATACCCTTAAGCAAAATGATTTTTTCTCTTTACTAATGTACATTCTGTCTAATCATACAACACAATAACAATCATTTCCTTTGTGTATGGAGTTGAATATTGTAAATTATATCTATACCAGCATTTTTTGAATGCCCACTTTCATTTTTTACCTGAAATACCCTATACTGTGTGGTTTCCAGTAAAGAGTACTATATAATTTAAATAAATATTGATCGATGCTTGTCTTTTGAAATAAAATATTAAAACAAAACCTTTCTGTGCAATCAAATGTTAGAACTTCTATATGCTTCGCCTCAGAATAATTTATAAAGTGGCTTCAGGGAATATTATATAGAAAGAGAATTTCAGAACCGGTAAAAATTCCCATAAAGTTTACATTGGCCTACGCTTTGCGTGATGTAAACTGAGAACAAAAATTAAATTATTATCTATTTAAAAAAATGTCTTCACTTTTTCTAATCTAATTTATTTACACTTAAAACCGTTTAAACGCTTCGAACTATTCATATTTTCGTTTGAGTTACCTATCACTTTTTTGAGGAATCCTTTCCGGCGGCCATTTAATATAAAAAAACAAGTATCATTGATCAATGAATCAAAACTCACCCCCGCTCCACCCCACAAGGGGGTGAGGGTGATGTTAACGTATCATGACTCAATAGGATTCAAAAAATAAAGGAAGCGTGTTTTTTCCTATTTGTAATTGGATGTGTCGTTCTCGAGATATTCAAGGGTGTATATTTTGACTTTAATGGCGTCCCGACGGCGAACGTATGATCCGATCAAAAAATCTACCAGAGATTTGGAATCAGTATAGAATTTCCTATAAAATGACACCACTTCCAGCTTTCTAAACCTTGTAACATCGACCAACGCACAGACACACAGACATCCGGACGAATTTAGTAACAAACTTCTTGAATTTGGTTGATTACAACACTTGCATAATGCATTCTTATAGAAGAAATTGAAATTTACTTAAGTTCATGTTTTCGACCTTTCGAAGAATTAACAGCTTTTTATTGAACACATATGAATTGAACATGTTCAACCCAGTTCAAAAAATTAGGAAGACTTTAAAAAAATATTCAATTTGACTAAACCAGGGTTCAAACTTTCTCGAAAAAAATATGCCAATATGCTTTTAGTATCTTTAAGGAAACAAAATTAAAACCTCAGATTTCTGACGAGCAGGTATGGAAATTCGACAAATAGGAAGCTTTTATCTATTACGTGCATTAATAGCCTTTTTAATGTCAAACTAGGCCCTCTTCAGTTTTTCTTGAAAATCTGTCTGTTGTCTGTATATACTCAATTTTTATCAAATTACTCAAGTTTGCATTCTCCCGTAGATGATGAGGAGGAAGTCCACTAAACCTTCCAGATGGAAATGCTGGAGAAATTCCTCTGTTGAATTCTGTTTTCGAAAACCAAGTATTTCAGTAATGATTTCGTGGAGATCTATGTTGAAAGTCAATCGATGATCTTTACGAAACATTTCTATTTCTCTGGTCTTTTTCACCATCTTATCAGTCATGAATAATGTTCAATCATGAGCATCCTCTTGTGGGATTTAAATTCATGACATTAAACAGCTTAATTCCATTGTGACTGTTGAAGCCTGGGTTCATCATTTTGACTCAAAACCGAAAATATAAGGCACGGAGTGGCGATATTTCAGTTCGAATGATATTGTTTGTCCCCAATTTTCTTGGATTCTGAGAGAATTTTATTCGTAGGCAATGAACACTATATTTATGCTGCTACTTAAACTTGGTTCCGTGTGACTTTTGACTTTTATTTGTTCCCAAAATATCCTATGAACACAATTTGAAGACGACGATGATGTCATAAAGACCGTCAGTAATCCCTTCAAGATGCCGAGTTGTTATAAATTTCTTTTCAGTTTATGGTGATTGATTACGCTAAAAATATATTTAATGGTGTGTAAGATTTTGAATAAACGTTCACACTTGCGTGTATTTGAAAATATTCCAATATTGCAATGTGGTTTTCCTGCATTAATTTGAACATCATGCGGACGACTGGACACAATACATTTAAATATTCATTCAAACTGGTACATTAGGTTAACATAGACATAATATAATACCGTGACTAATTGCTTTCGACCGAGCTTACACAGTTGTGTTTAAACGCAAATTGGATTATATCGGCTGATACTGCACGCTGTAAATTAATTCATAGAAAATAAACATATGGAAATTTCGATTAAATTTAAATCGCTTTAATGTAACATATGGTTTATACTTCACACAAAATTTTGGTCAATATTCTCCTACGTCGAATGTTTACTAAATATTTTCCACTAATTTGGTGTCAACATGGTTGAATTTGCGTCACCGCGGCTCTGAATTCTTTTAAATAATCGCAATTATATTTAGTCTGGTAATCATCCACTCACATGGCGCAACATGAAATAAACATTGAAAAAGTGGAGATACACCAAGCTTGGAAAGCAAATATTTTCATCAACCCTTTCGGGAACTCAGATGAAAAATTACATTTCACAAGAAGCCTTTAATGTTCACAGAACATTTTGAAGATATTGATTATTCTCAATTGGAAAACACCTTATAATAATGTCGAGGACAAGCTTCGAAACCACGAAATTTGAATGAAATTCAGTTAATAGTAAACTAAAGTTAAACTTTTTACTTCTATTCCTAATTTTAATTTAAAAGTTTTAATTGATAGCGGTGCTTCAAGCTCAATTATCAATCCTGAACTTGGGAACGAACATTTAAAGATTGTTTTTCCACCAAACAGTTTACTGTTAAAAGTCTTAAACGATCGGAATTCATTATTTAATTTGAAATTGAAATGGATTATTTACGATGATACAATAGGAAGTGAGGACAAGAAAACATTAGGAGTAAAAGTAGATGCTTGAAACCAAATTTTAGATATACGAAATTATAAATTACTTTAAACAGAATCTGCATAATTTCAAACTTTTTACACAAATAGAGAAACCACAATCAGCCATTATCTGCTGTATTCTACGAGTTTTATGCACCCGCCAATTATCATCCAGCAACATCGTTTTTACTTCCGGGAATGTTGTCTCTTTTTTGTTGTGCTTATATTGAACGAAAAGATTTCCGTCAGCGTCCCAAAATACTATCGCCATCAATTTCCCGAAGAGCACTTCGCTCTTGCTCTTATGAGATGGTGCCAGTGGTGTGCCCAAGTTTTGCTTCCAGTAGCAGAGAGAGGTCATCTTGTTCCAAGCAGTTGAATGTTCTTTAGAACAGTTTTTGTTCAGTCGTCAGCAGACCGGGAATCCATCGTACACACACCTTTTTCATGCCTAAATTATAGTGTAAAATCCTTAAGACTGCTGTTTCGGATGTCTTGGGTTCTTGTGGTAATGACTGACACGATGATCTCGAAGCACTATTTCTTCCACCTTTTTCACAGCTTCTTCTGTTCTTTCTCCTACGGATCGGCCACACTTCAGATCATCCTCAATCGATTCCCTACCACATCGAAATTATTTAGACCAAAATTTTATTTCAAATATGAAGGACCTCGTCAGGAATATTATTAAATTGTGGAATTGACACACCACATTTTTGACGTCCTATTCTTAGGTTAGATAGTTACTTAGTCCTATCGCAATTGTGTCATGGCTAGGTAGAATACATATGAATTTGCCCTCGTAGCTATAAAAATATCTTCAATTTTTTAATTTAAATTTGAATGAAGATTTTGTAAAGCAGGTTAAGCTCCAACAGTCAAATGCTACAAAAAAGAACGTTGCACATTAAACACTTTGAAAGCGAGAATAATTACATTCGGTAAATAATAGGTAGGTTAACTAGGTACCTAAGTCTGCAGAGATTTAATAATAACCAATAATAATAATAAATTAGCACCACTTACCCTTAGTGACGCCACTATCTGGCAGACACAGCACAATAATTAATCAACGTTTACGATTTAATTAGTAATTAAATTACACAGGCACAGAATTTTAATTTCGAAAACACGAACGCGACAGCGAAAAGAAATTTTGAACTTTATTTAACTGCACTTCCGACCGCTACAAATGTCGGTAACGTACTGATTTTTAACATAATTTCCAAAAGTTACAGAACGTCGTTTATCGTTATCAAAATTTAAAAAAAACTGGTTACTTTCACATTTTAACAAGAATGTTGGCTTGAAGTGACCTGACGGCGGTGACTCACGAATTATATCGTAAACTTTGTTTAATTATCTTACTTGAGCTGTAGAAGAACATTTTGTTCATATTCCCGCTTGATTTTACCAAATCATTTATCATGCTTTCATTTTTGTCATTTCTAATTCCGATAAATTACTTTTGTGTTTCGACAAGTACGTTAGAATACTGTTTTCGTTATGCGTGCACGGTATGTCGAGGATTCGGGAAACCACCTTAGCCATATGTCGCGTCTCGGTGCATATAAAATCGGTGCTGGACGAACTGAAAGACTCACAAGAGCTCTACCAACCGCTGCAGCAGACGGCGCCATAAACCAGAACTCATAGAAACACTATCTCTCCCTATACATCGGAATAGGCTCGTTCTGTTTAGTTTTCACATTTTTATGCATTTTGATTGCAAATATTCAGTAATTTTAGAAGTCAACACAACTTTCAGACTTAATAAAATACGTCGGAAACTACTAAAAAAATGAATCTACGAAAAGTGACTAATCATGTCAATTTTCTAAATTTTCTAAAAATAAGTAATTTATCACAGATAGTACGATAATAAATATTTATTATCATTATTAGTATTATTTGCGATTATAACTTGCCTAAATTACATAGGTAAACAATTTACTGTAAGACTTTCTACAAAAGAGCCTTTCAAACATTTACAAACTGGTGAAGAAAAGTCCTTTTAAAAGTATATTCAGTATAAGCGATTAAAGTATTAGCGCGCTTTATGTAGGGTGGTTTCTCTGGCGAAAACAATGACATCAAACGACACAACACGAAATTAAATTAGAATTGTTTGTAAAAGTTTGTTGAATTGATTTAATACATAAATAATTTCGTTGGTTTTCTTTTCTGTATTTCATTTACGCTTTAATTGTTAAAAACAAACATATTATAAGGTTTTTGGTCGTAACTTGACATAGACCTGTTGTAATTTTTAAGTTGTCGTCAACACACAATAAACTTATGAAAGTAGATATAATTTATCTCCACATACATTTCCGATTTCTCTCACTATCTTTGAACGGAATCTAATTACGTAGCAGAGTTGTGACACATCCCTCAAGCAAATTAATTCAGGTGAATGTTAAGTTACATGTACTTGAAACTCTTGAAACGAGCCTGCGAGAATGATCAACTGCATATGACTTGCTCTCTTGATATAATAATTAATTTGCTGCATAATTATATTCACTTACCATTTCAATTATATGGCATAGGTAGTGCTCTTTATAGTTTGCGGTAACCTTTCCTCGGTTCTTACTTAAACTCTCAACTGAAACGAGGGCAGCTAAGAAAGAAGATAGATACAAAAAGCTCTATAAAGATATTTCCTATTGTAAATAAAGCCGTTCCAGTTCAGATCCTTTACGCTTATAGTTCCAATAAACTGATATCAAAGGATCCTCACTTACTTATTTTAGTCATTGTAACTTTGATCCCTATACCTAAACGTACCTATTGGAGTTTTCTGAGGCTATAAAGTATGTAAATTTGGTTAAACGCTAGTGGTAACATACTGGAGGTAGGTAACTATTAAAAAATTTCGTAGCTTAAAATGCATGAAATTCGTCTATTGTGCATTGATGCAACGCGTTTGAACATTGTTTCTATGAAATAGTTGAAGTAGAAGTTAGTACCTACAAGAATTTGAACGCAATTTACGGCAAATAAGTTTAACGGAATAGATGAGTTAGTTTTAACCCATTGTCTTTTAGTTTGCGGATCATACTGATAGACACAAGTAATCTCTCGTAACTTATTAAAAAATGTTCATCTACTTTATTTGTAAACTTGGTTGACATTCCTTTGTACGCTCGATTTGATATGCCGGTGAGTGACTGGAACATCCAACATGAGCAAAGCTCTCTTGCTCTAAGGTGTAGGTGTAAAATTCCATTCATTTTTGTTGACGGAACCGTCAAACCGTCTACATGTTATTTTCGGACCTTCTATCAACTTCTCTTTTTTCGACAGAAGTATGCAAATTAATTAGATCAATGATAATTCGCAAAGAAATGTGAAATCAGAACATCTTCACCGGCCAGCGTGACGATAGTAAAAGTGAATAGTGACCTTCCCGTCTGATAGTGAAATGCATACGTAGTTTCCTTATGTTTAATTGAGTACATAAATTTTTCATTAAATTTAATGCAAAATTTGTGCCTTAGTATGTTTTCTGGAAGACAATCATGCGGCTGCGTAACAATAGAGATAGTTGAACTGTCGCCTTTTATGCGAGATCAAGGGATTTTGCGCTCGAGGTTCCGAAATTCCGAGAGAAGGTACTATTTTGATACCAAAACAACCAATTTATTGCTGAACTTTCATATTACACCAGCACTAAGTAAGTATTTCAGGTATATAAAAGTTAAACCATTTTGCAGGTGCCAAATCACTACAACATCGCCTTTGGTTTAATTTTCGAGTATCCTCATAACAGATATCAAGTAACTTTCTTAAATCGTTTGATCAAAGACATGCTGTAATAAAAAAGTTTATGGTTCACAACAAACTAATTCTTTACAGTCCAGATTCTGTGCTTCCACATGTAATTAGCGGAATAACTTTAGATACCCAGATCCGATACAAGAACAAATGGAAATCGATGCGAAGCTATTGTTATACATATAAGAAAGGCTAGTAGAGGACAATCTCCCAATCTGACACCATTTCGTACAAAGAGAACAAGCATAGACGGCTCATGCAGATAATATTTCTGAACGAAACGATCACATGTATATAGACTCGGAAGCTAATACGGAACACAAACGATAAGATCCTCACCCTTTGCTAATATTCCTAGATTTATTGTACGTGAAATGGACTGAATAATGTCGACACAATGATCAAAGTTAATAGACCGTTTGTCTATCTTCTGTAATCACCTTCTTTGACTTCTTAATTTTATAAGAATATTACGCATTGAAGTTTCAGCAGAACGGAGAACTACCACATAAACAAATTAGTGAGCAGCAGTACTTTGACGATAGACAAATTGGCGAGTTAAATAATTTGATTACTTTAAATTAATTGATAAACTAACGACAATTTTGATAGTCGCTTTAGTGACTATTATGTTATGTCGTAATTGATGTAAAGAATAAGTAATAAGGTTGTTCGCTTATTCAATTTTAATTCTATGGACTGTACAGTTACACAGAAATGATGAGTTTTTAAATGTTGTCTGCTATACGTATTGTTCGATAAAAAAATTAGAACTAAATATAGATCTGTATTATAGAAAGCTAAATGATTGTTGAAATTGTTTTTATAAACGCAATCCATTACGTCTTCAGTCGTCGGAAAAGATAACCCGAGTCGTTCGTCTTCATTGGACAGTATCAAGAGACGGAAAACATTAAATCGTATATCTTACTGCTCGGTCTGTTATGTCTAAGCATACGCGATTGTGTGTTAATTATATCTTTGTAAAGCGTATAAATGAGAAATTTGTCGTTCTCGCATGACATTTTATGATCCTTTGAAGCGCTTTCTTGATAATGTGAAAAACAGGATTTGTAATAATAGAAAAAGAAAGTTTAAAATGAAGAAAGAGTAGAAGTGTGTACATTAAAACTTCTCACTGAATGGCTTGATGAGAAGTAAAAAGGAATGTCTCCAAGTTCTACTTGTTCAGGTAAAAACAAATTATTAAATTATACAGACGACTTCATCAGTTAAAGAGATATTTAAACAAGAATAAAGAAAAGTTTAGAATATCGACACGGTGGCGTAAAAGTAGACTTTACAGTGTAAATATCTACCATAAATCTATGATCTTTTATTATCAAACAAATTTGGCGGTATTTTCCTACTGTTAGCACCTTTATTTGGTAAATTTTATTTAACCGTACTGTAATTAAAATGATGTAATGCATAGCAAATGTGAATTTAATTAAGGAATTTAAGGAATGGGGGTGTTCAAATTAAGTGAAGAGTATCGAATAAAAAAAATCACGCGACGAGGTTTAATTAATCATAATTAATTTAAATGATAGTGAAAAATAAACCCGAAGGAAAATGTCATTATCAATTAAATTAATTGTACATCATTAATTCTCGCCTTAAGATGACTTTTTAAATCGAAACTAGTCGCATTACACTTCGCATAATTTAATTTATGAATAAAGAAATATGAGAAGGTTTTTTCTTGTATTTCTTCCAAATTATCGTATTTTCGATGCTCAGTAATTAGAAAACTATAGCCCGTGGAGAAAAAGTTATACATATAAAATGTTATAAATGTTTACCTCTACAAAATTCGTAATAATCATTTTTTCTTTCAGAGGTACGGGTAAGAAGGAGATATAGATCAAAAAACTGAAAAAAGTGGGAAAATTTCAATGTTTTTTAGCTATAACTCTGCTTCCACAGGGTCTCGGATTCTGCAAACTTGGGTTTTTACTAGTGCTACTAATCCCTACAATATATCCAAGAATAATGAATACCGGATCTTTTGCAATGAATTATGATAAATTGACTGGATCACATTAAATTCAAAAATAACTAGTAAACTAAAAGTGGAATTAAAATTAAGGGGAAATATTTAAAAAAGACGTGTCGGCCCTAAGGGAAAAGCATGAAAATTCAAAGGTCCATGTCTCGGAACTCTAATACATGTTAGATCAAATAGGAAAAAACAAAAATATAACCTTTAGCGAAGTCTATGTCAGAGAGGAGATGCAAGCATTGCTCAAGATGGGAGATATTTCATTAAGAAACTGTTACGTTTAGAAACAGAAGTAAAGACTACCATTTATGTTTAATGAAATTCGATGGGGAAGGGGCGTTTTGGCTTAAACGCTGACAATGGGGGACCAAGCTAGGTATAGTGGAGACTGTTTGAGAGGTATGCCCAATGTCTAATGCATACAGACGTTTAGGTGAATCTTACATGTTCGACTATTCAACTAGGTGGAGAGGTGTTGGTGAAAAGCCAAAATCGTCTCCTTCGCGCCTTTAATAGCTATTTGGTGCGCTTTCGTAGAACAACCGTTTTTGTTTATTGTACAAAAGGGCCAATTTAATGGAAAATGCGTGTCAACACGTTGGGTAGTGCGTGATGGTTACGCCTCCTATAATGCTTTTCTTCGTACTTTAATTTTCAAAGAAAATTCAATTTAGTGCTACCTTTACAATACTGGCTTCACTCATCAGATAACTAATTATTATGTAAAATTTTGGCTATAGGCACAGTTTGCACTAATTCGTAGATAATTTCAAATATAGAAATCTGTAAATAAGTGAGTTCGATTATAGTAACATTAAATGCTCACGTATTAGTGCTTATAAACAGATTAAAAAGCATTGAAATTTTCATGCCGTCGCGTCGTGTCGGTAAGATAAGCAAGAAAGAAAAAAGGCTCAACAAAATCTATTAGATGTAAGTAACCAAGGGTGAAAATGAGATTTGAGGTGAAGAAATAATCAGGTCTGAAATAGATGAAAATCCGTTAATAACTTCAACACACGTTAAAAGATTGAAAATGAATTCTTTATATCCAATTATTGGCAAGGAGCGATATCTTTATAGAACATTTTTCCGCTTTATATCCCTTATATACGTTCAATTTGGATATACAATTTCACACACAAGAATAAGGGATTGAGTTTCTCTTCGATCCAATTTTGTGTAATCTATTTATTTGCTATACTAAAAGTATCCTAAAGGTTGCACAAAATAGAAATTATTGACGTCGTACACTGTAGGTACTACATAAAATAAATAAAGTACGCAAATTTCAATCTATGTATTTGTTACTAACTGAAGTGGTATAAAATTGAGGATGTCGGATACATTTTATTTATTGAACCCGATTTCCTTGTGTAAGTGCATCCTTCCCGATTCTTTGTAGTATAAAGTAAAGTAGCACATCCTGTAAAAAGTTTCGTTTAACTTCTGTCAAGTGTGGCGATGCGGAAGTATCAATAAGGCTATTAGCTACTTTGATCTGCAAACTTTAGCGTATAGTAATTGTATTATACGCGTGAAAAGGATTGAAATTCGACAATACAATATTGTGTTTTGATATCGTATCAGCGTATCTTTGAAATCCGGAAAGGGCTATTACATCAATGAAACGAACTTATACTAGTATTTACTGAAGCACACTATGGAACTGAAGATGTTCCGGCAGGAATGGTTGTTTTATATAAGAAAGTGTTCTCAATTCGTCAATAAATTTATTTATATTTTACGTTTCGCTGAATGTCTCGTCAGCTTCTTCAGACTTAATAATGTAGAATTTGTGATGTTACAGATTTGTATGAGCAATGTTATTTTTAGCCTCATACAAATGTGTAACATCACACATTCTACATTATTAAGTCTGAAGAAGCTGACGAGACATTCAGCGAAACGTAAAATATAAATAAATGTATTGACGAATTGAGAACATTTTCTTATAAACAACCATTCCTGCTGGAACATCTTCTTAATAAAAATAAACATTCCGTTTACCACCAGCACCTTCTACATTTACACCAACTAAAGAATCTAATATTCCTTTTAGTTACACATGGAAGCTGAGAATGAATGGATGGGATTTATGAAGTTATTGTTATACGCAAAGGACTGAAAGTAATTTTACTGGATTTCGAAATAGTTCTTATATTTGTATTTTCTCTCATGATTGTTGCTGTCATAAAAGTCGTTCTTGTAAGTTTTACTGTTGTGTATGGGAATAAAGTGCATTCATGATAGTAAAGTTGTTGTACTGTGCAAGGGACAAAAAGTTGCGAGTATCTTATGGCTAAAACTAGGATAGGATAGTTAGGCAAAATAAAAGGTCAAAAAAGACAGGCAAAAAGGCATAAAAAATAATCTAAAACGGCATCTAAAAAGGCAAAAAAGAGACAAAAAAGGCACGGAAGAGCAAAAACTGTCAAGAAAAAAGCGTTAAAATCAACACATACATATTCAAGTTAGGTATAGAAAAAAACATTTATTTGAAAAACTAAATATAGTTGATAGATGCGAATCCAACTTTATCCACTGGTTATACTTAGTACTTTTTGATTGCCTATCTGCTGACATTCTTTTACAATAAAGTTTTCTAATTAATTTAAAAATACCCTTAATACCGCACAATGTATATGAGAAAGTTTGTCTTCAGTTTGTACACCAAATTCCTTTCCCTTCAAACAATATGCTTTCTTAGAAATTTCCCAGAAAAATTTATATAAAATTTAAAAATTAAGAAATACTTACATTAGAAAAAAACTAAAAAAAAATTAACCGAAAAGGTACTAAATAGGCAAAAATAACAAAAAAGTAAGTACAAAAGGCAAAAAAACTAAAAATAACCAAAAAAGGCAAAATAAAGTTTGCATTTTTGGAAAGTGCATACTCTATAACTGATTTTGATTAGGGTCTGCCTTAAGTTTCTCCATTTATAAGGAAAGGCATTTTGCCTAACTATATCCTTGCTTTACTTATGGCTGAGGAAATTGACGAGAGTAGAAAAGGAATCCATCACTTGAGCGAGCATCAGATGGTGGAACAAACCGTTAGATCAAATCGACGCATGCAAATTGAGAAAGACCAGAATTCAACAGCTCTGTAAATTCACCTCACGTCGTGGTCAACAAGCCTATAAAATTCATGCAAGATAAACCACATAGAGTTTAATTCGTTGCAAACAGGCTCGAAAAAAGAAATAATTATGGAACATATTTGAGACCTCTCAAAAATTCAATTGAAGTCCTCGTGACAAGAACGCTATTATTTTTCACTCCGTCGGTCAAGAGAAACAAAAGCTATCGAGAACGGTACAAAATTGACTGACAAAATTTTAGCATTAGATATAATTAATTCCCTAAATCACGAATTGATTTTAGACTCTTATGGTTTTTAGATGTGCAACTATTCAAGATAATTCCGACCAGGTCAAAAGTATGGTTCAAAATTTATCCAAAATCGTTATTTATGCAAGGGTGGTAATTTTCGCGTCCCCAAGAATTGTCACTCTAAGCCCAAGAATTATTATTTTTACCCCAAGAATTATTTTTTCAACCCCAGCTTTTTAATTATTTTAGTCCCAAGATTTCTGATCCCAAGAGAATTATTATCCCAAGAATTATGATATTAGCCCCCAAAATTATTATTTTAACACAGAATCATTCTGTTGGCTCCAAGATTTTATTCATTTTACCCCATGATTTTATTTATTTTACCCCAAGATTTTGCTAATTTTACCCCAAGGTTTTGACATTTTTACCTAAGATTTCAATTTTCACACCAGCCTTAAGTTGTATGCCGAAGGTTAGAGACTTACTAAATAAAGTACGCAAGGAGTTTGTAGGTATGAGCTTCTATATAGCCATTGTAAATTTTTTTTTAGTTTCAAATACTATTTAGTATATTCCCGTTTTTGTGTCAATTGAAAAAATATATACTAAACCTACCTCTAACCTAAGCGCCTGAGTGGCAATATACGTTTAGGGTGGCATTTTTTTTAGTTTCAAATAAAATTCTATAAAATAAGTAAATAAACAAAATCTTGGAGTAAAATAAATAAAATCTTGGGGTGAAATGAATAAAATCATGGGGTAAAATGAATAAAATCTTGGGGCCAAAAGAATAATTATGTGGGCTTAATTAATTATTTTGGGGGCTAATATAATAAATTCTTTGGAACAAATATCTTGGGACCAAAATAATTAAAAAGCTAAGGTAGAAAAAATAATTCTTGGGGTAAAAATAATAATTCTTGGGGTGAGAATGACAATTCCTATTTATGCAGTATTTTCATGGAAAATGCATTGCATCGATGCCCATTAAGCAAATTTCATGCATTTTAGACTTCCATATGGTTTTTGGTCAATATGTCAAAATTCATTCAAATAAGTGATGGTAACACTGAGGGTCCCATTGTATCGGTTTATTGATTACTATTATTTCTCGAACTATTTCTTGAAGGCTCTAAAGTCGGTTGTGGTGACTCATAATATAATAATAATATAATTGAAGTAGAAACGTTAAATTAAACTGTAATGTGGCGTATCAACACCTTACTTGTTAATCAATTTATATCCTCAAACGAATAATTATTATTTTACAGATTAGGTAATTGGGTAAAGTTACGTCTCGTAATATCGCCACGAACATCATCATTCCCATCGTTTCGTGCTACAATCCATACAGATACGCGAGGAACATTTACTTCTTTGTGAAGTATTTCGTGATTTGAAGAATGCAATCTTAAGCATTAGGTTCTGAATGTTTGCATATTATGTACCATTCAGAAAACTATTTTGTTTTGTTTGCCTCGAATGTCAGAAACCTAATACAGGTTGTGTATTCAGTTCATATACATATCGGAAAAAGCAGATCGTTTATTTCCAAGTAAAATAGTGATCCAAGCAATACAAATTAGAAAGGAAATCTATTCATGATCCAAAGTGTAAAGCGTCTGTGGAAGCACGAACTGAAGAAATTGTCAACAAGATTAAAGATGTTGACTGACCACCGAGTAAAAGTTTTAGTTAATACTAACGAAATAGGTGCATGAAAAATCAGGGTTTTTTTTTTAAATTCTATACGTAGATTTGGGAATAATCAGTGTCGGATTCCCTAGCTACCTCGAACTTGAACAAATGCTATGAAAATGACAAATTTGCGAAGAGAAGTTTACTACTTTACCCGAAGAATTGTAATTGGAGATGAAACCTGAAATCCTCACATGAAACAAGAGCCCATGGCAATGGGTTAATTAAAGCTCAACGCCATTCAAGAAAACAAAAACGTAATTTTCTGTGGGAAAAGCGACAGTTGTGAGTGATGCGAACGGGATTGTTTTAAATAAGTACATGAAAAAGTAAAAATCTCTACAATTAAGTACCTGAAAAAACAGTACGCGAAAGATCACTCCATAATTATGCTCTAAAAGCTCTACTTTCGTATCTCTCAACTGCAGAGCGTAATAATGGAACAATTCAGTTCAGGTTTTTCCTTCATAATTTGAAAATCTAATATTTGAAACCGCGATTTCTTTTCCAACGTTGTCATTAATCTAGATGTTATAACAATTAAGTGCTGAATATCAGTTGTAAATCTCAGTATTCTAGAAACTTTCAGTACAAAACTGATCTAAAAGAATTTATATTTTGAGCGCTTTTGATAAAAGATAACATTTTGAACAAAAACAGTAACCTTAATTTCAATCAAATAATAATAAATTTACCTACAACGAGGTAAATTTTAATAAGGCTGAGTAAATATTCGTATTTTTTAATACCCTTTAATTTGCATACTTATACGTATTTGAGGAATAAGGATGGCATTTTGTTCTTTTTAGAGTTTATCAACACAGGTTTAATACGGTTCCATGGCAAGTTAGGAAATATTAATTTACATTTTACAGTAAATGTAAAAGTTCATGCTGTGTTGACAATGTTGTGCCTTTTGGCAGTTATATAATTCATTAGTTTATTTTTGCCGTTTCCTATCTAAAGTGGATCATTTGTAGTTAAGCTCATTCAAAAAATTTATAACAATAGATAACAGAGTAACGTTGATATTTCTTTATTATTTAAATCGATCGTACCGTAAACGGTAAACTTTTTAGATAGTAATGTCATGTGTCTATGAAGCGTACGTGTTGTTCAAGCAAGTATACACCATTTTTCAAACAAATAGGTATAGACATAATAATTGTACAGAAAAAATCTTAAAAAGATGTAATAATGAAACACAAAAATTATGAGCTTTAAAAATGCTTTTAACACGTCCACTACCGCTCACAATAAGTAGGTGACGCTCAAAAGTCAATTAGTAGTTATGACCACTCTACTATAGACTTACTTGCACTGTGCAATTGATTTATTTGGTCACTTTGGACAGTTTGTTAGTTTTTATTACACCAGTAGTGACATCGGCACTGACGTCATTTTTCAAAACTTTGCAAATCCTTGCATAAAATGTAAAAAAAAACGAAAGGATATTCCCATAGTCCAGGCATGTGGAGAAGAGCTTTATAAACAGTCCCGGATTTTCTTCTTATTACAGATTGTGCATCTGATTATTTGGTGATGCTTCTATGAGCAAGAGGTAAAGGTTGTTCACCTGATAAAGTAGTGGGTCAGCACCTTTCTGATATGGGAGTGAACTTGATCCAAACAACGTATTAAGGGTTACTGGTGATGCATACAAGCACCGACTTAATCGATGGTTTTCAAAGCACCAAATTAACTCACTTGATACCTAAAGTTTCCATACCATAATGATTCGCAAAAATTTTCATTTCAGTTAGAAAAGTCATTCCTAAGGTTTTGAGCTCAAGCTTTTAAGCAATGCTTTGATATTGTTATCAACTACTTTAGGTCATTTTACCCACTAATGTTTCGATTTATGAATATTGTTTTGTAAAAATTTGTAAAATGGCTGAACATTTTATACTGATTTTATAAATTAACAGTAAGGATTTATTTAGAATACAAAACAAAGCATTAAAAATGTGTCTTGGTCGTCCTTTTATAAGGCAAGTAGAAATAGGAGCCAAATAATGGCTTAACTCAAGAAATATTTGACAAAGAGCCTGTCTAATAGAAAGAGGGAATTTGCAACCTACGACATGTAAGAGTACTAATTACATACGTATGAACTATCACGTATAATTTGCAGTAACATTTTAATAAAACCAGTCAGGATAGATGCTTAGATCATAATATACACTCCGGAGTGTATATGATCTAAGGGTAGATGTGATAGTATCAAGGCAGATGGAATCAGTTGAATAAATGTGTTACTAGTCATATATGATACTCAGTAGAAATTTGAAATTAGGTGGCATGTTTTCTTTTCGTTAACTTATTCATTCACCACAATTCGCACGTGCGTAAATTCAATGATACGATGAAAGTAAACTGTGATTTTCTCATTCTGAACACATTCGCTCCTGAATTTTAAAGCTTTATGTATTAATAGCACAACATCTGTCATCTATACACTTTTCAACTAAAGAATTTTTCACGTGTTTCTAGAATGTGGGAAATTGTAAGTTGGTTTCATCAAACAGATTATTTTATTATTAAATAAGGAGTGCACTATTGTTATTTAATGAATATCCGCTTATGACGTGCAAGGTTCGTTGTAGATCCGCTTTGAGCTTTTACAAGTTTTATTACAGCTTCAGTAGGGTAGTTCCCTACGGTGCGGTGTAGTACTTAATGAAAATTTCTTCAACTTTCCCGTTTATTATGGTCGAAACGTAATGTCCAATAAATTAGTAGTTGTATATTGTAAATTACTGACTAAGTTGCATCATAGTAAGAAAAAGTAAGAACTGAGATTCGCAAGGTTCATTACTCCTTGCGTGAAATATAATAATAGTAATTCAATGCTATTTGGGTTGCTAATCTCGAATTGTTTAGAAGAGTGCATTTATTGAAAGAAGCACTATCTTATGAATAGTGGAACAACGAAAACTTCACATGAGGATTTTTGTGTAAAAATAGCTGGTTGATCTTAGCTTTTTCCTATTTGCAGAATCGTCGCATTAACGCGAGATAGCTGTAGGACTTTAAATGAAGCATTTTCGAGAAAGACATTTTCTTGTTTTCTAATCGAACCTGGTCGACATTCCATCTTCGGCTTCTCAATCTTAAGCCTTTTTACCGCTAGGTGTCAGCCTATAAATTGGGTTATTATTTCTGCATTTTTCTCCATTCTGTCCTGTTTTCTGTTTTTTCCTTTACTTCTTCCCATTCGATTCCTCTTTTATCTATTTCTTCTCTAATTCCCTGTATCGATATCTTTCTCAATTTAATTCTATTAGCGAATTTACGGCAGTTAGGCTTTATGAGTTGTTAGCTAGTTATGCTAGTTATGCTAACAAATCTTTCTCAATCTTCCTCTTATTTCTGATCCTTGCACTTTGGTTTCATTAATTATTTTTGTGAGTTTATCTTTTTTTCCGTAATATCTTAATTGCCTTTCTCCAATTTTTTTGTACCGGTTCAACTATTAAGCTGTTGTCTATATACCTTATTTCGTATTTTCTCCTTTCTTATCAACCAACTACTAAATTCGTCCGAATGTCTGTGTGTCTGTGCATTGGTCGATGTTACAGGGTTTAGAAAACTGGAAGTGGTGTCATCTTATAGGAAATTTTTTACTGATTCCAAATCTCTGGTAAATTTTTTGATCGGATCACCCGTTCTCCGTCGAGACGCCATTAAAGTCAAAATACACACCCTTGAATATCTCGAGAACGACACGTCCAATTACAAAAAGTAAAAAACACGTTTCCTTTATTTTTTGAAACCAATTGAGTCATGATACGTAAACATCACCCTCACCCCCCTGTGGGGTAAATGAATATCGGAAGGGAAAAAACGAGAAAATTGAAACATTACAAAAGATGAAAAAGTCATAATAACAACAATAAATAACTAATGTAACAGGGCTAAGTGTTAACAATTAAAACTTGGAACATAATTACACGTTATAATTTTCCCATTTTTTTTACAAAAAATGTAATGTTTCAACTTTCTTGTTTTTCCCTTCAGATATTCATTTTTAATGGATTCATAGTCATCGTTAATCTTTAATTGCTTGATCATGAGACCAGTTCACCTCGAAACACATCGCACAAATTTTACCAATTATTATGTATAGTCAAAATTTTAATTGTTGTTTGGGACACATTTTCGTTTAGGTTAATTACGAGGTATCGTTTCCCTTTCCCCTTTCGATTGCTTAGGTATCACCTACGTTAGTGTCAAAAACGAGGTTGATTCCACTTAATCGCTTTATTCATTTACCGCTAGTTTTGCCGATTTAGGGCTAGTGTTTTAGTACTCACGTACTTACCAAAAAACATAACAATCCTTTCATCGTTCCATCTATTTTCGACTTCATTAAATCTGTCTAAAGGGAGGTTACGAGTTGTTTTATTAATTCAACATTTAAAACCCTTTTGTGAACATCTGACCTTCGTCATGGATTCAAGAAATTTAAAGCACTAACGATCACTTTTGATGTTTTTTGTTAGTGCTTGGTAGTAGATCACAATTTAAGATGTTCGCACTAGGTTCATCCTGGCTTGGCATTTGATAAGAAATGAAATTTAGCCTCTGTATATTTTTACTGCTTCTTAGCGCTTTAAAAATATTATAGATAACTTTGTTAAGAACAACGAAGGATTGTGGCACACAAGATGTTACGGCCAACTTCACGCTAGCAAAAAAGTTTACCGACTTGGTTAGTATCTAGTGCCTTAGTGCTCTAAATATTTGCTAAATAATTTCATTTATTACCGTTATGGTTGGGGTTGGTAACCTAATACCTTACACAAAGAGACTGTCAATAAAATACTATTTGCCTGTGATTACAAGCGACTCTTACTGTATTTCTATCAAAAGTGACAGGACCACTCTTGCATTCGAAATGATGGTCAAGGTTTTCATTTTCATTTGGTTTGTTTTGTTTTGTGGCATATTTCGATATTAACTAGTGACTCGAAAATTAAAACTTAAAATAAGTAATAATTATGTATTGGCAAAAATTGACAGCTTTAACTAAAATTAAAGAAATCGGTGCTATTAAGTCTAAAATCTGCTGGGGGGCCCTTTATGAGCCGTATTGCCAGATAAAGGTTGACAGGCTGTTCCACCTATTAATTCGTAACAATTATTAACAGCATTAGGGATGTTAAATTAAATTTAAGTTTTATTAAATACATCCGTGACAAAACTCAAAAAGAGGAGAACGATTTCGAAAATATCTGTGGGCGAGGAATTACGAAACTGAACTGAGCACAATAGGGCCATTTAGGAATAAAAGCTTGGAATAACCAGGCTTCCAGCGTTTCAACATTATCTTTCGTATTAGAATTACTAGAATTAATAGGATAAACAGTGGCGTATTCAGGAAATTGACATTTACTGAATTGATTAGAGCAACAAATGCGCCATTAACAGTTATAAATGTAATGTCTGCTCGAATAAGGGGGGTTCAAACCTCCCCCAACCCCTATGGATACGTCACTGAGAGTAAAGACAGATAATTTCATGTATTTTATCTTGCAAAATTCCATAATTTATTACATTCTAACAATTATTTATTATCATTTTGTACAGAAAATTTGGAAAGGGGCTAAACACTATCTTTCAAAAATTGAATCTCTGTTTTCTCAACAAGTATTTAAAAAGTAAAATGAAATATTTATTTTCTGTGCCATTCAATAATTTATATGAAGAGATTCAAAATTGAGCACTGATGCAATATAGGCTAGAAACAAAAACTAAATTGTAAGATAAGCAATTTAGAACTAACTTTTCCACAACCCCCTTAACGTGTCATTACACAAAATGGAAACTGCTTATACATAATAATTAATAACATATCATTAATATGTGTCGAACTCACCAAGACGTAGTTCGTACCTTAAATGTCAGTTTGCTTCCAATGATGAATTATTGTTTGTTTTCATATAATTGACTGGAACTATTTAAACGTCATTTCACATCTTTGGTACAGGGGCTTCTAACCGGAGGTTACAAATTTTCCACTCCTTCCCTTATTTTCTCACTTTAAAATTATTTACCCTTTTTCTATAGTCTGCTCCGGTCTAACTCTCTTTAATTGAACTTAAATTCAAAGATTATTGATTATATCTTAAACATATATATATAATATATATTTACAGAAAACATTCCTCTTGACACTCATTAGATCATATTTATACTAATGGTGCCCATATCTAAATATAATAATCAAACCTACTAATTCCAAGTTATAGCAAAACTAAACAAAAACTGTAATAAATCATTAACTTAATCTCAGTCCATCTAATGATTACTGTAATTATTCCATTCCACCCCTATCTCTGGTGATCTTAGACCTAAGACAAGTTTAATTTATTAATAATTTCTGGCAAAGTTATTCAGAACAATGCCGACCGCTTTTGTTATAAAAATAGAGCATGATAACATATATTAGTTCAGTTAATGAATTCAGCATCTTTCACTATTTACAATACAATTGTGCAAACATTCTAAAATGATAACAGTGTACATAACAACCTCGTTTTAATTATCCTTGTACATTATAAGTTATAACTAACGAAAAAGGTAGGGAATAATAAAAAATATCGTTAGCTTCTAGAAAGATCAAGTTTGGTTCGTTGTGTGGAAGAGCAGCTAATTGCAAGTTGTGTTATCGTGTATCCGATATAATTAAACATTTTTAATTAAAAAACTTTTCCAAATTAAGAAAAAAGACAAACTTGGGAAGTGGCAGTCCGTGTAATGTTCTTCCCACGTGTTTACTAAATTGACATTTATAGAAATGTGATTTAGAATTTCTGTTGACAAAAATTCGACTCATTCACGTTAAGTGTATAGAACAATTCCGAGAGGAAACCCAAACTGTAAGGTACATTTCCACGTTTCCCTAAATGAAATTGTTAGAAACAGTAGAAACGCATTAGGATAACCTTAAGATCACATTTCAGTCAAATTTCAGTGAGGATAATCTGAAATTGAACAGTTAATAATAGATGCGAAAATCCCATGTGAAATTTAGAATCGAAATCCAAGCTGCTACCGAAAATCCGATTTATGTGTGGTTTTCCCTAAAAAATTACAGATGACGAATTAATAGAGATATTGGGATGGTAAATTGAAGTTCAAGGAAGTAACATTATTTACTTGTACGATTTACTCCTAAATTAAACAGATAAGAGAACAAGGTTAGTGGGATTCTGGAAACAACCTTGTACTTAGATGTTTTATTGTCGAGGCCTTAAGAGTTGCTCGCGAACAAAGAAATTTTGGCCTTTCGGCCAATAAAAATCTATTTTTAATTTTATATTTATTGATTAAATTAACTTCTGCACATATTTCTCAATTTTACGACGATTTTAATTTATACTGGCAATAAAAGTCAACTGATTTATTTTCAAATCGAGCTTTTAAATTTATCATTCGCGGCAGCTACTACCTTCAATTTAAATGAAAAAATTATTCTACTATAATTTTTATTAAAATCTTATTTCTAGACGTTTTAACTTCTGTCTTAAAAGTGCTTCATATCATGATGTGGCGCTCGTAAAAGCTAAAATTCAAACATAAGTAAGACGTAATACATTTAGAAAATGAGAGAGCATGACGACGAAAAATAAAGTAAACGTAGTAAAATATTAATTTGTCATGTTCTCTTTGGTTTATTTCGTATGTTTACTATTGTCGGACGTCTCGGTGTTCGTCTAATTTGTTCAACGTTTCAACAGGACCAACTGTTAATGGTCTATCCTAACATTTTCAGCAGTTGAGTAATTGAAGTAGGTACATCGCACTATTCATTTTAGTAGAACAACAAGCGTAAACAAGCAAATTCGAACAACATGTTTTTACAGCCGTTTTCAAGTTTCTTCGTGGGCGTTTTGGTAACGATAAAATTAAATAATTAATGTGACACGTGACAGTTATACATCACTACACATTGATACATAAAATCAAGTTTTTTTTCGCACATTTCATGAACATATCGTCTGTCACAGGTTTAGATTTCATAACAAGCGTATCGATTGATCAAGAAAATTTTGTAATTTTTGTAATGCATACGTTTTTTTGAGATTATTCTAAATTCCTCTACTTTCTTTAATGAGATGAAGTGTTACGAGAAAAACAGATTTATTTAATGTTTTGTATAATTACAAGAGTTGTAAAGTAAATCTAAACTGAGGAAAAGATTTTTAAAACAACCTACACCAATTATTATACATGACGTTTTTATCAGAAACTGAAAGAAATTTAAGAAACGATTCCAATTATGTTTAGTAACAACTGCGAACAAAGGCGAGAAAACTCAATTAGCGGCCGATAAAAAAGCTTTAGATATAATTGAAATATTTAGGTTATCTGACACAAACAAAGCACATGTAGATAAATCTGGAGAAATATTTTACTCCAAAAAAGATGTGACTGTTTAGTGTCATAACTTTAATTCAAAATTGACCTATTTTTAAAGGAGCTTAAGTTATTTGCAGTATGAAGTAAAGTTGAAAACCACATAAAAATGTAAGTAATGGAAAATTGCAATATAGTAGCAAAAAGTAAACGTTGATTATAACTTCACCACAGACACTAAGCGCAACTGTACTGGATGGAAACTCTGTTCAAAAACCCCAAAATATACAGGGTGGTCCGTATGAAAAAATATAATAATAATAATAATAATATATATATATATATATATATATATATATATATTTATCCTGCATGATACAATAGTGTATATAGGACATGTCAAATTACATAAATCAAACAAACATAACATACAAATATTATAAAATGAGATCCATAAATTCATGTATACTATAGATGGAAGTACCTGTGAGGATGTGTTTAACCGAGCTCTTGAAGTCCCTCAAGGATTTCATACATTTTACACTTTGGGGTAGATGATTAAATAATTTTACTCCCACAGCTTCTGGAGATTTTTTTGCAATGTTGAGTCTATTTAGAGATATGCAAAAGTCATATTTGTTCCTTGTGTTATACATATGAAGATCTTTGTTTCGGTTTAGATATTTTTGGTTTTTGAAGATGAATATCAGAGTTTCAAATATATATAGAAGGAAGAGGTAGAATTTTTAAATTTTGAAAATGTGGTCTACAAGATTCCCTCTTTTTAATACCAAGAATACATCGGAGTATCCTTTTTTGAGCAATGAAGACATCCTTAGCATAGCTGGAAGATCCCCAGAAACAGATGCCGTATAATAACCTCGAGTAAACTTGGGCGTAGTAAAACGATAGTACATACTGGGTGCCAATTTTTGATTTTAAATTTCGGATTTGGTGGCACACTATGTTAAGGGTTTTGGTTAAGAAAGCACAGTGATCTTTCCAGTTCAGATTTTGATCAACATGAACTCCAAGAAATAGTTTAGGATTGTACATAAAAAACCAGACACTCTGTATAAAAACTATCTATCGCGATGGATTCTACGTAAAAGTGTTCGAAGAAAGATTTTGCCAAAATCACTTATCTTTAATAATAAGAAAGTTATGGAGCATTAAAGAAATCGACTAAATTCGCTCTCTAGCGGCCAAACAATTGGTGATAGCTGAATTCTATTTACGCCAGTAATTTTCTCATTAAAATTGAGCTCCAGACACCTAGGTCCATTTTTTTTCTATCTTTTAAAATAAAGGGTGTTTCCATAAGTAACGACCCTTAAAACTAAATTATAATCAAATGTATTTTGCTAAGATTGGAACTGACTCTTGATATTCGATTCCGTCAAAATCGGTCAAAATGTGTACGGAGTGTATCTACTGACAATGCCCAACCCTGTACATAGTGTATATCTTGTCAGAGCTAACATATATTTTCAGTATGTTTTTTTCGTTTGTTAATAATCGAGCGGCTTTTGTTTTTCAAGGACATCTCCTTATTTATGTCCAGGTTTTTAAAGAAAATGTGTACATGTTTTAAAATTTCTTAAATTTTTTTTCCAAAACGTGTAATAAGAAACTGGCGGCTATATAAAAAGTTTATAAGATTAAAACAAACTCTCAACCTTAAAAACTGAAATTTAGAAGCTAGAAATTAACATCATTAGCCTATAGAAAGTTTCAAAACTATTGAGAAGCGGGCCTTTTCTTACGTTTATGTAAAATACGAAAATCATTTTTTGAATAAAAGGCGTGCCCGGTAGTTAAGATATGATCCGCCAGAACAGATTTTTGATCGGAATTATTATCTTTTATGGCATTAACATGTTATTTGAATCTCGCAATAAAAGATCTTCCCGTCTGTCCTATGTAAAAAGAGAGTTACAAGAATTACAGTTCAGCTCATACAGGCCGGAGGCGTCGAGAGGATTGGGACTGAGGAACGTATAGTCTGTTGATTAGAAAAGGAAATATGAATATTATGGGATTTAAATATGTTCTGGATCGAATAGAAAATTTTGGGATAAAATGGGAGAGATTTATAAATAACATCCGCAAGGACGTTAAGCTCGTTATTGAAATGGGAAGGGGGACATGGTGATATTGAATAGTCTGTGAAGCAGAGCATTGATACCAGCTAACTTGTGAGCAACAGGGTGTTGAGAATGAAATGGAATCAAATTATCCCTAGCCGTTTGTTTGCGATAGATACTGAATTCAATAATTTCTGGGACCCACACAAATCCTCTTCTTAAAAAAATGCAAAAATAAGCTTTTCTTTTTCCAAGAAGTGTCTTACTGGACCAAATTATAAAAAAATGTTTGAAACGAAATAATGCTTCTATTAAAAAACATCTAAAGAATCTCGTGTGGCTTTTCCTTTTAAGTACTCGCTCACTCCACTTCGCTCGTATCCAAAGCGAGCCACACTTGTCTAGTTAAACTTCACTTTTCTAAACTTGTTGCGTAGTATACAATCGCTGGCATTCTGTTATTACCACATATTTTAGGAAAAAAAATGTTATATCTTGGAGCCAAATTTAATTAAAATATTATTTTCTTTTTAAAATCCGCACATCAGCAAGGAAATTATGACATTTTCTCGAAGCTGGGTAATTAATAAAGCTAGGATAGTTAGGCAAAATAAAAGTTCAAAAAAAGCAGGCAAAAAAGGGACAAAAAAGGCACGGAAAAACAAAAACTGTCGAGAAAAAAGCGTTAAAATCAGCATATACATACTCAAGTTAGGTATCGAAAAACTAAATACAGTTGATAGATGCGAATCCAACTTTATCCACTGGTTATACTTAGTACTTTTTGATTGCCTATCTGCTGACATTCTTTTTCAATAAAGTTTTCTGGTTAATTTAAAAATACGCTTAATACCGCACAATGTATATGGGAAATACTTACATTAGAAAAAACTAAAAAAGAATTGACCGAAAAGGTACTAAATAGGCAAAAATAACAAAAAAGTAAGTAAAAAAGGCAAAAAAACTAAAAATAATCAATCAAAAAAGGCAAAATAAAGTTTGCATTTGTGGAAAGTGCATACTCTATAAGGGATTTTAATTAGAGTCTGCCTTAAGTTTCTCCATTTATAAGAAAAGGCATTTTGCCTAACTATCCTTGCTTTAGTAATTAATAAAAGAAAATTCAAACGAGTGAAAGAATATAGTAGTTCTGACATGACGTACACTACGTAAGTATAGAGTTTGGCACTGCCATAAAACGCCCCGTATATATCAAACTGTAGAATCCGTAATCGTTTAAATATCTTGCGAACAATTTTTGAATAAAGAGCAATGTTTCATTTTGTAGTACCTGTAACACATTCCATTACTAAATATTTCTAAAAAAATGAAGCTAATCATGAGGACATTGTAATGGAATGAAACTATAAGGTCATATTCGTTCTATTTCAAAAGCAATTCTTAAAATTGAAATATAATCAGATTTATTTGGGCGTTTTGTTACTAAAATGTAATTTATTGTACATATTTCAAAACGTGCAAATACTATGTGTTTTGAACGGTTTTGTTTATTCTTTGAAACTGTAAAAAGTGAATTACAATGATTCGTAAATGATTATTACGTTTTTTATTTTACCTTGTGGTGTGTACAAGAGCAAAAAGACTTAAAAGAGATTTTTCAGAGGAAATTCGAATAAAAAATCTAGATATCAAGTAATAAAGTAAAAGGGATAATATGTAGCAAACTTGTGAAATAGGGGACAAAAAGAAAATTGAGTTATAATATGTAATTTCAAAATTTCAGTAAATTGGTACCATTTGTTGCTAAATTTGTGTATTATGCCTAAGACCATTGATTGATGTATAATAGTGATAAATGATAATATAGTTTTGTAATTAAATATTTAACGAACCACTTCCCTTAATATTATTGAAACTGTAACAACAAACTGGTTCATTTCTTAACCCTCACTCTCCTTCCCTTCCGTATTTCTATCAAAATACGCCTTTATTCCTTTGTACAGAAATGTTTCCCCGTTTTTCTGTTTACACACTACCCCTATAAAAGGTATTATAGTATTTAATATTAAATTGTTTTACTTGAATCAAGTTTAGTTATGATTTTTATACATAGGTACTTATTTTTCTTTCTTCCAATCTTTTTAACTCGGTTCATGTTATTTAACGGTTGGACCTATTCAATTTTCCGTTTGAATAGTGGCGGTAGCATACCTTTTGACAAGAAACAGGCAGCATTTCCTATTCTTTTATATTAAACGTGCTACCCACGGTATTTTCAAAATCCCTTTCACACGATAGAAATATATTTGAATACGTTTAGATCGAAAATTCGTCTTCGCGACTGAATAAATTGCCTTTTTGCGAGTTCTGCCTAAAGCGAAGTTATAACAAAAAATCGTTTGTCAATTAAGCTTTGAAACAACTTCCAGTTATATAACGAGATCTTTAAACAACACAATTATAAAACAATTATTTTCCAAGTTTAGGTAACGTTGAGCAAATGTCACTAGAAGATTGGTGAAAACAATCCTAAAATGTAAAAATTCTTTGCGATATTTACCTACGTTTTAATTTATTTTTAACAAGGATTAATTAGAGTTAAATACAAATTCTTAATTTTAAACCCTTTGCAAAGATTAATTATACAATTTGTGTGTTTATTCTCAGCAAATACGCAGTTTACTTTGAAGGTATGGAATTTCTGACATTTGGCCGTGGAGAAATCCATTTTTGGAGAAAAATCGGTTATATCTACAATATACAAAGGCGCATTCTTTGTTTAATTATTTAAATAAGTTTACCTTTGAAGTAGGTACAGCTAAAACGATACACGAAGAGAGATTAAAATGATAATCGCTTATTGCTGTGAAGTTGTAGCAACTTTTTAACGATCTGTGAAATAAATAAATCAAAAAATTATTGTGCTCTGGATGGGCTCCCCATTATATTCTGATGAAAGGAGTGCTAATTTTATTCCACGTAACGTGACAAATTTATATCATACATCAATAATTTTTGGAACTTTGGAAGATAGTTTTCGGTAAGACGTAGCACGCATGGCATGAATGTGGCAACAAATCTTAATGATGAATTTTAAAAAGAATGTTGCGGTTACCTTAAATAGAATAGGAATATGGGGATCATCCTTTTGACAAGTAACAATACAGTTGAATCAGGGAATTCTCAGGCGCTAAGGTGTCCAACTATAGTCTGTCCATTTTAAATATCCTCTATCGGATTAAACTAGGGATTCACGGGCTTGGCTTGAATTTTTAAAGCTTGACATAAAATCAAGTCAAGCCTACAAAAAACCAAGCCAAGCTTAAGTATTATCCAAGCCAAGCTTATTTGTGGAAAGGCTTGAGTTTTCAAGCTTTTCCAAGTCAAGCTTTCAAGCTTATACTTCTAAGCATTTTTTTACTATTCCATGGAACATAATTCTTAGAAGATCCAGCTGATGATTTTGCATTCTACCATAAAATATATTCATTCGGTATAAAAGAAGTAGGTACTCACGCGTAATTCAGAGTATATTTGAGATAGTCTGTGCTCTACTCAAACAAAATATACCATTAGTAGGTAGGTATGTTGATTCGATTTAGTAAGAAAAGAATATTTTACTTAAAATAATTGTAAAAAAAATTACATGTTTCTCATATACATACATTTCTCAAAATCGCAATGGGCGCAACGGTACCTTGTACAAAATCTGTTGCACGTCACGCTGTAACACTAGTTATTAATTGTAAAATGATACGGTTATCAGGTGATGCCCTGCAACGGTTTTTTATTTGTACGAACTCAGAAATCATAAAAACTATAAATTAGAAAATGTGAATACATAGATATTCTGGAAAATGTACGGTCTAAATAACGGTTCTTCGGAATTTTCAGATAATTTGTTAGAACTCATAGTTAACAATCGCTTACTTAAGCACTCAATGGTGACTAAAAAAGCTTCATAAAGCTTGGGAAAGCTTGATATCCAAGCCAAGCCTGCACTCGCAAACATCAAGCCAAGCCAAGCTTTTCTTCTTAAAAAGCTTGCCTTTCAAGCCCAAGCCAAGCTATTATATTTCAAGTCAAGCTACTTGGCTTGGTGAATCCCTGGATTAAACGCCCCTAAAGGTAAGACAAGGTAAAACTTATATGGTAACCTTTTCTTGTATGTATTAGATAAAGGTAGAATAACATACAGGTGTTTACGTTCACGACGAGGTGTTTACACGATTCTGTATTTATTATACATTCACAAACAGAATTATTTTCCGTGCTACCTCGTGAAGTCTGACGTCGTTAAATGGGACGAATTAATGGTAGGTATGCGTAACCAATAAGGAAGAAACGGTTACCATATACGTTTCACCTTGCCTTACATAATCAAGGGCGCCGCCAAAGAGAGGCCAGGAGGGAACCCCTCCCGGGAAAAATGAAAAAGGCAAAAGTTATTAAAAATAAAAATAAAATTTGCACGAAATTTTGAAAAAACGCCAGAGCCACGAACCCCCAATGCTATTTGCTCCCCCTGGGAAAATTTTCTGGCGGCGCCCTTTTACATTTAGGGGCGCTTAATCCGACAGAGGACATTTAAAATGATATAGACTTATAGAGTATAATAACGGTGAAGATGATTTGCATCGTGATCAAAACCTGTTTCGTTTTTTAATCCTTTATTTGTACGCTCATGATACACGATTTTACAAAAAGGAAGGCAAAACAGATACACGATAAAGTGAAAAATACTAGCCTTAATACACAATATGTGCATTTAGGAACCGTAATAGGATTAATTAATAATTGATCAAATAAGTGAATTATTGTGCATTTATTTGTGTCCAAAAATGAAAAAAAAAGAGTGAATTAAAAGTGTTGCTCCCCTATCCATAGTTATATTATAATGGATACATTAAGAAATCTTACTCCTTCAAAAAAATGGCGATCATTTTAAGGGCGAAACTATAAAAAAGTGTTCATGAACAGAATGGGCAGGAGGCAGGAGGCCCCGGTAAGTCGCTTCACACTCACAATAATGGGTTCGTATACCGTATAACCTAAGAACCACTAGACAATAAAAGACGAGCCGTAAGGACACAAGAGTGAACAACAACATTTTTTCTGCGGTACTAAAAATGTCGACTTGCTATCCTTTCTAAAGCAAGTTATTTTTGTTACTTCGCGTCAACTTTTAAAAGATTTTCGTGGCACCATTTAGTAAAGGTATTTAACTAGAATACTGCACATCTTCAATTAAAGACACCAGAATAACTAGGTTATTCGAAAAAATTTCGAATTAAATCTATTCTAATACTATTCATCTATAATTAGAAATTAATATAACTTATACACTCTGTGATATGACAAGCCGTTTTACCATTTATTCACTTTAGACGTTAATCTGTCATTTTAATTCAATTCCATTTCCATGTCACTTGGGATAATGAAAATTACGCTATTTTCGTTAAGAAGAATGCAATTTTTATTCTTAATTAAAATTTAAATACATATTTTCATTCTAGTTACGAAATAGAATACATAAAAAGTATTGCTCCTTATGGAAAATTTAGGAATTTACCTGAACGAAAGTTTTCATTAATCAAACTTGAATTTATCTTTTAAATTACCATAAAAATGATTTTATATATTACAATTTAAGGTCTACTGCAAATATTTATTCATGGTTAAAGCAGTTTTGTTACAACAATTTTAAGGTCAACCAAATAATAAATTTAAAGTTAAAATAAGAATTTAAATGCTTAACTTATTTGATGTCGCAAATTTGTTATCTTTATTTGAAAAGTGAATTCATTTTTTCTTAAGCAAAATGAAATTTTATTTTTAAATAGATATAATTAAATGTGTAGAACTTAATTACTCGTTTACTTATGCAGGTGGTAAGATAACCTAGCCAATTAATTTACCTGTTATACTTCCATTCCCTCTATTAACTCGAATATAGGGGTCAATTTCCATTGGATATGTTTCTTTTCTCCATTTTTAATTTAATTGTCTTCTTCATGTTTGTTACAATTCAATTTTAATTTCAATTCAATTTCTTATGACATAATAAATTATAGTGTATTTTCATTTTAATTTAAAAATTAAAATGTTTCTTATGTCCTACAGTTGTAATATTTCCATTTTAATTTAAAAATTAAAATGTTTTCTTATATCCTACAGTTGTAATATTAATTTTTTTTGAACATGAACTTTTATGTCTTTTGACTTCTTGTTATGATAATTCTATGCGCATTCGTTATAACTTCTAATTTTAATTCTATTTAAATTTATTATGACATTGGTGTATTTTCATTTTAATTTAAAAAGTAAAAATGTTCTAACGATATATTAATTTTAAAGTTTTATGAATCCGTATTGCCATTTGAGATTCTCGTTTAGTGTTTTTATTTCAATTCGATATCTATTTCCATTGTAATTTAATTTCGATTCGACATGAAGGTGTTGAGCACACACATAAGAAATGTAAATAAAATGAGCTAGCGCAAAATCTTAAGTAACGATGGCCCGTGAGCATTCCCAACAAAACAAAGAGCCAAAACCAAAAACTCAAGCATCTGATGATAATTTTTGGACAGAGAAGTGGTGTATATAATTGCAGATAGCCACAAAAAAAACTATAAATATGATGGGCGCAAAAAAAGACCCAAGAAAGTTTGTTGCTATGTCGATAAGGTTCGGTTAAAATCAGCAACAGCCTCAGTCTAGCTTCGTCATCTCAAGCGGATGTAAATTTTCAGGTGATACTATTGCAAGTGATTTTTTTTGAGAAAGTATCACCTTACTGATTATTGGACACGTGTTGGATCAAGTGCGTCACTATGTAAAGGTCTATTCTTTTTTGAATAGATACCTACGCTCAATTTTAATTTCACCTTTGTTTGCTTAAAGATTTTTGCTATTTGAGTCACATGATATTTATCTAAGATAAAAGGCTATTCGTTAACATATGCGCGACAATTAAAAATATTCCCATAAGTAACATACAAATAAGGTATAAGAAAACTACTTACCACTATCATCGTATTTGTAACCCAGAAATTCGGAAAAGCACTTCAAGTAGGCCGTAGTGTTGACAGGAGTGGGAGGCCAGCACATAATAAAATCGGACGACGCATTACAGTATTTTCCGTCGACCAAATTTGTAAAATTGTCGCCATCTTTATGTTTGATTTTACAATACAAGTCCAGTAAGTCCTTTTTATCACTACTATTAAAGTCCGGATAATGTAAGTTTATCAGATGACTGTTATTATTTAAAGCGATCTGGAGGAGTAGGTCACGCGAATCTTCCGACAAATCCTCAAGTTCCAACTCGAACTCCATAATTATTTTATTTTCACTTTTTAAATTATTCACAGAACTCATCATTATTATTTTTCGTACGTGTAATTAAAAGACTTATCTTTACAAGCTTCGTTGTGCTTCTACTACACTCACATCGTTGTACTTATATTTACCATTCTTTATCATTTATTTGCTTTAATATATGTATGTAATTAAACGCTGGTGTATCTCGGTATATTGTTGCGCCCTAAAAGTACTAATAATAGCTTATCTTAATTACCATAATGAAAAGTAATGAAAGTCCTTGATTTGAAAATTATTACTAACATGCATAGGAAACGTAAGTGTAAGTGAATTTATTATTTTTATGCTACACAGGATGTGCTGCTTTTAAAAATTTATAATGTAGGACGAAAGGTTAATTTAACATTGTTGCTTCCAACCCCTTAATTAACTTCTAAATATAATATAATTTGGTTAGAAGTTTAATAAAGACATAACTAAGTTTTCCGGTTCTTTGTAGGTAAATGTTTTTCAAACCGTAGTAAAAGAAAAAAAAATTACGACAAAGGGTTCGGTTACTTTTTGGTACGAAATATTTCGGATGGCAGAGAGAAGGGTATACGGCGGGCAAGAAACATACGCAACTCAATACAAATTTAACAGGTAAAAGCCTGAAAATTGTAACAAAGGCTAAGACTGGAATTGGAACACCTCAAAAACTTAGTGGATTCTGTAATTTGCCATATGGATCTTATAGTTCTTTGAGATTTTTGTGTGTATAATTTTTAGTTAGGGGCACTAACTTGCATTCTAATTTTGATTCAACGAGGTTTTCAGATAGTACAGTCAATTTAAACACAAAAATATACAAACATTGCAAAAAATCCTATGTTAGGTTTGCTTTTTTCATGGTGTTAGATTCGGTCCCAGTAGTAAATACTCAATTTTGCAACTTCGAAAAACTTGTGGAAACTGGGGGGGGGGGGGGGTACCAAAAACAGCGATTTTTTCGGACTTTTTTCATTTTTAGCCTCGTAGATCAAAAACTATGAGTTGTAGTGCAAAGAATATGATTATCTTTTTTAAACTGGACTAAATTTTCTACCATTTGAGTCTAACCGGAAGTCTGTAAGTATAATAGTTTTCGAGATACAGCTCTTCAAAAATAGGCATTTTCCCTAAATCTGTTTTTAACGGATCATCCATGATTCGAGCCAGATATTGCCACAACGACGTGCCCTACGACCGTTGTCATGGAAGAAAAAATTGTAGGACATTTTATCACCTTTTATTTAAGCATAGATGCATTCCTGTGGGCCTAACAGTTCTCGAGGAAAAGACGGAAAACCGGAAAACAGTGAAATCGCTACGACTCAACATATATGTAATAGCATTAATATGATTAGAAGACATTTTCTGATTATTCTTATTTAGTCTAGCGAACGAACGCTCAAAAAGGGCTTGTAGACAGACTTTTTGATCCTAAAGATTTTATTTCTGGGATGTGTTTGGTGATGATTATACGAAAAGTAGCGTAACAAAATGTGCGGATTCCTTTGGTTTTCCGTTTACATCTCTTGAACAGGCCATCGTAGTGGGAAATGGCCAATTATAAAAAAAGCTGATTAAATTTTCTACAAGTTTGCTTCTATGCGTTTTTTCTCTGTCTCTATCCGTTGAAGAGATATTCGCTGTCAAGAATTGACATTTTTTTGGAAAATCGCTTTTACACGACGTTTTTCGGCAAATATTGTGCCCTAGCTCCTAAAGTATTGGGTTTATAGCAAAAACTGCCGAAATAAAAGTTGTAGGCCATAAAATTTCCTATAAAATACATATATCGTTTAATATTTTATCTCAAATAGATTAGATTTTATAGTTATTTAAAAAAAAACGTTGAGTTCAAGATGGAATAGATGGCACTAAGAACAACTAATTTTGTGGGAGGTTTGGAGCTAAATCTGATACGTGAGTATTAAATACAGATTACCTGCATCCTTAGCCAAACAATTTCAGTCTTATGCGCCACCATGTTTAATGGTCTCTAGTCTTTTCTAAATACATTTATGATAGGGTTAATGTTTGACGAAAAGAACAAAAGTATTTTCTCAAGGCAGCTTTTATTTTATAATTGGCCATTTCCCACTACGATCGCCTATTCAAGAGATACAAAGGGAAAACTTTTGTTGAAAAATTTTGTTACGCTACGGAGTTAGCTCATACGGTAGGGCCGGGCACATTTCGTATAATTATCACCAAACACCTCCAAACACATCTTAGAAATAAAATCATTAGAATCAAAAAGTCTGTCTACAAGCCCTTTTTGAGCGTTCGTTCGCTAGGCTAAATAAGAATAATCAGAAAATGTCTTCTAATCGTACTAATGCTATTACATATATGTGGAGGATTTCGCTGTTTTCCGGTTTTCCGTCTTTTTCTCGAGAACTGTTAGGCCCACAGGAATGCATCTATGCTTAAATAAAAGGTGATAAAATGTCCTACAATTTTTTTCTCCATAACAAGAGTCGTAGGGCACGTCGTTATGGCAATATCTGGCTCGAAACATGGATGATACGTTGAAAAAAGATTTTGGGAAAAATTGCCTATTTTTGAAGAGCTGTATCTCGGAAACTATTATACTTACAGACTTCCGGTTAGGCTTAAATTGTAGCAAATTTAGTCTAGTTTAAAAAAGATAATCATATTCTTGGCACTATAACTCGTAGTTTTTGAGCTACGAGGCTAAAACTGAAAAAAGTCCGAAAAAATCGCGGTTTTTGGCGCCCCGCCCAGTTTCCACAAGTTTTTCGAAGTTGCAAAATTGAGTATTTACTACTGAGACTGAACCTAACAATATAAAAAAGTCAAACCTAATATAGGATTTTTTGCAATGTTCATGTTTAAAATGACTGGACTAAGATTGCAATTATGGATTATAGAAATTCTAGTGTATTGTAAATTGTACTTGTGGAAAGTTTCGCAAAGAAGTAGAGACACGAAATGGGCGAGGCTAATTGCAACAGTCAAAGTGAAGTTGCAGCAACTGTTGAAATATTATTATTATCATTGTGCAAAAATTATATAGAGGAATTTTTGTAAGCATAACCACAAAATGTGGCACTAAGAACTGCAGAGTTCTATAAAACCACAAAATTGCTGGCAATGTCGCCGCGCAATCGGTATACTTTGTGGTCCATCTCCAAAGACTATCCTGTGAGTACACACCGCCGTGATAAGACCCATGTTCTGTTATGGAGCAATTGTCTGGTGGCCTAGAACCAGACTATCCACAACCAAAGCACTTTTCAACTATGTGCAAAGACTAGTGTGCCTTTCATGCACGGGCGCAATACAAACAACCCCTACAGCCGTCATGGAAGCCATCCTGGGTCTGCCTCCACTGGATCTCCACGTGAGAGAGCACGCCATACTGGCAACCTTGTGTCTGAGAAATAAAGGGCTGTTGAACAGAAACGGCACAAATTCTGGACGAGGCAGTCAAGCGGCTACCTATACTAGAAGGACGATGTGACTCACACATCCCTCGATTTATACTAGAGAAAAACTACCACATATTATTTGATGTGGAAGTGACATCCCAACCAGACCGGTCTAGTACAACTGGCCGCAGCCGACTGGCCACGGCGAACTGGCCGCGAGACAAGTGGCCGAGGGCAACTATTTCTAAAAAGGGTCTAGGCCTATTCGCCGTCGCCGTTTCGCCGTCGCCGTTTCGCTGTCGCCGATTCGCCGTCGCCGTTCCGCCGTCGAAACAGTTGGCCGTTGGTCAAATTCGCCGTAGGAACGATTCGCCATACAAATCGAAAATCGAAAATAACTTTTAATCTTGAGGGACTGTTATCAATTGAAAAAAAACTATACTAAACCTACCTCTACCCTAAGCGCCTGAGTGGCAATATACGTTTAGGTTGGCATTTTTTTTAAGTTTCAAATACTGTTTAGTATCATAATATTCACGTTTTTGTATCAATTGAAAAAATATACTAAATCCTCTAACCTAAGCGCCTGAGTGGCAATATACGCTTAGGTTGACATTTTTTTCGCGGCCAGTTGTCTCCGCGGCCAGTTGTCTCGGCGACCAGTTGGCCCGGCGGCCAGTTGGCCGCGGCTAGTCGGCTACGGCCAGTCGGCCGCGGCCACTAGTCCCATCCCGCAACCAGACATATCCATCTTCACGGATGGATCTAAAACAATGGAACGAACCGGTACAGGTATTTATTCCCAAGAACTGAACATTCATATCAGCGAACCATTAGGTAAAGTTTCTTTCAGGGATAATGATAAATGCAAAAACAATTCTTATGCACAGCATAAATAATAAAATCATCAGAATCTCCAGTGACAGCAGAGCCACTCTGCGGGCACTAGATCAATACAAATGCACCTCTGGACTGGTTTCCGAGTGTCACCAGGTACTAGAGCAAGTAACAAACAGCAATACCCTTGAGCTTGTATGGGTTAGAGGGGATGCTGGAATAATAGGCAATGGAAAAGCCGATAAGTTAGCCCGACTGGGCTTCAAAGAACTGTTTTATGGTCCAGAGCCGGCTCTTCCACATACAGTATCAACTGTAAACAACTTAATAACCCAAGACACCCAAGCTCAGCACAGGGCTAGGTGGAACTTGATGTTAGATTGCCGCCACGCGAGAGGGGCCTTCAGAGGACCATCTCGTAGCCTCGCGCTCTTCTGTACAGGGCTATCCAGAAGAAACCTGCGGCTACTTGTAGGTATACCTTCCGGGAACTGTAAACTTAACAAGCACATGCACCGCATGAGCTTGATAGATAGATTCACCAAATCACCATTCTATAGAGTGTAGAGGATGTTACACAGACGACGAGACGGTGCAACACATACTGTGTGAATGTCCCGTACTTTTCGAATTGAGACGATCCATGTTGGGACAATCCTGGCCGGATTAGAGCCGCTTTCCCGTCCAGCATCCTCAGGTTTATCTCACGTGTGGGATGGCTTGAGTGACGTTGTGGGGTCGAACGATTCTAATCAGGGAGGTAGCACAAAGGGTCCGAATTGGTGGCTTATGTGCGTGTGGACTTTCCCACCCTCCCATCGAAATCCAGAATCCAGATGTAGAGCTATCTTGACATCAATTGTTTAGCGGTAACTGGTAATCTTAAGAAAGATGTCAACAGGGACATCCCATGGTGAAATAAAAAGAAGGTATAAAAGAATTCATACAGTTTGTGATGCGAGTGAGCACTGAGCAAACTTCCTGTTCGGGTCACCCTTTCGTCGAACCTTAATTCCACTGCGTGAAGTGAATTACAACCTGTCCTAATAGGAACTCGTTTTGCGAATGAAATTTGTATCTGAAAATCAGCTCAACATGCACGACGACAGATTAAATAATTGTGCTGGTTGTAAGTCAAACTTCTCGCAGCCCATGGAATGGTATGATCGTAGAGTTGGCAGAACCAGTGGAGATGGGCATCTACCCTACATAATGTAGTTGATGAAAGGTGCGCAAACCACCCAACGTGTACAATAACGCTATGCGGTTTACAGAACCCCAACTTCTTCAATTTTCTGCCGAAAGGATGCAACAAAAAGTGAAAAACCTGAAGATTAAAGTGGAGATCAGCTCTACTGGAGCCCTAATAGAATTTAATGTAAATTGACGAGATCAGCGCAGTAAATGGGAAGTACAGACATTACGTTTAAATGGAATCGTTTCCTGGTGAGATGTCTGTGCTGAGATAAAAAGGAACCGTAGATAATAAGCTGCGTTTATTCGGTTAGTCGTATTGTGGGGATCATTTTAGACTCAAAATATCCACAGGACGGTATTCTTAGAGGAAAAACCTTAGTGCTGGACGTATGCGTGATAATGATACCAACACTTTGGTGTAGTTTGGTAGAATTCCAAATTTCCTTAACGCCTTCCTTCGGGTATGACTATATTTAACCAATTGTCGCCACTAAATCGCCACACATTACTTGAGCTGTCCTGTATCCGTTTCCAGTATGTGGTCTGGCGTTATTCTACACGAATACAACTTCCTTTCGAACCACGAAACACAATAAAATCTCGTTTGTATACAAGGAAGCCTTAGGAGTGTGTGGTGTGGTACCAAATGAGTAGGAGATAACCAATGATACGAACGTTTAGATTTTTATTGTAATATCCACTTTTCGTAGCAGGGTAACAACTGATCAAGAAATGGTTGATTATTATCGTCGCCTTAAATGTCTGCCGAATAAATGACAGACGACTTAATATGTCATCATTTGACAAGTCATGTGGAACCCATTTGCTTAACTTCCACACCATTCCTAGCTGATAAAGGTGCAAACGAATGGTTTTAACACTCATATTGAACGTTTTTGCAAGCTCTAGGCACGTTATACTGGAATTTGTCACCACAACCTGTTGAAGATTCACATTGCTAATGATCTTCGGTCTTTCAGGGCGTGCTTCATCGGTCAAGCTGAGATCATCTAAAGAAAATGTCGTCTACCACTTCTATGCTGTTCGATTACTTACGGCATCGTCTCCGAATGCGCTACATATTTTTGTGCCGCAACAGCAACAGCTTTGGTACCACATTAGTACTCATAGAGCAAATAACCGCGAATTAAAGTTATGGTCATTGCCATTTTCAACTTTTCAAATTAGGAATTAAGCAATTATCACCAAAGAAGGATTCATATTAAAGTAAATAAGACATTCACCAAATCGATGAGTTAATTCGCAATGATCGACAGATTTCTCCATGACTGATAAATAAGGGAAGTCCTGAATACATTGTTTATAAAGAATTAAAGTTGTGATCAAGTTTGTGAAGGATTGGTGCTGACACTCCTTATCGACGATCAACAAAGGGAAATGTAAATAAAGATGCGCTTCTTCTCCATTGTGAACGTAAAAGAGAAGCATTCTTCAAGCGTACCATGAGACCTATGTTCACCATTTTGTTTCCGAAACCAAGAAGTTAAATATGGAATGGAGACAACTTCGCTTACACCTCGAAATACAAAAATGTGATCTTACGCAGGTAAAATTACGGCTATCGTGCACCGTGCACAAGGATTGCCATAAGGAACTGAATCGAGTAACTGTGAGGTATTTAATGAAGTGAGAGAACTCTTAGAAATCTATACGAGGAGGAAGGGCAAAATCCACAGGCATAAAAGCGAGTATTTTACGGTACGTCAATGATGAAAAACCTTACCGAACAATGCATAATAACAATTTAGTAATAATTTTCAAACCCAAATTTTAGTAACGAAATTCTAAAGGTTTACTTACATGGTGCCAGAGTGTAGTTTAATAAATACGTATGCGTGAAATCCATCTGAAACAAATACAGAAACTATTAGAAATGCGACCTTTTTTCAGCAATTCAGGATTTAACTGTGTGCAATACATTACTAATTCGAAAACCAACACTGGAATTTATTTACGAATTTTTTTAAATTTTTGTGTTTTCATTTACATGTGTAGGTACTTCCTTACTGTATACATCTGTAATAATGACGATGGGCTCCATTATAGTTAATTTTTGTGTGATAAGTGTAGGTAGGTACAAAAATGATCAGTTGAGTTAATTCAAAAATAAAAATTACCTTAATTCCAGTTTAAAAAGGAAAACAAATCTTCATTAAGTAATAACATGTTATTACACATGGAATGAATGATACTTGTTATTGTAATTAATTGTGATCATTTCCACACAAATTTACTTTCATTGTATATTATACTACGAGCCTGGCAAATGACCAAATCGCATGTCAATTGATGTTAATTAATAACGCAATGAAATTCCCAGAATATTTAAATTAATTAGGAATTTTTAGAAAATGTTGACTACTTTTGCGTGTAATTATTATTTTTCATAGAACCCCATTTAAACCTACCGTCCTTTTAAAAGGACGGAATAAACAAACTCATTTTTCTGACACATCTTAACTCCAATGTATCCTACCCCCATACCAATAAGGCGTATATGTATAGTGTCAGCTGATCGCATGTGTATTGCCTTTCATTTTATTTCGATTTTTTAGTATTTTGTTTTGGGTGAATTTGGTGCTGTGGTTTATTCCCTCGACATTGTTGTAGTAATTGTCCAATTAAATGGACGGTATACACCATTTCATTGTCTAATATTTTTTAATTATTGGCATAAACCGCTGTCATTATTGAATTGACATCGATGAAGAATATGGAGATGAGCAATTAGTGGATATAAAGAATCTGCCTGGTTCCTAACTAAGAACCGAAGATCAAGTACAAGAAAGGGGAGAAAAGGACTTGGAAGATCATTCGGACAGTGACGACGAAAAACTACTTTCTTCATTTGTCATGCAAAGCCCAAAATATTTAAAACAGTTTGTCTATAAATAAGGAGACATTTTCCCTGTGGCAACATTTCAACTATTCTTCGACAAAGAATTATTTTGAGTTTCACCAATACGGACGTTCAACAGAAAAATAATCTTGGAAACATAACAGCAGATTAATTGTTTTGTTTCATTGGGGTATTGTTTGTGAGTGGTTATGTTCCAGTGCCCAGAAAGCGTATGTTTTTGCAAAACAGGGATGATGCAAAAATTAACTTGTGAGTAGTGCAATTGCCCGTAACAGACTTCAATTTATTATGAGCAATGTTATTTGCATCTTGACAAATCTGATAAATATTCAAAAATGAGACCATTGTTCAACTTATTGAAATCCAAATTGCTTGATTATATACCATTAGAAGAGAATCATAGCATCGATGAGTCAATGATTCCCTATTATGGCCACTATGGAAGGAAACAAATCATTAAAGGGAAACCAATTCGTTGGGGTTACAAGTTTAGGGTTGGCACGTTTCGTTTAGGAGACATCGTAAACTTTCACACATATCAAGGCTTAAAATGCGTAGTGACTTCATAGAATTTATTCAATTAGATTTGAGAAGGTCCATTGCGACGGAGAGACATAGAAAAGCCATAAAAAACGGTCCATCTAAAGCTCCAAAAAATTTACATGAGTATTTCAGGTATGACATGGCCGATCACCTGCATATTGAAAATAGAAAACGTTGTGCCATATTGTCACAAGAAGGCTAATTTTGTATGCAAAAAATGCGATGTGGGACTGCATACTAAATAGTGTTCAATATTATACTGAATAATAATTTATATTATTTATATATAAATTCTAATTTTTTATAATATAGATAATAGTTATAATAGTTTATCAATAAAGAAGGCTTATTTACTTCTTAATCTGGCTGTATATCCAGATTAAGTAGTAAATAAGCCAAGGAATCCAAATATGCAAAAATATACAAGGGGTTCCGTTTAAAAAATGCAACATTGATATAAATCACCCTGTATATGTATTGCGATTCAAGTGAAAATATTTTAGGTTTGTAGCCTTAAGGGTACCTACGTGACCATATCCCAGAAACAAACTTTAGAAATGTTCGTTAATAAACCCACAATCTTCCAACCCTGCACTGTTGGCCCACCCTGTATCTTTTTTAGTAGTAATATACAGCGTGTCCAAAATTAAACGTTCACCATTGCTATCTCCGTTATTATTGGACTTACAAGGTCGGTTAAATGGGCAAACCAATGTCATTTTTTCCGCTGGTTACAATGGTGACAACCGAACAACAATTGAACGTCCCGTTGTCGAGATATTTACAAAAACAACATTTCTTTAAGTGGAACACCGTGTATATTTTTACACATTTCGAAAGGAAATTTAATTTTGAACAAAAAATGGTTAATACATAACCACCCTAAACTTAAAAATAAACAAATAAATAAGCACTTAAACATTTAATGTTCAATTGTTGTTCTGTTGTCACCATTGTAACCACCGGAAAATGACATTAATTTTCCCATTTCCAATAATAATGGAGATAACAATGGTGAACGTTTAACTTTGGACACGATGTATAGTCCTACCGTCCTTTTAAAAAGACTGCATTTCCCACTTGGAATAGGTACTTTCATATTTTTTTCACTATTTTTTCCATCCTTAAAATAACTTATTGATAATGGTTTTTAAGAAAAAGATTCATATTTCGAAAAAAAAACTTTCAGTGTTAAATGGGTTACACATTTTAAACAAAGATATGACGGACAGTATACCACATGATTCAGCAAGTTCAGTCATACTGCAATTTAAATTCCTGGATAGAAGTGTATTGTACCTTTTCGGTAATTTCCTTCAAGTTAATTTACAATTTCGAAAACGAAAATACTACAGAATTAACCTGCATCCACAGGGAATATAAATTGAAAAAAGTGTTACTGCTACAAATTCATCAAAATTCAAAAACTTATTTTAGCCGTAGAAATTTCAATGGAAAATACTGTATACTTTTCGCAACGAGATGCTAGCAAATAGCGTGAGAATGCAAATAGGAAACACGACTTTTGCACTACGTTTCCCTTAAACAGCTTCTATATTCGAATTTGAGATCGATTCGAACTTGGGGAGCTTTTACTAAACATACGCAGTAATCCCTAATTTTGTAATATTAAATTTATGTTTGAAACTTTAACTTAATGAATATCTGCACTTCAAGCCGTCTAATCGACGAACTAAAATGCTAAACGCAAACATACACGATGCTTGTAAACAATACAGGTTAAACTTGTACTTTGGTAAAGTGTTGCATAATCTAAAATGTTCTCCAACTTTCAGAAACTCAATCAACGTATGTAAATAAAAGTAGTGTTATTTTAAGATCGTTCGTTATGTGCTACTGTAACATTTTAAAGCTTTAATATTTGGCAAAGTATTTAAGTGAGTAGACAGGTACATGTGCATATAATAAATAAATGAGATGTAAAATAAGTATGTTAAAATTTTGTTAAGAGAGGAACAGAAACACGTTGAACTTGTTAATTTAGGCCACTACTTGCTTCAAATTAATGTAATGAAAAGACGGTAGATATTACCATTTTGTACGTTAGGGGAAGCCTCGAAAAAAAAAGGCTGTAGAAAGCTGGCGGTAAATCTGATTCATTGCCAATTTCTAATTATACAAGATGCATTGACGTACATTTCTTTTTGAAAATACTTCAATGGGATCTATATATATTATTATTATAAACATCATATTGGTGTTATGAGTAACGTATTTCTTTTACCTATGTATAATAATAACAAAGTAGTAATGTGCTTACATTTGCTTATATTTGCCAGAGAAAGAAAAGATAATACACTTGAAATTTAAATCATAAGTTAGCGTACAGGTAGGCACATCATCTATGTTCTGGTGTTAAAAAATTCTTGGGAATAACCGACAAATGGAATTTCAAAGTACTTGAGGGATGGGGGAGTTATGGGGAGGGTGGCGAGTTTTATGGTTGGTAATGCGGAGAATGATAATAAATATTTGGGGAGAGGAAGAGTGGGTGTGCAAACTGTGGGGAGAGGGAAGGGAAAATATTGGACATATATGGTGGAGGGATGTAGGGAGTTGAGGGAAGTTAGAAAAGAATGTTAAATGGATGGAAGAGGTATTAGAGAACAGAAAAAGGAGAAAAGGGGGGTAATTAAATAGGCTAAACTAGGGTTGTTAGTAGTTATGTTTTAGTAAAATTTTTGATGTTCTAATTTGGTGCGAAAAAGCTTCATAAAAGTTAACGAAAAGGGGCTAGACAGAATAAAAATCCCGATTTTCACGGCTCCTACAGTGGTGTATAAAAAGTAAACTGCGGTGCGCTGTACCAAGTAAATTGGTATTGATCTACTAATGCTCTCTGTTTATGATGGGAATATAAAACGTGTGCAGTAAAATATCATCACTTAAGATTAATTACGCTAAAGCGTAACCGCAATAATTTACTACGAGCGAGAAAGTTTTCCTCGTTTTTGGTAATGAAAATTACACAAAACGAAATTTCTATTCAATTTGAAAATTTAAATAAACTATAATTGAACGTTAATTTCCTTAAAGAACTTCATCAAACAAATTAAAAGATGATAACCAGCCATGTTAAATTTTCACGAAAAACAAATGCTAAAAGGATTTTTACGCTCAATTTTGTTGGAACCAATTTTAAGGTGTCAATGAATTCAAATGCTACGTAAGCTAATAAAATAACAATAAATTAAAGTAAAATTGCGAGATTAAACTAATTTTAATAATAGCAAGCAATTTTCAAACAAATTATTATTTGTTGTCTCTGATTTTCTCCAGTTTTCCATATTTTCCAATGAAAAACAATTCAAATCTTTCATTTTCCTTAACGATTACCGTGTTGAGGCTTTCGCGTTTTTTTGCAGAATCTGAAGTCAGAAGTCCTTAACACAAAAAAGCCGCACATGGACGCGCACACGCAGCCTTAACGAATTCAAATACCGAACTTTTGCTCTAAAATGGGCTCATGGGCAGTCCCCTAATCCGTAACTGATATTTAGTCATATACAGTGGCGTACGCAGGCTACAGCCTTGGGAGGGATATAAAATCTACCAATTTTAAAAAACATTTGTTTTACCGAAAGTTATACGTAAAATAAATATTATTATAATACAAAATCTAATCCCCTCGGCTGTTGTACAAGTTTCTCTATTATTTCGTCTTCTGAAATGGGAATTCCAAAAATTTTATAATACCACCTCATATATTACACTTACATTCTTTGTTACAGACTTGATAAAGCCAAATATTTGGCGACACGTAGTCTAATCTTTATATAAATGTATGACATATATACTTTCAAAAACAACGGTATAAAATCACATAATTATCTTGGCAGTAAAACTCACCTTATATACCCTCCATTAATACATCCTTTCTGCCGTAATTTCCAAAACAATTTTATCTACAATATTAATATTGATAAAATATCACGAACTTACTGACAATAAAGCTTAAAAATTATAAGTGTTTCTTAAAAATAAATATAATTGTATCGTAATTTTTTCCTATATTAAAGTGAAGTGCCTTCAAGACATTAAAATTATTTTCTCATCGCGTATTTGAAAGTGATTTATACGTGAACATGTGATCCATAGCGACGTGATGTTGATTTCAAAAACACAAATAAATGTTCTTATTACTTCCAAGACGCTTTTTCCAGTATCATTTACCACTACCTAAAGGCCGTAAGTTTTACAGGGAACATAAAAGACAGAGAATTCATACTCTAGAAAGATGAATCGAAAGCAAAAAACCTCTTCGCCCCGTCGGCGTCGTCGCCGATATGCGAAAAAACGGGCGATCCCCTTCTCGGCCCGATCTACCCCAGCTACAAGGGATATATCGAGATTGGACCGGGGGCAACGACCTCGTATCGAAATGAGACGTTCGTCCCGAAAGCGCCATCAAGAACTGAGATCTAGTTTAGAAGTTTTTTTCGCAATTTGTCCATTTCGCACCCCCCGCCCCTCGCCTGTGAAGCGACGAAGGGTTTTTTTCGCCCAGAACCGAAAGACTGCCCCGACCCTTCACTACCTAAAAACCTCTATGCACCAATACGTTCGGCCTCTGCGAATTTTTCGGCGCGGTGGTGGGTGGGGGGTAAACCGGACGAACGATTTTCGCCGAACCGCGTTCAACAAAAGCGCCCTCGCGAATTCTTCGCGCCCGCCAAATTTCGCGAAAATCGAACTACTTTTAACGGAGTTATTAGCGAAAAATGAGACCTTATATAATTATGTTAAATTGCATATAGGTTCGCTGCGCGAGATTCGCTTGCATATTCCATTTCTAGTGATTTTGTAGGCCAACAAGACCGTTGTTCTTGAATTTTTTCTTATGTAACCTATTCAAAATTTTATATCGTGGAAAAGAACTCTAACACAAATACAAAATATTGGTTATCATTCAAAAAAAATAATGATAACGTGACAACTTTCAAAACAATGGATGTAAACATCTGAAAAACCCTTTTCCATATGCGCTGTAATTTAAAGCGGGGGTTATTTTAGATTTTGTCTGTATCATACAGATTAACGGAGTTACCGAATTTATTCGTTACTTAATATCCACACTGTACACAATAAAAGTATAAATGCCGTCAAAACTTTTATTTTTACAATTGTGTTATTGTGGAGAAAATTTAATAAGAAATAAGAGACATTGCCCTTGAAACTACAACTATAATAGATACAATTCTGTACGATTATGTCAAAAAAGGTACCAAGCATCACACTACAATATTTTATATCTATAATTTTATACACATGTAAAATATGTCTTTGTCACTTTCTACTACCATTTACATCAATATCTAGTAAATTTCCACTTTCCGCTCCAACAGTTAGGCACCGTTTCGTGCTCATCACTAATTAAAGGCAAGGAAATGGTAGGTGAATGCAGAAGGGATTGCTCAATAAGAATCCGTTGTCTTTAAATGTATACAATAAACTTAATCTGCGCTACAATGTTCTGTATAGGAAAGTGCATAATAATATTAATATTGAAAGAGATGTATGTGAACACGAATAATAGAACTAAAAAGCCTCTATACAGGGTAGACCATTTTAAGTGATACACGCGAATATCTCGAAAAGGAGAATTTTTTTCAAAAAATGTTTCAGACAATAGTTTTGTGACTTTGAGGGGGAAAGATGATGACATTATCAATTTAATTGTAGATGGCGCCACTTTAGAGATTTAATCATGGCGACCATCTTTTTAAATGAGAGTTGATTTTTCTTTCCAAATGAAAGTTATAGCTGGCAATAAGACGAATACAACAGTTTTTTGTTTTTTTTCATCGGATCATTTTTCAGTGAGGTACGGTGTTCAAAAATGTATAAATTAAGTAAAGTTTCCACCCCCATAGTATACGTATTTTGTAATTCTGCACCTCTCGCACTAATCAAGTACTCCGAATAGTAAGAGGCAAGGACTCACGCTAATCAAGCACCCCAAAGGGATGAAAACCCCGTCATGTCCACGTCGTTCATCCTGGGTAATGCTAAGCAAGGGAAAATGCGTGTCAATCAGCCTGGACCTGGTTGACTATCAAACAGAATCGATCCAGATAAAGGATAGGAACAACACAGAGAGGGGAGAGAAATGCAGAGTGGTGTGGAGTTACAAAATACGTACACTATGAGAGGTGGAATTATGGAAACTTTTTACTTAATTTATAAACTTTGGAACACCGTAACTCAGTGAAAGATGATCCGATTACAAAAAACCAAAAACCATTGTATTCGTCTTATTACCAGCTACTTTCATTTCGAAAGAAAAATCAACTCCCATTTAAAAAAATGGCCGCCATGATGAAAGCTCTAAAGTGGTGCCATCTACAATTAAATTGATAATGTCATCATCTTTCCCCCTCAAAGCCACAAAACTTTCCGCGAGATATTCGCGTGTATCACTTAAAATGGTCTACCCTGTATAAACACGTCTCGTTGGATAAGTTTAACTATCAGCATTTTTATCGGTAACCCCTTTAACTGTAAATTAAAAGCATTAAAATCCGTGAGAATAATTAAAACTACATACACGAAATAAAATTACAATTTTAATTACAATTACCAACGGAAAGATTTTTTTTGTAGTTTGTATTGTCGGAACATTTTGTTCCAATATAAATCCCCGTGGGGCTGTTTGCTATTGTATCGGTAAATGTACGAACGCTCAAAAAGGCCACCGGAGTTGACAATTTAATACTTTTCAAACAATATATTTTTAATGCACTTTAAAATTATATTGAATTCTTTTATAGCGGTGTTGAACGATGTTTGTAACAGTAAAGGAAACAATCTCACGTGAGCGACAAAAGCAGTCTGGACTGGATGTAAAACTTACTGTTCTGTACTTTATCATCCCTTAAGTCACGTTTATAAATTTAACACACAAAATTGGATTAAAAATTAATCGGTATGCTCTTCCAATGTAAATCTATTCCCTTAACTTGAAAACAGCCAAATTGAATGTTCGATTTGTAACTTTTCCACCTATTATAGGTGTCTTTTGATGTTGAATAACGCAAGATACCAAGAACCGGATATAGAGTTCTATTTTCAAATATTAACTATATCGCTGTAGTAATGGGAAAATCTAATGCACAAAGTTAGAGGAAATGGAGTACTTTGTGTACGAACATTGCTTAGATATTTTCCAATCCGGTCTGGATAAGTAGAAATAGTTCGCAGACCGCTTTAAACCATAAAGTAATAATTCATAGTTTGTACTAAAATCTTTTACGTCTCATGAATTTTCTAACTACAAAAATGTAAAATGAAAATAAAATGTTAAAATTAGATTGTTTTAAACTTCGACGATTTAAAACTTACAGTCCTTACTCTTTCACATACAGTATACCACTTATCCAAATAATCAAACATCCAAATTACACGTATAAAAGACGATTTTATTTAAAATAAAGTTTTTCCTTTTCGAAATTTACAAAACTTCACCACGAATTATTGCAAAACACCCTGTATAATTCAATCGATAACTATTTGTATGTTCACTAAGGAACCACCTTTACTAATTTGTGTACCAAAAATTGACTCAAGATTTTAAAACGAAACGCGCCTAAGCATTTTATAATCAGACTATGTTTTTTCAGAAAAATCATCAAAAAAATTCATAAATTGGGAACGCTTCATTTAAAACAAAAAACAAAAATATAGACATAGAGCATTTTAAGAGAGCAATCGGACTATGACATGAAATTTAAAAAAACAGGTCGGCACGAAGCCACGATTGTTCGAAGCACCCTGTATGTTTATTAATATTTCTAGTTCGTATCCTACAACTTTTATTTGAAACATTTTTTAATCCCTACGATATTAAATGAAATATTGGACTTCCTCGCACTAATGGGCCACCCTATATGTCCGCCTTGGGGAGTAAATACCAGTGCCATTCCTTTCATTGTTTTAGATCCATCCGTGAACGTATATGTATATATGTGTATCAGGTAGGGATGTTACTTCCATATAAAAAAGGTGTGGTAGTTCCTCCCCAACGCACAGTAACCTCGTTAACTCTATTGTTCAACAACCCTTCGTTTTCAGTCTTAAGGCTACAACTATGACCTGCTCTTGCACGTCGAGATCTTGGGGAGACAGGCCCGGAAGGGCCTCCATAACGACTAAAGGGGTTACTGGCATTGCGCCCGTTCATGCAAGGTTAGTCTTTACACATGGTTAAAAAGTCTATGGTTATATCATTAAAAGTGTTTTTGGCACAGCTTCTATTCTTTTTCTTACTAATAACTACTAGATTAACTATAAGAGTGCATTTTTAAGGCCAAGTTCTTCACATATTCTCTTCCTCTACTGCTTGGATTCCACATCTACTATCTTCTAATCTTTCATATTCTTCACTTTTCTGTTCTATTTCAATTTAATGACATTTTTCTCTGCTCAAGTCTCGTTGGTTCTTCTTGGAAAGCAATGAGTCCAGTAAACGTATTTAGATGACTCGTGGTACTTAATCCATTTTTATATCAGGTTTATTTTATACTATAACGGTAAGTAATTAAGGTCGTTTCTGTTTTCAAATGAGAACAGGTTTGAAAGACGAATTGAATTCTAAAGCTACAGTGTGGGTAAACTAAGGACTACAAAAAAATTCTGGTAAGTATTTCCTCGTACCAAAAAACTGCAACTTTATCTTATAAAAAAAATGAGCGCCGCAATTTTAGCTTATACCGGAAGTGACGTTATCAAAGGTAATATCAGCATTTTCGTCCTGGGCCCGAAGACAATCGATTGCCAAAAACCGCATTTCGATAACTTTAATAGTTTCTGAGTTTAGAGCGTTGGAAGGACTGTGTACGGGCAGACTACAGACGGAAATTTTTTTCATTTTTTGAATCTACGTATTCAGAAACGCAAAGATAAGTATGTAAAAATTTGAATAGGTAAATTTTTTTTGAACACTAATACAATACTCCCTTTTACTTCGTACTCGGGAAGTAAAAGGCTGTAATAACGCCAATATAGTGTTACAGAGCCATCGATTGGGCCACTTATAAAAACGTTAGATCGCACAAATTTACGGCTAAACATAACATACACTTACGAGCATTAGAAGACTGATAAAGTTTAATGCATTTAGATGTTATGACAACAAGAGTGGAAAAGAATCGATTTCTCACTCTTAAGGTATCATTGAATATGTAATCAAAGAAACCAAAGAAAAGATGATAAATGACAAATATTTCCTTTCCATATTTAAAGCGTCGGAAAATAATAATCGAACATACTAAGCGAGACCTAATTATACCGATTACAATTTGCGTAAGCTTAAAGGCTCGATATTTCTTCGATAAATAGGCTATTTCCGCCGTATATCTTAAGCAAAATATTGTCTAAAATGTTAAAGCGTGAAGAAGGAAGGAAGCCAATTAAGGTATCGCTTGAAATGTTCACTTTCACGTTTATTTTTCATAATTACATGAAATTTGTTAACTTTTCTGAATATAATTACGAGCTATACTACGTACTAATTACGAGAGTAGGAATAAGGCATTCTTAAACCAGTAATTAATCGTTGTGTGGTAATTAATTACATTCATCATTTCAAACTGTTTTGCATAATAGATTAAGGCGGTGGGTTCAAAACATCACGCGACGTGGGACTATTTCTACTTTTATTATAATAATTTCTATTTACGATTCGCATATAAAGCATGGATAATTTACCACATGTACTTGAGGCATCTTCAATTCATACGATTTATAATAAATTATGTAATAATAATAGAAATGGGATAATTTTTAGAAAGTGTTTTTATTCGGATAAGAACCATCGCAGCAAAAATTGAATTGTAGTGGGACCTCCTATAGAAGAATAGGGAACAATTAAAAAATAAATAATTTAATAAAATTCAGAATTAAAGGGACGTTTATTTTTGCAAACAAGGCCAAAGAAGGACTACATCAACATGTGGCTCATGGATGGAAACATGTTTGTGTAACAAGCAACAATAATCACCATTCTTTGTGTCAATATGTAGACAATTCAGACGAAGAAATATTGGATTAAACTGAAAAGCTCACCGTGTATATTTATTTATTAACAGGAGGGTGACTAGTTTCGACTTAATCAGTCGTCCTCAGGGTTGCAGTGGATGATTAACATAAACTTTGATATGGAAGCTCAATTATGTTTTACATTTTCATCAGTATTTATTTAATTAATCATAGTAGTTGATTTAATGTCATTTGCTGACAAGAAGTGCCAGTATACAGGGTATACCACGGAACCCGTTCATTAGAAGTTTCTGGGGTCCCTTATTACTTACGAATTTGAAACTTTCAGGTTAGGGATAACCCATAGCATTCTTTTGTTCTAAAATATTGTCGATGTTGTACAACTTCCGGAAGGACCGGAAGTCGCCATTCATCTTCTTATTTTAAATGGAACCCCCTGTATATTATTGCATTTTTGGATTATACAATCGATTCTGCGTAACATTGTATTAGATTATCCTATACCTATCTTCAACTGTTTTTGAGATATTATGATTTTTTTGAAAAATTTGCGCTTTGCGGAGGGATGTTTAATAGCCCACCTTTTGCTCTTCTTTGAACGCAAAACATTCATACTTTACAAACACGAAGTAAAACCATAAGGGTTCACAAAATGCATTTGCAAACCTATCACAGATTATACAGGGCGTTCAAAATTAGTGGCAAAGTTAAAAAACTTCAAACACCAAAAAGTCATTTTTTTCAAATGGAACACCCGGTATATTTTTACATATTTGGAAGGCTATTTAATTTACGCATCGATAAACTATAGGTATCCCTATACCTTTCTTTAGCGGTTTTGTAGTTATTAACACTTTTATCTAATATTGATTAAAACTGCACTTAAAACCTATGCACATTTGAAAGCAGGCTGTGAGTATGACAACAGGAAAAACAATTACTTTTGCAAAACGAATTTAATGATCTTATTTATACAACAAACAAATAAAAATGACTTTAATGGATATAAAATAAATTCAAAATATCAGTATTGGAATATGCGTTAACTGCTTCCATTTTATAAAATTGTTTACTGTTTACCACCTGTTTGCTTTAATGAGCATGACATCCAGATAAACATTCGTTTGTCTAATCATACTAATAATAATAATAATAATAATACTTACTTGATTTCGATCCGTGCGGTTAGTTAACCAGGCTTGGCCTAAGTATCGATAAAAACCGAAGTATAATAATAATAATACCTTTTATTGAGAGCAAACTATTAAATTACATAAGATTGTTCAAAATACGTTAAAACTGCACACTTGTTCTCAAAAGAAGGGAGTTCAGGTGTCTACAAAAAAAGTAGAGACCTGTTCTTGCACTCAACCCTGTTAGACGTTCATTACCGTATTTTATTTTCGCATACTCACAGCCTACTTTCAAATGTGCATAAGTTTTAAGTGCAGTTTTAATCAATATTAGATAGAAAGTGTTAATAACTACAAAACCGCTAAAGATAGGTATAGGGATACCTATAGCTTATCGATGCGTAAATTAAATCGCTTTCCAAATATGTAAAAATATACGGGGTGTTCCATTTGAAAAAAATGACTTTTTGGTGTTTGAAATTTTTAACTTTGCCACTAATTTTGAACGCCCTGTATAATCTGTGATAGGTTTGCAAATGCATTTTGTGAACCCTTATGGTTTTACCTCGTGTTTGTAAAGTATGAATGTTTTGCGTTCAAAGAAGAGCAAAAGGTGGGCTATTAAACATCCCTCCGCAAAGCGCAAATTTTTCAAAAAAATCATAATATCTCAAAAACAGTTGAAGATAGGTATAGGATAATCTAATACAATGTTACGCAGAATCGATTGTATAATCCAAAAATGCAATAATATACAGGGGGTTCCATTTAAAATAAGAAGATGAATGGCGACTTCCGGTCCTTCCGGAAGTTGTACAACATCGACAATATTTTAGAACAAAAGAAGGCTATGGGTTATCCTTAACCTGAAAGTTTCAAATTCATAACTAATAAGGGACCCCAGAAACTTCTAATGAACGGGTTCCGTGGTATACCCTGTATAATATAGGTACTAATTATTAGGTATAATGGTCTATTCTATACACATAAAAAAAATTAGTTTGGAATCAATGGTAACGTTCGTTTACTAGTTGCTTTAGATACTCGTGTTACAGATAATTGTACTATTTACTTAGAGCAGTACCTACAAAGAAACCTCCAAACTCCAAATACAAGATAAAACAAAAAAATTAATGTCATTAGTTTTAAAAGATGTTGCTCTATTAGCACACCAGAGAGTATTCATTCCTTCTGTTTTCCAGAAACTCAGTACTTACGTTACCTGACGACTGAAGCTTTTCTAAAACATTCCTGACTTATAATCTTTGCACGCACATATAGAAAGTAGAGGATTAGGTATAACCATAGAGAATATTACATTCTCTATGGTATAACTAGATTTTTCATTTCCATTTCAATTTTGTATCCTTTACTGTATTCCAACTTTTTCCAATTTATTTACTTAACATTTTGTCACAATTTGCATTTTTGGATATAAAAATATTGGCTAACGTCATAATTTCTTTCTCATTTATAGACATCGTTCGTATCATAAAGCATTTCGCCCTACTTCCTTAATTTTTCAATATCTCGCAATACACTTCGTCGTGTTGTTTTTAAAGTAATACCTTTCTATGTTATAATAAACAATCGGTTTAAAATGTAAAACTAACTGAAAAACTGAATATTTATGCGAAATGAGAAAACTTGATACCAGTTGGAAATTTTACCTTCTAAAGCAAACTTTACTTCCCTATGCGAGGAGATGGTTACAATGCTAATTTAAATAGAAAGTAATTAAAATTTGTACATCCTTTGTGCTAGGATTTATCTATAACAAATACAGAAACGGCATGGAAATTCAATGAAATTTTCTCAAATTTTCAATACTTTATCAACCCTAAGGAGTGAATCAAGTGAAGATTGCTTTGATTCTCGTCTAGAAACTGGATTATATATTATATTGCTTTTGTTGGTGAGTTTATTTGAAAAGGTATACGGCACGTGAATTGATACTAAAATAAATTGTATTAAGGAATAAGATGAAGGAAACTCGCCAAATCTTACAAAGCGTACATGTGTACGTTAAAAGGAAATCTAAAATACGCTTTAGTGTTTACACCCCTTTTTGCAAAGAAATAAATATATGGAAAGGTTATTTAAAATCCAACAGCTGTTAGAGGTTAGATAGTTAGATACAGTCTTCTATTCCAAAGCTTAAAGGGATTTACAAGCAGTTTCTGTTTTGCGTAAACTAGACATCCTTAAGGACTTCTCATTGACATTTATCCGTTATAAGAGCTATAAAGGACGAGCTATAAATGTAACTTTATAGACGAATTTAATGGTACAATATTTACTACTGTTTTCGTCTTTGTTTTATCGTCCCTTGACTACAACTGACCCGTATTATCTATGTATATTGTCGATGCATTGTTTTCATGGTAGTAAAATTTATTTTGTTACACTTTAACTATACCAATGCAATTATTGAAATAGGAAAATCTAAATAAATGTATGTAAAACAAAGTTCATGTTATTGTAAAATGATGGTGTAAAATACTTTATGCAGTACCAATTGAGACATCATCGACTTCTGGAACATATCATGATACGCCTTCAATGTGAAAATTTAAATTTTGGTGGAGTCTCTTGATTAGTGCAGGATCTCGCGAAGATTTTCCAGTTGTCAGATTTTCGTGAGCGATGGCCACCCAGTCGCAACTTACAAGCTTCAAGACGCAAAAAGCTTTGTCATCACCTCAATAGATTAGCGTCTCGAGGCACTGCAAGCTCGTGGGTGCATTATAACAACGCCCCGTGTTACACGGCCATCTCCATCACGCAATTTTTGATTTCAAAATGCGTCTCTGTAGTTCACCACTTTTCCCCAAACTAAAAGCCATACCGGTTGAAGCCGTCCAGAGCTGCTGTGCAGTTCCTTAAGGGAACTTACTTTGAAGGCGAAAATATTGTTGAAAAGAATTATCTCCTTGTACAGTAACACTTAAAATCTAGTTTTTTCCTTTCTATTCCATTCCAATAACCCTAATATTATTTTTGCTTATAAAAAGGATTTTATAGGTTTCGCCAGTGTTCTATCCTTGATATTTATGGAGGACAGTGCGTTTCCGGGTTCTTTCCTCGCTCTTCGATCCGACATTAATGTAGTCATAACCTAATCAACAATTTCATCTTCTCTTTTAATAAATCCAACTTAACAGGGTGTTCCGGGTGAGTCCAGGACACCCTAAAGATAACAGATAAGTAAAATGAATCTTAACCCTAACACTGAAACCTAACAAATAATTATCAACGTCCGTAAATGATTTTGTGTGCAGTTGCATTTTTACGTCTGATATAAGTTAAACCGACCCTCTGGGCTTGCCGGCTTGCAATCGCATCATAACATACTGAGTGTTTGAACTTATTTTTTAAATGTATATGACCTATGACATTATTTTTGAACTAATTTACAACTCTACAAGACAACTTGTCACGTCAAAACTAGTTGTAATCTTATATTCGTTTTCAGTGTTAAAAATCACATTTTATGTGTCGATATTTTCACGGTGTTCCCGATGAGTTACAGCGAAATACATCAAGATCTAAGCTTACTTTTTGATGCTCTTTCAAAATCTGAAGTCAGACACACAGATTTAACATTTATTTGCCAATTGTAACGCTACCATAAAGGTGTAGCGTAATTCACGTTTGAAAGCACTTTACGATATGCAGTTTTGCAAGAAATGAGCAAATGGTTCCGTTTCCCTTGCTCTAAAAAGATTATAAACGTTCTAGGTAAATCATTACTACGTATTATGCTAAAAATAGCATAGTTGGTCGTCATACAGATATAATTACTGTTATATTTCACCTAAAAAATCATTACGATATTGACTAAAGCATTATATTACCTAACTGGAGCAAACAAAAGTGCACAAACTTCAATTATTAATAATTGTACGTCTACTTCAATTAATGTTATAGAAAATATCGTACATACCAATTTTATCATATACAAATACGGTAAAATAAAAGTTTCGAAGGAAAAAGCTTTTATTGATTGTACGTTTGACACATAGACAGTCCTTTAAGGTTATAACCATCGGAATTTGTGCGTTTCTAAAATTATTGGTAAGAAACTGCCTTTATTAGAATAGTTGCCAAATACATATTATATTTAAATTCAAGTGAACACATTTGTCATTTCTTTTGTTTTTAGATATAAACTGGAGTAAACAATTAAAATTAAATTAACGATATTTGTTGAATGGATCTGTGTCCAAGCATTGTCAGCCCAATGCGATGCTTTTCTTAATAACGTGTATGCATCAGACGTGCAGACAAAAGTATGATTCAAAAAGCATAAATCACTTGTTTTCATATGATACACAGAGTTTAATATTAGTATGTGAAGAAGCGATACATATTTGAAATGAATAGATACGACAAGATCATATATTAGTTTCAATCTGGACACTGTTGAAGGTATTCAACTGCAATATGAAGACTTACTCTAAGTTTAATACCTATACATACAGAATAGTACGTGGTCAACAATAAGACAGTATAGGAAATGCACCGCACACCGTCCTTCAGTCGGTCGGTGCGGTTATTAGGTAAGTTACAATGTTTTTGTAAGCGATAATTAACCATTTAACTATTAATTGAATTTGCAGTGTATGAAAAGTTTCAACTCGCTAGAATTGGACATTTGACATTGCTATTTGTGAATTGTGTCGTAATATCTGGGAGAACAAGAAAAATACAAAATTGAAGCGATATTTAGTAAAATTCGTTACTTCAGACCAGTCCAATAAGAAACCTGTTAGTGGGAAACATTTCATGATGGTTTTAGCGATAATTCTCCCTCTTCCACAAAAAATGGTCTAGATAACCAAGTTTTAGTCCAAGTGTCCATAGATACGTCCCAGCTTGCACATAAGCTTACTGCACACTTGATTTTGGCTTGCTTATTCTTGCATATTATGTAAGGTCGCATTGGCAAGCTTATAATAAGGTTGCTGTATGCTTTTCAAACTCACGGTGGCATTTAGAAGTTTATAATAGGGTTGCCGTACGAAAGACTGCGTTTATAGGTGTAGGAAAGTTTTGCTGCAAGGGACGTAATACCTATAGAGTATAGACAATTATGTAAGTACATAATATTAATTTTTAAGTAAATAGTTTATTTGTATATTTGCATAGATTTTTATAGTCTAATTTTACTGGTGTGCGGAAAATTCTTCGACAGAAATTCTTCGAATGAAAATTCTTCGATAACAATAGGTACCGAAAACAATTCTTCGGAATAACAATTCTTTGAAAATACAATTATTCGACACTACAATTCTTCGACATGAAAATTCTTCAAATAAATAATGTGTAGAGTCATTGAAATTTTTAAAGTATGCCAATACTTCGAATATTTACTTTTAATAATTCTAAATATAAATAATATGTTTTTTAGAGCCTATTAATATTACCCACAAGACACAATGTGGAGGTTGGCTCAGAATAGTCTTCCATTTTTTTGCTATTATTCTCTTCAATTTTATTATTGTAAACTGCATAATAAGTTTCAATAAGAGTTTTAGAAATACTTTTGGGGAATTTCAACAGTGAAGCGCCCTCTGGCGGCAATGGTAGGAAATTGTAAATAATTTCCAACTTTTTCTCTTGGCCACATTTATCATATAAGATTTTTTATTTCACTGTTTTACCTCAAATAGTTTCTGAGTTATGGCCGGCCTCCTTTCTTAGTTGTACACCCTGTAAATTCAATGTGTATTGTTTTAATTGAATGTTCAGTTTTAATATTTTCTGGTTGGTTTATAACAATAGGTATGTGTTGTTTTCTTCAAAATAAAGTAATGTCATGTAGGAAATATGGTAGGTAGGTACCTATGTAAAATCATGTTAATTAACATAAGACATCTCAATCACAAAAATATGTAAAAACTCTTACCAAATAAACCAACGGCAACAACACACTAAACTGCACACGCTGGAATACTGTTCAGTGTGCGTGTGTGTTGTTCCCGTTGGTTCATTTGGTAAGAGTTTGTATTTTATTTTTATTGTTGTTTTTAATTGTTTTGTTTCTTGTCCTGATGAAGTCCCTTACAAAAGTGGGCAAAACGTTGACTCAATATTGACACGGTCCTACTCCGACAGTCGCCTTTATCTTACATTTAAATAATGCACTCGACTGGGAGGATATTCCCATCACAAAAATGTTTCTCCTTTTCACATCGTTCATGTATGGGCTGCGTCTGATTCATTTGCTGAATGTAATCCTAAGCTCTTTCTTGCGTGGATTAAATATATTTGATGTGCAAATAATGAGCAGAATTAGGTATTTGACGATTTTTACATTTCCAAGATGTAATGATCCATGAGTGAAAACCCCATCACCCGCCCCTTCATATTCTATACCTACTATACGTTAATGACAGGTTGCACGAGTTTTGAAAATCAATATTGTTGCAGGAAAAAAATCGTCAAAATACCGCCCGGCTATACGTTAACTGCAAACTGATTGCAAAGAAAAGTCACCTATTGTTAATAGATACCTATTGATTCATAAATGTGAGAGCACAATGTACATTAATTATATTAAACAAACCAACAACGTTTGAACTTTACTTGCTTTTGTCAACGTGAAAAATTAGAAATTAAATATGTCGAACTGAAAGATACCTATTTACTTCTGCGCAGCACGAAATGAGTGGGCATAAAAGGTGAGTCATAATTCTACATGTGAAAGCGTTCATAAATATTATTTTTAATTAAAAGTTCACGTACTTTTTTTAAAAGAATCCTTTATATATTATTTAATCACTAAGAATATTCCTTGTAGTAATGGACATCCATAGATACACTATGTCTAGGAAAATATCACTCTCTCGATAAAAAGTGCAATAAAGTAAGGAAGTAATAATAACAGAAACCACAAAATAGTAATGTTGATCAGTTGTGAATTGAAAAAATTTATTTAATGTCTTTCCCCAAAAGGCAAGTATTATTAATGCACCCTTGTGTATCGTTTCCAGTTAGCAGATAAATGTTTACAATGTTCATTACATGCGTAATTTTTTTATCGCATCCCCCGTTTACATGTTTTTGCAAACAAAGACATCAAAAAACACGAGCAACTAGAGAATTTCAATGGATGGACAAATAAAGGGCTTAGAAATAAATTTGCAAAGCTTTCGGACTATAATGCGTAGTTACTACACCTAGCATTTCCCTTCATGCTTGCACAAGGAAGCCTCATTAATGTTACTAAAAGCTACAATAACTGTTGCAAGAAGGAACAGTCGTTTCAGAATATCTTTAAAGAAATTTACATGTTATTATCGAGTGTGTCTTATAAATACGCTGCATTTCCATGTAAACACTGAATAATAAACCAAAAGAATACAATAATATGCTAATTTTGCTCTCCTTGACACTTTCCATTCAAGTTTCCAAATTTATTATGTAATCCTACTTTTGTAGAGGACCAATTCCTTTTTTTATTGTTTTTATTATAATTATACCATTGAGATGAAAAATGAGAGTAGGTATAAGTATAAATAGAAATAACCATGACACCATTTTAATGTAAACAAATATATCAAACTAACACAACACTAGAGGGTGAATGTACATACAGTAAAAACTTATTTGTTATGTAGCAAGTTCTATTGTTGTAATGAATGGAGCTCGAGTAGGTATGTATTTAAGTACTCATTACTTGTAAAATAATCTCGCAGCGTTACATTTGTTGTTGGAACAAAGTGAAATCTTTGTTTTAATTGAGAACTGGTCTTTATAAAATCTAATTTTCTTGTGTGAAACTAATTCATATTTAACTTAAAAGGGAGCTAGAGTAGTTTCAAAATCTCGTGTGGCACTCGAGATGCGCGCGGCGGGATTGAAAACAATTTCGAAAAGTATGCACGACGTTATACGTCGAGAAACAACAGGATAGGTAAAATGCCATCGTAAATATATGTTAATATAAAGCAAATAAATACAGAAGCATATTAGTATCGTGTTTAAATAAATACCGCCGCGCATCTCGAGTGCCACGAGATTTTGAAACTACTCTACAATATCGAAATTTATGTTTATCATTCCGTAGGTGAGTGTAGTAACGAGTTAAAAAATAGGGTGGTTCTTCCCGGTCCTGCAAAAGGATCAGTGTTGGGACATCTGAATAGACTCAAACAGCAGACGTCTTGGTGAAAGAAAATGGTCGAATTATCCTTGATGAAATTCACGAAGCTTTGAATATGAGCTTTGGTTCTGTATATTTCACTATACACGGCAGTATCAGCAGGGTGAAATGAAACTACGACGTGTTGATACTTATAAAGAAGCTTTTGTAAAACACTCCAAAAGTGCTGTTACGCACCCTATAGGTACTTTAAAAACGCATGTAATAAATCGACATTACTCATTTTTTACACATAGTAAACGGAGGTGGCAGTGCTAACATAGAACGTGTACCTAATAGTATTACAAAAACGAGCATTTAGTGTTATTTGAAATTTGCCATTCAGGGCACTATGTAGGTCATATTTTGAAGAATTAAAGATACTCACAGTGGTTGGCATTTTTATTCTAGAAATATGCTATCACGCTTCTCGAAGGAACGTTTCATTTAAAATCCGAGACATCATAGAGCAACTTTTTTCCAATGAAATATAATATACAATAAAATGGTTGCAAAATTTTTAATAATCTTCTAGTCTATGTGAAGGAAATAAAAGCACTTAATCAGTGCAGCAGGTTATCACTCAAAAAAGAGAAGTTCTTTTATAGCTTATCTCACTATTTTCTAGTCGAGCAGATAGGTTAAAGCGTAATTTCATGCCATTCTGTAGAGGCGAACCGACTATATATTTATTATTATTATTAAAAACCACAATCATAATTTATTATATCGTAAGCGTTTGGATAGCAAACATCAGCGAACAATGATATACATAATAAATTATTATTTCACTGTTCTCAATAATAAGAATATATACAATAGGAGAAGAGAGACAGTATAACGTCTAGAAACGAAATAATTGTAAAAGTTTACTTACATTCTGCTGGGGTTTAACTCAATTTATGTCCGTGTGATAGCCATCTGAAACAAGTAGAGAAATTATTAGAATTTCGCTCTTTTGCTATTTCAAGGAAAGGTTTCAGTGCAAATATTAGCCTTCTGTAATCCTTTTTTACTTATTTTACATGAAAGGTTACAAAATGATACTGAACTCGATTGTAATTAGTTTTTCTATTAATAGATCATGGTCCCAACCAAAAATAATGTTGCTGAAGACGATTATGGCAAATGAAGGTAATATCTCTGATAATAATTACAATTGCCATTTGTGTCTATTTAAAACAAGCATTACTTCAAAGGATAAATAATTCTAACATAAAAGTGTGAAAAATGATTTGCAGAAAAAGTAGACATTATTCCAAATTTTACGATCGATAGTGTAGAAACCAGTTTTATATGTATAGAATGTAATTACACATCATACACCGTGACAATATAACCGACTCGTATTTTAGGTTTAAGCATTTCTAATACTAGGTAAACACATGGACATTCAGCGTCTAAATTTATACATATACGAAAGATGTCAGATCATTAGTTCAATTTGGATCCTTACAATGAATGATGCCTTTCATTCATCTAATTGCTGTTAAAGGAGATTTGGTGAGATAAAGGTCAGTTGAATTAGTACAAAAACGAAGTAGTTTGGGCGTTTAGTTAAAGTTGGAGTTGTAGGTTTTGCCCATTGTTATCAGTGAATCTCAGAATGCTTTGATCTAAACGGAAACGATGTTCTTAAGCAATTGAAGCAGTCTAATTATTACAATAACATTATAGAAACCGATAACAAATTGCAAATCAAATTTGTAAACCTAATTCGATTTTATCATATTAAATAAAAGCTATGTTAATTATTTCAAAAGTAAGAACAGTCTAAGTTATTCGCATGAAAATGTAATATAATTTTGTGGAGTATTCTGATAATGAGTCGACATTTGTTTCCGAATAAGTCAGTTGTTATGGTGGGGATTAGTTAATACTTTTAGATGACTTAAGGCGTAAAGGTGTCACTTTAATCACACACACACAGATCAAAATCTAAAAGAGATAATGGTACATCCCTATAATTTAAGGGAGAGAGACCAATGTAGTTAATTTTAATGTGTATTTTAATTATAATTATTCATACATACTTATATCATTCTAAATTTTCTATATGTAAACAATTACAATTAAAATAGATATTGACATTGAGAGGGATTTGAGGGGGATCTGGTGTAAAAAGTAGTTAAGAATGAATAAATGTTTAATAATCATAAAAAGGTGTAAAACACTACAGTACGCGAATAATCCTAAATCTGTTACCGCGCGCTTATATTAGCGACCACGCTTCAAGGTTGGGCACGCCTCGATTAGCGATTCCCAACACTCCTCCTATCGATAGTGCCCTTTTTAATTAACCGCTTTAACATTTTGAGACACATTTAAATTTAACATCTCTATACATTTTTCATGTTTATACTTAGTTAAGGATTTCGTTAAAATATCAGCAAGCATAAGATCAGTTTTTACATAATTAACAACTATGTACCTATTCTCTACCAATTCACGAACAAAATGAAAACGTATGTCTATATGCTTACTACGTTTATGAAAAACAGCATTTTTAGTGAGTTCAATTGCACTTTGATTATCGCAATAAACATTCACTGGTGCTTTTGCATAGTTCTCAAAACACATATGCCCTAAAAGTCTTCCAATATACACAACTTCGCGAGAAACTTCAGAGAGTGCTGCGTATTCCGCCTCCATCGTTGACAAAGCCACCGAAGATTGTTTCTTTGATGCCCAACTGATAGGACCTCCAGCTAAAATCAAGACATTACCCGTACATGATCTTCGATCATCGATGTCTCCAGCCCAATCCGAATCTGAGAAACCTTTTATACCGGCTCCATCTTTCACATACGTAATACCGTAATGAGATGTAGCCTTCAAGTATCGCAATACTCGTTTTGCAGTAATCCAATGACTTTTTCCAGGATCCGTACAAAAACGACTCAATGTACTTGCTGCGAATGCTATGTCTGGACGAGTTGCATTTGCCAAATAAATCAACCCTCCAATTAATTCTCGATAAGGTCTGCTTTTCATGTCGCTTCTCTCCTCTTCTGTTGCGGGACACATTTCTTTTGAAACTTTCGAATTAGGTTCCAACGGAGTCGATACAGTGTTTCCGTTTTCCATGTTGAATCGTTTAATTAATTCTTCAACATATCTTTCTTGTGAAAGATTAATTCTTCCCGTAGCCCCTTCTCTCTTTACTGTAATTCCCAGAATATTCTTTACTTGACCAAGATCCTTTATCTTGAATGCCGACATCAACTTTGATTTGATTGCTTCAAGATTTTCAATCTTCTTTGCTGCTAGGATCAAATCGTCTACATAGACCAACACAATAACCAATTCATCGTCTTCACCAAATACATAAAGACATGGGTCTGCTGGGGTACGTTTACCTCCAATGTTAGTTAGATAACCATCCAGTTTGTTGTACCATTCTCGACCGGATTGCTTCAGTCCATACAATGGTTTCAACAACTTACAAACCTTTTCTTCGTTATTGCGTTCCACAAACATCTCTGGTTGTTCCATATATATTTCTTCGTGTAACTCACTTTGCACATAAGCCGAAACTACATCCATTTGATGAACGTGCATTTCTTCGTTAACACTTATCGCTAGCAAAGTACGGATTATTTCGTATCTTGTAACTGGTGCGAAAACCTCTTCATAATCAATTCCATACTTTTGAGTATTTCCGCGCGCCACTAGCCTTGCTTTATATTTCTTGACTTTCGTATGCTCGTCAAGTTTGGTTTTGAACACCCATCGATTTGTTAAAACTTTATGATCTATTGGCCTTGGTACAAGAATCCATGTGTTGCTTTGTTGCAAGGTGTCGTATTCCTTTTCCATGGCAGCTAGTCATGCTTCTTTGTCTTCATGTTCCAACACATCTTTTACAAACTCAGGATCCGACTGTTCCTTTTTAACGGTGTACATCTTCGACGGTCTACCTCGGCGACCATCCCGTACAATCCTCGGACGTCCTGGTCCTCTGCGAAGACTTTGACTTGATTCTTCTTCAACTTTTCTATCTGTTTCATACGATTCGTCATCATCTTCATTATGCGAAACGTCGTTTGTATGATCTGGCAGGATAACAATTTCTTGCGAGGAACTTGGAGGAGTTTCAATGTCTTCCATAAACTTAACATCTCGGGCTTTGATGACAATGTTTGTTCCCTTCTTCCACAAACGATACGCTTTGGATTCCTCAGAATAACCCACTAGCACATATTCATCCCCTTTTGGTTCGAACTTTCCTCGTCCTGGTCGTTTATTTAATGCTATCGCCTTACTGCCGATAATTCTCAAAAAACCAACGTACGGCTTCTTGTTAGACCATGCTTCTATAGGAGTTATTCCATCTAGACATTTTGTACCACACCTGTTTCGTAAAAAGGTTGCTGTGCTTACCGCTTCTGCCCACAACGAATCAGCCAAGTTTGCTTGTAACATTATGCATCGTGCCATTTCGATCAGCGTCCTATTAGCTCGTTCTGCTACGCCATTTTGCTGAGGAGTGTACTCCACGCTCAACTGATGCATCATACCTTCGTCTTTGAGAAAACTCTTGAACTCACCTGACAAATACTCTCTACCGTTGTCCGTTCGAAGCTTCTTTATTCGTTGATTCGTTTGTTTTTCGACTTTTGCTTTGTAATTTTTGAAAGCTTGAAACACGTCCGATCTATTTCGCAGCATACTCACTTCCGTATAGCGTGTACAATCATCGATAAAGGTTACAAAGTATTTAGCGCCACCCAATGACTCAGTTTTCATTGGACCACATATATCAGAATGAACTAAGCCTAAAACTTCCTTTTCGCGATTCGTTGACCGTTTAAATGGTTGTACGTGTATCTTGCCTTTTGCACAAACTTCACAGTTTAATTCTTTCGCTTTCGAATTCAGATTCATACCAGAAACCATATTTTCGTTTTTCATTCTCTTTAAATCGTTTATATTTAAATGACCATACCTTTGATGCCATCTGACTAAATTTTCAGAATTGCCGTTATGTGCAATTGCAGCATTTTCTTCTTTTTCATCCACTACATACAGCTGATTACGTTTCGTTGCCGTAAGCACCACTGAACCATCCGTGCGATTAATTGTTGCTTTATGCCCTTTAAACGTAACCGAATAACCATTATCAGTAACACTAGAAACAGAAAGCAAATTATTACGTAGTTCTGGTACAAACATTGCGTTCTTTAATGTTACTCGATTCGTGTTCCGCTTATTTATTTCAGCATTCAAACTTACATCGCCACTACCGGTGGATTCTATAAAATGTTCATCCGCTGTATACACTTTTAATTGTTCATCGTCATTAAAAGTTACAAAATTATTTTTATTATTGCACATATGCCTTGTTGCACCACTATCGAGACACCATAAATTTGTTTTATTTATGATCGAGTTACACCCAATAACAGTCATTGCATCATTCACTTGATTAGCTTGTTTACTTGTCGATTTTGATTTACAATCGCGACTTTTATGTCCGAATTTTTTACACTTAAAACATTTCCCTTTAAATCTTACATCATTTTGTTTAAGCACGTGTGAATTGCCTTTAATAAACATTGCGCTGTTTATATTTTCGTTATCGTTGGTTCGTGCCGATCGATCATTTTGCCTCGCTTCCTCTTCAATGAGCTTAACCTTCAAATTTTCAAGTGTCGGTATGTCATCGCGCGTTTCAATTGCAATAGTAAAACTATCGTAATCTTTAGGTAATGAGCTTAATAACATAATTGATAATAAGTCAGCCGGAATTACAATACCTGCTTGCTCAAGCTGCTCCGATTTCCGTGCGAAATCTGTTAAATATTGTGCCATTGTAACGCCTGCTTTCTTCTCAATTCGTAACAATTGTTTGTATAAAGCTGCTTTCCTTACAGGACCTTGCGATTCAAATACCGCTCGTAGTGCATCCCATGCTTCCTTTGACGTTGAAACCTTCTTTACGTGATTTAACTGTTCAATTGATATCGAAAGATTAATTAACGCCAACGCCTTGGAATCTTTTTTAACCCAATTATCAACATTTTCTGCCGGTTTCTGTTCTGTACCATCGACGTATTGCCACAAGTCATTGAAAACCAGTACGCTTTTCATTTGCACTTTCCACAATTCGTAATTGTTTTCAGTTAATTTTTCAATGCTCGCGAAACCCGTTGCAGTAGCCATTCTTTCTTAACTTTATTTTAATGTTTCACTTTACACATACACTTAACAAAGCACCCTGGGCCCATAACCTGAGAGGGATTTGAGGGGGATCTGGTGTAAAAAGTAGTTAAGAATGAATAAATGTTTAATAATCATAAAAAGGTGTAAAACACTACAGTACGCGAATAATCCTAAATCTGTTACCGCGCGCTTATATTAGCGACCACGCTTCAAGGTTGGGCACGCCTCGATTAGCGATTCCCAACAGACATCAATCATTATACTTGCCAGCAAATCACTTTTAACATAACTACTATAAGTAGTTAATTTTAAGTAGACTTTGGTCATTTGCTGGTTAGTATCTTTATTAGTTATATTATAAAATAACAAGGTATTCCACTATAATCCTTATTAAAATAACCCGAACACTGTTTGTCATTATTAAGGGTTCAGATTGTGATTGATTAAAAATTAAACAAGAGTCCTATCATTGTTAAGGAAATTTTTGCATGTAGGTAGTTTCCTGTTTGTTGTCGATTTTCTCTTTTTGAGAAGCCTTCGTGGGGAGAGGATTGATCAGAATTGTGATTGTGATGAGAATAAATAAGCCTAATAGTTCTTTATTAACGTTGTTCCTTCCAGAAATCATATAAAAATTTTAACTAGGTTGTTAAGCTTATATTAAGCGTCATAATAGGATGAAAAGCGTTATCAGGCATTAATCAACGAACTTCGTTCGTTACTGGAATCAATATTCCGTCCGTGCATCCGTGCGTTGCAAGAGATGCGTATTGTCTACAACCGAGTTAAGATATGGATCTTATGTGAAATTTTATGCTGATGCAAGATCTGGTCCCAATTTTTCGATATCTCAAATACTTTTCGAAATATTCGACTTTAAAGTCGAAATTATCAAATTTTGTCTTTGATAAGGCCAGACTTTTTTTATACTTTCGTTATTGCGGTATTCAAGTTCGTTTTGTAATCCAGGGATTTCAACTAGTTATGTATGATTAACTAATATTCAGTCTTATTCTCAGATACATATCTGTGTTCTAGTTCTGTATACAAGGTGTTATGTTAGATTATGTAGTCCCCCCCCCACCCCCTCATTCATTAGTTCCCAATTTTTAAAAGTAAAATGAATGAAAACTATTCCAAATGTTTTATTATTTTAGAACTGTCGGGGTCTTGAAAAGTATAACAGAATAAAAAAAAAGTTTTTGCCAAATATCTCCAATCGATGTTAAAATAAAATCAACAGAATGTATAGATATTAAAAGAAGAAGTTACTCGTAATTAGATACCTCCTTAGCAGCGGTTAAAAGCGCGTGAGTTAAGTTTCACACAATACCATCCGAGAATCGACCATTCGAGTCGGAGTTAAAGGACAATTTAAAGGAGGATCGATCTGCACCTGAAATGGTACTGAAATGTTTCTAAATTGCCAATTATAACATCTCTAATTTTCTAGCACGAAATCAAGAAACTTTGATAGTTGTTTCAAATAAATGTAATGTGGGGTCCTTCTAATCTAACTTGTCAACATAACAAGTAGCTACACAAACCGGATCCTTGCTTAACTAAGGAAATATTATGTACTGTGTGATTATTCTCAAACGTATGTAGGGCAACAACAGATTTAGCCCAACGATTGTATTTAAGGTGAATCAAGTTCATTTTGAAACACATTTCAAGTGATCTTTAAATTTTCCTAATATATACTTGGTTACAGTCTTTACAATTGATTTTGTATGTTTCAGACTTACCGTTCCTATCAACCGAGTTGTTGGGGTTAAATATAAGTTATTGTAAATTACCTTAAGAAAGAAATAGATTTGTTAATTAAAGATTTGAAACATAACATACAATTAACCAAATATAGACCAAATTATAGTGGCCATTAGGACATTGGATGATAACACAAAAAATATATTCGGCAAACCTTAAACATTCAAACTTTGGAAAATAGACAGAGATCCAAAATTATTATTACAAGAAAGACAATCTATAAATTGTTAGAGACTTGGGGGAAAAAGATTGTTTTTATCTCAAAGCAGATACAAGCAATGAAGTGGTTGGTCACATTGGACAAACAGGCCGATTATTGTAATAAAGTTGAAAATTATTACACTTGCTAAGAAGGTTTTATTATAATGTAAAAGTATAATTAATGATAGCACTTAGGCTGCGACTAACCGTATCTAATCCTGTTTTACCCCGAATGTATATTGCTTTCCAGAAATTCATAAACCGGGAAAAGCTATGCGACTCAATGTGTTATGTCAGGTATAAATTCTACAACTAACGCAATTTCGAAATGGTTAAGCGAAAAAATCCACATCTCTCTTATCATCAACCAAATTTTAGTATTTCCACGATCATCCAAAGTAATTGAAAAAAATTAAAAACATTGAGTTGGTAGAAAGTGAACTGTTAGTTTCATTAGACGTCACTTCACCGTTTGCGAGTATTCCCACAGATACAATTTTAGGCTACTTACGAAATTTGCCACAAAGATGCACAAGTTAATGATTTTATTAAACTAACAACGCTATGCATGAATCATACCTTTTCACAAATTAACGGTAATTTCCTTAGGCAATTAAGGAGACGGAGCAACGATGGGTTTATAGCCAAACTGTTCATGGGTAAATTTGAAACTGACCTCGAACCACTGAACTCAATAGAGCTCAGTGCCTCGAACAAGTGTTGAAATACTTTTCCAGAGGTTGGATTCGCTGCGTGGATAATGTTTTTTCCATCCTCAATGCTAAAATTTGCTCCCCCAGGACTTTCTATCCCAACTAGATTTAAAATTCCCGTCTATTCAATTAATTTATGAAGCGGAAGACTCCGTATCGTTCCTTGATACTCTTCTCCAAAGATCCCACCTAGAAAGAGATATTTTAACACTAGAAAGTTCAGAACATGATGAGAAAATTACGTACTATTAGAGAAATGGTAATGAATTTAATTAAGAAAGATATTAGAAATGTAACAACGTTCCAATAGATGAAATAAGAAATATGTTAAATTACCCAATTTTCCACCATGTTCAAGCGGTCTCTCTAAAATCATTTAAACTTGTAAAAGGTCGCAATTTCAAAAGGCAGTTTATAGAAGCTTCTGTAGATATGATCCAATGATTGAGCACATCAAGAACTTTTAGCCAAAATTTCTACGAAATGTAAAATTTCCTGATCACGATCAGCTGCATAATAAGGTCGGACACAACTATTTATAAAGAAATATTACCCAAAGTAACTCCACTCGATTACACCAGTTTACGTATGTTGAAGTTCTCTCAATCCGATTCATGGGCGTTAATTAAATAATACAGCAAATACTCCTTTGTAAATTGACCAGAAACTCGCTACGTTTTATGTTCTGTTTTTGGGAGTTTTATTTAATGAAAAACACATTCGAACTTCCATGTTTGTGTTCTAAACAGTTAACTTCCACTTCAATAATATTTAGTGAGGTATTTTAAATTAACTTTCAATTAAAATCAAATATAAGGTCGCCTCCGATGACCTGTTTGTATAGCAATTATTTCACGATACACTTAACAGTTAGTCGCAATTTATATCGTTCAAAAAAAGAAATGGTCTAAAACATCGCAGATTTATTTCAAAGTAAATGTTTGATATGTCCGTTTCCATTTGTATATTTGTAGAATCTAAATAAAGATTACTGAAAGATTTACTTATAGTTTACGATGTGTTGAATAGGAAGTCTGGAATGAGGTTACCCTTTAATAATTTAATTAATTTTGCTATTAACGGCTAAATATAAGATAGTATACCTTTAAATAGCTGCATTTTCCATTCTCTTTGAAAGTCTCTTTATGCAAGTGTGGAGCTGCCTTTTAAGGCTCCTTAAGAATAGATTTTGCCTTTGATCTTTTTGCGTGCATTGTATATAATGCATGTGCATGCTCTACTAGTAGTTTTCCTGAATAAATGCACATAAGGTACGAGATAAAGCATTTCGTTGTCGGTGCCGTCTGTTTGGCAAAATCTCCTTTGTAAGATAAATTTAATAAGGGTAACTTATAGAACATGCACTTTTGTTATGACATGATTTGTGCTTTATTAATTACTTCTCGATACTATGTTTCGGATGCATCATACTTTAAAAATTGTAATAAATTAGGAAAGAGAATTTCTGTTTGAGGAAATGTGATCAGTTCTGCAAGAAATTAAACAAACTTGAGCGTGACAATAACACTACATGAAGTACTGACCATCACAATACTTAAGCAAAGAACGTCATATCCAAAACAAAAAAGATTTATATATGTAGGTACCTAATTTCGGAAATAAAATACTAATGTGAGTATTTTATGTGAAAGACATCAAACTACAGCTTTTATAGTAATTAAGGTTATGTTCATAACGCCCGTAGTGCCTTCATAACTTTATGTCATACTTGCAAGAAGTTGATTAAGATGATTAAAACAGATGATAACAATAAAATCAGTATAGACTGACATTTAACATCCTTGACCGTATCTATAGTGAGGCATAATTTTACATTTGCGGGCGTTATAAGTTAGCTTTATAAAAAATAACGCCCGTTGCTATCTAAAATCCGGTTGTCATGTAAAGAGGCGTTATTTAGTCATTAATGTTTCTTGTTTCAGCAGTTGTTATGGTGAAATAATTATGTAGTATGACATAAAAACTTATTTAGTGTCAGGATAAGAAAAGTAATTAACTCCATATAATAATTATATTCAATTATTGACGTTTGTCAACCCAATTTCGGAAGGGTTTGACGACCTTCGCAGGATTTTTCCATGGTTACGTCAACTAGCAAAATAGGTATATATGTATACAGGGTGTATAAAAAAGACATGTCAATATTCAAGGAGTGATTCCTGAGGTCATTTTAAGAAATAAATTTCCTATAAATATGGGTCCGGAAACAATTCGTTTAGAAGATACACAGTGTTGAAGTTTTATTATTTTCCTAGTTTTTCTTAAATTTTTTCTAAATTTATGCTCTTTTACAAGTAGCTTTGTGACTAACGAGCAAATATGTTGAGATACTTAATACCAAAGTAATATCACATATTATCATGAATAGGTGTCGCTCACTGGCGGTTCCCCGAATATCGGAATATACTAATGTACACAGGGGCGTAATTTCAACATTTTTATTTGGGGGGGGGGGGGGGGATACCTATCTATCTACCTGTTGCCCACAAATATACCGTACAGGTATAAGGTTTTTTATTTTTTGCTTTTTTATTCGGTTCACATAGGAAACTGTAGGTACGTCTTTTAATTTCTTCAATGATCCATGGAATTCTTAGATCCTCGTGCAGTGATTTGTTACTAATGCACCACTCAGCGTTGGTCATAACACCATTATGTTACACGCCTATCAAGAGTCGTGCCAAGATATTTAACATCATCCTTATTCGGAATTTGTGTATCATTTATGGTAACCGGAGCAGCATAATAGTGTTTGGTTGTGAACGTGACAGCGGTAGATTTAGTTTCATTGATGCGTATATCCCACCTGTTGCAACCATTTTTGTAAGTTATCCAGATTACTTTGTAATATTATCGATGTTTGTGTTGGATCTGGGTGTGAAACTAATATCGCGGTATCGTCTGCGAAAGTGGCTGTCATATCATTAGTACAGGGTAGGTCCGCTGTAAATAATTGGTACAGAGTTGGTCCCAGAACGCTACTCTGGGGAACGCCTGCCTTTATAGGGTATAGTTCAGACTGACTTACGCCGTGCTTTACCTGAAAGTACCTCTCGTTTAAATAAGATTTAAATAGGAGATAGTACTGGTGTGACAGGGACTGTTTGATTTTGTATAGTAGTACGCGATGCCAGACATCAAAAGATACTGCAGCACAGCATCTTGGTTCTTCAAGGTCATTTTCTACTACCTTTACAACTCTGTGTTCTAGAGCTGAATGCTCCTGGCAAAACCCAAATTAGTGCTGTGGGATACGTGTTTCATGTTCAATTCTCGGCGTCATTCTCTTTATAATGAACCTCTGTAAGACTTTGTTGAAGTGTTATCGGTCTATAAGAAGTAACGTCGTGTACCGGTTTTCCCAATGTCAAAATTAGTAATATTTGGCCAAATTTCCATAGCAACGGATAGTACCTGCAACCTCAAAACTGCATTGAAGATTTGTAGAATTATGGCTTTGTGGGGCAGTTCTCTCAGTAATTTGGAAGTTATCAGATCGTACCCGGGCACTATATTTTGCTGTTTAGATGTGGGATTTAAATTTTCGTTTCTTCGGAAATGAAGGATTGTATTGGTGGGCTTAGTTGCAGAGGGCTTGAAGGAGATCTGATCTGATCTAGCCCAGGAGCCGTCAACCTTTCTAATTGGTTTGGTAGGAGTCCGGGCATTTTTCAGTTTCTTTGTTCCCTTCCAAAGCGTGTAATTGTTATTGGCGGAAGGTGATAAAGTACTTATGTTTCGTTTTTCCATTCCCTTAAAGCTGTTTTTAACTGTCTGGTTTGCCTATTTTAGGTTGGTTTTATCTATGGGTTCCTCGTTTGCTGCCAGATTCTGTTATTGTGTATTTTGATGATAATCCTTTGGTAACTAAGAAATCTACCGTATCAGGTACTTTATTTAAATCAGTCGCCCAGTATGTGGGCTCACCGGTGTATAAATAGCTGTAGTTGTTGGCCAGTGCTGCCTTACGTAATTCGCGCCCTTTAGTGGTTGTTAACCCGGAGCCCCAGTTTGTGTTTTTGGCGTTGTAGTCACCGTCGGCTATGAAATTGTTGCCTAGTTTTGTGAAGATTGCTTCATATTGATTTTGTTTTACAGAGTGCCTAGGCTGGCTATACAGGGTGTTTTTTTAGGAGCTTTAGTTAGGCGTTTCTGGGAAAGTTTTATAGGTAGGTTTCAGAAAATTTGCACTTAGGGGTTACTCAGAAATCCGAATCGATCTAAAATATTTTCAAAATGGCAGCACTTCCAGAAATGCCGGAAATAGCTACTAACTTCGTTATTTTAAATGGCAACCCCTATTTTTTATTGCATTTTTGGATTCTACGTGAACTTTCATAACCTTTGATATAAACATGTCAATATCTACAAGTTATGGTTTTTAAGTTATTTTCATTTATTTGAAAAAAATGGCGGATGTAGATGGTCGTTTAAGAATTTATTACTTGAAAACCGTTGTAGCTATAGCAACCGAGTTTTCACCAGCGCTTAAAGGAAGAATGGGGCTTTCTTTTGGTGTACTTAAAAAAAGCTATGTTACGTATGACGTCACCTATGGGGTTCCAAATTTAGGAAAATTCCAAGACTGAAAACTCAGATTTTTTAAATGAAATGACCATTTTCTTACTATTGCATTTGATAGAGAATCAAAATGGCCATATTTTGGTATTACATGTTCCTATCCCTATCTTTTATAGTTTCTGACTTATTCTCATTTCATCGCATTGATATCATTTTTTTCGAATTTTTTGTGTTAGTCGACCATGACATGGACCATGGCAATCGACTTTTGAACAAATCAAGTGATACTAATCCGTCACCTGTTATAGGTTGATATAAGTTTTCCAATAATCGTAAAAAATGGCTCGCAATGGTTTTACATATTAAGATTTTTGGAATCTAATTGTTATTTATGGTGAAATGAACAGAATCGCGTCACATGCTTGTCATACTTTCATTGAGAGATATCCAGAAAAACCGCGTCCTAGTGAACGTACCATCCGAACACTGGAATAAAATTGTTTGAATTTTTAAAGCTTTCTACCACCAAAACAATTACCTAGACCTAGAGTAAGAGTGTTACGAATAGCTAATGTTAAGGAACCAGGAAGATTTTTTGGGGAACATTACTTAGTCAGACGAGGTCAAATTTAGTAAAAATTTAATCGCCATAATTCGCATTGCTGGTGCCATTAAAATTCTTGTTTGAATGGAGATGTACACTTTCAAGAGCGCTGCAGTTCTATTGTATGTACTTTGTGCGTTTAAAAATAACAAGATTTTGTGTTTCCACATTTATCCAAAAAATTTGAATGCAGAATATTATTATTTTCTGGATTTTACCTTTTCATACTCCCTTATTTTGAGTCCCGAACCACTATTTCATGATGCCTACCTATTATTTGGAAATCTTACGCAATATTGTTCCTGTAACAGAAGATCTGCCTCTGCAGGAATATGCTGAATACTGAATCACAAGTCATACGATACTCCACACAAGAACATTTACGAAAAAGAGTTTGTGTTTGGAACATGAAGGCACACATTTTGAGCATGTGTTGAAGAAGCCAAGGTTTTAAATTGATTTGAAACCTATAACAGGTGACGGACTGATATCACTTGATTGGTTTAAAATTCGTTTGCCGTAAGGTCATGGCCAACTACTAAAAAATCCGAAAAAAATGGTATCATTGCAATGAAATGAGGATAAGTCAGAAACTATTAAAGATATGAATAGAAACATGTAATACCAAAATATGTCCTTTTTGATTCTTTATCTAATGCAATAGTAAGAAAATGGTCATTTAATTTAAAAAAACTGAGTTTTTAGTCTTTGAATTTTCTTAAATTTGGAACCCCATAGGAGACGTCGTACGCAACATAACTTTTTTTTAAGTACACCAAAAGAAAGCGCTATTCTTCCTCTACGCGCTGGTGAAAACTCGGTTGCCATAGCTACAACGGTTTTCAAGTAATGAATTCTTAAAGGACCGTCTGCATCCGCCATTTTTTTTAAATAAATGAAAATAACTTAAAAACCATAACTTGTAGATATTGACATGTTTATATCAAAGGTTATGAAATTTCACGTAGAATCCAAAAATGCAATAAAAAATAGGGGCACCCATTTAAAATAATGAAGTTAGTAGCTATTTCCGACATTTCCGGAAGTGCTGCCATTTTGAAAATATTTTAGATCGATTCGGCTTTCTGAGTAACCCCCAAGTACAAATTTTCAAAAATCTACCTATAAAACTTTCCTGGAAACGTCTAACTAAAGCTCCCAAAAAAACACCCTGTATATCGGTGCAACTGGGATTTTGGACGTTGATTATAGTGCCTTGTAAGTAATCGATTATTACAAACGCTTCCATGACAAGTGGGATATTTTATTGTTTTTAATATAACTCTTAAAATAATAAAACATAATTAATAAATTAATGAACATAATTTTTGCACATGTTTGTTGTAAACACGTTTCCAGTTTTACATATTGACTTCGGTGATAAGCCCATAATTGTGAGGTACTTGCATTAAATTGGTTTTCAATTTCAGAAAGTAAGCATGGTCCGCCGAAAACTAAAGAGCAAACAAAAATTACTAATATACACAATAAGTATATACGGGGTGATACATTTCCAAGGGTAGGGAATAATTCTTTATATCCCAGTTTCGCATTTATCTCGAAATCTATGCATTTCTCAGAAAAATGTAAGAGACAACAACGTTTCTAAATCGAATGAGGAACAGACTTCATTGATCGCTAAAGATTAATGGCGTAATCAAACACATTTGGGGGGGGGGGGGGGGGGGGGGGGGGGGCAGAAAGTAAACCTGACTCCGCAAAATGTATCACATTGTAGATATTAAATATCGGTAACATAATGAAAATTTTGATCTCCTAAAGAGTAATGAGCGTTCCAAATGTCAAATCGATAAGTATCTTAAAAATTGTAGAAGTTATAAAACTCGAAAAATAATAAAACTGTTTTCTATGTAGGAAATACACCAAGAATAAGTACGAATTTTGTATTAAAAAGGTTAACAAAGTTGAAGGGTGTTACAACAACGTAGGTACCTTTTAATTATAATTTTCAATTATAAATGTTAAAGTTTAATCGCTCCGAGCGGACGCTGGTTTCTATAAAAACTTACAATTGCGAAATGGAAATTTGTTCCCCCAAGTAATGATTACTACACAGTCCAATTTAAGTGTTCGAATTGTAGTGGGACGTAACCAAGCAATAAACGATACATGTGCACGTTACACTGTTACACTCCTAAATATGGAACAAGTGGATGGTGTATCAAATTTCGGACAGCGCTATGAGATTTCAATTAGAAACACACGTGACAATCTATGTTTAAATCAGTTTTCATACAGTAATATAAGCTCTGCACGAATTAATGGACAAAGAGAAACTGATAATGTTGTACGCCAAAATCTTCTGTTCTGTGAAAGATAAAATCACCACTGAAATTATTATCTCAAAGGGATTAACCGAACAGACACAACATTTGTATGTCAAGGAAAATGGGGAGGCGGAAACAATTTTACATTAACTGAGCTTCCTTTCAAAGGGCTATTTGACTGACTCGCGGAAACTATAAAAATAGATTACACTTGCTCGATTTTGCAAACAAATCTTTCACGTAATGCACAGTATTGACAAAAACATTACATAAAACTTACCAGATTCAACGTGAGTTCGATGCCCTACAAATTTACAAATTGATTTCGAATTTACGTTCAAATAAATAAGGAAGGATGTCTTATTTAAGCTGGTTATTTACTCTTATCGAAAGATGTTTTTTAAATAAAACCAGAGACCACTTTTTCAACCGGTTGTCTACCAAAGAGACTAGCACAATTGCACAATATTAGATCGTAAAAAGTTAAGAAGTTAATCTTATGATTCATCCATTTCTCTTAGGAACTACCCGCTGCTTTAGTGTAATGAGATATACAGATGAAATCCTAGATTTTCATTGTAATACGGGAGCAGCTGGAAATTGGAATCTGCTATTATTCTATAAATGCTCCCTGCGCCAATTTTATGATTATGTATCGTACCTATATCAAAGGATATAATTATGCGACTTTACAGGGATTAAGTCGATTTTGGTTTCTCAATTTCCTAGTTGTAATGAAAATACATAACCTTGTACTCTCTTATAAAGAGGAGCTTCTTTGTGTTTAGGAAAATAGGAACAAAAACGAATTTCTCAATTTTACTGATTAGCCTATTTAATTATTGTTGAAATGGTTAACATATATTAACAGAATAAATATTAATTATACGACGTGTGAAACAATGACGATGAGCGAAATTCTCAAAAAAAATCTAAACGGAAATTATATTAAACAGTGTGTTTCCGGAATTAAACTTTATAAAACTGTTGAAAAATTGGTTTTAAACTGATTTATGTTAGCACTTAGCCTAACAGTTTATTGTTTCTAATGCAGGGTGTTTCATAAGTGATTACGTACTTTAATTTCAGTAGGTGATATCTTATCAAAAAGGGTTCCTGTGAATGTTCAATGAACAGAGTATGAAAGTGTCAAAGATCAGTTATAACACAATTAAATGGGTTTTTTGATGTAATTATATTTTCCGAAAATCGCCTTCGAAACAACATCTTCCTGCTTATTTACGCGCAGGAAATTTGAATTTTCCGGACTAGTATTGTAAAGACTTAACAAGATGCAAATTATAGTACTTATATATTTACCAACAAAATGGACAAACTTGATTTTTGTGGAATTTGGAAAAAATGTTTCTAAAATTTGTAAATTTCGTCTTTGTTGCGATTTCCGGAAAAATTTAATACAAAACACGTCAATAAAATCTCTTACTTGACTCGGAGGTTTAAATTTAGCTCCTCTTCAGTAATGTGAGATTTTCCTGACTTTTATGTAAATAACAATTAAAATAATAATTCCTCTCATAGAAATTTTTCGTCTTTCACTGTGGACGATAACATCATTATTTGTGATCTCGCTCTTCTTTTCCCTAGCGATACATTTAGGTTTTGTAATAATGAAGAAAGAATCTTAATATTTTAGGAGTTCTCTGTCTTGTTTGGATCACATCTTCAATATGGACTTATGACTACCATTTCTTCTGCAATGTCTAGTTAATTTTCCTTGAGTCCTTATTTTCAGTGAGAAGTTTATTAGAATCACAAAATAGGTCTTTATACCCCTTCTACTTAAATCGTTTACAATTGTGTGTCCCATTATACTACAATGTTTGTAGACTTTTCTCATCTAAACCAACACCTACTTTAGGTTATTCACTTTTACCGCCCTCGCCGTTTCGCCCTCTAATGATTAGAGTAGAATCTTACATTGACCTGAATATCCTTCAAGAGTCCCTCGTTAGTAAATAGATTCGTATAGTTTTCCGTATAAGCATGTATTTTGAGTTTTGGAACCTTCCCGTAATTTAGGAAAGTATTAATTTGAAATGGTATACTATTGAGTAATTTTGGGAGATACTTACATTACACTACTTTGCAACTATATAGGGTAACCCAGGGCTGTGTGATTAGTCCATAACTTTTTTGCTATTCAAGATATCGACATGCGGTTTTCACCGCCAAGTAAGCACACTTATACTGCACATTAAAAAAATATTTTGATTAAGTAGATAGATAGATAGCCATTTATTTTGTCATAATCAAAATCGAAACAAAAGCATTCTTATTACTACTTAATTAAGTAAACAACGTAATTTCAATTTAAAAAAAAAACATAACTTTCTCCTCAACTGACCCTAAATCTATTCCTGGCTCTTTGGCCTCAACTTATCCCTTCGCTCCATCACCCCCTTCATCCACCCCACTCCCAACCCGTTCCCACCTAAGATCACCTTTATTCCTCTCCCCTCTTCTCTCAGCTCTTCACACTCCCTCATCAAATGCCACACACTCTCTCGTCCCTTACCGCACATTCTACACACCATTCTCTCGTCCTCCCACCAGTATCTATTCTCGTTCTCTTCATTTCCACATCTAAACCTCGCCACCATCCTCTTCTCCTTCAACTCCATTTCTCCCATCAGATACTCGGCCTTCCCTTCTTCCATAATTTCCTGATATCCGCCATTATATCTTCCATTACATATCCTCGCTCTCCTTTCCTGTGCTTCCACATCTTTATCCCTTCTTACCAACTCATCCACCATATCACTTCCCCCCTCTCTTCTCCCTTCTATCTCTTCCCTCGCATAACCCACTCTCTCATAGAACCGTCTTCTCTCTTCCTGCCCATACCTTATCCGTTTTTTTGCCACCTCTCTCATGCACTCCTTTACTGCAACAATATCTTCCCGCTTTCTGATCATCTCCTCATATTTTACCGCCCTCGCTCCTGCCCTTATCCTTATTTTCTCTAATTTTACCTCTTCCCCTACGATATACCCTGGTGTCTCCCTGTCCAACCCTAATGTCCACCTCCAATACTTCTCCTGAATTCTTTCTATTTCTTCCCATTCCTTCCACCCCCATATCTCCGCCCCATACCCCATCACACTCTTCACCAACTTGTCAAACAACCATCTTCTCTTCTCCATATCCTTCCCAAACACTCTTTCCCCCAAACCCCACACTTTCCCCACTATTCCATTACCCTTCTTCGCCAATTCCCTCACATGTGCCCCATCTTTATTGTCATACTGCACTACATACCCTAGGTATTTCCACTCCTGTACACTCTCTAATTCCTCCTCACCCCACCACCACTTTTGCTTTATACCCCTCCCCCGTTTCTTCTGAAAAACCATCATTTTTGTCTTTTTCACATTTACTTCTAAATTCTTCCCCTCCAAATATCTCTTCATTACCCCAATTAACCCCCTCATCTCTTCCTCTCTGTCTGCCATCACTACCACATCGTCCGCATACGCTAGCACCCACACCTTTATCCTTCCTATCACCACTCCACCCCTTTGATGTCCCCGCAACACCTCCTCCAAATCTCGAATATATAGAGAAAATAGGCTCGGGCTCAACGGACATCCCTGTCTCAACCCTTTCTCCGTCCAAAATCTTTCTCCTTTCTCCTCCCTCACTCTCGTCACGCACCTTGTTTCCTCGTACACCTCTTCCATCGCTCTCACCAAGCCCTCACTTATCTCGGCTTTCCTTAGCACCTCCCACAGCTTCTTCCTATTAACATTGTCGAATGCTGCCTTGATGTCCAGAAACATCCCATACACTTTCCCCCCTTTCCTTTCCAGCACCTTATTTACCACTTGCTTCATTACATACATATTATCCACCGTCCGCCTTCCCTCCCTGAAACCCGCCTGCCAGTCCTTCACTAACCCCTTTTCCTCTATTTCCTTCTTAATTTTGATTAAGTATATAAAGAATGTTCCTATACAGGGTGGTAAACCAAAGTTATGTTCTTTTTAAATGGGACACCTTGTATATTTCTACATTGCTAGTATTTAAATAAAAAAATAATGGCACTTTGTATAGGTCACTATGCTTGTATGCACACACTATACAGGGTGTACTGAAACGCAAAAAGTCGAATAACTCTTTTTTTTATAAATGGAACACCCTGTATTTCTGTTCACGAGTCGATTAAGTTTTTTATAAGCTTTCCACTGATATGCAATGGTGAATTCTGAATAGTTACTGAGATTTTCCGGAAAAACTATTGCAATTATGAAGAAATTGTTGATTTTTGCAAGTAGGCTGCTGTCAGCGCATATCGCAAGTGATATGACAGAAGGAAACAGCATAAAATTTTAAGGATTTACAGCCAAAACCTTCCACAAGTACAAACGCTGCAGAAATAATAAGCTTTCCGTCAACGTCAAAAATTAAGGGCAGAGGTACCAATGTAATTATTAACTATAGATTTTTTATTTACAAGAACTTGCAAAGAACTAGTTTTATTTATTTCAATTAAAAATAAATTTGTTTGGTTTTTGAACTGAAAGAACAAGATGAAACTAGAAATCTAAGTTAAAAAATGTTCGTGAAAATTTGAGAAACTTTTTTTAAATTAGGTAAATCTCTAGAATAAAGAAGACCAAGAAAAAACTGGTAACAAGAAAACGTTGCTCAGCTGTCTATTTTGTCAAAACTGCCAAAATTGCCACAGGATCGCTGTTCGTTTTCAAAGCCGTGACGTAAAAACGAAACAAAATTTGTTTTCAGGACAAAATTTTCATTTCTAATTAAACTCGTGACATTCGTGTAATGCCCCTGCGACCTACCATTCTCGAGAATGCAATGTGCTACAAAATCGTCTCTAGCGTCTATAAAAATCAAATTTCAACATATTTGAATTTACAATATACTAAAATTTCGTGCCATTTCAGCCACTAGAAATAGAAATATACAGGCTTTAATGTAACACCAAGCCCTTTCGAATCGGCCCAACGGTTGCTTTTTTATTCAGCTTCAAACTCGAGTACTTTTTATGCCAACAATAGTCTTTGGAGCACCTATATCAACAGTCGGAAATTTTAGTCCAACACCCCCCTAAAGGTAAGGTCTTCGGATCGTCTCTGCCATCTGGATATAAATAATACGTAAACTAAAATGTGAAGCAATCTTGAGACTTTAATAAAATAATAAAATTCCAGAAAAATGACACGTTGACATTAGATTTCGTTTCTTCTATAAGATGTAGAAATACATAATCCCATTTTTCGCATACCACTCATTCGAATGAAGACAGGGTGGTTTATAAATAAACTAGCCTCAAACATGTATATTCGGAACCCTGTATATTTGTAAGCGCAGAAGTTAAAGATTTGAACTCCCCCTTTAAGGGCAGCGTTGAATAAAAAAGGACAAAAGCAGGAAGGGTCCTAAATATATTGCTTGCCGTTGTAAACCGGGAGAGTCAAACAAAATTGCATACTTACATTGCTATTACTAAAAATACGTATTATTGTATTAGAAATACAAAACACTGAGAACACCAAAAACCACAATAAAAGTTTATCACTCGTTTCGATTGATGATGACATCTTCGCTGTTGAAAGATATGTTTTATTATTAAGACATGTTTTTAGAATATGTGTATCAATATACCTATATTACGATTTTATAAAATTACCTAAGATTATCAAATGTTAGTACAAGGATTTTAACAATACATAGTTACTTAATACTTATTAATAATAATCAGAGTCACCATTGTTGTGGACATCATGTCACCGTGTGCTTATATTCAGATTTGAACAATTTTTGCTACTACATAGGGTAATATTTTTATATATTTGGAGTTCATCCGTGTATCTTTGTTGTACATATGATAATATATCTAGTTGCTGATGAATTAGTGAATCCAGGTTGGAGTCTGGAGGGTATCCTAGACTGTGTTGTGGTGACAGTGAGGATTGTTTGTTAAAATTAGAATAGAAATTTTAATGCACAGATTGCACAACACAAACATGTTCAATTACTGTATCTTACAAGTGTCGGTGAGTAGTATTGCTATGCTGCTACAAACTCAAAACGTCACTAAAAAAGTACATAGAAAAGGTACTAAATAAAGTAGTACATCAACAACGCAATAGGAAACGGGTTAATCAGCTCTCCCTCATCAGAACATCTCGATGCAAACAGTTTTGTACAAACAGGTCACAGAGTTGAAACACGCGTATACCTGTTTGTATAACAAGAGTGAGGTCTTTCAAAGTCAAATGAGCTAGATTTATAATATAGCATTCTGTCCATAGATTTCAGCATAGACTTATTCAGTATTGTTTCATGCTACGTGTAAACCGCGATCGTTACATGAGATAATGTCGTACATTGAATAACTATTAAAAAATAAATAAAATAGGTCACAGTGGATCAAGTTTTATAATCTATTCTGTGCACTCCACTCCGTAACATTAAAAGGAAATAAAAATGAAAAATCTATAAATTTGGAAACCTGTGCGTATACGTATATTTCTTCAATTAAACGACCATTTGTGCTATTTCATAATAATGTTATATAAAACTTAAACGTCATTGAAACAAGTAATTTTCCTTGCAAAAAATAAACAATAATTATGAAAAAGTGTAAATTTATTTATTGCTCAACAATGGAACAATATAAAATTAATACCTAACTGGCAGTGTATTTTAATTAAAGAAACACTTTTTTATATGAAACTGAAAATGACTGAAAGGTTAACTGAATGAATTATTATTATTAGGTATTGGTTGCATGGAATGATACTCTAGACTCTAGAGTCTATAATAGTGTACGTTAAAATATTTGGGCAGAATATATTTTAAATAGTTTTGAAAATAAAGATCGCTTTTATTGCATCTATTAAAAGCTAGATTGAGTAAATTTTGAATCTTAGTCAACAAACTAACGGCTTTTAATTTTCATTCAAGTAGGTTCTTACTACTTTTACAATTTGTACCACCAATTAAACTTAACCGACCGCATTGGGACCTTCACTTTTCTTAATTTATACAGTCATTTTAAAAAACGTTTCTGTTATAAAATCAATGAATTTTATTGGGGACCGTACGATATTGCTAACAATTCAGTTTCAATTAAAATGAAGGAATCTGTTGATTGAGAGGTACATAATGGCCAAATTTTTAGTTTAAATCGTATTGTAAATTAAAATAAAATATACTTAACCATAAAGAAAGCTTCAATACTAAAATATTTACGTTTTACGTTACTTACGCAGTTCTATTTCTTCTTATGCATTAAAAATGAAGTACTCATATAGGTACTTGCTTGGGTTCGCTAGAAAGGCAGTAAACGCATTTTTTCATTACAGAGAAAAGTAATACGTATTATGATTAGAATGTTTAATTTTCAGCAAAACAAATACACATCCATGCACTTATCATAAAGTCCTTCACTTTTACAATAGAAAAACTAACGAACATGATTTATAAAACATCATCGAATATATTAATTAAAATTAAATCGTACAGTCATTACCACTTAACCCTCACAATTTTATAATCACCTTCCGAATGCAATTAGAAGTATGTCCCTCACGAAGTTCAAAGTAACAACAGAAAAACCACCAATCAAATATTCGTTTTATAGCATTGAAGGTTATTTTGGAATTAATTAAAATGTTGTATAATAGCAGTAATGTATCGTTTACTGCGTAAGAAACACAAAACAAAAAGTGTGGTAGAATGTTGTCTAAAAGTACAAATGAAGCCTAAATATAAAATACCTACTCGTCATGTATGAGAAGGAATGAGATCTCTTTTCAGTTCAGCCCCTACGAGAATATGACTACATCTAACTTAGTCGAGTAAATAAAGCACTGAACCTACCAAATTTTTGTAGTAAGACGGATTGAGATGGGGTTTTTTGCATTCGCTTCCTAAATTTAAGAGGAAACTTTGTACCTACTTTTCATCATGTTTTGTTCGAAATTGCATTATTTTGTGCAGTCGAAAATGCATCCTGAAAAATGCATTTTCATAGAAAAAATTCATAACTTCGTTATAAGCTTCTAGAATCGACTCAATTCGAGTACAAGGGGGTTTTCGAGGTCGCTGATCCCGAATATGACCTCCAAATTGCCTCACCGCCCACCTGGAGCTCAGGATGGCTGAGCAACGTCATCTCCGAAGCTTTTTCTGAAATTCACTCTCAAATGATTCTAGACATCTCATCCGAGGGTTTTTAGGGTTGCTTATTCCAAATCAGGTATTGGAAACCGTCCCTCGCGTACCTTTTGCCCCGCATCCGAGCATCAACGTCATCCTCTTGAGTTTCACTGAAGATTCAAGACTATAGGGAACCAAAAATTGTTTCCGGGTTTTTTGGGTCGCTCAGATCGAATCTGGTCCCGGATACTTTCTAACGGATACCTGGTGCACCACACCGCGGCGGCATCAACGTCATCCTCTGGAGTTTCGCTTGAAATTTTCGCTCAAATGCTTGTTTCATCATATCAGGAAATCATGAGGTAAAACTTATAATGGAACATTTGAATTGATAGATGAAATTGGACATTTTCATTTTGTGAAATAAAATATATAAAAAAATGTAAGATTTGTTTAATAACATTATCATCCAAATGTATGAAGTTAATATTATAAAATATTTAGTTTAAATTTAATTTAATTTAATTTGTTTCTTTTATTACAGATTAAATTTGTATGTAAAACTCCTAATATAAGGTTGGTAGTTAGAGTAGTTTCAAAATCTCGTGGAGAACTTCGGAATCCGCCTCTGCATGCGGGCTATGTACCATGCACGGCTGGTCAGGTCCGGATAGAGGTCCTGGAAGAACCCTGTCCTAGCAATTACAAATTATTTTCGGTTCACTAGGCTTGAAATTTTAGTGAAACCCCAGAGGATGACGTTGATGTCGCCGCGGTGTGATGCACCAGGTGTCCGTTAGCAAGTATCTGGTGCCACATTCAACCTAAGCTACCCAAAAAACCCCGGAAATAATTTTCGGTTCCCTATAGTCTTGAAACTTCAGTGGAACTTCAGAGGATGACGTTGATGCCCGGATGTGGGGCAACAGATAGGCGGGGGATGGTTGCCGGTGCCTGATTTGGAATCAGAAACCCGAACAAACTTCGTATGAGATGTCTAGAATCATTTGAAAGTGGATTTCAGAAAAAGCTTCGGAGATGACGTTGCTCAACCATCCTGAGCTCCAGGTGGACGGTGAGGCAATTTGGAGGTCATATTCGGGATCGGCGACCTCTAAAACCCCCTTGTACCCGAATTGAGTCGATTCTAGAAGCTTATAACGAAGTTATGAATTTTTTCTATAAAATTGCATTTTTCAGGATGCATTTTCCACTGCACAAATGTAATTTCGAAAAAAAACATGATGAAAAGTAGGTACAAAGTTTCCTATTAAATTTAGGAAGCGAATGCAAAAAACCCAACTCAATCCGTCTTACTACAAAAATTTGGTAGGTTTGGCTTATTTTAGTGCTTTATTTCCTCGACTAACTTGTAAGTGTGCCTGTGCGTTCTATAAAGTGGTGGTGTTACTTTATAATAGGGAAGTTAAGTGGAATAACAATTAAGACCATCACTTTAGCAATTTTTTTGCACTAGCATTTAAAATATTAGCGATAGTTGTAAAATAACTTAAATAGGTGGACAAAGGTTATTATTAAATAGAAAAAAAATTCCTACAAGTATACAGCTATAAGAAATAATGCTTTGAAAGAAAGATCGTATGAAATTCTTAGCTTTCCCCCTTACTTTATAATATCTCTAGAATTCATTACAAAAATTTATAGAATAAGGAAATAAATAATTAGCTGGATCCGAAGAAGACATTATTGCGTGGACACAATAGGTGTTTTCTTTTTGCACCGCCACAGGGTTAGGTAAAGTCACAATAATCACGTAATTGAAGTGCTTTGCGTCAGAACACATTTCTGCCTCAGGTTAATATAAAACTTAAATAAAGCTTTTAAAACGAATAGGATTGTTGAGAACTGAGTCAAATTGCTTTTATAAAACGAATGGTGTGTTATTGACAGAGCTGACTTATAGTCTACCACAACGTGCAAAAAGAAAACACCTAATAACTCTGGAAACATGGGCAAATTGTGTTACACGGATGAAACGATCATTGTATTTTCTATTAAACACGTCATAAGTGAGGTTCGACTTCTTAAAATTACCCAAGATGATAGTGTTGGCCAAACTGATTCTTGGGCTTTAAGGACAGTAACGAAAAATAGCAATTTTTTTCTGCTGCAATTTGATTTTATCAACGATTTTTTTAATTTAATTATTTTGTATAGGTAATTCCTGATCATGGCATATTATTGATTTTAGTGCTAAAATGGTGATAAATATAAATAATAATAAATGTTTGCGAATTGCTGAAAATACAATAATTTAACAATAGAGCCCAGAATCATATCATTTGGCCCAGTCATTGTTTTATTATTAAATTTAGTGTTCTGTGCATATCTCTAGCTTCCTAATATTAGTTTTAGTAAAAAATGTTTACATGAATGTTTCAATTTACAATAATAATAGTTGCATTCAATAGATTTTTCTTTTCGTGATCATCAAAGTTTTCTAAAATACAATAAAAAAGAAAACAATGACTGGGCCAAATGATATGATTCTGGGCTCGTATAAAATTTTCGTGTATGCACCTTCCGTTTATTTCTAATCAATATTTAATAGAAGCTGGAGAAACGCTCAGCTCCGCTTTTACCTTAAATTTTATCATTTCCCTAATGCGTTTGAATGTGATTGCTATGTGCTACCAATAGAATTTTTTGTTCCCTTTGTGCCTTTTACTGTAAATCAATCGATTAAAAGAGATCCTTCAAATAAGCGGAACTGAAGAAATCCCTAGCACAGCTTTCCTTAAATTCTAAAATATTAATTAGACATAATCCTCGTGTGGTGATTAAAGAATTTATATTTCGTTTTGGTATTGATGAACCCTTTAAAATAGCGAGTGGAGAGAACTGAAGAAAAGTTCAGCATCGTGTTGTCAAATTTTGAAATTTTGGGGAAAGATTTACTTTGAATGGTCATCCAATCGTTAAGGGGAAGAATAAAATGTTTAAGAGTTCTTATTATTGAAAATTTAATGCTTGTGTCTTGCAGATCCGCGTCCTCAATTGTTTATGGTCTCCCAGAGCACTCCTCGCCCACGGTGTCGACATCACCACTCCTGAAGCGTTTAAAGCAATCTTCACAGGTACTCTCGGATGGTAGATGCTCCTGAAGCTAACGACGTGTTTCATGTGAAGTATTTTAAGTTAAAGCAGAAGAAGTTATTTCTGATAAAATTGCACTATTCATTACTCAATAATCAACACGGGGCTAGGGGCATCGAAACACTAAGTTGACGACTTTAGGAAATGTAATGTAAATTCATCAAGGCCTTGTTGAGCCTATTCCTTCTTTAATTTTTTCGAATTTTTTGTCAATCTTTATTTTAACACGTGTTTTTGACCTGTTGAAAACTTTTTTGTAATATGTCCCTTTAACACAGTCAAAATGTTTGATATAATTATATTATGTATTAAGAGTACAATGGCTGGACAGATTGACCGAAATAAAAAGACGTGTCAGTTTTATGGGTGGTAATTTTCGCGGCCTCAAGAATTATCACTGTAAGCCCAAGAATTATTATTTGTACCCCAAGAATTATTTTTTCGATCCCAGCTTTTTAATTATTTTGGTCCCAAGATTTCTGATCCCAAGAATTATTATATTAGCCCCCAAAATACTTATTTTAACACACAGAATCATTCTTTTGGCCCCAAGATTTTATTCATTTTACCCCATGATTTTATTCATTGTATTCAATTGAAAAAAAAATGTACTAAAATAATTATGTGGACTAAATTAATAATTTTGGAGGCTAATATAATAATTCTTGAGAACAAAAATCTTGGGACCAAAATATTTAAAAAGCTAAGGTAGAAAAAATAATTGGGGTAAAAATAATAATTCTTGGGGTGAGATATGAGTATCTGGATGATTCCATACTCTCAAAGGGGCGGTTATTTATAATTATAAGTTATAACTAAATAGTTTAGATGGTGGTTAAAAAGTCGCAGGTTCACTCTCACGATAATTCTTTTCTTATTGTATTACGCTAGTCCACTGATACCTTAGTAGGAGTAATTCCTGCTCGAGGACCAAAGAACTGATGTTATTTTGTGAGTACTTACGTCAATTATATAAATAAGTGACATTCACATCGCAAATCTCAAGAAACTCGACGAACGAACGAAAAGATGTAACAAAGTTAACGGCAAACTTATAAAGTTTAAAAGTAATGTGTCACATATACAATAATATTTTAAGATAACTGAAAGACACATGAGACCGATACGTCAATAACAAATAGCAATCTACGCTGAAGACAAACATCAATTCGTTGCCTGAATAAATTGTACCTACGACACATTTCGTGTGAATAAATAGATCACTACCTTGATTTTGGAATGTTTGGTATCTTCCATACCCCTACTTTTAGACAAATAACACATCGATATTTGTGTTTGTTTTTCTGTTCAAGAATGGACTTTATTTTAAATCTACGTCATAAGCAAATATTTACTACAGAAAACGTTTTATATTTGAAAAGTGTTGATATTATTTTATTTTTTCCATTAAACACATACCTACTACTACCAGGATGGGCAACTGCGATAAATTAGACGTCTCTTTCGGAAGAGCAGAACTCATGAAACCTATCCGTTAAATCAATTTCGCCCACTTTGTTATTAGATATTTATCATTAAATCGTAAGTATTAAATTCACTTGTGCGAAATTATAAGTGTTACACGTGTCTATTAATCATCCCTATTAACTTTATCTTGGGCGTGTTGGTGTTACACGACAAATGAAACCCTGCCATTACTGCAACATTTCAATGGAAGGGATCGAAATTTGACAGGCACGAAAGCAGTAATTTAATTTTATTCAGATAGGGGTTTGTGCCACGCAATCGATATATTATGTGAAGTTTCTCTACTCTTGACAAACTTACGCCACTCCAGTTACAAGTAGGTGAGAACATTATATTTATAGTAATATAATAGTAGGTATTTGTTGGTGAGTCGAAAATAAATAATAAAGATTTTCCGCCGATCGTTCAAAAATTGTGACATTTCTGACAGAATTTTGAAAGGAAAAGGTCAAGATTCCGGTGCATGTAGTCGTTGCTAGGCAGCCAACGATCATTGTAAGGAAATATTCATTTCTGTACTGTAAAGAAATGTTCATTTCCTTACAGTTGATACTTCTCCAGGGATACCGACGTTCGTTATTTTCAAGGCATCGCTTATTCTTTTCTTCATAAAATAATTTTTAGAATTTCCATGTTTTCAGTCCGTTTTTTAACAATCGGCGGAAAAATAGTATGTGTACCTCGTAGGAAAAGCAACATTCCCCGACTCTGTGTTGCTGGGCTCGGCTGACGCCTCGCCCAACAATATTCACATCGCCCGGGAATGTTACGCTTTTCCTACTCGATACACAATGTACTATTTTTGTAGCTTTGTTACCATCGTGATCAGTAAATTAAGGCAGATTATTGACTTGCTGTCAATATAAATGTGCAAGAAGGGTATCACTTGAAATTAAGTGCATCGAGGGATCTGGGATCCGGGATCTCACAGATGTGTTAAATTTGTCGCTAAGTATATGAGGTTCAACATCTATCAGGCATTTCAGTCTGTAAGGAAAGCGAGAGCGCCTTAAATCTCCCACAAGAAACGTTTACCAATCCAAGTGCCAAGATTCGCCTCGAGTTATATTCGCCTAATCCTCGAATTTGCTGCACCATAGTGTAATTCCCATGGTTGATCAAAGACATCAAACTACTGGAAAGTGTGCAGAGGGCGGTTTGGACGATAAGCCTATAAAATGGAAACAAATTCCATGAGATCAAGATGAGAAATTCGGGCAAATAAAAACATTAGAGAGTTGGAGGCAACTGCTATCGGGGGAGGCCCAAAAGAAAATACTGAAAACCCACTAGAAAGTTCACGAACGATGACATCTTGCGAGGGAGTCGGGCGAAGTGCGCGAACACTTCTCTACTGTTGAAAGGAGCGAGGTACATAATATTTAATAAAATATCAAATATATACCTTAAACATTCGCCGCGTGTGTTTTGAGAACTAAATAGTGCGTCTTCCAGTATGAAGCATGATAGATAATAGGTATATATGATAAAAATACTTCATTTTATTGGCGGCACACGTGAAAAGGCACTAAAAGCTAATAAATGCTAATAACTAACGTTATTAATCGTATGAGTAAACGATTATTGTTGAATACTTCAATGATGGGCTGTTAATAAAATAACATTTATTTAGCATCTCTCGAAGTGTAGGTAGGTGTTTTTGTTTCAAAGTATATCTGTAATACGAGTAAGTAAAACATGAATAGCAAACATTCGAGAAGGTAAACGGATATCGTTCGTTAAGAGTAGAATTTCACCAGTCAATGAGTTGCGTTAAAAATACTCTGACTTGAACAATATTGTTACTATATATCCACAAATTAAGATTAATTAATAACAAAAGTTTAACCGTGAGATCGACTCTAATTTCTTATTTCAAATTGAAGAGGTAGCGGGTTAGCTTTTCGTCTACCCGAGTGCTCTTTTATGGAGTTCTTCGTAGTGTTTTTTCCTATAGTAGTGCTTAGTAAAGATATTGCATGAACGTTCGTAAGCCATATCCTTCAGCATTCTTCTATCATTTTTCCCTTTATTCATTCAAAATCGATCGGGTGCATTAAAAGTATTAAATATTCTTCAGAAATCGTTTTCAAAACGTTTGTATTTCATCTCGATAGCTTCCGTTTCCGACCCTTAATGACTGGATCCCGAATTACGTGCAATATTTGGTAACTATGAGAATTCGGTAGTTTTTTCGTTTGTTTTTAAATTCCACAATGTACGGGGAGAGTTCCAATTGAAACCGCAATCTCACAATAATATTTTATTGACACCAATGCTGCCTTTCGACATGTTCCACCCTTACATCAACGTACTTCTGACACCTTCTTGAAGATCATTTTTACACAGATTTGGACAAAGATCATCGTCATATGCTTCTTTAAGTGGTCCTAATAAATGGAAATCGCAAAAAGAGAAATCATGATTATAAGAGGGATGAAACCGCTTCAAGAGTCTGTTGAGTTAAAAGGACAGAGTGTGGTCCTCCTTGTCTTGAAGGAGGATTACGCTTCTCCTAAATTAATCTATACTCCCTCAAAAAAATTAGCAATAGTACTGAGCATTAGTACCTCTTTCCCTTAAAACATTAACCATAATAACACGTTGAACGTCCCAAAACGCCCGCCTTGTCTGCTGAAGAGTACGTTTTCGTCTTTCCAAACTAAGACGAAGTCGTGTGCTGCCATCCAATGATTGACCTCTTAAATTCAGGAATAAAATGGAAAGCCCCTCATTCATCACACGTCTGTCTCTATACGCTTCAAGGACGTTTCTCCTTCACGTTCATAACGGAAAAGAAGCTTTTGAGCGTCTGTAAGCAATTTCGCCACTCACCCTGCATAAAGTTTGCAGAACTTTAACTCTTTAGGAACAACGTGTGCGACAGTTTCCACACTGATCTTGCCATTTCTCGTTTAGTATCAGTTCCGGAACTACCGATGTTCGAGCACGTCTGATGTACACGTTCTCACTCTTCACGAAATTGTTTACACCAGGAAAGAGTATTTTTCCACTCCCCTCAAGACTTACTTCACTTGGAATCATATCTTGTTTTGGCAAAAATTTGATTGTAATGCGTTGCGCAACTTGGGTATGAGCTGTTATTCTTAGATATGGCAAAAGTTCCGATTTAAATTTGAACCGTTCTCGTTGATTATTGTGCACATAATTGTCCTATAGCGCTTAATCAATGGCGCTGTTTTTTGCAAAGAGTCATCGGTTCGATTAAATACGTTTTAGTGTAGTTGTTGGGTAAAATGGATACACATTTTAAAGGTAAAAATTCGTTCTTTACGGATAGATAATAACTTTTATTTCGTTACATAATTTAAATATATAATTCCTAAAATACGTGTTACAAAATACCCGAGAAGGCAGTAAAGGGAGTATCGTTTTAAAAAAAGGTTGTTTTCCATATTTCGATGTAATGGACACCGTCACGGTTTATAACCAAAAGGAAATATCGGTAGCAAAACTGAAAAAGACATCGATAAAATAAAACCACCACTTTACGAATGAAATATATCTATAATGAGGTGTGGAGTAGCAAACTAAGCTGATCAAATAAATAAATGAATTACGCTTTGTAAATGGAACCAATTTTCAAATAATAATGGATGATATTGATATCTACTTTACTAAAATTAGTTTTCACATTTGTTTTCTTGATTTTCTTAAGATTAACGAAATATCTTACAAAGGTGACAGATATAATCTTCGGATTAGTAAATTGTATGTAAAATAAAGGTGTACCAGAGTAATTGTTTTCGTTTACATTGTTACTAATTGGGGCATTATACCGAACATTTCTAAAGCTCCTTTACTTGGGGTTTCTTGTCGATTATTCAACTCGCTGTTATTATCTATGCATTACTATGTCAATTAAGTGTGTATTCTAATGTAATGGATAAAATGATTAGCCCAATTTTGACTCATCGTGTATTCAACATTTGATGGCACTAAATTGTTATTCATACCTATTATTGTGTTTACTATGAGTTTTGTATGGCAAGCCGTTTTACCATTTATTCACTTTAGACGTTAATCTGTCATTTTAATTCAATTCTATTTCCATGTCACTTGGGATAATGAAAATTACGCTATTTTCGTTAACAAAGAATGCAATTTTTATTCTTAATTAAAATTTAAATACATATTTTCATTCTAATTACGAAAAAAAATACATAAAACCTATTGTTCCCTATGGAAAATTTAGGAATTTACCTGATCGAAAGTATATTTTTCATTAACCAAAATTGAATTTATCTTTTAAATTAACATAAAAATGATTTTATATATTACAATTTAAGTTCTACTGTAAATATTTATATATAGTTAAAACAACTGTTTTGTTACAACAACTTTAAGGTAAACAAAATAATAAATTTAAAGTTTAAATAAGATTTTAATGCTTAACTTATTTGATGTCAACATAAACTAATTTGTTATGTTTATTTAACCAATAAAATCATTTTTCCTTAAGAAAAATGAAATTTAATTTTAAATACATAGATATAACTAAATGTGTAGAACTACTCGTTTACTTATTTAGGTGTTAAGATAACCTAGCCAATTAATTTACCTGTAATCATACCATTTCCTCTATTAACTCGAATCTAGGGGTCAATTTTCATGGGATATAAGTTTCTTTTCTCCATTTTTAATTTCATTGTCTTCTTCATGTTTATTACAATTCAATTTTAATTTCAATTCAATTCCTTATGACATATAGTGTATTTCCATTTTAATTTAAAAATTAAAATGTTTTCTTATGTCCTACAGTTGTAATATTAATTTCTATTGAACACGAATTTTTATGTCTTTTCTTTTGTTGTTATGATAATTCTATTCGCATTCGTTATAACTTCCAATTTTAATTCTATTGGAATTTATTATGACATTGGTGTATTTTCATTTTAATTTAAAAAGTAAAAATGTTCTAACGAGTAACGATATATTAATTTTTAAGTTTTATGAATCCGTATTGCCATTTGAAATTCTCGTTTAGTGTTTTTATTTCAATTCGATGTCTATTTCCATTCGACTTGAAGGTGTTGAGCACACTCATAAGAAATATAAATAAAATGAGCTAGCGCTAGAAGTCTAAATTAAGTTCAACCAAGCGTGAAAAATGTTTTGGTCTTCGAAAAAATTGAGCTTAATGAACTTTGCAATTTCCAAATATCCACGGCCATTTTGGCCAACTTACGGAGATGATATTAAACAACTATAAGACCCGCGTTAAGTTAATACTTTTTCATCAATAAAAATCTGAATCCGAAATCCAAAATTCGGAAAAAAACTGTAAGTATATGTATAGTAACGAACGATAAAATGATTTATTATATTGTTTATGTCATAACGTCAGTGAATAATCCAAAAAGTATCTTGCAGACCCAAATTGTAACAACGCTTTTAAACAAGATTTGTCTATTATGCTTCAATTAATAGAATAGAGAAACTCTTTTCATAATCTATGCACCAATTTTTGCAATGTTGAGTAAAAACGTTTTAATATCACCGTATTTTGTTATTGCACTTTTTGAAAAAAAATTCATAACAAAAGTTGTAGATAATTAAAAACCAATTTTAAAACACATTTACTTTTTGAAATTCGCACATCAAGAGAAGTCAATAATTAATAAACCTGTATAAGCAAAACTCCCATACTACATTAATATAATGAGGTTGATGCGAGTAATTGGTCTTCTAATTAATATGAAAAGGTTATTGGGAATTAGACCTGCTATGTGTAATTAATTATTTGATATTTCTCCGTTAATATAACGGCTTCCTCAAGAAAAAATAAGTTAATTAATTGAAATAAGCTTACTGATTACAGATGGATCAATTAACATTAAGATCATAATAGTTAAGCAGCAATATGTACCTCTCTAGTTGGACGAAATATCGAATAAATAATAATAATTAATTACACATAACCGGTCTAATTCCCAATAACCGTTTCACATTAATTAATTAATTAAGATATAGTGGAATCATATCCCAACTTTTTTGACGGGACTGCTGGAACAGTTGTTACTGGCCAAAAATGCTAAACGACTTCCGGGATTCGACCGTATCAATGTTGAAAAAGTCAATGTTTCGGCCACTTTCATAAGGGGCTTCATCAAGACAAGAACAAAACAAAAATAAATAGTATTTGTACGCCGCGCCGTAGGGATGTGATTGTTTGTACAATTTTATTAGATTTAGTACATTCTAAGTAGATTTAGTGCGCAAGTACTCCTTTAACAAATCTAATACGCGTTTGGCATAAAACATTTTTGTTTTTTGTCACCGTTGTAAACGAATAACGTTAACGTTACAATAATATGAATTATCGATCAGTAGGTAACGTTGCTTTAGGCGACAAGGGCGCCGCCAGAAAATTTTCCCAAGAGGGGCAAGTAGTATTGGTGGTTCGTGGCTCTGTCGCTTTTTCCAGATTTCGTAAAAAAAATATTTTTATTTTTAATAACTTTTACCTTGTTTCGTTTTCCCAGGGAGGGCAATCGCCCCCTGGTCCCCCCTTGACGGCGCCCTTGGACTGAAATAGTTTCATATAAATGTTATAACTGTGTCGTTGCCGTACCATCAACTTTGTCAACGTGACATTGACGTAGTATCGGCTATCCATCAGTAAACGTAAGCATGTAATGTTACATGGTCAACATTACAGAAACATCGCGAAGATGCTTCCATGTAAATGTCATAAATGCGTCGTTTTCGTAACATCCACTTTGTCGACGTGACATTAACGTACGTTAAATGATCGATTTGTAAACGTCAACCTATGATGTTACATTCTTCAACATTACAAAATCGTCGCTATAATGGTTTTAAATAAATGTACATATTACAAGTGTCGTTGTTATAACGTCAATGCTCTGTTTAATAGACATGTTTCGAAATGCAACCTTCTGATAACGTCACAAAACATCCTTTGTCAAGTGGGATTGGACTCCCTCGCACTAATGGGCAACCCTGTATAATGTAAGCTCGAAATGGTTATCCTCCTTACTTCATCCATACCTTAAAGATTAGGTAAAAGTCGTTTGCATAAATATTCATTTGACGACGCTCAGGTACCCTAAACTTCTTAAACTCAAAGCAACAGAAACAACTATTAAAATTTAAAAAAATACATTAATTATTACATTAAAAAAGAAGCCAACTTGTAGTATACTTTGTTACCTTCGAATTTTTCAATTAGGTACCTTCTTATAATGTGTTAGTCGTCTATGGATCATTGTAGTATCACATTTCAAAAGCACAGTGTGGATTCATTTTTTTCCCAATAAAGCTGAAGAGGATGTAAAACTTTTCTTTGGTATTATCTTGAGATTTTCATAAACCGAATAGACAGTACCTAATTTAAAGAAAAATCATGCAAAATGTGTTAAATGTTATGCTTAGTGTATTAGCTATTTAAGTAATTAATACTACTGAGTTTGTGAACATTGGATGTGGGAACTCCCATTTTCAATCACATTAGCCTACTTAAGAAGGGAAAAAGTGTCAATTATCTTAAGGCATGCATAACAAATGCCGTTTTACGTTCTTATAGCGTGAAATCAGCACGTAACGTTCATATACATACCAAGTTAATTATCTCAAAAGTAGATTTCAGAAACTTTTTAGCACTTAAATATCTTTGGCGAAAATAAACGTAATTTTGCTACATCAGATTGAAATAAGCTGATTTTGTAAAAAGTGTTTTGGCGAAAAAAGCTCGATTTGTAATTTAAAAGTGCGGAAAAACGATTATATCTAATAATGAAAATTTGAGTGTAATTGTCAGTCATAATAACCTCTATCGATTTTTAACATTTAAAATTTGTTGCTAAAGCATCTCTCATACATCCCTTAAGGTTTATTATAAAACCCTCTCAATCTTATCGCATTTTTTTTATTTCGTCTTTAGATTCATTCTCGTCGCGTGCCAAATGTAACAGAAACGTGTAGGTAAATAAGAAAGCAAAAAGATTAAATAAAATGGTAAAGGTAGATTGTATCATTCCTATTCAAAGCTACGCAAAGTAAGGTACTCCAGCAAATAATATTAGCTCTGAATTCAAATGAATAAATAAGTTGAATTTTGAATAAGCACAAAGTGTACAATCTTCTATACAAATGGCTTATCCCTTCAACACGTAAATACATCTTATACGAATGTTTAGATGCCGCATTTAAATAGGGAGAAATTTTGCGATGTTTGAAATCCGCGTGAGCAAAATGCAAATAGGTTTGGAGAAATTAAGATTAATTTTATGTTTGTATTGAATTGCATCGCATTGAATATTGCAAATATGAAGGATATTAAATGTTTGGTTTTCGATAACCAAACGGAATTGAAGCTCTTTTTAAGAGGAACAAGGGCATTGTAACAGTGTCTAAGGGTTCGGTTATAAACTGCCTAATACACAATATATTTAATTTTTAATTGAGTTTATGTCAGTGTATTAATGAAAATATTATGTATCATAAACGCTGGAAAAGTTAGTTTTATCTCTTCTTTTTCCAATAAAATTAGAAAAAACGTGAGGTATTCCAAAAAATGGCCACTGCACTTTATCTTAGGGCGTCTGGTGTCGCTGTTCCACATTATACCCTACCTAAAATGCTACGCGACCCATCATTCCATTTACTAAGACGCCCGTTTCAAAACTCACCAATCACGAATCAAGACTCGCTCATGAAAACCTCAGGAAAACGACTACTTGTCTCTTGCAATATCGCGAATTTACTCCCTACTGTTCCGTTTAACTAATGCCTCGACATAATCAGTGATCTTCTTTCCGCCTCCTCATGGCTTAATCAAGTTAGTTCTTCTTTGATCAATCCTCTAAAAGTCTCTTCTGAACGAAATTTCTTCATTTTCAATAGACTTACTCTCAACTCAGTTACCGTTGTTGTCATAGTCAACTTTGTATCATCCAAACCCATTTTGTTTATTTCTTCCTTTATAATCTTCACCCAAATATCAAATTTGTCATGGAGTATTATCACTATATAATAACCGAGACGTGTGTATATGTCTGTGTTGCTGTGCACTTTTCCGACAGTCGCCGAATCCCGACGAATGCGGATGTGATATTTTAAAACCAAAGCTATTATAAATTTATAACCTACAAATTAATGCTACAAGCTACAATTATAGATACCCCGCAAACTACGTAAATATCTGCACTAATTTTTTTCAAAGTAAGTTTTAGACATTTTAGTATAAAAGTCCGTCATCTTATTCAAGCGGTATATGTGTCTAAATATATTTTCTTTACTTAGAAAATACGTTCAATATATAGTCGAATGTTTTCACCGAGAAAAATGTTCTTGTCTACATATTTAACTTAATATCTATTGATGAAAGTAGGTGGCAAGTGTATTGTTACGTTACACTACCTATATACCAAAGAGAATACCTATACTTGGACTATACTTCTAAATATACAACTTATATTGTAATTAAGAGGAAGTAAAATCCATATTTACTGCTGTACATATACGTGTAAAGGGTGGCCTTTAGTTAGTGAAATAAACAAAAATTTGAAACTGTTTAAGGTAGAGAAGGTCTTTCTATAAAACAGATGTTATGCAACGTTAGACCAGCTTCTATTTGTACATTTTATGTTTTATGGTATTTTTAGTTTTACTATAGTTAAAGATGAATGTTAAAACGTTCTCCCTAAGGCCATTCGTATTCCCAAAAAGTTGCCAGTGTCCAAATTGAGTTCTTTTACATTCAAAATTCATTCTAAACTATTATGAAGTTCACACGGAATTTGTTATATTTTCGTTAATTTTTGGGCAAAGACTATGTGCAAAGACGTAATTAACATTGTGAAAGGGCCATTATGTATTTTTGGTCTCAAATCTATTCCAAAAAGTTTGCATTTTACATTTTTTAAATAATTGGTAAAAATTTACTTTAAGTAGGTAGGAACGAATTCGTAGATCTTTACCAAATATCAACGCATTTTTATGATTTTTACGTCAAATGTAAGTAAATGTAATCCTTTATTTTAGTTACTTTAATAACTTGCTAAATTACAGATAAGTACCTACAGGGTCAAAAATCTGAAAAGGTACAAAAACGTAAATTTTTTTCTTTTTTCAAGCAACTAAGCCAGCTCAACAAGGTGTGATATTTTAAAACAAAAGCTATTACAACCTACAATCACAGATACCCCCTCCCCCCAAAGACGCAAAACGCGAGAATCGCGTGTACCCCCGTTTATACTTATAATAAGTGTGATAAATCCTTAAGTTTTTTAGAGTTCACTCTCACTCCCGTTCCCCTTGGTTTATATAACAGTATTTTTAGAAAACCTACCACCACAAATCACGTAATCCCTTTCAACTCTTTCCACCTATTTTACTTCCACAGATTGCTTAACTTACCCCTGTCTAATGAAAGTTTTTCTAATGAACTTAAATTAATTTTCCATATTATTATATCAATAAGACACTATCTTGCAGATTATGTAAGTCATTATTTATAGGAGTTCAACTTGATTTTCTTTGGCGTAGAGTTACACCGTGGTGATGTTTCTTTGGCACTTCGTACATCATCAGAACAACAAATGATAACTGCTGCGACCTCAACGTTCCAGTTCATTAGCTCTCCATGCGTTTCAACATATTCAGAATAAACAATAGGCTTCATACAGCTCCACATCAAATAATGTAACGGCGCCAGATGGGGGGCTCGTGGTCCCCATTCAATTGGTCCTTTTCAACCAACCCATTGATGACCATATGTTGTGTTTAAATAATCAGTGACAATATATGAATAGTGAGCTAGAGCACCGACATGCATAAACCACATCCTCTGTCTATTGACAATCGAAATATTGTCTAGAAGATCATCAAAATTATTTTGCAATAATGCAAATATTCTTGAAAGCGTAGGGACCGATGGAATTGTCGCCAAGAAGACCACGCAAGGCATTAAATGAAAAATTATGTTGGCAGTCGTACGAGGCTTTTCATCGAAAGTTGCATTCAACAAAACGGAGGCCACAGTTGCTCTAAATGGATTGTTGAATTTATGTCCAAATATCTCTATAATAATTATATTGAGGATATCGGGATGATATCACAAGGTAGAAATAAAAAACCACGTTATTAGAATTTCTATTGTCGTCTATCGATTTCGGTTATAAAACCATCATCAGGAACTAGCTGAAAGATTGTATGTTTAAAAATCGGTGTGTACATACAATCTTTCAGCTAGTTCCTGATGATGGTTTTATAACCGAAATCGATAGACGACAATAGAAATTCTAATAACGTGGTTTTTTATTTCTACCTTGTGATATCATCCCGATATCCTCAATATAATACAAATAGAACCACAAAAAATGGAGAAATTTATTAATAATCTCTATAATAAATTGATTTAGGGCGTATACAGGGTGGCCCAACGAAAAGGTAACAGACGGGATTCTGGCCAGAGGGAATTTTTTTTTTGTGAAACGCAAAAACACGTCAATTTTTATATCAAGGGGGACAACTTTCGCCATGATTTTCAACCTGAAGTGATTTCATCCCTTAGAACTGTGAGAACAACCCCTAAAATTTAAATAGGGATGATGGGGCAAGTGATATGTCATTTGAAAGGTCTTTCTTTTCTGATTTCAGTGCACTAGTTTTTTTTGTATTTTTTTTATTTTTAACCAAAAAAATTGAAGTTCCAAAATGGAAAATGAGGAAAGAAATTGAGGCATTTAAAAACTCAAAAAAGCTCGGACAGGTTAATTGTATTTTTTCTTAGAGAAGCTAGGTACTTTACTGATATTTGACAACATTGTTTCACCCCTTCAGTTTATGCAAATTCAACCCTTATTTTAATAAATGTTTGAAGTGCCTGCCTTCAGCTCCATGCAATAGTACAAATTTTCATTAAATCGTTCCCGTACATTTTGCAACATTTCAGGAGTGATCAGGCGGCAAAATTTAAGGGTTGTTTACCCTGTACTCAAGGGGTGAAACAATGTTGTCAAATATCAGTAAAAGTACCTAGCTTCTCTAAGAAAATAACAATTGACCTGTCCGAGCTTTTTTGAGTTTCTAAATGCCTCAATCTCTTTCCTCATTTTCCATTTTGGAACTTCAATTTTTTTGGTTAAAAATAAAAAATATATAAAAAAAACTAGTGCACTGAAATCAGAAAAGAAAGACCTTTCAAATGACGTATCACTTGCCCCATCATCCCTATTTAAATTTTAGGGGTTGTTCTCACGGCGCTAAGGGATGAAATCGCTTCAGGTTGAAAATCATGGCGAAAGTTGTCCCTCTTGATACAAAAATTGACGTGTTTTTGTGTTTCCAAAAAAAAAAATCCCTCTGGCCAGAAACCCGTCTGTTAGGTACCTTTTCGTTGGGCCACTCTGTATTTACATGAACTTCTTTCCTTCTTTGTACAGAGAAAGAGAATACACACCTAAAATAATACTTTGCATTCCGAAACGCCCTTCATGCATAGTATCATAATTAGAACGTAATTATAGCCCCTGAACGTAAATAATGGGTGAACAGAAAATATAATACACTCTAAGTCTAAGGGATGAACTTATAACACTGTGTTGAATCAAAAAGGGATATCCGTCAACTGAAACAGTAATTTAAGTACGCATATTAAAATTGTCCACCAGCTTAATTAATGTCATTATGGCTTTAATGCAATTGAACCAAACAATCCAATTACAAAGTGCATTCCATTTTCACTGTTTTGTAACTGAATACCTATTATTTGGTATTTGGTCAATGAATAACATTCATTTAGTCGAACATGTCCGAAAACACTAATTAAAAAATAAAAAGCGTCAAATTTCTTGTATGCGATGAAATTGAAAATTGCGGACGCGTTACGCTCTAATATTCTCCCCACATTGTGACATTTAATTGTAAATTAATCATTGAAAATGTAAAATTTTGTAATAACGAAGTAATTTAAAAGGCTTTCAGGTATATGAGATATGACATACTATCCACCCACAGTTTATTATAAGAATGGTGGGTGGGAATAGAACAATATATTATATACCTATGTATTGATTTGCATTACGTCTACATTCAAAGTAACAATTCTGGCCTTTTACTTCTTTTTATATTTGTAGGTCTCTCGAATTGGGAATAAATTCCATCATCAAGATGAAACATTTTTACTTTCCAGGGGCGGCTTCTCTGGTGAGGCAGGTGAGGCAGTGCCTCACCATGAAAAAAGAAGAGAAAGAGCTGAATCTGACAATTAAACGGATAAATAAAATTAAATTTCCGAATGAAATTCATTTCATTTTAAAGTAATGTATAAAATTATTAAAATTCCCAAGCATAAGCACCATGACCATACCTACTTATATAAATAAAATCTTATTTATTCGTCACCGTTCTCGTGTTTCAAAATATTGCATTTCTGCTCGACTTTTATTGCCATTGCCAATGCCAAGTGAGGCATAGAGTGGAGCTGCCTCTGAGCACTTATACGTAACAGGCAGACGCACCCGGAAGCTGTCTGTATGGGACTTGGCTAATTTATACATGCCTTGTTAGATTAGAGGCATAGCTCGCTGAAGTAATATGACCGTTTCTTCTCATTCGGTAATGTTAATTAATTTTTTTTTAAATCATGTTTAGATTACAGATTATATTAGTTTAAAACAAAATCAAAATCATGAAACAGTTACGTATTTAATCAAAATATTTATTCCTTAGCGACTTAACGTAGTTCGCTTTGCTTTATTCATGCCAGGAGAGGCAAATCGTCATCTTGCCTCTCTACGTGCTTTTAGCTAACTATCCAGCGATACTTGACCTTTACGATACCGTATAGCAATATTGTATTACATTGAGTCTTTCTGTTTAGATGATTTTTTAAAGAATGTGTTGAGATTGCAGTTTGCAATTTTGGATTTCAATTCAACTTCCAAACAGTCCTTTTATTTAGTTTAGTAAAACTTTCAAGGTATATCTACTCTCGGAAAGTTACGTCTTTTATTCCGCGCTCACCTTTTCTGTCATTCTGTGTACTTATTTTGATCAATTTATGAGTAAATTTTGAAATGGCTAACGAAGGCGATATTAAAAATAGCGAAGACGTGGTAAATTTTATTATTGAAAATCGTTTTGGTTCGTTAACATATTATGAAGACAAAATTTACACAAAAAATGTAGGAAGAACTCGCCCTGATTTTAGTAAATCTGTGATTAATTTAGGAAAACCAAATAGAGCATTTGCTAATTTGTGGTAGCAGAACTGCCAGTGTGTGTTGTTGGCCCTGTGTCCTTTTTTCGGTCGCAGTAGTGCTGACTGAAGCAGTGTGGTATAAAACGGGATATTTAGACAAAAAATTTATCGCGATTAATTAATAAAAATATTATGCGGTCATGAACCTTTGGGAAAAAACTTAAAAATAGTAAAACTTTTAATATAGACTTTAACTTGCACCGTTCAAAATTTTCATGTTGGTAAGTAAATTTATAGATCTTAATTTTATTATTATTATGATCATAAGGAGAAAGGTTTTTAGTTCCTATTACATGACTTGAAAAAGTAGAAAATCCCAAAGTAATACACAAATTTCATCTCCAAATCATAAATGTTTTTTTAACAATTCATATGTAGTAGGTACATTTGAAAGATAATTATGAGTCGTTAAATTAGTTCTATGATTAAGTTAAAATATCTTCCAAAAAAGTTGCCTCACCAAATTGTTAACTCACGAGCCGCCACTGTTACTTTCTGTTTTCGTTTTATTCCGTTAACGGAATTGAATGGGCTTTTATACTTCACAAAATGAGGTGCAAAAAGAGCAATCACTTATTACTGAATTGCAGATACGTAAATTATGTATAAACGTTATTTAATAACGTTCTTCCGCTACATAGTCGTGAATTTAGTATGCATAAGGGAAAGGTTAAAGCTCATAGGCTTAAAGCAAGGCACTTAATTAATTAGTAATTCAAAATTCCCTACACACGTTCTTCTTGTAGTTGAAATGGGAGATAGCAAATCGAAATTTGATTTTCAAAGGATACTTTACTGTATAAATTTACGCATTATCTGGAAACTTTCACCGACTTGGATAGTATTGGGGTTTTTTTTTTCTAAAGGTTTTCATACCTTTCGAGTGTATAAAATGTTCAATTATGTGATGCTTTGATACAGCAAATGACACTATCTGTTCTGTTTCATTTTGAATCGGTCATTCCTGATTAAATTACACTTTTTGATTGACATTTATATCTTTATGACCGTACTAAAGTAACCACATTTTGTTTTTCTGTCACTATGGAATGAATTTACAACATACGGACGCCGACAAAAGGATGGTTGCGATTAAAGGTCACAAATTAATGCGAATAAATGTATTAACTGATTAAATTAATAGCTCAGTGATCCCCCCCTACTAAATGAGAAAACCATCCAAAATGTAAAGTAGCGGAAGTCACTATAAACATTATTTGAATACCAAAAGATCTGTGAACTTTGTAATATTGAAATCATAAAATTTGACATTTAAATAATTTGTTTTTATCGTTCTCCGGATGGAGATTTTAAATATATGTATTGACATACTTAGTCACCTACTTGAAAAGTTATGTGAAGTTAATAAAAAAGTCAAGTAGGTGATTTTAATATTCAATTTAATAATTATGAAAATCACAATTTTAAGTGCTTCAAAGACTCAATCTCTACTTGGTATTTCCTTAAATATTAATGCGCCTACAAGATGCCAAAACTGTACTATATATTCATAATATTGTTACTAATTTTATTACTGATGATATACATGCTATGTTTTAGATTAACCAATTTCTCATCACAGAGCCATTTGGTGTAACCTTTCGTATCAAGACTTCTACAATAATAGGGGGACATTACGGCACGAATCCGAGTGATTGGATAATTACCGAAATTAAACAAATTAAAAATCTAAATATAAACAAAATATCTCTTGGTAAGAAAAGTATGAACGATAATCTAATTTTTACATCCCATAATAAATTTAAATCTGCATTAGGGATTCACAGACTTGGCTTGAATTTTTAAAGCTTGACATAAAATCAAGTCAAGTCTACAAGCCAAGCTTATTTGTGGAAAAGCTTGAGTTATCAAGCTTTTCCAAGTCAAGCTTTCACGCTTTTCCCAAGCTTACAAGCTTATACTTCTAAGCATTTTTTTGCTATTCCATGGAACATAATTCTTAGAAGATCCAGCTGATGATTTTGCATTCTACCATAAAATATATTCATTCGGTATAAAAGAAGTACCTACCCACCTACCTACGTGTAATTCAGGGTATATTTGAGATAGTCTGTGCTTTACTCAAACAAAATATACCATTAGTAGGTATGTTGATTCGATTTAGTAAGAAAAAAATATTTTACTGAAAACCATTGTAAAAAAAATACCAGTAGATAAATAGATATATATTTCTCAAAATTGCAATGGGCACAATGGTACCGTGTACAAAATCTGTTGCACACCACGCTGTAACACTAGTTTTTCAATTATTGTAAAATGATACGGCTATCAGGTGTTGTCCTGCAACGGTTTTTGATTTGTACGAAGTCAAAAATGATAAAAATTATAAATTAGAAAATGTGAATGTGTAGATTTCTGGAAAATGTACGTTCTTCGGAATTTTCAGATAATTTGTTGGAACTCAAATCCATTGCAGGTCAGATACCACAAAGGGGGTAAATAGTAATAAATAAAACAACTCTAAACCTCCCCTTAAACGATGAAATCGGTCGTCTCTTGAATTTTCGAAGTGTCTGCCTTCAGCTTACATGTAATAATACAGATTTTGATTAACTCGTTCCTCCTGATCTCACCCCATTAGATTTTTTTTATGGGATCATGTAAAGAGTAAAGTTTTTTCCACTGGTCCGGAATCTTTGGAGGAGTTACGTGACCGTATAGTACATGAATGCCGCCTGATCACTCCTGAAATGTTGCAAAATGTACGGGAACGATTTAATGAAAATTTGTACTATTGCATGGAGCTGAAGGCGGGCACTTCGAACATTTATTAAAATAAGGGTTGAATTTGCATAAACTGGTTTTATTAATTAGCACAAGAAAAAATTAACCCTTGTTTTTATTTAAAAATTTAAGGGTTGTTTACCCTGTACCCAAGGGGTGAAACAATGTTGTCAAATATCAGTAAAAGTACCTAGCTTCTCTAAGAAAAAAACATTGACCTGTCTGAGCTTATTTGAGTTTTTAAATGCCTCAATCTCTTTCCTCATTTTCCATTTTGGAACTTCAATTTTTTTGGTTAAAAATAAAAAAAAATAAAAAAAACTAGTGCACTGAAATCAGAAAAGAAAGACCTTTCAAATGACGTATCACTTGCCCCATCATCCCTATTTAAATTTTAGGGGTTGTTCTCACAGCGCTAAGGGATGAAATCATTTCAGGTTGAAAATCATGGCGAACGTTGTCCCCCTTGATATAAAAATTGACGTGTTTTTGCGTTTCCCAAAAAAATTCCCTCTGGCCAGAAACCCGTCTGTTACCTTTTCGTTGGGCCACTCTGTATGTAAGCATCCTTGTGAGCTAAAACGATTTTTGGTATGATAATCCATCCTCTTAGCTACCGATGGTGGTAGGCTGTTAAGTCTAGGTGAGAGGAATTCAAGATGCAAGGTGCAATGTCTTGCGAAACGTCAGAACTTTTGGTTTCACATTCAGCGGCCAGGCCTGGCAAACCTAGGCTTAACACCTCACCACCATCGGTAGCTAAGAAGATGGATAATCATCACGAAAATCCTTGTTTTAGCTGACAAGGAAAAAGGCAAGGCAAGGCTTTCAACGCAGGCTGTGGAACAAATATAAAGTCGCGGTATAAACCGAAAACTAATCTTGAGAATTGCAAAAGCGCGAGCGTTTATGGCGAGCGTGCGATTGGGCCAATTTTTAAAAAGACATGAAGAAAATCGCCGTTGCCAAATTAAAAAAAAATTCAGTGTATTGGCAATAGCGTGTGTTTGGAAAGTGGACATTTTAGTACTAGAATAAAGTGTACGTGTTTCGAAAGGTTGGATGCATCATTATTTCCCCTTTCTTAGGGGCTCCGAAAAAAAAACTTCGGCATCTTCGAGTGTTTTGTGCCATAATTCGCCGCAAATAAAGTTAGCGCAATAGTATTTGTAAACGCCATGTTTTGAATATTTGCACGCTTGACCCACATCGATTTTTTTACATAGTACATAGTACTTTTTTAATATTATAAGGATCACACTCACATTCACGTTCCGTATATCTGTTATTGAAACTCGGTTGTGTAGTTTAGAGTCCACTTGCCTCTGTTGTGGTTGTTGAAGTAACTGACCCTGTATAATAATTCAAACATAAGCTTTTTAGAATATTTCATGTATCTCAAGGTAGATGCAAGTTAAGATGAATTTAATAAAAAGGAAAAGACCCCGGAGTCAGGACTATATTTGCAAATTGAAATGTAAAAAAAAAATCACCCGCAAATCTCTCAATTTCTGTACGTGACTTGAGGTGAATTACCATTCAATCAAATGTTGCACCACTAACTTGAATCGCTTTGAGCTTTCAACCACAAATTCGCTAAAACGTTATTGACTACTAACTTTAATTGCAATTTCAAGCTCTTCGTACATGTTGACTGCGTGTAAAATCTCTAGAGCTTCACGAAATGTCTAAAGCTTTCAATTAAAATATTCTGACAACACCTTGCAAAATTAGATAACAACGTGGAGAAAGGTAGAGAGCTAAAATTAATTTAAATTTCATCAATTTTAGTTAAGGAACAGTAATTAGTTTTATGTGAAGAAAAAGGAATTTATATATTGCTAATTATCGAGCGTTTATTTTTAATTTGGTGATGCTATCGTTTTAATTTAAGCGCATCCATGCGAAACCATCTCCAAATATTTTAACTTTTGAAATACCTACGGTCATAAATACAATAATTTCAGGCAACTTAAAAGACCTTACTTTTATAAAACGTGGTAATTCGGCAGATGTTTGCCATTCTCTTTACAAACAACAAAGCTTTTATAATTAAGGCACTTTCCTTGAACAATGTATAGTCAAAAATGTAGACTTTTATAAAGTTATGAACAATAATTTAACAAAACAAGAATATAAAGAGATTTAGTATAGGAATATAAAAAGGGTTCAATATTGTAATGCGATGTATGTAATTTTGAACTGTTGAGTTTACTTAATTATGTTTTGTTAATGAGAATTTCTATTAAAAATATACGGTACCCGGATGGTTACTTCAACCCATAAAAATGCGAACTTTCGGGTTTATTACACGAAATATTATCTATATTACAATTACTTGTTTCTAAAATTAGTTCGCCAGTTTTAGTTAATGACTGTGAGGTCATGGTAAATTAAATATTGTGCACGAATGTTCCATTTATACTTTCTCTTTGAATTCAATGGATATCACAGCTTTTCCACAAATTCGGTTTATATAGATTTTTTAGCTTCTACTAACACAGTTAAGGATTGCAAAATCCTGCATTATTCGAAAATGAGTTGTTTCGCGGAAAAAACTTTTTACTACAGATTTTATAGGGACAACTCCGACTCTTGCAGTTGAGTTCACTTTTGACAGGGTTTTTAAATTTCTATCCATTCCTGGAGTTTCTTCAAATTTCCTTTAAATACTTTTCTGGAGCCACTGAGATATAATTCAAATCTGACAATAACTCCTGAGAGTTTACGAACAGAGCTATACAACATGTCCAAGATAAGAATGAACACCATGGGGATCTTGAAAACGGTAACGAAGACGGTTAAATTAGAGAAAAGTTGTATAGTTTAGGACATGTTCACAGGTAGTTTGCAAAAGTTCATTATTGTTTATAGTCTCCGAGATTTAAAACAAAATGCGATTTTTAGGTTTTTCTTTTTTCGTAATACCTTCCTTTATTTTACAGGATTTTTAAAAACCAAAGATACTTCGTCATTGTCACTTTGTGAATTCTATGAGATGGCGTTTTCAAATTTTTTATTCCACGTTTCGTCTCCGAGGAACCATCATCGACTTTATTTTTTAATTTCACCGTAACCAACGATTCGATAGTATTTTTTATTACAAATTTAACGATGTATTACACATTACGGTTTTGTACGCGCTTCGCTGAGTTTAGAAAGCAACGATTTACCTTAAACATCCTTTAACCCCTATCAACAGAAGTGGCAGTTACCATGAGAAATAATCAATCAATCAATGAAGTTTTCGGTTATTTCGTGAGTAGTAAATTTCACAAACCCTTCTCCACGTATAGGTAATTTTATAAGATTTGTTTTACCCCATTTCGAGCCCTTCACATCCTTCAACATCAAATATGGACCTTATCAATTTATTTGGTGTGAATTGTGAATCGAATATTATATTATTAATAAATAATTAATGGCGGTTCTAACACGAGCGAGTCGTTTGTTAAAACCACTATTTGCGGCGATAGGTTCGACTTAATAGGTCAAGTACGGGACCTTGATGAACTCTCGGAACTGTTAGTTAGATTGGACTTGGAGCGGTAAAGAGTGTTGAAAAGGAAAAGGAGAAAGTGCGGAGAAGGGGAATACTAAAGATGATAAATAGACAGCTTTATAAGGAGCAAGATGACGGTTGAAGAAGGTGGTTTAAATATGATGAGCGGAGAAAGGGCGAGAGCAAGTAGCACTGGTTCGCTTGAAGAATTCCTTAAGAGAAAAATGGAGACCATGAAGGGGAAAAGTGGGGAGGATATTATTATAAGAAGTAAGGGGACGAAGGGGTCTCCAAGAGGGAACGTGGGGAGGACGTTGAAGAAATGAGACGTGTAAGGAAGAAGATATATGAATGAGGAGTTGGTTAAGGAAGTAAGATATGTAGGGGGGAAACAGGCAAGAAATGAGTTGGAATGGGGGGAGGAAAGTAAAGGAATGAGGGAGGAGATAAGACAGGTGAAGGTTAAAGTTGAGGAACAGAAAAGGTCTAGAAGAAGGAACAACAGAGGAAGTGGGGTGGGAGATCCAAAAAAGGAACTGGTATGATGTAGAATGGAAAAAGTAGGGGTGCAGACGGAGATAAACAGTGCAAGGGTTGAGGAAGTAAGAGATATAAGGGACAAACATGCAAGAAATGAGTTGGAATGGAGGAAGGAAAGTGAAGGAGTGAGAGAGGAGATAAGACAGGTGAAGGATGAAATTGAGAAGCAAGAAAGGTTTAGAAGAAGGAATAACATAATTGTTAGAGGAAGTGGGGTGGGAGATCCAGAAAAGGAACTGGTAGGATATATAAGGGCGAAAGTGGGGGTGCAGGTAGAGATAAAGGGTGCAGGTAGAGATAAAGGGTGCATAGGTTGTGAATAGGGGAACGAAAAGGGAATTTATTGTGGCGGAAGTGGGGAGGTGGAAGGAGAAGTGGGAGTTAATGGCGAGTAAGGGGAGGCTAAAGGTACGAGTATTTTCATCGACGAAGACCTGGCAATAGAAGAAAGACGAGTGCAGGAGGAGTTAAGAAAAATAGGGAGGGTGGAAAGAGGTAAGGGCCTGGAACGTCAAAGTGGGATATAGAAAGGTGTTGATAGAAGGGAGTAGGTACGATTGGGATGAGGAAAGGAAGGAGTAGAGAGAAGTGCAAGGGGGAAGAGGGCAAGAGGACATAAAAAGAGGGTAGCGTTGTATTCGGGTCTAGAAACTGGTTTGTTTTTAGCTGTAAATACGAATTAATTTGTAAAAATAATTATTATTTAAGCAAATTAAACAATCTATCTATATTATTAATACTTTCGATGGTAACTCCAAAAGGAATTGATAGCAATCGCCTCCTGGAACAGTATCGGCCGTATTCTCACGTGATTACTTAGCTTACCACCAAAAATTAATCAAGATGAAATATTTATGACAAATATGACTCAATATTATCCCTTTAAATGAAAAATATGACGCAACATTAACTTTCGCTACTTGACCGATTCTGATGAAATTTAAAACTAAGGCCTATAAAAAAAACTTCATCGGTAAAACAAGCTTCTCATCAAAATCGGCCCAAAGGGGCCCAAACTAGGGACGTTATTTTGGGAGCAATCATTCAAATTTTAACCCAAACTAATTTCCCTTGGTGAAAAGTTAGTAGACATGGTAACAAGTAAAACGCCGTTTTTCGTTTTTTCTAAATTCAAAATGGCAGCCACTACAAGTTTTTACCACAGAATATAGCACGTGTTTTTACTTTTTAGGGTGTAGCCCAAGAACCGTTTAACTTAATTTAAACTTGAAAATTGGAAATTGTAGCGATAGGATGGCCAGAACTTTTACTTATACTTCATAAAGAACAAAAGGTTAACGTAGCCAATTTATTGGTTCACAAAATTGGTCAAAAATTGAAAATCGATTTTCTTCAAATCTGTTCCAAGCATTTTTTTATTTTTTGAGTCATATAGTCCATGAAAAACTATTGGCACTACGTACATTTATTTCTCTATTTCCCATAGGGGAAGCGGGATGAATGTTTGAAGTTGAAAATTTTAAAATTCATAACTTTTTTGCTAACAAAGATGAAGTAGTAAAATTGTACAGTGAAGTAGAGGACATGCGACTCTTTTAATTGAGTATAATATAACTATACCAATTTACTTCCGGCCTAATCGGAAATTAACAAAATACCCTGTATACGTATTCCAGGAGAAAATCAGAAATCATTTTCTTATTACAACTATACTACACACTATATATTTCTTTTTTTTCTCTCTCCGGAAATTATGAAAATAATAAAAATATTTATGACGTACCCTGTATAATATTTTAGGAGAAAATCAGAAATCCTTTTCTAATTACAACTATGCTACACACTATATTATATTTATTTTTTATTTTGTTGAGTTATTACGAAAAAACTATTTTATTTAACCCATTTAACCACAACGTCATTGTAGTAAACACGGGAAAGGTCATTTAATTTGCATTTAGACTTTCCTTAAATCCATATCGCAAAAAAGGGCATTTTAAATAACAGCTCTCGACTTTAATTTACTTCTTAAGGAGGAAATGAGATACTTTAGAAGTAATCATATCTTAAGATTTTAAGCAACCCCCCTTTTGCTTAACCTCATCTCCTTTTGCTCTAATTGCACAAAGTTGACATCCATTAACGTCACCTTACCCATCTTGTTTTGTATTAATTTAATTCAAACTAGTTTACAACATTTCGAAGTACGTCTTTGCCTAAACTAAAATCTATATAAATTTCGATATTGAAATTGATGATACAATTTCACTATAATTAAACTATGTATGTAAAGAGCTTCCTTTTATGGACAAACTTTCGTGAGAGATTTGGGAATTCTCAACGAATCCCACAAGGACATTATTGCCCGACATGCATCGCATTCAGAAAACACTACTGGACGATCATTATATACATCCTTTGATTATACTTCTAGGCATTTACATTACCTACAGTTAGGTGGATTAATCGCCTGTTTTGCTTAGGTCACTTATTAACCTTCACCAGATTAACCTACCGATCCTTTGTAAACATTACAGCGTAGTGACAGCAAAAGATCTGCCTACTTAACGTAGGTTCTGCTTTGCTATACACAATATAGTTATCTACAATTAGCAATCATGTATGAAAACGCAAAACGTTGCTATTTCAGAAACACGCGATTAACATATCAAAGTATTAAAGCATATAAAAGGATTTTGTCAAAATGTAAAAGTATAGGAAACATTCTCCTACATCGAGCCTTTTCCTTTTAAGTGCACGAAAATTTTGATGATGGCATTGAATTTGTAATAAAATGCTAATATGGTTTGCGTTTTAAATTTCAAGAACCAGAAATTGGCTAAATTTATACATTCACCGGTATAAAGTATAGAAATACATGCCATTTCTAAACTTCTCTGAACTAAGATCACATATTTATTATTATTTAAAAATTCGTCTGTGCTCCGGTTTGCTTTGAAAGTATAATGAGACAAAGTCGGTCTAATTCTGGAAAACAGAGCTTAGACGTGAGGGTTTTAGGTATATTTCGAGTATATTCCCAGTAAAACTAGACTACTACAGTCCTCCTTGGATGGATTAAATCTAATTCCAACATTCCACGTTGCAATAGCATTTTTTAAAAATATATCAAAATGAGACAGAGGGAATCAAAGTAGGGAGACAATATTTTAGGGGCATGTTAAATCCAAAGGAAGTTAGGAAATACGAAGTACGAAGACATGGAAGAAATGCAAGAACCTATACAATTAGAAATAAATCAAGTTATTGCTAATATCAAAAACCAAAACCAAACAGTTTGGGAGATAATGAATCAAATACGGCGGAGAGAGTTGGCTAAACACAGAAGAGAATGAAGCAAAAGGGCTGTTAACAATTCCAATTAGGAGAAAATCACAAAACCATACTCCATGTATAAGTTTAATAACGTTGAATTAAAGTTGATAATTAAAAGATTACAATAAATTGATAATAAGTGACATGTTTCGATAAAATAACATTTTTATCATCTTCAGGCTAATCCTATAATTAAGTATAAGAGTACAAACTAAAAGGGCTGTTAATGCTATACGAGAAAAAGTAAGAGGACCTTCTACAGGCTTAACGTTCTTTAACATGGCATGCAGCAAATTGGAATCCGACGTTTCGTTTTCAAGTAACCATCATCAACTTTGTTTTTTTAAATATATGATCCTGATTATTTTATACATTATAATATTCGATTTTTAAACTTATTTTACGATTATCGGAGAAAATCTAACCCACTCTGTGGCTGGCTTTTCTCCCATTTAACCGAAACTCTATATCTTACCGTTTCCGAAATCCCCATAGTTATCTATGACATATAGTTATCTTGGACACAGTGTGTACTACACATAGTCGCTAAAAAGTATGGAACTAAAGCTCTAGCACCGAAACTATTGAAGATCCAAAGAAAACTGTTTAACAAGCTCTGTATAAATAACAATATTTGCAAAACATGTAGAAAATGACGCTCTATAAATTTCGTTAACATTTTTTTTTATAATTATCTACAGTAGTTTCAATAATATCCTTATGGGCAAATATTGTAAACAACAAGATTGTAGAGTTCTATAATAAACACAAAAATTTAAAAAATAATCATGTATGTGTAATTGAATAGCATTTAGAATATGATAACAGTATTATAGTATTTGTACAGCAAAATGGCTGCTTTCATTCTGAGAAATATCCGAATAGACTAGCAGAGTTCCACTTTATTAAGTAATGTATTCAAGTAATATTAAAAAAGAGATGACTAATCCGTGTGAATTAAGTATAGCAAGAATTATAAAATATAAATTAAATCTTCCAAATAGTCCGTAGGAAAGAAGTGTTTACACCCAGTTGTCCAAAATTAATAGAGTAAACGAAAAATCGAAATCCCTACGACCTATAATAATAATCAAAAAATAAAGATCGTTTATGTAACCTTTGAGAAACTACTTAGACAGAAACACTCACACGTTGAGAACTAATAATCTAAATATTGGAATTCAAGAATAATAATTGCTCATCGACAATTTCCGCTCAACCGCCTAATGGGACATGTAGAAAAAATTCTATCACAGTAAAAACCATCTTTTAAAAAGATACACACGCAAAGCAATATATTACATCATGCCTGTTGCAAATATTAAAACATTCATAAGTTACATCTAAAAGCATTACAAAAACTGACAAAGGTGTAATAAACCAAACGACACACCGCATTTTCTTCATTTAGATAACTTTATAAATGCAATTGCTTGTGAAAAAAAGAACCTTGTAACGTAGCAAACTTCCTTCTTAATATATTAGCGAATGAATATTACTCCAAAAGATTTAACGTAATAAACTGCTCGTTTTATCGGAACACTTTATTAAATCCTGTAAACAGATCCTTTACGTTTTGTAATACCATTTCAATCCATAGCAAGAAAATAATACTTCGCTGAACTAATTTCAGAAAGGGGCGGTATTATGGGATCTAATTTATGACGCCCTTCCCTCTTGATCTTCAACTAGCGTTTATTTACGACATTGTTCATAAACTCTCGGGTTGCTGTAATAGTGAGAAAAAGAGAACGATTTCGTTTTTTTAATTTATTACGTTTTGTTGAATCCTTTTTTATTCAAAATGTCCTTGCACGATTGAGGATAACAGCATTCCATCAACTTCAAATTTCGATACATGCATATCATCATTTTTCATTATTCTTGTAAAATTCATCCATCTTATTGCATAAACGTGACAAATGATCCTCGGAACATGTCGATATATTCACATTACTGAAGACTGATGGCCATTACATATTATTCTTTTTTTTGTTTGCAATTGTGGATAGTATATCGATCGAATTAAGCACATTATTAGGTGAAATTTATTTGTTTTTTTCGAACTGTAAAAAATGAGCAAATAACAGTCTACAATATAAGCATTTTAAGGCGGCTGTTTGAAGAGGAAAATACGTAAAAGTAAATTTATGATTTCGTTTGCTTTTACAAAAATTCAAATTAAAGAGAAAAGGTAATTTCGACAAATTATAATCCGCATGTTGATAGTTGGACCATTTTGATTACAACACTCTTCATCACTGTATTTAGATAACTTCCGTTATGTATGTACTTTCCAATCATTTTATGGTACGAAGGCTTTTGAACGTCCAACTGGAATATTTTGTGTACCAGGTGTCATTTTGAAAACTTGCCAGACTTCATATCATGTCTTCGAAACTGTAACAGATAAGTAAAATTTCTCAAAACCGTTTCTAGAACATGGAGGGGGAAGTACTATGACCCACTTGATTCGGAGCTCGTGTATTAAGTGATCGCGAAAGATTTTTCCAGTCCGAGTAGTCATCTAATGACTAACTCTTTCTTTTTCGCATTTTTGAGAGAGTCCAATGACCTATTCCGCCACAGCACTGAACCACCTCTTCCAATCCATCTGTTTCTTCTGATTCTTTCATGGGCGCGAACAAAAAATAATCGCAAGGGGACAAACCTAGACTATAAGGAGGATGTTCGAGGTTTCCCACCCCATTTGTTCCAATTTATCCCTTGTCAACAACGCGGTGTGCGGTCTGGCCTTGTCATGGAGAAAGGCGACATTTCTAATGGGCATACCTCGCCCTTTGTTTCTGTAGACGGTTTTTGCCGACTGTAACAACTGGAAATAGTAAGCCGCATTCACTGTTCGTTGATCGTGAAGAAAGTCAACAAGTAAAACTCCCTTTGAGTCCCAAAAAATCGTTGCGAGGATTTTTCCGGCCGAGAGACGAGTTTTGGCCTTCATTCTTCTTTCGCCACTCCTTACTGGCCATTTTCGATTCCCGTAGTGTAATGACGGACCAACGTCTCATCACATGTGACGATACGCCTCAAAAAATCCTTCCCTTCTTGTCGAAATTGATTCAGAAGTCTCTCAGTCATCTCCAACCTCACCTGTCTTTGATTTCCAGTCAACAACCTCGGAACCCATCGAGTACTAATTTTTCTGAAGCCAAGATGATCAGTGACAACGGATTGAACACTCCAGTAGCTGATACCAATTTCTGATAGGATTTCGTGAACGGTTACCCGACGATCACGTTCAACAAGCTCTCGGACGGCACTGATGTACCCTATCTGACTTGACCTTGGGCGTCGACAGTGAGTGTCATATTCAACACGTTCTCGCCCACCCTTAAATTCTTTGGCCCACGTATACACTCGATTTTGAGACAGTGTAGTGTCCCCTAACTGTGTGCCTACAAGCGAGTAAAAATTTCCGAGGGTTTAACGCCTTCATTCGTTAAAAACTTATTAACGATGCGTTGCGCAACAAACGGATGTTCCTCTTGCTCGGTCATGGCTGTATATTTTGTCTTTAGCGTTAAAAGTGTAAAAGTCAAACGGTTATGTTATTTTGAAAAAAATTAGAAAGTTCAAGATTCATATGTCGTGTAGGTACGCAAAAGAAATTGCGTTGATATTAGGCCATCTAAAATATCATTTATGAGAAAATAACTACCTTCACAACCTTAACCGTCAACCACGTAAGAAAATATTTAAGCTTTGTGATATTCGAAGTATATTTTCCAAAATAGTCCAGTCAACCAACGGCTGAAATCGAAATTTTTAATTACCACTACAAACCGGATATTTAGATTTGGGTAGTACTCCAGGTACTACATTCATTTTTGCAGGAAAAAAAACGTCCGGGAAACCTGAAAAATTGATAAGAAACGGTGGAAATTCCTGTGTATTTTACTTCTTTCACTATTATTTAAAAAACGGTAGGTTATATCGAAAAATTTTCAGTATAAAAGTTATAAAGCGAAAGATTCTACGTTGGAATAAGTCATTATATGATAATTTCGGTACGGTATTTCTAACGTAACAACGAATTTTCCCGAACTGTCGTCTTAAAAGCGTAAAATACCGTACCGAAATTATCATATTATAATGATTTATTCCGACGTACAATCTTCTGCTCTACATCTTTTATAATCAAAATTTTTCGATATAACTTACCGTTTTTTAATAATAGTGAAAGAAGCAAAATACACAGGAATTTCCACTCTTTTTTTATCAATTTTTCACCTTTCCCGGACTGCAAACTTTCGATTTAGTACCTGGAGTACTACCTAAATCTAAATATCCGGTTTGCAGGGGTAATTAAAAAATTCGATTTTAACCGTTCGTTGACTAGACTAAAGGGAAATGGAGTGGAGTAGATCATATAGTAATAACGTCTAACATCTACATCCAATATAGGAAAGTTGAATATTGCATGAACCAGTAATGGAACATTAATATTAATTATATATAAAATGGATATTATTTAAAATTAATGTATCATTTATATTCATTCATTAGATTTGGCGTAAAACGAGTTTAATGCCTTGTTGATTTTTCCACTAAATGAATATGTTTGCTTTTTGAATTAACCGCTTGAGTTATATTACTATTTTTTATGTAATTGGATATAATTTGAAATATATCAATTTATTTCAACATTTTCAGGGCAATGAACATAACCGATTACCGTATAATTTAGCTAACAAGGCAATACATGTTACATATAACTACAATAGAAGCAAATATTCTAAATTTAGTTTCCCACATCAAAGATACGTATTTAATCAAATATTTTAATTAATATTCAACGTCCTCCACGTCCTCCATGTTTGAGATGTAATGATTAAACTAACCGGGATCTTGAATTATCTACAGTAGTAATGTCTATTAGAATATTATTAGATAAGATTCATTCAATAATTACGTAAATGTTTTAATCTACGTATATAAGGGAATATGAAGCGCATTTCCCAGGTATTGTTATTAATAATAATATTGTAACAAGATTAATTTGCTATTATGATACACACAACGTCTTTTGTAGTAAACTAATGTTTAGATTAAATTAGCTTAATATTGTGTGTATTTTAGTAAGATAACCTAATTAGTTGTGTAACACACCTGCGCATTCACCAAGAAATTGTTACAATTGTGTACAATGTGTATAGTTTTGTACAAGAATTCTCATTTGCTCCTACCCTTGTATCCTAGATTACTTGGCAGGGTAAGTAATCCTTCCGTATATACTTTGTACTAAAATAAATTTACACGTTTGACCGATATTCGGCGTTTAGACGTAAGAAATTATGGCAAGAACCGTAACTGTGACACAGGGTCAAGATTGATGTTTCGCCCTTGCAAATATGTAAGTAGATAAGTTACACTAATAACGACATCAGAGAACACAAGGTGATCGAAACCAAGAAATGAAAATAATTAAATTAGCGAGCTTTTTGTGCTCATTGTAATGAGCATTAATAAAGACTATAAAGAGTGATGTTTAATTCAACTTTAGTGATATTTATATACTTACTACAATAAATTAACAATGTTCCTATGTTATAGAAGCTTGTCAAGATTACAGTTTTTCACTCAGCCTTGTTAAATTAGTCAATTCGAAAAATTAGCATAAAAGAGGCAACACAACACGCAATTACACATCATTTTCCATACAATTCGATCATACTTCCAATGTATGTACTATGTATTCACATATTTATGGATTTAAATTAAAATTCTCAAAGTTAAATTGAAATATCAAATAAGGGTTGTCAATTTAATACAGAAAAAGGTACCTAATAGCATGTGTGGGAAGGGACGGGCTAATTCCACCCCTGGCAAAATTAAAATGCTAAACCCAACAAAAATTACCTGTAAGGAAAGAATTTGCAAATTACTTTAATAGTTACTATAGTTCAGTGGTGCGAAATTAACAATTACAAACAAAGAAAACTACTGCCGATTATCAAAAGCTTAACGCAATAAGAACGGTAAGAAACCCATCTAGAAGAAATAAGAAGTTTATGAGTGAAATTAATGTGAATAAGAAAATATTTTACGAGAAATTTTTAATTGTCAATCACGTTTATTGGTCATTTTATTTATAATCATTAAGGCTAGGATTTTGATGAAATGGCATCTTTTTTCCAGTAAGTCAGAAACATAGCTACTTTAATATCTATTTATATGTGACATATTTGTTACGGGTTTTTTTTGCTTTTTTACCAGACTCCTTTACATTACGAAAAAATTCTGGCAAGTTGCCACGAGACTTCCCTCGTATTAACACTTTTTTCAAAAAATAAATACTACTGAATTCAGAAAAAAATACTCTTAAACTACATAAAAAACTGCAATTTTATCTTATAAAAAATGAGTGCCGCCATTTTAGCTTACACCGGAAGTGACGTAATCAAAGGTAATATCAGCATTTTCGTTCTTGGCCCGAATGCAATCGATTGGCGAAAACCGCATTTCGATAACTTTAATAGTTTCTGAGTATCGAGCGTTGCAGTCATTTTTTAATAATTATTTTTTTTATCACTTTTTTCAAAAAATAAGTATAGCACAATATATATTGCTGAATTAAAAAAAAATTCTCTTTTAAACTACATAAAAAAAACTGCAACTTTATCTTATAAAAAAAATGAGTGCCGCCATTTTAGCTTATACCGGAAGTGACGTCATCAAAGGTAATAACAGCATTTTCGTCCTTGGCCCGAATGTAATCGATTGGCGAAAACCGCATTTCGATAACTTTAATAGTTTCTGAGTTTAGAGCGTTGCAAGGAATGTGTACGTACAGACTACCCACAGTGCAAAAAAACGTTTCTGAAATGTTTTAGAAACGTATCTCTGAAACATGAAACATCTCCGAAACAGCGACAGAAACGTATCATACACATAACATAGATGTTTAATGTCCGCCTTCAGAAACCTAGATTTGAAACAACACAGAAACGTTACATCGAAACATTTTATATATGTTTCAAGAAACATATCGAAGAGTAATTTATTGAAATGTAGGAGAAATGTGTCCTTATAAATGTTTCATACGTGAATATTTGAAATGTCTCATATATGTTTCATTTGAAACATACCTGAGTATAAAAAAATTGAGATGTGGTAGAAACTATGGTACCGAGAGCCCCAACTACTCTGAGGGGCTCTTTTCCCAGTGCGCACGCCCTGCAGGGCCCAAATACTCCGGTGGCTTGTTCTCCAGGGCCCCCAAAATTCTCTTAGTGTAGCTCGAAGGAGATCGGTGATGCTGAAAAATCGTTTTGCTTCAAGTGGGATTCGAACATCGGTCGCTTGTTTAGGAATTCAGAAAACAGCTCCGCAAACTACCTGAGCTACAGACTCGCTGGCAAATAAGCCATTTAGATGTGCATTATTACCCATCTACTTATGATGAATAAATCTATTGTAATTTGAATTGTAATTTTGGATAAATATGTAAAACACTCACATTGAAACGTGTATTTTTAGTTTCTTATGATATGTTTCAAGTGATTAGGTTTCTAGTACAACGCTACTAAATACAAGTACCTAACATTAACTTTGAAAGATGACTTCAAACGAAACATCACATTTTTAATGAAGTTTCTAAAATGTTATACGTTATCACTAAAGTTGGGATAGTTAGACAAAACGAAAGTTTCAAAAAGGCAGGAAAAAGGCATAAAAAATAATTTAAAAAAAGCATCTAAAAAGACAAAAAAGGAGAAAAATGGCACGGAAAAGCGAAAACTGTCGAGATAAAATCAACACATACATATTCAATTTAAGTATAGACAAACAAATATTTATTTGAAAAAGTAATTACAGTTGATAAATGCTATCTGCTGGTATTCTTTTTCAATAAAGTTTTCTGGCTAATTAAAATACGCTTAACTCGGCATAATGACTAAATTATGCAATTTCAACAAAGACTGTATGTAGGTGCAGCTTGCAGGTAGAAATAATACAATGGGAAATATTTCAAAGTAAGGAAAATCACTCATCCGAGTTATTATTGTAAGAGGCTTAAATATTATAGACAAAGTTTGTATTCAGTTTGTATACCAAATTCCTTTCCCTTTCAAACAATTTGCTTTCTTAGAAATTACCCAGAAAAATATACCTATATAAAATCTAAAAATTAAAAAATACTTACTTACATTTCAAAAAACTTAAAAAAAATTACAGAAAAGGTACTAAATACTTACGCGAAAATATCAAAAAAAAAAGGTAAAAAACGCAATAAAACTAACAGAAACCAAAAAATGCAGAATAAAGTTTGCATCTAAAACGGATTTTAAATAGGGTCTGCCTTATGTTTGTCCATTTATAAAAAAGGCATCCTAGCTTTAGTTATCACATTCCAAAAAATATATCACAGAGATATATTTTTGGATACATATCTAAAACGTTCACACCGAAACGTGTATGATGTGTTTCTTACGATATGTTTCAACTGATAAGGTTTCTGGTACAACACTACTAAACACAACTCCGTAACGTTAACTTTGAGATATGACTATTTTGTTTCAAACGAAACATCACATTTGTAACGTTTCTAAAATGTTATACGTTATCACATTCCAAAAAATACATCACAAAGATGTATTTTTGGATACATATCTAAAACGTTCACACCGAAACGTGTATGATGTGTTTCTTACGATATGTTTCAACTGATAAGGTTTTTGGTACAACACTACTAAACACAACTCCGTAACGTTAACTTTGAGATATGACTATTTTGTTTCAAACGAAACATCACATTTGTAACGTTTCTAAAATGTTATACGTTATCACATTCCAAAAAATACATCACAGAGATGTATTTTTGGATACATATCTAAAACGTTCACACCGAAACGTGTATGATGTGTTTCTTACGATATGTTTCAACTGATAAGGTTTCTGGTACAACACTACTAAACACAACTCCGTAACGTTAACTTTGAGATATGACTATTTTGTTTCAAACGAAACATCACATTTGTAACGTTTCTAAAATGTTATACGTTATCACATTCCAGAAAATACATCACAGAGATGGATTTTTGGATACATATCTAAAACGTTCGTGTTGTAATGTGTATGTTTTGTATTTTATGTAACATATCAATTGAAACGTTTATTAGACATTACCATTCATTCGCTTTCGACAGGAATGTACCAGTAATGTGTCTTAGATGTTTCATAGGAATGTTTCATTTGTAACCCTTATGCAACATTTAGAAACGTTTCATGGATGTACTGTGTTCAGTGGGTACAGACTACAGACTACAGACTACAGACTACTGACTACAGACTACAGACTACAGACGACAGACGGAAAATTTTTTTTTGCATATTTTGAATCTACGTATTCGGAAACGCAAAGATATGTAAAAATTTCCATAGGTCAAATTTTTTTTTTTGGAAAACTAATACAATACTTCCCTTTTACTTCGTACTCGGGAAGTAAAAACTACGTACATCGGTACGTGTTTCGAAAAAAAATGGCAAATATCCGGCAAGCTATTGATGGAAAGAAAATATGAGTGTTAATGGATGAAACCATGGATTCAATGAGGCGATTTGCAACAAATGTGCTGATTGGAACGATGGAGGAAGAAGCTCCAGGTTCAACATTTCTGCTGAACAGTGAGTGTCTTGAGAAAGTAAGCTATTCTACAATTTGTAAACTGTTTAATAAGTCATTGAATTTACTGTGGTCAGGTGAAATAAAACACGACAATGCACTTTTGTTTGTGACTGACGCTGTACCGTATATGATGAAAGCCTTAGAGCGCTCTACTCGAAAATGGTGTACTTGACATGTCTAGCGCATACATGTCACAGAGTCGCAGAGGAAGTGTGAAGTCAGTTTCCGATGGTAGACCAACTTATCGGCAATGTCAAGAAAGTGTCTGTTAAGGTATCGTCAAGAGTGACATTCTTCAAATCCATGGCACCCGGAATACCAAAGCCGCCTGCACCTATCCTTACCAGGTGGGGAACTTGGATTGAAGCCTGTGTGTATTACCAAAGAGAATTATACTCTTTGGTATTACGGTGAGCTTTCAAGCGTGTCAAAGAGGTAGTAGATTCTTTTGACACCGATGATACTGTTTCCATCAGGATTGTACACGAACTCTTTTCTTACTTAGAGATTGAAGGAAAACTCTCATACATTAGATCAAATTTTGGTTTTTTATCTGCAGCAATAACTTTTTTGGAGAAGTCTGGTGTGAAGTTAATTGAACAATTAGCGTTGGTGAAAAAAGTAGTGAACAAGTTAGAAGATGTTCCTGGACATATTGCCTCCACCATAAATGAAAAAATGAATGTTTTACATAAGAATGTAGAACATGATGAAGTCCGGAATCACAAAGGGATTAATAGTTTAAGAAATAAAACTTCCAACCTTCCCTTGAAACTTTAATAAATCGGGAACCAATTGATGAAAGATTCGATTACCTTTTGCACGAAGGTGATGTACAATTAATATAAATTGTGCGACATGTTTCGAGAACTGACTGTTCTCATTATCAAGCGAAATTATATAAATGTCATTAATTAATTAAAAAAGTTGATAACTAAAATAAACACATTAAAACATCTTAATTAAACAGTTCAACTTACCTAGAAACTAATCTAGCATAAAATAGGTTAGGTTAACATAATATTCTTAAAAATCTTAAAGTCTTCAAAAATCGTCAATAAATTATAAGATTAAAAGGCCCTCGCAACGAGGAACCCGGGATGGCCTGAAGGGCAATTGAAAGCCATTGCCCTTCAGGCAAGGTTGGAAGTTTTATTTCTTAAGAATGTAGGCTTGCAAGTAATGTGGTCCATATCAAAGGAAGATTTTTAGGTCATAAATGCATTGTTTTAAGGGGATTTTTTGATCATTTATTGGTCATCAAAATACTAGTCCTAATAATTATACTGTTAAAGAGCCAGGGTGTGTTTTTAAATATCATTGTACGGTTTTCCGTTTATATAGTATGTAGCCGATATGATAAATTTCTAAGTTTATTACGCGCTGTTATGCTTGTAAATTTTCCTGGATTATAGTTATTTATGTATCAAGGGAATTATAAGGGTCTTAATTACCGAAGGTAAAGTTTGCGTCCCGAGGGCCTTGCGCCCGAGGGACAGCAATTACCCGAGGTAATTGAGACCTATTAATTCCCGTGATACATAGATAATTTTATTTCTGACCGAGTTTAATAAAATTTGTTCATTTCCGGTATATTTGATTCAGGTATCGTCGATTGCAGTTTTGGTTGTTGCTAGGTTACTGGTTCATAAAAGAGCCGTAGAGGGAATTATAGCGTCTTTATATCCCAAGGGAGTTATGACACTCTTTACTGGTATCGTAACTATGACAATATAAGCTTATAATATCACTGTCAGAAATAATAGTTATTTATGTATCAAGGGAATTATAAGGGTCTTAATTACCGAGGGTAAAGTTTGCGTCCCGAGGGCCTTGCGCCCGAGGGACAGCAATTACCCGAGGTAATTGAGACCCATTAATTCCCGTGATACATAGATAATTTTATTTCTGACCGAGTTTAATAAAATTTGTTCATTTCCGGTATATTTGATTTAGGTATCGTCGATTGCAGTTTTGGTTGTTGCTAGGTTACTTGTTCATAAAAGAGCCGTAGAGGGAATTATAGCGTCTTTATATCCCAAGGGAGTTATGACACTCTTTATTGGTATCGTAACTATGACAATATAAGCTTATAATATCACTGTCAGAAATAAAATAATTAATTATCACGTTTTGACTTAGGTGATTTTTTTCTTGTGAATATCTTAGTATGTATAGCGATTGTAATTGATAATGTCATTTGTTCGGTATGTAACATATTTGGTGTTCGAGTCACGATTAAGGGGTAAGTCCTCAAAGCTTCCTTCGTATGAATGCCAGAAACATTTTTCTTAAAAGACCATGCAGGGCATGTGAGTGTAGGAACCGTGTATCCTCCTCCCTTTGCTATGGTTGGAGACGATTAACATCCTGGGGGGTATTTCTTTTTCTTTTCCCTTCTTGTAATAGGCAAAGGTCCATAGCTGGTCTCAAATTGTCTGCCCGCTTATTGTAGAGACTTGCTTAATAAACATATAGTGGAAAGAAGTAAGATACTAGTTTTCAGCCATTTTTCTTCCCTCATTTAATCCATATAAATGACGTAACAAGAAGCTTTAATAAACAATTCGTTTTATGTTAAACTTTATAATAAGGATACTTGAACTTATATCCCTGATAACTGTTACACAGTTTACTTGCTCGGAATGTGGTAATAATTCCAGCGTGAAATGATGCTGTAATGTGCATGAGATTACAGTTTAATGCTGATGGGACTATCAAAATAAGTTGTGGGAAGACGTAATCGGACCGAACCGTTAATGGATCTTTAAAATGGGCGTCTTGGGATTACTTATTATTATAGTATGTTAATTATTATTATTATTAAGATCAGTTAATTGTTTCTGAAACGCGCCTTTGTAAAAAAGTTAAAATTTGCAGTAATTATTTGCTCAGTTCCTTTTTATATTAGCGATTTGTATATTTATTTTGTATACTTTGCGTATCGTAAAGAGTATACCGCATTACACATTACAATCGAATAACTTGTTTGTTATTAGAATCAAACGCAATGTTTGGTTTTAAGAGGGACACATACATTTCCGTAAAAATCAACCCTTGACAAACACCTCTCAATGGTAGTCATTTTATTCGAAAGATTTTCAATTATCTATCGATCCAAATAATTTTCGTGGCACAAAAACAATATTCAAGGTGTAATGCAATTAAACAATTTTGTAAACAAAATTTCTCTATTTTAATAAACGCAAACTTTTACTTATACTATGGTTATTATTAACAGTAGGTACATTTCTGATTAACGAAGTTTTATTAGCCGAGTGTTAACTTTTCCCTGTTTTGAGTTTGTGTTATTACTTCTTTGTTTTATAAAAGTGGTGTACGTACTCCAATAAAGAATTAAAATATTAGGTCTACTGTACTACGACAATGGAAAACCGAAAAGTTCAAAAACAACTGCTCGCGTTTGTAATAGTAATTGTCCAGGGGAAACCTAAAACTCAAATGCGTTATGGAATTATTAAATAGATTGTTGGAAACCGGATAATAATATACCTAATCGTATTTCCACAAATTTTAAATAACTCATAAATTTATCGAGCAGGCAAAACCTGCGCATTTGCTTCTCGGATGAATGTACCTTTTATGTGAATAATGACATCAATCGTTAGACAAGTTTCCTATTAGATACCCAAGATCAGTTTAGATACCATCGCAGTGAAAATCTGATCTAGTTAAAACAAAAAGGAAATTAGAAGAATCAAAGCTTCGATCAAAGGCTGCAATGGCTGATTGAGATATCTACAGTATATTGGACATAGAAAGAGTATACGCATCGGGTGCTGTTAGCAGATATTGCTGATAAAGTAATATTAGGAATGAGGTTAATGAAGAAACTCGGTCGATGAACAGGATATCACTCTGCTGGAAAGAAGCTAAAACATTGCGATTACTCGTTTAGTTAAAAATTTTAGGGTACCTATGCCAAGTTATATAACTGCTGATCGCGAAATATTAATTGCGAAGATGGTGGTAAACGTAAATCAGCTGAGTCGTTGCGAGTGAAAAGAACACTGAACTTAGGACTGCGCCCCTGTAGGCAAAAACTACTAAGAATGGTTCGACTTCACAATTTTCAAAAAGATTGGAAAGAGTGATGGCAGATTCGTGCTAATAATTAACGTCGAGAAAGGAACTCATGGGCCGAAGAAGCAACAACCTAGACAGTACCATGGGTTAAATTCGATGAAGCCGAAAATATTACTATTGATATGGTTATCTAAAGGGTAATTAAACTCTCCACCACCCGCTAGTACGGTGAAAAAGATCATTGTCCGATTTTGTATTGACGGTGATTGGATCCATCGTTGGATTTTGATGTTGATAAACTCGAAATGGGGGATCGTACAAGTTAAAGGTGAAACAGAAACTCTAAACCTTCCCCATAAAATTATTTATTCATTGATTATTGATATCGACGTGAAGCGAAGATTAATGTTTAAGGGTTAAAAGAGACGTAACATGTTTCGGCCGTAGCCATCTTCAGACATTAAATCTAGGAGTTGAAGTGTAAGATTTCGTAAAGGTAAAATGTCCCACCAGGGGTGACGGTACTTACATTGGGTGAGATCAATACGTTAATGGTTCTCCGCTGTCGAACGGCGACATTTTGTATACAAGAATGACATGCGTAAAGCAGTGAACAGCTGACAAAGGGGAGCCATATGAATTATATATACAGGGTGAAGAGAGAAGGAGAGGGGGGGGGGGGGGGTGAAGGGTTACTTTAGGAATAGCAAATTTTTGTTGAAGTTGATGACCTCATTGAGGGATGATTCAGGATTTTTATTGTGATGTTGGTCATTGTTGGACAATTTCTGAAAATTGAATATCAAATAATAGTTGTTTGTATGTTTAGAAGGTAAGTGCAATTACTGTACAATTGGGTAATTATCCTTGCATTCGACTATCTGGTACGTATGGTATGTGTACCGTTAGTCCTATAAAGTCCATTAGTATTATTTACAGAAATGGATAGGAAAAGGCCGCTCACAGAAAAAGAGCTATAAGAGGCGGCAGAAAATCTGTTTTGTGACTCTGATGACAGTGATGATTCATATGAACCTTTTCTGATGAAGAATCTGAAATAAATGATCAATCTGAGATCGACAACGTTAAGGTTATCGCTGTGTTCCCCATCTCAAAGCGTTTCAGTTGCCATGGAACAGTGGTCAAAACAACACCCGGCGTTTCCCGTGAAAGCGTTTTACGAAACCGGTAGCTATGCAGCAGCTCAGCGCCGTTTTCGTACTCATTTTGAAATTAATCGCAATAGGCCAGTGTCCAGTGTAAACTCAATAAAGTTGCGGGTGACAAATTTTGAAAATATCGGTGAAACGACGAGCAGAAGAGGTGGCAGTGCGAGATCCGTGCGAACTCCCGAGAATGTTGAACGTGTGAGGATTGCTATGGGAACAAGCGCGCGGGGATCGGCGCTTCGGCAAAGTGTCGCCCTTGGAATTTCTGACAGGTCTGTCCGAAGGATCTTGAGATTTGATTTGTACCATCACCCTTACAAAATTCAAGGCATTGAACGATAACGATTTGGCTACCCGACGGCAATTCTGTGAAACGTATTTGGACATGGTTGAAGAAAATGAGAAGCTTGTTCACAAACCTTTGGATAAGTGACGAGGCACATTTTCCCCTCTCGGGATATGTCAACAAGCAAAATTTCAGATACTGCAGTGATCAAAACCCTCAACAACTTCATCAGCGACCTCTCCACTCAACCAAGGTAACAGTTTGGTGTGCCATGTCCTTATTGGGAATCGTGGGCCCATTTTTCTTTGAAAATGAAAGGGGACAGTCTGTTACCGTGAACGCAGAACGGTATTCGCAAATGTTAAGGTTATTCTTCATTCCTCAACTTCGTCAACATCGTTGAGTGAGAAATAGGTAAGAGACGAAACTTAAGTCGTTTTGACGTAGCTCCTGTGGATCTGACTCTGGTCTGAAAGTTGGGTCTGAGAGTTCACTTTCTCACTCAACGGTTCAGTACCGATACGCGTAAGAGTGAGACAGCAATAGGGTACGCAATTTTGCATTATAGTTTCACCTCTTATTATACTTTTCACTCAACGGTCAACATGCAGTGAATCATCAAACCTTATTCCAACAAGATGGAGCCATAAACCACACAGCCCGTATGAGAATGGATATTCTTAATGAACAGTTTCCGAATCGTGTGATATCCCGAAACGGAGCGATTCCTTGGCCTCCCCGTTCGCTCGACCACACTCCATGTGATTTTTCTTATGGGGATACCTGAAAAGTAAAGTGTACGAAGAACGACCTCCGTACCGTTGAAGAACTCAAGGAAAGAATCCACCTGGTAATTCCTCAGAGAATGCTCATTGACGTGATGGACAATTTCAGAAATCGCCTGCAAGAATGCAGTAATCGAGTAGAACACCATCTTACCGATGTTATTTATAAACGTTGATTTAAGTACGTTCATGTTTTGTCACGTTATATCAATAAAATTTTGAAAAATGCATCCGTTTATTTTTCACAGCCATTTCAAAAGTGCAGGATTGACTGTCGGACCCTGTACAAGCCATAAAGAGAAGACAAAGAAAAAAATTCCTTTCCTGCAATTTCTAGTGCCCCTGGCGGAACATAGGAAAAGGACCCTCATTAAGATCGGGTCAGGTTATGACAATTTAGTTTTGATCTGTATAATTTCCGCGGTTGGTCAAACCTTTGAGGGGCATTTCAAGGATTCAAGAAATTACTCAGTGAGAACCTTCAGTTATATGTATACATATATACCCTGTTCAAGTGACCAGCCGTTGCACGTCCTTATTCGTGTACCAATACTATAATTATAATTTACTAAGTAACTTTAATAAAATTTGCATTAAAGCCAAAATGTCATCGTAGGTACAGTTGGTATTAAAAGTCATTAATCGTGTAGGGTTAGCGACCATATTTTATCCTTGTCGCACACTTTGCAGTACGTATTTACAACTTAAAACGTAGTGCGAGTATAAGTTCATAAAATATCTCGATGTTGTCACGTCAAATTTTGTTTACTTTGTTGAATTCACCGGCACCTATTTTTTTTAAATTGCCTTACTAAAAACAGTACTTATCAGTACTCTTATTTCGTTTATGTTTACATTAGTTGATGTATTTTATTATTACATAGGTATACAGTATCTATTTGTTTCTAACCTAAAAATAATTATAAGCAATCAGTTTGATAACACCTACACTTGACAACGCTGATTACCACGTCATTGATTTAGTAAGTTTTAAGCTATGACGTGCAACGGCTGGTGACTTGAACAGGGTATATTTCATAATTATCACATTATGCAAAAATTATGTCCCTAGTATAGAAAAGCTGTATCTTTCATTACTTTTTTCTTCAAACGTCAAGAAATTATGTCATTATTCAACTGAATAGTAGGCGCCAAAGTTTGACATTTATCGCTAGAGCAGATTTTACTTTTACTTTTCCGCCGCCGGAGGGAAAAGTGTTGTCATAGCAACACTTTTCCGCCGCCGGAGGTAAAACAATGTGATTCTCATGCGTTACCAAGGAAACAGCACTTTTACCTACCTATTCGTCCTATTACTCCTATTCGTGAAAACAAATACCTACCTATTTGACAATGACGTTTAATTTAACGAACGCCGCTAATAATATCCCTTAAAACCATTTAAAAATAAATGTTTTGCGTAAATTTGCGGAAGTTTGAAGAAAAAATAGCATATTTTATTTGGCGGAGAAGTTACTTTTCATGGCTTGCCTTCTATTAGCCGCCTTACTTCGTTCGGCGGCTAAACACAGCCGCGCCATGAAAAGTTGTACTTCTCCGCCACATAAAATAATATACTATTTTCCACTACTAGCTGTGAAGTTGACAATTATTGCGTATCCTAGACAACTGAGAAGTTTAATTTCTCTACCTAGTGGTCAATAATCTATTATATTATTCACCTAGGTTAATAATGGGAATTTGCATTTCTGTGCTACCTACTTGATTTTAACAAGAAATTTTTTTATTTTTAATTTGTGTCTTAAATTTGACTAGTAGTGGAAAAAATTGTATATACACCACGGTGGTGAAGCCATTTATAGACCTCGCACCTTATTCCGCTCGGGGCAAAGCCCCTCGCGAAATAATCTTGGTGCTCGGTCAATAATAACAGTCTTCACCACCTTGGTGTATAATATACTATTACTTATGGAATGGTTAACAATTTTTGTTTCTCATATGTTAAAATAGTATCTGTTTATAACCGTTCAATATTCATAACACAATATATTAACAGGGATGCCCAACACGTGGCTCGCGTCAATAATTGAGAGAATTGTGGAGGCGTTCAACGGTAGCCCACAAAAATCAACCCGCCAAGCTGCACGTGAGCTTCATCTCAATCAATTTGTTTTGTTCTATTGTTGTAATTTGAAGGGGATTCCTTTTCCAATAATTCCAATAATAATATTTTCGTCACAAAATGCGATCAACCGTATAGCCATATTTCTGAATCACTCTGTATATGGAATATGGTTATATGGAAAATAAAAAAAACCCATAACAACAAATACCTATACTACATCTACTGTGAATTAACCAATATGTCCCATAACTCTAATCTCTAATCTGATAGTAAGAAACGAACGACAAATTTCTAAATTTAGTTAGATAATAAACAAAATGATATCTTGATAAAGGAAGTGTAGTATAACTTCTGAAACGTAGAATTTTATTAATTAAATTACACGAGATGAACTCTAAAATGAATTTTAATGTATGTGGCTGGCAAAAAATTTTAAATACTCAATTAGTTTTCAAACCACGTGACCTCATAGGTACTGTTATTTAAAAGTATGTAAAAACGCATTGGCGCAGCATTGAGGTTAAAACTTAAAATTTCAAACATTTTATAAACCGTAATAGGTAAGTATGTACTGATTGCAAGTGTTGAAACCATTGATTGATAAATTGATCTCTTCTATTTTTTATAAAACAAGAAGTACGAAAACGATAATAATTAAGAATAAATAACAAACACTCCGAACGCCAATGTCAAATGTCACTACATACAAATAAAATGGTTGCCAATTCCTGAACACTAAAAATTTCTAAGAAATAAATGTAACTGGTCACGTGGTTTGAAAACTAATTCGATCACTCTGTATAAAATGCCGTCACAACTTTTATTTTTCCAAGCGTAATTATTGCCTAATTTACATGTGGAAAAAATTTAGTAATTAAGAATTAAGTGACATTGCCTTTGAAACTATAACTAGATACAATTCTGTGCGATTATTTCAAGAAAGGTGTCAAGCATCACACTACAATTATTTCATATCTACAACTTTATGCACATCTAATAAGTTGTATGGTGAACGACTTAAATGTAACATAGTTGCTTAGATGAAAAAGTACAATACTTAAATAGAAATTCTTATTCTATAATGTATTAATAAGACGAAATATAAATTACGTATTATAAAAATTAAAGCAATGATTACCGTTTGTAAATTACAAACAATAATAAATGATGGTAGCACAGAACGTCAAGATAATCAACATTTAGAAAAATTTAGAATTGCTAATCTAATTTTTCCAGACGTGTGTTACATAGCACTACTTATAATAAGTGTTCATTTTAATTAACTTACAAAAACTTATGCACAACGTGTTCAAGGCAAAATACCACACACGAAATTGACAACCCTAATCCCAAAAATATAAATATAAAAATGAGATGCGATAAAGTTAGTTCTTCGTCATTTTCTTGCGTTGAAATATATTCCCCATAATATTCACGTTCAAAATCATTTTTGCGTTTCTCACCAATACCACTTTCTACCAATTCACTTAGTAGTGACTCTAAGGTAGGTGCGAAATAATGATCTTTTAGTAAAAGTAAACGAATTGTTAAAACCCCAGTCATGGAATTATCATGTATTTTGTACATGACAATTTTACACCCCCATACCTTCTCTAATTTGCGCACATCCTCGTCGACTCCAATGGCAGCGTAATTCCGATGATCATTAAAAAGGATAACATTATATCTCCATTCAGAAGGGGAAACGGGTTTCAATTGTTTCTGTAATTGGGTGTAAAGGTTATGATTGGTGTCATTCACATTGAAGTGAGTGATCTTAAAAATGTCCATAATAAGTATGGGTAGCCCAGATTCTGCCAACTCTTCCAAGTTGCGTATTTGAAAACCATAGCGTGGTGCTGTCAGAATCGTTGCCATATTTGAGGTTAATGCACATTGTATATGAATTACGTAAATCAAGTAGGACAACAATGTAATGCGTAAAGCAAATGACCTGGGAAATTGTGCGATGCAACCGCAAATAGTAAGTGACCAGACGTTCATGAAAGCAAGACCTAACTTTTCAAATGTAAACCTTCTATTGTAAGATATAAGTACAAACCAAGTTAACCAGGTACATATAAGTGTAACGCCTACTGCTACCCAAACATTCCATTTGAAAACTAGTACGAAAGCATTCATGTTAGAAATTTGTTCAGCTTTGGGTACAAACCATACAATATTTATAGTTACTAATGGTTCCGTTATTGTGCGTGTACGAGCTCTCTTTGTAATCCACGTCATAAAAATGTTTGTTTTGTTACTTGCGTGGATCTTAAATTCCCTAGTATCATTATATAAGGCACGTTGAAAAGTGGCATTGCCACGATTTGATATTTCTTGAATAACGTACAGTATATAACGGGCAGTTGGATATTCCATTTCTCTTGAATAGATAGTGATTGGTTCATAAATGAATGTAATCGGACATTTATTCATTTGAAGTATCATATTTGTAAATGAAAAAGTTATTTGTTCTTCGCAATTTTGATAAATCACTAATTTTGCAGTTGCTCCACAAGCATTTTCTGGAGAATATCGATCACACATAGACAATTTTGATATTCCTTGTCCATAAATCAAAATAATCACGTTATTAATGCCATACGACCAAAACATCTCAAATATGAAGGAAGCATCGGTCGTGTTAGCAATAACCAGAATTTTCAAATTTCCCAATCCTCTAACACACATTTTGGCTTCAACTTGCATTCTATATAACGTGCGATTTAGAGAAACTGCATCCACTGGACATATTATAAACTGACCTTCATATTGCAATTGAATACCTTCAACAGTGTCCAGATTCAAACTAATATACGGTCGTGTCATATTCATTTCAAATATCGCGTCTTCACATATTTCGTTATCTAAGATTAAACTCAGAGTATCATCATATGAAAACAAGTGGTTTATCGTTTTTTGAATAAATACTTTTGTTGCCACGTCTGATGCATTCAAGTAATTAATGAAAGCATCGCATTGGGTTGACAATATTTGGACACAGATCCATTCAACAAATATCGTTAATTTCATTTTAATTGTTTACACCAGTTTAAATCTAAAAACAAAAAATATGTAAAATGCGTTCACCTGAATTATAATATGTATTTGATAACTATTTTAATGAAGGTAGTTTCTTACCAAGAACTTTAGAAACGCATAAATTCCGAGTGTTGTTATAACGTAGCGACTAACGTTAAAGGAATATAAAACGTACAGATAATCGATAAATTTTTTTTCCTTTGGAGTTTTTATTTTACCGTAATTGTATGAAAATTGGTATTTTCCAGAATATTATTTGACGTAAACACACAATTATTAAGAATTGCATTTTTTAAACAGTTGTTGCTGCAGTTAGGTATTATATCGTTAATTTCACTTCATTTGATTACACCAGTTTATATATCTAAAAACAATAAATATTTAACATGTATTCAGTTGAATTACAATTTGTTTAGCAATATTATTCTAATGAAGGCAGTTTCTTACCAACAATCTTAGGACGACCATGTTCGAGTTCCGAGTAACATAAGCGACTGACGTTAAAGGAATATATATTTTATCAAACGTAGAAAGAATCAATAAACGTTTTTTTGGTGTTTATGAAACCTTTATTTTACCGTACAATTCTTTCCAAAACATTATTTGAAATAAACATACTTACTTATTAATAATTCAAATTCATAAACTGTTTGTTGTTCCAGTTAGGTATAATCCTTTAGTCAATACGTAGATTTTGTAGGTACGACCAACTACCCTATTTTTAGCATAATATTAGTTATTTACCTAGAACTTTTATAATCTTTTTAAAGCAATGGAAATGGAATCATTTGCTCATTTGTTGCAAAACTGCAAACCAGTAAAGTAGTTCAAAACGTGAATATAACACTACACCTTTATACATATGCATATGTATAAGCACAATGACCTAAATGAATGCGTTTGTCAAAAATTAATATTGCAACCTTATCATTGTAGTTTCAATTCCAGATTTGTTTCTATAAAGTCAAGCTGACACAAAGTGGACACAAAACGAAATTGAAAATTGGCACAAAAGGAAACAGACCAATACTGGATTTTATCACAAAGTAAGCCGATCATTCTGAAAATTTGCATAACGCTATAACATTTCATTCTGAGCAAGTTTTCTTAGTAACATTTTGGCACACTGTGAACGGAAAAGGTAGTTTACCTAGATCTAAAATAGTTTTTGCTCAACTGTATTATAATTTATAGACCTACTTGACTTTAAAAAATCGAAAGTAAACTAAAAATAAAATTCAAACCAAGCAGGGCGGTACCCCAAAATATGAAATTTAATTCGAACATTTTTGTAAACTCAATCCGGGGACATACGACATACTGTATGTTTAAGTTTCGTAGCACTCTCGCCCGCCATGTTTATACAAGGTGTTAGGCAAACCGATGTCATTAATTGTGATGATGTAGATACGTTCAAAGGGTCATAATGAGACTTGCAAAAATTTAAAAAATAGTGGTTCTGTAAAAAAAAACAAAAAAATTAAATTAATTGGTTGTAAGCAGGTAAGCACGAAAGGCATAGTTATACCAAAGAGTATACAGGGTGTCTCACGGTGACCGTCGGTTAGAAATATATCAAGAACTGTAAAAGCTAGAAATTTGAAATTTTGCACATGCGACATGGAGTGTTTAATCTATTAAATAAAAATATTTTCCAAATGGCAGCACTTCCGGAAATACCGGAAGTGAGCATCAACTTCTTTATTTTAAATACAAACCAGGCAATTTTTTTTCACATTCTGATGTGTCATAAAATGTTTAGTAAGTATACTTAAAATAATCGGCGTATCAATTTTGATTGTTGAGAAAAAAATTTTTTTCACTGAAAAATGTCAAAATCGTGTTTAGGAAATAAAATTGAAAGTCGAAAGTGGTAAAAGTTAGAGAAATGGGCTTTTAAGTTCTCAATGTCAAAAGATTGAGACACAATTGTCTGTAATGGATAATAAAAAATTGAACGCGGTTAAGTATCTATTTGACGTTATTTCTAGACTTAAGAAAAACTTTAAAAAGTCTCTTTTTTCAAATGGAATGCCTATTTAATTATCGCCCATTCAATGTAGAAATAAATTTCCTTTAAATTGATATACCATGTTCCTATACCTAAAATCAATTATTACAGAGTTATTTACATTTTTCTAATTAAATTTATAATTACATACTTTACAAAACATGGTTGGCTTTGAAAATTTTCAAAAAATTTTTATTCAAATGTTTCTTATGCTTTTATGATTATTTAAAATTCTATCTATGCAACTTCTTGACTATCCAAGGTCTCTTTCCGCCGAACGAACAGAACTTTCAGGGAAAACATTAAAATATCCCAATACATTGGTTTCTGCAGCGTCATTGGGGACAATTGGCTTTGCCAAACTTCGTGGCGCATTTACTTCGCCCAAATTTAGAAAATTCTTTTCAATCATCCTGATTTTTCATTCTGTCATTGTAGGTAAATGCGGATATCTTTCGTTAAAGTGTTGAGTGATTCTTTATTCAATAGTTAAAGGTTCTGCACGTCCGAAAAGTAATACGAGCAGACCCGCCATGAATGTAAAACAAATTTAGAATATCAGCGTTTGTGTATTCCATATTTCCCAATTAAAAACAAATATGAAGCGCAAATATCAAAATTCAAACAGATAACACTGATAACAAACGCAAATGTAGCGTAAACTTTCAAACTGACAACTGTCATCATAAGAAACAATTGAATAAACATTTTTTGAAAATTTTCAAAGCCAACCATGTTTTGTAAAGTATGTAATTATAAATTTAATTAGAAAAATGTAAATAACTCTGTAATCATTAATTTTAGGTATAGGAACATGGTATATCAATTTAAAGGAAATTTATTTCTACATTGAATGGGCGATAATTAAATAGGCATTCCATTTGAAAAAAGAGACTTTTTAAAGTTTTTCTTAAGTCTAGAAATAACGTCAAATAGATACTTAACCGCGTTCAATTTTTTATTATCCATTACAGACAATTGTGTCTCAATCTTTTGACATTGAGAACCTAAAATCCCATTTCCATAACTTTTACCACTTTCGACTTTCAATTTTATTTCCTAAACACGATTTTGACATTTTTCAGTGAAAAAAATTTTTTTTCTCAACAATCAAAATTGATACGCCGATTATTTTAAGTATAGGTACTTACTAAACATTTTATGACACATCAGAATGTGAAAAAAAATTGCCTGGTTTGTATTTAAAATAAAGAAGTTGATGCTCACTTCCGGTATTTCCGGAAGTGCTGCCATTTGGAAAATATTTTTATTTAATAGATTAAACACTCCATGTCGCATGTGCAAAATTTCAAATTTCTAGCTTTTACAGTTCTTGATATACTTCTAACCGACGGTCACCGTGAGACACCCTGTATACTATACTCTTTGATTATACTAAAATCAAGTCGGAAGCGAATACTTTTGACAAACTCGGCTCTAAAATGAATTATGATGTCGTACGCGAATACTCCTTGGGTCAAGAATCGCCGTAGGGCGTAGAGTTTATGGTAAATTCGTATATAGGTATAATATTAGTAAGGCGATCGATGACTTATAGGTATAAGTCTACCTGTAAAAACGTGTTTGGAAGGCTATACGAGATTTGAAAAATAGTCCAGGATTGTTAGCACCAAAAACGCGTTCGCTCCGCAAAAAATCCTGGTAATTGATTTTTCGATTGGATTATGTGAGAGGGTGTCCCCCAAAGTATAAAACCAAGTTTGTGTCGTCTGAGACCGCGATATAGTCAATTAAAAAAACAAATTTTTGTTTTTGGAGAATATCACGATAATTTTTGGAAATACGGAAAAAAAAGATAATCAAAGTTTTCGTTAAATCGATAGTTATTGAGTTCTGGCGCAATATTAGTTGCCGTCAAGTAACGGAATACTGTTAGAATATTATGTAACATCATGGGTAGCATCAAAGAGTATGTAATAGGTATAAGGTAAGAGAAGCAATGTCCTTTAAAAACAGCCTCATGATAAAAGTTAGTTCGCCGCTTTAGAGCGCTACTGTCGGCCCCCTAGTAGAGGACTAACGAAGTAATGTAACTCGAAAAAAAATAGTTCCCTGTAAAATTTTACCGTTTTTATGTTACGGTGTTGTGACATTTACCTGTCCATTCATTTAATTTTCTTGCTTTAACGATAACTTGTTTGCAGACTTATTGTTTTGGTTTCAAATATACCTTTTTTATTCAAAAGAAATTTTGTCAGGTGTATGCAATTCAAATCTGCTTAATATAAGGGATTACACTCAAAGTACCTACTGTATCTTTGAAAACACTAAACTAGTTATGGCAACGTTGTAAGACCTTTTAGAAAAACGAATTCTTTTATCTCCGTCTTTCAATAGCTTGAAACTATTTTTAGGACAAAATGTAAACATAAAGTGATATGCAACCCAATGTACATACCTACGAAAAATCCCATTACTTTAGCTCTCTAATGGTATTATGTTGCTTAGAAAAAATGTAAAATTAAATAAACTTAAATGTTAATACTACAATTTATTTAATTACAAGTCTAAATAGAAAATAGTACACCTCTTTTCTTAATACCTAAGCCAATTTTAGAATGCAAGATCAATTTTAGGTAAATAATGTTTAGGACATTTTTATGAGCATTAGAGCATTTCAGAAGATTTGTAGGTCATAAATACATTGTTTTAAGGGGATTTTTTGATTATTTATTGGTCATCAAAATCCTAGTCTTAATAATATACTGTTAAATAGACAGGGTGTGTTTTTAAATATCATTGTACGATTTTCCGTTTATTTAGTAGGTAGCCGATATGATAAATTTCTAAGTTTATTAAGCGGTGTTATGCTTGGAAATTTTCCTGGATTAACTAATTAAATATCACGTTTTGACTTAGGTGATTTTTTTCTTGTGAATATCTTAGTATGTATAGCGATAGTCATAATCTATTTATTGATTTGTAATTGATAATGTCATTTGTTCGGTATGTAACATATTTGGTGTTCGAGTCACGATTAAGGGGTAAGTCCTCAAAGCTTCCTTCGTATGAATGCCAGAAACATTTTTCTTAAAAGACCATGCAGGGCATGTGAGTGTAGGAACCGTGTATCCTCCTCCCTTTGCTATAGTTGGAGACGATTAACATCCTGGGGGGTTTCTGTATTTCTTTTTCCCTTCTTGTAATCGGCAAAGGTCCATAGCTGGTCTCAAATTGTCTACCCTTTTATTGTAGAGACTTGCTTAATAAACTATAGTGGAAAGAAGTAAGATACTAGTTTTCAGCCATTTTTCTTCCCTCATTTAACCCATATAAATGACGTAACAAAAAGCTTTAATAAACTAATCGTTTTATGTTAAACTTTATAATAAGGATACTTGAACTTATATCCTTGATAACTGTTACCATAGACCAAATACTCCCTGTTACACAGTTTACTTGCTCGGATTGTGGTAATAACGCCAGCGTGAAATGATGCTGTAATGTGCATGATATTACATTTTGATGCTGATGGGACTATCAAAATAAGTTGTGGGAAGATGTAATCGGACCGAACCGTTAATTGATCTTTAAAATGAGTGTTTTGGGATTACTTATTATTATAGTATGTTATTAATTATTATTATTATTATTAAGATCAGTTCATTGTTTCTGAAAGGCGCCTTTGTAAAAAAGTTATAATTTGCAATAATTATTTGCTCAGTTCCTTTTTATATTAGGTGATTTGTATATTTATTTTGTATAGGTACTTTGCGTATCGTAAAGAGTATACAGCGCATTACACATAATATAAAGCTATTTAATCGAATAACTTGTTTGTTATTAGAATCAATCTTTGGGTTTAAAGGGGACACATACATTGCCGGAAAATTCAACCCTGTAAGAAACACCCCTCAATGGTAATCATTTTATTCGAAAGATTTTGAATTATCTATCGAACCAAATAATAAGTTTCATGGCAGCAAAAACAATATTCAAGGTGTAATGAAATTAAACAATTTTGTAAACAAAAGTTCTCTATCTTAATAAACGCAAACATTGCTACTATGGTTATTAGTTATTATATTAACAGTAGGTAGGTACATTTCTGATGAAGGAATTATAATCCAAACGTAAAGTATGGGTAAATGGTTAAATAATGCCATCAAAACTTTTATTTTTCCAAGCGTAATTACTGCCTAATACAAATGTGGAGAAAATTTAGTAACAGTTAAGTGACATTGCCTTTGAAACTACAACTAAATAAAATTCTGTGCGATTTTTTCAAGAAAGTATCAAGCATCGCACTACAATATTTCATATCTACAATTTTATGGACATCTAATAAGTGCTTGTAAATGGTGCACGACTTAATTGTAACATAGTTCCTTATTTATAAAACAGTAGGTACCATAAATACAAATTCTTACTCTATATTGTATGAATATAACGAAATATAAATTATGCATAATAAAAATTTGTGCAATGACTACCATTTGTAAATTACAAACAATGATAAATGATGGTAGCACAATATAACAAACATTTACAAAAATTTAGAATTGCTAATCTAATTTTTCCAGACGGGTGTTACACAGCACTACTTATAATAAGTGTTCATTTCAATTGATTTACAAAAACTTATGCACAACGTGTTCAAGGCAAAATACCACACACGAAATGGACAACCCTAATCCCAAAAATACAAATATAAAGGTGAGATGCGGTAAAGTCACTTCTTCGTCATTTTCTTCCTTTGAAACATTCGCAGGGAAATATTCACGTTCAAAATCATTTTTGCGTTTGTCACCAATACCACTTTCTACCAATTCACTTAGTAGTGAGTCTAAGGCACTGAACTCTATTATATATGGAAGAGCAAAGTTGTAAATTTAAGTGATACAAATTGAATACGCGCACGGGGCTCCCGATCATGCGCCGTAATACATTAAAGGTCATACAAATAAAACAGCTGTTATATATTATCTAAAATTGTATTTTAATCACGACTCCATAACACCCACTGTAAAACCTTCTCCCTTGTAACGTTTATAAATCAAATTAATCCACTTGTTCACGAAGACAAACCACGTAAAATTTTCTAACCCAACTTTAATTTATTAGGTAGAGTTCATTGACTTCAACACATGATGCATTTTAACGGTATTTTCCACTGCGCAAACGCGTAAGCCCCGTTGTTAAACGATTTTCGACCTTATTATTTTCTTCAAATTTGCACACTTTTTCACGCGCATCTCATTTGATTTCAACGGCTTTGCTCTTCCATATATTATTGAGTTCAGTGGTCTAAGGTAGGTGCGAAATAATGATCTTTTAGTAAAACTAAACGAATTGTAAAAACCCCAGTCATTGAATTATCGCGTATTTTGTAAACGTCAATTTTCTGCGACACTACCTTCTCTAATTTGCGCAAATCCTGTTCGGTTGCAATGGCAGCGTAATTCCGATAATGATTAAAGCCGACAATTACGCGTGCATATTCAGGAGGAGAGGTAACGGGAAACAATTGTTTCTGCAATAGGGTGTAAAGTGTGTGATTGGTGTCATTCAGATTGAAGTGAGTCATTTTAAGAGATTTTAAAATATATATGGGCAGTCCAGATTCTGCCAACTCTTCCAAGTTGCGTATTTGAAAACCATAGCGTGGTGTTGTCAGAATCGTTGCCATATTTGAGGTTAATGCACATTGTATATGAATGACATAAATTAAGTAGAACAACAATGTAATGCGTAAAGCAAATGACCTGGGAAATTGTGCAATGCTACCGCAAATAGTAAGTGACCAGACGTTTATGAAAGCAAGACCTAACTTTTCAAATGTAAACCTCCTTCCATTCCAAGATATAATTAGAAACCAAGTTAACCAGGTAACGCCTACTGCTAACCAAACATTCCAATTGAAAACTTTTACGAAAGCATTAATGTTAGAAATTTCTTCAGCTTTGGGTACTAACCATAAAAAATCAAATTGCACTAATGGTTCCGTTACTGAGTGTGCATAAGTTAGCATTGCAATCCACGACATTACAATGTTTGTTTTGTTACTTGCGTAGATCGTAAATTTCGAAGGATCGTTATATATGGCACGTTGAAAAGTGGCATTGGAACGATTTGATATTTCTTGAACGACGTACAGTATATAACGGGCAATTGGATATTCCATTTCTCTTGTATACATAGTGTTTCTTGTATAAATGAATGTAATCGGACATTTATTCATTTGGCGTATCACTTTTGTAAATGAAAAAGTTATTTGTTCGCAATTTTGATAAATCATTAATTTTGCAGTTGCTCCACAAGCATTTTCTGGAGAATATCGATCAGACATGGACAGTTTTGATATTCCTTGTCCATAAAACAAAACAATAACGTTATTAATACCATACGACCAAAACATCTCAAATATGAAGGAAGCATCATCGGTCATGTTAGTAATAACCAGAACTTTCAAATTACCCAAATTTCTATAATATCTTGCTGCTTCATATTCCATTCTATGAATCGTGCGCACTAAAGAAGGCAGATCCACTGGACATATTATAAACTGACCTTCATATTGCAATTTAATACCTTCAACAGTGTCCAGATTCAAACTAATATACGGTCGTGTCGTATTCATTTCAAATATCGCTTCTTCACATATTATATCGTTATCTAAGATTAAACTCAGAGTATCATCATATGAAAACAAGTGATTTATACTTTTTTGAATACATGCTTTTGTAGATACGTCTGATGTATTCACGTTATTAAGAAAAATATCGCATTGGGCTGACAATATTTGAACACAGATCCATTCAACGAATATCGTTAACTTCATTTTAATTGATTACCACAGTTTATATCTAAAAACAAAGAATATGTAAAATGTATTCACTTGAATTATAATATGTATACTTCGCAACTATTTTAATGAAAGCCGTTTCTTACCAACAATATTAGTGTGACCTTCGAATAGAGTGTGACCAAATTCCGAGAAGCGACTGACGTTAAAGGAATATGTGTCAAACGTACAAATAATAATCAATAATAGTACATTGTGTATCGAGTAGGAAAAGCGTAACATTCCCGGGCGATGTGAATATTGTTGGGCGAGGCGTCAGCCGAGCCCAACAACACAGAGTCGAGGAATGTTGCTTTTCCTACGAGGTACACATACTATTTTTCCGCCGATCGTTAAAAAACAGACTAAAAACATGGAAATTCTAAAAATTATTTTATGAAGAAAAGAATAAGCGATGCCTTGAAAATATAACGAACGTCGGTATCCATGGAGAAGTACATTTCTTTACAGTACAGAAATGAATCTTTAGAGTACAGAATAGTATATTATGCAACGAGCATGTAATGATAGCTATTAATACACGAGCACGAGGTAAGTTATGACACGAGCCTTGGCGAGTGTCATAAATCTTGTGCGAGTGTATTAATAGCCATTACATGAGAGTTGCATACACTATTTTTTCTACGACCTGTGTTAATTAAACAAAAATTATTATAAAAGAACGAACAAAATTTTTGACAAATATCAAAAACTCCTGTAACTATGGCAATCAAGTAAAATGCTTGACAGCTATTGGCTAATTGACTCGTTTTATAATGAAAATCTGTATCGAAATGAATATCATTTCGATACAATCTAATGACACTTAATAAGTCGATTAAAGTATGGGAGTAGAAAAATGAATATTTCCTTACAGTAATCGTTGGCTGCCTAGCAACGACTATATGCACCGGAATCTTGTCCTTTTCCTTTCAAAATTCTGTCAGAAATGTCACAATTTTTGAACGATCGGCGGAAAAAGCTTTTTCCGCCGATCGTTCAAAAATTGTGACATTTCTGACAGAATTTTGAAAGGAAAAGGACAAGATTCCGGTGCATATAGTCGTTGCTAGGCAGCCAACGATTACTGTAAGGAAATATTCATTTCTGTACTCTAAAGATTCATTTCTGTACTGTAAAGAAATGTACTTCTCCATGGATACCGACGTTCGTTATATTTTCAAGGCATCGCTTATTCTTTTCTTCATAAAATAATTCTTAGAATTTCCATGTTTTTAGTCTGTTTTTTAACGATCGGCGGAAAAATAGTATGTGTACCTCGTAGGAAAAGCAACATTCCCCGACTCTGTGTTGTTGGGCTCGGCTGACGCCTCGCCCAACAATATTCACATCGCCCGGGAATGTTACGCTTTTCCTACTCGATACACAATGTACTATTTCCTTCGGAACTTTTATTTTACCGAAATTGTATGGTAATTGGTATGTACGATACTGTCCAAAACATTGTTTGAAGTAAACGTACACTTGGGTACTAATAAAGTAATAATTGAAGTTTGTAAACTTTTGTTGGGTATAATGCTTTAGTCAATATATTAAGGATTTTAGAGGTGAGATATAACAATAATAATTATATCTGTATAACGACCAGCTACACTATTTTTTTAGTATTATATTTGCCCATTTTTTGCAAAACTGCAAATCAGTAAAGTAGTTCCAAGCGTGAATTATGCTGTACCTTTATGGTAGCGTTACAGTAGGAAAATGAATGTGTCGACGGTGATAGGTCATTTTTGGGCTGACCAATTACAAACAATACAGGACAACTCGTTTTCCACTGCACTACGAGCCCATACCGAAGAGATGGGGGAATAAGCAAACCAGAATTGTCGAAAAATAATTTGGAACATGAAATATTGGAATCCTTCTTCTCTATCATTAAGAATTTCAGCCAGCGCTTCCATGCCGTTTGCTATACCCTGTACAGTGCTGCGCTAAAACAGAGTATAACATGTACTGTGAATTGTTAATTAAGCACGGAAAAGATATAGCTGGATGAAACTATCAACACCATGGCTGGAGTATGTATTTGGATTTTTGAGTAGAAACGTTTTCGAAACACACACAAGCCTTTATCAGGCAAATGCAGAAAGATTTGAAACCTCAACATTTTCCATTTTTGAAAAGGATACAAGAAAAGAAATTGAATTCCTATGTAGCAACAAACACTTGTAAAAAATTATTAATTTGCTTGATATGAAAAAAGTATGAAAAAATGTAAACTCTGTTAGGGGGAGGCGAAGTTCATTGATCATGTGGTTAAAATGGACAACAAGATAAAGACGAGATACAAGGTTTCTTGGGTCCGTAAATTTATTATCGCAACTATGGTGACATTTCGAAACCACAAACAGAAGAAAGAAAAATGATTCATTGGACTGACGACTGTAAAAGAGATGTGTTGAGATGCTCTAAAATGGAGAGATAATTTGTTTTAGATATTGTAGTTAGTAATATTGGCAGAATGACAAAAAAAGGATCGTCGCCTATTTTAGTAAAGTTCGGTTTAAAGGGTTAATCACACCACGATGCATTGGTTAATGTAGTTCAAGAGCCCTAAAAAAGGCATAGGACTTGAAAGGCTACAAGAGTACGTCTTCGTGACGAAACGTCGGATGAAATTAATGCAATTTAGCTTGCAGAATTCTTGAATAGTGGGTTGGCAAGTATAGGGAGGTTTCAGGTGTTTGAACGCCCAACGGGGCGAACAAATCTTCTGCTTTTGCAAATGATGTGTAATTGCGTGTTGTGTTGCGCCTTTTATGCTAATTTTTCGAATTGGCTAATTTAACAAAGGTGACTGAAAAACTGTAACCTTGACAAACGTTTCATGTTCGTGTTAAAACCGTGTAATTACCATTTTACATGCATTAAAAATATTAAGCAATTAATGCTATTTAAATATTAATAAGATTGGCTATGAATAAATTATCGAAATTGTTGAATTGGGTAAACGAGCGTACATTAAAAGTTCTCAGTTACCTACTTTATGCGCTCCCAAAGGAATATGATATGAGAAAATTTAACTTTGTCGATTATACATATTCTAATTACAAATGTTCACCCCTAGAAAGATAATTTGAAATAATAACGTTTTCACATGTAGGTACATATCGTGAAGTATAAAATTCATTAAAATGTACCGCACGTTCTGTTTAATCTTTTCGATTTCCATAAAACGCAAATTATACAAGAAAAATGTAATTACAAAATGAAGGATCTACCGTTTGTAAATTTTGCAGTAGTTTAATTATCTTCATGTAACGTACGCGTTGATCTCGATCTGTAGCTCATAAAACAGTGGCAATGGAATGCATGCTCTGAAAACGAATGTGGAAAGATTTTCCTAATATTTCATTACATTTCAGTTGATTCGAACGAAATTCAATAACCTCATCGCTAAGTTGATAGAGAATTATGAAGTTTGGAAGTGTAGTTAGTATTTTCGAACACTTTATTGACTTATGGAGTTCTAATATTGTTAACTTACGAAATGTGATAACAAGCAAACTACGTCGGTACTTATCATGTTAAAATTTCAATTTTCGAACAAATTCTACGTAACTTTATCCTAATTGAGCTTCAACGGAAGATTTGATATGAGTAAGAGAATGGATTATTTGCGTTGACAAAATCCTTCATTTGAAATGACTGTTATAACCTTCAATTGCTAAGGATAAAAATTGCGGAACTCCGCTTTTTAGATAAAGTGCATGAAGAGGCACTTAAAAGGAAATCAATGCTATGGCAGGCCAATAAAGGAGCCCTGAGCGTTTTAAATTTGTGGTTTAAATGCAATGAGGAAAAGATCGTCGCCATTTTTAGGTTCCGGTTACATTATTACTTTCCATTCAACGGCGATGCCAGAGGGCGGACAACATTTTCAAGAGGATGATCAGAGAATCATTAAATAAAAATTTACTTTTATGTTATTAATGTCCATGTAAGAACACAAAACACAAAGCGTGCATAATTTAGCTTATGGTAGCAAGGGAATTAAGCAATTACGACGTTGCGGAGATATCAAAGGGGAGGAGTGGTGATAGGGAGGATAAAAGTGTCGGTGTTGGCATATGCGGACGACGTGGTAGTGATGGCGGACAGTGAGGAAAAGACCAGGGGATTAATTGGAGTAATGAAGGAATATTTAGGGAGGAAGGGTTTGAGCGCGAATGTGAAAAGACAAAGGTGATGGTATTTCAAAAGAGAAGAGGGGGGAGTGTAGAGCAAAAGTGGTGGTGGGGGGGAGATGATAGAAAGTGTGGATGAATGGAAATATCTAGGGTATGTTTTATGGTACGAAAACAAGGATGTGGCGCACATTAGGGAATTGGCAAATAAGGGAAATAGTGGGGTACGGAACGAAGATGTGGGGATGGAACGAGTGGGAGAAAATGGAAAAAATACAGGAAAAGTACTGGAGATGGACGTTGGGGTTGGATAGAGAGACACCAGGGTATATTGTAGGGGAGGAGACGAAAGAGGAAAAAATAAGGATCCGGGCAGGAAAGAAAGCAGTGAAATGTGAGGAGGAAATGAAGAAAAGGGAGGAAATTATTGGGCTAAATGAGAGATAAAAATGAACGGATAAGGTATGGGCTAAAGGAGAAGAGGTTGTTTTATGAAAGAGTAGGAAATGCGAGGGGGGAGATAGAAAGGAGAAAAGAGGAAGGAAGGGATATGGTAGGGGAATTAGTAACAAGAGATAAAGATGTCCAAGGCCAGGAAAGGAGAGAGAGGATAGCAGAAGGAAGATATAATGTGGGATATATGGAGATAATGGTGGAAGGCAAGGTTCAGGTGCAGGAACGAGGAAAACGAAAACAGATACTGGTGGGAGGATGAGAAAAGGATGTGTAGAATGTGTGGGAATGGGAGGGAAAATATATGGCACATGATGAAGGTATGTGAGGAGCTAAGGGAAGAGGAGAAAAAGAAAGAAAGGTGATTTTAGGAGGGGGGGGGGATGAAGGGGGTGCTGAAGAAGGTGTAAAAATCAGCCCTAAATCAACGCAATCAAAAGACTTCCCACAACAGACAACGTTACGAGTTTTCGAATGTACAGACTGTTCAACGAAAAGAGCCCAGGAGTATAGCAACTTCAGTGGTGTTATAACTCTAACAAACCCTATATTATTACATGGGGCACTTGAAGAAAAAAATTATTTTTTACACGGAGTCATTGGTTTATTGTGACGTCGTCGACAATTTTTTTTATTGCGCGATCTAATTTTTTTGTCTATTCTTGTAAAGAATTTTACGTACTTTTCATTTGTCTAAACAGTTACTATACGGTCATTTTAAGAAAATTTTGGGAAAAATTTAAAAAACTAATTCGGCCTAGTGTGCCGTTGCTGTAACTTAGTGAAATTTAAATGTATTGGTTTGGTAACCTTACAGAATTATTGATATTGCTCAAACTGTGAGCAATTGTTGTCTATTCATAGCTGACACTGTTTTATTGCGCTAGTTATTATGTAATGTCAAGGGCTATGGATAGTTTTTGGTAATGTAGATAAAATTAACTACAACATACGAGGGCTGTGAAGTAGGTAGTTACAAAAACCAAAGAAAAAGAACATTTTGTTTGAACAAGTTGCATTTAAGTTTGGTACACCTGTGTATAAGTTCAAATCAATTTTCGAAAAATTTTTTCCTCTCTGAAGTTGGTATCTCAAAAACATCGTTTTCAAAGCCTTCAACAGCTTCTTGATGTGACGAAAAATGGTGTCCACGCATTTTTTGCATTGTATTTGGGAACAAAAAACGTCATTAAGTGATCAACCTGAAAGTTTTTTTAAATGTTTTTCTCCTTCAAATAATGAATTATTCGACGTACTGTGTCAACTCTGCGTTATTTTTCCTAATTTCTTCTATGACTTCTAGAAAGCAAATTGTTAACCGTTCGATCCTCTGAAGGAGTGGTTCCGACATACCCAGTATAATCGAAGAAACAGAGTGATCATTTTCTTGGAAGTGTTTTGTGAACGAGCAACTTTTTGCAGTTCCTCGGTAGAATTTCTTAACAATTGCCCTAAGCCCTGTTTTTGAGCTTTAGTCAAATTATGTTAAATTCATCCAGAACAGATCGTTCGAATAACTAATCCTTGATTCATAATCGGATGTATTTCAGTCTGTGATTATACGAAGGGATACCTTTATCTCATGGTACATCACATGACGGTCATGATATTGCACACAGCATCAACATTTTTTATCAAAGAAAATTGCTTTTACTTTTCATTTTTGACTTTATAGCTATTAACATACCGAGAATGTACTAAATGTCATAACAGCAGCAGATGTCAGAATTTAAGGCATGTAACTAAGGCTGTTATGACATTATTACATCCGCCGTTTGTTCAAGATTTTATCGGCTTCTGCCGATTGATTCGACAATTTAAACCAATGAAATCAAAAAATGTCGTTCAAAAAATGAATTAATCGCGTTTGCATGATATGTTCGAGTGCCAAGGTTACATTTTGTTGTTTAAACAAAAATAATTTTCGCAAAATGTGTTCGAACGAATATGTTTTAGCGGAGACCTTCGATATCCGTAAGGTAAAATTGACATATCAGTATTTAATAATTTTACAGCCAACAAAAAAGGTTGTAAAAATATTTATAAGAAAGGTACCAAGTTCTTTAGTGTTCCATAATACAAATTCGTACTAATTTATGTACCTACAATTCTATTACAACTAATTTAAACTCGTTTAAACTTGTTTATTAAACTCAGATAATACTCAACATCCAAAGAAATGTTTTCCTTTATCTAAAATTGTAATTTTTTTAATGTTTTGAAAACCTCTCAAATATTACAATTAATTAATATGTCAAGTATGTACTTTGGAATCTTTTTATGTTATTGTATAATTAGTTACTTTCATATGTTGTGGTTTTAATATTAATATCATGTTTGCTCCAGCGTCTCGCTACTATATTAGGTTTAGGGGGTATAAATGTCACATTTCAATAGCGCCATCTAGTGCTCATTTGTAATAATATAAAAAGCAACCTTCGTATTAAGCTTGCCCTTCATAATATACATAATCAACGAGGAGTAAAATAGTGGAAACGTTTAAAATCATAGTACAAGCTACTAAACAGCCCTACCGCAACTGATCCATTAGTACCCACGCCGAAATTTTAACGAAAAGTGGTTCTAGATAAGACGACTGTGCGTAAATAGCAACCCTATCTCCCCCTCTGTTTTTATTTCTAGTATGTTACCTACGTAATAGTTGTTATAAGTGTTATAAAAATTGGGATGTATGCGTATTTAAAACTAGAATAGAAGCAAAAAACCTACAACCAAAAATTTAATCCCAGGTCACATACTCCTGTAAAAATAATGCTTCAAATTTTCGGAAAACTAACGTCACGTGATTAGTATTAGAGAAGTTACGGTTTTATGTATTTAACTATTTACTCTTATCAAGACTGCAAAATGCTATAACGATTTGATGGAGTCCTATAATGAATAAAATTACCTATGAACAGTACTTGCTACCCGTGTAAATTTTTAATATTCTACACTTTCAATTTATGTTATTAATGGGGACTGTTAAATTTAGCGTACGTATTGGTAGCATTAACTTGCTACATAGCTATAGTCTATTCAATCTTAAATGTCCTCTATTTGATTAAACGCCCCTAAACGTAAGACAAGGTAAAATGTATATGGTAACCTTATGACGCATACCTACCATTCATTCATTCCACGTTGAATGGTAGGTATGCGTAATAAGGAAGAAAACGTTGCAATTCAAAAGGGAGATCCCCTTTGAATTGCATCGGTAAATGTCTACATGAGCAAATCATCGCCCAGCGCCTTCGTGATTTTAACGAAACAAACAACCTACTTCCTGCGTCCCAATTTGGTTTCAGATCCCAAAGATCTACCCAAGACTCCCTCCTTAACTTCATTCCGAAGCGACCAAAGCGCTGAACACGGGTAGGTGCATGCTGGCTGTCTTCGTAGACATAAAGCAGACATTTGACCGTGTTTGGCACGCGGGTCTCATTCACAAGCTTGGAATTCCCCACCTAATGACCAAATTCCTTTTCTCCTACCCTTCAAACCGCTCGGTTAGTTAAGGTAGGAGATAATCGCTCCAAGGCATTCATGCCACTGGCCGGAATGCCACAAAGTTCAGCTCTCGCACCACTTCTTTACATCATCTACACGTACGACAGGCTACAACCACAAAACACCACAAGCGCTCTCTTTGCCAACGACACAGCACTTTGGGTGTCCGCCAGTGTCCTTCCAGTCAAACAAATCCTCTTAAATCCATGCAATTACACTCCTACGGTAGGAATCCTTCCAAGGCATCCTAAAAACAAGTTCAAATATCCCCTCCTACGCCTAACACAACTCCTCCAAGAGCTCCCCCCAGAATACGAAATACTACTAGAAAATGCACCCTACTCCATACGCTAACATCTGTTAGCTTAGCGCGGAAAACAAATGCATAACTAACAGATTACTGCCTAAGCCATGGCATTTCTTTTTCAGAGTCAGCAGAAAACCGCTCAACCAGTCACCTGAAATAACGGCCACAGCAATGATAAGGACAACGATTAATACATATGTATACATATCTCAAAAACTTTATCTTTTTATTTTGTAAATAACTTTAAGTACCATGTACATCCAAAAATAATGTAACTACCAACTAACATTAAACAACCGACGAGGGCTGAAGAGGATAATAATCCTGAAGAGCCCAAACAAAACTTACTAACCCAAAATGAATTGTAAATACGTCTTATAACAATAAACGTTTTTGAATTGAATTGATCTCTGAGCTACACCTACAGTTGGAGTCTGACTTGAAACCATTACATTGACAATTATCAATAAAATGAAAGCTTTTAAATTTATTAACATACTAGTCACGTGGTCGATAGTATCGAACGGTTACACGAAATCTGTATAATTCGCATCCACTTGACCTGTATTATCAAGTGGGCACTCAAGCAAAAAAGTAGGTAAAATGATAGTATTTTGCTATTTAACATTCATGAAACAGTAAAAGAAACAGTCACGGTTTTAATACATTTATGTATAAATGTGTAGTACTGTAAATCTGCCCTTGTTTTGTATTGATCGTAAAAATATTTTGCGCCTTTTAAAAGATATTCAATTTCATAAAAGTGATTGTATTTCTTTCATTTCGAGAAATAAACAGTACAACTAATCATAACATACATTTGCGAATTTCTGCACTCTAATAATCTCCTCAACTTTTAAACAAATTATTATTTAGAGAAAGTTCTCTAATGTGTACCTAATAATTTAATTTTGGTTGAATTTATTATTCATTTAATGAACGCAATGTAATATCGGCTGCGCTAAATTAGCCCATTTCCAAAATAAACGCATAATGGAATTGACACTGCAAATAAATAAATTAAACGCATTTTCAAAACGTTTCCTTGCAATTAATTGTCACTTTAACGAAATACAACTGAATAGACAATTACACATTACATAGCTAACAGTAATTGTGCTTTTGTTGCGTGTTTAACTGCAATTGGCGTTAACGTGCAATAACTTACCATTAGTTAAAATTCAATCTTGGACAATCTGTAATAAAATAAAATTAATTGAATTCTGTGGTATTCATAATAATAATGGACAAAAATAATCAACAGGTTATTTTCACAATTTCGGCTTTAGAAGGTTTTGGAATTCCGACTCGTTAACAAACTGGAATTAAGTTAACGTTTTATTAATGACGTGGCGTCGGACATCAATCTGAAACACTTTCTGTCCCGCTGCGGAAAAAATTTAGTCCCAAAAGTAGTTTGCAGGAGAAAAAAAGATGTCATTCTTGTATGAAAATATCTCAAGAGAAACACGTACCTTGTACGACGACTTTTAGTATGAAAAGTTTTCCAAACTTAAATTGAATTTGCTTTCCATACAACGGTAAATAGTTTTCAGTCAGTTTTGTGCAAAAATTATAAATTGGCACAGTTGACACAAACGTATTCTTAACCCTTCACAGTCGTTTCTGCGAAAAAAGTGATGAAGTGTTGAAAAAAAAATTAATCCACTTTGAGTTAATTAAAATATGAATGTACGCAGTTTAATTATAACTTAGTGCTAAAAATTCAACACACACTAATTTAACGGGGGGGTATAAATTTCATTAGATGATGCGATATTAACTGACGTCGAAATTAATAATGTGCCGACGTCGATCGGCGTCGTTGTTAGGGTGAAAATAATCCCGTCAGGCCGCAACAGCGACGCTAACAACTCTGATCTGGACGCCCGCCGTAGAACTATGTTCAGTTTGAGGTCCATTGGCATGCGTATTTACCTGCCTCATGAAAACGGGATGTGCTTGATTATTATGGAGCTTTGCTAAAAAAATATTATTTCGATATTGAGAAAGTCGATGAATATATTATTTCTTACGTAGATTGGGTTATTATTTATTAAAGCTTGATATTTAGGTACGTATGGAAAAGGCTTAAAATATCGAGGCAACAGGTGGAAAGGTAGTAGGTAATAAAAGCATTCAAGCAGTTTGTTTGATTTTTCTTTATTGACTTTTGTACGTAATTTTATTACTTGATATATAGGTACCCAAAATTCCTTTAATTTCAAGTAATCCATGATGTTGTAAAAGTCAAATAGGGGTGGAAGGAATTTCAGGCAATACATCATTTTCCCAGATTTTATATTAATCCCAGCCATTACAGGAGATGGACCAACGTTCTTCCTCAATTCCTCAAATGAACTTATGTGGTCTGGACGTTATGGGAAGAAAAAATATCATAACATCTACAGTTTCCCTTGAAACTTTTCCAACGTGATCCCCGCTAATTTCATGCTTTAATCTATCAAATCAGACTAAAGGGTTTGAATTAACTTTTATCTGGAGAGCGTTCACCGTGTAAATTATTTCTGGTTATCCTTGTGAAATACCATCGCCCTTTATTACATATAGAAGCCGGTTACTTGCTCTTGTTGGTCCTGACTGTGTTACGTACATTCTCTTTTCGTTATTTTATGTTCCAAAAATCCTAAGTATTTGCGATTGTTTTGAAAATGCCAAAAAATCTAGCTGGTACGTCAAGGCCATTTTCTGTCCAATACACTTTAGAAAAGTCTATATACCGGGTGTCCAAAAAGTATGGAAACCCTTGACTATCTCGAGAACGATACATCCGATTGCAAAAAGAAAAAACACATGTTGCTTTATTTTTTTAAACCTATTCAGTCATGATACGTAAACATCGCCCTCACTCACGCTGTGGGGCGGGGGTGAGATTTGAAATCTTAAATGGGAACACCTATTTTTATTGCATTTTTACATTCCCCATAAAAACTGTTCTCAAATTGCACATTTCATCCCCAACACTCGATCATTTTTTTGGGGTGGAGAGGGAAACCTTTGAATATCTCGAGAACGACACATCCGATTAGAAAAAGAAAAAACACGAATTCCCTTATTTTTTGAAACGTAAACATCATCCTCGCCCTCCTTGCGGGTGAGGTGGGGCGGGTTTCGAAAACTTTAAATGGGAACACCTATTTTTATTGCACTTTTGCATTCTCCATAAAGCTGTTCTCAAATAATTGCAAATTTCACCCCCCCCCCCCAAGTTATTGAATTTTTTTGAATTGATAAATTATTTCCATATTGCTATTGCTCGTGTCACCCGACAGTTGTTTAATAGTCTATTCTATATCTCTTTGTATTTGCTTAATTTGTCTTCCCTTATGAAACAGCTTATCGTTGGTTGTATTCAATTGTCTTTTGCCATTTGCTAAGATCAATCTATACGTACAGTGTTTGATTCATTCGGTTTCATTTACTATTTGCCACTCTAGGTTTGCAATTAAGCGATTGTTGGTGGAACCTGCTACTGACGGCAAAAATCACTCTTTCATAAAAAAATATGGAAATAGCGTTTTTGTTGAAACTAAGCACGTTAATAGCGTTAATAGAAAATATATGAACAATATTTACGCTTGAATTTCCCTCAGATCAGGATATTCGCTCGCTTGGTTCATGCTTTACAAGGCAAAATGCAAGCTTTATTTTTTAATTAGAAAGGTTGAAAAACAAAATACATTTTTAGTTTAAAACGAACTTAATTTAGACAGTTGATTTTTAGAAAATACTATGGGCGACGCGACGGTTCGATTTATATAATTTATAAATTAAAGGTTGCGGTTTAATATTTCTGATCGATAGTCTGATTGTTCAATATTATACAGTCCCGGAAAGCAGCAAGTGTGAAAGAGGACGTAGTATTGGTATGCCCCGTCGGACCCGTAAGAGGGGCGCTCCACGGCTCAGACATGTTAAAGAAATACAAATTATACACATGGCATGTCAGACGATTTTTTTAAACACGCATTTAATATGGCATGGAAATAAAAACTTTAATCCCTTGGGAAAATTCGGTGGATGAGCTCCCCTTGTAGATACAATTCGGATACATATTCAAGGTATACGCTATCTACCGCAAAAAGTGTTAGCTCGCTAGGGTAAGTAGATCATAGCTGCAGAAGAAGTGTTGACCTACTCAATTGTTCTAGAGAAGAGAGTTTTTTCAGAAAATAGTCTATTCCTTGAATATGTACCACGTGGTCATCGATTGGAGTTTAAGTTTCTATACGTATGTGTTTGTACCCAAGAACTTCCTCCCATATTTTGACTTGAGGCTTACTACTAAGCTCTATTACCAGTTTTTTGAGCAAGACAAACCCAATGCATTGCGGTGATAAGGAAGTAAACTTTATGGTTTTGCGTCGATGGAAATGCTTTGGAAAATACGTCCTCTATTGCCACTGACAAGCAGCACCATCTATCTAAATCCTACTCTTGACAACCTCAGCTTTAACATACAAAAGGGTACAAAAGGGTAGTGGAGAAAATCGCATTATCCGCGGATAATGCCTACAGCTACGCAGCAATTTAAACAAAAAGACTGAAACCTGGTAAGTTTAAATGCAAAAGTCAAATGAACTCAAAAACCTACGCAACCCATGGATCTCTTCAGAAAAATCAGAATCAAATTCACGCTCTCTTCCACACAAATCATGTTACCAGAAATTCTCCTTTTCCACAAAACGTATTGTGCGCTATCCTATCCACATACATTCAACCCTCATACTCACCCCTACCATTTATTCGTCCCCTTTTACGACAAGCAGTGCCTCTGCAATAGACTTATTCATACTCCGCCCCTGCACAAGAATCATTAAACTTTATTTTGACAAGTTTAAAATAATAAAAAAATTCTAACCCCCGAATTTTCACACTATTTTAGCGCACCCGCAGTGAGGCATAGGATATAAGAATAATAATAATAATATTTATTAGAGCAGTGGAGATTGATCAAGCTGGTTAAATAGGTGTAAATAAATCAACATAACTGACTTACCAATAACAAATATACAAACTCAAAACACATATAAGGACATCTTATAGTTATAAACATATGAATGTCATAAATAAGTTGTAACAATGCGACAGTAGAAAATTCAGTACTTCCAATTTAAATTTTTGATTTGTTTGTTTGTGAACTGTTTTAATGTTTTAAGCCTTAAGGTAGTTTATTTTGCTTGTGAAATTGGTAGGTAATAGTGTAGTACGCAATGGCATGTAAAAAATTAACGCACAGATCGATAATCTTTTAAATTGCAAAGTGTTTAGGGCCCGATTGAATAACTCGCTTTATCAAATATCGGTTTTCAACAAAAATGTTGGCCAAAATTTCTTCAACACTCTATTTTGAAAATACGCGTCGTCCTCTTCGAGCGCGAATGAGTTGCAAAATAAAATGAATTTTTAATACACTGAAAGACAACATTTTAAAATGGTATTGACAACTTGAGGTAAAATTTTTAATCATCCTCGTATATATACGTATTAGTAAAAGTCGTAAATAAAAGATACAATAACCAAGTATCAGGGTTACCTTTCGAATGAAGAATGAAGTAGGTACTCATTGCATGTATAAAGTCAATGTAATCACCTTAGGCGATGGGTTTATGTAAAGTATAAGAGATACGCTAATATTTCGGTTTTCTTAGTACTACAAATTCTTTGCAAAAGATCCACAACTTTATCAAAAGCTTCTGAGAAGTTTACAACCCCGTTCCTTTGAAATTTGTTGGCGGATTTACTCTTGACTACAAGTTTTTGCGGTTTGATTCCCTTAAGCATTTAACAAACATCATACAGCTCTTATTTTTCATTAGAAACTTTAAAAGCAAAATATAATAATTACGCTCCTTTATAAAGTACCTATATTACAGTTCTTAAAAGTTCTAAAAACTGTAGAAACCATGATCACTGGTAATTTAATCGATCTCTTGGGGAGGGGGGTAAAATTTACAGCTATTACTTAAATTACAACATTTTTTGAATGCTTCTCGTATGAGTTTGGCCCCGTTCATAATTACAATTTTTAATACGTTGCATCTCTCAGAATATGCGATCTCAATTTGGGATTTAATGTAACAAGGCACTGTGCAAAAGTAATAATGGATTTTAATGCAGATTACGGTGTATTTGTCTCAGTAATCTAAGACATGGTTAGCAATTGAAATAGCAGTTTTGGGTATATTTTACGGACCAAGTTTTCATTGGTTCTATGTCTACCCATTCCGATTTACTATAGAGAACGCCTTTTGAGTAGGTAGTAGAATGTTTTGAAAGATGAGAAAGGTGATTTTTAGCGGTCGGTCGGTTAGAGTCATTGCAGGAGTCGGAACGAATCATTGAGAGGGTCAGGAGGGAGCATCCAGCAGCGGGCTTCGAAAACGATTGCGAGAGAAATCTTTACTGTGCATGGTAGCATAGTGCTGAAAATGGCCTATATTGTCTGCTTAATTTAAGACAAAAAAATTGATTTTCCACTCATATTGAAAGTAGATGAAAGATTACTTTGATTACATTTCGCGAAATCAATAAAGACTTTTTGTGTACCAGTATTAAAGGAGAACTCTCAATCCTACATAGTTAGCGGAAATCTTTGTATTTCAGAAAGAATTTGTGAAGAACATTTTCATTAGCGTAGTGGGGATTTCGATCAATAACTGTAAAATTGCATTCATCACATCAGAGCCCGAGTGAATCAATGGTAAATTAATGAGCCTTCAGGTAACCTACCTTATCTCTTTATAGGACCATCCCGTATTATTTTGTAAATGAAATTATAAAAAATTTAAAGTTAAAAAAGAGAATTTTACCTACGTGTTCGGGCAAAGGAAGTCCTGTAAATCAATAGATAAAATAACCCCTCACGTCGCGTTCAATAAAGTAAATTTTATTTTTTGTTATGGGTGTGCTAGTATTTTTTTTCGAGCCAGCTAGATGTTGATGGTGATAACATTATTTTTACGAGTAGATTCAAAGGTAGATGGAAGTTTTTCTAAGATTCCGTTACAAAACTGCCGCCCAATTAGTGGGGATGGTTCCGTTACATCCTTCCCAGGGCCGGCGCTAGGCATTTTGCCGCCCCGTGCAAAAATATTTTAGGCGCCCCCTGTCAAAAAAATTGACCCTCACCCAGTGCTCTTTTTGTAAAAAAAAAGGTGGTGGAACGCTAAAAATTTTTTTTCCAGTTTTGTATAATATTTGTAATTATAATGTAATTTATCTTATAATATAATTCGAGGGAGTGTGTGGGATGTGCCCGGTATTGGGACGATTTTTGCATTATGCTGGGTTCAGTGTTTAGGTAACCAAAATGCAGGTTCGGTTAAACGGTGGTGTAATTAAAGGAGCTCTTGAAAGTCAAATCCGATCTGCTCTGCTCAACAGGGCGATTTTATTTAGACCAACAGCTATTTAAACAAAATCCGTCGAAAACAGGTGGTGAAACGCCGTTTCCAAGCGTTCCATGACAAAAAGAGCACTGCCCTCACCCCTCCGCGACAAACAAATCCAGTACTTGCAAAGCTTTCTGTGCCACAATTAAAAATTATAATAAAACACCTGCCTTCTTCTGTTGTCCGACAATTCTTAGATGTTTATTTGTTTATCAAACAGTCAAAATGTCGTTACTGTGAGAATACACGAGCCAGTTTCCTTCAAATGTTTCTCCATTACACAATTGCCTTTTATAGTAGTTGACTGGAAATCTTTTAAAGAATTTTTTGGAAAATTAAACTGAAAACCTCACGTACCGATAGAATTGATGACAAGCGGCAGAGGCTATATGGCTCCAGAGTACAGGCGCTCTTAACTTAAGTATGTAAACTTAAATATAAACAAAAATAAATTATTATTACCAACCTCCGCCCTTGACATCTGACCTATCAAGTTTATCACTAATTTATAATAATTAATAAATTTTTACAAAAGTTTCTAGCCAATTTTGCCGCCCCTCAAAGCTGCGCCGCCCCGTGCAAATGCACGTGTTGCACCGCCGGTAGCGCCGGCCCTGATCCTTCCCAACAACAGTAGAGAATGGTATTCAACGTTTCTTGGATTTCAGAAAGACTGTACTCTATCTCTTTCATGCAAAGGTAAAGCAGCCCTGTTAATGTACGGTATGCACCATAATGAGACTATAGACACTCGAGATCGTAACATTTTACAATCATACAACATTTGGAGTTGATTTAGTCAACTAACTCATTCAATAAAACAATATTGCTTGAAACACAGATCCACATCATTGGCGTATGATTGCATTACAATTTCAACATAGTCCTTTTGAGTTTGTACACAATTCGTAGAAATGGGAGATGACAAAGCTACAAATACAGAATGCTAAGAAAAGAAAGTTAAAGAATTCGAAAAATTGTTTTCAAAACGTGGAAGGAATGGGAGAGAGGAACTCCCTCAAAAAATAAGGTGCATAATGTAGCATTTACAAGTTATTCTTTTTGGGGATTACTTAAATCTATTTTTGTTAAGCAACATCGACTCGTTGCGGGGCAGTGACAGCAACAAAGAAGAAGATTTGGGTGGAATAAAATTTTAGAAATATTGAAATGACGCAAGTGAGACGAAATGAGGGTGAATATACGTAGAAATTGGAATGATATTAAAGGGAAAATATTTTGGATTAATGATATTTATAACTAGTGCAAAATATTGGGTGGGCCAATAGTGTGTGGATGGAAAACTGTGGGTTTATTAACGAACATTTTGAAAGTTCGTTCATGGGATATGGTAAGGCTACAAATCTAAAATATTTTCACTTGAATCGCAAAGTTTATGCAGGATAATTTGTATTAAATTTGCATTTTTTAATGGAACCCCCTGTATTGGTCAATTCTAGTGCGTCTTTATGTGTCACACATAGTACTTAAAACGAATCGTTTGGCCGCATGTGTCAAAAAAATTGAATATCGCAGGGATCACAAAGCTTCTAGGTCGTGACGATGCAATATTACTCAAACATGAAATGTACTATCGTAAACCGAACGGTCAAATCCGAAATCTTCTTGTGTTCGGAGAAATTACTACGTCAATTGACACAATTTCTATAAACGGTAACTTGATTTTTCAAATGGCACTGCCAATTTTTCTTTATTACGTTTTAATTTTTGAACTATGAATTTTACTAAATTATAATTGCGAGTTTATTATTTCAAATTTCAAATTTTGAATTTAATTTAAACTTTTTAACTTTAAGTAGCAATAATATTTTGCGTTTCGAATTCTGAAATTTTTTTTTTCAAATTATAATTTAGGATTCATTAGCATTCATATTTTGAGTTTCAATTTTTATTTCAAATTTCTATTTTGAATACGAAATTTTTGAATTTTATGTGGCTTTATTTAATTTACATCTTTGAATAACTTGAATACTTTGAATTTCGAATTTTGAACTTTGAATTTCTAAGCTATGTGTTCTTTATTTTTATTTTAAAGTTTCAGCAGTAAAAAAAGTCAATACCGGTATCAATACCGGGATTCACTTCATTGAATACCGAAAACCGGTATTAAAAATTTCTTCCGGTATTGTAAGCCCTAAACGTAACACCAATTGAGAAGCAATCACGATTAAATAAGAGCGAATGATGGAGAAAAAGAGCTCTCTAAGAATAAGATGTATAATATAGCATACACGGGTTATAGTTTTTGTGGAGTTCCTTAAATTTGTTATTGTTAAGCACCATCCACTTGCTGCGGAAGAGAGTCACAATCGGAAAGAGGAACAGTTGAGGACTCTGGGGGTAAAGATTATGAACAACGTTAAGGTGACGTATGTTAAACGAAATAGAGGTGGTAAGTGAGTGGAGATATGGAAAAGAGAAATAAAGGGAACCAGAAACAAGAAAGTTGTAAATCGAGAAAACCAGTTTAAATTACTTTTAAAAAAAAGAAGCTTTCTGTTGAGATCGCGAAATTTATTAAACGTAGATCAAGAGCGGGTTTTATACTTTTGTTACGAAAATGTAGGATCTTATCATTACAATAAGTTATAGGAATGACCTATGATTGGTGAAAAAATCTCAAATTTTTTCAATAGATAGAAACATGAGGATGGTTCTATGAAGGTAAAGGTAGCAGCGGATTGGCAAGCGGTAAACACAATGGAAGGGGATAAATGGGTTTTATGGAAAAGGTTTAGAGTTCTTGGAAAAGGATATAGTTATTAACATGGGAGATGTAAAAATCTGGTGGGAAGTTTTTATTGAAAATGTTTGTGGGATAGTGGTAAGTCAAACATTCTACTGAAGAAGAATCTAAGGGTGAGCATTTTGTGGGAAAAGAGGTGGAAGAAATAGTAACGGATAACATGGTTGGTGGTGGTGAACTTCCGTTAAATCTCTATCAAATAGCTTCATCATAATTTTTAATTTATTGTAAATTATTGATATTATGAATAATCATTTAAAAATTACACCTTATATTTCAGAGATACTACACGGGAAAACTCCCTACAAATTCGCGATGAGGGGAACATACAAAAAGAGCGGAAAAAGGGACACCGAAACAGATTCTGTTGTGGGGCGGGGGGGGGGGGGGGGGGGGGGGGGGGATTAACATTTTTTTTAAGTTTCAAGTAATTAGAAAGTTTCAAGTAATTAGAATACTTCAAAATTTGTACCTATTTTTAAATTATTAGTAAATCCAGGTCACCGATGGGATGCAACCAAAGATAGAACATTATATTCCAAAAGTGGCTGTGTACTGGTTTTATTGTGACCTGTTAACATTTTCTCAAATGGATTTACGCGTTTTACTTTAGTACCGGTGCCCCTGGTCAGAGTGTAAGTTTCTTCTATTGAAAGCGCCACTAATAATAATAATAATCTAATTTCAAATACAAAAATATTTAGTCGAGATATTTCTATGGAATTTGGCTTAAACAAATGTTCTAAAATCAATATAATAAAAGGAGTACCGATTGTTAATCCTGAAATAGTAAACGAAATACCGCAATAAATTATTACCTAACATGTTTCATAAATATTTAGGAATGAAACAAAATTTTGTTTTAAATAGTTCATTACTCAAAACTGAATTTCAACAAAGATATATGGAAAAGTTTAAAATGATACTTAAAACAAAACTAAATTCTAAGAACATGATTTCTGCTATAAATATTTGGGCTATTTCTACATTATCCTACTCGTTTGGAATTTTAAAATGGTCAGACACTGACTTGAATGATTTAAACTAGAAAAATGCTAAAGAAATATAACTATTTACATCCAAAATCTTCTGTAGAAAGACTATACCTCAAAAGAAAAGACGGAGGATGCGGTTTAATAAATTTATTTAATTTGTGCAAAAATAAAATAAATTTATTACGAAATTATATTTTTATTCTTTAGAAAATCTGCTCATTAATAATATCATTCGGTTAGATAAACATTATTCAGGTCTAAATCTTAAACTTAAAAGTTTCGATTGTGAACCAAAATTAAATTTTGAACTAAATTGGATAAATAAAATCTTGCATGGAAAATATCCGACTGTATTAAAATCCTCAGAAATAAATAAAGACATGCCCATAAGATGGTTAAAAGATGGATTTCTACATTCAGAAACTGAAGGATTCATATGCGCAATTCAAGATGGTGTCATTGCAACAAATAATTACAAAAGACACATAATGAATCTTGAAGTCTCCGATAAATGTAGAAAATGTCTCTCTCAATTTAATTTCATTCATAATTATAAATATTAGATAATATAATTTTGTTTAATCTTAAGATTCCTAAAAAATAAATTTATGGTTAGATGTTGTCCCCCATAAATTTAATTATTGTACCACTATGTAAGTGTGAATGAATAAATTATAATAATTATAAAGTCTTTCATTGATTATATTTGGTTCCTACACTATGTATAATGAGTGAGCAAAGGGTCAGATAAATGGAACAAGACTATGTCTCAAATTTGAGTGGTACAACACTAAGCAAAGTAATTGTTGACCAAGATTTGTGGTCAGAAGCTTTAAGACGTTTATTCACATTGTGAAGTTGAAATATTATTTTTATCAAAAGACCACAACAGCTTGTGTTGACTATTTCTAATAGATTTTTTTGTGCATATTGTTACAAAGCCCGTAAAAAATGTTTCAGGTTTTAATTACTGCACAAAATTTTTATCTCATCATCTCCCCTTATTCTAAAAGTTGCAAGAAGGGCCCAATATTTCTAGCTAAAATCTTACGCATTATAGTGTTATAAAGGCAATCTTAGAAGAAAGTATGGCTATATTCATGATTATTGACGACCTGAGTACAACTTAAAAAGACACCTAATCGTTTATATTGGCATTGTACATACACTATATTAATGATAGCCATGTTAATGAACACATACATCTGTTAGTGGGGTGTTCGCTTCACTTGTAGTAAAATAGACGCTAAGAATACAAAAAGTATTATCTATGCAACTTATTTAGAAATTACAATGGACTTACAGACTTTAAACGTCTCCTAACGTAGATTATAGGTTCAAATACTACCATGCGTGATACAACAAAATGGACTTACCTTTTGCTACCGTTGCGCCTTTCAGCATCTGTAATATAAAAACGCTAAGTTAGAAATAATGCTCAACGGTTAAGTTTGTTTAAGAAATTATTCTATGAAATCCACAAGGAAAAGGGACATAAAAACTCACCCAGGTAGCAGTGTATAGATATTATCCTAGACAGCACAGAACTATTCATTTTAAAAGTACTAGTTATACCGATTTGCGTTTTTTACACTTTCACACTTATTAATTACGAAACTGTTTCGACCGACGACGCGATCACTTCAACTTCTAATTCTAAATTTGTTAACAAATTTACTTACAAATTGGTATAAACGTGTATTAAAAATCGGATAGCCAATGAGATTCGTCGTTTACCGGTTCCTAATCAGACTGCGTCTAAGGCGATTTGACGATAGCGAACATGTGTTGATAATACAAGTGTTTCTAAAGGTAGGTACGTATTGTAAAGTGTGGTCTAGAAATTTAGTAGATAACATAGACTACGTTTACACGAAAAAATAACACACCTTTTAAAAATATCGGTTTTATTAACAACGGTTTCCACCGGCTATTCGACACGGACATTGGTATTGCGATTAAAACCGATGTTAGGTACATCAAAATATCAGAAGAGTATTTACTTACATGTTTTCTAATTTAGGCTTTAATAACGCTACGACCGTTGTTCAACAGACGCAGCTTTACAAAAACCTGCTTTATAATAATAAAACCGACGTTTGTCCCGTTTACACGTTGTTTTACGTAGGTTTTAATAACAATTAAACTTGTATTGTGTTATGTGTCCGTGTCGATGCCGCGAATGCACTACTATTTTCATAAACAGCTAAATCTAAACATGACAAGATAACCATATTAATTTCGTTACGGAGCACTTACTATAGCAAACGTAGATCTTTGCACACATAATTATGTACATCTCCAGCTGAAGCTGCTATTTCTAAGCTTTTGAAGTTCGTCTTTCAGTCTAGAAATCTGATACCACAATGTGGATTTACTGTCAATTGGACTTGTCTTCGTAAGGTTCCATATTTTTTCTTCGGTGGCCCTTTCCAATTCTTCTTTAACATTATCCATCATTGCAAACGGTGGTAATTGGAGATGAAGAAATGATATAAAACGTTGGTATTGACCCTATTTTTAATTTCAAAGTTGGTTTGCAGGTTTTGCAGATACCCCAATCAGATTAGAAAAGGGCCGTGTGATCCTAACATATTTTCTTCTCAGTTTCTTTTAAGCCATTTTGGTCATTGACTTATTTTCACCAATGTTCAGATTGAATGTATTGAACCAGTTCATGGTTATAAGGAAATACAAAACAAAACCAACCACTATAAATGGAGTCTTGGTGACGACTCCATTGTATTTTAAGGTTACCATTATTTTTGGTTTTAGGTGGATCGCGGCTCCATTGAATGTCTTCAGTATTCAATTTGAATTGATGCATTCTGCTAATTGCAAAAATTTGTATGCGGCCAGATTTGTGAGTGAGTTGTAACCAGTGGCGGATTTCCCATAAGGCCCACTAGGCCCGGGCCTAGGGCGCGGGCGGCCAGATATTAGGGGCGGCCAATAGTGAGCAAAAAATACACCGATGAATGAGAATGAATGATAACAAGAAACGACCAGAAGAAAATAAAACATTGTGTGCAAAAAACGCTCACTAGTTCGGCGTGCAGTCCTGCACTGTAAACAAAAAATAATCTTCTGTCGGAATAAGATTACTGGTACGTGTACTGCTTGCTAGTATGTAATACTATACTAGCGTTTTAATTTGATAAACGTTCCACTTGCGGCGATTCGGCATTGTCACTTTCTTAGTTTTACAAGGTATTCGAAATTCGAATCGCTATCACTTGAATAATTGGATTTTTAAAATAGTTTTATGAATTTATACCTACGCGCGCTGCCACCTTGTACTAATTGTTGATTCTGATTGTGTATTTCATGAGTTCCTAGTCTGAATTTTAGCGTTTTTAGTTTTGTTTTGAGTTAATTGATAAGTAATAATTGAAGAGTGCTATGTCAACAGCAGAATGTTGTTTGTATATTTGTAGTTTTCCGTTTTCGTTGAAATATTGATTTGTTTTCTTTTATTAGGTAAGTAGTAGGTACTATACGTGTTCATTTTATATAAATAAAATTTGTCTTCTTAAAAATCATATTGGGTTGGGAGTGTTGGGACTTAGGGAGCAATTTTAAATAAAATGATGGAAGCTGAGAAAGGGGCGGCTGGTACTACATGGCCTAGGGCGGCCAAGACTGGAAATCCGCCACTGGTTGTACCAGTATCCACCAGGAATTTTATTCTACAGCCCCTGATTTTGTGTTACCGCTGATGATAATTTAACTGATTTCTTCCTTTGATGCAATACATTGTGCATGTGTGACCGTGACCAATCCTCTTACAGGTTTTGCTTCCTTTGTTATGGATCCTTTCTTTAAAAGGGCTACATTTGTAGTTGCTAGTTATTTGGAAAGATTTGGATGAATCATCTTTATTTTCACACTCTTTACGGTCTGTTGAGTCGCCTCATACACTTCAACAATCTTTAATCTGTATCCAGTATAAATACTGTAAAACTAAATTTTACTATGCAGTATTGTGACATTTCTGATTACCCTGTCAGTATAAGTACTCTCTTGACCATTATTTTCACATACAAAATTGCAATCTCTTACAATACCTCTTAAATCAGCCATCCATTCAGAGTATGTTTGTGCTAAGCGACGCATGCGCTTTTAATTTGAAATAAACCAAATATTGCTCGACTAGTTCGAAATGTTTTTCTTTCTTTCAATCTTTTAAACACTGGAACAATTATTACATTCGACTTTTGATGTGGCGCTTCGTCGTGTTGTAATAAAAATACAATTCCACTATTTTTTTTAATTTTAAATGTAACCCGTTAATCTGTTGCCCTTGATAATGAAACATAGTGTCGAAACAGGTCGGGTTACTTTTAAAATAAAAAAAATTAGTGGAACTACGTGTTGTATTTATTATTACAAGTTGTATTGTAATTCGTGGAGACCGTTTACTAAATTAAACTACAAAACAGGGGATAATAGCACAATGGTAGCGTAGTATAGGTCAAACTTGAATTTGTTCAAGGTGCTGACACTCATACACGAGGCTGCTGGTTCATATGAAATGTATCTTTGCTCAGGATAGCTTTGGAAACATGGTTAATCGCTCAACTAATGTTTTGTAACATCTCTGGTGTTTGTAACTGTCACATTGATCAATTTATTTCGTTTATATCTGATAGATTTTTAAGTATTGTCAATTTTGAATCATCAAAAATCAGTCCAAGTGTTATCAGTGTGAGGTCATTCAATTTTTGTATACTTAAAGTGTGCAACCCTTGCAAATTCATACGTGAATGCAAGCAAAAAATTGAAATACACGTGTTGCGTACCGAAAATTTAGGAATGGAAAAGATGATACGAATGACAAACTGCGACCTGCGATGTGTGGAAGTCCTTTTAGAAAAAATGGTCGCAACAATTTCACAAAATGTTGGAGAGTAAGAGATTCTGCCCAGAATACAAACTGGGTGACACCAAAGTTTGTAGATTCCTCGTCTTCTGTCTGACGACAAAAAATGCTCGCGACTGGGTTTACCTTTTCAAGCTAAAATGGTAATGAGTATCTTGTTGATAGAATGTAAAGAACCTAAAACATGTAGGATGTAGGTACAATGAAAAACACGCAATAGATGAAACCGTCCAGAAATGCACGTCAATGTCGTCAACATAGTAACAGAAAATCTAAAGCTACGAAAGAAATGTAAAAGATGTGACATAAATGCGCATAACGGTGTGAATAATTCTTCAAGCAATAACCGCAAGAATTCTATGAGCAAGGTAGGTACGCATCGCGTTAATTTTGGTTGTACATTTTAGATAAAATTTAGTAAATTGAAATTTCCTGCTGTATAGCGTGCCATAATTGAAAATTTCAAAGAGGTTGAGATTGTCTTAATTTAATATTACCAAGTCAATAATGTCGGAAATTATAAATGAATAAAAAAATTATTTAAATTCAACGTACCTACATTTTAAAATGTGATCGTGAACCCTCTTTATTATTCTCATTACCATCTATTTAATATTAAAATACCTTATTATGAGAAGAAGCTGTTTTACGGGAGAATGAACGAAATTTGAATTTAACTTTAATCATTTCTATTTTTTGTATCGTTCAAATATGATCGTCAAAACAGTTATGAAATTACTTTTTCGAAGCATAATAACTAAAATGAAATGATAACCAAATAACATCTCAGAGTTATACAGTAATAAATATTTAGATGTCCATACAATAAAAATTCCGCACAAATTTAATGACTTTTCGTAAATAATCACTTGAATTTTTTGCTAAAATGCAACGGTTTTAATTGAAAATTTCCTCATGCCTTTTCATTATCAGATCGTAGGTGTTCTTATTTTCCTATTTAGTGCTATATGTCAATATTTTCAAGTCATAACACCGCTCGAAGGATTATTGAATCAGTGTCAAGTCACGAAAGAAAGGATTAGGAGCAAAGAAGTTACTATCCCATTTGGTTGTTCTTTTATGGTACGTTCGGATTAAGTAACTCAGCTTAAACCTTCAAGAAGTAGCTTAAATCCCTCCCGATTTTTATTACGTTTACACGATAGATTTTGGGGGCGCGTCGAAAGAAGATAGGTAACACAGAACATATCTAACCTAACTCCTCAAGCCCTTAAGCTGCAAACGTACATTCGAAAAGTCCCTAAACGATAGAATCTCTTTTGAGCAATCACTTTGGAGTTAACCACTCAAACCCACCTCAAGAAGACCCAAAAGCTTCAGTCCAAGAACCTTAAATCGTCTGCCACTAAGTCCCATCCCAAGGAAACCATCAGTAATTTGTCCTCTTATATCCTAACTCCCGATGAGCATTTGGTTCTTTCGATAGGTTTTAACTTCGCTGTCGCTCCCATTAAGGTTCCCAAAGAAAGCATCGTTACTACTGTTCTATCATCCATCTACACTTTTCCCTGAAAGATTGGCGATCCCATTCGTCTAGAAATAGCCAAGGTGTTGAATTTATCTAGAGCCCCTAAATCCAACATCAGCAGCAGCCGCCCTTAGAAATCTTCGCAATAATTCCAAATTAGTCATCGTCTCTGCATATAAAGACAACGCTACAGTCATACTAGATGAGTCGCAGTATGTTCATAAGCTCCAAGAGATACTTACGTTATCATTCCTCGCAATCCCACGTCCAAAATCGAACGAGAGGTCTCAGCTGCTATCAGGTCTTCTGTCCTAACAAAGGATGTCCGACGTCGTCTTGCCCCTAGCGACTCAAAAACCGCCAAGGTTGTACGGTCTTCCTAAAATTCACAACCACTATCAACTCGCCCTCCTACAAGTTCGCGAAGTATCTGGTCAATTATTTTAAGAATTTCACAGGTTGCACTTATGAACTCCGATCATTTCATTCAACGCATGACGTAACGCACATGAATGCTGAGCCAATCACAAACCAGTATGTCAACGTCTAAGTTACATTGATGTTCTGCGTATTTAAACGGCGCGGCGGCCGGCGTCGACAATCACTATTTTTAGTTATTACAGTAATCACTATGTTTCGCATCCGTATAATGGAGGGCACAGCTCCTATCCACTGCTCTTATTAGGGCGATCGGGATTAGATTAAGTTGGTTTGGATGTTTCACAGGTAAACAGTTTGGAACAGAGAAGAAGAAATTGTTTCCTCTGATAAATCACCATACGATCAAAAGGAACTATCAAGCGAAAGGCTTATTGACTGAGAAAAATCAAGGAAAATAAAGTTTAGTAAATAAATTGTTGATGTTTGTAAAGTTCGGTAATGTTACAAATCCTTAAAAAGATCAAGATAACCCAAATTTCTTGAGCTTTTCGGCTAATACCTACTGTGTAACTAATTGTGTTTACAATGCTCTTATCTAAATGTTTGACACAAGAGCCTAATAGTTAAGAAATGTTTTTTTCCACTTTAAATTATGGGTACCTTATTACATGAGAGGTACAATATGGCAGATAACAGACCAATTAACTCATAAAAACTAGTGTAGACAACATAACTACTTTATTGCATTACTTTGTATGATTAATTACGTGGAAAATTTTCACTGTTTATTTATCGCTTTTAAGATTAATGTATGTCCAATTTCGTTTTATTATAGTTTATTTAAAAGTTTATTTTAGTTTCTCTGGCTGTCAACAATCGTCACTCCTCTTAAATTTCATGTGCCTATGTCGTCCCATTTGTTTTTCGTATTTCCTATACTGCAAACAGCAAAAGGAACATGGAGGACAAGTTATACCAAAGAATAGCAAAAATAGCGAAGGATGTGGTGCGTCGTCTCGTCGTCTGTGTACAGATGGTGATTCGGCCAAGCCCATGGAGTGCATGTGCTTCTTTATTATTTATACCGTGTCCAGAAAGTTTACATGACGGCAATCTAACATCAAAATCCGTATAGTTATATGGTGCGCTGGGTGTCTTAAATTATATGGTTGTTTTACAGTTAGTACTGTAAGTAGAAGGAATTCTTGCTTTGCTCTTCACTCACACCAGCTCAAAGGTATTGCTGTAGTATATAGTGACACTCGAAGACCAACCTAGAGGTAATTTTGCAGTGGTCAATGACGGATCTGCTGCCATTGGATATTTTAATAACTTTGATCTATCCATGAGAACTTCCCCTTCACTTAGCATTATTCTTAGCAGTTCTATGTAATTGATAGGTTTGCCTAGTTATACGGCGATATGGTAGTTCAGTTGGGATGCCACTTCCGCATCAAAGAAGAGTTCCTTCCTATTATAAATTGGGGAGCAAGAGAGTCCGATTCTCCCTAGAGGATAGGCAATCGCTTAATCACCTCGCCTATAACGCAAAGATGTCTTAGTACTTTTGTTATTCTTATACAGTCGCAAGGCTATCACGATGATCTGTTTTCGCACTTGGTGATCCACTGGAAACGGGCCTAGAAGAACCTCCATGACGATACAAGGGTTTGGGCTCGTACGTGCTAGTCTTTACCTACACATGATTAAGTGCGATACTTGTTGACAATCTGATTTTGGACCGCCTAACGGTTGCTCCGTACGAAAATATAGATCAAATCACTGCAGGGTACATCTACAGAATAGCCTTTAGGAATGCGCCTCATTTTGCCAAAGAAGCTTAATACAGTTCCAGTTTTGATGTACTAGGTATCAACAAAGCCTAAGATTAACGACCTATGAATAAACTGTTGAGCATATAAATAAATTGTAATTTTAGAACATCAAATAGTTTTTCATGCTATCAGTTGCTGTTTGTTTCCCAAGCTTAGTTTATCTTCAAATGGAAAATACATGGCTGGAAAAGTAGTGATTATAAAAGGTTTAAATGCTTAATCCTATTAACGAATATAATTACTTTATAGTTTTGTTTTGGTACTATTTCATTTCCCCAAATATTCTGATACAAATCGCATATAACTTACAGCTAACAAGATTTTCGGTGCTTATACAGAATGGAAAATGAACCAATTGTTACAATTAATGAAGGCAAGTTAAAAGGAAAAGTTGGCATGGACTTTTATGGGACGCCTTATTATAGTTTTCGTGGGATCCCATACGCTGAAGCTCCAATTGGAAAGCTGAGATTCAAGGTATCGAATTTAATATTTAAATGTCTTTAGGTAGTTATTGTCAATTGTCAACAATTAGTAGATTAACATTATTGTATTAATCCAACTCTTCCTGATCACATCTTCACCCGGTTCTTCATTATATAAAACGCTTTGGTTCTTTCAGAAGATAAGTCTTCGAATTACGATGTGTGTTAGATTGTCAACCCTCAATGCTTTCTTTCACTATTTTCGCTTGTTTGGTTTGATTATTTACTAAACTAATATTGATAGTCAATTAGTAACTTCTTTTATATTTTGATTGAAAGGAAGACGGTGGAACTCCATAATTCTACTAATTTATAATTATTTATTACAAATTATTTAATTAATAGATATTTCGAAACGTACCCAAGTAAATTAGTATGTCAATCTACAATAATGCCTTATTAATTCTAGTTCCAGTAGGAAACAAGTATGTATATATAAGTAGAGGTTCAGACTTTGAACGTATATTTCGAAAATAATACCTAATCTTTTAAATTCTTATTAAGATAAACAATTTTTCGATTAATTTTTGATAAAATCTAGAAATTTCACATTTTAATTCTATATTCAGGCTTTAAAGCTTGGTATTTGTAGAATAATTTCGGATTTTACCTGTATGACGGAAATCGTTCCATTAGTTTATATAGTTGTACTTCGGAAAATTTATTTCGATGCCTTCATAGATTTTTTAATGTCGGGCAGGCTATTTCATTATAAATTTCCTTAAATCTATTAAATGTTTCAAATTACTTGTTCGAAACTGAATATTAATTATTTAAAATTAAAATAAAACTAACACAATTCTTAAAATTAGTGCATGAAATTTTTTAATTTCTTCAAATCTCGACTGGCGCATAATCACTAGGTTACCTTTTTTGATTTAGTTTACTATATCATACTAAATTAATTGTATCTGCACGATAAATAATATCACATAATTGGCAATTAAAAAATTTTAATAATTCAATTGTTTTATTGAACATAATTGCTTCATTATTTTAATTTTGCCGTAAATGGCTCTATATAGGGTGTCCCAGGTTTAATGATCAAGACTTTGACATTTTGTAGAGAAGCACATTTTAAGGTGAGTTGCTCCTATATACATAGTTCCTAAAATTCTTTGTTTCTGAGATACAGAGCGCGTCACAATTTTCTAAAAAATAAAGGTTTTATTTATTTATTTATTTCCGAACTGTTGAAAATATTCAAACCAAAATTGGCACACAAGATACATGGACAGAGCATAAGATCCATGGCAACCATAATTTTTGTACACAGCCAAAATACATTTTTCGTGAAATAAATGACAAAAATCTAGTTTGCGGCCGCACGGTAACAGAAACGAAAAAAAGTCTAGAGACATTTTTTGTTCAGAATTGAATGCTCCATCGAAGAGTATATTTCGAATATTTAATTCAGGGCCGTACTCTTTTTATTTATCAAATTAGAAGAACGGATTACCCATATCTCCGCCACTGGTTGATTAAAAAAATTGATATTCTTGACTCTTGTGGCCCTCTGTCCTTGTATTTTGTGTGCCAATTTTGGTTTGAATTATTGCCACACATTGGAAATAAATAAATAAAAACTTTATTTTTTAGAAAACTTTAACGCCCTGTATCTCAGAATCAAAGAATTTTAGGAACTACGTTTATAGGAGCAACCCGCCTTAAAATGTGTTTTGCTACAAAATGTCAAAATCCTGATCATTAAACCTGGGACACCCTGTATAATGTCGCTAATTTGTGGGAAAATTCTTTGTGAACAAATTGTACCTAACGAAATATGAAGCAAGTACCGATTATTGAAACTTCTCAGCGTAAATTAAAAGGAAAAATATGGTTGGAAGTCTGTGAAAGAGCATATTACAGCTTTCAGGGGACTCCTTACGCTTCACCCCCAATTGGAGAATTGAGATTCAAGGTATGGTTCTTCTTAATTTATACCATTTTTATATGCGTGTAGACCATAAACATTGAAATCGTCGTTTTCTGTTACGATATTTGGTCATATTTGTAGAAACCAAGTCCATTGTAACATTTGATTCCAAAAGGAGTAGCGATCGAAGTAACCCATTGAGTATCACGAACTGGCTAGATGTTGTGATTCTAGAGTTTTAAATACTTTCTGCACCTCGTACAAAATTATATTAAAGAAGTTAGGCGATTAACAACGTCACATATAAAATGCTGTCGCTTGTAGTTCAGGAAGAAATTTTGCAAGTTTTATTGTACCTACATGTTATCGAAGGATTTTGTAACGGCCTTGTAATCCAGGGGCTGGACTATACTTCTGTATGCAAGTCCGCGTACAGAGAATTTCTCTTTGGAAGGGCTCCAGGTCTGCTGTCTTCGTAGTCGCCATGGTGAAAATTTCACTTTATCTCATTATTCGCCAGTAAATCAATTATATTCATTTATTTGCACATTGTACTCCTTTTCCAGGCTCCTAAATCACCAATAAAATGGGATGGAATCCGAGACGCAACTGTGGAAGGAAAAACCTGTTACAGCAGCAATTTGCAAACCGCCACCCAATCCGAGGACTGCCTCTTTTTAAACATTTACACTCCATCGGTACATAACTCCCTTTAATTTGGGCTAGACTAATTTTGTGTTCTTCAGCTTACAGCACCGCTAAAGCCGGTAATGTTTTGGATACATGGCGGTGGATATGTCAAAGGTTCTGGAAGCACTGACGTTTATGGGCCAGATTATTTAATTGCGGAGAACGTAGTTATTGTAACTTTTAACTACCGACTAGGAATCCTAGGTAATACTTATTGCTTATATTGGTTCAGTTCTGAAAATCTCGCTTAGGTTTCCTCAGTTTAAATGATCCATCCTTGGAAGTACCGGGAAATGCGGGTTTAAAAGATCAAGTTATGGCACTGAGATGGGTTCGTGATAATATAGCAGAATTCGGTGGCGATCCTAACAATGTAACAATATTTGGCGAAAGTGTTGGGGGTGGTTCGGTTCATTTTTTAATGTTGTCACCATTGAGCAAAGGTGGTAACGTACTTCGGGGTTTAAAATTGCTAACGTCATTGTTGAAGGTTTGTTCCACAAAGCGATTATCCAAAGTGGGAGCGCGCTCGGAAACCGAGGCCGAGGACAGTACTCGACACCCCTACTGGCGAAAGCACTCAATTTAGAAAACTGCGATGATGAACAAATTTTAAACATTTTACGCGATATGCCCGTTGACAAAATTGTTGATTTACAAGAAAAAGTACCAGATGTAAGTGTGTTTGTACAATACAAGATGCAAAGCGAAGAATTTTTAGAAGTACCAGGTTAAATATTGCCGACCATTTGGAGCCGTTGTTGAAAAGTACACAAATGCAGACACGTTTCTTTTTAAGGACCCTTTGGACGTTATTACAATGAGAGAATATCACAATGTGCCGATTATCGTCGGATATACATCACGAGAAGGTTACTTTGTGAGATACAAATATAAAAAAAAGCAAATTGATGGAGATTTCGAGGAAGAAATACCATTCAGTCTAAATGTAGAAAAAGGTAGCGAAAAGTCTAAGAACATCGCTATGAAAATTAAACAATTTTTTTACGGTGATCAAGAACCGTCGACTGAAAATTCAAATGCCTTTTACTTGGTATTACCTATATTTCAAGATGCACGTTAGTACTAATTCATTGATTGCAGTTACAAACCGACAATATGTTTGTTCGCTCCATCTATAACACCGCGAGATATCATTCTAGAAGCTCAAAATTTCCGGTTTACCTTTATCGAGTCTCTATAGAATCCAGGTTAAACCTAACGAAGCGACATTATCAAATCACTGATTATGGTAAGTTAAGAAAATACGCTCAGAACAACATGTCAAAGTGTTTCTAGGCGTAACTCATGGTGATGACTTGGGCTATTTATTCAAAAATGTACGTACTCCTAAAATTTGTCCCGGAAGTATAGAAGAAAATGGTATAAAGACATTCGTTAAATTATGGACAAGTTTTGCTAAAACTGGTGATCCGAATCCCGCTAGCCAGGACCCGTTGATCAATGTAATTTGGAAAGCCGTAAAACAAGACGAAATGAATTTTCTGGATATTGGAGAAAATTTAACTGTTGGTGTAAATCCAGAACGCACGCGTATGAGATTTTGGGACGAAATTGAAAAAATCTGTTTGAAGGAGATGTGAATTGCAATTATATTTTTTTGTGCAGTTTTTTTTTTACTAAATAGCTGATTAGCTGGAGTTGCGTATAATTTTGACTGAACGTTGGTAATACATATTACGCAATTACTTTTTGTTTTTGTTTTTTTTTTTGTAAAACTGCTTGCGTTTGGCAATATTATATTTTTGTTTCCTACCTGTTGCATGAGAAGTACCGTTCCACACGTAGTGCAAAATTTACACATAACTTTAATGTATAAGTGCATAAAATTGTATCCTATACACACACCAAGGATCTACAGACAGCCAAAAAGTCAAAAAGTCAATGGTGGCAAATTCGTAAAGCAATGGCCATATATGTAGACATACTTAGTATATTTTATTTTAAGCATTTCCACATGAACGTGCTGCATCTATCAAAAGCACAATTGGTGATATATCAAAAAATGGCTCAAACCACATTGGCAAGTTATTTGAATGAGGTTGAAGCAGGTTATCGAATTTGCAATATATTGCCATGGTAGCCAACAAGCTGAAAAAGATACAAAACTTCGAATGTTTTATGAATTTGAAAATTCGCTTGACCTAGATTTCTTTCTAGACAAATTTCAGTGATATCAGTGAGGTTAAACGTGACCATTTTCACCATGTATTAAGTGCCAGGACCGCTGGAATGCTAATATGGCGCAATGGCACTGTTTGTGGTTTTAGTTTGGTGAATGCACCTCGTATGATTTATTTGTCTCTTCGTTATAAATATAATTTGAAAGGCGTGACATCTGTGTATAGTATTATAATACATAACCATACAGGTATTAAGGTAGATAAGAAGGTCTGTAGACAACTACTGGTCGTACGGAGAAAGATTGCCCCAAGGTCGGATGCGCACTCGTATAATTGTAAATTTTCCAAGCTTGGCAATCATATGATACCAGTGGTGTCGCCGCTAAATTCCGTTTAATTAGTAACATCTGGCTTGAATATTAAAAAAAAAAGATTTTTGTCTTAAATGAGTATATGTGATTTAATTTTACATGTACACGTATTTTTTCTTACTTGTTACTAAAATATAAATTTAAAAACACTGCGAGTTTTATTTCCTCATAAAAAGCAACGCCAGTGTTAAACGTGGAAAAAGCAGTTTACATGCCGATCGCTTCCGAATACACGAAGTTCACCTGCGCACCCGAAGCAATCTTTCTCCGTACGACCAGTATGTAATAAAATTATCAACTTTATTTGAGTTTATAAGCAGTCGAAGTCAATATTTGGAACGGTAAGGGTCGTGTACGCTCCTATATTGAAATTTGTTAACTATCGTGAAATTGGCAAAAATGTCACTTCTGATTGTAAAATTTAATCGTGCATTCCTACGGGAAATGTGAAAAATTACCTGTGGACGTATCAGTGAAGTGAAATAAAGTGTAAGAAAAGAATTTGAAAAGCGACGAGAAAGCAGGAGATATACAGTACAAATTTTCCAAAAGGTCGCAGTCTAGGTGTGTGCAATCTGGTAGTCCCTCCTTTGTACTGTCAAATAACACACAGGGATTCGTTAACCTTACTAAATATAATTGAATTGGACAAATATCTAAGGGAAGTGAACAATTTGATAGTTTTCGGGTCAACGATCAAAACTGTAGATAGGTGGGGAGTAAATGTGAGTGTATATTCGCCAACAAAGGCAACAGTCGATAGTAATGCAAAAAATAATATTGCAGTATCAGAAATCGAATCAAAAAACTGAACGGAATGTAACGAAAACTGCGCAAACTTAAGTAGAAAAGACCATCAGATTCAATAGCAAAAGAGGAAAGGGCAAAGAGATGAGGTAACCCTTGGTTTAATGTGCAATACAAACTAACAAGGAAGCTTTTATAGAAATTGGACCGTGTAAACCAAAAGGTCTAAGAGGAAAAGAAAGAAGCAAAAGGGATCACTTTGGAAGTAGTGTATAACGAAGAAAAAGACAAACGTGTGCATATACAAAAATCCTGTATTGCAGTTACACTGTGAATAAATGCAGTATTTGATTGACTCTGAAAGAGTCGCCCAAAACGGCAAGCCCGACGCAATTTTCAAGCGTTGGGAACTGAATACCAGCAATGTTTTTGTATCGTGTTTTGGGAACGACGCATGGACCTTTATTTGTAAACACTGCGATGAACATGCTAACGGATGTCAATATTACATGATTATAATCCAAGGATAATCTTTCAGCAAAACGAAGAAGTTCCACATTTCCATCATGATGTGAGTTCCTATCTCAATGATCAACTGCTACAGCCATGGATTATTTGACCTTACCGAATCTCAGAATCTCTATGGAAAGGAAAGGAGGACATTATAAGTAATAACACGCATGAAACATGCATGAAAGAGGCGAGGGAGTTTAAGGAAAAAAGTTTAAGTTAAAAGAGCAACATTATTTATAAACAGATTAAAATTTGGAAATTTTGGTAATTTCTGTTATTGAAGCTCTTAATGAAAGTGGGTAGGTACATTGAATCCTCACTGTCATAATAGAGCAAATAATGATAAAAACAGTAATAAATAATATTGTACTGTCCGAAAGTAACCATAATTGTCGCAATTCTCATAAATATTATTCTATTACATTTTACCACAAACTTGACAAAACACATGGTTGCTAAGATAGGATAAATAATCATTTGCAGTTGTTCATATTAGCATTGCAAAGGATTGGTAAGATGAAAATATAAAAATATTACAACATAAAGCGGAGTACCCTTTCTTTTGTTAGGGGATGTTATTTGATGTCATTAATTTCGAATTTCAATTGAATATTGAAAGCAACTACAAACCAAACAAGTTACTTATGTACAACTTCCTCAATGCCATTCTATTTTTGTAGATTAGCTCACATGTAGTATGGAAATGTATTTAAACAAATATTCATTTCATCAAAAACACATTGGATCTATTTTTATCCTATTTTGAAAAAGTCTACATAGCAACTGTTATTATTACCCCCTCTCTCACCTTATTATCCAAACTTACTATAGAAACAAATTGATCCCTACTTATGCAACAAACTCTGAATAATTCATTTTATCTTATCTGTAGAAATGAGAATGTAGCAAAACACTTTCAGTATGAACGTTGTTTATCTCCCAAACGTATTTAAACATATTATTCTCCCCGAAAGTGTAGACTATGATCAAGGGAATGACCGAGCCATTTAGCACAAATTTGCCAATACTTACAGGAATGGATCACGAACTAATTGTTAATGTAAAGCAGGGAAAATTAAAAGGGAAAGTTGGTAAAGATTTTGATGGCAGACCATTTTACAGTTTTCAAGGAATTCCCTACGCTTTACCACCTATTGGAAATTTGAGGTTTAAGGTCAGTAAACAGTTACGTTTATAATTTTAATCACTTATGGCACTAGGCTCCAAAACCACCAAAACAATGGAATGGGATTCGTGATGCTACCATCGAAGGAGAATCCAGCTACTCTAGGCATAACCTTTTTTTCAATATAGTTGGTTCTGAAGACTGTCTCTTTCTAAACGTGTACACACCATCAGTAAGTGCAACATTCAATCACCGAAAACCCTCAAAACCTACTTCTGTTTTAGTTAACTGCACCATTAAAGCCGGTCATGTTTTGGATCCATGGAGGTGGGTACCTAGGTGGATCGGGGAACAGTGATGGTTTAGGACCTGAGTACCTAATCACCCAAGACGTAGTTATCGTGACTATCAACTATAGATTAGGGATTCTAGGTATGAAACGTGTGTATATCTATTACAATCACAAGATCATATTGGGTATTGTCTAGGTTTTCTCAGTCTGAATGACCCATCCTTAGAAGTACCGGGAAATGCAGGCTTAAAAGATCAAGTTATGGCATTAAGGTGGGTTAAAGAAAATATCGACCAGTTCGGAGGTGATCCAGATAACGTAACAATTTTTGGTGAAAGCGTCGGTGGTGGATCGGTTCACTTTCTAATGCTCTCGCCTATGGGCAAAGGTTCTATTTAAAATTACTTCGCGGACTTTACTAAAAATAGTTTCACAGGGTTATTTCACAAAGCCATAATCCAAAGTGGAAGTGCAATTGGAAATCGCGGGCGAGGACAATACTCAACGCCCTCAATTGCGGAAGTTTTAAATTTGCAATCCGCGAGTGATGCCCAAATTTTAAATATTTTGAAGGACATGCCTGTTGGAAAGTTGTTTGAATTACAAGAGAAGGTGCCAGAGGTAAGTAATCAATTTGTGTAGTAATGTGGTCCATGTCATTTTTTAGAAATACCAAGTGAGTTGCTTCCGATCGTTTGGAGCCGTAGTGGAACAATACGTAAACTCAGATACACTTATAGCTAAAGAACCATTAGATATTATTAAATCTGGTGAATACAACCATGTACCGTTCATGATTGGTTTTACATCGAGGGAAGGATACTTCGCTAAACTGAAGTACAACGCAACTCAAGTTTCCGGCAGCTTTGAAGATGAAATACTGTTCAGTTTAAATGTAAAGAAGGGTACCGATGTGTCTAAAGAAGTTGCCAGGAAAATTAAAAACTTTTTTTATGGTGATGAAGAACCATCATCTCGCAATACTGCCGCTTTTTATTTGGTACTATTTTCCTACTTGTGATATTGCCTATAATTTTTCACTTACAGTTGCAGACTGATAATATGTTCTTGCGCCCTCTCTACAACAGCGTGAAGCACCATTGCTTGACATCCAAATGTCCGATTTACTTTTACCGTATGTCCATAGATTCCAACCTCAACTTTTACAAAAACTATTTCCGCATGAATGAACATGGTAAATGGAAGGTACTTTACTACCTGTTTTACTCTAAACTAAACACTTTTAGGAGTATCTCATGCAGACGATATAAGTTACCTATTCCGAAACCGATTATCTCCCAAAATTGTACCAGGAAGTATCGAAGAAAATGGAATGAAGGTGTTTGTAAAGTTATGGACGACGTTTGCCAAAACAGGGAATCCAAACCCTACCACACCTCATCCTCTCATCAATGTTACATGGAAGCCGGCAAAGAAGGACGAACTTAATTTCCTCGATATTGGTGAAAATGTTACTATCGGTGTCAACCCTGAGAGCACACGTATGAGATTCTGGGACGAAATTGAGGAAATGTGTTTGAAGGCTTCCTTAAATTAATAGTATATGTAACGAGTATTTGTAACTGGTAATTCACAATTTTTTAAGTAACTGTATAATATTATTATCTGTCAAAATAACCCATCAATTCTAGTCTGAAAAGATGCACCAGACTTTTTCCCCGCAGGTCGACTCTCGTTATTTCTATATATAAATTTATGTACTTGCAAAATCCATAACGTAATGGAAATGGACAGATTGCAAGCTTTTTCAGCACTTTTCTAAAAAGATTTTCTTTACTTTCAACACGAAGGCTTAACTGCATTTAAAACAAGTGTCCATAGCGTATCTTAGGGCAACTTCGATTAGAAATTACATGCAGGTAGCAATAAATACTTTTCTTCCGCTTTCCTAGTATTCATTTTGTTTTTGGAAACGGTTATTACTATTCACATAATCAGCAACATCTAACAATTCTATGCTCATTGGCACTGTTCAAAAAAGAATGAAATCAATGCTACGAATAGGGCACTGTCCGGTATTAGCATGTTCCTCAATAGCTGCAGGAGTACCAAACCGTGCATTATGTAGGTCATCATCAACATTAAAATAATTTTTTAACGCTGGAATTTCATTCAAAACACAAGGTTATTATTTTTATGCAAGATTGCTACAAAACAGCAAAAACGTATATGACAGTTACAGTAATGGAAATAGCTCAACCCATCGAGTAGCTGTATCTTCAACCACCATTTATATCTTTCTAACGTCTCTGGTAAAGGACCAAACAAATAAATGGATAACGTTTCAAATCGTTGACTCTGTATAGGAATCTGGAGTAAACCTGATGGCTTTTGATTAGTTGGTTTAAAACGTTAGCATTCAGTACACTGTTTCACATGATGAGTAATGGTTCTACGCATTCCTGCCAAATAATAACGCCGCATGATTTTTTGTAGTGTCTTCTCCACAACATAATGCCCTGCAATAGGAGAGTCATGGTAGTCATACATTATCCTTTGAACTTCTGACTTCGGCACAACTTGCAGTGCTTCGTCTTCTTCGCCTTCTGGGGAGTATCTATACAAAAGTCCATTAGTCATTACGTAACCACGTTCGGCCCAATTGGTAGCATTGGCTCGATCAGTTCTAACGCTTCAATGATTTTGCGATTGTCAGGATCTTCAAACTAGTGATGGTTCCATTAGTAACAGGTAAGTTTACGGTGGTGATACAGACTTCCACAGGGTTCACTTCCCTTGGAGGACGTGATTGCGTTGATCTTCCCTGGCGTATACTCGATATCAAGATCGTAAGCTTGTAGACATAGCGACCAGCGAGCCAACCTTCCCGTCGGAGACTTTGGAGACATTATCCACCGTAGGGGTTGATGATCACTAATTACTCTAATCTTGGCAGTGTCCAATTACTCTCGGAACTTTTGTACGGCCCATACAACTGCAAGTGCTGCGCGCTCAGTTGTACTGTAGTTTTGTTCTGGGGAGAAAGTAGCCGACTTGCATATTCAACAGGGCGCTCATTTGCAGACTCCCCCTGGAGAAAAGCTGCGCCTGTCGCATAAGAACTTGCATCAGTACGGAATATAAATGGTAGTGGTTGATCGGCCTGTAGAAGAATTGGAGGAGTTGTCAGAAGATTTTTATTTTTGTAAACGCCTGATGCTCTTGAGATTCGCATTTCCATAAGGTTTCTTTCCGCGTAAGTCCACTCAACGGTTTGGTAATATTCGCATACCCAGAGATAAATTTATGAAACCATGATGAAGTTTGTAAAAACGTCAACAATTGTTTTACATTTTTAGGTGGTGGCATCTCCGATATAGCACTCACTTTTCCAGGATCCGGTTCAATACCATCAGAGGTAATTACGTGATCCAGATATTTTACTTTACAGCGAACAAAAACACATTTTAAACGGTTGGCCTTTAGTTTAAATAGACGTAAACATTGCAGCACTAATTTTAAATCAGATAAATATTCATCAAATGTCGAAGATAAAACTATAATATTCTCAAAATGCGAAAGAATTAATATGTCCTTCAATCCTGACCGAACACGATGTATTAGTCTTTGAAATGTCGATGGTGCATTTCGTAAACCGAAAGGCATACGTTTAAAACGAAAATTGCCTACAGGAGACGTAAAGGCAGTCTTATCGCGATCGCGATCACTTTCACCTTCACGTTTCTGCAAGTCAAGGTCTTGGACTACATCAATGCATATAGAATTCGTGGGTTCTTCCAATAAGAAGTTGTATCGCTTTTCTGGTTGGTCAGAAAAAAAACAAATTATTGTTTGCAAAGTCCAAAATCATATTTGCGCTTCTAATAAAATCTGTACCTAATAAGGTGCGACTATTTACGAATTCGGGAATTGATATCAAAGTAGCAGAAAATGTTCTACATTTTAGCTTAATTTCAATGTCGTATTGTTTCGCACTAACTTGTCTTTCGTGACCATCAGCAAGTGAAATACTAATTTGCTTTCCTCGAACGATAACCCCAATTCGGTTAATAGCTTACAGAGCTGCGCTCCTGCAATACTCGTTTTCGAGCCTGTATCAAGACAATCAGATCCATTGAAGTCTTGTATTTGAATGGGCATCATTAGACGATCTTGTTTAATGCTATCTGACGTACTGATCATGTTGACACTCGTAACTGTAGGTGTGTCTTGTAATTTAGTTGCATTTGTGCACTTTGGGCAGTTACTCCGTATATGACCAGGGGTGCTGCATCCATAGCAAACTAGGCGTGGTTTGTTATCTTCACTTTTTACCCATATTTCAGATTTCGGTGTCAAAGACGATCTTGAAGAACTCGATTTTGATGAGGTTTCATCCGATTTGGTATTACGTAGATTCCTACATTCGGATACTACTTGACCAAAATGTTTGTAAATTGCACAACGCGGTTCGATTACTGGATTCTTGCGCGATTTCTTTAAGTGACTGTTCAGCATAGCGGGTTTCTTCCAATAATTTTTTGTACGAATCGAATTTATTCCGCGTGATTCTTTTCCTTAACGTTCGGTTAAGTAATATAATACTAAGATGATGACTACTTGATGATGAACTGAAAATTATATGTTCAAATTAAAATTTAAGAGTACATGGTAAGGGCAAATTACATTACCACAGACTATATTTTTAAATTAAGAATGAGTAATTGATGAATTCTTCGATGTAAAGTGCTCGTATTAGCATCGAAGTAATGATAACTACTAGTACTTTACGCCATAAATCATATTTAATTTAATTTTCCAAAAACTTTTCCTTTACTTTATGTGTACCTACATTATTTGTTAAAAAATTTATGTTTATTTCTGAATGTATTTTTTTACTTCTTCTTAAAAAAGAGTTACAACCAGAGCTCAATTACAGCAAAACACAGTATAAAAGCAGCCTCCTCAAAGCCTTTCTATTTTTGTAGATTCCTCATACTTGTATAAATTGCGAAATGACCATTTTAACGAAAACCAATTTGACCTATTTTTACTGTGCATTGAAACTATTTGTATTACTCCTTCTCGCTTCCTTCCTCTATTATTCATACCCACTATAGAATCAAAAATACTTATGCCTGGTTATGTAGCAAACTGTAAACTATAAATTAATAATTCAATTTATCTTATCTGTAAAAATGATAATCCAGCAAAACACTTTCGATATGCATGTCGTTTATCTCCAAAACGTAGTTAAAAATATTTTTTCCCCGCCAGACTGCGTTTAGGTATACTATGAAAAACGGAATGATCAAGCATTTTTAGCTCAAGCTTGCCAATACTTACAGAAATGGATCACGAACTAATTGTTAATGTAAAGCAGGGGAAATTAAAAGGGAAAGTGTGTAAAGATTTTGATGGCAGACCATTTTACAGTTTTCAAGGAATTCCCTACGCTTTACCACCAGTTGGAAATTTGAGGTTTAAGGTCAGTAAACAGTTCCTTTTACAATTTTAATCACTTATGGTATCAGGCTCCAAAACCACCAAAACAATGGAGTGGCATTCGCGATGCTACGATCGAAGGGGAATCCAGCAACTCTAAGCATAACCTTTTCTTCAATATAGTTGGTTCTGAAGATTGTCTCTTTCTAAACGTGTACACACCATCAGTAAGCACAACGTTCAATCACCGAAAACCCTCAAAACCTACTTCTGTTTTAGTTGACTGCACCATTAAAGCCGGTCATGTTTTGGATCCATGGAGGCGGGTACCTAAGTGGATCAGGGAACAGTGATTGTTTAGGACCTAAGTACCTAATCACCGAAGACGTAGTTATTGTGACTATCAACTATAGATTGGGGATTCTAGGTATGAATCGTGCGTATCTATTACAATCACAAGATCGTATTGGACATTCCCTAGGTTTTCTCAGCCTGAATGACCCATCCTTAGAAGTACCGGGAAATGCAGGCTTAAAAGATCAAGTTATGGCATTAAGATGGGTTAAAGAAAATATAATCCAATTTGGTGGTGACCCTGATAACGTAACAATTTTTGGTGAAAGCGTCGGTGGTGGATCGGTGCACTTTCTAATGCTCTCGCCTATGGGCAAAGGTTCTATTTAACATTACTTCGCGGACTTTACTAAAAATAGTTTTGCAGGATTATTTCACAAGGCCATAATCCAAAGTGGAAATGCAATTGGAAATCGCGGGAGAGGACAATACTCAACGCCCTCAATTGCGAACCTTTTAAATTTGCCATCCGCGAATGATGCCCAAATTTTAAATATTTTGAAGGACATGCCTGTTGGAAAGTTGTTTGAATTACAAGAGAAGGTGCCAGAGGTAAGTAATCAATTTGTATAGTAACGACGTTAATGTCATTTTTTAGAGATACCTAGTCAGTTGCTTCCGATCGTTTGGAGCCGTAGTGGAACAATACGTAAACTCAGATACACTTATAGCTAAAGAACCCTTAGATATCATCAAATCTGGCGAATACAACCATATACCGTTCATGATTGGTTTTACATCGAGGGAAGGATACTGCGCTAAACAGATGTACAACGCAACTCAAATTGCCGGTACCTTTGAAGATGAAATACTTTTCAGTTTAAATGTAAAGAAGGGTAGGATGTGTCTAAAGAAGTTGCCAGGAAAATTAAAAACTTCTTTTATGGTGATGAAGAACCATCATCTAGCAATACTGCCTCTTTTTATCTGGTACTATCTTTCTACTTGTGATATTGTTGTCAATAATTTTTCGCTTACAGTTGCAGACTGATAATATGTTCTTGCGCCCTCTCTACAACAGCGTGAAGCACCATTGCTTGACATCCAAATGTCCAATTTACCTTTACCGACGTTTGCCAAAACAGGGAATCCAAGCCCTACCACGCCTCATCCTCTCATCAATGTTACATGGAAGCCGGCAAAGAAGGACGAACTTAATTTCCTCGATATTGGTGAAAATGTTACTATCGGTGTGAACCCTGAGAGCACACGCATGAGATTCTGGGACGAAATTGAAGAAATGTGTTTGAAGGTTTCAGTATAATGTAACGATTGTAACTGCTAATTCACAATTTTTGTAATGTAGGTAACTATACAATTATTAGGCTTGTAAATATATTGTATTCACACTTTAGTCAACGACTTTTAATATTAATTAGGGTAGTTGTATGAATATGAAAAATGCGTGCATTATAATTTACCCAGAGACAAAAAATTAAGGTTTTGTTAACATCTTGTGTAATAAAAGCACTTTCTAGAATTCGTTTTCCTTGAGTTTTCTTCTTCATATGCGACTCTACACATATTTCTGCTTGAACCCTTTCGTCGTTTTCGTTTGTTGCTTCTTTGTCCCGTTCATGGGGTTTATGTATCACGTCACAGTTTTAGTTTTTATGTTTCTCATCAAGTCATCATTATATATGTTTTGTTTTAAGCAAACTTCGCATTCGTCTTGGCAAGGGTGGCTGCCGAAACCTATGTTTTAACAATCAAAAATTTTTCTGTATAAATCGTAGGAAATATTTTTGTGCCGCTTGAAATGTTCCCATAAAAACTTAATAGTAACGTCAAGAGAAAGGTATCTTCTTTTTCGCTTCCTTCCTCTATTATCCATACCCACTACAGCAACAAATATATACCAAGTTATTTAACAAACTGTTAACTATAAATAATTCACTTTATCTTATCGGTAGGAATGAGAATGTAGCAAAACACTTTCAGTATGAACGACGAATGTCGTTTATCTCTAAAACGTAGTTAAGTGAAGTGCCACAACCCCATACTGTACAGAAATTGATAAATAACACTTTAGTTAACGACTTTTAATATTAATTAGGGTAGTTGTATGAATATAAAAGATGTGTGCATTATAATTTACCCAGAGACAAACAATTAAGGTTTTGTTAACACCTTGTGTAATAAAAGCACTTTCTAGAATTTATTCGTTTTCCTTGAGTTTTCTTCTTCATATGCGACTCTACACATATTTCTGCTTCAACCCTTTCGTCGTTTTCGTTTGTTGCTTCTTTGTCCCGTTCATGGGGTTTATGTATCACGTCACAATTTTAGTTTTTATGTTTCTCATCATTAAATATGTTTTGTTTTAAGCAAACTTCGCATTCGTCTTGGCAAGGGTGGCTGCCGAAACCAATGTTTTAACAATCAAAAATGTTTCTGTATAAATCGTAGGAAATACTTTTGTGCCGCTTGAAATGTTCCCATAAAAACTCAATAGTAACGTCAGGAGAAAGGTATCTTCTTTTTCGCTTCCTTCCTCTGTTATCCATACGCAATACAGCAACAAATATACAGTGTGTCCAAAATTCGATGCTCACCATTGGTATTTTGGAAACGGTAAGAGTTACAGGGTCGGTTAAATGGAACAATATGGAGGTATTTATCTTACCTCTTCAGACCTTCTCTTGTTTTTCCAAAGAAATGCGTTGCCTACTAGATATTGCAAAAAAAGTGAAAATCGGCATTTTCTTCAAACTTGCGTAGAATCCACACTATTTATCCTATCAAAAATATGTAAATATAAAAGTTGTAGATATTTAAATATTGAATAATATGCGCCATAAAAATATTTTTTTTCTTGCATCAGTTGCGAGATATGACCCAAAGTTCCATTTTTTTAAATGGAGATGATAATTTATTTTTATACAGTTGAATTACTTGATTTTTTTCCTTTTCAACGATATAAGGTTCGAGCTATTTACCTTGTGTACTTTAGAAGATATAAAGAAAAATCGTTTTTGAGATCTGTATACGTATTTTAAAGCACATCACACTATCCATGATTACAAATTTTTAAGAAACAAACAACTGCACATCAAATCTGTCAATAATATTGTTACAGTAGTATCGTGTCAGAACTTGTAGTTGTTGTAGTAAGCTATTCATATTCAAAATTGATGATGCAGTTTTCAAACCATGAAAAAACGGACATGTTTGTTGTCTACATAAGATGCCATCGTAATTCAACTGCGGCAGCAAATGAATATCACAACTTATACCCCGAAAGAAGGCAACCTCACAGAACTTTGTTTTCCCGACTCGAGCAAAATCTTCGACAAGGTGGATCCTTCACCGCAATTCGTCCTACAACCTATCAAAAAGACAATGAGGATGCTGAAATAGCTGTTCTAGCCGCTGTTAATGTTGAGCCTTCCGTTTAAGTAAGAAAAATTTCAAATGAATGCGGTATGGCAAGAAGTTCAGTACATTATGTTTTAAAAAAGAATAAATTTCATCCTTATAAGCCAATGATATGCCATCACATCAAAGAGAATGATTATGCTCGAAGAGTTACATTTTGTAGGTGGTACCTGGATGAAGTTGCAAACGATCATTCTTTTTCTAAAAAAATTCTTTGGAGCGATGAAAGTAGATTCACAAACAACGGCATTTACAATCGGCATAATTATCATTATTGGAATAATGAAAATCCGAAAATAGTTCGAGAATCGCGTTTCCAGGAACGATTCGGATTTAACGATTTTGGGAAATCGTTTGATAGGTCCATTTATTTTTAATCAAACGCTTAATTCGACTAGATATCTTCAACTGCTGCAAACCGAAGTCGAAGATGCATTGGATGAGCTACCTATTCAAGAAGAAAGAAGTATTTTGTTTCAGCAAGACGGCGCCCCGGCCCATAATTCCAGGATCGTCACTGAATATTTATCAGCAAGATTTGGAAACCGTTGGATTGGAACAAACGGTCCCATACGTTGGCCTGCGCGATCGCCAGATTTGTCCATACTAGATTTTTTCTTGTGGGGACACATAAAAAATTTAGTATACGTTGTCAATTAATTATGAGAACGTTAATGATTTGCAACAGAGCGTCATGCTGGCCTTTAATTCAGTTAGCGTCCGTCAATTAATGAATTGCCGAATAAATATTGAAAAACGCTATACAAAATGTTTAGAAGTCAATGGCCGCACTATTGAGAATTTTTTATAGGAAAACTCATTCGTTTTGCCATGTTATCCACCCGTTATGTTTTTGTTATTATTGCTTACAACTTGTAACATTATAAATCTGCCTCAAAAACGATTTTTCTTTATATCTTCTAAAGTACACAAGATAAATAGCTCGAACCTTATATCGTTGAAAAGGAAAAAAATAATAATAATAATAATAATAAAGTAAATTTATTTCAGTACCAATTACATTAATTAATTTGATAAACCCACACAAAGTACTGAAACCCCAAGGTCCAGTTCAGTACAAAACTGCTTTTCAACTGGGCCTTGAATCATAAATAACTAATTAATACATTAATACACATAATAAATAAAGAATAAAGAGAAATTAATAATACATTTTAAGAACACGCGTGATAACTCTGCAATCGACCTGAGATTAAGTGATTAGTAATAAGTATAGGAGTAAGAAGAGGTGACGGCCCCCATATACATACAGTTCACTGATTTTGAAAAAGACTTTTAAAGTAATGTGCTCGAAACAGTTTATGGGGTAGATTTTTAAGTTCCGGCGATAATTGATTATATATTGTACTTACGTACTTATCAAGTACATAATTCAACTGTATAAAAATAAATTATCATTTCCATTTAAAAAAATGGAACTTTGGGTCATATCTCGCTACTGATGCAAGAAAAAAAATATTTTTATGGCGCATATTATTCAATATTTAAATATCTACAACTTTTGTATTTACATATTTTTGATAGGATAAATAGTGTGGATTCTACGCAAGTTTGAAGAAAATGCCGATTTTCACTTTTTTTGCAATATCTAGTAGGCAACGCATTTCTTTGGAAAAACAAGAGAAGGTCTGAAGAGGTAAGATAAATACCTCCATATTGTTCCATTTAACCGACCCTGTAACTTACCGTTTCCAAAATACCAATGGTGAGCATCGAATTTTGGACACACTGTATACCAAGTTATGTATCAAACTGTTAACTATAAATAATTCATTTTGGGATTTAACGTTGTCAATCAGAAATTTGTAACGACGATGATACTGTAATATAAAGAAGTATTGAATAAACAAACAGTGGCAGATATTTCAAGAACCCTAATGTAAAAATAAATAATTCATTTTATCTTATCTGTAGGAATGAGAATGTAGCAAAACACTTTGAGTATGAACGTCGTTTATCTCCAAAAACGTAGTTAAAAATATTTTCTCCCCACCAGTGTACACCGTGATCAATGGAATGACCGAGCCATTTAGCACAATCTTGCCATTACTTACAGAAATGGATAACGAACTAATTGTTAATGTAAAGCAGGGGAAATTAAAAGGGAAAGTGTGTATAGATTTTGATGGCAGACCATTTTACAGTTTTCAAGGAATTCCCTACGCTTTACCACCAGTTGGAAATTTGAGGTTTAAGGTCAGTAAACAGTTATTTTTACAATTTTAATCAATTATGGTACCAGGCTCCAAAACCACCAAAACAATGGAGTGGCATTCGCGATGCTACGATCGAAGGGGAATCCAGCTACTCTAGGCATCACTTTTTTTTCAATATAGTTGGTTCTGAAGACTGCCTCTTTCTAAACGTGTACACACCATCAGTAAGTACAAAGTTCCATCACCGAACACCCTCAAAACCTACTTCTTTTTTAGTTAATTGGGCCATTAAAGCCGGTCATGTTTTGGATCCATGGAGGTGGGTACCTAATTGGATCAGGAAATAGTGATTGTTATGGACCTGAGTACCTAATCACCGAGGACGTAGTTATCGTGACTATCAACTATAGATTAGGAATTCTGGGTACGAAGTGTGTGTAACTGTTAAAGTCACAGGGTTATGTTAGACATTGTTCAGGTTTTCTCAGCCTGAATGACCCATCATTAGAAGTACCGGGAAATGCAGGCTTAAAAGATCAAGTTATGGCATTAAGGTGGGTTAAAGAAAATATCGACCAGTTCGGAGGTGATCCAGATAACGTAACAATTTTTGGTGAAAGCGTCGGTGGTGGATCGGTTCACTTTCTAATGCTCTCGCCTATGGGCAAAGGTTCTATTTAAAATTACTTCGCGGACTTTACTAAAAATAGTTCCGCAGGGTTATTTCACAAAGCCATAATCCAAAGTGGAAGTGCAATTGGAAATCGTGGTAGAGGACAATACTCAACTCCATCAATTGCGAACGTTTTAAATTTGCAGACCGTGAGTGATGCCAAAATTTTAAATATTTTGATGGACATGCCTGTTGAAGAACTATTTGAATTACAAGAGAAGGTGCCAGATGTAAGGAGTAAGTTTGTGTTGGAACGTGGTTCATGTAATTTTCTAGAGGTACCAAGTCAGATACTTTCGACCGTTTGGAGCAGTAGTGGAACAGTACGTAAATCCGGATACATTTCTAGCTAAGGAACCGTTAGATATTATTAAATCTGGTGAATACAATCATGTACCATTAATGATCGGTTTCACATCGAGAGAAGGATACTTCGCTAAGCAAAAGTATAACATCAGTCAAATTGGCGGAGACTTTGAAGATGAAATACTGTTCAGTTTAAATGTAAACAAGGATACCGATCTATCTAAAGAGGTTGCCAGGAAAATTAAGAACTTCTTTTATGGTGATGAGGAACCATCATCTCGCAATACTACTCCCTTTTATCTGGTATTACACCTTATTTACCTATATTGTGACCAATAACTTTTTGATTACAGCTACAGTCTGATAACATGTTCTTGCGTCCTCTCTACAACAGCGTGAAGCATCATTGCTCAACTTCCAAATATCCTGTTTACTTTTACCGCATATCTATTGACTCCAACCTTAACTTTTTCAAAAAGCATTTCCGCATCAATGAACATGGTAAATGAAACGTACTATACTATCTTCCTGGCTTAAACTATACGTTTTTAGGGGTATCCCATGCCGACGATATTGGTTACCTATTTACACACCTATTTTCTCCAAAAATCGTACCAGGAAGTATCGAAGAAGATGGAATGAAGGTGTTTGTAAAGTTGTGGACGACGTTTGCCAAAACAGGGAATCCAAATCCTACCACGCCGCATCCTCTCATCAATGTTACATGGAAGCCGGCAAAGAAGAACGAACTTAATTTCCTCGATATTGGTGAAAATGTTACTGTTGGTGTCAACCCTGAGAGCACACGCATGAGATTCTGGGATGAAATTGAAGAAATGTGTTTAAATCGTTAAATTAATAATAGATATATGTTTATTTGTGACTGCTAATTTCACATTTTTTTAATAGACTATAAAATATTACCCATGGTTTAGCTTAAATATCAGACCGGAAAGATAGCAATAGAAATGTGGAACGTACAATGTACCAACGGAGAGGAAGAGGAAATAAGGGAGGAGATGGTTAAACAAACAATAAAAATACTTAATACTTCAAAAGCAAAGAGGTGGAATAGACAAATGCACAAATGAAAAACGCAAAGACAGAGCGGTAAAAGAATAAGTAGCGTTAATAGTAACATCAAATTCATATAGTAACCTAATAAATGGAAAATTAGTTATCGAGAAAATTCTAAGAGCGAACGTGAAAATTCTTGATAACGTACAGAGAACATAAAAGCGCAGATAAGGAAAAAATTATAATATTTTGAAAAACTACGAGAAGAAAACTGCGAGAAGATAGAAAATTTGAGAAAGAGGTAAATGACAAATGTGTGTAAAGTCTTCAAACACGGCACCCTTTTTGAAAAGGAAAATACCAAAAGAAGTACAAACGGAAGTTTGTGAACCCTATGGTAGGATAATGAACCATGAGCTACAACGAAAAAAAACCAACATGCAATTAATGCAACAGAAAAAGGTTCCTAGATCAATATAGAGCGGAAAATGAGAAAGCGATACTGACGAAAATCGAAAAAAGTCAATGAATACAGAATGTCAGAAGAAGGAAAGAATATTCGAGACCAGAAAGGATCAAAGACCTGGCATAGGATAGATAAGGATGGAGGAAGGTAATTAATTCAGCTCGAAACGTTTGGATTAAATAAACTATTTAAAAAAACACACAAAAGAGAGAGAAGAAATATTATATTCCATTTTCAATTTTTTCTTCTAAGCGATCCCAAAACAACATCCTATAATACTCGGGATTAATTCCAGTTGTAAAATTTTCTCCCAAATCGGCAAAGTGCATTTCGTTACGCTTGACAGGCTTCCAATTAATGGGGCTGTTTTGATTAACAGGATTAGGATCGCCATATTTTGCAAAATTAGTCCAAAGTTTAATGAACATTTCTACACCTCTTGCTTCGATAGAGTCCGGTCGAATCGTCGGTGCCATCATGTTTGTAAATAAATAACCTAAATCATCAGCATGTGAAGCATTTTTTCGATTGATGTTAAAATTTGTTTTGAAAAAATTTAAACCAGCATCTAAGGACATTCTATACAGATAAACAGGAGTCGATGAAGTGAGTGCGTGATGTTTAGCGGTTTTGTAGATGGGACGCACAAATAGATTATCACCTGCGAACTATGGATGTACATAATACAATATGAGTACGTTCTGATATATTACCAAGAACAATTCATCGGATTGTTGCAGTGCAGATTCCTCGGATCCGAAGTAGAAGTTTTTCAACTCCTCTCCAAGAAAATGGGATAACTTGCAATCTTTTGGTACATTAAGGGTGAAAGGTTCTTTGAAAATTTTCACAAGCTTTGATTTCTCCATACAGTGCGTCGACCAAATAACCTTCACGTGCCGAATAACCTAACATTAGTGGGACGGAGTTATAATTTCCAGACTGTATTATGTGTAATGGATCTTCCGATACAATTGTATGTTTTGTCAAGTAACTCTCTTGTACTATTCCAAACGGACGTGGCACGTCAGGGTAGTATGTCTATAACCATCATTTTTGAAAAGTTAGATCAAAACTTACCGTACATCAGGTATCATTTGCTGCAGTTGTAAAATTTGTTCATTTGTCATTTCATGTAGCATGTTCAAAATATCCTTATCACTTGCGTCCTTGAGATATAATGCTCCTGCTATTAAAGGAGTGGACCATTGGCCTTTACCTCTCGTTCCTAGAGCGCAACCACTTTGCATAATGGCTTTATGGAACAACCCTAAAGTATTCGTGTAGAAGGTTTCGTGTTAGTATCATTTTCCTCAAACCTTTTGCCCGTGATGACAACATTAGGTAATGCACTGCAACAGCACCTACGCTTTCACCAAAAACTGTTACGTTATTAGGATCGCCCCCAAACTGCGAAATGTTTACTTGGACCCACTTCAATGCCTGAAGTATGTCTTTGAATCCAGCGTTACCGGGGACATTCAAACTTGGATCTTTCAAACTAAGAAAGCCTACAAGGTATTATTTCGAAACAAAGAAACACAAATTCGCGTACCTACCAAGAATTCCAAGACGGTAATTAATTGTTACAACCAAAACATCCTGACTTATTAGAAAATCAGGTCCGTGCAACTCCTTATTTCCTGGACCCATAGTGAAGGCGCCACCATGAATATAAAACATAACCGGTTTCGGTTTTGACAACTAAAATTTGAATAACAACGAAAAATTTTACCTACGCATACATACTTCGGGTGTGTAAACGTTGAGAAAAAGGCAATTTTCCGCTCCAACAGTTTTCCTTGTTGTAATATGTTTCGACAAAGACTGACTTCCCTCTTTTGTACAATCCCGTATACCTGTCCATGGATCCGGCGGTTCTGGTGCCTAATCAACAAATCTCTGAAGATAAACTAAATAAAGTTATAGCTCGCTACCTTAAACCTTAAATGTCCTATTGGTGGTTTCGCGTAAGGTATCCCTTGAAAGCTCAAATACCCTCCACCGTAAAAATCTTTACATGACTTTCCTCTAATGTAACCTTGTTGTATCAAAACGCACGGTTCGGTATTCATATTCGTCTATTTCTAAGTACGTTAATATGCGCTTTCACATATTTATAGAATTGCATAATAATTATCTGTACAGTTAATAGGTCATCATCATATCGGTAATAAATTAATTAAATTAATAATCAAGTACGTTTATTATATCGATAAATCACAAATAAGCAATTTCACACAAAATAATGACAATAATGTATCACATAGTGTTTCGTATGTACTTCAATTCGAAAAATTTCTACTGTTATTTTTTGAAATAATAATAATTAATAACTTGCTATAAGAGCATACAATAATACAACTAGAGAGACTAGTAAGAACAAAATAACAGAACCAATGGAAGAGACGTAGATGTCATCTGAGAAAAATAATAAGGAATGCCACTCAAATACACAAAAGCATCAAGCTGGACAAAAGAAAAGAGAAGCCATATGGACGAGAATTATGATAAGATACGTTATTGCGCTGAAAAAATTAAAAAAATGAGAGGAGAAAAGGAGAAGATAACACCTATTAGGAAGGAAATAAATGCTGATAATACCCGAAAAAAGAATACTAACTCTTCTCACCAAAGTGGGAGAAAAGCAGAGAAGAGAATACAAAAGCACATCACGTATTTTTCACTGTAAGAGAAAAGAAGACAACGGAGAATGCCCAACAGCTTTCGTTATTACAGAAACTATCGAATCGGTAGCGATCATAAACTAGATCAGAGTATCTTCGAAAATTTTAATAAACAGAAAGGTATTAAAGGCATATTCCCGAAGGTAAAAAAATGAGGAAATGAGGGGTAATAAAGATCAGTATTCAGGAAAGGATAAAGATCTAGAAATAAAATTCGAAAGGCACAAGAAGATATACGCCTGACAGTAAAGAAAAGATACGTACGCAAGCTGTATATTAACCACCAGCACAATAACCAGATACCAGGTACACATGAGGTAGATTGGTGCAAAGAATAAGGAATCTTCGTTAAAGACAGGATGCACCAAATTTCTATCGAGCTCCGTGACATCACACACAACGAGATAGTTGTTACGTCTTCATTGTAGATACCCTGTGAATCCAACAGTGTCACCTACCATTTTGGCCAATGACCACCAAACGTACAAAGTTGCGAATATAACACTGTATTGGATTATGAGGTATGTTTTTCATGGTTTTCTGGATTGCTAACACCATCCATGGCCTCAAAAATCACTTTTGGTCTAAGCTAGAGTAGATTACAATCCTCTCCCCCACCCCTACCCTGAGGGGGGCAACACGTTGGGTAAATGGCAGTACTCCCCCCGCTCAGCGTAAAAAAGCGATGACTACGTACATTCGTTGGTCCTTTAGCCGTTTGTTCAAGTAGCAACTTGCATACCTGATCATACATTCCAAATTCAAGGGGCGGGGGGGGGGGGGGTTTACTTGATGATAGCACCCTCGCTAACATCTTTTGAAAAATTTAAGCATGCATGCCATTGTTCCTCCTTGGTACTCAATTGTTCTGATATACGTAGCTACTTCCTTACATACTAAGTGGGGTAGCTGCAAAATCACAGCCTTTTCGTTCCTTCCAAACCATGTCCCACAAAATGGCCACATTTAAAATTGTTCTTTCACAGATTATTCAACCACTACCAAATATTAATTAAATAATAATCAAAGAACCAAAACCGTTACCGAAAATGTGATTAATTTCGAACAATGTACCTAGGCAAGGCACCTATAATTTACAAAAAAGTGCGTTACTTTAACAGAAATTAGATCACTCGTATTGGGCACAAGAGGTCCCTCTACCAAAAATTGTGGTTTTATCTAAAGTAGGTACGTGGTTTTCTCTGTCACTTATTCCTTCTATACCTTTTCAGTGTAGTCTTTTGAATAAATAATCTGATAACAAAAGCGGTTGTTGTAATGTACCTTTTATAATTAAATATTAATGAAATTTGTTGCTTCCGGTCTTGCGAAAAGCTTATTTTACATGAATATTATATCTACATGTGGGCTGAAATTGTTATTCAATGAGATCGTGGGTAATATTTTATATTGTTCTCATGAAAACGGTCACTAACATTAAATACAATGTGAAATGCGAAATTATTTCAGTCGACTGCACTGCACGTTATTTTATGATAATTAAAGAATAACAATTTCAGATATCCTTATTTTTATTATATTTCGCTTGAGAAATATATGTCTATTGTACTTTTCACACTGAGAATTCAGTATCGAGCGCGCCGTTGCCTTATGTAGCATGGCTGGGCCGGTCAGGAATCAGGTGTGGACTTTAACTAAAATGCGCCGCTCGGATCTAACTTTATTCTAACGTTATTTATAATCAATAATCTTATAATAAACAAACAATGCTTTTTATTTTTATTAAGTACAATTGATAGTGAATTCTCGATGTGAAAAGTACAATAGAACTCCAAATGAATGACGTACTATTGCAATATCAAATGCATTATTTGAAGTGTTTCTAATATTAAATGACGATTATTTTCGCATTTGAAAGCACAAGGTGACTAAGTAATTGCAACTTTTTACATGTTTCACATGTTTTAGTTACGCAACATTTTGGAAAAAATGATTTTGTACAATTTCAAGGGCCTTAATAATGAACAAATCATCATCACTCGAACATACGGAAACTTTCTACTCAATTGGAGAGAAGTATAGAGGCAGAACTATTTTAAGTAGTGTTACAACAAAACAGCACCAACGATAGAGCGAACAATGCTAAATGACGAAAAACTTCTCATATCTTGAATATGCTTGTACCCTTCCAAAGGTGTGCTGCGATAATAAGGACAACCACCCTGATCTTTCCCACGCAGGTTTCGGAATATGTCATTATCGAAGACAGTTCAAGACACAAATGGTAAGCACGCTGCAGAAATGTTTCATACAGGCGCTGCGGAGACGGGGGTGGGTCCTCCCATAAATATACGGGGGAGGGGGGAGGGGAATAGCATTTGTCCCTCCACAATTTTTTGCTTTCTTTAAGGAAACTTGCGGTTACAATGTTATAAATTTTCAAATTATTGAGATAAATCAGTGTTAGTAGAATGGATATCTACATTCACTTCCACAACACTCAGAAAATACGAGCTACATAAATACGTTAACCTGTCTTTCGACATCATCCAAGAGGTCAACTAAATGAGAAATGTTTGTGGAGGAATAAAGCTTGCATTGCATTCAGACGAGTTCGGAAACCACAGCGGAGTGGAAGCAGTATTGATACTTGTTGCAATTGCACCACAGTGTGGCAAAGTTCAAAGGCTTTCCGGAACCATGAGAAGTACTCAAATCAAAGTAGTTGCAGTGGGGAGCTACGTATTGAACCAATATAAAAAAACGCCGTTAAAAACTTATTACTGGATATTGAACCATACACCATGGAAGAATTCATGACGTCTTATTAACGGTAGACTTCTTAACTACAGGTATCACATACAATCAATCTTTGTAACCGGGTGGTATTTGACAATAGTTGCTTCATGTGCTTGAATCTATGTATTCGCTGTAAACACATCTTGCAGATAAACACTATATTATTATTATCCTGTCGCAGAGTAATCCTCGTAAATGCCTATCGCTGAGCGTAAAAGGCATTTCGCACTTTCCCTAACTTCCGAAACCTCAGCATACCACCTGTTTCTCGTGATTTAGATAAGGACCTCATTTCGTAACTTACGAAAATGGAAGGAATTAATTCAAACAATGAAGCTGCTGAGAAAATTACTGAAAACACGGAAAATTAAATTGGTGCAGGATGCAGATAAGCTAGAAAAAACCATCGGCTCCCAATAAACCTCAGTTATTAAGACCATTTTTATTGCAACTAGGCTTACTCGTGTAATTGTTGTATATTTTTAGCGTAAAAAGTATATGGAAACTCTCACGGAAATCCCCCCCCCCCCCACCAAAATATTGCTTCCGCAGCGACTGGTTTCATATAATTTAATGAAAATTCAAAAAAGGTGAGCTAGATGTTATGAATTTCATGGAGCAGAGGTATCACAATGCTGCAGTTATAAGTGGACGACATACTGCAGTACAGAAGCGTTTTCAAAAATTAATCCATAGGCAACCGCCATGAAGTCATTCACGTTTCTCGGTTTGCTGCAATTTTGGACACCAGTTTTTACGAAATGAGGAAGAATTAAATACACTCTACTATGCTCACAAAATGCATGCTTGAACATTTATTTGGAAGAAACCAAAAGTAAACTCATACACGACGGTATCAAGCTTTTGGAAGAACTATCTACAGACCTCGGTCTCAAGAACGAGTTCATAAGAAACCGGGGGGGGATATTGCATACCACCACTATTTTAATTTACAAACGTGTACCTATCTCTTAATTAAAGATTTAATAGAAGTTTTAAAAAACTGGAAGGAGGGGATGGGTTTTACGGTTGGGCTTTTTGCAAAGACAGTGATTAAAATTGGTAAAAACATAAAAAAAGGGAAATATGGAAAATGCGTTCAACAAAACACAATGAATTATAGTCATATGTAATATTGCTTTTTCTTATTAATTTTAATTGGAAAAAAACTTGCCAACCCTCAATCAGGATTGATGAAAATTAGCAAAAATAACAATCTAACCGAACCCTAGCGCTAAATCGGCGGAAAATAGCTAAATGTAGCTACAATTGACAATTTCGAATGTTGGGTCTTCCCTTTAGGAAAAACTGTGTTGGGGTGGCGGGTGCGGGGTGTATACGCATCGCCTTGGACCACAAGCCTGGAACAACACTGACCCTCACTATTTATTTCCCAATTCGACCACTGGGTACTACTGTGGTTCGTTCGATACTAACGTCAATTTTTCCACATTTAAAGTGACAGTGGGTTGTAGTAAAGTGGGTGACAGTGTCTTGGTGAGTTATAGCGCCACTAACCCAGAAATTGACCTCGCCTTCTTGAGCGGGTAGGTGATTTGCATTTCACGTACCTACTTATAGTTTCTATCATTACTAATTATGATAGTGTTTGTCCTGCAGTATGGAATAATGACTCCCGTTAAAATAATTTGTATTATGGCATTAAATAACGAAATAGGACAGAAGCGACATATTATTATATCTATAAGCGACCGCGTGGCACGCGATGGTATCGAGATTTAGAGGGAGCTGCCTTGCATTTGGTATCGAGATTTTTCAGTCGCGTCCCTACTTAGCTTATTCGCTCGAAGCTTAAAATGTCGCCTCTTCTTAAATCTTTCACTCAACGGTTATGGTTTGGTTTTTTAATTTGTTTATAGGAGTGAATAAGAAACAGCATTTTCAGTTTATGATATCGATAAATAATTGGTGATTCGGTAATCTAAATTTATTTTAATCGTAGTAGGAGAACAGTGCTGCAATGAACAATTATCCCAAACTGTCACAGAAGTGGATGTGGCCTAAGTGAGTGAATTATCGAAGAATCGTCTGTGATCGCGCTATGGCTTGATTCATGTGTTATATTCAGTTTCCCATTTTCCCTATTCTCTCCTTTGTATTATGTTCCTCCGTTCTGTACTATTTGTTCACTGTGCAGCATAGTTTATTTGTTTTTATATGTTTATTTGCATCATCATCTTCAACTATAGAGCGCTTTGTAAAGCAATACATTCATCGATTGTGGTACAATGTTATATCTCCAACAATTCCAGAATTCCATACTCAATTTGGTAACAATTTTGGTCTGGTGGGTTCATCTGGCCGTAAATGTTTCAAGACAATAGTGGAAATATGGTGCTGGGATGATAATTCATCTTCTTTTGTTTCTTTTCAACGATTGTTGAAATTCATCCGACAAATCCTCGCAAATTTGGTTTTAGATCCCCTCTTGCCAACGAAACCGATGTATAGTTGTAGTATATATTATAATATAATTATTTATGGTCTTATTGAGTTCAATATTGTGAGTACATACACTAAATTAACGATGAGTGATGTGTACTTAAAACGTAATTCAATATTTTCTTCGGATAAATGATTTAAAACTAGAATTGATAAACTGATTGATTTCGCCATACAATGTGAGAAAAATGTGAAACTTGAAAGCTTTGTTCGTTATTTAGAACATGAGACAGCTTTTTAATTTTGTTTTGATTTGCATAACCGTAGTGTTTTCTGCATATCAAACTATAAAAGTAAATAAGAAATGCATTTACACGCAATTTTGGGAAACTTACAACATTCGCGTGTAAGCTTGAATTCACGCTAGTATTTAGGCGACTATTAACTCCATTTTGTCACGCAAAATGAATATTATTAGTTATTACATTGTTTAAAAGGTCGTACTGCAAAATAAGAAACAATTGTATTTAATTAATTACTTGTAAATTTTTAAAAAGAAAGACATATTTCTATATAGATGTGAGTAATTACGAAAAAATTAATTATATTTTCTGACAGTAATTGGCAGAAGCATGTAAGAAAAAAGTTTGTATTGGCTTTACAGACTTTAATTATCTTATTCTGTTTGATATCTAAAACGCTTTTGTCGAGAGATTTCCCTAAAGGCGATTTAATGTAGGTACATCGTGTAAAGGGAATTACAAGTAGAATTTTTATTATGTGCTTTGTGTAAAATTTTCATTCATTTTCGTTCATTTATCTGTGTCGGAAAATAAAGCGTAAGGTTTTGGGTTTTTTTTCAATACGGCAATATTAAATCTTTTATAATGAACACTCTATTTCTTTATCAAATCTTTACAGCTACTTTGCGAATCGTAATAGAACACAAGGTTTTTTCATAAATGTTGAAAGTGCCACAATGCGAGTTACGATGAGTTCTTTGAAAATAAAATTTTCCCAAAACCAACAAAAACATTTTTAACAATTGCAAATAGCGTTAAGCAACAGCTTGATTCTCACGTTTCGCGTAGGATTAGTTTTGCAATGTTTGGATACAGTTGAATTTACACCGAAGAAGCGGATGCTTCCACGGCCAAATAAAAACGACTTCCGAGGTAGACGACACGGGTAAATGTTGAAAAAGTCAACGTTTCGCCCACTTTCGTAAAGGGCTTCATCAGGACAAGAACAAAACACAAATAAAATAAAATATAAAATCTCTTAGGTACCAAATGAACCAACACGCACACACTACTACACAAAACTGCACACGCTGGAGCAGTGTTTATATTTTATTTTTATTATTGTTGTTTTATTTTATTTGTGTTTTATTCTTGCCCTGATGAAGCCCCTTACGAAAGTGGGCAAAACGTTGACTTATTCAACATTGACACGGTCCTACCTCGGAAATCGTCTTTATCTTATAATGAAGAACTTTTATGTAAAAATTTCAAATGGAGAATGATTCATTTCTTCATCTGTATTTTACATGCAGGTAGATCGGCTTCAAGGATTAAAGAAAAGCTGTCGCTTACAGCACACTCTTCTCTACGGTATCAAATTAGTAGCATAAAAATAGATCTAGGACATCAATACATCTGGATCTGGAATTATTGACTTTGAAATCCTCAACCAGGATGTAAGGAGATGGTAACTGAACGTCCAGGTCATTGAGTTCTTTAGTTTGCTTGTTTCATTCAGGTAAATATGTATTACAGATTACTATATTTCCATTTTATTTTTACAGCTATTACCTGCAGTTATGTACCACTCAGTATGGCAACTCCCCTCTTATTGTCATTGAAGACTCTCCTCACTATTTCTTACTCCCATCTTTACATTACAGTGACTTTATTTACTTACTTACAGTGTGTTCTCATGTCTTCTATTGGCTGCGCCATGTTTGCTCCAAATTTAAATGTAAACACATGGAGGTTTTGTTGGGTTGTTGTGATTAAAATTACGTTTAGTAAACTTTTATGTGCGAAAAAAAACTGCTGTAAATACTATACTTTACTAAAAATTCAGTGCTTTATTTATTTTGGAATGATAAAATTGCCATACTGATATTGCCAATGCAAGTATACAATCCTTACACATTAACAGAAGTAACAATTTGTACCCATGGTCGGCTGTTCAACATATGGATGTAAAAATAGTTCAGAGCAAGGCTTTTTAATGAAAGTATTTCCAAAATATCTCCAAGGGCGTAGGAAGGCAGTACCGTTTTCAGAACTGTGCAATTTATTCTAATTTATAGTAATTTTTATAGTTTTCGTCATTTTGTTTCATACAAGAATATCTATTTTACTGTAATTTACAACATTTTTTTCAATAACATGAGTTGCCATCGGAAATATTTGAGTAATTCATCTTCTCCATATGCTGTTACATTCAATTTTGAAGGAAACATGGCGACCGTCGCGCTCATGGCCAAACTGTCAGTATAAAGTCACTCTACTTTGTGAATGTAAACCCGATAGAATCTAATAATTCTAATCGTTCCTCTGTATCTGTGAAAATATATATACTTATCTTATAGGTATCCTTAAAAATTTCACTAAAGGTTAATGAGAAAAAAATATCTTTAAAACAGCAGATAAGTATTGGAAAATTATAATTTTATCAACCATGTTAGACATAAAGATAATACGGGTTATCAACAGTGCAAAATAATTCAATTAGCTTATCGCCACGAGTGCCACGACGCACGCGACGCTTTCAGTTATTTTCCTACACATGCTTACAGCATTTACTTGTTACTATATAAAGTTTAAACAAAGAATTCGATACCACATATTATGCATATCCGTTAACTTCTTCCTTCTATCCAACACTTCCTTCATCCACTCCACCCCTTCTCCTCAATCACCCAATATTTCCATCCTACCTCCTTCCTCCTCTCTCAACTCCCTACATTCCCTCATCATAGCTCTCAAGCTCTCCTACCCTTCCCCACAAGTCTACACATTCTATTTTCGTCCTCCCTCCAATACCTATTCACTCTCTCCACATTTCCGCACCTAAACCTTGCCACTATTTTTTTTGCTTTCATGCCCATCCCTCCCTTCAGATATCTTGGCATCTCCTCTACCATTATTCCTTCATATTTTTCGTTATATTTTACTTCCCTTTCCTATACATATAAATAAAGTTTTTAGATAGCACATTAATACCATTTAACTTTCTTTAAATTACTTCGAAGATTGTAGGTATGTACAATGTACATATTGTGCAAAAATCCGTAAGCTCATTAACTCCTTTTAAAGACCATTTCAGAATGTTTTCATTTCCTGAAAAGGCCATGTTTTCAATGTATTCACTTCGAATTTTATGACAGATAGTTTCGTGGAGTTGTGTCCAACTACATCCTCAGCGTGTCATTTACGTCATTTAAATTTTATTTATTCCAAATCTTTTTACAATTTTTTTGAAATAGTATCGTATCAATGATTTAAAAATGAAGAACGGTAAATTCAAAAATTCTGATACATTTTATCTATTGAATATCTTAAAAGGACAATTTGTGAAGCTCCAATGTTTCCTTCTGCTCAAAAAGTAAAAGACAACATTCATGGCATAGCACTGTTAGCAAAACCTTTAGAAAAGTCATGTATACTTTGTAAATCAAGGATAGGAATAATCCCGTTTTCTTTCCGTTTGCTAGAACGAGGTTCAACAATATAGGTTTTATAAGAACTTTGTTGAATCTAAAGAAAGTGTTACTTAATTTATTATGATATTAATTGTGTAATTTGTTCTGAATTATTAAATATTCAACAACTCACCTTTAACATAGGACCATTCTTTTCATGAAGATCGCGAGCAAAATCCGATTGATTGATGTCATAAGGCATGCAATCACAAGCAATACATTTTCCATTAATTGTTAGCGCATGTATTGTTTCTAAGAAATACTCCAGAAGGAAAATCACGTAATAATTAGGTAATTGCATGTCGAATAAACCGCAATAGAAACACTTGTTTATGGAATAATACTCCCAAAGCCAATTAACCTTTGGCATTATTAGTCGAATTTATTTATAATGGCAAATCGTAGGAATATTTTTTTACAATAGGACAATACGAAAATACCCCAGCTTTTCTTCGTTCCGTGCTACGCCCTGCTTATCAGCTTTCGCCGTTTTGCTAAATAACAAAATCGGATCATGCACCATTATAAAAGCTCTGTGTAACGTCATTAGGGCCAACCAAAAATACCTTTGAGTCTTAAACCAAAATTCAAAACTTTCGATTTTATAATATAACCGATCTTGAAAATACCACTTTCTCGAGACGGGTTGAACATTAAAGCTTTTCATACATTTTTCGCGTCTTTTTATTCATTCTTAACAAAAAAAAATTGCACTCTCATCTTTGCCTTTTAAAATTTTTATAATAGAAAATCACGCTCTTATTTTTTACTCTTATTCATCAGCATTCAATTCTAATGCAACATTGATGGGGGCATTTGAGAAAAGTTTTCTGAATTACCTTCATTTTTTTTAAATTAATGTTCACTGTAACGTTTAATTAATGCTTTTGTTTCCTCTATACACACTACACAATACCGCGTTTCCGTTTTTTTTTTTACTTTTTAAACTGTATTAGGTATTATGGTTTCTTTTAACGTTACCTTCCGCCATTTCGGTATGTTTTGACCGAAACCGGATTCGTCACTACAGAATTTTTCAAAACCAGCGTCTGCATTGCCTAAACGTTCGTATGGATTACCGTTATTTGAACATTTCGACTCTTGTAGTAAATCCCTACTTTAATTTAAATTATGCGAATTTCCTGTATCCTAATTCATGCAGCTTCAAAAGAAGCTTCTACACGTACATTTTAACGTTCTTAAACATGGCATACAGCGAATTGGAATTCGTTTTCAAGTAACCATCATCAACTTTGTTTTTTTAAATACGGTCTTGATTTTTTCATACATAATATTAGAAGAGCTTTTTATTCTGCATTCAAGCATGTATCACAACTTTTCTTCCATTTAACCGAAACTCTATCTCTTACCTTTTCCGAAATCCCCATAGTGGCCCTCCTTACCTTGGACACAGTGTATATGTCTTCATTTCTCAGAAGTTTAAAATTTCCAATCATTTTTTTTTCAAAATGATCAATTTTCCAAATGGCGGACATTCAAACATTTTAAAGCAAAATTCCTATTTTAATAATTAAGGTGTCGTTGGCTCTTTGGGTTTGTATTAAAAAGTAAAGGGTGTTATTTTAGAGTTTTGATTTTCGAATTGGCACCACTGTTTGTAGTGACAGTCAATTTAACCGGTGACAGCTAATTTGTGGTCAGTATGTTTTCACCAGATCAACGCTTACAAATTCTGCAAAATTTCGAACATCGTGGTTCAGTTCGCGAAACTTACCGGGCGCTACGTCCATTTTGCGGTCGACTTAATCCTCCATCCGAGCAAGTTATTCCAATAACCATGAATCGTTTTCGCACCACGCATACTCTAATTGATAATGTGTATCCTCAGAGACGTCGTACGGTGCACACCGAAGAAATTGTTGCTGCTGTTGAGCGTAGTGTTGAGGAGGATCCAGATGTGTCGATTCGTCATCGTGCACAGCAATTAGAGCTGTGCCCATCCACCGCATGGAAGATTTTGCTGAAAGATCTTCCTTTACGAGCTTACAAGGATCCAGCTCGTACAGGAACTAAAGCCGCGTGACCATCATGTGCGTCGAACGTTCGGCAAATGGGCCGAAAATAAAATTGTTCTTGATCCTCATTTTCACCAAAAAATTCTGTTCAGCGGTGAGGCTCATTTTTGGTTGAATCGCTACATGAACAAAAAAAATTTCCGGATTTGGACGATTGAAGAAAATCCAGAAGCTGGTGGAATCATTTGCCCATTCAAAGAGGATGCTGGCCAGAACGTTACAGTCAGGAGAGAGCGCTATAGGGCCGTTAATGTGGAAGCGCTATGGTTCCAACAAGACGGCGCTACATGCCACACGAAGCGCAACACAATAACTTTATTGCAGGAAACATTCGCTGGCCGCGTAATGGACCTGTGAATTGGTCTGCACGGTCGTGTGGTCACACCAATGGATTACTTTCTATGGGGATATGTGAAGTCGCTAGTCTACGCCGATAAACCAGCGACGTTGAACTATTTGGAAGCCAACATTCGTCAAGTTATTGCCGATATATGGCCCCAGCTGCTCGAAAAAGTAGTCGACAATTTGACTTCCAGATTGCGCTTCATAGGAGCCAGCCGCAGCACCCATATACCCGAGATCATATTTAAGCACTAATGGCATAAACTTATCTGTCCAATAAAACCAATTCCATGGCCGTTAGCATGATATGTGGTATATTTTATTTTAAACTTCTATACCTTTAAAAAAACACCCTTTACTAAAAATGTTGTTTCTTGCACAATTTAATTTATTTACTACTTTTCATGGAATTTTACTTTAAAATATTTGTCTTAAAATCATGCTTTGTGTTAAAAGATGAAGTCCTTCAGTTTTTGGCAAATTAATGCAAGGTGGCAGTCTCTTATTGCCCGGCTAACATTTTGATCTCTGACCAAGTTCACAATTTCACGTTTGGGCCCAACTAAGGTGTAGATATTCTTCAAGTTTGTACGAAATTTTGGACATTTTTCCAAAGCTTATGTCTCGTATGACAATGTTGAGATCACACGGTTCAAAGCTCTCCAAGACAGATCAACAGATACCGTTACAAGTTGGGGAGTCTTCCATTTGTTTCATTACTACATTTATTTGTGAGTGAAATAATCGGTAAAATTGAAGAAAATGACAAACTTCCCCGTTATCAACTTAAGCAGAATTCCCTTTTATTTGGAGTTTGACAATTCAAGTTCAAACATCCGCTAGAATACAGTTTGGAGACAATGTGTTAATTGGTTGAACCACAATTTACTATACGTTCTAATTAAAATAATTATATAGTAATTATTTAAATTGTGGTACAACTAGTTCTGTACGTAGGTATATTAAGTAAACCTGCTGCTTATATTAACCTCGTCCTTTATCACGTCAAAACAGAAATGACAAACTCATTCATAATCTTTCGTCAAATTTTAACATTGTGAAGTAAAACGTATTAACATTAAGAACGAAAATTCCTTTAGACTAAAAATGATATTATTATATTGAATACATCAAGGTTATCATCAACAATGTAACACGCCGCCGGATGGGATTATTTAATAAACCTTTGTAGCCCAAATTATTTAATAATTCAATAATATTCTTGGTCGTTGCGCTCCCATTTAGAATTTTAAAACCTTCCAAAATGATTAAATGGGGGAAAAAATGATGTATTCCACTCACCTGTTGCATTTATAAATTACATTCTGTAATTCCATTTTGAGCGCCGAAATAGAATAACGTAATCCTGTCAGTACGTCACAATTCGTTCACTTTTGATCAAAAGTTATTTTATAACAAATCGCTCAAAGGGAAATCGCGTATAAGTATATAAATTTGATTTGACAAGGTTAGATGTAAATCGTAAGTCGAGAAAACCTTGCAAGACCGTCGTCTAATCTACACTGAAGAGACAAGTGGGAAAGAAGCAATAAGAAAATTCTGTTACTATTTTCGCAATTATTTTTGTTGTATTTACTTTCTTTGAGGAAAGTGTTAATTAAGTTCACGAGCGCTACGCGTCCATTGCCCTTGTTTACGTGCCCGTTCATCTGCACTAACTAATTGTATTGCTATTTCCAAAAAAAAAAACAAAAAATAAATTTGCAAATGAACTGTACATTATATGTTTACATTTTGCAAGTTAATGGCAAGTATTTCCCATTTTGAAGACACTACGTTGTTCATTTAATGTAGGATAATGTTATTTTTATTCAAAATCTCAGAATACTTTTTCGATTAATTAAGGCCGCAAACAGGAAAAATAGCTATTTTTCTGGAGTGCTCTTTGCACTTTGTTTCCAGAATCCTTTTGAGATTTTGTAATTTCTCGCTGTCATAGCTCATTAAGTACTGGATTCAGTTACAAATACAGTTTAAGGGTCCGACAAATATTTTATGTTTCCTACTTTTTTAGATTATAAACATAATATCTTATTTAAATTCAATTTCTTGTCTTTGATGGCATTTCTAACGTTCGGATTCTTGTGTAAGAATGTTTGTTTTTTATATAGAGCAGACGGGCAGTTCAAACACATCATTCATGTGACAATTAATTATGGAACCAGTAAGCTACGGAGTAGTTTTCATTCGATATTTGAACGCAAAAGCAGTGGCTTGTGCAACTTCTCTTTTTAACAAAGAGTATAAGGAATGATATTGCCCTATGTTTAGAATGTACAAGTCCCTGAAATTTACTTCATATGATCCTTAGAATTCAGGCAAATAAAAATCTTGTAGGTACACTAACGTCGCGTCGGTCCAAAATTGTAAGTGGAATCAATACTTACTTTCTTCGTTGCAACCAGCGCCTACCCAATTTAGGGAAATGAAACCAAATTCGCCAATAATAATTTCTCTCATTTTTGGGGACGAACATCAAAAAAACCCTATCATAACATTGGTCGATAATAATGTTATCACAGAGTTTTCCTGATGGGCGATGTTATTTCTTCGACAATTTGGTATAGAGGTGTTGAGCTATGAGAAAGCTGCATTGCTCTATCTTAATAGAAACCTTGTCATGTTCGTAGACTTGTCGTCTACGCCATACCACCCAGTTAGAATAGATTCGTGAAGCAAGACACTCTACATTTTTGGCCCTCAAAAGTCGTTTTCATCCATTGATCCGCTCCTAGCGTCCTTATTAGCTTTGACATGGCCAGTGAGGAATGGAGACATTCTGGACAATAGTCAACTTCCTGATTTAAGCAATACGGTAGTGGACTTAATATCTTTTATGAATTGAATTTGAGGAATTGTAGGAAAACGCTTTTCCTATCGTATGTTCACTCTATGGAATTAGAGACTTCCTTTAAGCAACTTCAGCACCTCTAATTTGTACTGCAACACTGAACGTAACTGCCTTAATCTCGCCTTTTGGTTTCTTTTGCATACAGGTATCACGTTACAATATGTCCATTCACTGCCCCGCTAAAGTTTTTGACAGACGTTCTGCTTTATGTGTCAGCTGTGCAAAACCTTCCACCACAGTGATGAAAGACAATACCGGTGTTCCGACGGCTCCTCTATACAGGGTGTTTTTTTGGGAGCTTTAGTTAGACGTTTCTGGGAAAGTTGTATAGGTAGATTTTTGAAAATGTGTACTTAGGGGTTACTCTGAAAGCTGAATCGATCTAAAATATTTTCAAAATGGCAGCACTTCCGGAAATGCCGGAAGTAGCTACCAATTTCGTTATTTTAAATTGCAACCCCTATTTTTTATTGCATTTTTGGATTCTACGTGAAATTTCATAACTTTTGATACTAACATGTCAATATCTACAAGTTATGGTTTTTAAGTTATTTCCATTTATTTAAAAAAAATGGCGGATGCAGACGGTTTTTTAAGAATTCATTACTTGAAAACGGTTGTAGCTATGGCAACCAAGTTTTCACCAGCGCTTAAAGGAAGAATAGGGCTTTCTTTTGGTGTACTTAAAAAAAAGTTATGTTGCGTACGACGTCACCTATGAGGCTCCAAATTTAAGAAAATTCAAAGACTGAAAACTCAAATTTTTTAAATGAAATGACCATTTTCTTACTATTGCATTTGATAGCGAATCAAAATGGGCATATTTTGGTATTACATGTTTCTATCCCTATCTTTAATAGTTTCTGACTTATTCTCATTTTATCGCATTGATACCATTTTTTTCGAATTTTTTGTAGTAGTCGACTATGACATGGACCATGGCAACCCAGTTTTGAACAAATCAAGTGATACTAAACCGTCACCTGTAATAGGTTAACATAAGTTTTTCAATAATCGAATAAAATAAAAAATGACTCGCAATGGTTTTACATATTAAGATTTTTGGAATCTAATTGTTATTTATGGTGAAATGAACAGAATCGCGTCACATGCCTGTCATACGTTCATTGAGAGATATCCAGAAAGACCGCGTTCTAGTGAACGTACCATCCGAACACTGGAATGAAATTTTTGAATTTTGGAAGCTTTGTACCACCTTACCTACAGTAAGAGTTTTACGAATAGGCAAATGTTAAGGAACCAGGACTATTTTTTGGGGAACATTACTTGGTCAGATTTGGAAACTTTACGCAATATTGTTGTTCCTGCAATAGAAGAGCTGCCTCTGCAAGAATATGCTCAATACTGAATCACAAGTCATACAATACTCCACACGAGAACATTCACGAAAAAGAGTTTGTGTTTGGAACATGAAGGCGCTCATTTTGAGTATGTGTTGAAGAAGACAAGGTTTTAAATTGATTTGAAACTAACAGGTGACGGATTGATTGGTTTAAAATTCGTTTGTCATAAGGCCAACTACTAAAAAATCCGAAAAAAATGGTATCATTATCATTGCAATGAAATGAGAATAAGTCAGAAACTATTAAAGATAGGGATAGGAACATGTAATACAAAAATATGCCCATTTTGATTCTCTATCAAATGCAATAGTAAGAAAATGGTCATTTCATTTAAAAAAACTGAGTTTTCAGTCTTTGAATTTTCTTAAATTTGGAGCCTCATAGGTGACCTCGTACGCAACATAACTTTTTTTTAAGTACACCAAAAGAAAGCCCTATTCTTCCTTTAAGCACTGGTGAAAACTCGGTTGCCATAGCTACAACCGTTTTCAAGTAATGAATTGTTAAAGTACCGTCTGCATCCGCCATTTTTTTTAAATAAATGAACATAACTTAAAAACTATAACTTGTAGATATTGACATGTTAGTATCAAAAGTTATGAAATTTCACGTAGAATCCAAAAATGCAATAAAAAATAGAGGTTGCAATTTAAAATAACGAAGTTGGTAGCAGCTTCCGGCATTTCCGGAAGTGCTGCCATTTTGAAAATATTTTAGATCGATTCGGCTTTTTGAGTAACCCATTAGTACAAATTTTCAAAAATCTACCTATAAAACTTTCCCAGAAACGTTTAACTAAAGCTCCCAAAAAAACACCCTGTATGTAGGTATCGAAAAAAACCACGTCTTTTTAAGTCAAGGAGGACGAGGACGCGTAGTTCAGGAGAATTCTTTTTACAAATTAGTGAGCGAGAAAGTACTACTCAACTGGTGTGCACCCACACTAAACCCACTTCAACGTTGTAAATTAGTATAAGGCGCATAAACAGAAGTAAGCGCTTTTCTACATGGCTTATCCCTATCGCTATCACTCCAACGTGATCATGTTTTCTACGAAAATCTTATGGAATATTATTTAATGCATCCTAGGAATTGTCATTCTCACTCCAGGAATTATTTTTTATGCCTTAGCTTTTTAATTATTTTGGTCCCAAGGTTTTTGTTCCCAAGAATTATTATATTACCCTTCAAAATCATTAATTTAGCCCACATAATTATTCTTTTGGCTCCAAGATTTTATTCATTTTATCGCATGATTTTATTCATTTTACCCCAAGGTTTTATTCATTTCCCCCCAAGATTTTATTTATTTTACCCCAAGATTTTATTTATTTACTTATTTTATATAAGTATTTGAAATTTAAAAAAAAATACCACCCTAAACGTATATTGCCACTCAGGCTCTTAGGTTAGAGGTAGGTTTAGTATATTTTTTTCAATTGATACAAAAACGGGAAATGATACTACACAGCATTTGAAACTAAAAAAAAGTGCCACCCTAAACGTATATTGCCACTCAGGCGCTTGGGGTAGAGGTTGGTTTAGTATTATTTTTTTCAATTGATACAAAAACGGGAATAAAATCATGTAGCAAAATGAATAAAATCTTGGGCCCAAAAGAATGATTCTGTGGGTTAAAATAATAATTTTGGGGGCTAATATAATAATTCTTGGGATCAGAAACCTTGGAACCAAAATAATTAAAAAGTTGGGGTCGAAAAAATAATTCTTGGGGTAAAAATAATAATTTTTGGACCTAGAGTTACAATTCTTGCAGCCGCGAAAATTACCACCCAAATATTATTAATACTAAAGCGTACTTTACGCCATTTGAACGACAACGCTTATGCGAAAGTATCAATATTAGTGCACCATAACATTGGATCAACACACAACAATATTTATTGCATCATGGACGGTCTAATTAGAGAAAATAATCGAATTTCAGAGAAACATTAGAAAATGTGGAAGTGAGTGTAAGAGGATCTGCCCATAATATCATACACAACCTGAGTTGCACGTAAGTTTGTGCACAGTGGATTCCTTGTGTTTTGTCTGAGATCGAAAGCTGCCTTTGCAAAACCTCATGAAGAGCAGCTAAATGGGTAATGACTTTTTCTTGTCAATAATTGCTGCCGATGAAACTTGGTGGATTTTGAACCTTTCAGTGAGGTGAGATCGATACAGTGGAAAATTCACCACGACGATTCAGCACAATACAGACAAGATGATATAGACATTTTTCACCCTGAAATATTAGTGCAAATCTGTGCAATCAAACTCTGAACAAGCAATATGGCAAAAATGTCTAAGTGACGTGGTGCCATTTTGCTCGACGACCAATGTGGTACTTAATAGAAAATCTACAACAAAAGTAAAGGAAGATTTTAGAGCTCACATTTATCACCTCTGGATTTTCATGTCTTTGGACTACTCAAAAAGGTGACAAACAGCTTTAGGTAAGACGCAAACATGCAAAACGCAGTGAAAGAATTCTACAAGCAGCAGCCATTTTTGTTGGTGAAACAATGGATCAATATGCTAATTATTGTGGTGGTAATTATTTATAAATATATTTTTTATGAACCAAAGATACGTTTATATTGAACAAGTCGCGTAAATACTAAAAATTTACTACAGACAGCGGTAAAGATGGCGCTTCGAAAACATAAAGGTGAAACGCCTTCTCGTTGAAGATTTCTTCATCTAGTCAACGCCTTTGAAGGCCTCTGCTGGAAATCATAAGATTTTTATTGAATAATTATAATTTTATTCAAAGATGCACGATGCACGTATCACAGATTAGGTAAGTTTCACATGATATGACAGTTTGTTTTTTTGGCATTGGATGAAAATGTCTCAACTTGTGATAAAAATTAATTTTTTTTATTTAAATTATTTATTTTAGATAGACCCTTGGTTATTAAATTTCGGGAAAAATGGAATAATGGACGATAGGTTATACTGCATAAAATTTTCTCAATGTAGGAAACTGAAACGTATTGATTGAGAATTTTATTTTTATTTTTCAATATTCTATCGGCTTCGTATTTAACTCACTGAGGGATTTTCGTTTTATATATTCCGGTTGTAAGTTTGAATAGTAAATTTCTGTACGACACGTAACGCGTCAGCTACACTTTTGATATCTTTGTTAAGCATTATCGTCACGTTTAACCCATGCATATTACCCTTGAAACAAAAGTCATCATCATCAAATCGAGTAGTGAAACAAAACCTTTTTAAACCAACATTCTGTTAGTATGCAGCACAAATGTTGCGCGCAGTACATGTCATACAGGGTGTCCACTTGTATTTTCCCCTATTTTAGATACCTATAACTTCTAAACGGTTTCGGATAGAAATAAGCAGTTTTGACTTAAATTTTTCATTTTGCATCGCTGGATAGGTGAAGGTCAGTTTCAAACTACAAAAAAGATACTAGGTGTTCCATTAAAAAGTCAACAAAAAAAATTGTCAAAAATCTGCCATTTTTGTTGTGACAATCGAAATCGATAGCAAAAATTCAATCCATTCAAACAAAACTTGTATTAAAATGAAACTTTTCAGTGCAAACCGCATATTTCTATCCTGAACCGTTTAGAAGTTATAGGCACGTAAAATAAGGGAAAATATAGGTGAACACCCTGTATGATAAAATATTTCTTATCAATATTATTTATAATTAGTTCTGACAAGGACATGTGGCACTGTTGCTATCGATAACGTATATATTTCATTATTTTGTAAGTCAGATGAGTTTATTGCTAATTTTACGTAATTTGTACTAAATCATTAAAATATAACATTAAAATAATTGAAAAACAAGTAAGTTTCTCGAATTCCCACCATCTTCTCTAAAACTTCAAAGTACTGAAATATTAAATAAACTACAACATATTTATAATTTTGATAATATCAGCTTTGCATTGCTCAAATCAAATGATTCTTTTGCTGATAGAAAACAACCTGTAAGTTGTTATATTATAATACCTGCTCTGTAATATGTTGACATTTCATGAGCTTTAAATTTTTGCAGTAAATTCTTCCAGTTAGAAAATCGAGTTTTCGAAAATGATGTTTCTGTTTTTATTATTTTGGGATACTATTTTGCAAATACTACAAAGGGCGGCATCATTTTCTGAAACATATACCGACCACTGATACTGAGTAAAATCCACAACTTCTGAAATTACTTGTCGAGAGAAGCAATGCATTTTTGAAATTATATGTTGAAATTTTATATTCGTGTTAGGCGTTAACGATTTTCGGAGGAAATTAAATTTTTCGTGTGTGGTGTTCATATTTGATAATCCTCCCCCCCCCCTCCCCCCGGAATATTGATGGATCCGAACATGTTCGGCCACCCCTAAGTCGACGCCTGTGATTGAGAACCAAGTCCTCAATCCCCCATATTATTCTGACCCTCTCTCCTCTCCTTACGATTTCCTTATTTGTATGGAATGGCGACGAGGTGCAAATATTGGCTCAAAACTAATTAAACACGAGACCAAAAGTTTTTATAAGAACGGCATCTTAAAGCTACCAAGAAAATGGCGGATGTGCATTAAACAATATATCGAAAGTTAATTATTTAAATAAAATGTTACTCTGAGATTCCGGTTTAAATTTGAACCCTCTTCATATTTAAGTTTTACCAAAGAGAATGAATATACTCCTTGGTTTTACGTAAGTTTAAGTCAAATATTACCACGCACACCCTTGCATTACAATACAAGTCAGTGCGATTAATTAAATCCTAGCACCAACATTGTTTTCTCTCTGTATTTCTTCCGCCATTTATTAAAGTAAATAACGTCACACCCTTAGGCCTTATGTAACAATAGTTATAAATTTGAGAGAAGTCACCACCTCAAGGTAGTCATTATAGAAATTAAAATTACTCGATGTAGGTATATCTAGTAATTTCCACCATTCTCGGCCAAAAATCGTTCTTTGTTTTTTGAGTACAAAAGCTCAATGGGTTGCGGTACCTTCTACAAGTAGTAACTTTAGTTAAAATTGTATTCTGATGCCTCTCGTTTTAAATTAGTTTTTCTGATCACTGGGTATATTGAAAAGTGAACTCTTTGTTTTTTGAGTACAAAAGCTCAATGGGTTGCGGTACCTTCTACAAGTAGTAACTTTAGTTAAAATTGTATTCTGATGCCTCTCGTTTTAAATTAGTTTTTCTGATCACTGGGTGTATTGAAAAGTGAACTTCCATTACATGCGTATTTACATTCTTCTTCTTAACCACACAATACTGTTCAACAGCAAAAAAAAGCAAGACTTTTATTGTCTTGAGGGCGTATCAATAAAAATAGTAGGTAAATCTTGACCTAAGAAGCATAGTTATATATATATTATACTAAATTGGTTGAAAGTGCTTTCGTAATTACTGTGGTTAACTTCGTTTCTCCTACTTTTCTAGGGAATGAAAAGAATTATTTCCAAAATCCTTGCTACATTTAACTAAAAACTCGATTTATTCGATTTCATTAGGTAATTGTTATTTGTTCTTAAAAGTATTAAACACTTCTATATCGTATTCGCTTCTGTAAATATAACGACTTCATCCAAAGTTGAGAGTGAAAAGTGAAATATCCCAAAGCTGCAGGAAGCTGTGTATAAATATTCATTTTTTTAAAATGTGTGCTTTAGCTCTTAAAGGGACGCTCTCTCCATAGCTTTTTAAATTACTGATCTTGTTTTTTTTATATTTTCCAATTCAAATGCTTTAAAATCCTTACTAGCGAACAAAGTTATCCTATTAAACTGAAAGTGGATGATAAAAAATTTTTAATGGGATTTTATTTTAATAAGGAAAAATCAAATATTAATAATCTAATAAAATTTCAAGCTAATTTAATGCAGTAATTGTAAATGTTAACTTTTTATAGCTCAGGTGTAAGACATGATTTTCTGTAGTTTTTCGAACTTGCCAATATTGCAAATTTACGCACTACTCAAATAATCATTCTCTCGTAACTGTTCACCCGTGAAACAAACCCCTTTCTACACGGTCAATGAAAGGAGAGCGTACTTATGACTGCCATTTCATTAATTCGCACACGATCTACAAAGGTTCGAACTTCACAGTGGTACAAAATAAAACTAAATTAAAAGTATCGTTCACTAGCTTTTTCGGCAACCAAATTCGTGGTAAATGCTTTATTTTAGAAACGCAAAAACCCTCCAATAAGCCATGTTTCATATTTACTACGCAGAATAAAAATTCAATGTTTATGAACTTGTGTTGGTGATACACGATCTTTCAAACGAAACATAAAACCAAATACAAAAGTATCGAAGCTAAATTTTTGGATAGAAGCAAATTGCGCTAATAATCCATTCTACTTCCTACTTCGAAACTGGAAAAAAAAGCTAAACATGGAAAAGAATGGAAATAGCCTGAACGTGTGTAATAGACGAACTTTTGAGGCAAAATGACCGGAGTAACATTTGGATTGATTACATCGTTGAATTAACATTATTCAATGATTACATACAAAAAAATATAATTCATCGCCATCTGTAAGCCATCTATTGAAATATACTCCCCTACAAAGTTTCATAGATATGACGGTTGCTGCAATTTGACCACTTTTTCAAACCCTGTAACAAGAATCCATTTACATCCTTTTTCCTAGTTTCCTACACTCAATTTTTTAATTATGGGAACAGATTTTTTACATTTTCATCTTTCATGAAAATATAGAACAAATCCTCTGACTTTTTCCGTTCATTTCAATCGTAAAAAACTTGAAGCTTGTCGTTTTGGTAATAAACCGATAAAGTGGGAAGAAAACTACCGTCGCTGTCGTTTCAAAATGCAATCTAACACGCATCCAACAGGACGCGCTGTTACTTCAATTTTACACGCACCCTTTGAATATAAAATTATACGTACTTAAAGTAAAAAGTTAGCAGAGCCAACACCCTACAATCAAATGAAACGTACCTATACCAAAATTTGGGGCTCAATGTTACTCCAAAATCAAATTTACTACTCTCGTTCATCCAAGAATTTTTGGGCTGAAAAGGTACGGACATTACAAAACCCTCATAATTAACATGATACCGAGATGAGTGGTAAATCATAATTTAGTGCTTACTCCTAAAACAAATTTGGTACGTTCATGGTTAACGAAAAATTTAGGACTGTGTCAACTTAACTTACAACGCACAAGTTATAATTTGGTGCTAATTTGATACCCCAGAATCATATTTACCACTCTCGTTCCTCGAAGAATTTTTGGGCCGAAAGGCGTGGACATTACAAAAATTTCATAATTGAGTGGAGTAAGATGAGTGGTATATCATAATGTGGTGCTAATTTGTTACTCCAAAATCAAATTTGATGTCTTAGCTCATTCTTCCAAGAGTTTTTGGGCTGAAATGATACGGTAATTACAAAAACCTAATAAGCGCTATGACACAAGTAGGCCTAGATACCACCCCCACCAGACTTCACTTCAAAACCACCACCACCATTAACGAAATTGGAAGTATAAGAAACTGACTATAAGTACTTTTTCCTGCGAAGTTGTTTGCATAATCCAAATTCGGCCGTAGAAACTTTGACAAAGTTCTATGAAGTCTGCATTGTCCACTTAAAATTTAATGAAGCTAATCAAAATCAAAGTGCCAAATTGTAACATTTTATAAGGATACGGAATTGGTCAAGATCGTAGAAGAAACGAAAAGAGACAGTCTCGCTTTATCTCGGATATTACACACTTACTGTACCAGGGAGGCTTATTCCATGGGCAGATCCAGCAACTTACGGTGATATTTGGGCAGTTTATGCCAAATCAGCCTAGCAGTAAAAATTTAGCACAGACATGGCTGTCATCTAGCAAGGCAACACAATGATGTTTCGTCTGCCCCCAGAAGCGATAACAACAGTGTATAAAGATGTGGAGCAAGTTACGCTTGAGAAGTACATTAATTGTTAATTAATCTTGAGACCGTCATATAGAACACGAGACTGTCCACCGTCGTTTATTACGTTATGGTTATGGATATTATGATTAAACCTATGAAGTACCACTTGTCATTATTCCATTGGTCCAACCATCAGTGCTTAATGCTTACTTAATTTTTTTGTTTCTGTAATTACTTCTCATAATCTTCATCTTCATTTGGAAGTTATTTAATCCTATCCGGCTTTTTTGCTCCTCGTATTTTTTGTGTAGGTACGCTTTTCTTTCTGCCTACTTACCTACCACACTAAATTCGTGTTAACTTTAAATCATCGTAGGTTCAAAATGCGTGAATGAAGCCTGTTACTATTACTTGTACAGAAATAGCAATGCGAAAGAAAAATGTGGAACGGAGAGACAGGGTTGAGTATTACTTGTTTTAGATTATGGAAATCATTCGTCGTCAGAATACCAAAATCTGGTAGGATAACCACCATTTCAGGATTTGCTCGGAAAACATATCAGGAGAAGGTAATTATGCAAGTATTACTTTATTCACTATGTCGGACATCACAGAGATCAAGTTATCATTTTCGATACGAAAACGTGTGAATTTCTACTAATTTTTCAATTTTCCAAGAATTTCTAGGAGTTGTTGACTTTAAATGCTATTTATCTCCCCAACCATACTTTCATTGAGGTTTTTTAATAATGTTGTAAACTAATCATCTAGGTACCTTAGATTTAGAAAGTATTTACATTCTTATGTACACGTAATTTACATACCTACAAAAGACTTAATACTATAATTAGATAATATCACTCAATTTTTCAACCAAGCACCCTAATATCTGTATAAACTACGACAAAAGGTTTACTGTTAGTATAATGCAAAACACCACGTAATTTGTACTGGGCCAATTTCCACTATTACTTTTTCGTCTTAAAAGCTTTACTGGGTTATCATAAATATTTTGATCCCGAATTTCCTTCGTATAATTTTTTGTATCGGGGGCAGGTGAAGGAGGATATGTTGAAGTAAATAAATGCGGAGGAAATAAAGTTGTGGGTTTTGGCGGCGGTGCTGTAGGTTTTGGTAATGAAGTATGGAATAATGGTATCCTTAGAATCGTTGGTTGCGGTAGATCATTTTTGTGATCAATTACTTCAAATGGTACGATATCCGAATGAAATCCGGTAGCATTGATCTACAAGTATTCTTTAGTCGTAAGTTGAGGAATGGAAAATTCTTACCTGCAGCCTGTATTTTCCTGGTAACAAAATTCTCCAAAACTCTCCATTCTGAGATGAATTAAACATCATTTCTCTTCCGATGATTTTCATATTTGCTTTTGGTATCGGTTTTTCGGTTCGGCTATCGTAAACTGTACCTCGAATTCCTCTGTGAGCTTGTGTAATAAATTCTATTAACGCCTGTGAAATTAAAAGGCTATCAGTTACAGTTTACACAATTTCCACCTGAGTGGGGGCACTACCATGTGCATCTCCGAGCGCTGGATAGGGGAACAGTCTAGACGAATCCGTCCAAAGGTTTATACGAGGTTTTATGGCAGAAACATGTGCTTGGTCTAGGACAACCATGTTTACAGACCATGCACTGACCTGAGGTATCCAGATTGGTGATCGGGAGACGGATTAATCGCACAAACCGGGAAAAGAAGTTCGGCCGCTACTACAACTCTTTATGAGACTTTATTGTATAAAAATGAGCTAAATATTGACCCGGATGAGTAACCAACACGCAGACATCGCGACTAAAGGATGGCAAGCTGTTGATATGAAGGAGTTCCTAAAAGGCAATTAGTTGACCTAATGAATCAGACAGAAGTCTGTGAACATCGCTCACACCTAAACTTTTCTGGATAGGTAATCTTTAAGGCCGTTGGAAAACCAAAAATCATCGAAGGGAGCCGGATAACTGCCACGAGTGGGAAAATGGAGAAAGAGGAACCTGTCAAGGGACCTCTAGTGAAGACTAAGTGAGTGCCATGATTAAGATAAACTTGCACCACCCAAAGATGACCACTTCAGGATTGAGTGCGTATATGGTACAAAAATCTTTCATTCGTCCCAGAACCCTGGACATAAGGTTAAAGACCTAGGGGAGGTTAAAGTACAATTGCAACCGGCGTAATGATCAAAAAGGCATTGAAATAATGCCAGTGTGAAATTTGTGGTGTAGGGAGTGGCAGCCACAAAAAGAGCAAAACAGACCTGGTGGTTAGAGTCGCGCCCTTCTCATCAACCGAACCCGCTACTGAGAGAGTTAATAGGGGGAATGTTGCGACCTTAGTGGATTGGGGAGAGGTCATTCATATAACAATAGGTATCGCATAACTGCATCGTCAGAAGAGATGTCTCTCCCCAATCAGATCTAAATTCGATTCGATATCAAATCAAATAACTTTTTGTCCAGATACATAAAGAACACCAGGCGGTAACCTATTGGACCCTATATATAAGAAGTCGCTGAATATCAAAGAAAGAAAATCCATGGAGACGGGGAAAGACACTCCGGAGCTTTCGCTTTACTTACACTTTCCGGATCGGGACGAACACAACACTGAAAACATCAAACAACACAATATAATTTTATCAAATCGAATGCGTTTGAACAGCGAAACAACGGGATCTGTAACTTCTAGACCTGCCCATTCCCTCATGGATAGTGGACAGACAAAAATTATAAATCAAACAACGATAATGAAATCCAATATTACTTAAACTTCAGGGAATAAATAGAATTTTCTTAGCACTACTACATGAAGGGGTGGAATTGCTCTCCTCTAAGCTACACTCGCTCCTTGTGACCAGTGTTGCACTAGGATATGTGCCTGTAGCTTTCATGCCAAAGCCAAGACACCAGCTGTACAACGAGGTGAAATATTTCACGTCAATTAATCTGATATCGTTTCTCCTCAAATTAACGCAAAGGAAGACGAGAAGATATATTAGTGACAAAGTCTTCTAAACATCACTCATTATGCCTACAACCTACTAAACGTGAAAATTGTGCGAACTAACATTACATAGAATAGTGTGATCGCTTAAAAGGCGTGATTCTGATCCACAACGATTTCACCGGGTGGTTTTTTAGACATAGGAGGAGAGAAGGGCATGGGAGTTAATAATGGACGAGACGTTAACAGATTTAGAACAAACGTTCGACAAAAAGTGGAACGTGTGAGCAAAGATACCACGCTGGATATACACAGAGGTGATGATGATCAAACGACCTTGGCGTGATGGAAGACGGTCGAAACACGCGAAAAGCAGATAAAACTAAACAAGGTACAACGTCCTGTTTGGATATAACAGAGGCAAACAACGGAAACAACTGCACTGAACCAACCGTTTTAGACTTCGTGGTGAACGAAGAGAAATAGATAGTCCTGGTCAAAGGTAAGTCAAGTGGTTCCGTTCAACCACAAAAAACGAGGAAATTCGGAAAGAAAGACAAATCTGCTAACAGATTTACTAATTGAGCACTGTCGAACGAGAAGACAACTTCACAGAATGGGTTTTGAAGCAGATCCAATGTGAAGAAGAAGAAACCCTACTCCGTATACCGTGTTATACCAAGGCATGAATGACCTCATAACACAGGTTTTTTGGCGAAAAGACATTACAACTCCTCCGGGAAAATCCTAAACTTTTTTAGAGGATATAAAGACTGGAGAGCAATACAAGTAACTATGTCTGCGAGAAATAATGGCAAACTTATCATTTCGAAAACATAATGAGGATTAAAACCCTAATGATTCACACACTGTGGTTAGACCAAAGTCAACAAGTCACCAAAGTTATAAATATTTACCTCTTTATTATCTTCCCATAACTGTGGTAGATCTCTAGCAGGAGGATATTTACAACACGATATTTCCAAAGTTAACTCCATACATCCATGCTTGAAATAATTAAAATCTTGCATTCCGCCTAAAACCAAACTAGAGATTTTCTACCTTGGTAAATAACCCGCTATCATTAATTACCTTGAAACGGATACCACGCAGCTCCATTGGTGATTCCCCCTGTAAAGTTTTTACCGCCATCAGGACATGCTATACCGAAATGCATTTTGGGGTGTCGATTGGCATAAACTGTAGCTAAATGACGGAAGACATCATCATCGGCCGATATAGATGGTGGATTTATGGGTAGTGATGCTGTAACAAAAACACTGCGGTTAGAATCTCTCTTTCGTGTTTGATGATAAAGACGTAAAACTAGCCATGCTATACTAACATGCCACCACATAAAAGGCAGTTCCAACACCATGCTGTATAACTGAAAAAATCATACCAATATAATTATATCTTAATTTCTCTTGCTCCACTGGATCATTTGTCTCGGATAACTCGCGTAACAATTTCTCCCATTCTAAAACGTTTTTATAATCTTATAATAAATATACGAATTAGTCACACATAAAGACAAAGGAAACGTAATCTAGGGTTTGGTTTCAAAAAAGGCATTGTGTTGCGGTTTTGTGGCATCATGATATACAAAGGTCTTCTTTTAGACGTAAAATACGGTTAAAATAGATAAAAGTTGGTAAGATAAATCGGCTTGTTCTTTTTTATTTCCTTTATTTAAACTTAACAAAATTTTCCTTTCAGTAATTGATAGGGCGACAGTAAGACAAAATTCGAGGGACCTTATTTTAATTTTTTATCCATTACAAGTTTCTCAACCCCAATTGTAATCTCATTTACGCATCGCGTATTATTTATTTGGCAGCTTCTCGCCCTCTACATAATAAAAAAAATTATAAAAAGCAATGGAAACGAAACGCGAATAGAAGGGAAAAAGTTTAAATAAACATAGTGGATTAAAATGGTAGATTGTGTCTTCTACTTGAATAAAATAGAAATATGAGTTTGTAATGAATAAGAGAATACGTGAAGGGTGGAAATGGTTGTAATAAGAAAATTGAACAGCCTATTTACGATGGACATAAAAAAGTTCACAATAAAACGGGAATTATTAATAAAAAAAAATCTTGGATGGCAAATAAAAGAAATGTAACGAATCATCTAGTACTAGAAGAAGCAGACAGGGCTAAAAGTGAGGGGTTGTGAGAAATTAATAATTAAAGAAGGACACCCACTTTATATGTTAGTACCTATTATATATGCGTTATTTTATCATTATCATAATTTTTCTTGTCACTCTACTCACATCTGACTCCCCATCCTTTAAAGTGTGCAATATTTGATCAAGTATAGCTCTGGAAGCGCAGGACATAGGATTTTCAAGCTTTTCACAAGAGAACGAAAAGTTGATAACGCATTTTATTGGTTGCTTACATTTCCTTGGTTGTTCAATTCATCATAGGAAAATTTCGGAAAGAAGTATTCCATAAAAGAAACGTTTGGATTTTTCCAGCAATATCAGAAAAACTGACACATTCAGAGTACCGTTAAGACCCTCTCAAACTCAGACTCGACAAACACGCGAGGTATTGCAGCGGGGAGCCAGTGTCTGCTGAAGTGGGACAATATAAGATACCAGCTGTGGCTGTAAAATGAGTTGGGCCTCCGACTATGGGGGTATATTTGAAGAATAAGAGAATGCAAGAGAAGGTAATGAGATCAGATGCATTTTCCAAAATCTGCTGGGGAGTCATGCAACCTAATGAAGAAAATCAAAGTACTCTGAAAGACGAACTGCTTCAGATTTTTGTCAACCTTTCTAAATATCTAAATTGAAGCGAATACAAAAAACGAAACCCGATTGTATGAGATTGGCAAGTGAACAATAGAGAAATTAAAAAAAACTTGTAGACAACATAGAGGTAGAACAAAAATGTGTCTCAATAAAGAATTAAAGACGCCATAATTACTTCCTAGTGTTTGGTGTAGATATGTGGAATTCAATCGATATATTAGGTACTCTACATGGTCCTCACATCCTAGCAATCGTCAATACCTATGCAACATACCGTTTTTACTGCACATACTTATGAGGAAGAGGTAAAGATTAGAAATTTTATAGTTACTGGCAGTAAACCTATGGCACAAGAAAAGTGCCGCCCCATCACATCCCTCACCACAGGAATAGACCTTAGGTATTTATGCAAGTCTGAAGTCCAGAAAACATTTTTTATTAAAAATAAATAGAATTTATTTCATTAATAAAACAATAAAACATACTACATCTGGACGACGAGAATAGGCAAATGGTCATGCAAATTCTTAGAAAGCCTGTGGCCAGTAGCCAAATAGGATAATCCATCTGATTAGGACCATATTTAAATAAGCCCGACTGAATAAACTGAAAGTGCAGCGGAAACGATGTTTGGGATTTTTATCTAAATTGCAGCTCGTATTGACGTATTTCTACTTCAATTTTATTTTCCATTGTTTAGCAATTTTTTTCAAAAAGATTCCTTCACTTAATTTTGGTGCCCCGTAATTTTGCCGCCCCCTAATTTTTGCCGCCCTGGGCACCAGCCCTTAAAGCCCCCCCTAAATCCGCCACTGAGTGAGTTCAAAACATCAAAGGTACATTACTATTATGATTCCATGTGTACTCCAGAACACGCGATTTTAAGCACTAGTTTGCAGATGATCTTGCAAGCGAGCAAAGATTTATATTTATCAAGCAACCGAGAAAGTCGTAAGAGAGAAAATTCCAGGATTGATCTTCTAACATAAATAGTTGTTTATGTTATGTAAGCCATAGCAGAATGTGGAAATGACCATTTATACACAAGAACACCTCGTTCCGTTATCTGACACTCGCCAAGGTAAGACTACTACAAGATGGGATGAAGAAACGCCACCCAGTGCAAATTCTAGCTTCTCAAAGAACGGCATCCAACATAAATTTAGGGTATGACAATCCCAGTACAATTCTTCCATTGTTTCACGATTCCATAGTTCAACAAAGCCCAGTGGAATAGAAATTTGACCACGTGAAGAAATTACTTAGTATCAGGGTAGTGAACCGAAAATTCCTTGTGCTTTTTATAGGCAATCATTGCAACGTCTACTCGTACATAAATTTAAGGGTAGTAAGGGTTACATTTTACAATTATTTTGAACTCTGTGTGGTGTTTCAGAGATAAAATCAAAGAATCAAACTTATATTTTTTTGATGCGCACACCTGGACTGTTGATATAGCTCAATACTTTTGCTTTTCGTTTAGTTGCTGTTTCTTTAGTGTTCTTTTTCTTTATTATTTTATGTCACTATGGAGTTTCCTCTATTATTTTACTAGGTGACTTTAAGTCAATACTCTTTGCACGTACAAATTTTTTGACAAGCTTTTCGCATCTTCTTCTTCAGAAGTTCTTGGTTTTCATTGGTTATATTGCTATTGTTTTTCAACTTTGTCAGTTATATGTAATCTCGATTCTTGTGGTCTTCCAGCTTAATAATATCTTATGTTTTACTGTGGTTTCCTGTTGTTAACTGTTGTTGAAAAGTTCCACAATTTTCAAAAATACGACTATTATTGTAGATGGTCAACCTTCCAGGTTAAACCTCTGGTGGAGGGATAAAAATTTCCAGGACTACGTGACAGACAACTAGAAGCCATTAACGGTTTGCGGTAATTCAGAAGAATTTTGATAAATGATTTAATCTCAGTTGGCCTTTTCAAACAATAAATGTTCCAAAGAAAGTAATGGAGAGTATTTATATCTGCTATACAGTGAAGCACCTGAGTCTGACGATAACATTTTACTTAAACAAATAATTTGGAAAACAATGCTATGCTACTTTTCGACATATTCGCCCCTTTTCTCCCATGTACTTATACCATCTTCTTGGTAACCTTAAGATCTTTATAAACACGTACCCTTTGGTTACGTGTTTATTAACCAGTTTTGAACCTCATTGCCATTTGCAAAATTTAAGCTAATTAAAGCTTCTGTAAAGTGGTGTAAAAAAATGGGAAATCGTAACAAGAGAAATTAGGACTATGCGGGGAAGGGAACGTCTGTTGAGTCAAATGTGCAAAATAGGACGCACGTTTTCGTGGATAAGGATCACGCTTCTAATGGATTTCTTCCGTCTTCGTGATCGTTTTTTCCGTTCTAGAATTAGGTGAAGTTGTGTGTCGCCATTCCCTGCTTGTCCTCTTGGATTCAGGAACAAAATGGTCAGTCCAGGTTTTGTCGCACGTCACTATAAGGTTCAAGAATTCTTCTCCTTCACGTTCATAACGGAGAAGAAGCGCAGTTGACACCTAATTTTTGATTTAAGCATCGGTAAGAAGTTTCGGCACACATCTTACAGAACATCTTACGAAACTTTAACACGTTCTCGCCCTTCAGGTTCAGGAAATTGTTTACATAAGGAAAGCAATCGAGTCTTTAAAGGAGGGTTTTCTTCAACTGTACAGAAAGTTTTCTCAAGATTGGATCGGTTAAAAAACGATCACAAACAGCGACAATTCAATTTGACGAAGGTCTACAACGACCCTTTCTACCAACAATCTCTCGCTGAGTTAATTTTTTTGTCAACCAACAATTTCTCTGGTTGATATTGCGAATTTCACATGGACGACCCTCGAACAAGTCCACCGAAAGTAACAGTTACTAAGGAAAAAATTAATACTTTGCGGCCACTGATCAAGGAAAGTCGACCCATACCTCCATCCCAAAGATTATCCATTATGAATTGGGAGTAAGGAAATTAGTTTCCCGTTAGAGCACGTATGCCGAAAAATTTTGAATCGTTTCAGAAAAGGACTCTCAAAAAACGTTCATAGTAACGTATCGCGGAATTATTCCGATGAACTTGAAAATAGTCATTCCGCAGTTTGGGTGTTTCAAGTGGAATGTGGAAGACAATTCGACAAGAACTTTTGTCCGTTCCCGCAGTGTGTCGAAGAAAATGGGTGGAACATTTGTTCATGTAGCTACAATTCAGATCGAAAAACTATTAATACAGACTGGTATGCAACCGTTTGTTTGTCAAAAGGAATTGTTGAACTTAGAAGAACAACACAGTTGGTTCCATAATCGACATTGAATGAGTGTTGGCTCGAAATGGGATGGTGATTATCATTAATTAGTACATTACCACAAAACCTTCCTCATGTAATTTTAATTCAACATTTCATGGGAAACGTTTTGTGTGAATTGAATACTAATTTAATGGTTCGAAGAACAATCCCAAAGGAAGAATTATCCTTGATAAAGATAATGCGAGTTGACACACAGCTCGAAGGACAGTTGAGTTTTTAGATCATCGAACTATTATATCATCTTCCGTACATTCAGGACCTAATGATATCTTTACTTTTAGAGGATTCCGATCTCCGATGAAGCAATGAAATTTTCCTTTTTGACTATGTCAAACTGGAATAATTGTTTTAGTAATTGGTTTGAATGAATAAAATAAAAAAGTGGATCTTCGTAGAGAATAATTTGTAAAACAATACGCACATTTATGTCGCTAAATTCTTTGTTTCTCTGACTGTACGCAAGACAATCTTCCTACTCTCAAATATATTATTTTGATACTTAATTGCATGGTAGACCAAGAAGACATTTTTTTTTGGGCATCTACTACAAACGTCGCATCGGTATGGAACTTCTCCGGCGAAAGGTGTATGTGGGTTTCCGGCTTAAAAAACCGCCACCTTGGCCGCGTTCGAACACTGAGATTACTCAAACATATTATTATTACTATCATGTATTTTAATAGTTTAAAATGAATCCCAATGAGGTCTAAAAGTTTTGCGAAGTTTTCCGTTTTTCGTTCTAAAGCAATTTGCCAAAATCCTAAATAGTGTAGTTTATATTACCCTCTCTTTTAGTCTTTTCAAACAACTTAATCAAATCTGTAGTTATTTTTTTTATATAACTAAAATGTCTCAAGTTCTAAAGATTTAATTGGTGATATAATTTTATAACTTAATTTTTGACAAACAAAGAAACTTTTCCAGGGTGTGAGTTCAACTAACTGCAAAGTTAAGTCTATTGTAAGTTCACGAAGCAAAAAAATTCCAATGTAGTTCTTGGCGGTTTATGTAAACCACAATGACATCATAACAAATGATATTGTACATAACAACTTATCGCGAAAATACTTTGGAGCGTCCGCGTACCTAAATTTAAATAACAATTGAGTAAATTTAAAAACTTACTTAATTCCTTAACGGTATCAAATGGATAATTGGCAACTAATGCACCTCCATGTAAACTGGCGGATAAAATAAACGGAGTTTTATCCATCCATTTTTGAATTGCTGTCGATTCTGGTTGTGAAGGGTACATATTTTTTACGTAAAAATCGGGAAAGTTTCGATTCAAATCCATATTTCTTAAATTACACCTGCCATGTTCGCCAACGCACATGCCTTCACTTGCTTTTTCAAATCCATCAGGATTCATACTTGGTAATATATGTATTCTGGTGTTTCTCATAATCCACGTTACTGTAGGATCGGTTCCGTAATTCTCTCCTAAGTACTAAAATGCAACGAATAAAGTGAAATTCAGCTAACTATTGCTTACCTCGATTAAATGTAACAAAAGCTCTCTTCCAACAGCCTCATTTCCGTGTATATTTGCTATCAATTTTACGTTTGGGGTCCCGATTGCCGATTTATTTGTTGCGGTCAATTCCAGCACCCACAACTGCCGTCCTAAAATCTTGAGATCTAGTCTTGAAGGATTAAATGAAAAGAGCTCACCTTCTCTCGAATTTCCAATGGAGTACAACGATGGTGATAATTTTGGATATGATTGGGAGTAATTCTTCAAAATGACTGTAAGCTCTTTGTATTTATGATAACTAAAATCCAAACTAAGAAGGCCGTTTAATGTAAATAGAGTCATAAAGACGCACAAATAGCTCCGCATTTTATCAAATTTCACACCGTGTAACAAAGCCGAACAACAAGTTACTAAGAAAGCTTTTCGCAGTATGATAAAGCTTTCGCGCTCGACTCCCGTTGGGAACTTCGATGATATCCCCTTCTATAAAACCATGAAAACAGTAAAACGAAGGACAGTCGAGTTTATTTGTCTTTTTGTTAATCACAAACACATCAAGTCTCTCTAAACTTATTTTTAAAAATAAGAAAACATTATGTGTTTATACCAATCTTTTATCAGTAAGGTATCCACAAAACTGATTAATATACACCGGATTCTAAAACCACGGCGGATGTTTTCTGATATCCTTCGATATTTCTGTGAATAATTTTACTTTACGTTACAGTTTCCATGCAAGGAAAAACGATTTTAGAAACTATAAAAAGAAAGTTTTGATCCCCAGTTTGAAAGTAAAATTTTTGCTATCTTTATTATTCAAATCTGCATAGGAAACTCAAAAGTACCTATGCGAAAATAAATTGCTGTTTTTTGGGTTTAAACTAATTTTAGATTATCCTTGAAACAGTTTGCTTAACCTACTTAAAGTACAACCCGCATGTTATCCCATTTAAATTACAAATTACTAAATTTTGCATACTTTTTTCACTTGGGTCTTGAAGTTTTCCCCATCACCTCTCAAATCTTAACGTTGATTTAATCTTTGAATAATTGTAGGCGTACTTTTCCCAACTTTTAACGGCTAAAAGTATAAAAGGTGAGAATTTAAAGTGCGTACCTATAGTTATTTCGCGTTTGTTTTAGATTAATTTCAGTAGTTTGCTTTCGTTTAGACACGTTGACTGTACGACGCCAGCTCCATCTTGATAACTTTTCTCTCGTATTCTTAGAGTACTGAAATAAAAAATTTGCATAGACTTCGCTTTCTTTGGCCGATAGTCTTAATCGTCACGTTGGCCTCAACCTAAGAAAGTTCAAAAAGAAATTACCTTCATCCCTTCGGAAAATAAATCGCGAATCAATTTCCTGCAGTGCCTTTCAGACCTTCACATACGTTTATAGTTTATATCCCTCAATCTAATTACGTGCTTCTTTCTTTGTGAAATTACTACACCTTGTTCGAGTAATTATGGATTTTCGAAATTTAATATCTAATTAAATTGCCTTCAGTTAAGTATTAGAGTAATTAATGTTGGAGAACGCATTATAAAGATTTAAATGCAACATTCTTAATTTGGTTCGTCCAAAAGGTTCATTCTAGAGACAAATTTCCTGAAACCAATTAACGGTATTAGTTTTCAATTTTCGTCATTCTAAAGTTGGAAAATTGGAAATTTAAAACGCTCACTTTCTCACACATATTATTTTATTTTATTTTACTTATGTTGTTGTAGGCCGAGATCTACGAAAAGCGGATATCCAAGCACCTACGTGCATCAACTGCTTTGGTTATTAGCACTACTCTCACTAGAATTTTGTCTGACTAAGGGGATTCCACCCTCAACCAGGGAATTTTACTGTCCAGAACATCTCATCGACACGGGACCTTGACCTGTTTCAAACCCGGGTCACCCGGGTGAAAGGTAAACAGACCAAAGAGGTACCATATATATTAATAGATAATAATAATAACAATAAATAATTAAGACAAAAACCATCACAAACAATACACAAGTGCGAATTCTTCTTCTCTTCTCCTCCCTCCTTTTACACATTTCCTTCCTCACGCCTCTTCGCTAGATCTTCAGACCCAGTTGTGCTCAGATCTTTTTGGATCGTTTATGCTTTGGACATGGTCCCTTCAGCATCTTGTCCTATCTCTAGCAAATTTCACCACATCTTTCTGGGTCTGTCTCGTTATGTTCTCTGTCAACGTTATCGTCGTTCTCATTATCTATCTGATCTTCTTGGTTTCACTTCTCGTTTCCATTTCGTAAGTTAGATTTGAGAGTTACTCTCCGTCCTTATGGATGTGCTCTACCATATTATGCCTTGATACCACAAGCACCTGATCTCTTCTGTTACGTCTCCATTGCTTGTTATATTAACCCCTAGGTAGGTACTTGAGACTTTTTATCTGCTCGATAATTTTTCCGTCTACCATTAATTTGTATCTAATTATCTAATTGGCTTCTTGGGAAAGACCACTGTTTTGGTTTTTTCCACAGATATTTTAATATTGTGCTCTTTAGCAGATTTCTCTCAAAATGTGCTGGTAGTCATAAACGAAACATATCATTTGGCTCATTATGTTTCCTACTGTGTATCCGACGCCTAATTTCTTCACATCTATGATTGTGTCATCCATGATCATGTTGAATAATAGTGGGGTCAGGGTGTCGCCTTATTGTCGTATCCCTTTGGTTGGATTCAGTTGGGTATACTCATTGATGGTTATCCACTGTAAAGATCATGTAACAAATTGATTGATTCCATTGTGGTGAAAATTTTGCAAACACAAATATTTCTTCAATATTTTAGATATGCCTGAGGATGAAAACTTGTTGTCGAAACATGTCGCTTTAATTTAATTATATGCATCAACCCACAACGCAATTTAACTAATAAAATTTAAACGTTCTATGGGGGAGAGTTGCGAGTTATCTTTTAATTAATCATATAGGTAAGATTTGTATGTGGTTGTGTATTTGATTTCTGACCACTTTGTGTTGTACATATTGTTCTGCAGTTCGTTGTTGTCCAGATTTCCTACATAATTCTCGTTTTTTTCGTTTATTAATAACTTCTTCTATATGCAGTTTTCTATAATTCTTTGTATTCCTATGGCGTCGTTTGCACTTTCTCGAACGTTTTCCTTAAGTTTCTTGCACTCCTCCTCTTATACGCCACTTCTCTGGATCATCTTTTATTATAGGCACTTTTAAGTTCTACAAACGCCACATTGCTTGATATTTTTACAATATCGATGTTTTTTGGAAGTACTTAAATTAACCAATAAAACGAACCATGTTAGCTTCCGAACGTGTTTTTCCAGAATCTCAATGTTAATTCTTCTCTGCGCTGATTCCAGCCTGTTTTGGTCGGTGATGGTAGGCACATCATCCAGCTGTTGAATGTTTAATGTATTGAATTTCATTTTCCACCTTTTTTACCACGATAGAGTTTCGTTGACCAAGGTTTGAAGTCTTTACTCTTTTATGGGAATCAACAGGTCGTCGGGACATAGTGCTACCTGGTATCGCGTCCTTCATGTACCAGTTGAATAGGTATGATGGTAGGCAGTCTCCATGAAGTAGGTACACTAGGAAACAATCATAGATTTTTCAAACTCAATCGGATTCTGGGGGGGGGGGGGGGGGTCTACATGAGAGTTCGTCAGTTCGTCAGGTCGAGTCAACTATCCCCAATTCGGTTGAGACACAATTGTCTGTCATGGATAATAAAAAATTGCCCGCGGTTACGTATCTATTTGACGTTATTTCCAGACTTAAGAAAAACTTTAAAAAGTCTCTTTTTTTAAATGGAATGCCTATTTAATTATCGGCTCATTCGATGCAGAAATAAATTTCCTTTAAATTGATATACCATGTTCCTATACCTAAAATCAATGATTACAGAGTTATTTACATTTTTCTAATTAAATTTATAATTACATACTTTACAAAACATGGTTGGCTTTGAAAATTTTCAAAAAATGTTTATTCAATTGTTTCTTATGATGACAGTTGTCAGTTAGCTATCAGTTTGAAAGTTTACGCTACATTTACGTTTGTTATCAGTGTTATCTGTTTGAATTTTGATTTTTGCGCTTAATATTTGTTTTTAATTGGGAAATATGGAATACACAAACGCGGATATTCTAAATTTGTTTTACATTCATGGCGAGTCTGCTCGTATTACTTTTCGGACCTGCATAACCTTTAACTATTGAATAAAGAATCACTCAACACTTTAACGGAAGATATCCGCATTTACCTACAATGACAGAACGAAAAATCAGGATGATTGAAAAGAATTTTCTAAATTTGGGCGCAGTAATTGCGCCATGAAGTTTGGCAAAGCCAATTGCCCCCAATGACGCTGCAGAAACCAATGTATTGGGATAATTTAATGTTTTCCCTGAAAGTTCTGTTCGTTCGGCGGAATGAGACCTTGGATAGTCAAGAAGCTGCATAGATAGAATTTTAAATAATCATAAAAGCATAAGAAACATTTGAATAAAAATTTTTTGAAAATTTTCAAAGCCAACCATGTTTTGTAAAGTAAGCATGTAATTATAAATTTAATTAGAAAAATGTAAATAACTCTGTAATCATTGATTTTAGGTATAGGAATATGGTATATCAATTTAAAGGAAATTTATTTCTGCATCGAATGAACCGATAATTAAATAGGCATTTCATTTAAAAAAAAGAGACTTTTTAAAGTTTTTCTTAAGTCTGGAAATAACGTCAAATAGATACTTAACCGCGGGCAATTTTTTATTATCCATTACAGACAATTGTGTCTCAATCTTTTGACATTGAGAACCTAAAATCCCATTTCCCTAACTTTTACCACTTTCGACTTTCAATTTTATTTCCTAAACAAGATTTTGACATTTTTCAGTGAAAAAAATTTTTTTTCTCAGCAATCAAAATTGATACGCTGATTATTTTAAGCATACTTCCTTAACATTTTATGACACATCAGAATGTGAAAAAAAATTGCCTGGTTTGTATTTAAAATAAAGAAGTTGATGCTCACTTCCTGTATTTCCGGAAGTGCTGCCATTTGGAAAATATTTTTATTTAATAGATTAAACACTCCATGTCGCATGTGCAAAATTTCAAATTTCTAGCTTTTACAGTTCTTGATATACGTCTAACCGACGGTCACCGTGAGACACCCTGTATGTAGCTTAATGAATCTAATATTGCTTGCGCTTCCGAAAACCACGTAAAACAAAAGGTGCCACATTTACTCTTCGAAAATTCCATCCACCGTTCTTTCGCCGACTGCTTCTAGGCGATCAAGTTTAACACATATGGTTTAACAATTAATTCAAAATGTAATTTGAAATGTCACACAGTAACCATTTGTCACGCTAGACACTAACAAAAACAAAAATGTCAATACCTGTAACCTTCAAAAAAATGTCTCTTCAAGTCAATTCATCTAGAAGTTGTCAAATGAATCCTATTAATAATATTTTACTACTGTCATTGAAGCACGATTTAAAAAGTATAAATAGCATAAACTTGAAAATTTTGCAACATTTGCCATCGTTTCAATTAAAGTCATGGTTATTTCCAACAAAGAATGGTATAGAAGCTAACAACGGTGATCCAAACGAAATTGGTGGAGATAACCAATACTTAAAATTATTGGAATATATTGTCGAAAAGTACGATTTTCCGAAATTGTCAATAGTAAGGGGTACGATTTCAGATTATACCTGATGATAAATTTAATGGTAAAGTTCTTGGATGATAAATTTCGCCGACAATTTTCTAGAAGGAATATTGAAGCTCCCAATAATTTGTCACTTGGTGGTGCAAGTAAACTGTTGTGGCAACAACTTGAAGGTTTAAAATATACACATTCTGATAAAGTAAATAGTTTTTTTGCGCAAAGTACTACATTCAAAGGACTTGATTACAGTCACAGCTGGTTCCAGTTTGTAATGAGATGAGTTCGTACGTATCCGACGATAAGTATTCCCAAACTTCATTTGAACCCATCTCCTGTAAAAATTGCGCTTTATCCATAAACTGCATGAAAACTGTGGTGGATGAGTTGGAGAACTACGCGTGCTGTACACTCATCGGAGAAATAAGGTAATGTACCAAGATTTCTTTGCACTACTTATAATTAAAGTTTGGTCTAGTTAGACAGAATCTCAAGGAAGACATCTACAATACCTCACAGTATGGTTGCTTAACACGACTATCTGCGGGAATCGTTGAAGAAATAAGAAAACAAATGAGCCGGTTAGAAACACTGCAGAACCAACACACGAAAATCAACAGAACATTGGACGAAAAACGCATAAAATACAAACAATCGATGAATTTAATTAAAGAAACCAACCAATCTCTCCAAAAAGTTACCACCTTATCCAAAAATCGTGAGTATAGCAACCATTTCATATTTGATGGGGTGGGGATCCGTCACGTCGGCGAAGACTTATTTCGCCGTTCCCGAATTCGAAATTTTTGCTTTCACATATTTCGACACAGGGTGCTTTTTTGTATTCGCAGCTACAGAATGACGCAAACCTTTTTAATTTTGTCTAGTTACATAAGTACATACATAAAATTAACAATTGTTAGGTAGGTTTTCTCATTAATTAGGCTGCTAATTGAAAAAGCACCTTGGTAGTCTGTAATTTTTTTGTTGACATTAATGGCGACTTTTTATTTACGATGAAAATAAAATTTCTAAAAAACTATATTGATATTGTTGTCCAAAAAACCTCGAGCGCGAAGTTTTGTTACGTAGCGTCGATCGCAAGTATAATTTCTCGCTCGTTATGTATAATATAAATAACTATAGGTACCTAGGTATAAAGTCAATTTTTTTAGAAACGGTCAAAAATAAATCATTGACTAAGACAATCAGTGATCTTCTGCAAAATAAAAATGAACAAGAAAGTGAAATTAAATATTACAAACAACAAATTCAGTTGCTCAAACAGTCAGCTGCGACACATGCCGCCGATCTTGCTTTGACCACCACTGATAATCAGCTCTTACAATCCACATTGAAACGTATCAAATTACAAATGATAAACGTAGAAGAAGAAAGTAAAATGTGGAGAAAGAGATTTAATGGCATGCACTCGGAGAATGAGCGTCTTATAGTTCAAGTGAAATCTTTGGAGAAATCCCACATTTTTAGAAATGCCATGCATGAGATAATGGATACGTGTCAACGTCATTGTGAAAAACTACAAGATTTTAACGTACAAATTCAAGCTAAATCACGTAATTTGGAGAGTTTGGCTGAAATAATTGTGGTTTGTATATAAACAGTTTGTATATTAGTAATCTTTAGTATCGTTTGAAGTAGTCAGCTTCCTAGAACTTTTGTAGGATATTGTGGATTCACAGAAGATAAATCGAAATGAGGTCAGCGATAAATTTAGATCAGATGTGCAAGCATATACAGGTACGTATAGAACCTTTTTTTAAATATTAAAGATATATAGGTAGGTAAGTACCTAAGATTCCAACCTCTGAGCATCGCTGTATTTCTACATTAGCTCAGCTTTCTTGATGTTAGTAGTTTTCTGCAAAATATATTCATTTCTATCTGACGGGATGATCGCAAAATCGAGAAAAAGGCATAAGTACGATGATTACAATTGAAGGAGGTCTATTTTAAAATAGCTCAATTATAGTTTGCCTAACCCCTCATGGCCCTCTTGTTTATTAAAGCTCAAGAGTAATTTCCACACACTTACTTGATTGATTAGTTATCGTGGAACCTTTAAAATAATTTGAACCTACCCAGCGCCGTATTTATCTTAATTCGTTACAGTTTTGGTTCTCGCAATACCTATGCCGTAACAATCAGATCTCCATCACCCATTTTCATTTTGATACAAATTAACAAATAGTAATCCGAGCTCACTCTATCTCTTAAATAGCGATTGATCTTTAAGGAGGCCAATATGTCGCAATTGCTACGCTTCAGCTTCAAATTAAATTGAATTCAATCCCACGAATAAATAAACGTGGCAGTGTTCGCTTCCCTTCCATTTGCTGTCCCTGGACAAAGTTTCTTCCAATCCAACGCCCTTTGATGGTCACTTCGAGCTCTGTTTGATTATCTTGGTGATTTCTGCTCGTGTACGTTCACTCAAGACCTCCTCCATAACGCAAAATTATTTGTTACAACAACAAACGTAGGTAGGTACATTCATCAGGGCCACCGATACCGCCAATTTAATATGTTTATAGATCCTTACCATTTCCAGAATATTTGACAGCAAAGGCTAATATGGGACAGTTGTACCCATAGTTGGCATAATTAGTATCTTGGAACAGTTAACATCGTTAAAAGGGAGAGTGTCTAACATTACATAGAATTTATTACCAGACCCGTCCTGGGTCGCCGGGACACCCGGACGCGTCCCGGTGCACCCTCCAGCCTGGAAATTTTTGGCGCCCTCCTGTTCCTAAACTGACACATTTTGCAGCACAGAATAAAGCACAAGTGATTCAGAAGCGACTCTCTGCTAAATCCGTGTTGCACATTTTCTTATCGCTCGAACAACCGCTCCGCCTTCTGGGTGTGGGATTATAGCGAGCGCATTGATACATTATACATTTCAGCGTATGAAGCAGTGTCCGGTGCGTTGCAAATTTAAAATAAAAATAAGGACCGTTTTGGAAATTTATTAATGCCGCACGATGAATTTTACAATTATGTTAAATTATTGGAAGAAGAGTTTGTGCTACACTTAGAAAGTGTAATTGTTTCCAATAATGTTGGCAAATTGATGCTTCAGTGCTCGGAAAAGATTCCGTTTATCCCTCCTTGTAAAGATTTTCCCACATATTGTATTTATTGAAACTATTTATTAGAACGAGACTCTTTTATACTTTGAAATATGCTAACGGAGATATAAGAGGATCGCATATTAAAAATTTACAGCTTATTAAGGTATCAAATTTATAAAACTAAGCATATATTATAATAATTGTATAAGTACCTAACCTACATAATCTTTAAATACCTACGTATCTATTTGTAAATTACATGCTAATAAAATACTGCTTTTTTCTGCATTATTGATTTGAAGTAGGCATATAACGGCGAATTAAAAATTAAGTCAACGTGAGAGTAGCATGTGGTAGTATGCTGGAGTTACCTTCACTTTGAACTCTTATTGCGAGAATTCTATCGGAATTAGTTTTACGGTGAACCGCCTATCAAATGCGAAAATGTATGGCAAATATTTTTCGTTTATGGCATTTTTTTATACGATTTCAAATTTAGATAATAATGCCAAAAACTACAAACCACTCCTCTTTTTACTAGCCTTGCTAATGCAACAGACAAGGAAGTTTTACTAAAATGGGCGTGGTTGCCCCGACGAGCCCGCCTTGCACCGGCAACATAACTTCAAAGGTGCCGACGGGGAGTGTCGCTTCTGAATCACTTGTGCTTTATTCTGTGTTTTACAGTTAGAATACCAACATTGAACATAGTTAATTTGATTTCAATGGTGTCACAATTAACAGCATAATTATTAACATCGTCTTGAGTAAACAAAACAATAATTTAAATTAATATAATTCAATCTGGATCATTCTAAAAGACGAGGCTTATCGCCGAGCGGCTGGGTTGAGTGTTGCGACTGTAGGCTGCTACCACAGAATAAGGAAAAACTCCTTATTCTGTGCTGGTGTGCTGCTACTGAATGGACTATGATTCTCCCAGTGGACTGCGATTAGATCTACGCGGATTGTTCAAATAAAGACCGAACTCTCGTCATAAAACGTTTATTACAGCTTAGGCCGACAACTGGTCCTTGTTGATGATTGTTTCTCTTGGAAGGACTTTTTTAAGATATGTAGTTCCATAATTTTCTATGGGGTTTAAATCAGGGGACTACGCCACTGACCTGTATCATAATACAGGTCAGTGGACTACGCGCTGGCTACGTCATAATGGTCACCCGATTGTTCTCGAACCATTCAGAAGGATTAACGGGGGGGGGGGGGGGGGGCAGCCCCGAACCCCATCAGATAGGGGGGCTCCATTTAAACAAAATTTTTAGTAAAAAGAAATAAATTAATGTACATATTTGTTTCTTTAAAATATTTATATCATTACTTATTACTTGAACATTTATTTACTTACTTTATATTCATATGATTTTATTTTAACGTTTACCGTGTAAAATAATTTCGATAAGTTTAAAAAGGGCCCCTCAACTTTTTAATCCGGGCCTGGAACCATGGTTGCACAATCGTCGACATTGTCCTGCAGAATATTCCGGTAATAGTCTTTTTGATACAGTGCATGGGATGTAAAGCTTCAAATGAAAAACACCCCCATACCATGATGTTAACTCCATCGTGCTTGACAGTCGAATCTTTGGGCCCACGACGCCCAAGTGTTTAGCTACGAACATCTTACGAGACTTGATATTCTTCTTGCTAATCTAATAAAACCACATCTGAGGAGTACGGAAGCTGGAAAAGGACAAGTGTTCCTTTATCCGCAAAAAAAATTACCTAACGAGCAAAGGCAGTGAGTGACTTGATGCATCATCCATTAATTTCTTACCGTTAGATCTTGAGGCACGAATCCACGACAATCAAACAAAAAGTTTCTTTGATAAACTACAACTGAAAAGCATGTGGATTGTCAGAGTAGACTAATTACATAGGCACATGCACATTCACCTGCACACCTCCATTAATTTTAGGATTAGGTACTGTCTTGGTGAAGGAACTTAACTCTCCCAAATTATAATGTAGTCGTGTAAATAAAGCTGAAGGCGCTTATAATGTCTCTGGAAATACTCCGCAGCGTTTTTCCTCATTCATCCCTGGCAGTACCTATACGACACCATTCCTTTTTCCTCTACACTATTCCTGCAAACTAAAAACGCTAAATGCTCTCTAAAAATCTAACAATCCTGGAACATTTACAAAAACAGGGCATTGGAATGAACGCCAAAAATTGCAATTCTTTCCTCATTTAGATAGCTCTCTCTAACTTCAGCAACTACGAAATCCCTATACTAAATGCGGCGTTGCAAAAATTTAATATACCCTTGTTTACAAGGAATGAATATACCTACTTATAATATTATATTAAATATTGTATATTAAATGCAATAGATCAATAAATCAAACGATAGGCAACTGACCATATACAAAGGTGAGATAATGATTGCCTATATACATTGTAATATAGGTACCTACATACCAAAATTGTGTTTCAGTCATGGGTTTTATTTTGTAATTGTATGGTTTTAGTTGCAACTAGGTGGGGGATGTATCGCTACGACGAACAACTCCAACATTCTACCTACTTCCACTGTCATTTTTATGACTTCTGTTATTCCGAATTTTTTATCAAAGAGTATATCTACTTTTTGCTTCGTTTTGGTGTTGGTACTTGATGCTTCTTTGCTTTGGTTTGGTTCTCAATATGTTAGTTGGAGGTTAGTTTGCAGTGAAGGATTAATGTTTAGTCTCCCTCCCTATAGTTATCATATCAGTTCACCTTGTATAAGTACTACATCTGTGCTATTGGTTTCTGGGGGTTGGCTTTTTCTAGTCTTTTCAACAAACTGGTGCATATCGGTCTGTGTAAAATGGGTCCTGAATAGTATACACCTTGTAATATACATATCTAGCAGTTTATTCATCCTTTTGAGCATAAATGATAGGAGTGTCTGGTTTGAATATTCTTCGCCTCATGAAAATGTACCATTACTACTTCTTCTGAAGATTCTTACTAATCTTCATAAAAGAATATAAATTCCATTCTACATCATTTGAAAAATCCCATCAGATCCTATTAATTTATAAGGAGCAAATATCAATGGTTACCCATATGACATTGCCACATTTTTTGCCACCATTCAGTCAATTCTGGCTGCCCACTTAAGACAGTTTTCTACGATTATTGAGCACTTATATAAGTGCATTTATATTCTTACTTACTACACCAGGAACCTAGAAAGTTGTTGTTGCTTTGCAAGCTCGTTTAGAAAGTACGCGGCAGTAGAAATGTTAACAATCTCCTAAATTTCCATACAAAGCCTTCTCCTCTCTTGATTTGTCTAATAGCCTTATTTATTGTATACCTACACTTGTCATTCTATCCTACCCACACTTCTTGCTCTCTTCTTTCTAAAAATCAGTCCTTACTGTTCCACCAAACTGACTGGTAGTGTCCTTTACTATGTAAAGGACTAAAGGTACTTTCAATGTTCTCCTTCAATATCTCCCCTACATCCACTTTTATGCTTTACTGGAAACCCTTGAATGTTCTTCATCTTAGTTGTTCGCCATAATGAATTCGATAAGGAACTCACTTCTTCCCCAGCCCACATGGTGTAGATTAACATCACATCTAACATCCAGATTTAGTTCATCTGCCTTAAATTATAATTCATCCATATCCTCAGGCGAGTGAACTTTGTTCATCATCATTTGAAAAATATACTGATAGAATACCTCGGCTAGTTTCCATCCCAGTAGGTGCCAAATCCTCAGTATACAGATCTGTCAGTGCCTTGATGGCCTTCTATACCTACAACACATATAAAATATATACAGTCTACTGCCTACAAGTGGGTATACATGCTCTGGCAATTCCGTGTGTATCAATATATAGTGTAGTTCATTAACTACCTCCGCAAAGCCTCTTTAATTTTTCCTTAGACCCTTTATATTACAATTTCACCAGCACCACGTTACCTTCCAGAACAGTGCAGTGTTGCTATTCTATAAGTTGCACCGACTTGATCCAAGTAATTTTTTGGTTAATGTTTTCTTCAAAGATTGTGAATTACTCCCAATTTTCTTCGTCATCTTTCTACTTTATGTTAGATGTTAAATCTATAAGGTTATTCAAAAGTAAGTTCCCAGTTTGAAATGGCCATTGCCTTGCTAATTTTTGAGATTCTAAAAAAATACATTTTGTTTGTAAAGGACACTGAGTTTATTAATAAAGACCAAACAAGAAAAAATTGACCACCTCTATTCTGTTCAACGAGATAGTCGTTCTACGTTATTAACTGCATTCAGTTGTTGAGTGACAGATATAATTATTCAATGAGTCAGTGGAGTGTTTTCAATGATTGTTTGGATTCCTCACGAGTAGTAGGTCTACTAAGAAACACCCTTTTCATGAGGTACCGTAAAGTGGGGTTACTTGCAACAATTTGATTTTCTTTCATTCATATCTTTTTTGCTTTTTTGTGGAATTTGTCCCGAGCGGTCTCAAAACTTTAGTCTTATATTCTATTATCTGTTAATGATGAAAAATTTGCGAAAAACTAAAATTTGCTATATATTTTTTTTAAAAAATAGGCTGTTGCAAGTTAGACCCTAAAGTGAGGATACTTGCAACACATGTAGAATTTAGATAGGAATTGCATTTAGAAGCACATACAAACTAACTTGCAACACAGAATATGAAAAAAAACCTTTGTTTTTCTGTTTCCAGGTGAATAAAACATCTCTCCAAGCAGATTTCACTGGTTTAAAAAACGCCACGTCCAAGGGTTGACATAAGTGAGTAGAATTAGGTGGCAATAGTACGAATCTTGGGTCCCACTAGTTTTCGGAAATATGGCATTGCAATTTGGAGAAACCAATCTTCGAACCAAGTGAGAACAAATTTCTCATTTTTCTTGATAGAGTCGACTTGGTAATTCCATATGTTTGACTTGCCACCCCCAAGGACATTCCATTTTGGACATGTCGTAAAGCGTTTTGCAACATTTCGTCGGAATAGTTCTTGTAACTTCTGGTCCCTAATTTTTTTTTCTATTTTCGAGGCATGTTGCAAGTAACCCCCTTTTGGTCATGCAACTAAAAATATATATATAAAAAAAAAACTATTCCAGTTATCATAAAACTTAATATTTAATATTTTAAGATAAGCATGCAAGCACTTCGGGTCCAATTTTTATGCAAATCGCACCATAAATAAGCTCTCCTCAGAAGAAGTTATTTGACAATAATTTTTGAGTACCTACCTTCACTAATGGACAATGCCGCGAAACTCCAACAATTTTATGTTTAAAAGCGAGTTACTTGCACACAACTGAAGCGACACAATCGTACTAAACATAAGCCCTATCATAGTTGTGGTACGATTTAACATTGGGTAATAGGAGAGCCCAAAATACATTAGCGCGAAATCGTTGCAAGTTACCCCAGGGTTGCAAGTTACCCCACTCTACGGTAACCCCATAACCAATAGGAGGCCATTCGTTTGGAAAGTGTCTACTAATTACAAGATTGCCAAGTGTTTCTTAATAGTGTTTATCCAGGATTATGTATGTGGGGGTGCATTATAAGAAACCCCCACTTCTTTACAAACAGAAGTGTTTTTATTTTTTCAGAATATCAAAAATTAGCAGAGCATTGCCATTTCGGAACTTACTTTTGAGTAACCTTATATATTTTTATACTATTATGTATTTGTTATAGGGGATCCTCTGTCTGACATGTCACACCAAGTAGAAATAAACAGAGCGTCAATCAAGCAATTAGAAGATGACAATCACAAGCTTCTGCAAACAATGCAAAAAATTCAAGCAAAATTCAGAACTGATTAGCTTTGTAGAAAAGTGCGATTGTGCAACAACACATCATAAAATGTTCCTACAATAAATGAGTAAAATAATAGAAAATTATTCATAATATCAGTCGAATCTGTGAAAGTCAGTACTTACAAAATCAAATGAAGTCAATGGGGTTGAAAGAATAAAATAATACGAAAAGGAAACTTATATAACGACTATTCAGTCGCAACCTTTATTTACACAAATTTTTGTGTGTACAAAATGATGTGTAATAAATAGATACAATCTGTACATCAGTTGAAATATACCGCATTATATTCAGTCGAGACCAGCTCGAACTATATATCATATTTATGCATAACAAATATTAATGAAATGTAAATACCACATCACACACGTGGCAAGTGTAAAAGTTTCTAAAAACTAAATGAATAGACGTATTGTGATAACACTCAGAACTTAATTACGAGGCTATTTCCTCTTTGTTAGTTGGAAATACCTGAAGCCCGTTCAGAGCTGACCTCAACGTAGAATTTTTTTACATTGCATTGTCAAGTTCGTCATTCATAATTATTTCATCACAGGTCTTTTTTATGGAAGGAAAGGAAGGGTGACAAATAGGAGATAAAAACAACACATCTCTAAACTATTGAATGGAAACAGCAAAATAAGCAGTCAAAAAAATATATGAAAAATTTTTGAGAACTTTTAGCATCTATACTTATTTCTATTCATTAATTGTAATTACATAAAAGAACAATTTTTACATAATTGCAAGTATTCTTTTAAGTAACTTATAAAGCTCGGTATGATGGGAAATCTGGTGAAAGAAATATAGACAACATTATTTAATGTTAAGAGTTAGATGCTGCAGAAAGTTGAAAATTTATTCCCACCTATCAGTAACCTCTTCTCCAACTGCAACAAAAAAGTAAATGCAAAAGCCTATCGGCTAGGAAATTCTAGTGCTCAAAGCTTCTAGATTCTATAAATGTATTAGAAAACAAAATCAACCAATGTTAGTAGAAAGGTATCGAAAACTGTTATATAACTGGCTGACTGTTATTTTGTGGGTATCTTCAGGTTGCACATGTCAACTCCTGCTTGTACTTCAGTATTGGCTTATACCGTGTCACACAACGGCATTATGCTCTATAGTGTACTGGATTTACTGTGAAAAACAAAACAATCGTTAATTCAAATGCATATCAAAACACATCCATAATCGTTTTTCATGTATTTGTACTTTATACATTAATACTTACTCAAAATGGAGTGATGAACAGATTGCTGAATAACACTTACTTACATGATAAGTACTGCTACATAAATTGAAAATGACAATACAACTTTTTGATTATTTGGTTACAGATAAGGGTACACTACATGCAAATTATGTCTGTTTAGTAGCAGGGTATTCTATGATAAAAGAAATATTGAGGGAATTATAAAAAATGTTTGGTGTAGTGTAGAACAACATATTGAAAACTACTTTGATTGTCCTCTCTTGAACAACTGAATTTAGACAGTTCTTTATCGAGAGATTACTGTGTTTGCCTGAATAAAATCTTATTTATTCATTTTCACATTTGTTGTTTGGACGAATTTCAACAATGTGGCTTGAAGGTCCTGTTGTTTCAACTCTTAGCTCATGTATTTCGAGAGTTGAAAGAGACGAGTGTTTCCCCACCGTAGCAGATAGAGGAATTCTTCTCGGTTATGAGAGCCATAGACTGCCAGCCACACACCAATACTGATAAAAAATGGGCAGCTGAAACGAAAGGTGGCGAGATTAAGCAATCGAACACAAGTAACACATAAAAGGGAAATCTGAAGCAATGGCCGAATAGAAAACGATGAAATTATTCCTAAGGTACTATTAAATCTCGACAACAAAAAGAAGACTACAAAAAAAGAATCAGAACATAGTATGTGGTGCCTGGAATATCCAAGGTTTGAGATTCAAGCCCAAAAAAATGATGATGGGAGTTCAAAAGGATGAAAATCAGCAAAGGAAAAAAGAAGCAGTATATAGAAGACACTGAAGGTGTTTTTCACTGCTAGAGTGGAGTGGAGAAAAGAACAAAAAGCAGAAGTACACATTTTGGTGAAATGACAAATTGTAGTGGATAAAAAATCATAAAAATAGAATTATAATAATTATTAGAGGACATGGACCTAAATGATAGGGTCAAAACAGAAAAAAGAAAACATGGACACACCGCAAGAACAAATAGATAAAATCAAACAAGAAAAATATCTTGATATGCATGACCTTAACAGTAGAAAGAGAAAAAATGAAAGGCAGACCAGTTGGGCTATTTATGGATGTCATAAATTGAAATAGCAGAAGAAAGACTAAAATAAATTGTATGGATCTCAAGTCACTTACTAAGTACCTTCATATAATGCTGCGCCGATTTTAATGTGCACAGGTCGAATTGAAGCCTAATTAATTTATATGTTGTTACAAGTTATAAAACTAATTTGGATTCTGGATCAAATTTGGTGAGTGAACTAAAAGTCTGAACTATCGATCTGATACTAATAAATGATGCTGGAGGTGCATTAAAGTCTCATTATTAATGACTATGGAAAATAACTTATTGAAAAGCAATTGAGAAACCTGGAACAAGGAGTTTATACAGGGTGATCAAGCTCGTTGGAATAAAATTCATAAAATTGTAATAAATATGTTTTGGTCAAAATCCTCGAACACGTCGATTTTATTTTCTAAAAATACACATTTTAGCTACAAAGAAAAACAAATACATTCATTTGTTTTTTAGTAATGACGTCATCATCAATTTTTTTAAATTACAACTGACGCTTTTTATTTTTTTTTGGATAGCCCGTATCATTTTGAATATAACCACATCCAAATTTTGACATCTTACATAAGAAAAATTTCGAGAAAAAAATGTCAAACAAAAAAATCAATATAAACCAAATTTATTTATGTTTAGTACCTACTTAGTTTAGTAATTAACTAATTTAAAAATGTTAACAAAAATAAAAAAATACACAAAAACAAATAAAAACTTTTTATAGCAAATGTTCAAATTGCTGTCCATTCACTACTTGACAGTACCCAAGTCGATCAATGAATTCTTGTTGCACATTCTGAATGACTTCAGGAGTTATTGATCGAACTGTTTGCCTAATTCGAACTTTTAGGTCTTCAATACCATTTGGTCTTTTTTCGTACACTTTATTTTTCACATAACCCCACAGGAAAAAATCCAGCGGAGTTAAATCTGGCGATCTCGCTGGCCATTCTATGGTCCCCCGCCTACCAATCCATCTATTTTCAAAAATTTCATTTAAATATTGCCGAACAGGAAGTGAGTAATGCGGTGGGGCTCCATCTTGTTGGTACCAAATGCTATTATTAGAAACATCGGGATCTTCTTCGTTGGGAAATAGAACTGCCAAGGAAGGAACTAACTCAAATTGAAGAAACTCGAGGTAGCTATTTCCGGTCAAAGTTTCATTAAAAAAATAGGGCCCTAATATAATATTATCAACAATTCCTGCCCATACATTAACTTTTTGCGGGTATTGTGTATGCGATTCTAGCATCCAATGCCGATTTTCTGTCGACCAATAACGACAATTTTGTCTATTCACTGACCCATTAAGACAGAAAGTAGCCTCGTCTGAAAAAGTAATGCGTCGAATAAACGTTTCATCGATATTGTACATGTTTAATATTTGTTCGCAAAACTGCAATCTTCGGTCGAAGTCATCTTCTGAAAGTTCATGTACAAGATGTAATTTATACGGATGGTACTTTTCTTTCTTCAAAACGTTCAAAACTGTAGCCTGACTTACATTATTTTCTAATGCAACCTGTCTAGTCGAAACATGTGGGTTTTCTTGTACATTTAATAAAATATCTAACTGTCTGTGTTCTACTAAAGAACGGTGTCCGACCGAACGATCTCTAACGTGCCCTAACTCTTCAAATTTATTACAAATTTTACTTACAGTCGATTGAACTAAGGGTGTACGATCTGGATATTTATCATTGAACAAATGACACACTTCTTCTTGGGAGCGCACTTTGTTACCCACACCAACCAACATTAATATTTCAATTCGTTGTCTTTCGCTTAACGAATTCATGCTATTGACATAAACGTAAAAAAGATGACAACAGAATGCCCTATTAAAATGACAATCCAAAACAAAAGAAGTCCCATCTTTTTTTTTTTTTTTCAAATGTTAGCAACCTCTTAACAACTTATTGTAATTTTCTTTTACATTTTTTTTCTCGAAATTTTTCTTATGTAATATGTCAAAATTTGGATGTGGTTATATTCAAAATGATACGGGCTATCCAAAAAAAATAAAAAAGCGTCAGTTGTAATTTAAAAAAATTGATGATGACGTCATTACTAAAAAACAAATGAATGTATTTGTTTTTCTTTGTAGCTAAAATGTGTATTTTTAGAAAATAAAATCGACGTGTTCGAGGATTTTGACCAAAACATATTTATTACAATTTTATGAATTTTATTCCAACGAGCTTGATCACCCTGTATATTTTTAACCTGCATGATTTGGTATAAAATGTTGATAAATAGATAACAGTTTCCTTACAGCGTTATGATAAATTAATTATCTCAGTGTCTGTTAGGAGGTGTAATCAACAAATTAATTAATCACATCGTGAATAAACTTTAAATAATAAAATATCAATAACTGTGTAAATTGTTTTTTACAATAAGGTTTTATATTTTTTTCCTGAGTTAATGTTTAGTGTTGCGCCACTCTTATAATGATTCAACGTCATTGCAAACATGAGAGATGTAAATAGATTTATGGTTTAAATTTTTCAAAACACCATAGTTACATCAGAAATTAGGTTCACCAAGATATTTAGTACAGCTCCCTACACACTTTGCTAATTTGTTGGTACAACTAAAGAATTGATACTAACACAATACATATTGCATGAACAATTAATCAGTTCACAGTACAAAAGGACAGTTATGAATAGCTAAGGTACCTATAGCAAAGTTCACTGAAGTATACTATCACCACAAAATGGTCCTAAGTTTGACTCAGTCTACACAACTGTAGAGGTAGCTGTCCCTTTCTCTTCAACAAGATTCTTTCTAACTAATGGTTTCTTAAATATTTATTTTATAGCAAATTGATTACAAAATGAAAAGGAGAAAACTATACATTTCAAAATAGTGCTATTTGAAAATGTTTAAAGAAATACAAGAAGTGAAAGAAATAATAGACGATGAAGATTTAAAGAAAGAAAAAATGGAGATACAAATGAGGAAATATGCCTAGTGTAGATTGGCTTCAAACTGTACGCAAGAGTGTTGGAGAATAGATTATGAGAACATCAGTATTTAAAATGAAAAGATGCTTAAGCCCATTAGTATTCTTCATAATTACCATATACAAAATAATCAAGAGAGTAAAACAAATAAGCTTAGCTATGTAGAGAATATGTTACTTGTAACAGACTCCATTAACAAAAATGATGAAATTCATAAACCGATGGAAAAAAAACATGAACTTGGAAATTAACAAGGAAAAATCTCTGGGAATAAAAAAAATAAAAGTGGAAGTGAAATTGAAGGTTCACAATGAAGTGGTCGTGCAGGAAGTACAACCAATGAAAACGAGAAGAAAATCTAGATGAAAATGGTTAGATAAAAGGGTATGGAAAAGAGAACCATAGGCAAAAACAGGAAAAAAATATTCATTTGTACATCCAATTTACCATGTTTTTGCACTTTTTTTTAAAACAACGTATAAGGTAAATAAACTTAAGGCTCCTAAGGAGAAACTGCAATTCATATTGCTAAAATGGCCATTTTGGACGTAATCATGTAATTAAAAAAAAAACTATGCATAGGACAAATTCTATGTTGGATAGTGAGTATAGAGTAGAGTGAGTAAACCTTCAGGTTTCAAATTAAATATTTAGGTTACAATCTCGGTCAAAATTCCGTAAACGTAATAGTAGCTCTCCTTAGGAACTTTCAAAACGTAAATATTTAATTTGAAACCAGGTTTACACTAATTGAACACTATAGAATGTGTCCTATGCATAGTTTTTTTTTATCAGATGAATACGTCAATAATAGCTATTTTAAGAAAATGAATTGCAGAGCTCTCCTTGGGAGCCTTAACACGAGATAAAGACAGCTACCCCTTGTTCCAGTTACAATATACTTCAGTGGTAAAATATGGGATTCGTAGTTCGCGATACTATGATTATGTTACATAAAAATTATACATGGTGTCACCCTTAAGATGTAAAACACAATGACATTTCACATAGATGCAAAAGTAATAACAGAAATCAAAAATTATAACGTCAGACAGTCATTGATATTTCATATTCAATTAAAATTGATTCACGAACACATAAATAGAAAGTTGAACCTAATTTCGGTTAAATAGTGTGCGTGTCAAACAATTGTGAAAGTTTAGTATGAAAATTAAAAAAAAACACAAAACAAAAGCTTAAATAAAAAATGGTTACATCAAGACATCAAGTCAAAATTATGATTAAAAACGTCCATAACTTTATTAGTTTTTGTAACACTTGCCCAATATAAATTATATACAAAACTAGAGATTACAGGAAAAAATGGACAAACAGTTTCACACAATTTTGTTTCTATAAATTGACAAGGTATATAAATAATTTGATATAAATAAAAAATTGTTCTACTTAAATAAATTTTTTAAACTGCAAATGCAGGGATATTTTCAGACATTAGTGTCTTTCATGATTTACTGTCGATCTATTGTTAGCTATTTGCTACAACAATAAATTAATAAATAAATAATTCGGAAACCATTTGTCAACGTATCATGGATCGACAAATTGTGACATAAACGAATATAATCAACTTCGATAATAATTCTTGTAGATACACTATAAAAAATTAAAAATACTTTGTACACAGTTACAATTAAATATTTGCCACTGATATGATTTTATAGAAATTCATTACATTCGTTTAAATTTAATTACACTTATATAAAACAAGTGTAAGTTACTTCACTAGTAATACACGAGTTAGTTACATTAACAAGTGATGATATCTTCACACTGGGTTAACGAATTCCAAATATCTGTTCAGTTTTGCCATAAGTACAAACTTGAAATAATTTTAAAATGTTGAAAATAAAACTGACCAAATAATTTATTCGTTAACTACTTGCATTACCTACACAAATGGAACATTTGCAACATAGACTAAAGGGTTCGTTGCAACTACACCATCAGTCTTTTATTTCATCAAAATATTCATGCACTTGAGGTTTATACGCATTAAAATCACAACACTTTGAGGTCTCCATGCGACACACCAACTTGCCTGTTTTTATCTATTGAACTTCCCATTTTTTTTCGATAATTTGTGCATCGTCCGTAAGAGTTTTTGAATATAAAGCACAGCTGTTTAAACTACTTAAAACACTTATCGCTGTGTTGTATATTCGAAAGGTTTTATGTGGTACGTTCTATTATTGTTTACATTAAAAAATTTCCTAATTAGTGGCTAGCGCAGTTTACACACAGCATTTTAAACAATACGAGTCGGGGGATGTCCTAGTTTGAACTTCATAATCCAGCTGGTGATCTTTTATGCAATTACGGTTCTATATAAAATATTGTCAATGCATTACTTGTAATTTTTATAATTAACAATCCCATGCGTGGATTTGAATCATACTATGTATGTGTGCAGTTAGATTTTTCAATTTACAATATCCCTTTACTACAGAATTACACAGATTTGGTAAAAAAAATTCTTTAAATTACATATTGAATGTTTAATATGGTATTATCGCTCTTGATATGCATTGTAATAAAAACAAAAACAAAAATAATACAACACATTACAATAAATTAATAATGAAAGTGCGGAAAAAAAATAAATAAATTATGCAGTGAAGGGATATTCGCGCACTTTCATGCTAACTTCATATGACGAGCAATATTTGGATCATTTCTAAAGCCAAAGCATACAGAAAATTGACGTTCATTACTTATGAATCTATCTGTACATCCCAGTGACTCTAAGTGATGATGGAAAGTGGAAGAAAGATCGTTTATGAAATAGAAGAGATAGTTTTGCTGTTTGTGAACTTAGCTAGCTACATGTCACTCAAATTAGCACCCACTTTACACACTTCACTGGCCTCGTCCTATGAGGCGTTTACACTTAAAAAGAAGGCCATTTAGCAAGTACTCCAAACCAAATTGCCCACATTAAAACAATTCCGTGCACACTATAAATGGGATTCTCACCATCTGTTATTTTTCTCGCAACGAACTTCAAAGATTCATCTAGTAATATCACTGGTATTGAAAACTTCATCACCGTCATCCATTCCTCTACCGTAAGGGGACATACTTGGAATACGGCCTACAATTTCAATATTAATTGCTATACCTACATGTAATAAACAAAAATCAACATACAGATAGAACATCAATGTACAAAATAACAAAGTGGAGAGTGAAGGATAGAACCATTGAACCCAGCAACCAATAATTGCACCATGGTGGCATAACTAACAACGATTGATTTTCTGATAAACTGAAAACAAAAAATTACAAAAACTGTAAAGGTACACAAGTAAACACCCTTACCTATTCATAGCATTCAACATTTCAATAGTTACTAGTACTGAGAGAGCCATTGTCATTGGATGGGGATCATCAAATACTTTACAATCGATTCCCTTAAAGTCATCGGTGGATGATATGCACGACAAGTGGTGCGTCTAAAACTATGTATTAAAACCAAAACCTCGCATGTAATTACGTACTAATTGATAGTAAGACATTTGTGGTCCATTTTCGGAGAACATATACCACCAAGCGGCAGCGCCGACGGTAGCAGCACCTACATATCCACCAATAGCCATGTATCTGAAGAATAACCATCCAGAAATAAGAGATTCGTCCGCTTTACGTGGTGGTTTGTTCATGATATCCAAATCAGGAGGATTGAAACCAAGGGCAGTAGCCGGTAAGCCGTCAGTAACCAAGTTGACCCAAAGCAATTGTACAGGAATTAAAGCTTCCGGTAAACCTAAAGCGGCAGTTAAAAAGATGGAAACAACTTCGCCAATGTTGGACGAAATCAGATAACGGATGAACTGCTTCATGTTGTTATAAATAGCGCGACCTTCTTCAACGGCGGAGACGATTGACGAGAAATTATCATCGGCCAACACCATCTCGGATGCAGATTTGGCAACAGCGGTTCCCGAACCCATAGCAATACCAATTTCTGCCTTCTTTAAAGCCGGAGCGTCATTTACACCATCACCAGTCTGAAAGAGGCGTTTGAAATCGTTGACGTTCACAAAATGGGTCACACTTACCATAGCAGAAATTTCGTTCATACTTTGAAGGTATTCAACAATCTTGGATTTGTGGGCAGGTTCTACTCGTGAGAATAATCGGGCGCGGGCACATGCAGCTTTTTGTTCGGAGACGGGTAGGTCATCAAATTCGCGTCCAGAGTAAGATTTTCCAGTGCTGTCCTCATCTTCTCCAAAAACACCAATACGTCTGCAGATAGCTTCAGCGGTTGCCTTATTGTCGCCTGTGATAACGATGACCCGAATACCAGCAGCACGACAACGAACGATTGAATCAAATACTTCTTTGCGTGGAGGATCTAACATACCAACGACACCGACAAATGTGAGATTCACTTCGTAAGTGTAGAATTTACTGGAGTCTCCCAAATCCATTTCTTCAGGTTTCAATGGATTATCGGCTGTGGCTAAAGCCAAACAACGAAGAGTATCTCGTCCTGTACCATATTGACGTGTGAGATCAAGAATTCTGCTCTTAAGAGTTGAGGTGAGAGGAACTTTTTGAGAACCGACACGTGCATGCGTGCACCTTTCGAGAACTCCTTCGGTGGCACCTTTGACAAACAGTTTAGGTCCATTGCCCAATTTCGTAGGTTTAAGAGGAACGCAATAGGACGACATGGATTTACGATCGCGAGAGAATTCCAAGGTAAATTCTTTTTTCCATTTGGTTTCCATATCTTGCCTACAAACAATGGCGGCAGCGCGACGGTCGCCACTTTTCGCAACGCCAAATGGATTAATTTTTTCAGCTAATACAATTAGAGCGGTTTCGGTAGCTTCGCCAACTTTTTCAAACGCTTGCTTAAATTCGTTAAAATCTATGGCGGAGTCATTACACATTATGCAAATGGTTCCCAACTCGTGAAGAATCTCGAAGTCCGTGCATTTAGCTTTTTGACCCTTTAAGAAGACTTCGCCAATTGGCTCATAGGTGGAACCGGTAATTTCGAACTCGTGGAAGCTACTGTCACTACCTTCTATTTTATCGAAGACAAACATACGCGATACTGACATTTGATTCGTGGTTAAGGTACCAGTCTTATCTGAGCAAATTACAGATGTGCAACCTAATGTTTCGACGGAAGGCAAAGATCGGACGATGGCGTTCTTCTTGGCCATACGACGGGTACCCAATGCGAGACAGGTTGTGATTACGGCAGGTAAACCTTCAGGAATAGCAGCGACGGCTAATGCAACAGCAATTTTGAAGTAATAAATGGCGCCTTTAATCCATGAACCACCATGGGCGGGATCGTTGAAATGACCAATATTGATGGCCCAGACAGCAACGCAAATAACAGAAATGACCTTCGATAGCTGTTCGCCAAATTCGTCGAGTTTTTGTTGGAGAGGTGTTTTGATTTCTTCAGTTTCGCACATTTCGGTACGAATTTTACCAATGGCAGTGTTTAAACCGGTGCCGACAACGAGACCTCTCGCTTTACCCGCAGCAACATTTGTACCAGAGAAAAGAATATTTTTCTTATCTTGGTTCACAGCACGTGGATCAGGTATGGGATCTGTATGCTTAATAACGGATACAGATTCACCAGTTAAGATGGACTGATCAATCCTAAGCGTTGTGGAGAAAATTTTGATAATACGAATATCGGCCGGGATTTTATCTCCCACCGATATCTCTACTATGTCTCCAGGAACTATTTCTTTCGCACGAATTTTCTGTACACCAGATTTATCTCCTCTGACAACTTTACCCATTTCGGGTTCATATTCCTTAAGCGCTTCAATGGCTGATTCGGCATTTCGTTCCTGCGCAAGTAATACCAAATTTTTATTATTTATTTATCTGGTGAAGGAGACGTCGAAACTTACCTGCCAAACACCTACTACCGCATTTGCAATTAAGATAAGAAGAATAACGAAAGGTTCTACGAAAGCACTGAATGCTCCATCATGTTCTTCAAATAACGCAAGAACCTGTTAAGGTAATTCCCATTAGTAGTTATTGTATTCAAATGAAGATGTTAATTAGTTTTTGATGTACCGAAATTAGAACATTTTATTTGATGAATGTAGCGTGGGTAGGTATAGCATTAGCGTTAACTTACTACACCACTTGTATTTAATAACCGTGATTATCATAAAAGCTTTGATAATGAATATCGTATAAACGTCTGGAATGGAATCCACAAAGGAAGCGGTAAAATACTTTTAAATTAATCAACAGTTAAATATATAAAAGTATCCGTAATCAAATAGCCTAAATAAAATGTATGTAAAACGCATCACTACTTACAAATGAAATTATTGCGGCTAATAATAAAATCTTTACTAGAAGATCGTCGAATTGTTCTAAAACTAATTGCCATATCGATTTTCCTGAAACAAATAAATTATTTATTAGGTTTCAATTCAGTAAAGCGCGCCGGTTTAATTTGTTCAAGCGTGCACGGTATAAACAAAAAATTTTAATTACACGTTATACAACAAAATAAGTCTCTAATTAAATTTTGTATGCATAGCTCGAAAGGCAAATTTACCTAACATACTAAACATACCTACGTAATCTTATCAGTACAAGTAGGTACACCTATTGAGAACACGTAAAGCTTTATTAAATTATTTTAAGTCAACTGCGTATCTGATTTTGGATCGCCTTGAGGTCGTCATTTTCACACTTTAAATGTAAAAAAAAATGAATCAGTATTCTGTTATTAGGCCATCATGTATATAAATCTTGGCCAAATATACCTAAATGTAAATTTGCAAACAGTTAACATTATTATGCAAAACCAATCTGCAATGAATATCAGTGTCAACACTGAAAGGAAGTAATAAATGTATCCATAAATTACAAAATTATTTCGGTAAAGCACTTGAGGACAAAGAACTTTCGCCACTTTCATCATTTTATTCATCCTTAAAATAATGTAAAACTAGTGTTATGTACCACACCAAATTTTAACATCGGTGGCAAAAAAAACCTACCAGACCTTTTGCAGAAAACAAAACGCTGAAATTGAAAAGCTCTCATGTCAATCGGAATTTGATATTCAAACATCCCAGGTTACTCTAGTTTTAGGGCGATTTCACAAGTATAATTTTACAAATACATTTTCGAAGTGAAACACAATGTTTGTCTCACAGCAAACGAATGGGAAGTTGAGTCAGGTTGGCAATATCATCGAAGAAGCACGTTATCTATTATGTCATTGAAACTATTGTGCCTTCCTGAATTGGATCTCCAAACTCTATTCAACCAGGTTAAACGAGACGTACATTGTACGACAAACCAAGAGGAAAAAAAAAGACAAATTGTTTTGCTCGTAACCGGGAGATTCTGTATTATATAAACTAGGGCGGAAATTGTCCTTTGCATTCGGTATTGTATTCCCCCATTCTTTTGTAGTTGCACTAAGCTGGACGGTATCTCCATAATAATATATGAGATGACGAACTGGGAATTTTTTCATTAAATTCCTTTAATTAACATTTTGTTCGTTAAATAAAAGGCAAATTTAATTTGGCGACGCGTTAGAAATGAAAAATACATTCTCACCCTCACCAAGTTTCAATTACAAAAGTTACATCGTTGATCGAAAACAAGCCGTTCAAACTTTTCAGAAAATCATACATTATTTTTAGCTGTTAGAACCACCTCCTATATTTCTGTGTGATTAAAAAAAAAGTTGAAGTTTCCGAGATATTTGATGTGAGAAACTGTTTATTTTCACGGAAACTTGAGTAAAACCTTCGAAATTACTAACATTTGCACGAAATGTTGAATGTTAGTGAGAGATTAACGAGCGTATTTAAAAATACATCGATTAAAGATTGTTTAATAGCGGATGACACCGTTTGGTTTCATTCATAGATTTTTCGCCGACTCCAAATTGGGGCAAGTAGATAATTATGAAAATATAATCCCACGCTTTACGTAATACATACTTGAAACGTACCATACTTATGTTCATATAATGACTTCCGGAAATCGTCCTATTTACAGTACAAAACCCTCTAAAAGACGATAAAAATTTACTACCGAGGAAAGAGCCGTTTTTCTTTACTATGTATTCCACTTCCAGTTCCACTTGTAAAGGGTTAAACGAAATATGAAGTCTGCCAGCGTATAATTTGTGCGAGAAAGTTATGATAGAAGGCCAAATTCGTATGAAACAGCTTGAGGGCATAATTATAGTAGACGAAGTAATTGAAATTTAAAACAGACATTTCTGAAATAAAATTATTAACGTACTGAAATTACGTGACGTATTTTGTACAATTAACGCCGAGGCTATTGTTCTTTTAGAACCTTGAAGAAAATAGTCGAATAACGTTTTGCTATATTCACGTAGAAGTTGAATCTTTAAAGAAGAAGAAGCGTTGAAATTCTTTGCCACTGTATGGTAATTGGTTACGTATAATGGTCGACGTTTCGACTGTAAGGTGAATTGTTGCAACTGCAGACAGGCGTACTGTATCACTTACAAAAAGCGCCGAACACGATAGCACAGCATCTAAAGAATGATCATGGTAGATTTAACGGAAGAGAAATTTGTGCTCAGAATAAATTCTTCCCAAATAATTAGTAACACAACAGAAAATGAGAGAAACAGCAAGGAACAAAACGAAGCATTCGGAACGAGAAAAAAAACACTAAAGCATTTACAGAAGAGGTAGTATCCTAAAAACGCAAAGAACAAAGGAACACATACAGCAACGCACATCCTCAGATGTCAATGTAGGAATATATCAAACGGTATCTGTAGGGTACGCAAAGGAAAATATGGCACATCCTCCTCCCTATAAGTTTGATAGTCTTCTCAAAATTGACGAAACCTGCTCCATTTTATTCAGGTGGGCTTGGGTCTAGATCTAGAGCCCTGGGCACTTTTCCCCATGGATGGAGAGCATTCTTCCTGCAAGACTTCCGGCCCAACTTTCAAGCCGTATTGGCACATTATAAGTGTATAAAAGTATGTATTGACACCATACTCAGAGGATACGCGTAAATTGTTGAACGAATGTCGATTATCTCTGCAGTGAGATTCATTACTCTCCCTCCTTTCTTGGCCAGTATCACCTTTTATCTCTTGTCCAGTTGATATAGCATGCTGAACACTGTTGAAAGAACAGGTCGTGGTACCTTGTACCGAGGAAACTAAGTCATTTTCGTCTCTGAAGTGCTTTATAATCCGTTGAGACCATTCATCTCCTCGGTGTTCATCTGTGCCTTCCGACTAGAGGTGAGCGGTCTGTCCGAGATTTCCGGACGGACACTTGTCCGTCCGAAAGTGTCCGAGTTTATCGGCCGGACGGACAGGCAAATCATATTTTCCGACGGACGTGGACTGTCCGAGGCAATATTTTGTCCGGTACATTCGGACACGGACATGTCCGAACAATTTTTCAGACAATTCCATTGTCCGAAATTGTCCGAAACTGTCCAAAAAATTGTGATGTGCTCAATTTATTTTGTGTGCTATTAAACGTGCTATATGATAATACAGAGAAACATTGGAATGCAATGACGTAAAATTAATGGAAGCTTCCCTGGAAGAAGAAAAGAACCTTCTCATCTCTGGTCCAACGATGAGAAGAAGCAAATGATCGGTTGCGAGGAATGGTAAGGATATTTTTATGTTTGTCCGGTTTTTAATTTAATTTAACATATTTCGGACGGAGTCGGACTCGGACAACAAAAAATAATTCGGACAGTTTCAGACGTAGGTATCTTTTGAAAATTTGTTGAACATTTTTCGGACGGTGGACGCATTCGGACGCGAAAAATGGCTGTCCGACTCACCCCTACTTCCGACATTCGTTCTGCTCCTTGATGATCTAAGCGACGCGTCGCACAAATGCTAATTTTTTCAGCGGTGCATGATGAGTGGAAACTTCACTAAATCTTTGATCCTGTCGGCAATGGATCAGTTAATATCTCGTTTTTTAACAATCATAGAGCCGTCCACCAACGTACTGCAAAACTGCCTGCAAAAACGTTCATTACGATGTTGATTATTTTGAGTCAACGCTCACGTTTTTCATAGCAGCGATCCACAATAGATTCAGTGACAAAACTGAGCAAAGCGACGTTTTTACGCAGCTCTCACAAAACCATCGGGGTCGCAAATTTAGATTCTGGCTATCTAGTGCAAAAATTTTAAAAAATAAATACATGAACCGGCATAACCCCGATTCAGCGGTCCCCGTTTCGGCGGTGCCTCGTTTCAGCGGACCCTGTTTTAACAGGAAAGTGGACTTAGTTGTGTTAGCATAAGGTCGACCAAAGAATGAATTAACTTATCAAGTACTTTCGTTGTTCAGAAAAATAGAACAAAAAATACAGTTGTCACAAAATGTAATTATTGGTTACATTCGATATGAATAAATTAATTTTAATTAATAGTTCACATTTTAATATTTTCAAATGGCTAATAATAATGAATCGACTTTTTGATGCGATAAGCCGCGTCCTTTTGATGCGCAACCTTTTTTGCCGCATCATTTTTATCGTAGATTCAGTTTGTACAGTGCATACTGATTCAAATCGTGCTTAAAAATCAAAAATTGCAAGCGCTTTTGAAGATATACGAAGGAAACCGAAAAATTCATTTTTGAAAAAAGCTATTTAATTTATTATGGAAGTTACAAGAATTGAAATTGAAATATCTTTTGAAATAAAAGAAATATTTATAATTAACTAATAATTATTAAAAGTACAGTAGAACGCCGATTATCCGAACGCCGATTAACCAAATCGCCAATTATCCGAATCGGTCCTAAGCGTAATATAAAAAATTAAAACCAAGTACGTACATATGTAATTTTTGTTTTGTTTTGTTGTAATCAGTTGGAACTCGTTGGAGTCCAGATATACTTCAATTGTTATGGTTGCAAGACACTACATATGTACATGTTTTGCGTCGCGCGGCTTTTCACAGTTCGTTTTTCTTTATTACCAGTCTATGTCCGATTATCCGAATTTTCGATTATCCGAATCGACCCCGGTCCCAATTACTTCGGATAATCGGCGTTCTACTGTAATTACAAACTAATTGCATTATGAGAATGAGGATTGAACAATTAAACAGCTATTAGCTATTGTTAACTTGTACATATCTATTTCACTACCAACTTAAAGTAAATTATGGAAAACTAGAAAAACGTAATGGAAAAAATAGTCTCAAATGGTGAGCGCTCCCCGTCCCCATCCTTTTACTTTTACTTTTAAAGGGGACCGCTGAATCGGGGTGCAACCATTGAACCATTCAATTATTGTGACATCTTGAAGTATAACTACCCGGATTAATTACATTGTTAAGTTTACCAATTTACCAAATCCTAAGAACTAAGATTTTTGTGTGTTAAACATATACAAAAGTTGGCCAAAAATATCAACAATAGATGAATACTAATTCTGAAGGTGAAGTTCTTGACATTCACTAGAATTTTAATATCTCGCTTGTTTTTCTACATTCACAACTCCTGCCTGCTCTTTATTCATTATGTTTATTTTATGGAAATTGTTGGTAATTAATTTTCGGTATTGCTGTAGTATAACTAGTTTTTGTTGATTGATTGATTGACGTTTTTCCACTTTTATAACTCGCTTACTTCGGTAAACCTCTCAATACGATAAATTGGCAAACTTTTGGGTGTTCTCACACTCAATCAACTACAAGTGTCTTTATTCACCCTTAAAACTCTCACGCATAAAGGGTTCATTCTGTTTTCCTCAGCATTATTTCGTGGAAATATGTCAAGATACTTCTCGCATACTTGGCCTCATTACTATGGAACGTATCGACTTTACATAGGGGCAGGTAGAGAATGCCAGAAATATACTTTAGGTAATAATTATGCCGCCGACGACGACGACAAAGTTTTACTGACGTCAGTGAACAACAGTTACATCAAATTAACCTACAATACTGACGTATCCATTATCAGCACTCTAATGTCTTCGAAAAAATTAAATTGAGTTGACTAAAAATAATTTTGAACTCACTTACATGTTCTCCTCCCCTATAAGATCTAACTAAAGTGTTACTTACCCTCTTCCGCGGGAAGTTCTGAAACAAACAAAAATCGGTTAATGATCGTTAATTAAGAAGACAATTAATTTCTTTGTTCGAACTACGTTCGTGATATATACAAAATACAAGGTGAAATATTTACATTTTGTACTTTGGACAAACGAGGTGAATTTTTAAAATAGAATTCAATGATTTTAGTTTTACTTTTACTACAATTTTGTAACTTTACTAAACTGGTTAATCCTCAATAATTAAAGAAGGATTCGCTTAGAAAACTTGATAATGTAAAGTTTTGCGTCACCAAGGTCTCGCAACAAAAACGTTGACGTTGTTGGCAAGCTTGCTGACGCAATACCAGAATTCCACATAAAATTGCATCACGTTGTTAAAAGAACTTTTAAAAATATCGCTAAATCCACGTGTTAGATGCACTTGGAAAAATTAGATTAAAAAATACTCAAAATTCCGAGTGACCATAAATTATCCTTCTCCAAAATTAATCCAACAACGTAATGTGGCGATGTGCTCATTTCTGTGAAGTGCAAATTTTAAAATAGAAACTAAAATTTGTGTAACCACGGAGATAACTATCGATTTTGGGTCGACACGAATTTTGCCAAAACTTAATTTGTTTAATTAAATAAAAATGGCCTATTCGAAAATATGTGCGATAAACGCCAGCTTACGTTGGTGTCAATTAAAAAGAAATTTCGCGATGTATAAATGTCACACGATTGCTCTAATTATAAAACATAAAAGGGTAATATTTTTAATGATCGAATGAGAAACTTACTTATTATTAATGGAGAGTATTAAAATTCTAAAAAAAAATTGAATTGAAAAAGTATTACTTAGAAACATGAAACCGTGAATACTATTTCTGGAATAAGTTTTGTCTATCATCCAACAGTGACAAAAGGTCCTTCACAAGGACACTTAGTAAGTGTAAGCCTTTCTTGGCGGGAGCTTTTTAAACTTAATTGTGGATGGGTTATTTTGCTTCTAGCGACAAAGTTACGTATTGATATTTGTTGGGGGCGGTTAAACATGCCTTGATATATTTTAGACCAAATTATAAACAAAATTTACATTTTTGCACTGCATGTTTTAAAATGAGAGATGCCACACGTTTCGACAGGTTTTAAAATACGTTGTTTTGAAATGAACTCTTGACACTCAATTTTTCAATTAGACTTTATTTTCTATTTGTTGCCAAAATATAGAAATTTGAAGCTTAAAAAAGGCGTTATACATTACTTAAATTGTTTGCATCTTTAGGCGCGATTCCCACTATACGTAACGTCACCGTCACGTTACCGTTCCGTTACCAACCCAGCAAATATAAATATGTTGTAAGTAATGAACGTATTCATACTTGCCGTCACGGCTATCTTCCGTCGCGGTTCATTACTTACAACATATTTATATTTGCTGGGTTGGTAACGGAACGGTAACGTGACGGTGACGTTACGTATAGTGAGAATCGCGCCTTAATCGAATTTCAAATATCTAAATCGTTAGTTGATTTTACAAATTTGAAAAATTCATTAAACTCGTCTTTAAAAAGAGAATAAAACAACAATAAAACGACATACAACATGCAATTCAAATTCATAATCTTAATAAAACCGCAATAAATGGTAAATTTGATGATAGTATTTTAAAATTGTAATTTTTGTTGTGCATAAAAATGTTTCAACTTTGTTATTCAGCTAGTTTAAACGTTGTTAATTTTTTAGAAAATCTAATTTAATTTTGTGGTTATTCGGATTAAGTGGTAGAGTAACTAAATGGCAACTGTTTAAAATGTAACGGCCATTTTTATGAATTCAAAAGAAATTGCATTTAGTCATGGAATTGGGCCAGCGGAAAATAAGTTTTCGTTATGGTGATAAAAATAAGATTTGGGTTAAAATATTTTAAGACGCGCTACTGCACGCATAAAGCTTTACGGCATTATTATCACTATCAGTAATAAAATATGACATAACATTTTGCTTGCGCAAAATAACACGCTAATGGATTATTTATGTATGATGATGTTGGTTATCCTTAATTCGAATTTCCTTAAATAAGTACTGTTTAAAAAAACAATTGTAGGTTATAAAGTGTAATCAATACTTAATATGTATTCTGTAAATTACTAGTAAAGTAAAACTTTATTCATTAATATTAATACGATAATGATCAATGCGCGTAATGTCAGGAATAATCACGAAATGTTTTTTAGATTGTGCACATTTAATTCAATACACGTATACATGTTTGCATGTAAAAAATGGTTGTTTTTACTTTCCCCTTTCAATTATTGTTTTACTTTCATTCGGGGGACCATATAAAAGGTGCAAATTCACCACGTTGAATTTAATTTAAAATGGTTTCCAGTTACCCCTCACGTCATATTAGCCGAATGTGTGATTTTTGGCATCTGTCAATAAGGGCAAAAAGGTAATAGGGCTGAGAAACACAAACAAACCGCAACCCTTGAGAGTTTTCTTCTACAATCTAAACCACTTCAGTCACGAGGAATTTGTAAAACAACGTCCAATTTAAAAACAAAATGGTTTTTAATTTTTATCGAGGAACGTCAATACTACTCCATTGTTAGAAATGATTAATGATCTACATTCATACCCTTATTAATCATTCGAGCATTAATCTTCTATTGTAATAATATATTTATTCGGTCCCTTAAAAGTTAAAGGAAGACCACAAATTTGATTCGCTGTGAAAGCTCCCCAACTAACCATGAACGCTACAAACGGAATGGATGAGAGGAAGTGAGGTGGCCTTCCCTTCACGAGATGAAAAGATCCGAGCCGAACACTACTCCTCACATATCTAACCGTTTTCAATTACCAGTAAGACCTGTCAAAGCTCCAATGTTTTAAAATGATTGTTTCTAAGCTACTGCGGTCATTTTGATTAGTGCCATTTTGAGCATAATTGAATTGGAGCGAGTGTTAAATGAAAAAACACGTCGGTGCACGGTATAACTGCTTATTTCTGGAATTCAAAGAGGTATGTAACTTTTAGCACTTACTTGTTAATGGAATAATTAAATAGGTAAATAATAGTTCTGTACTGTATCAGAGGGGTAGTGTTCTTCGAGTACATAAACTGCGGAAAACATATAACTCTGAATTTTGTAATTTGTTGGAAGAGGTAACTTATTCTAAAGCATACGTTTCCAAATGGAAAGTTTAAAATAAAATCCCTTTCTAGCTCTCAAAAATATTTTCCCTGTCCTAAATGCTCCACAGAGTTACTAAATGAGAGTATCGATCTCTCTGACGATCATTCAAGAAGTGTTGCAAACTTGTGATAATATCTTTACAACAGAAAATCGTTCTGTTGACATTTGGGCTGTTGCAAGAACCCAAGGTTTATTATACGCGCTGCGAAAAATAACTCGTTTTCCCCATTTTCAGATATATGATGACGTACTTGTTTCTATTCCCGAAACTGAAAACACCCATTGAAGGACGACGTTTTGGTTTTGCTAAAGTAACTGAACGCCATACCGAAAAATGAGTTCCAAAGATACTTAGAAGTTTGGAAAAAGTTCTGGCATTACTGAGCGAGGGACAAAATAATTATTGAATAATAGATTTTTTTGAAAAAAAAAAAAGATAATTCTCGTTAGAAAATTCCATTATTACATTTCGTTGAATCGGCGTACAATAAGCAAAAATTACGATACGTACAAATAACATTTCAGGCATGAAAATGTTTATTTTTCTGTCAAACAACGTTTACATAAAATGCTAGTTACACTTCTATTTAGAGACGCTCAATGACTACAATATCCAGAAGTAACAACGTAAGTAAACAGGAAAAAACGTGTATTTGTTAAACAAAACGTACAATGTTAAATCAATTATTTTCACATATGCATGAAAATAACCTACAATAATAGTATGTACCAATGTTATCTGTCTTCTCTAAATGTTTACAAATTTTAACCGCAAATGATACATTTTTCACTGGTTTTTCAGAAACTGCTGATGTAGTCAACTATTTATGGGTAAAATTATGCATCCTTTGAACCTTACTGTTTTTTGTAATTATCGAGGTTTGGTTTAATATGAACAAAAATCGATCTAGCCTTGGAGAACGAAATATGGGCAACGTGTAATGAATGTAAACATGGTGTGTCTTAGTATGAAGTGTCAGAAATATAACTATAGTTTCTACAGTCATATAGTTCAACGGTCGTGTATGAAATACGACGTAGATTATTAACGAATATTATAAAAAAGGAACCATAACAACAAAAACAGTATGGTATGTCTGAGTCTGAGTCATTCTCCTCACGATACAATTTTAACGTAACCGAAGCGATTATAGTTTCGCTTCTTGGTCCCGGTTACAAAAATCCATTGTGATTTTTAGTTAGCTCACTTTCTCCGTTTTTAATATAAACTTATCTTTAAATTGACGTTATTCAAAAAGTGTAAATTTTGATCGAATCAAAAAAGTCAATACGAAAAATCTTGACATTTTAAAAAGATGAGTAGAAAACAGGAAATGTACGTTAATTCACGGCGCAATCAGTGCTAGGAAAGCCAAGAAATTTGTATAAAGTGATCCAAATGAAAAAATGTGTCAAAACTGAAGGAGTACAAAACAAACAGAGAAGAGCACATTTCCCATTCGTCCAACCAAACCGCCATCACTGATCTTCATCTTACAGAAATTTATACTGTATTTGGTTCTCGAAAAAGAAATGCTTTGTTTTCTTAACCCCTATCGTGCACAGACAATAAAGCGAAATCATTCATAAACACAGTGACACTGCCCAAAAGTCAAATTTAATTGAATCTGAATTTCAATTTCCTGACAACCAGATTTTCCTTGAAGTGAAACACTCCAAAACGACTCCGTTTTGATACTTATCGCAGCACATTGACGGAATTATTCATTTCGCGAACGGCGAAAAAATCAGGAGAGGTCTCTAAAGATATTTACTATTTCTTCCAAAAGGATAAGCAACACGCTCTTCTATTCACTTTACAAAGGCTAGAAAACCTACGTATTCTCAATGTTGAATGCTTCTGATAAACTAGCGGCATCATCAATATTCGCTTTACAGACACTAATTGCCGACAATTTCTTACACTTGATCTATAGACTAATCGCTTGACGATTAGATTGCAAATTTTCAAGATTTTCTTTTTATTCTGCGACCTTCACAAGCTGCGTTAGATAAATTATATCCAGATCCTCCACTTCAAACATTCGAAGCAGATTTCTTTGATTTTCGCTTTGACTTCCAACTCTTTTGTTTGTTTCCAAATACGGCTGAAATCCCACTTGTTCCCAAAATCGATTTTATTCAAATAATCTCAACCGCAATAATTTTAATGGGATTCAACGCACACGCGTGGGAGTGATAAATTATAGCAGATAGTGGGTACGAGACCTACTCCAATCAACTCCATATCGATAATAGATTAGATCAAAATTGTAGTGCTACAATTTCAGCTGATTAGAAGTGTAGGACGGAAAAAAATCAGGTGTCTTGATTAGACCCATTGACATTTGTCTTGTTAAAAAAAAAGATAAATTGAAGAACGGAATTGTAATCTGATTAAGTAACCGGAAATGCTGGAGAAACGTTTTCGTCAAACGATACAGATCAGAGGTTATTAAAAAATTGCTTTGAAAACCAAATTGCCGTAATTACGTACCGACCTACATTCGAGTAACAAATTGTTCAAAAGCCCCTCTCGTCCGTAATAAAATTATGCTCACGTAATTAAAAAAATCAATCTGTGTCTGAAAATAGTAAACGTGTGTTGCTTTATTAGGGAAGGTGTTCTGCTTTGCTCTACATTTTTGGGGAAGAGTACGAAAAGCAGGACAGCTCTTGCTTTTATCATAACCTCATTAGATTCGCATAATTAACTTCTAAATTTCCCCGGCGCGGCGTTAAGTGGAGCTATGAAGCGTTAAAAGTTTAATTAAATAATGTGATATTCGATCAAATTCCGTACATGGTAAGTGTTAAGGTAAATATTGGAAACGCACGAAATTCATCATAAAAATATATGCGCGCAGAGTATAAGGGTTTATAATCCGCATAGAAATTGCCATAATGATTACATTTGGGAATACTCTACCTAGAGTGGATAGCAGTAAAATCTCCCTGTTGTGCTCTAAATAATTATGCAAATCCCTCGTTACAAACTTTGCATTCGTACTCGTTTATCCTTTAGAAGATATTAAACAAATCGAATTCTAGATGGTACCACTACATTTTCATCAAGGTGAACAGTGAAAAAAGAGCTCCTTATGCAACCAGTTAATATTTAAATTACCTAGTCAACAAACGCAGATGAGTTAAACTATTTCGCGAAATATTGAGGAAGGCTTAAAAAGGATCGCTGACGAATCTGGTTAATCCTTTTTAAAGCCTACAATCAATAAGTCTTCGCCTTTAATTACTGCAGCATCCACGGTACCCAATTAATCATACCTAATTGTCGGTAATTATTAATAATTAAAAATAATGTTACTTATATTAAGACTGCGTCAATGTAAATTTGCATCTCACAACTATTTTTTTAGACGATAACTTTAACTGTCAGATTAATTGGTGCGAACAACTCTTTCAAATAGTCGAATTAACAATGACCTTTAAACAAATACAATTCTGTACAATAGTAGTATTTTTTACATGCAAAAAATTGATATTTATTATTCACTGTACCGTAAAATAAAAAGATCGGCAGTATGTGGCCCCTTTCAATTTTGAGCACATTTTCCACTTAACCGCGTCCTTAAAGTACGCATGAAATCACAAAGATACCCAGTACCTTTAGAGTTTTTGCATCAGACGATTATTATAAACAAATACTTTATTTATAGCTTAATTTCACAGTTCCAGTGAACTTGGTTTTTGTCAATATTGATTACACTTAATAGTAACAAATTATTCCATCTTCGGTCACGGTTCAATTCTGTAAGGATTTTCAAAGTCTACCGAGAAACTGTCGTAAAATAGAAAGAGAAAGAAATCCGCCACAATATCAAGGGCGAGATTATTTAACAGATAAAAGGATGATACGAAGTTGAAAAACTTTGAAAAGTTATGAACCCGGCGACAAATACGTATAGCCGTAAATTTTCCACGGATGACATCGTATGACACCGTCAGTGCAAGGTACGGTACTAACATTAACTTACTATAATTCCATTTTAATATACTTACATAAATAAGCGCTTTATCCACATTCTTGACGCTTCCCTTTGAAATAAAAATTCTCTCTCACTGTACGGTACAGCTTTTTGTTAACTTTTTCCGGAAGAAATTATATTTTTTAATTTTTGGCGGTTGCGTATACCCTAGTTAAAGTTAAACTTATTGAAACATTACTCTTCCTTCTCCGAATTCTCGATTAGCCTTACACAATTAATAATAGTCAAAACCAAATGATGTTTGGAACCCCTGCGTAAATAAGCGAAAAAGTGATACACTGAATTAAGATGCTCAACCAACTCCCCAAGATAACAAAAGCGAACAGGAACTATAAATAGAAATGTATTTAAATCACTAACATAGACAGGAAATGGAGTAGCGCAATATGGAATGAAGAGGAGAAAAAACACTACAAAGACATGTACCATAGAAAAAAGTGCGATGGCTTAAAAACGCTACTGCGTGAAAAGAAAACCTTGGAAGTTCCAACCAAAAAGACCTTTAAAACTTTCACCACGTTTTATCTCCGAGAAACTATCAACTTTCCATATTCACAATCGACAATTTCCTTTTCTGAAATCAAACTACTTATACTACTTTTCCTCAAGTTCGGAATTTCACTGTGCAGTGAAGGATGCTTCAGATTCGTTTGCTTTTCTTTTCCTATTGGTTACTTATTTTGGATTTTGGTCCTTCGAGCTAGACTAGAAGCATTGATTTTTTTTATGTACAAAAATCAATTCAAGAACTCACTCGAAAAACTAGATCACTAGATAACTTATTTTTGTTAGTAATCGTCCAGCAAAGAAATGAATTTTTCAATCTGCATTATTTTATGTTAATTTGTACGTTTTTATTGCTAATTTTTCCATAGTCTTTTAATTGAAGATCATCATAAGACAAGACAAT